>OX451736.1:569290706-570552758 GCA_948472305.1 Vicia faba | reverse complement strand
AAACAATCCTTTTGGTTTCATCTCCATTGGGTCTTAAATGTTCATGTAAGAAGCTTTGACCCAAAAGGTATTTTTGTTAACTTTTTGAAATGACCTATAATGTCTGAATTTATATCTTTTCATGATTGAATTTCTTGAACTTGAGGGATGAAGATGAATTGTAGGGAATTGAATTATCTTCAAAATGAGCCTTAGATGAGAAATTTCTAATAAAGTATGAGAAGGTTATGCCTGGTCAAAGTTTGGTTGACTTTTCCTATAGAAACCCTAATTTAGCAACTTTTGAGTTTTAATGAATTAGGAGCATTCCTTGAGGAATCGTGATCAACCCTTGATCAAATGATGGATATCACTTCAAAATGTTGATGTTGACCAAAAATCTTGAAGTTTGACTGTATATGGGTCATAGTTGACTTTTGACCTAGTACAATTGATTTTCAGGCATTTGAGCAGTTGACTGAGCAAACTTCTTGTGCAAGGCATGAAACTTGACATGGATGATCTTGAGGACATATTAGGGAAATAGAACCCATTTAGGACCATTGTAACTCAAACATATTGATGAGGAGTGAAACCCTAGTTTGAGGCTCATTGTCTTAGGAGAAGGATTTGTCTGGTCAATCCTTAGTCAACTTGAGCAATTGAGGATCTCTAGGAGTATGTCTTGTGTGAAAATGGGAGGGTAAATTTTGGGGTACAACAGCTCCCCCTGTTCAATCTTCTTAAACCTGAGGATTTAGATTGGCTTGGTTGCCTTTTGTGATCTGGAGGTGGAAGATGATTGAACACTAAAGTGCCCATAAATTTGCACTCGCATGAAGTGAATGTCGATCGATAATATCGGGAATAGGCTTACAGATGCCATTTGGAAGGTTAAGAAGAATCGTCGGAGATGGTATTAAATATTCCATACAGAAAAGATATTGGTTGCATAAGAGATTCCTTTGCGAGGATTCCTGTACCTGCCGTTGAGGAGGACTTCACCGGGGAATGTTGATTTATGTTTTGGGATATAGAGTATAGGAGCTTTGGTTGTTCATTACTCTACCGGGGAATTAAGTCTTGATTGATGAGATAAAAGTGAGTTGTTATCTGATCGTATCCCAAGCTTCACAACGACTTACTGGGGAATATGAAGTCGATTGTATCTGTTGTCCAGAGATAAAAGAGAAGGAATCTGTATAGGGCTTTCTCGGGATAAGTCCACACAAAACTGTGTCAAGTAATTCTTGAAAAGGATTCGGGATAATAGGGCTATGAGAAGGAACCTGGGTAGTAGGGTTACTTTGAAATGAAAGCCTAGATAGTAGGGCTATGAGAAGGAACCTAGGTAGTAGGGTTACATCGAAATGAAAGCCTGGATAGTAGGGATATGAGAAGGAACCTGGGTAGTAGGGTTACTTCGAAATGAAAGCCTGGATAGTAGGGCTATGAGAAGGAACCTGGATAGTAGGGTTACTTTGAAATGAAATACTGAATAGTAGGGCTGTGAGAAGTAACCTGGGTAGTAAGGTTACTTCGAAATGAAAGCCTGGATAGTAGGGCTATGAGAAGGAACCTGGATAGTAGGGTTACTTCAAAATGAAATCTTGGATAGTAGGGTTACTTCGAAATGAAAGCCTGGATGGTAGGGCTGCCTCATTTGATCAGGTAGATTAGTTGATCCGTTTGGTTTCGGGAACTGATTTTCCATTAGTTGTCCGCAGATGTGACATGTATAGCTTCATGGATTTAATCTTGCACCGTTGGAATTGTTGATGATAACCATCTTTCCTGAAAAGGTACAGGATTAATTAAATGCGATGCATGAAATTCATTGTATGATGATGTTCTCAAAATAAATGAGATTATGCTATATGCAATGCGCATGTCATGATGTATGAACATGAAATGCTATTGTGACATATCCGAGTCTTGGAAAATAAATCCCTTACTGCTGCTGGAGAGTACTGGAAATTGAATTCCTGACCGTTGTAGAAAAAGTGGTTCTTCTCCTTCCGCAAGAGATGGTGAACAAAGTTGACTATGTCGTGGATTTACTCCTTTCTGTTTTTGAATATTCTACCGGGGAGAGACTCTTCTTGAGAATAACTCTTCGGGGGAATAACTCTGTTCGAGAGAGGAGATGCTTTGCTAGAAGATTTTGCTGACTCGGAGAGATAAGCTCCGTTGGGGGATGAAATTTCGTAGCTTGGAGGAATAAACTCCGTTGGGTATTGAGTCTCTATATTCAGAGAAATAAACTTTGCTCGGCAAAACAGCTTATGAACCGCTTGCGATTATAAAATTCGGCTGGCGAATAGAGATATCGGCTCTCTGAAGGAACTTTATTGGGGAAAGTATCTCTTGTTTGGGGAAACCGATGTCAAAGTTTTTGGTTGTCTCTACTCTGTGGGGGAGTGTAGATGTCACGAGGACGTATGCTGAGGATACAATGATGACTTTGCATCAGGATGTTTCTTCCCATGTACCTACTGGAGGGAGTAACTGTCGGGCTTGACATGATTTTTTTAGTTTTTTACCCCGTTCCTTAAGTCGTGATCAACTGTCTTTCTGTTTCATATGCAAATATTTGTGAATAGCAGTTATATTCAAATGCATATGTCAAGAATAAATCATTGGATGTTTTTTCAAAACAAAACAGAAAAAAGAAAAACACATGGTTTTGTAAAAATGACTTGTATTAATTTCTGAAGTTGACCTATAATAGGCGTTTTTGTACAAGGAAGTTGACGCTATAGTAAGAGAACGCCGCCGTGAAAATGAAATCTATAAAATATTGTGTACAAAGATAAGAAAAAAACTATGTGTAATAATCCCATTGAGTTTCAATTCTGCTATTGCCGCTATGTCTTTGAGCGTCTCATCACTTTGCTACTTGTCCGAATCTGGTTGTATTGATTGGTGCCTTTCGAGCTTGATAGATGATACTGAAGTCTGGTTGCAAGGTGATCCAATGGGACATAGTTACACGCTTTAAATTCCTAACTTTTTCCTGGACCTCCCTTTCGGGTTTTCAGTCCACCGGGATACCCTTTTTTACCTAAGCCGCCTTTTCAGGTTTTCGACTTACCGGGTGTATAAATTTTTTCGTTTTCATCCCTAATTTTTCCCCGAACCCTTTTGGTTCGTCGGGAAGCCCTTATTTTTGCCTAGGCCAGTCAATATAGCGGGTCTTTAATCATGAGTAGTATTTTTTCACTATGCCCGCATTGATAGGGTGAGGAAGGTCGTCATCGTCCATGGTGGTCAGAATCATGGCTCCACCAGAGAAAATGTTTTTGATCAGAAATGGCCCTTCGTATGTGGGAGTCCATTTTCCCCTGGGATCACCTTGCGGCAGTATGATGCGCTTGATCACTAGATCCCCGACTTGATATTCTTGGCACCTGACCTTCTTGTTGAAATCCTTGATCATCTGTTTTTGATACATTTGACCATGATAGATAGCAGTATATCTCTTCTCATCGATCAGATTCGGTTGATCAAATCGAGTATGGATCTTGTCGTCTTCGTTCAAACCCGCATCCTTCATGATCCTCAAAGAAGGGATCTGAACCTCAATAGGCAAGACAACCTTCATGCCATATACCAGAGAGTAGGGTGTTTCCCCTGTCGATGTTCACGCTGAGGTATGGTAACCGTGAAGAGCAAACAGTAGCATCTCATGCCAGTCTTTGTATGTCATCGTCATCTTCTGTATGATCTTTTTGATGTTCTTGTTAGCAACCTCAACAACGCCATTCATCTCCGGCCGGTAGGGAGAAGAGTTATGATGTTTTATCTTGAATTTCTTATAGAGTTTGGTGATCGTCGTGTTATTGAGATTCGTACCATTTTCGGTGATGATTCTCTCTAGAACACCGTACCAATAGATCAGGTTATACTTGATAAACTGCGCCACCATGTTCTTGGTCACAGTAGCAAAGGATGCAGCTTCAACCCACTTCGTAAAGTAATCAATGGCCACCAGGATGAAGCGATGCCCATTGGAAGCGGTAGGTCTAATCTCTTTGATCATGTCAATGCCCCACATTGAAAAGGGCCAAGGATCCGTCAAGACATTCAGAGGAACCGGAGGCACATACACCTTATCAGCATAGATTTGGCACTTGTGGAAAGTTCGAGAGTGCTGATAACAATCTACTTCCATAGTGGACCAATAGTATCCTGCCCGTAGTATTTTCTTAGCCATGGTATGTCCACTTGAATGGGTTCTGTAGGTACCTTCATGTAAATCTGCCATAATCCTCTCTGCTTCGCTCTTGTCTACACACCAAAGTAAGGTAGAGTCATGGTTGCGCTTGTAGAGGATTTTGTTACTGAGGGAGAATTTTGCGGCGAACCTTATCAGAAACTTCTTATCGTTGATAGATGTTCCCTCGAGATACTCTTGAGCCTCAAGATACCTTTTTACTTCGTGAAACAAAGGTTTGTCTGCTACCTCTTCAGTATCAATCTCACAGCAGTACGCTAGTTCATCCGACCTCTCAATGGTGATTCAGGGAGCTTCGTTGTCCCACCTGAACTTGAACATGGAAGAAATGGGAGCTAGCGCATCCGCTAATTGATTCTCCTCTCATGGGAAATGTTCAAAGGTTACCTCCTCAAAGTGTGGGAGAAATGCCAGCACGTGCTCTTTGTATGGGATGAGATTCGGGTGCTTCGTATCCCATTCTCCTTTGATCTAACTTATCACCAAGGTTGAATCCCTGAAAATGTTTAAGAACTTGATCCTTAGTCGATAGCAGCTTTGAGACCCATGATGCAGGCTTCATACTCCTCCATGTTGTTGGTACAGTTGAAGCATAGCCGGACAGTGAAAGGAGTATGACAACCCTCAGGGGATATGATTACAGCACCAATTCCATTACCGAGTGCGTTTGAAGCTCCGTCAAAAACCATGGTCCATCGGGATCCTTCCTCAGGTCCTTCATCTGTTCCAGGTTCTACATAGTCAGTCATTAGGATAATATTCTCGTCCGGGATCTCAAAATTCATGGACTAGTAGTCATCCACGGCCTGATGATCCAAATGATCAGCTAATACACTTCCCTTGATTGCTTTCTGGGTTGTATATTGGATATCGTATTCGGTTAAGATCATCTTCCATCTTGCTATTCTTCCGGAGAGAGCGGGCTTCTCGAAGATGCACTTGATTGGATCCATCTTAGATATCAACAAAGTTGTGTCGGTTAACATATACTGTCTCAGTCGGCGAGCAGCCCATGCTAAAGCGTAACTAGTTTTCTCTAGCAGTGAGTATCTTGTCTCAAAGTCGGTAAACTTTTTGCTAATGTAGTATATTGCGTGCTCTTTTTGACCAGACTCGTCATGCTGCCCCAGCACACACCCCATTGAATTGTCTAACACTGTTAAGTACATTATCAAAGGTCTTCCTTCAGTCGGAGGCATTAGAATTGGTGGTTCTTGAAGGTATTCCTTGATTCTTTTGAAAGTAGTCTGGCATTCGTCATTCCACTTTACCACTTGATCTTTCTTCAGGAGTTTGAAGATCGGCTCACAAGTAGCAGTCAGATGTGAAATGAACCAGGTGATATAATTTAGGTGTCCCAAGAAACCTCTAACTTCCTTCTCAGTACGGGGATCCGACATCTCTTGTATGGCCTTCACCTTTGCAGGGTCTACCTAATTACCTTTGTCACTGACGATGAACCCCAAAAGTTTACCAGATCTTACCCCGAAGGTGAACTTGATCGGATTCAGTCTCAACTTGTATGTCTTTAACCTATCAAACAGCTTTTGTAGATGATCAAGGTGTTCTTCCTCGATTTGAGACCTGGTTATCATGTCATCAACATAAACCTCTATCTCATGGTGAATCATATCATGGAACAAAGCTGCCATGGCTCGCTGATAAGTTTCCCCAGCATTCTTCAACCCAAAAGGCATCACCTTGTAATAGAAAGTGCCCTACTGTGTGACGAAGGTTGTCTTCTCAATGTCTTCAGGAGCCATCTTGATCTAATTGTACCCAGAGAAACTGTCCATGAAGGAAAAGACCTTGTGTTATGCGGTATTGTCAACCAGATCATCGATGTGGGGAAGCGGGAAGTCATCCTTGGGGCTTGCCCTGTTCAGGTCTCTATAGTCCACACACATTTGTACCTTAACGTCTTTCTTAGTTACCGGAATGAAGTTAGCAACCCACTGCAGATAGGAGGTGACAGCTAAGAACCCAACATTGAACTGTTTCATAACCTCTGCTTTGATCTTCTCTGACATTTCAGGGCGAATACGGTGGACCTTTTGCTTAACCGGAGGAAAATATTCTTTAGTCGGCAGACGATGTACCGCAATATCAGTGTCTAAACCAGGCATGTCTTCATATGACCAGGCGAAGATCTCAACATAATCGTGCAACATATGTACCAACCGCTGTTTGACATTAATCTCCAGATTTGCGCTGATCTTGACTTCTTTTCTGTCTATCTCTGTGCCCAAGTTTATCGTCTCAACTGGCTCTTCATGAGGCTGTATAGCCCTCTCTTCCTGCTGTAACAGTCTAGCAAGTTCTCCAGGCACCTCACAATCTTCCTCACCTTCGTCCTCGGCTTGGTTGATCGGAATTTCGAAGTTATAACTGGAAATAGCAGAACTGTCATCAATGGGATCCAGAGTGGATATAGATCTGAAGTTTGATATGTGAGTGTGTGTAAGAGCATAGCTGTATTGATAAAGTGAAAAGCAGAAAAGAAAAACAGAGAGCGCAAAATTTGTATGCAAGAACGTCCAATGTTTTATTGATGACATATGAAAATGAGATATAATAACCCTCACAAATAAACCATTGTGCCTCAGGTAAGACACAAAGCCATAGAGTTTATATTGTTTATTACAAAACCGAAAATCAAGTAAGACAGTTACTGCTGAACAAAAGTAATCGGCACAAAATCTTTGGTCGTCCAGTTACTAGGTCCACCATTGGTAGTAGGGTAGATCCAACTGTCAATATCAGGATCCTCATCCTCATCTTCTATAGCATTTACCCCACGATTTCTTATGTGTAAGGGAGGTCCTCCTTCCCGAGCACGTCGAATAGTCCTTTGAGCTCCTGAAGTATAGCCCAAACCAAAATTTTCAATTTTATGAGGAAAATCAGAGAGTTGTCCCCAAATGGTACACCTACCTTCTTCAACTACTTCTCTGGCGTCCTTGAGAGAAGCCATATTCAAAGGAGGTATGGTGATCTTCGAAACACTAGTGATAGTCTCGATTGATGCCATAATCTGGGGAACCTCTTCAAAATTTTGACAAGGGGTCTCTATGAATTCCCCGTCCATCTCCACATACCTGAAAGAGTTCAGGTGGCTTACCATGTACTCCTCTTCACCATGCACGGTGACAATCTTCCCCTTCACTGGATAGTTCAGCATTTGGTGTAGCGTAAAAGTAACGGCTCCAGCTTCATGGATCCAAGGACGACCCAACAAAAACGAGTATGATGGCCTGATACCCATTATGTAGAAGGTGGATTCAAAGGTCTGGGAACCCACTTTGACAGGGATGTACACCTCCCCATGCACCATTCTTTTTGAACCATCGAAAGCCCTCACCACAATGTTACTGGGATTTAAGGTCAAACCTTCACAATCTAGCCGATCAAGAGCCTTCTCGTGTAGAACATTCAGTGACGATACATTGTCCACTAGCACATGGTCCATAGTGGCACCCCTGCCTTCGATCGAGACATGCAGAGCATCATTATGCTTTCTCGCCTTGGGTGTCAAATCGGCATCAGAAAAACCCAACCCATTATCAGTAGTCAAACTGGCCACACAGTCCTTGAATTGGTCGGCGGAGGTTTCTTGCGGAACATGTGCAGTCTTGAGAAATGTAATCAAAGCCTTTGCTTGGGCCTCAGAACACAATAGCTGAGCCAACATTAATATCTTTGAAGGGGTTTGCCCCAGCTGTTCGACCATATTGTAGTCGCTTTTCTTGATTATTTTTAAAATTTCCTCCATTTCTTTTTTAGAGGACTCCAAAATAACTTCTCTATGTGCCTCCGTCCAGGTAGGCTCACCTATAACTTCTTTTCCCCGAGTCCGAGATGACTCATCGGTAGGGGTAACAACTGGAGTAAGGATGGGAGTAGTAGTAGAAGTACTAGCAGGAACAAGAGACGGAAAAACAACAGGCATAACAATAGTCTCCAGGGAGTTCTCGGGAGAGAAATCCCTTCCACTTCGTGTAATTTTTCTGGTCCCGACAATATTACTCATATCGGGATCAGCCTCTTCAGCTTCTTTGTCTTTAGCGGTTAACAAATCCTGCTTGTCGCCATGGTAGTAAACGTCAGGACCATAATTCCAAGGAATAACTTAGTCCGAGGAGTATGGTACAGGGCCAGGAAAAGTGATTATCAATGGAGCAATTCTTGGAGCAAGTGTAATCCTAACAAGTCTTTTAGAGGAGACATTCGAAGGATTAGCGGAAATGGTTATGATAGCAACATCTTTATGTAAAACAGTCGGAACCAGAGTTTTTTCAAAAAAAATCTCTCTGTTATCCATCAGGCGTTGAACACCTACTTTCAGCAAATAATAACTAGAAGGAAAAGATAAACACATGTGGCAACCTTCACCACAGTCGGGATATAAATCGGCTAGCAACAAATTCTTCTTGACGGTCATGAGAGGAGTAGAAACTTCATCAACAGAAGTAACAAATAGATCAGTATCAACGACATTAACACCACATTTATGCTTGGGCGTGGGAGCAGTTATGACATTAGGCATCTCATGAGCATCAAACTCAATCTCCTTGGTTTGATTATATCTTGTATCTTATTCCTTAGAGCCCAACATTCATTTGTATCATGGCCTGGACTCTCAAAATGGTAAGCACACCGAGCATTTGGATTATAACAAGGAGATGTGGTTTTGGGATTCTTGGGAGCCTCCTTTAAGGTTGACGAGTTAGATTTTAACATATGGGGTAAAACCTCAGACAATGTCATATTGATCTGGGTGAACTGCCTTTGAGGTCTTTCTACCCTTGGCTGGTTGTTTCATTGTTGAGTAGCCACAGGCCTAGAAATTATCACATCCCCCAATGTTGGACGGCGCTCGGTTCTGCTTTGACCTTTTGGTTTATAAATATCATTGACCTCCTTCTTACTTGTGAATGGCTTCTTCACTTTACTTGAAGAGGTATCTTTCTGGATCTTGCCACTTCGGATCCCAGCTTCTACCCTTTCTCTAATCAATATCAGCTCTGTGAAACCAACTGAGGAGCTACCAATCAAGTGATTGAAGAACGGAGCAGATAGTGTACCAAGAAACATGTCCCCCAACTCCCTATGAGACAAAGTGGGTTGGACTCTCCCTGCCATATCTCTCCACTTCTGTGCATAGTCCTTAAAACCTTCGCTTGCACCCATGGACATACTCTGGAGTTGAGTACGGGTAGGAGAAAGGTCAGCCTTATATTGATACTGCTTATTAAAAGTAGTAGCCAGATATTCCCAGTTGCAGACATTGGTTCCCTCCAGCTGATAGAACCACTCAAGCTGAGTCCCGGACAGACTGTCTTGAAAGAAATTGACCCACAAGTTCCTATGAGCAGTGTGAGGCTGAATCTTCCTCACATAAGAACGAAGATGAATCTTGGGACAAGAAACCCCATCATACTTTACAAATACTAGAGCCTTGAACTTCTATGGGATGACGACCCCAGATACCAAACCCAACTCTTCAAAATCCAGCCCTGCTACTCTTTGGATCTCCATTGCGCTCAGAAGATCCTCTAACTATTTGTATATATCCTCAGGGGGGATACGTTTCGTCATTGTAATAAGATTCATCCTCAGAAACCTTTGGGCTAGGGTCTTCCTCCCTTGTCTCACCCTCTTGATTCTCCCCTTCTTTGGATGAAGAGGTCAGATCAATCGGTTTCTTCAACGGTCCTCTGAATCTTCTGCCCAGATTCAGGACACCAGCTGTCTTCTTTGTCTTCTTCTTTCTATCTTTCATGATAAGGGCTTTCAGATCTTCCTGCCCTTTAGCCAAAGCTACGAACATTTTCTAAAATTGGGCATTTTGTTCCTGGAGATCCTTGATACTTTGTTCAGAAGTCATTATTGCTGAAATAAACAGCGAAGACAATGAGAAACCTGTTATGAAACCTATTTATACAATGTCATGGATGATATACATATTCAATAATTTCAAGGACTTTGGGAAATTTAAATTTGCGAATCCAAAATGAAACAAAGGTTTTATTAGTAGAATTCAAAATACAATTGCCTTTTAGGCGTTACAATTGAAAATTCTAAAAACTAAAAAAAAGATCAAGTTTCCCATGGATGCTTCCTCTTCGTGCCAAGATAGACATTAAGGCTTCTTTCCTCATGAACCTGCTTTGTGTGATCTAAAACTTTCTTCTTCTGGGCATAGAACCGGTCCCTATAAGTATCTCGCTCCTTCTTCAATTGAATCCAGGACCTTTGTAATTCTTCAAGATCAGTGGGCATATCAGGATGAAGAACCGTGTAGGGAATATCCCCATCAGTAATGGGCTCCAGAATTACTGGTAAGACATCTATGTATGGCATCATCAGTTTTTGAGCACGAGCTCATATCCATTGGAGATAAGGTTCCATAGGAATGGAAGTTTTCGGCCCCAAAGTCTTGACATCAGATCAGTTTACCATGCCCCAAGCTCGTATGAACCTCTGGCGATACCCTTGAACATCATCCTCATAGTTAAACATAATCCCCTAGATAAGCATCTCATGAGGACCATCCCTTTGAGCATAACTGTGATACGGTGGCAGAACCGACTATTAATACTGGTTTGCGTTTTTGTTTGCAAATGTTACGGTAAGCAAGAGTCGCCACCAACTTTTTGTTTATCCAACAAAGGAAAGGGTGAAAAGAACAGAAAAAGACCTTTTGAAAGTTTTGTGAGTAAGGGGGGTAGATTATGGAAAGGGAAGGTGTTAGAACCCTTTCCATCCGTGGTTTTCCATGGGCTCTTAGATGCTTAACTCATGTTTTGAAAATTGCTTGTGCTTGTGTGTTTTGAATTTTTTTTGAAAATGCCTTAGTGCGGCGATTCGCTTTGTGATAACTCTTGTATCAGTCCTCAAGAGTGTTGACAAGGCGAATGTTTTTGAAAGTGTTTTGAAATATTTTTGTGTAGGTGTAAAAAGTTGTTTTGAGCAAGCATCTAAGAACTTATCTACTTATACTCGAAAATGTCGTTCTTTTCCTCCTAACCTTTAGATAGTGCTATCCTACTATTATTGAGTAGGTAGCCCTATCGTCAGATGTATGAGGGACAAGTGCGGGTCATCGTTATGGTCATAGAAGGCAACATATAGGGATACCTTAGCAGTTCGAAGGGACTGTCATCATATATTCGTAGGCAACATCGAGGGACAAGATCATTTCTTGTAGGCAACTCGAGGGACGTTGAGGGACTATGGTCTTTATGATAACTTTAACTAAGGGTCTTTGCTAAGGGTATCACTATGTTAGAGGGACATTACCATTGTTTTATGAGGCAACCAAGTGGAGAGTACCCTAGGGAAGCAAGTGTGCAACAATGTGTTTTTTCAGTTATATTTATCTTACAATTAGAGTTTTTTATCGTTCATTTTTATCTTTCCATACAATCCTATTAACCTAAGCATTGCATAAAATATAGTAGCAGAAGGTAAAGGCGGAAATGTAAACCTAAGCTATTACAGATCTTTGGGGCAGTTACATAATAGTGAAGAGTGCGGAAAAGAAATCCTAAAACTATTACATCACGGAAGCAATTACATGATAATGATAAAAAAAGCGGGAAAAATAAAGTTACGCTATTACAGTTGAATGCACCCTATACACTTTATCTAGGAAAATAAAAATAAGAGGAAAATAACAAAGAAAATGTTTTGGTGATTTTTTATGAGAAAAATGATTTATGATAATTAATTAAATAAAAAATGTTAATTTTGAAAAAAGTTAATTAAAATACCTAAATCCTAATTAGTTTTAATTAATAATAAAAAAAGTTAATTTAGAAAAACAGTTAATTAAAAAACCTAAATCCTAATTAGTTTGAATTAAAAAAAAGTTAGTTTTGAAAAAAAAGATTAATTAATCTAAAATTAATTAACCTAAAAATTAAATTAGGTTTTTTTATAAAAAAAAAGGTTTGTGAAAAACAATTTGTGGTTATGTGAATTTAGGATTGAAAAAGACAAATTGGTTAGAAACCAAAAACAAACAATGAAATTAAAAACCTAAAATTAAATTAAAACCTTAAATTAAATTAAAAACCTAAAATTAATTATTTAAGTTTATTAGGAAAAATCAAGGGTTTGTGAAAAATATTAGGATGTATAAAAAAAGATTTAAACAAAAATAAAAAAATAGGTAAAAGGATAAATAAAAAGGAAGAAAACCAAAACCAATAGGGGTGGGTGTTGAACTCACGCCCTTAATCTTCTCAGGATACCTCCCTTGTCATGAGCCATACATTGGTTGTTATTCTGTTTTAGTGTTTTGGCATCAGCATTCTATAATAAACTTGTGTGGGACCATTAGATGGTCCAAACCTGTAGTGTTGAATCTCATGAACACATTAAACAAATTAGTATATCATGAAATACAAAGAAAATAAATATATGAAATTTTGTAATGTTAAAATCGATATGGCATGTATGAATGTTTCTACACCCTTTAGATCATGGAGATCAAATCAACATTATCCTTACTGGAGAAGTAGTTAAAGTAGTGAGATATGAGTTTGTAACGAGGGTAGCTTGTTTGTAGTGAGATAGGGTTTGTAACAAGGATTTCAAGATTTTTAGGGTTCTTGAAAGAATTTGACATTTTGATAGGGTTGTGGAAAATATTTTTTTCGTGTTGTTTGTGTAAAATAATGAGATTATATAATGGAAATTAGAGAATATATATGGGCTTTGAATGTGCAATTGAGCCTCCAATAACCATAAGCAGTAGTGCAAATTTTTATTCACTTGAGTCCGTCACGTTCCAGGCTAAATCGCAGGGGCTTGAGTGCAATTTTTTAAGTTGAAATATGTAAAAGAAACGTAGCTGACATTGATAACTAACTCCTATCCAAAAATGGGCTCAATCAGATAATCGGTGAATTAGTTATGAATTTTTGAAATTTCGCCTCAGACATACTTATTTTGGGTTCTAGTTTCAACCTTGACACGTTCTTCAATAAAGAACTGGTATTGATCGGAGCAGAATCCAGTCTCGACCTTGAAAACAAAGTTGTAGATATCTGATTCAGTGACCTTGTGTAAAAATATGGGCCCGATCCGATAAAAATTGACCGAGTTATGAAGTTTCGATGTTTCGACCCAGATGAAATAATATTCAGCATTCAGGATTTTCAGCGCGTCACGCGCATTCTGAGTAAAAAATGAAGGCCTTTTGGATACCCTTCGAACTCAATACCTCCTGTGAAAACTTAGTCAAATCAATTTTTAAATTTTAGCGCTAGAACCAGCTCGATACGATGAAAATCGACCAAGTTATGATTTTCTGAAAATGATGCAAATAAACTTCTGTCACAAATTTTCTATAAGAAAATACTTGATAAATCCGCATTTTTGAAGACCTTCTGATCGAAATTGGCTTCCATCCGTGAGAGATGAAAACTTAGATGACGTCAAGACGTAATTTTGGCCACCGAAATGAGTTCAAAACAAGCCACGATCTTCAAGTTATGATTTTTTTAGTACGTAAAACTGCACTTTCAGCACACTTTTTCACCACATTTTTTCGAGAAAACTCACATTCAGAGACCTTCTTTAAAGAATTGGCTTTCGAGCCGAACCTAAATTTTAGAATATGTTATCAGAGATATCTTTGCAAAAGAACACCTGAATATGACGCGCCGGGTTGGACTTATGAATCTTTGAACCCCGAATCGTTGCAAAACAGCGAATCGATCTTCAGCACGGAAAATACTCTGAGAACATCCATTGGCAAAATAAAAGTCACTTATAACCTGACGAAGCTTGATAAATATACCTTTATTCCATAACCATAAAACCAATAATATGCGTGTAGGAAAAGAGGGTAAATTTTGGGGTACAACAGCTGCCCCTGTTCAATCTTCTTAAACCTGAAGATTTAGATTGGCTTGTCTGCCTTTCGTGATCTGAAGGTGGAAGATGACTGAACACTAGAGTGCCCAGAAATTTTCACTCGTCTGTAATGATACTTGACTATGTAAATAATGTCGGGAATGGGCTTATAGATACCATTTGGAGAAGATGACTGAAAGTCTTCGGAGATGGGCTTAAAGACGCCATCCTAAGAATGTGACGGAGAGTCCTCGGAGATGGGCTTAAAGATTCCATCCAGAATAATGATGATTTAGTGAGATATTCCTTCGTGGGAATTCCTATTCTTGTTATTTGGGAGGACTTCGCTGAGGAATGTTGGTCTCTTTTTTGGGGAATAGAGTCTAGGGGCTTAAGTTGTCAGTTATTCTACTGGGGAGTCATCTCTTGATTGAGGAGACAGAAGTGAACTGCTTATCTAGTCAGGATCTAGGCTTCACAGTGACTAGTTGAGGATGATAAGGATGACTATTATCTGGTCGTATTCCAGGCTTCATAGTGACTTATTGGGGAAATATGAAATCGATCGTATTTGGTCGGGTCTAGGTTTTACAGTGTTGTAAACTATTGTCCAAAGATAAAAGAGAAGGAACATGGATATTAGAGTTACTTCGAGATGAAAGCCTGGATAGTAAGGCTGTGAGAAGGATCCTGGATAGTAGGGGTACTTCGAAATGAAAGCCTGGTTAGTAGGGCTATGAGAAAGAACCTGGATAGTAGGGTTACTTCGAAATGAAAGCCTGGATAGTAGGGTTATGACAAGGAACCTGGATAGTAGGGTTACATCGAAATAAAATCCTAGATAATAAGGATATGAGAAGGAACCTGGATAGTAGGGTTACTTCGAAATGAAATCCTGGATAGTAGGGCTATGAGAAGGAACCTGGATAGTAGGGTTACTTCAAAATGAAAGCCTGGATAGTAGGGCTATGAGAAGGATCATGGATAGTATGGTTAATTCGAAATGAAATCCTAGATAGTAGGGCTATGAGAAGGAAAGTGGATAGTAGGGTTACTTCGAAATGAAATCCTGGATAGTAGGGATATGAGAAGAAACCTGGGTCAAAGGGTTGCTTCGAAATGAAAGCTTGGATAGTAGGACTTATGGGAAGGAACCTAGGTCGTAGGGTTGCTTCGAAATGAAAGCCTGGGTAGTAGGGATGTGAGAAGGAACCTGGATAGTAAGGTTACTTCGAGGTGAAAGCCTGGATAGTAGGGCTATAAGAAGGAACCTGGATAGTAGGGTTACTTCGAGATGAAATCCTGAATAGTAGTGCTTATGGGAAGGAACCTTGATAGTAGGGTTACTTCTAAATGGAAGCCTGAATAATAGGGCTTATGGGAAGGAACCTGGGTCATAGGGTTACTTCAAGATGAAAGCCTGGATAGTAGGGCTTATGGGAAGGAACCTGGATAATATGGTTACTTCAAAATGAAAGCCTGGATAGTAGGGCTTATGGGAAGGAACCTGGGTCGTAGGGTTACTTCAATATGAAAGCTTGGATAGTAGGGCATATGGGAAGGAACCTGGGTCGTAAGGTTACTTCAAAATGAAAACCTGGATAGTAGGGCTTATGGCAAGGAACCTGGGTTGTAGGGTTACTTCGTGGGGTGTTTGGGTAAAACTGCATCTGAACCGAGAAGGAACCAAGGTAAGGTTGCTTCGTGAGGAGTTTGGGTAAAACTGCATCAGAATCGAGAAGGAACCTAGGTAAGGTTGCTTTGTGAGGATTTTGGGTAAAATTGCATTTGAACCGAGAAGGAACCTAGGTAAGGTTGCTTCATGGGGATTTTGGGTAAAACTTCATCTAAACCGAGAAGGAACCTAGGCAAGGTTGCTTCGTAGGGAGTTTGGGTAAAACATCATCTGAACCGAGAAGGAACCTAGGTAAGGTTGCTTCGTGAGGAGTTTGGGTAAAATTGCATCTAAACCGATAAGGAACCTAGGTAAGGTTGTTTCATGGGGAATTTGGGTAAAACTGCATCTTAACCGAGAAGGAACCTAGGTAAGGTTGCTTCATGGGGAGTTTGGGTAAAACTGCATCTGAACCGAGAAGGAACCTAGGCAAGGTTGCTTTGTGGGGAGTTTGGGTAAAACTGCATCTGAACCGAGAAGGAACCTAGGTAAGGTTGCTTCATGGGGAGTTTGGGTTAAACTGCATCTGAACTGAGAAGTAACCTAGGTAAGGTGGCTTCGTGAGGAGTTTGGGTAAAACTGCATCTGAACCGAGAATGAACCTAGGTAAGGTTGCTTCATGTGGAGTTTGGGTAAAACTGCATCTGAACCGAGAAGGAACCTAGGTAAGGCTGCTTCATTGGGAGTTTGGGTAAAACTGCATCTGAACTGAGAAGGAACCTAGGTAAGGTTGCTTCGTGAGGAGTTTGGGTAAAACTGCATTTGAACTGAGAAGGAACCTTGGTAAGGTTGCTTCATGGGGAGTTTGGTTAAAACTACATCTGAATCGATAAGGAACCTATGTAAGGTTGCTTCGTGGGGAGTTTAGGTAATACTGCATCTGAACCGAGAAGGAACCTAGGTAAGGTTGCTTCGTGGGGAGTTTGGGTAAAACTTCATGTGAACCGAGAAGGAACCTAGGTAAGGTTTCTTCGGGATAAGTCTTTGTAGGGCTTCAGGAGGAACTTGGGTAAGGTTACTTCGGGATAAGTTCGTGTAAAACTTTAGAAGGAACCTGGGTAAGGTTACTTCGGGATGAGTTCCTGTGAAACTTTATTTGGAAATATATGAGAAGGGACCCGTGTAAGATTTTTTTAGAATAAACCCGTGTGAAGCTGTATTTAGAAGAAACCCGTGTAAGATTGCTTCGTGACAAACCCGTGTAAAGCTGCATCTGGTCGCGCAGATAATTACTCTGTTTAGTTTCAGGAGCTAATCTTGGACCTGTTGGAAATTGTTGATGATAACCATATTTCCTGAAAAGGTACATGATTAATTATATGTGATGCATGAAATGCATTGTATGATGATGTTCTCAAAATAAATGAGATTATGTTGTATGCAATATGTGTGTATGTCATGATGTATGAACATGAGATGCTATTGTGCCATATTTGAGTTCGGGAAAATAAATCCCTGAATGCTATCGGAGAGTACTGGAAATTGAATTCCTGACTGTCATAGAAAAAGTGGTTCTTCTGCTTCTGTTGGGGATGGTGAACGGAGATGACTATGTCGTGGATTTACTCCTGTTTGTGAATGGTCTGCCGGGGAGAGACTTTGTTTGAGAATAATTCTGCGGGGAAATAACTCTGTTGGAAGATGAACTTTTGTAGCTAAAGTAATAAGCTCTGTTGGGGATTGAACTTCTGTATTCAGAGAAATAAACTCTGCTCGGGAGAAAACTTTATGACCCGCTTGCGATTATGAAATTTGGCTGGGGAATATAGATGTTAGTTTTATGAAGGGACCCGGTTGGGGAGAGTAACTCTTGTTTGGGGAAGCTGATGTCAAAGCTTTAGTTGTCTCTACTCTGTGGGGAGTGTATATGTCATTGGGACGCATGCTGAGGATACGGCAATGACTTCGCATCAGGATTTTTCTGCCCCTGTACTTGCTGGAGAAATTACCTGCAGAGGCTTTGTGGATAGCTTGAGTTTTATCCTAACTCATGAGGTGCTTGGTAACTGCCTAACAGAATGATAGTGTCTTCGGGACATGGTCGTACTCTTTAATCCCTAACTTTTTCCTGGACTGTCTTTTCAGATTTTCAGTCCATCGGGATACCCTTTTTTGCCCAAGCCGCTTTTTTAGGTTTTTGACTTGCCGGGTATACAATTTTTTTTGTTTTTATCCCTAATTTTTTCCTGAACTTTTTTGGTTCACCGGGATGCCCTTATTTTTTCCTAGGCCAATCGACCTAGCGGGTCTTTTTCATTCGTGGTCTTTTCCGACTATGGCCATGTTCTCAGGATGTAGGGAGTTGTCACCATCCATAGTGTTGTATTGTAGTACTATCAAGATGTTTTCTTGATGGCACATGATTCATTACTGGAATGCATGCATAATGCCCTAAGTGATTCAGATGGAGATCTTCTCCTAGTTATTTGGCACTTTTGGAGAGACTGCCCCAACTGTGTTAGACATCATGTCATGGCCCTTGCTTATGGAAGACCTGTTGTTGGAAGTGTCTTTCCTGCTGAGGTGATTCTGTCTATTGAGAGGATGTTTGTTCATTGAATATCCATTGTGTGGATTTCTCTACCGTCAAACAACTAGTCATATGCAATCAATGTCATTTAAAGAATTCAAACTCATGTCTGTCTTGAAAATTTTTTGAAAATGTGTTTTGCGTAGTAAAACAAAATTTGCAAGAATGTGATATCAACCCAGGATTCGTAACAAGTCATACATGAGTCAGGATACCTTTGTAACAGTATGCTCTCAAACTAACCCATGCCTCAGCTAGGACTTTTAAGGGTTATAACGTGGCCGGGTTCACAGTTTAAGAAACAAAGGATAAAGGCTCAAAATTTATTTGTACCCACCTGTTCTTCGTGATGTCCTTCAGTCCTATGCTCAGCTAATTACGCGTTTAGAATCCCAGTTGGGTCCTAAAGTATTGTCCTTGTTATTCCGGTAATGGTTCAGATACTGAAAGTTTGTTTTGCATAGGCAGTCATTTTTGTAATCTTTTTTGTCGAGGATTCGTAGGACCTCTTTTTTTATTTTTTATTATTCATGTCTTTTGCCTGAACTGTTTATTTTTGTGATTACAGTCAGCGGGATGCCCCAGTTTTTTTCTTAAGTCTCCTTCATAGGTTTTGACTTAATGGGATTTTATTTCGAGAGATAATGACTGCCTGTCTTGACGATTATGCAGAACCATCATTGTCTTTTGTTTTGGAAGGACGTCTTTGATGACATTCGTTGTGTACGAAGCGGAAGATTGCGACTGAATGCGCACCTGAATTAACCGAGAAAACTACCCTGCCCCAGGTTGTGATTAAGGGTTTTAATTTGTGTGAAAGAAAAACTCATACTTCTTTGGCTCAAATGGGTTGACTATGGATTATCTTCCTTATAACTCCATTGTTTTGGATTTGAAACAACGCATGTACATCGTCAGCAAGGTTTGTTCAAAAGCATACTGTAGAGATTGTGGTACCGTTTTCGTCATCCTCCCTCTAAGGCTTTGAGCTTTTAATCGAGAGTTAAGTATCACGAAAAGGAAGTATAAAGTAGTTTAAGCATAGTGAAAACAGATTAATTCAAGACAAACATGTGTAATGCATTAATGAAATAACAAAGTTTTGACATGTTAATAATTGTTCGAATAAACAAAGAAAATACCACTTGAGAATTCAAATGAACAAAAATGCTTTCGATCCTAGCCATGTTTTGGCAGGGGAGCAGTAATCACGTTGGGAGTCTCGGGAGGGTCGAATTCAATCTCCTTGGCATCAATCATATTTTGAATCTTGTATTTTAGCGCCCAACAATCATTAGTATCGTGCCCCGGGCTACCAGAATGATAAGCAAACCTTGCATCCAGATTGTAGTTAGGAGAGGAAGTCTTGGGATTCGGATGAGGTCCTATCAACGTAATCAGATTCATCCTCAATAGGTGTTGCAAAGCTTGAGACAGCGACACGTTGAGTTTGGTAAATTGCCTTTTGGGTATATCAAGTTTACTCTGATTAACCCGTTGTTTTTGGCGAGGTTGTTGTTGGAACCGTGACGTGGTAGCAATTTGGAAAGATCCACTCTTCACCAAACCAACCTTTTGTCTTCTTGGAGGTTGATCAATGACTTGGTCCCCGGCCTCGACTGTTTGCTTCATATTGTTGTATCCGTCTTGATGAAGTTGGTTGATGATGGCTCCCAGCTCTTCTTATCCCCGGGCTAGGCCTGGGATAAGAGCCATCTGCCCCAACATCTGGGTTCTCATTGCATCTACCTCAGCTTGTAGTTGTTCCATCCGTTCGTCCTTATTGTCTTCAGGACTTTTCTTGATCAAGTTCCCAGCGAGGAGTGTTTTCAACTCTTCCTGCCTCTTGAATAGGTTTAAGAACATTTCCCTGAACTGAGCTTATTGAGTTTGAAGATCTCTGTTGTCTTGTTGGAAAGCCATTGCTGAAATAAACAGCGAGAAAATGAGAGACTTATACTGGAAGACCTGTTATGCAATGATATATGATATATGTATGCAATGTTTTCAAGGATCTCGTGGGGTAAATAAGAAAATGTCAGAAGTTGAAAATTTGCCATTTTGATTGAAGCACTTCATATCGTTGAAGGTCCTTCTACAAGAGTCAAGCTCACCGTATCACGTGGGTCATAGCCCCTGACTCAAGTTGTCGTGTTTTTGTCTTTTGACAACACTGGCTAGAGGAACATAAATCCCCTTGCCCCTTGCTAGACGTCTGGTTCATCATAACCTGCATCACAAACTCTTGAGATCCTTGAAATAGTTAAGGAAATGTTGTGGCATGATGTTATGATGCGTATGCTATGCATTAATCAAAGATGTAAGGTGACAAACACAACCCTGCAAAGAATTCAAGTTGTTAGACAATGAAGGCAAATAAGTCACGCAAGCAGCCTTAGGTTTAGGCTTGCATGGGGTTTGTAGGTAATACCCTCTTGAAGCTGGATTGGTTCAACCTGACCTATAAATAGTAATCGTGTTTTAAGGGATCTCAATATCACTGATCTTTCCCCCAAGTTTCGTTCAATAGGCGATTGACTCGCAACCAAACAAAACTCAGGAGTCAAACCTCAATGTGTGTAGCATCGATTATCTGTCGACCTTGGGAATACACCAAAGCCATAAATATCGCTACGTCCTACTGGCCAAGTTGTGCAATTAAAGGTTCTAAGGTCAGTTGATGCTTTATGACACCACGTAGCAGCCCCGTACTCTCCTTGTTTGACTCAAGGGTTACCGGTACCAACTAAAGTGTCATATCAATGTAACTACTACTTCAACCGTGTCGGTATACCCCACACATTTCCCTCACAGTTTATTGCTACTTACCTAAAAGGAATTCCCCGATCCGAGTTTAGGAACCAAACAAACCCAAACAGATACCCTTAAAATAAATCAAGCAAGACAAGCCAAAGAATCAAACTAAAATGACCTAGATCCTAAGGTAAACCCCACTTTTTATAAAGTTTTGTCCCCAGCAGAGTCGTCAGTTCTGTGATACGGTGGCAGAACCGACTGTTAATACTGGTTTGCATTTTTGTTTGCAAATGTTGTGGTAAGCAAGATTCGCCACCGAATTTTCTTTTATCCAACAAAGGAAAGGGTGAAACGAACAGAAAAAGACCTTTCGAGAGTTTTCTGAGTAAAGGGGGTAGATTATGGAAAGGGAAGGTGTTAGCACCCTTTCCATCCGTGGATTTCCACGGGCTCTTAGATGCTTAGCTCATGTTTTGAAAATTTCTTGTGCTTGTGTGTTTTGAAAATTGTTTTAAAAATACCTTAGTGTGGTGATTCGCTTTGTGATAACTCTTGTATCAGTCCTCAAGAGTGTTGACAAGACGAATGTTTTTAAAGTGTTTTGAAATATTTTTTTGTAGGTGTACAAAGTTGTTTTGAGCAAGCATCTAAGAACTTATCTACTTATACTCGAAAAGGTTGTTCTTTTCCTTCTAACCTTTAGATAGTGCTATCCTACTATTAGTGAGTAGGTAGCCTTATCATCGGATGTATGAGGGACAAGAGCGGGTCATTGTTATGGTCATAGAAGGCAACATATAGGGATACCTTAGCTGTTCGAAGGGACTGTCATCATATATTTGTAGGAAACATCGAGGGACAAGATCATTTCTCGTAGGCAAATCGAGGGACATTGAGGGACTATGATCTTTACGATGACTTTAACCGAGGGTCTTTGCTAAGGGTATCCCTATGTTCGAGTGACATGACCATTATTTTCCGAGGCAACCAAGTGGGGAGTACCCTAGGGGTGCAAGTGTGCAACAGTGTGTTTTCTCAGTTATATTTATCTTGTAATTAGGGTTTTCTATCGTTCATTTTTATATTTCCATACAATCCTATTAACCTAAGCATTGCATAAAATATAGTAGCATAAGGTAAAGGCGGAAATGTAAACCTAAGCTATTACAGAGCTTTGGGGAAGTTACATAATAGTGAAGAGTGCGGATAAGAAATCCTAAAACTATTACATCCCGGAAGCAATTACATGATAATGATAAAAAAAAGCGGGAAAAATAAAGTTACGCTATTACAGTTGAATGCACCCTATACACTTTATCTAGGAAAATAAAAATAAGATGAAAATAACAAAGAAAATGTTTTGGTGATTTTTTATGAGAAAAATGATTTATGATAATTAATTAAATAAAAAATGTTAATTTTGAAAAAAGTTAATTAAAATACCTAAATCCTAATTAGTTTTAATTAATAATAATAATAAAAAGTTAATTTTGAAAAAAAGTTAATTAAAAAAACCTAAATCCTAATTAGTTCGAATTAAGAAAAAGTTAGTTTTGAAAAAAAAGGTTAATTAATCTAAAATTAATTAACTAAAAATTAAATTAGGATTTTTTGTAAAAAAAAGGTTTGTGAAAAAAGTTGTGGTTAAGTGAATTTAGGATTGAAAAAGACAAATTGGTTAGAAATAAAAAACAAACAATGAAATTAAAAACCTAAAATTAAATTAAAACCTAAAATTAAATTATAAACTTAAAATTAATTATTTGAGTTTATTAGGAAAAATCAAGGGTTTGTGAAAAATATTAGGTTTTATGAAAAAAGTTTTAGACAAAAAGAATAAAAATAGGTAAAAGGATAAATAAAAAGGATGAAAACCAAAACCAATAAGGGTGGGTGTTGAACCCACACCCTTAATCTTCTCAGGATGCCTCCCTTGTCATGAGCCATGCATTGGTTGTTGTTCTATTTTAGTGTTTTAGCCTCAGCGTTCTGTAAGAAACTTGCGTGGGACCATTAGATGGTCCAAACCTATAGTGTTGAATCTCATGAACACATTAAACAAATTAGTATACCATGAAATACAAAGAAAATAAATATATGAAATTTTGTAATGTTAAAACTGATATGGCATGTATGAATGGTTCTACACCATTTGGGTCATGGAGATCAAACCAGCCTTATCCTTACTGGAGAAGTAGTCAAAGTAGTGAGATGTGGGTTTGTAACGAGGGTAGCTTGTTTGTAGTGAGATGGGGTTTGTAACAAGGATTTAAAGATTTTTAGGGTTCTTGAAAGAATTTGATATTTTGATAGGGTTGTGGCAAAGGTTTTTTTCGTGTTGTTTGTGTGAAAATAATGAGATTATATAATGGAAACTAGAGAAAATATATGAGCTTTGAATGTGCAATTGGGCCTCCAATAACCACAAGCAATAGTGCAGATTTTTATTCACTTGAGTCCGTCATGTTCCAGGCTAAATCTCAGAGGCTCAAGTGAAATTTTTTAAGTTGAAATGTGAAAACAAAATGTATCCGACATCGAGAAATAACTCCTGTCCAAAAATGGGCTCAATCGGATAAATGGTGAATTAGTTATGAATTTTTGAAGTTTCGCCTCAGACATACTTATTTTGGGCTCCAGTGACAATCCTGACACATTCTTCAATAAAAAACTGGTATTGATCAGAGCAGAACCCGATCTCGAACTTGGAAACAAAGTTGTAGATCTCTGATTCAATGACCTTGTTTAAAAAGATGGGCCCAATCCGATAAAAATTGACCGAGTTATGAATTTTCGAAGTTTCGACCCAGATGAAATAATATTCAGCATTCAGGATTTTTGGCGCGTCACGCGCACTCTAAGCAAAAAACGAAGGCCTTTTGTATACCGTTCGAACTCGATACCTCCTGTGAAAACTTAGCCATATCAATTTTTGAAATTTTGGCACCGGAATCAGATCAATAGAATGAAAATCGACCAAGTTATGATTTTCTGAACATGACGCAAATAAACTTTTGTCACAAATTTTATGTACGAAAATACTTGATAAATCCGTTTTTTGAAGACCTTCTGATCGAAATTGGCTTCCAACCGTGAGAGATGAAAACGTAGATGACGTCAAGATGGAATTTTAGCCACTGCGGCAGGTTCAAAATAAGCCACGATCTTCAATTTATGAATTTTTTAGTATGTAAAACTGCACTTTCAGCACAGTTTTTCACCATATTTCTTTGAGAAAACTCACACATTCGGAGACCTTATTTAAAGAATTGGCTCTCTAGCCGAAACTGAATTTGAGAATACGTTATCAGATATATCTTGGCGAAAGAACACCTAAATGGGACACACCGGGTTGGACTTGTGAATCTTTGAACCCCGAATCGTTGCAAAACAGCGAACCGATCTTCAGCATGGAAAATACTATGAGAACATCCATTGGGGAAATAAACGTCACTTGTAACCTGACGTAACTTGATAAATATACCATTATTCCATAACCATAAAACCAATAATATGCGTGTATGAAAAGAGGGTAAATTTTGGGGTACAACAGTAACCAAATTGTCGCAGAGCCAAACAAGGATTGTAAGTTATGCCTTCCCTAATGCCAAGTAGTGGGACATTAGGGAACTCCCTGCAGCGGTCAATAAAAGAAATATCTCCTATAGATCGGAAATACCAGAGAATATCCGCGTGAGAAAGTGACATTATCCTTTGCGACAAACCCAAACCTTCTTCATTCTTCAGCACTGACTTAGGGAGGTGAGAAATAAACCACCTTGACAGTAATGGCATGCAGCACATAAGAAACCCTCTTCTCTTCATGGTACGAGTTTGGAGAGCATGCAAGTTATCTCTGAGCAAAGTAGACACAGGGTTGTGAGAGAGGAAGATCTTGATAGCATTCACATCTATGAGTAAGTCTGGATTGGGGAACCGTACTAACCCATAAATTAGAAGAGCCAAAACCTCCTCAAATGCCTGAAAGTCCAAATCATCCCAAAATAGATGGGCCTTCTCTATTAGGAACTCGGCTAGAAAACCCTTGACTCCTCTTCTTGTTTCCCAATTGGATACCACGTCATCCCGTTTCAGATGCAAAGCTGAGGCAATGACTTCTGACTTAGGAACCTCTTCTAAACCTGTGAAAGGCATCTGGTCAAGAATAGGTAGAACCAATAACTGAGAGAACTCTTCTATGGTAGGCACCAACTGATAGTCTGGAAAGGTGAAGCAGTGGTGCTTGGGATCAAAGAACTGAAAGAGTACACCCATCATATTTTCATCAAAGCTCGAAGTAACCAGGTTGAGAAGTTGACTATATCTCTTAGTGAACAAAGAGGTTTCAGGAACCCTTGATACTAGCTCCTTGAGTTAGAGAGGTATTCTAACAAAGATAATTCAGATAGTGTTTCTACGAGCGAAAGCCATGGTCTGCAAAACAGAACAAAGATAAATTCCCTCGGTCCTTGAAATGGTTAGTGTAATAAGAATGGATGTTATGTTATGATGCATGATGTTATGTTCAAACAGAGTAAATCACACACAAGCAAAGCACACAATAGACCTTAGGTTCAAAGGCTGGCATGAGGTTAAAGGTAAGTACCCTATTGAAGTTTAGTTGGTTTCAAACTTGTCTTAGAAAAGTAACCGAGTTCTAAGGATTCTCAATATCACCGATCATCCTTTATCGGGCATTGTTTCAGCTCAGGCATTCTTTTCTTACGGCCGAAATATCCCGAAAGTCTGATCTTAATGAGTGTAGCATCGAGTATTAACCAATCCTCAGCTTTATACCGAGGCCGACTATCTCACTACTTTCTAATGGCCAAGTTTGTTCAACTAAGGTTCTAAGGTCCATTTGTGCTTCACGACACCACGCGGCGGCCCCATATTCTCCTCGTTTCAACATGAAGGATACTGGTACCAACTAAAGTGCCACACCAATACAACAATCGCTTAAACCATATCGGTCTACGCCGTACAGTCTCCAAGGTCTATTGTTATTTTACCTAAAAAGTGTCCCCAGATCCGAGTGTAGGATATTCAACAATGCCCAAGCAAAAACCCTTAAAGATAAAGAAGGTAAAACAAACAAGAAAGCAATTTAAAATTGACCTAGATCCTAAGGTATACCCCACTTTATTAACTCCCCAGCAGTGTCGTCAGTTCTGTTATACGATGGCAGAACCGACTGTTTTTTGTTACTACTGGTTTTACGTTTTTTTATTCATAAATGTACAGTAAGCAAGAGTCTCCACCGACTTTTATTTCATCCAACAAAGGAAAAGGGAAAAAGAATAGGAAAAAAACCTTTTTTCGAGATTTCTGAGTACGGGGGGTAGATTATATAAAGGGAATGTGTTAGCACCCTTTCTATCTATGGTTTTCCGTGGGCTCTAAGGTACTTGCTCATTCTTAAATTTCTTTTTTGTGTTTATGTGTTTGAAAAAGTTTTGAAATTGCCTTAGTGCGGCGTTTCACTTCATGGTAATCCTTGTATCAGTCCTCAAGGGTGTCATAAAGTGTTTTGAAAAGTTTAATTTGTTTGAAAGTGTACGGTGTAAAAGATTGTTGTTTTGAGCAAGTACTTAAGAGTTTCTACCTACTCGAAAAAGTCTGTTCGTTTTCTTATTTCCTTTAGACAACGTTATCCTACAATTGAGGAGTAGGTATCTCCATCGTTGGAGTTTGAGGAACAATCGAAAGGGACGAGTACGATCACTAAAGAAATGATTAGGAAACCTTAGTAGTTACCCTAGAGTCTTAAAGATCTTTCTGAGGCAAAATTCGATTGGATGATGTTGTACCCCAAAATTTGCCCTCCCATATTTCTCAAAACATTTCAAGAAAGATCCCCAAGTTGCTCAAGGTAGTCCAAGGGTTGGCCAAACAAGCTCTCTCCTAAGGCAGTTTACCTCAAATTAGGGTTTCATGTTACATCAAGATACTTGAGTCTAAGGGACCCCAAATGCTCAATATTGTCCTAATATGTTCTCAAGATCATCCATGGCATGTTTCAAGCCTTGCAGAGGAAGTTTGCTCAGTCAATTACTCAAAGGCCTGAAAATCGACTGTGCTAGGGTAAAAGTCAACTGTGGCCCACATACAGTCAAACTTCAATATTTTTGGTCAACATCCTCATTTCGAAGTATATTTCATAATTTTATCAAGGGTTGATCATGATTCATCAAGGAATGCTCATAATTCATCAAGACTCAAAAGTTGCTAAATTAGGGTTTTACAGGAAAAGTCAACTCAACTTTGACCAAGCATAACTTTCTCATACTTTATGATAAATGACACATCCAAATCTCATTTTGAATAGGATTAAATTCCCTACAATCCATCTTCAGCTCCCAAGTTCAAAATATGCACTCACAAGAAGTTATGAATTTGGACATTATAGGTCATTTTGGAAAGTCAACAAAAACACCTTTTGGGTCAAAGCTTCTTACATGAACATGGAAGATCCAATTGAGATGAAACTAAAAAGGTCTCTTAGGGGACATCCTAAGCTTTCTAAAAAGTCCAAGAACACCCTCATAAGGTTAAAATTGAGAGAGATATGCATTGTCAAAGTTTGACAATTTTTGAAAAAATGCATAAAGCAAATATTGACCAAACATGGATTTTTTCCAAATGGGCCTATCTTTTCAAGTTTGAAACTCATTCCTAACATGGTCCACGACCTCTAAGCCCACCCATACATTTTTCTACTATTTATGCTATTTATTTTGATATTTTATTCATTAAAATTTAGAATTAAATAAATAAATAATATAAATAATATAAATTTTTATGTGAATCCATTTTGGGAAAGTTTTATGCTGATTTATGTCAATTGATTTCGTGCAATAACTCTTCAAATATGTCCAGGTTCATCCACATGTGAAAATGACATAAAATCATCAAATATGGCATTTTTTCAAATCTTGATCATGGTCTTAAAACACAACATTATGAGGGAGATTCTTTCCATGCTTTCTTGTCTCCTCATTCTCCTCTATAAATATAGATCCGTACAAGCTTGAAAGGGACGAAAATTCTCTCTAAAAAGCTCTTCAAAAAGCTCTCTAAAAGCTCTTCAAAAAGCTCTCAAAAAATCAAAGAATTGGTGTAAGTCATATCTCGAGGTTCCGGTCTCTCTCAATTGACATCGAGCCTCAAACCATTCTCTTGAAGTCCTCAAGAGTCTTACAAGGCCCAAGAGCAATCCATCACACGCCTAGAACGCCCCCCATTTGACAACACCGGTTTGGTAAAATTTTAAACTTTGAATATCTAATTTTAATCACATTTTATGGTATGCTAACGTTTGTTTGAGTTTATATAGAACAATTATGGATGGTTTAATCATAGGTTCCACGCAAGAATAAAAAAACACCATAGTTAGAGCATGAAGCTTTCGAAGATTCGGGCCTAGGAATTTCTGATGATTGCATCCCGTGTTTACTTTTGCTACTAGGCCCATCTTTATTTTCATGTTTTATTCGTTTTATTTATTTCTTTTAATCCCTTTTATTTTTTTATCAATAAACAAATATAAAAATCACATAAAAATAGATTTAGGATTTTTTCTTAATTAAATTTTAATTTTAGGTAAAACTTTAATTTCTTTTTGTAAATAACTTAAAAATAATTAGAATAAATAGGTTTTATTACTAACTTAATTATATTTTATTTTTTCCTAAAATAACCAAAGAAACCAAAATAGGTCATGTAATTATTTTTATTAATTAATTTAATTAACTAATTAATTGCATATTTAATTTAGAAAACTTATTTCTTTTATTAAAAACAATAAAAAAAACAATTTTTCTTTTAATTAGGTCAGAAGGGTCAAAACCTTAAATTCTCGTCGATCTTAATTCTTCTCGCGCGCTTTATTTTTATTATATACCATATTGATGTAACTGCCTACAGTTTGTAATAGTTTAATTAGGACGTTTATTTACATTTATCGCTTTATTTTCAAAGGGTTTGTTTTTGGCTATGTAAATACCCGAGGCCTTGTAATAGTGTAGTTTAAATTCCTCATTTTTAAATTCTGCAAATTATTAACTGTTAGATGTATGATAATAGGATGCATGACAAGAATTTATGATTAATTTTAACACAGTTAGATCACCCTAAATATGCAAAGATAAATAAACTGAAATTGAATCATTCGCACATGTGCACTCCTAGGGTACACTCCCACTTGGTTGCCTTTGGTAAACGGTCATTGAGTATAGGATGCTTTAGTGGTCGTCCTTTTGTCTAAATAAAGATCATAGTCCCGATTCGGAAAAGTTTCCTCAGAATAGTTGCCTCGGAATTGTTGCCTCAAATAATTGATCTAAGACATTAGGGTTATTACTAAGACGTCCTAACATTGCTTTAGTGACCGTACGTCCCTTTCGAATTGACCCTCAAAACTCCAACGACGATGTTACCTACTCACTAATAGTGGGATAGCGTTGTCTAAAGGAAACGAACATAGAAGGATTCTTTTTTCGAGTAGGTAGATTAGTTCTTAAGTACTTGTTCAATCAAAACAAATTTTTCACACTTACACTCATTTTCAAATAAGTTTTCAAAAACACTTCATTACACTCTTAAAGACAGAAGCAAGAGTTAAATCGAAGTTAAAATAAAAACTTTTCAAAACCCACAAACACAAAGAAAACAATTTTTGAAAATGATGAGCAAGTACCTAAGAGCCCGTAGATAACTACGGATAGAAAGGGTGCTAATACCTTCCCTTTCTATAATCTACCCCCTGTACTCAGAAATATCTCGAAAAAGGAGTTTTCTGTGCTTTTTTTCTTTCCTTGTTAGATAAAATAAAAGTCGATGGCGACTCTTGCTTACCGCGACATTTTGCAAACACAAACGCAAAACAACAAATTTCCTTAATGAAATAGGGAAACAACATCCCGGTTCTGGCCACCGTATCACATGTCATCTTTGATTTTTTGGGACTAGAGGGCAACCACTAAAACTACATATACTTCATGATCGTTTACCGAAGTCAATCGAAGTGGGGCAAACCCTAGGAGTGAGCATGTGCAAGTGTTTATTTTTGAGTCAATTTAATCTTTGCACATTTAGGGTTTTCTACTGTTTTAAATTATGATCTTTTGTATACAATCCTATTATCAATCATCTAACAGTTTATAATGACGGAAAGGAAAAGTGCGAGAAATTTAATCTTAGCTATTACAAGGCTTTGGAGACGGGGATTACATAATAAAAAAACTTGGGGAAAAACAATAAATGCAAATAGTAATAAACCTAATTAAGTATTACAAACTCGGAGCAATTACATTAATTGGAAAAATAAATAAATAAATGCGCGCGAGAATAAATTAAACGAGGGATTAAAATTAAATTCAAAAAAACATTTAATTAGTGAATAAAGAGGAAATTTTTTTTATTTTTATTTTTGAGAAAGAAATTAATTTTGCAAATTGACCTAATTTCTAATTAATTTTAATTATGAAAAAAAAGAATTTAAGTTATCCTAATTAACTTAATTAATTAATGAAATTAAATATTTTAGAAAAAAGAACGTAATTCTAATTTTTTTTTGTGATTTTAAGATTTAATTAAAGAAGGATATTTAAAACAATTAAAAATAAATACAAAACCATAAAAAAGGTTAAAGAAATTAAAACAAAAAAATAAAATCGGCCTGATGAAAAGTAATTCTGGGGGGTGTATGGCTGAAAATATCCAGGCCCAGAATAGTTGGCCCAATGGTTGCGCCTGATTTAGTGGGGATCACCTTTGGAAGCCCACTGTGCGCTGCGCTTATGATGTGTTAGATCTGGACTAATGATGGATCTAGTGAACAGGATCTGGGAGTGCATAGCATGGGCCTGGGCATGAGGTACATCGAATATGCAAAGAAATTGTGAGAAAAATAATGTGCAAGAGGCAGGGGTCAAACCCCTGACCTCCTACACACGCGCGTCTTGAAACCTCTCCCCTTTGCCACTGAGCAAAGCTAATCATTCGTTCATACAAACAAATAACAAATAATATATTAAATAATTAGTCAATATTAAAAGAAAAACGAATTAGATTTAAACTGTCCAACCAGCCTTGGACACGCCATCATCTTCTTCGCAGGACCGTCGTTTTAGGTACTGGACTTTTACCTACGGACAAAGTCCATAACTATAACCTGTGACATTTCTAAAACGCAGCACATGCATGATAAATCCCAACCAACGGCATGGGTCGACTGGAAATCAACCATTGAACCTAAATATACCCTTGGTTTGGCTTAATTTAGCCTGTATCAAAAAGCCCTAAAACTTGTTTTGAAACCCTAAGAATGGCGTTTGATGATTCATGCGCGTAAACTCAAATCAAAGCATCTAAACACATTGCAAAAATGATTACAAGCATGAATGTATACTTAGAACATGTTGATAATGACAGATTCAATGAAAACGAATTTAGAAAAAAGATGCAAACCGTGAAGGTGGTAGCACGTGATTTTTGATGCTTCAGGCTTTGATAATGCTTGCAATCGCTTCAGAGGATGCCCAGGGATGTGATTTGATCCTTGGAATGGCTTGAAACGGCCTGTAGAAAGGAATCCGATCTGCACTTTTTTGTCCAAAATTTGATACTTGTTCTTGCTCTTAGGGAGGAAGGTTGCACGTGAATTCTTCTTCTCTAGGGTTGCAATGCATTGTGTATATGTACTGAATCAAATTAGGTCATTATAGTTGGAAAGAATCAAAAGATTGATGGCATGATTTTAAGAAGAAATCAAATCTTGAAAAGTTTCCATGTATGAAGATTTTGTGTCCTATTTGGTCTTGCACGATTTCCTGGCTATTTGAAAGCATGTGAGAGATCTTCAATCAATGAAAAAATCATCCGTAAAACAAATTATGTGATTTGTTTGAATTTATTTTATTTTATTTTATTTTTAAATGAATAAAAATATAAATAAATTAAATAAATAAGTGAATAAGGCATGGAGGGTCCCATAGGTCGTGGACCATGCTAGGACTGAGATTCAATCTTGAAAAGATGGGCCCATGTGGAAAAAATGCAATTTTGAGCATTGTTGACTTTGGGCAAATTTCCAAAAATGGCAAACTTTGACAATGCATATCTCTCTCAATTTTGACCCCAAGAGGATGTTCTTAGACTTTTTAGAAAGCTTAGGATGTCCTCTAAACAACCCTTTTGTTTCATCTCCATTGGGTCTTCCATGTTCATGTAAGAAGCTTGGACCCAAAAGGTGTTTTTGTTGACTTTTTGAAATGACCTATAATGTCTGAATTTATATCTTTTCATGAGTGCATTTATTGAACTTGAGGGCTGAAGATGAATTTTAGGGAATTGAATTATATTAAAAAATAGCCTTGGATGAGAAATTTCTGATAAAGTATGAGAAAGTTATGCCTGGTCAAAGTTTGGTTGACTTTTCCTATAGAAACCCTAATTTAGCAACTTTTGAGTTTTGATGAATTAGGAGCATTCCTTGAGGAATCATGACCAACCCTTGATCAAATGATGGATATCACTTCAAAATGTCGATGTTGACCAAAAATCTTGAAGTTTGACTGTATATGGGTCACAGTTGACTTTTGACCTATTATCGTTAATTTTCAGGCATTTGAGCAGTTGACTGAGCAAACTTCTTGTGCAAGGCATAAAACTTGACATGGATGATCTTGAGGACATATTAGGGCAATAGAACCCATTTAAGACCCTTGGAACTCAAACATATTAATAAGGAGTGAAACCCTAGTTTGAGGCTCATTGTCTTAGGAGAAGGATTTGTCTGGTCAATCCTTAGTCAACTTGAGCAATTGAGGACCTCTAGGAGTATGTCTTGTGTGAAAATGGGGGGGGGGGGGGCAAATTTTGGGGTAAAACAAACACATAATCCAATATCAATGTTATGCTGCATAATCTTGCTTTGCAGGCCTCTTGACTTGAAAAAATATCCATAATCAGATGTTTACACCACTAATTGAGCTATGATCCAAGAGCTTGAGCCATTGTCCAATTGATCATTCCATTAATGGAACAAAGTTCACACTTCCATTTTGGAAAAGTGACTTTAATCAAAATGTCAACTCTCCTTTAGCCCATACATTGTTGCTTCTGACTCCAAAACATTTTAAACCAAGAAGCAACATATTTAAAGCCTCTTAACCACCCTAACAGTCCTTGTACCATGCATTGGAACTATGTTTGTCAAGCTTGCTTCAAAAACAAGTTTCAAGACCATAACACGTGATTCCTTGTTTCTGATCACTAGAGCCTTCAAAACCTTTCCTCTATAAATAGAGGAGCCATTTTCAACCTAACACACGGACTTAGAAGCCATCAAACTCCCACAAACTCCCTCAAACAAGAATTTGCACAAAAAACTCCATAGCTTGTTGTTGTACCCCAAAATTTGCCCTCCCTTTCTTCAGGAAACCACCTTGGATTTTCAAGGTCCCTCTGAAACAAATCCAAGTCCTGAGTTATCCTTTTGCCCAAGCAAGTCGCTTACAAGAGCAAGATGATCTCACGAACTCCAAAAAAACGACGCTTTTATCTTAAGAAAAATCAAATTCTAAGTACTTAGAACGTTTCTCTAAAATGAGTGTTTAAGAAAAATAAGCGCTTCAGAACTTCTGGACCCATTCCAGATAAAAATGGTCAGAAGTTGCAAGCCTGAGCGTGGTCAGAAGTTGGCTTTTCAGCAGCTACATCAGTTCAATCAGAAGTTGTAAACGTGGTTCAGAATGAAAGCCTCAAATAGAACATGCCCCTTCAGCAGTTACACGAGCTCAGTCAGAATTTGCTAAAGGAATGCAAGAGAAGCAGGGAAATCTGAAGGCTCCTTCAGAACATGCCGAATTCAGAAGATGAAAAGGTCATAAGAATGGGTGTTACACTGATACAGAATCTCTAAGCCCAGGAGGTCCAGAAGTAAATCCAAGGAACGTACCAGAAAACCAGGAGAATCTCCAGAGCTTACTAAGACAACAGGTAGCCAAGGCCAGACCATGGTCTACGCTGCTGATGCAACGTTGGTTTCCATTACCAGAATATTGATGTTGATAGGTCTTATCACCATTTAATGCCCATTAATGCTTCCAACCACTCCTGAACATTCACGTGTGGCTTGGAAAACGCTTTTGTGCAGATTCTGGCATGGGTCTACGCGCCACCGCCCACTTCAGAGGTCACTTCTCCTCAATCTACGCCTGCTGTTGCAGCCTAGGCTGAAAGCTATCTCTTATCACAACTTCCCAGGAATTTCTGTCAAAGAACAAATTCAAACTTTGTTGGCGCTTTAATGTTCAAGGCATCCACAAGAACTTTGCCTATAAATAGAGAGTCTTCACCACTGCAAAAGTCGTTCAAGAAAAGAAACAGAAATTGCTAAGTGAGAAACAGAACTCTTAGCAACATAGCGTTCTGAAACTCTGTCAAAATCTCCAGTTTTGTTTCATAACTTTGAGTTTCTCACCTTCAAACTTCATCAAATATCCAGTTTTCTCTATGAACCAAAAAACACCCTTTCCAAACTTCTGACCCTACATACATATACGCCTTTACCAGCCCTTTCAAAGAAAATCTGTCCAGAACACTACCAGAGCCAAAAGCTAACTTTCATCCACCAACTTTTCCAACAGTCAGGTAAGCACCTGCTGACCCTCATCACGCTGTTAAGCATCATCAGCTGTGCATACTCAAATAAACATAATGTAAATATCACGTTGTTGATGTTTATGTTCTGAGGATTTTCATACCTCAGAACGTTCTGAGCCAGTATAGGACTTGCCTGGGACCTTGGTGGTTCTGACCTCTGAAACATTTTTGTATTTGCTGGATCTGTTCCAAATATGTTTCCTGTTTTGTGGAGTAACAACAGGATTACAGATGTTCTGGTTAGTACAGGGAAAAGCCAAGTGCTGACTTTGACGTTAGCACATCTGAAGCCTGTTTTTGCTGTCACTGATATCAGAACCTCTGAGAGTTATTGCCTTTTCAGCAGAATCAGAACTTCTGGTTTCTCCACTAACAAACTTTTGTCTTGCAGCGCAGGGGAATCAGAACTTATGATTTCCCCACTAACAAGGTTCTGTTTTGCAGGTGCCAGAGTCAGAAGTTCTGACTCATACAGTTTAACCAAGAGGTTGATCATCTGGCAGCGGATCTGGGTCAGAACTTCTGATGACCTCCCAGCAGCGCGCGGGCTCCCTCTCTCTCTCTCTATATCTTGTTTTTTGCTATTTTCTTTTTTGTCTATTTTTCTCGTTGAACCCCCTATGTACAAATGTGTATCCCCCTCCCCTAATTGTTGTAATAGCGTAGGATTTTATATTTCCGCTTCTTATTGCTAGTAATTAGGACATGTATGGAAAGATAAAATCAATGAAATAGAAAAACCTAATTCAAAGAAAAAAACTCTTGTATGCAATAAAACACACTAACACCCCTAGGGTTACATCCACTTGTTGCCTTTCAAAATTAGGCCATATTGCATGTTAGGTCTCTTTGGGAAAAGCAAAAAATCAAATGATCATAGTCCCTCGATGACGCTTTCAAAAAGTTGCCTAAAATGATCAAAGTCCCTTTCAAAGGAAAAATTGCCCAAGGATACTTAGCACTATTGCAATTATGGTCTAAACGATGACCCACGCCTGTCCCTTTCACATCCTAACACAAGATTGTCCACCAAATACAATGGTGGAACAAAATTGTTAAAAGGGTTAAAGCATAACAAAAATCTTTGAGAACTTTAGGGTAGATCGCTCTTAAGTACTTGTCCACTTGCAAAACAAAAACACTTGCTTATTTTTCAAACCACACTTCACAGACACTTTCAAAACAAACTTTCAAAAACCTTGAAACATCTTTTCAAAAAGACAAACACCTTTTGTAAAACATTCGAGTAAAGAATTGTTACAAGGGTAGCCTATACAAGGCATCTTTTTCAAAACCTTTTCAAAAACCACACATAAAGCACCATTTCAAACAATTGAAAACCAAGGCAAGTTGATCTAAGCAAGTACCTAAGAGCCCATGGATAACCATGGATAGAAAGGGTGCTAATACCTTCCCTTTCTATAATCTACTCCCCGAACCCAAGAAAAATCTCAAAGGTTTTTGCTGTGCTTTTTAAACCTTTCCTTAGGATAAAATAAAAAGTCGGTGGCGACTCTTGCTCAACCGAAACATTTGCGAAAACAAACGCAAAACCATAGTCAGTTCTCCCACCGTATCACAGAACTGGCGACTCTGCTGGGGATTGATAATTTTGTGAAGTAACCTTAGGGCTTAGATCACCCTCTTGCATGACTAATTGTTTGATTTGTTTGCTTTATATCTTGGTTCTATTGTTTGGGTTTGCAATCCTACACCCGGATTTGGGAAACATTCATAGATAGCAATACGTTATGGAAACTGTGCGGGGTATACCGACACGGTCGAAGCAATAGCTATATTAGTGCGACATATTTGTGAGTACCGGTAACCCTTGAGTTCAATCAAGGAGAGTACGGGGCCGCTGAGTGATGTCACTAAGCACTAATGACCTAGAATCTTACTTGACCATCTTGGCCTTTTATTAGGGGTAGTGAGATGACCGGATTTGGTGCAGTCCGAAGTTGGTAGATACTCGACACTACACTCATTCAGGGTTGTTTTCTTGGAATATTTTGGTCGCTAGTTAAGTGGCTAAACCAAAACAATAAACAATGAAAACAATCCAATGATATTGAGCTCCTTAGAACCCGGTTACTATTTATAGGACAGGTTTTTAAGCCAACTACACTCAAGAGGGTACTTACCTATGAAACCCCATGCAAGCCTGAAACTAGGGTTTGGTGTGATTTGCTTGTACATATGTTTTGTGCATACATCATGGACATCATAAAACATCATATGCATTCACTAACCATTTCAAGGGTTTGGATCTTCATCTTTGTTCTTGTTTTGTAGGTCATGGAAATTCCTCGCAGAAAAACCATCCAAGTCAACCTTGTGAAAATCTCTCCTCAACTCAAGGAGCTCACCTCAAGAATCCCGGAAAACTCATCCTTCAGTGAAAGACATGGCAGACTGCTCAGCCTAGTCAACACCAACATTGAAGAAGACATGATGAAAGTGCTATTCCAGTTCTTTGACCCTCTTCACCACTGTTTCACTTTCCCTGATTATCAGTTGGTACCCACTTTGGAGGAGTTTTCTCAACTCCTAAGAATCCCTATCCTAAATCAACTACCATTCAACGGTACGGAAAAGGAACCAAAGCCGGAAGATGTTGCTCGAGCATTACATCTACAACCATCCGACATCAAGGGGCATTGGGAAACCAGAAGCGGCGTCAAAGGATTCTTAGCAAAATTCTTGTTTGAGAAGGCACAAGAATGTTGGAATTCATTGGACATACAAGCCTTTGAAGAGATTGTGGCACTCCTTATCTATGGGTTGGTCTTGTTCCCAAATTCTGACCAATTGATAGATGTCAACGCCGTCAAAGTCTTCTTGTCCAGAAATCCAATACCAACATTGCTTGGGGACATTCTTCACTCATTTTACACACGAACAATGAGAAAGAAGGGTGTTCTCATGTGCTGTACTCCTCTCCTTGCAAGATGGTTTATTTCGCACCTTCCACAATCTGTCCTGAAGAATGACCAAGGCTCAAGGTGGTCCCAACGGTTGATGACTCTTACTCACTCTGATGTACATTGGTGTTCTCGGTCCAGAGAAAATGTCATCATCGTCGGTCGTTGCGGAGAATTTCCTAATGTTCCTTTACTTGGAATCAGAGGAGGTATCAGCTACAACCCTTGCCTAGCTTTGAGGCAATTTGGATATGCACGGAGGGATGGACCTCATGACATGTCGATTCCTGACCTAGTTTTTGACTTCAACAACGATGCGCAAGGACTTCGCCAAAGATTCATCAGAGCTTGGGGAAGACCCAACAAGGTTGATAGCAAGACTCTGGGACACAAGAACTCCATCCCCCTTGAGCCTTATCTCAAGTGGGTACGAGCCCGAGCCCAAAGTCTGATGATGCCTTATCCTCATGTACTCCCTGTGATTAAAGAGCCCGTCAGTGAAGGAGAGGTTCCCTACACCATCCTACATCCTGACATGCCTACATCGTGGGAGGAAATGCAGAAAAGTTGGATACAGCTCAAGGAGGAACGGAATACTTTCGAAGCCAGCTTTTATGCTAGTGAGAAGAAGGTTCTAGAGCTTACCCGCCGACTCCATGAGCAAGAGGCCCTCAACACCTACATCGCACCAAAGAGGATGCGCAATGTCTTTTTACCTTAAGAAGTTTTTGTAATATTTGGCCCATGGGGCATTTATGTACTAACAAATTTCTTCTTATTAATATGACTTGCGTTCTTCTTTGTCTGAAACAATTTTGAATGTCCTAAATCCTTGAATGCATTGCATACATAAGCATACCATTCATCATGTGCATAAGCAGGTCTCTTCATCAGGTTTCCTTATCTGTCTGCTGTTTATTTCAGTAAGATGGATCTCGAGCAAACAGTCAAAGACCTATAAGCTCAAAATGCACAGTTTCAGCAACTCCTGATGACCTTGGCTAAGGGTCAGGAGGATATCAAGACTCAATTGGGGAACAAAGACCCAGTGAAAAAGAAGAAAAAGAGACTCGGGGTGGCTACTTTGGGGAGAAGATTTGACGGAGAAGCTCGGAGAGTGCTGGAATTTCCTCCTATCTCTGATGAAGGAACCAGCAAAGGAGGTGGAGCTGCGGTACCTTCCGAGTCTGATGCAGAAGAGGAGGAGGTCGAAGAGGATGAAGATTACTCTGATCAGCAATATCCTCCAGCTGATGACAAATACAAAGGGCTAGAAGACAGATTGGCCGCCATGGAATTACAAAGAGTATCGGGTTTGGATTTTGAAGACTTGGGTTTGGTTGTCGGGATTGTGATTCCCCCAAAATTCAAAGTGCCAGTGTTTGTGAGGTATGATGGGTTGTCCTGTCCCAAAATGCATCTTAGGTCCTACGTGAGAAAGATTCAACCCTATACGGAAGATAAAAATCTCTGGATTCATTTCTTTCAAGACAGCCTTTCGGGAGCTCAGTTGGAGTGGTTTTATCAGCTAGAAGGAACCAGTGTCAGAAATTGGGAAGACTTGGCCACCGCTTTCTACAAACAATATCAGTACAATTCTGACCTTGCCCCTACTCGTACCCAACTTCAGGGTATGTCGTTGGGAACAGGCGAAGCATTCAAAGAATATGCACAAAAATGGAGGGATTTGGCTGGCAGGGTGCAGCCTCCTTTAACCGACCGTGAACTCGTTGATATCTTTCTAGGGACCCTATCTGGGCCATTTTCAATCATCTAATTAGTAACTCTTCCGCGGGGTTTATCGATTTGATCTTAACAGGCGAAAGAATAGAAGCTGGCATTAAGTCAGGGAAAATTCAAAAGGGTGTTGCTGCAAGTGTTGAGAAGAAGCCTTTTAAGAAGGAGACGACTGTGGTATATTCTCAGAGGAGAGCAGGGAAGACGGAGCGTCGGCCAACTGTGGGGACCGTAATGATTCAAAATCCCTCAAGTGAGCAACCTCGTTATAACCAGTCCAGACCAAATCAACAACGGGTGGAACGACCACAACGGCAGTTCACCCGCATTAATATGAGTCCAGCGCAAGTGCTCCCCCATCTATTGAGGTTGAATCTCGCCACCATCAAGGAGGCACCAAAGAATGTGAACACGTCCTCATCGCATTATCATGCTAATGCTAAATGCGCCTACCATTCAGACAGTGTTGGACACGACACCAATGATTGTTGGGCACTCAAGCATAAAATCCAAGACCTGATAGAGGCAAAGGAAGTGGAGTTTGACGCTCCGGAGAAGCCTAATGTGATATCTGCACCCATGCCGAAGCACGGTCGAAATGTCAACGCCATTGAAGAAGATTTGTATGTTGCTGATGTCAGTGATCTGACTACTCCACTGCTAACCATTAAGTTGAATCTGTTAAGGGCCGGGATCTTCCCGGGATGTAAAGAAGACTCTATTGTTGTTACTCTCTGCCGTTTGATTGTCCGTTACTGAAGAAAGGCATCCAAGGCCTTATGGATAGCCGACGAATTTTGTTTGAAAAGGTTTCTGCTGTCCCAACTCATATTGAAGATGTCTCAATCATAACCATTCACGCCGATCTTTCCAAGGCCGTCAAAAAGCCCGTTAAGATTACACCAGCTACGAAATCTGTTCCTTTGAAGATAACAATGCCAGGGCCTGTCCCCTATGTTTCTGAGAAGTCCATACCATGGAACTATGGCGGTCACGTTTACTACCATGGTATCAAACAAATCGAAATAACTGAAGAAGGATCGGATGATGAAAAAGCCAGCATTAGTAACATTACGGGCACTAGCAAAATCACCAGGAGCGGGAGAATATTTTCTCCAGAGATTGCCCCTCCAAGAGCAGTCTTTGGACCCTCATCAGCCGACCAAGTCATCCCCGCACCAATAAAACTTTCTGCTAGAACTCCTTTGGTTGAAGACATTGTTGTTCCTAGTACTGTCCCTCCTACCACCGCTGACAAAGGTAAGGGAATCCAAGATGAGCTCGTCAGGACGAGGGCTCAACCCTTGGTCATCCCGGAGACCTCCAAGAAGGAAATGGATGTGATTTTGAGGATAATCAAAAGGAGTGATTACGATGTGGTAGAACAGCTGGGGAAAACCCCCTCAAAGATCTCCATGCTGGAACTACTACTTTGCTCAGAAACGCACGCTAAAGCCCTGATAAAATTCCTGAAGACAACCCATGTGCCCCAGGAAACCTCTGCAGATCAGTTTCAGAATTGCATGGCTAGCCTTACTGCGAACAATGGATTAGGTTTTTCTGATGCCGACCTAACTCCTAAAGGTATAAACCACAATGATGCTTTGCACATTTCAGTCGAGTGTCGAGGAACCACTCTCGCACATGTCTTGGTCGATACTGGTTCGTCGCTGAATGTATTGCCTAAGAAGGCCTTGGACCGACTAGATTGTGAAGGGTTGGAATTGAAGCCAAGTGATATTGTTGTCAGAGCTTTCGATGGTTCGAAGAGAATGGTCCATGGAGAGGTTGAAATTCCCATCAAAATAGGCACTGAGGTGTTTAAATCTACTTTTTATGTGATGGACATCCGTCCGTCATACTCTTGCTTGCTGGGTAGACCTTGGATACACCATGCTGGGGCAGTCACTTCCTCCTTACATCAGATGTTGAAGTATCCTGTCAAGGGAAAGATCATTACTGTCCATGGTGAAGAGGAGTACATGATTAGCCACTTGAATTCTTTCCGGTACGTAGAGGTAGAAGGGGAATTCATTGAAACACCGTTTCAGCATTTCGAAGGAGTCCTTCCTGAAATAGAAGTAGCAAAGTTGGTAGCTGAGACACCGAGGCAGATGGCCAGGATGGCATCTCTGGAAGACGCAAAGGCCGCAATAAAGGAAGGGAAGAATTCAGCATGGGGGCAGTTGCCTGATATTCCACATAAGACAGACAAATTTGGATTAGGGTTCACAGCCGCTGGCCAGAAAGTTATGCGCCGTTCAAAGATTGAAAGAGCGCCAGTCAAAATTTCTCCCTACGGAATCAACGCCTTGGAAGATGAAGACAAAAAGAGCAACATCGAAGAATGGATTTACCCAACTGTCAAAGGAGGATTGAGCAACTGGGAGGCAAAAGACTTTGTCCCCATCACTTTTATTCATCAGTAATTTATCTGTTAAACATTCCCTATTTGGTCTGTAATATTTACTTTCAAACAATCCGTACACTATCTTTTCACCTCATGCCTTGCCCGGGGCATGTAGGTCCATTTGTAAGGGTTTTGATTATTTTTCATATCCATATGTCGTGTTTAATGATTCATTGGACGTTTTTCATTTGATAAACTGCTTGTGTTCATTTTCTTTCCTTTTGCATTTTTAAGGATGGTTATCCCTTACACACACCCACACTCACCAATGCAGGTACCCATCCACTCCGGATTCCATGGGTGACTATTCTGCTATATCTTTCAATAACTCTGAAAATCTGGTCAATCAAGCCGAGTATGAAGATGACGAAGGTTGTGAAGTACTAGGGGAACTAGCCAGACTTCTACAGCAAGAGGAAAGGGCCATCTTACCGCATGAAGAGTCATTGGAAATTGTCAACTTAGGGACCGAGGAAGACCGGAAGGAGGTGCAAGTGGGTGCCAATCTGGAACCGAGTGTCAAGGAACGCCTGATACAGTTGTTGAATGAGTATGTTGAAATCTTTGCTTGGTCTTATGAAGACATGTCGGGTTTAGACACAGACATTGTGGTTCACCGTCTCCCCACAAGAGAGGACTGTCCACCGATCAAGCAAAAAGTCCGCTGAATGAGGCCTGACATGTCTGAAAAGATAAAAGCAGAAGTGATGAAGCAATTCGACGCCGACTTTCTGGCTGTTACGTCCTATCCTCAATGGGTCGCTAACATCGTGCCGGTACCTAAGAAAGATGGCAAAGTCAGGATGTGTGTGGACTACCGGGATCTGAACAGGGCCAACCCCAATGATGATTTTCCGCTACCTCACATCGACATTTTGATCGACAATACAGCTCAGCATAAAGTGTTTTCCTTCATGGATGGGATCTCGGGCTACAATCAAATCAAAATGGCCCCCGAGGACATGGAGAAAACAACTTTTGTCACACAATGGGGAACTTTCTGTTACAAGGTGATGTCGTTCGGGCTGAAGAACGCAGGGGAAACTTATCAACGCGCCATGGTAGCTTTATTTCATGATATGATACATCATGAGATCGAAGTTTACGTAGACGATATGATAGCTCGGTCACAAACAGAGGAAGAGCACCTTGAACATCTAAAAAAGCTGTTTTCCAGGTTGAAAGAATACAAACTCAGGCTGAATCCAAGCAAGTGCACTTTTGGAATTAGGTCTGGTAAACTTCTGGGATTCATTGTAAGCAACAAAGGCATTGAAGTCGATCCAGCAAAAGTAAGAGCAATACAAGAGATTCCTTTTCCCCGTACCGAAAAGGAGGTTAGAGGATTCTTGGGGCGCTTGAACTATATTGCCAGATTCATCTCACATCTGACTTCTACCTGTGAGCCAATTTTCAAACTCTTGAAAAAAGATCAGGTAGTCGAGTGGAACGACGATTGTCAAGCTGCTTTTGATAGAATCAAGGAGTATTTGCTAGAACCTCCTATTCTGATGCCACCCGTCGAAGGAAGACCATTGATCATGTATTTGACCGTCTTGGATAACTCAATGGGGTGTGTTTTGGGCCAGCATGACGAGTCTGGTCGAAAAGAGCATGCCATTTATTACCTTAGCAAAAAGTTTACCGACTGTGAGACTCGCTACTCACTGCTCGAGAAAACTTGATGCGCATTGGTATGGGCTGCTCGCCGACTAAGACAGTATATGTTGACTCATACTACCTTGTTGATTTCCAAAATGGATCCTATCAAGTATATCTTGAAAAGCCCGCTTTATCTGGAAGAATAGCCAGATGGCAAATGATCCTAACTGAGTATGACATTCAGTACACCACCCAAAAAGCTATAAAAGGGAGTGTACTAGCTGACCATCTGGCTCATCAAGCTATCGAAGATTATCAACCCATGAGATTTGACTTCCCAGACGAGGACATCATGAATTTGGACAACATTGAAGGTGACAGACCGTATGACGGACCCGAAAAGGGATCCCGATGGACCCTGTACTTCGATGGTGCTTCAAATGCACTTGGAAACGGTATCGGCGCGGTACTCATTTCCCCGGAAGGTTGTCACACTCCCTTTACGGCCCGACTTTGCTTTAGCTGCACAAACAACATGGCTGAGTATGAAGCTTGCATCTTTGGTCTCAAGGCTGCTATAGACTTGGGGATCAAATCTTTGATAGTATTTGGGGACTCAGCTTTGGTTATCAGTCAAATCAAAGGAGAATGGGATACCAAGCATCCTAATCTTATCCCATACAAAGAACATGTCCTGACATTGTTGCCTCATTTCGAGCAAATTACCTTCGAGCATTTCCCGCGAGAAGAGAATCCGCTAGCAGATGCTCTAGCCACAATGTCCTCCATGTTTAAACTCAACTGGGATAACGAGGCTCCCCAAATCACCATAGAGCGAATGGATGAACCTGCGCATTGTCATGAGATTAACACCGAAGAAGTAGTGGAACAACCCTGGTTCCATGAAATCAAAAGGTATCTCGAGACTAGAGATTATCCCGAAGGAGCTTCCGTAAATGACAAGAAGTTCTTAAGGAAATTTGCCGCTAAGTTCTTCCTGAGCAACGACATCCTTTACAAACGAAGCCATGATTGTGTATTACTCCGATGCATAGACAAAGCTGAAGCAGAGTTGATTATGACCGATATACACAGCGGCATATTTGGCACTCACTTGAGCGGGCATACAATGGCTAAGAAGATCCTAAGGGCAGGCTATTACTGGTCTACCATGGAAGCTGACTGCCATCAACATTCCCGTACTTGCCACAAATGCCAAGTCTATGCTGATAAAGTTCATATCCCTCTGGTTCCCCTCAACGTTCTGACTGCTCCGTGGCCCTTTGCAATGTGGGGCATTGATATGATTGGAGAGATCAAGCCCACGGCTTCCAACGGACATCGCTTCATCCTGGTTGCCATTGACTATTTCACCAAATAGGTCGAAGCAGCTTCCTTCGCCTCTGTTACTAAAAATGTGGTTTCCCGCTTTATCAAGCAGAATCTCATATGTCGGTATGGTGTTCCGGACAGGATCATCACAGACAACGGTACAAATCTAAATAACACGATGATCACCGCATTGTGCGAACAGTTCAATATTTATCATCACAATTCATCTCCCTATCGGCTGAAGATGAACGGTGCTGTTGAAGCTGCGAACAAAAACATTAAGAAGATCATTCAGAAAATGATAGTCACTTACAAAGACTGGCATGAGATATTACCGTTTTCTCTGCATGGATACCGTACGACGACACGTACTTCAACTGGGGCAACCCCATTTTCTTTGGTTTATGGCATGGAAGCTGTTTTGCCTATGGAAGTCCAGATTCCTTCTCTAAGGATTATGAAGGATGCAGGTTTGAATGAAGATGATTGGATGCAGACCCGACTTGATCAACTCAATATGATCGACGAAAAGTGACTCGCTGCTATATGCCATGGTCAAGCGTATCAAAAACGGATGATCAAGGCCTTCAATAAGAAAGTCAGACGTCAAGTGTATCAAGTCGGAGATCTCGTAATCAAGCGGATTATCTTGCCGCAAAGTGATCCCAGGGGCAAATGGACTCCTACATATGAAGGACCATTTGTGATCAAAAGCATATTTTCTGGTGGTGCAATGATTCTGACCACCATGGACGGCGACGATTTGCCGCACCCTGCGAACGCAGACATAGTCAAAAGATACTACGCATAAAATAACCCGACAAGTCAAAAACCCGAAAGGGCGGCTTGGGCAAAAATGGGCATCCCGGTGAATCGAAAACCCGAAAGGGTGATTCAGGCAAAAATTAGGGATAAAAAACAAAAAAAATATGTACACCCGGCAAGTTGAAAACCCGAAAGGGTGGCTTGGGCAAAAAGGGGTTTCCCGGTGGATCGAAAACCCGAAAGGGTAGTTCAGGCAAAAGTTAGGGAATTAAAGCGTATGACTATGTCTCGTCTGATCACTTCAAGTACAATCTCTTCATCAACCAGTTCCAGGCTTCTGATCAATCCAGTCATCGGCAAACGAAGCATTGAATGGACAGATATTCAGAGTTGTGAAAGCTATAGCGGAATGGAATCCCATGGAATTATTTCACATAGCCATCCTTTATTTTGTATAAATCTTTACGACAAAATCCTCTTACTAGGATCATTGTCTTCTTTGTACAAATATACTCATAGAAAGTCAATACAAATACTTTTCCCAGAAATTTGTGTCTTTTCCTTTCACTTTTTCTCTTGCACTATCTGTTTTATTTTGAGAAACGTCCAATGTTTTGTTAAATAGGCATATGCATTTGAACATAATCATTTCCTTATCAAGAAAGAGGATTGCTGATAGGTTGAAGATACAGTTGGATATCCTGATACCCTTTCAAAGGAAGCCCCCCAGGAGATTTGGAATCCATATCCCCAGCAAGGCTTGAAGCTTATCCCCAGTAGATTCTGGAGGCTTATCCCCTGTAGAGTACGGACGTCTCACCCAAGTTTTATTCAAAATTGTTCCTCACAAGGGCTTATAACTGGGTTATCCTCAGCTTAGCGCCACAGAGGATCGCACTCGCCAAATTTATTCCTATCCCCAGCGGAGTTCATCAGAGTTCCCCAGCATAACTTACCAATACAATCCCCAGAGGAGGTTGTCTTTGTACATCCCCAGCCAGAGAATCCTCCGGAATTCAATTCCCCTCAGAGTTTAAGTTTTAGTATCCCCAGCTGAGCTAAGGCTTCAAAATTATCAATCCCTAGCGGAGCCAGACTAATGAACCTTCTCCCCACGGAGTTTTGGGAGGGCAAATTTTGAGTTCCCTAGTGAAGTCACCAGAAATGCTTCCCGCCAAACTGAAGATTCTCAGTCTTGCATCCCCAACATGAGTCTATGGGATCGAAGCTCCCCAGTAGAGGTCATCAGGAACTCTCTTCCTCAGCAACAGCCAAGGAATTATTCTTCCCGGCAGCATTCAAGATACTTTTATCTTCAGCCATCTCGGATTCATCTATCCTTTGCAAGACAGCCCTCCAGCTTACATGCACGTCCATTTACATTCATATCATATAACATACATTGCATCATGCATCATGACATCGCATATAACTAACCCTTTACCTTTTCAGGTAAGATCAGTCGACAGACCAAAAATCATTATCTCCCGAAATTCCTTCCAGGAATATTTCAGATCTGACCCAGACATGGCAACATTCTAATGCTTATCCTAGATTTATCCAGATGCAGTTCTACGCGAGCTCATCATCAGGGAACCCTACACCGGTTCTTCTTCCAAATTCAAGACTTCTGAAAACAGTTTATGGATTCTTCCCAACAACGGATGATAATCTATCAGCTTGTTCAGATGCAATTTTTGAAAACAGTTTACGGACGCTTCCCAATAACGGATGATGCTCTATTGCTTATTCAACTTCAAGATTTCTGAAAACAGTTTACGGGTTCTCCAAGTAACGGATGTTAACCTATCGCTTGTTCAGATTCTTCTCAAGACTTCTGAAAACAGTTTATGGATTCTTCCCAACAACGGATGATAATCTATCAGCTTGTTCAGATGCAACCTTTGAAAACAGTTTACGGGTTCTCCAAGTAACGGATGTTAACCTATCGCTTGTTCAGATTCTTCTCAAGACTTCTGAAAACAGTTTATGGATTCTTCCCAACAACGGATGATAATCTATCAGCTTGTTCAGATGCAACCTTTGAAAACAGTTTACGGACGCTTCCCAACAACGGATGCTGCTCTATTGCTTATTCAACTCCAAGATTTCTGAAAACAGTTTATGGGTTCTCCAAGTAACGGATGTTAACCTATCGCTTGTTCAGTTTCTTTTCAAGACTTCTGAAAACAGTTTACGGACGCTTCCCAACAACGGATGCTAATCTACCAACTTGTTCAGATGCAACCTTTGAAAACAGTTTACGGACGCTTCCCAACAACGGATGTCAATCTATTGCTTATTCAACTTCAAGATTTCTGAAAACAGTTTATGGATTCTTCCCAACAACGGATGATAATCTACCAACTTGTTCAGATGCAACCTTTGAAAACAGTTTACGGACGCTTCCCAACAACGGATGCTGCTCTATTTCTTATTCAACCTCAAGACTTCTGAAAACAGTTTACGGACGCTTTCCAACAACGGATGCTAATCTACCAACTTGTTCAGATGCAACTTTTGAGAACAGTTTACGGATTCTTCCCAACAGTGGATGTCAATCTATTGCTTATTCAAGCCCCAGTCCAGAGATGGTTCAAACCATGGACACCTTTCTAATCTTCATTCCAGATGGCATCTTTAAGCCCATCCCCGACGAGATTCGGTCACCCTTCCAGATGGCATCTTTAAGCCCATTTCCATATGGCATCTTTAATCCCATCTCCAAATGGAATCTTTAAGCCCATTTCCGCATCCATTGCTTTGACGAGTGAAAATTTAAGGGCACTCTAGTGTCCAATCTCCTTTTACCTTTGAGTCACGAAAGGAAAGATTGCCAATCTAACTCTTCAGGTTCAAGAAGATTGAACAGGGGCAACTGTTGTACCCCAAAATTTGCCCTCCCTTTCTTCAGGAAACCACCTTGGATTTTCAAGGTCCCTCTGAAACAAATCCAAGTCCTGAGTTATCCTTTTGCCCAAGCAAGCCGCTTACAAGAGCAAGATGATCTCACGAACTCCAAAAAAACGACGCTTTTATCTTAAGAAAAATCAAATTCTAAGTACTTAGAACATTTCTCTAAAATGAGTGTTTAAGAAAAATCAGCGCTTCAGAACTTCTGGACCCATTCCAGATAAAAACGGTCAGAAGTTGCAAGCCTGAGCGTGGTCAGAAGTTGGCTTTTCAGCAGCTACATCAGTTCAATCAGAAGTTGTAAACGTGGTTCAGAATGAAAGCCTCACACAGAACATGCCCCTTCAGCAGTTACACAAGCTCGGTCAGAATTTGCTAAAGGAATGCAAGAGAAGTAGGGAAATCTGAAGGCTCCTTCAGAACATGCCGAATTCAGAAGATGAAAAGGTCAGAAGAATGGGTGTTACATTGATACAGAATCTCTAAGCCCAGGAGGTCCAGAAGTAAATCCAAGGAACGTATCAGAAAACCAGGAGAATCTCCAGAGCTTACTAAGACAACAGGTAGCCAAGGCCAGAGCATGGTCTACGCTGCTAATGCAACGTTGGTTTCCATTACCGGAATATTGATGTTGATAGGTCTTATCACCATTTAATGCCCATTAATGCTTCCAACCACTCCTGAACATTCACGTGTGGCTTGGAAAACGCTTTTGTGCATATTCTGGCATGGGTCTACGCGCCACCGCCCACTTCAGAGGTCACTTCTCCTCAATCTACGCCTGCTGCTGCAGCCTAGGCTGAAAGCTATTTGTTATCACAACTTCCCAGGAATTTCTGTCAAAGAACAAATTCAAACTCTGTTGGCGCTTTAATGTTCAAGGCATCCACAAGAACTTTGCCTATAAATAGAGAGTCTTCACCACTGCAAAAGTCGTTCAAGAAAAGAAACAGAAATTGCTAAGTGAGAAACAGAACTCTTAGCAACATAGCGTTCTGAAACTCTATCAAAATCTCCAGTTTTGTTTCATAACTTTGAGTTACTCACCTTCAAACTTCATCAAATATCTAGTTTTCTCTGTGAACCAAAAAACACCCTTTCCAAACTTCTGACCCTACATACATATACGCCTTTACCAGCCCTTTCAAAGAAAATCTGTCCAGAACACTACCAGAGCCAAAAGCTAACTTTCATCCACCAACTTTTCCAATAGTCAGGTAAGCACCTGCTGACCCTCATCACACTGTTAAGCATCATCAGCTGTGCATACTCAAATACACATAATGTAAATATCACGTTGTTGCTGTTTATGTTCTGAGGATTTTCATACCTCAGAACGTTCTGAGCCAGTATAGGACTTGCCTGGGACCTTGGTGGTTCTGACCTCTGAAACATTTTTGTATTTGCTGGATCTGTTCCAAATATGTTTCCTATTTTGTGGAGTAACAACAGGATTACAGATGTTCTGGTTAGTACAGGGAAAAGCCAAGTGCTGACTTTGACGTTAGCACATCTGAAGCTTGTTTTGCTGTCAATGATATCAGAACCTCTGAGAGTTATTGCCTTTTCAGCAGAATCAGAACTTCTGGTTTCTCCACTAACAAACTTCTATCTTGCAGCGCAGGGGAATCAGAACTTTTGATTTCCCCACTAACAAGGTTCTGTTTTGCAGGTGCCAGAGTCAGAAGTTCTGACTCATACAGTTTAACCAAGAGGTTGATCATCTGGCAGCGGATCTGGGTCAGAACTTCTGATGACCTCTCAGCAGCGCGCGGGCTCCCTCTCTCTCTCTATATCTTGTTTTTTGCTATTTTCTTTTTTGTCTATTTTTCTCGTTGAACCCCCTATGTACAAATGTGTATCCCCCTCCCCTAATTGTTGTAATAGCGTAGGATTTTATATTTCCGCTTCTTATTGCTAGTAATTAGGACATGTATGGCAAGATAAAATCAATGAAATAGAAAAACCTAATTCAAAGAAAAAAACTCTTGTATGCAATAAAACACACTAACACCCCTAGGGTTACATCCACTTGTTGCCTTTCAAAATTAGGCCATATTGCATGTTAGGTCTCTTTGGGCAAAGCAAAAAATCAAATGATCATAGTCCCTCGATGACGCTTTCAAAAAGTTGCCTAAAATGATCAAAGTCCCTTTCAAAGGAAAAATTGCCCAAGGATACTTAGCACTATTGCAATTATGGTCTAAACGATGACCCACGCCCGTCCCTTTCACATCCTAACACAAGATTGTCCACCAAATACAATGGTGGAACAAAATTGTTAAAAGGGTTAAAGCATAACAAAAATCTTTGAGAACTTTAGGGTAGATCGCTCTTAAGTACTTGTCCACTTGCAAAACAAAAACACTTGCTTATTTTTCAAACCACACTTCACAGACACTTTCAAAACAAACTTTCAAAAACCTTGAAACATCTTTTCAAAAAGACAAACACCTTTTGTAAAACATTCGAGTAAAGAATTGTTACAAGGGTAGCCTATACAAGGCATCTTTTTCAAAACCTTTTCAAAAACCACACATAAAGCACCATTTCAAACAATTGAAAACCAAGGCAAGTTGATCTAAGCAAGTACCTAAGAGCCCATGGATAACCATGGATAGAAAGGGTGCTAATACCTCCCCTTTCTATAATCTACTCCCCGAACCCAAGAAAAATCTCAAAGGTTTTTGCTGTGCTTTTTAAACCTTTCCTTAGGATAAAATAAAAAGTCGGTGGCGACTCTTGCTCAACCGAAACATTTGCGAAAACAAACGCAAAACCATAGTCAGTTCTCCCATCGTATCACACTTGTTATTTCTGACCTTGAACTTCCATCTCACAATCCACTCGTGTGTTTCCTCTCCAAATCAACCTAAAAGCTTCCATACATCATATACAACTCATCCCCAACCCTTTTTCTCAACTATAACTCCATCTTCATCATCTTCCAAACTCAAAAAATAAGCTCTGTAACTTGGCTTCTCCAACACGATTCAGGCACTTTCCGCATAAAGTAAGAGTTGCATTAGCTTCTTATGAGTCCAGTGAAGCTATCCAGATCATCAATATACATCCAAGGTTGTTCAAACTCCATACACGATTTCTAGTTTTGAGGTAAGTTTTCTCAAGTTTGAATTCTCTCTACAAGCATCATTGATGGTTACTCTGTGAATAAAAAATGTAGACATCATAGCCCTAAAGCTAATTGTGCCTTTAGTTTTCATTTATGTTGCCTGAGTGATGTGAATTTTGAGTTTGAACTTTCTGAAAAAATTAGGTTTTATTTGGTACCAACAGAAATTAATGTTCATATTTGATTTATAGTTTAAGTTGTTTACATGGTTGAATTTGTATTAAAAAATGGAGCAAGTTTCATGTTTATACTTTTGCAAATGGTTGAGAAATGAGTAAGATCAGAAATTCAAAAATCTTGTCAATGGAGGTTGTTGCGAGCTTATGGATAAATTGCAATCAGGGAAGGGTTTATTTTATATTTAATGTAAGTTTTCTTAATAACGGATGAAACAACCACCCCAGTGGCAGGAGAAGCGCGCGTAAGGAAATGGTCTATAGGGACATGGGCTTTATCCCCAGTGGTACCCTTTTTTTCCACTAATTTTCTCTTTTTAGATTATGTGCAATCCAAGCATGTGCGTGCACCATGCGCCTCTCATCCACACCATTTGATCATTGGGCCATAAAATACAATGCTCCATAATACAAGACCATGATGCACTATCAAGAGTTGGCTATACTGAATCAGAAACATGGCGCCTGGGCCTCCTGACTTAGGCCTTTTCTTTTTTCTTTTTTCTTAATCTCACCCCCTTTATAACACGCAAGCCCATCTTTTATTTTATTATTATTTTCTGAACTAAACAAAAATACACATTTGGGATTAGCGTCCTTTTTGCTACTTTTAACTCCCATCTTTTTTTTGAAAACCCCCCTAGCCCAATATTTTTTCATATCCTTTATATTTTCTATACTTTATTTATTTATTTTTTTTTAAAACTAAAATACAAAAACATATTTTCTTTATTAATTTAATTAAAAATATTTTTTTTTGTGGATATTTAGAACTAAAATTTATTATTTTTCTACACAATAAAATAATTTTCTGTCATTAATATTCAAATTATTTTACAAGCAAACCATTAGATTTAGATTTCATTTTCTCCTCAATTAAATTAAGTTTAGGTTTTGTCATTTAATTTTTCTTTTAAATTGATTAAGTTAATTAACATAGATTTTAGGTTTTTGTCTTGTAATTAAAATTAATTAACATTGATAAAGTTAATTAACATAGATTTTAGGTTTGCTCGTAATTTCTTGCTCACAAACAAAACCATTTCACACCTCACACTTTCAAACATCTTTCAAAAACAAAAATATTGTATACATTCTCAACGATACGAGAATCATTGTAAAGTTTGTCATACGAAGGTGTTTTCAAAATATTTTCAAACTTATACAAACACAAAGTATTTCAAAATGATCTAGCAATTAAGAGTCCGTAGATAATTACGAAGGAAAATGGTGATAACACCTTCCTTTTCATAACCTACCCCCCAAACTCAAAGAAAATTCTCAAAAGGTCTTTCATGTTCTTTTCACCATTTCCTGTATTGGATGAAATAAAATTCGATGATGACTCTTGCTATCCGTAACATTTGTGAAAAAAATGCAAAACACCCATATCAGTTCTCCCACTATCTCAGACATAGCAACACAACAAGGAACCAACATTGGCCATAAACCCACAACTTAATATTTTCCCATAAATAGAGGCAATTCAACAAGATACAACATCACCTGAAAATTCCCATTGGTCAACAAGGAACACGATACCACAAATCAACTAAAATTTACTACAACCAAACCGTGTAATTATTTGGACTATTACGACTATTTCCGGTTAATTAATTATCGGCTAAAATTTCTATTATTTCTACTTAAAAAACTTCTACACTATTATTATACAAATAATACTAAATTATTATTATTATAATAAAGGTAAAATTAAAACTTAGTATTGGTTTTTCAATGTAGCATATATGTTGCTACTATACCAATAACTTGTCATTCTCACTATAAATACCTACGCTACAGTGAAAGAGTAATACATGTATAGCAATTACCTTTGTTTCTCTACATTATGTCCAACATATAGATACTAATCATATACCACACTATCACTTTATTAATAATCCTACCACCAATTTCTACTATTTATCTTATTTTGTTCTAGTGGCATACTACCATAATTGATTAAATAAATTTCCATACTGATAATAAATCATAATTTAACAAAAATGTATTATTATTTGGAAACTCCAACTTACCCTACTGACAACTCTAAACATGTCGGAATTACGAAAAACTAATAAAAGTGACTTTTAATGATACGAAACAACAATATTGATAACTTTAACAACACTATTGACAACTCTAACAACCCTATTGATAACTCAATTGACAACTCTATTATAATAGAAATTAACTTAAGTTATCCAATTAACTCTAATATTATTCTATTATTTATCTTTTAATATTATTATTATTATATATATTTTGAAATTAGGAACATGATTCTCAATTTAATCTCACATCTAACGTTACAGGACATACCAAAATCTATACATGTCTCACAACTAGATTTCCACTCCATATGACAATATATATGTATTAAAATAAATCAATTTATATGGAAACATATATATCAATGTTTATTTTAAGTTCGAGACTAAAAAAACTATTATATATTGTCATTTGAAACGGAACACTACAATAGAGAAGTAAGTATACCTCTTTAAATTTCGCTACAGTGAGAGAGAGATATGCATATGACTACATTTTGTTTTATATAAATGTATAAGTGCCGTTAACTAACCAATTTTACTACAGTAGAAGCCCATAGATAGGTAGCACTTATCGCTACAGTAGGCCAACAATATAGCTACTTATATTTTTCTGCTACAGGAACGATGCAACATATATGCATATGGAATTAAAAAGATTAGCGCTAAGGTAGTTATATATAAATTAAATTGGATTCTCAATCATCTCTCAATTTCAACAATATATCAATTCCAAACACAAACAGAAATAATTTTACAACCCAATCCCACATAATATTCATCACATACCCTATTATAGAGTCAGAACCACGCCCTTACCTTGAATTGAAGGTTGCTTTACCTCTCCGATTGACTCCTAGATTTTCTTCTTGCTAGCAATTTTACGTATCTCTTTCTTCTCCAAACCCTTATTCCTCTTCTATGATAACCTATTTTTCTTTTACAACTACTTCTCTTTGTCTTTCTCTTATCAACTAACCAATATAATATTTAATATTTTGGACCTCAGTTTTACACCCCCACTATTGCTACTTCTAACTATTGAAAGCCAAATTAATTAGTAATAGTATTATTCTAATACTATTTCTAAAACTTAATCAAATAAATTAATTCAAATAACAACAACACAACTTAGATCAACATTTCACAACTTTGAAAATTTAATCCGAAAAATATTCGAAACTATTTAATTAAATACTTAATTAAATATTGGGTGTTATAGATCCTGGTTGTCTGGTCGGCTTGAGGTTGGTCAAACTGAGAGGAGTTCATCGGGTGTCGTACCTCAGTGTTGGTCCAAGAGGGAAAAAATGTTGGTGCCCGACGAAGGGCGGAGAAATCCAGGTCATAGTCGTACAGGCCGTACCGATGGAGGAGGCTAGAATTGGCCCACTCTAGATGTCAGGCTATTATATAATAGTATCCCCAAGTTGTTGCTTATGGGAATAGGAGTGATGACCTTAACACCCGCTTCTGGGATGGGGCGTTTCCTACGGGGAGCATGAGTGTCGCCCGTTGCGCCTTTCTCGCGAGGATATAATGAGTTGATTGTTTTAAGCTTCAATAATTGAAGAGGTAGCGTGTTTTAAGTAGTGCACTAACAAAGCGGTGCAATGATGGTCTAGGGGATAGGGTGAAATAATGACGACCCTAGGGTTCCCTAGGCATGTGTTTCTCATGCGCGTGCAATTTCAGCTATAAATACGATAGGAGTGGGGAATTATGTACTTTTCATTCTTCTCTCACACTACTCGTTATTGCCCGTCTATTGACTGACATTGTTTCTTAAGATTCACTGCTTTTCTCCGCTCTTTTCGGCCTTCTTTCTTTTTCAGCTGGTAAGATTTCAATTTTTCATTGTCATTTAGCTTTTGTAGTTCATATTTTCTTGATTTTTGCCTTAGAAATGTATGCGGTTAGGGTTATGATCTTGTCTATTGGGAATTTTTTAGAGAAGTGTTGGTAGCGGACGGGGGCTTCATAGTTTTAGAAACGCCGAAGCCACCGTGGGTTTTTCCTGATATTCGTGACGCACCGTGGGTGAACCTTTGAGGATTTAGGTTGTTTTCACTGACTGGAGCTTGTCTTGTTGAAAAAAGCATTTTTTTCGTTTAGATACCTTAGTGAGGGTTCTGGTCAGGGACATGTCGAACTCATCTCTATCCTCTGCTTTTTAGATACTATGACCGACAATACCAGAGACGATTTTTCAGATGGATGGATTGGATCCTCCCAGAGCTCTACGAACAACACTTAAAGTACAACGAGCATCCTAGAGATATCTGGGGATGAGCCAAACAGGTCTAATCAACACGTAGGGGGGAGGACGTAGAGATGGCTCCGTTGTTCATGGTGGCTTGATTCCGCCCAATGATGACGAAGACCCACGGACATGGGTCGCGCAAGACCCTTGGGATTGGGTTCTAAATTCTTTGAACACCACGATGAGGTTTTCACCGAAGTGTACTCGTACAATGATGGAGGTCGGAGGAGTGGTCGCTTTGGATCCCTGGGAAATATAGTCGGGTCTGTTCTAAATATGATAAGCAGTGAATCCCTATGTACAACATTGTGTTTTGGGAGATGGGCCTTCGACTACCCTTCTTATATTTCCAAGTGGCTGTTTTTTGCCATCTTCAACTGGCTTCTTCCCAGTTGCATCTGAACAGGGTCGCTTTCATGCGGGCGTTCGATATTGTCTGTGATTACTTGAAAATTGGGGCCACCATCCCTTTATTATTCTACTGTTTCCATCTCTAGAGGAGTAAGATCGGTGGCAAGTGGGGATGGGTCGCCTTGAAGTAAGGCAATGGGAAGTTATTCAAAGCTTACTTGGAGTTTGTTCAGCACTTCAAGGAGAATAACATTCTTGTGCAGCCTCTTTAGAATAGGGCAATGCTAAACTTTTTCCAAACTACACTAGTACATGACGAGAATGGGGCCCCAATTTTGAATGATTTCAGAGAGCACGTAAACAAGTTGGTCTCCAAGTTCCCTTTTCAGTGGACAAGGAAGCATTTTGACAATAAATTCGGTTCCTATGTTTAGAATGAGGGGGAGTTTCGTGCCAAGGACCAAACGAGCTTCATCATCTTGACCACTTTTGTTGCGCTAATTCGTCGCGTCCAGCGTGCGGGCCGGGAAGGTAAACCGGTAACAGACAAGAACGAGGAGATCGTGTACGTGCCTAGTATGATAGTTGGTAAGGAGCTTCTCGAGAGCGAGGATCCTGTCAAATACTCGGGTATTTAGTTTTATGTTTTGAGTAATTGTACATGGTTGACGTCTTTAAGTCCTCGTTCTCTAACTCCGACTTTCTATTTATTTCATAGATATAATGAATCCCGCTCAGGAGCGAAGAAAGCTTTGATGGATTCTAAAACCGGTTCTAGGACTACTCCCACGTCAGGATCGGGCATTTTTTCCTTGGTTTAAGTTATCGTTGCCCTCTCTCCTGCTCCAATGTCCTCGAAGGCGAAGAGGACGCACGTCGAGGGAAGTGTTGATCTGATTGTGGAAATAGGGAAAGGCAAGTTTGACCTGCCCCCTTATTGGTCGGAAAGGTCTTTCTTCGAGGTTTCCTCTCTTCAACATCCCTGACTCGAGTCTCTTCACCTCGAGGGTTTGGATCGCTTGGAGAAAAGGGCAGTGTTGGCGCAGGACACTGGCGGCCTAATGAGGATATTTGAGATGACGGTCGCTTACACCAAGGGGATTTCTTCTCAAGAGGCCGAGATGAAGGAGTTACCGGCCAAACTGGTCGCGACTGAAAAGGGGTGAAGTGATAAAGATAAGGCTCGAAGACTGGCCGAGGAGGATTTAGGGAAGTTATCCGAGGAGGATTTGGGGAAGTTATCCGAGGAGCGTAGAGTCTGGTTGCTTGAAACGAAGGATTTGGAGGAGAGGGTGGCGATCCTGATTACCGAGATTGCGCCTGTTGAAGACGAGCCGGAGGACACAAAGGGTTTGAAGTCTCGGGCCGAGTCAGTCGCTTGTTTCCAATTGGTGATGCATGACGGCTAGGGTGCCTTCAAGAGGAGTTTTGAGAACACGCTAGAGAAGCTTCGCATTTTGAATCCTTTGGTCGAGATTAATACCTCCGGGAAAGGGATTAATTATTATGTGGCTGCGGGTAAGATCCTGGTCCCAGACTGCCTCGAAGAGCTCACTGTCCATCTCGCGGGGGGACATTCTCAACTATCGCCTGTTGTCGAGGAAATAACAGAAGAGTGATATTTTGATGGTTCTCTTAGTATGATTCGGCCTACGTGTCGTGGTTTTTCTAATCTTGTTTCCAGGCTTTTTCTCGTTCATGTAATTTTCGAACTGCTGTGGTTCTTGCGACCACAAATTTACTTTGGATGTGCGGCCATGGGCCTCTTTTTTGTAAAAATTCGTTCAATGGTGGCCTTAATGGTCGTTTGTTTCAAATATTTGTGCTTGTATGTTTATTGTTATGTTTGTCTGCTTGAGACATATTTTATTTGGCTAAGGATTTATAGCGGGTATTTGCTCGCTTGATTTGTATGTTCGCCAGTTTGGAGAAATCGGGAAAAGGACCAGGGTGAGTACCGGGCGTGGGATGGAACTCAGGTCTTATTTCAAGGGCCTGAGCTCGATAGCGTGAACTTACTGTCGCGAGCTGGGTGTTCTACCGTCGTGGTACGAGGACGATGGAGCTCTATTGATTATTTATGTATGGCTGAGGAAACGCTTGTTAAAAGAGCAGAGTCTCGCCCATTTAATATATTTTTTGGGTTCTATGCTTGTACCTGAGCATACATACGTGGTCGGTCCTAGATGAGTTTGTCTTATTGACGACACTCGCTGATTTCTTAAGGTTTTAACTTTAATTATGATTTAGGTTTTTAGCGTTCCATGATCAAGCAAGTTGTTCCCCTTGTAGATTTTCTAAGTAGTATGCCCTGGTCCCTGTTTTTGCGTAGACGCGATAAAGGGGCCTTCCTAGTTTGTTACGAGCTTACCTTTGCGGGATTCTTTGTGATTTCTCTTTAAGACAATGCTGCCGACCTTGAACTCTTGTCATATGACTTTGGCATGGTAGTGCATGGCTATTTTTGTTTGAGAGAAGCCTCTCGTAGAGCCTCTCATGTCTTGATTTCTTTGACCATGTTTAATTCTTCCCGAAAGGCGACTTTGTTCATCTCCTCGTCTAGGGGAGCTTGGGTTTTCCTGGAAGGTTCTTTGATCTCTACGAGAATGATAACTTTTGTTCTATAAGCTAGTCAGAAAAGAGTATCCCCGTTCGAGGAGTGCGTTGTTGTTCGGTATCCCCAGAATACACTGTGTAGCTCTGCGACCCATCTTTTCTTAGTTCCATGTAATCTTCGTTTGAGGCCGATAAGTATCACCCTGTTTGCGGACTTAGCCTGGCTGTTTGTTTGGAAATGTTTGTCAGAGGCAAAGTGTTGGGTTGTGCCCAACTTGGTGACGAATTCCTAAAAGGTTTGATCCTTGAACTGGGTCCCGTTGTCGGTGACTATTGCTTGTGGGATACTGAACCAAACAAGAATGTTTATTTTGTAGAAGCGAGGACATATTGGGAAACTATCACATATTTGTTTTGATTGGTCCCCACCATAAATGGACCGAGGAGGTCCAATCGCCACCAGGTGAAAGGCCAGGGAGAAGAGAGGGACTTGAGTTCGTTTGAGAGAGCTAAGCGCATGTCCCCGTGTTGCTGGTATGTGTCACATTTTTTCACGTGCTCTTTTGTGTTGTGCTGCATGGTGGGCTAGTAATATCCTGCTCATAGAGCTTTCCTAGCGAGGGATCTCCCACCCAGATGTTGGTCGTTTATCCCCATGTGGATTTCGAGCAGGATATGATCCGTGCTGCTTCGGTCAACACATTTGAGGAGGGGAATGTAAAATCCTCTCCTGTATAGTTTTCCCTCGACAAAGACATACGAGTAAGCTCTCCGTCTGACAATGGCCACTTCTTTCGAGTCGGCGAGTAGCTTTCCTTTTGTGAGTAATTGTGTACGGGGGTCATCCAGCAGTCGTTGTCCCCTATGGAGGATACTTCCAATGTTGAGGGGAGTTTCTGGGTGCTTGGTCGAGGAAGGATTTCCTGTATCACCGACTTGTTTCCCCCTTTCCTCTTCATGCTCACCAATTTGGACAGGATATCTGCCCGACCGTTATGTTCGCAGGGAACATGTTACATGTCTCCAAATTTCAATTTATTTTTCTTCTCCTAGACCAGGGTCTAATATTCCTCAAGATGGTCATATTTCACCTGATATTCTCATCGGAATTGGGACGCAACCAATGTAGAGTCGGTGAAGATTTTCACTTCCTCGATTCCTAGGTCTTTGGCTAGGTGTAAGCCTGCCACAAATGCCTCATATTAGGCCTGATTGTTTGATGTTGGGAAAGACAATGCGAGAGAGACCTCGATTATTTTTCCTTCTTTGTTTTCCAATATAATTCATGCGCCACTTCTTGTCGAACTAGAGGCGTCGTAGACAAAAATTTTCCACAGACGAGCTCCGTCTGGGGGTGCGGGTGAGGTCATTTCAGCCACAAAGTCGGCCAGTGCTTAAGCTTTGAGAGCCTTTTTGCCAACATAATGGGTATCAAACTCGGAGATTCCTAATGACCATTTTAACATTCTGCCCACCATTTCAGGTCTTTTGAGCAGTTGCTTTATTGGTTGATCTGTTCGGACGACTATGGTATACGCCAAGAAATAGTGTCTGAGTCTCCTTTTCGTGCTAACGAGGGCTAGGGCCACCTTTCTAATTTTCTGATATCTCATTTTTGGGACATGCAAGGATTGGCTTGTAAAGTAAATTGGTCTTTGTCCTTCTAGGGTTTCTCTGACTAGCGTTGCGCTTATTGCCTCAGAGGCGACGATCAGATAAAGATAGAGGATTTCATACTTCTCTAGTTGAGAGAGGACGAGCGGCTGTGATAGTTCTTGCTTCAAGTGGGTTATAACTTGGTTGCATTCGGTCGTCCATTATAAGGCATCTTCCTTACCGAGGACCTTGAAGAGGGGGAGTGCGTGTTAGGCGGATTTCACCACGAACCGAGAGAGGTAAGTGAGCATGTCGTTCAAGATTTGAATGGACTTTTTCGAAGTGGGCGTTGGGAACTCAGAAAATGCTCGAAATTTGTCGAGGTTCGCCTCAATCCCTATTTCTGTGAGGTAGAATACGAGGAATTTGCCTGCTCGTACGCCAAAGGTACATTTTTCTGGGTTAAATCGCATCCGACACTTTCTGGCCTGCTCGAACAATTTCTTCAAGTGGAGGGCATGTTTGATCTCTTTATTGGATTTGACGATCATGTCCTCCATGTAGACTTTGAGTATTTCACCTATCTCGTTGTAGAAGACTTTGTTCATCATGCGTTGATAAGTAGCACCCACGTTTTTCAGGCCAAAGGGAATTACATTGTAGTAGTAGTTGCCTGACCCGGTCATGAAAGCGATATATTTTTTGTCTGCTTTCGCCATTGGAATTTGGTTGTAACCAGAATATGCATCTATAAAAGATAGTAATTTAAAATTGGCCGAATTGTTTACCAACTTGTCAATATTAGAGAGAGGATAAGGATCTTTCGAGCAAGCCTGATTGATATTGGTATAATCAATGCACATGCGCCATTTTCCATTATATTTTTTACAAGAACTACATTTGAGAGCCAGGTTGTGTACTGGGCTTCAAAAATCAAATGTGCTTATAGGAGGCATTTTACTACTAGTTCAGCGTCCTCTATTTTTCGGGGGACTGTTTACTTCTACGTTGGGCGACCGCCTTTAGGTTAGGATCAATAGTCAGGTGATGACATGCAATTTTTGGATCCAATCCAGGCATCTCGGTCGCGCTCCAGGCAAACAAATCATCATTTTCCCTTAAGTAAGCTTTAAGTTGCCTCTTCGCCAAGTCGGGGTGATCAACTCCGATCTTCACTCCTCTAGTGGGATCATTCCCGAGGGGGACGAGTTGAAAGTCTCCGTCTAGGATGGGTTGCGCGGGATCTGAGAGTTCCTTGCCATTTGCAGATGAGGTTGAACCTTCACCTTCGACCATGGGCTCTTTCCCTTTCTTTCTCTGTTCTACATAATCTTCTTTGGAGAAGTGACTGTCGAGATCGATGGTGTCGGCCCTCGGCAGTTGCTTGTCTTCCTCGGAGCTGGAGGGAAGTGCAGCCCCAGTGGTCGTTCGTGGTTGAATGTTGATGGAACTCCGGCCTCTAGTTAAGGCTTCAAAACATCTTCTATCTACCTAGATGTCCCTTGGAGAATGGCGACCAAACCCTTTGCAATGTAGTACTTCATCTTGAGGTGCACAATGGAGGGCACCGCGATAAGTTCGGCGAGAGTGGGCCTCTTGAAGATGCATTGGTAGAGAGACGGGAAATCCACAACCAAAAATATAGTCTTGATACTTGTGGTGGTTACTCCTCTTCCGAAGGTTACGATTAACTCAACATATCCCTAGGGTTTGGTACTGTCCCCGTTGAAGCCCTGGAGGTCTGAGCCTACGTACATGGTCATTTGGCTTTCATTCAGCTATAGGGTTATGAACATCTGGGTGTACATGATGTCTACCGAGCTACCTTGATCGACCAGGATGTGCCGAACGTTAAAAGTTTTCCATGCGAGCCCTTATGGGCAGTGGGATGATCGAGTTAGGGGCTCCTCCTGGTAGTTCCTCCCTTTAGAAAGCGAGGGGATGAGAGTCTCTTTGGAACTTTCCCAATGTGGCATCCTTGTCGGAGTTGGCTTCGATAAGTTGCTTGAATCTTCTTTTCACATATCCCACTGTATTCCTGTTGAAACCCCCACTGAAGATGACCATAGTAGCGGGGAATGACTCCCAAGGGCTATAAGAGGAGAAGTACAATGGGAAATTCTCCATGTCTAGGAATTAGAAATCTTATGGTCGCGATATGCTCAAGGCGATCGGTATGGTGCTGATGTCGGGGGACTCCTTCCCCTCTTTGACGCTTTTAGTTTCTAGAGCCTTTTCACGGGAACCCTCTTTCTTCTTGTATTGCTTGAGATGCCCATCTCATATCAGTATCTCGATTGCATCCTTGAGATGGATGCTATTCTCGGTGTTGTGCCCGTGGCTTTTATGGAAGCTACAGTATTTTCTCTTGTCAGTTTCAAGTTTGGAAGGCATCTGTCGGGTAAAGTGCACCCCAACCTATTTTAATTCAGAATTGGTGCATTCTGAAAGGATGTGTTCCCTCGAAGTAGTTAGAGGAGTGTAGTCGTGAAACATCAGGCCCCTTGTAGTATTTAGAGTCTCGGGATCCATCTTCTAGTTTCTTTTCTCCTCGACGGGATACCGAGGGCTCATAAATCCTTGAGGACTTTGCAATTTCTTTATGCCTTGACTCCCTAGAATTGTTGGCAGCTTTCTTCTCCTTGTATTAAATGTATGCTTGAGCCTTGAGGAGGAGGGAGTCGAGAATTGCTGGTTATTTGATGCCCACTGCTTTTGCAAAGTCGCTACAGGGACGAAGCCCGCACTTAAGAAGGTACTTCTTCATGTTGTCGGTCGTGGAGACCTATATTGCTCCCTTGTTGAAGTTCTTAATGTATGCTCGCAAAGACTTATCCCTGCCCTAGTTGATTGCTTCAAGTGAAGCCTCTGATTTTGGATGTCGATAAAAGGCGATGAAGTGCCTCGAGAATATCATCCCCAGCTGTTTCCAAGAAGTAATAGACTCGTCTGGTATACTTTTGTACTATGTCATTGCTCCTTTCCTGAGGGTGGTTGAGAATATCCTGCACTTGATGGAACCCCTGACCCCTTGGTAGTCGAGGAAGGCGTCGATATTCTCTATGTGTTCATCAGGATTGGTCGTACCATCATATGTTCCTAACGGGGGTGGCTTTTCCAGGATGATTAGGAGTTGGCTCTCTATAATCTCTCTTGATAACGATCCGCGAGGCTCGTCATTGTCGCTTTCCATGGGAGATGGTGATGGGGAGTGATAGCTCCTTACTCGTCGAGTATCGTTGTCTCGTCGGGGGGAAGGACTCCTTCGTTGTTGCTTTGGCTTTGGCTGTGGCATCCATATTGGAGTTAGCTTTGATAAGTTGCTCGAATCTTCTTTTCATGAATCCCACCGTATGCTTGTTGAACCCCCGCCGAAGATGACCATAGCAGCGGGGAATGACTCCCAAGGATTGTGAGAAGAGAAGTACAGTGGGATGTTCTCCATGTCTGGGAAGTATATATCTTCTGGTCATGAGATCCTCATGGCGACTGGTATGGTGCTGATGACGGGGGACTCCTTCCCCTCTTTGATGCTTTTAGTTTCTATAGCCTCTTCACGGACACCCTCTTTCTTCTTGTATTGCTTAAGATGCCCGTCTCGGATCAGTATCTCAATTGCGTCCTTGAGATGAATGAAATCCTCGGTAGTGTGCCTGTGGCTTTTATGGAACCTACATCATTTTCTCTTGTCGGTTCTAGGTTTGGAAGGCGTCTGTCGGGGAAAGTGCACCCCAACCCGTTTGAATTTGGAATTGGTGCATTCAGACAGGACGTGTTCCCTCGAAGTAGTTAGAGGGGTCTAGTGGTGAAACCGACCACCAGGCCCCTTGTAGTCTTTAGAGTCTCGAGATATGTCTTCCTGTTTCTTTTGTCCCTAACAGGATGTCGAGGGCTCATCACTCCTTGAGGACTTTGAACTTTCACTATGCCTTGACTCCCAGGAATTGTTGGCGGCTTCCTTCTCCTCGTATTGAATGTATGCTTGATCCTTAAGGAGGAGGGAGTCGAGCACTGTTGGTGATTCGATGCCCACTTCTTTTGCAAAGATTCTACGAGGACGGAGCCCGCACTCAATAAGGTATTGCTTCATGGTGTCGGTTGTGGAGACATCTATTGCTTCCTTGTTGAAGCGCTCGATGTATGCTCGCGGAGACTCATCCCTTCTCTAGATGATTGCTTCAAGTGAAGCCTCTGATTTTGGATGTCGACGGGAGGCGGTGAAATGGATTTTTGTTGCCTCATATTGACATCTTGGTTGTTAACATAGCTCAAATCTCGGTATTCTCTTTTATGGATAGTTTTTCATGATACAATCAAATAAAGGTGGCTCCAGAGGACATGCTGAAAACAACGTTTACACTCCTTGGGGTACTTATTGCTACAAGGTCATGCCTTTTGGATTGAAAAATGTCGGTGCAACATATCAATGTGCTATGGTTGTTCTCTTTCATGATATGATTCATAAGGAGATCGAGTTGTATTTCGATGATGTGACTAAAAAATCACAAACTGAATCAGAGTAGTTGGTCCATCTTCAAAAGTTATTTGGTTGATTGCTAAAACTCAAATTAAGGCTTAATCCAAACAAGTGCACCAAAGAATTGGAAAGTTACTTGGTTTTATCGTAAGTTAAAGAGGAATTGAAATTGATCTCGACAAAGTAAGAGCAATACAAAACATGCCATCACCAAAGAATGAAAAAGAAGTCAGAGGGTTCCTTGGGAGATTGAATTACATTTCTAGGTTCATTTCTCATCTTACAGATACTTGTGAACCTATTTTTAGATTGATGTGCAAGAATCAAGAAGTACGTTGGGACGACAACTTCCAAGAAGCCCTTGAAAAAATTAATTAGTATCTTCAGTAGCCACCAATCCTTGTTCCACCAGTACCTGGGAGGATACTCATCATTTACTTAATGGTATTGGAGGGATCTATGGGTTTTGTGCTTGGGAAACATGATGAAATGGGATGTAAGGAGCATCCCATTTGCTACTAGAGTAAGAAGTTTACTGATTGTGAATCAGTGTATTCCCTTCTTAAGAAGACTTGTTGTGCTCTCGCTTGGGCTGCTCAACGTTTAAGGCAATACATGTTGACACATACAATACTCTTGATTTATAAGACGGGCTCAGTAAAGTATATTTTCGAGAAACTAGCTCTCACAGGAAGATTGGCTCGGTGGCACATGTTGTTGTATGAATATGACATTCAATATGTTCCGCAGAAGGATATTAAAGGTAGAATTTTTGCTGATCATCTTGCTCACCAGCCGTTGGAAAAGTATTAGTCAATGAAGCTTGTGTTATAGGCCTTGAAGCAGCCATTGACCTGAAAATCAAGTCCTCTAAGTATTTGGGGATTTTTCTCTAGTCATACATCAAGTACGAGGTGATTGGGAGACACGTCACTCCAATTTAATTCCATATCGAGATTACATTTTTGAATAGTTGTCTGCTTTTGAGGAAATCACCTTTGAGCATATTCCTAGAGAAGAAATTCAGTTGGAAGATACTTCGGCTACCCTGGCAGCTATGTTCAAAATCAGTTATCCAAATCATGCACCAAACATCAGGATTCGTCGTTACAAAGAACCATCACATGTCTTTCCTTCTCATTGTATCTCGACTGAAGACAAGTCTGAGGAAAAGTCGTGGTATTTTGACATCAAAAGATATATTGAGAAGCAAGAGTATCTTGAGGGTGCCACAATTTGTGATAAGCGTATGCTTAGGAGGATGGCTTCCAAATTCTTCTTGTCAGAAGAGGTCATGTACAAAAACTTTGCTTTAGTTCTTCTCAAATGCATGGATAGACACGAAGCATAATTGATCATAACGGAAATCCATGAGGGTTCTTTTAGAACACATGTCAGTAGTCATGCCATGGCCAAGAAAATTTTGCATGTAGCTTACTTTTGCTTAACAATGGAAAGCGATTGTTGTGTGTATGCAAAAATGTGCCAAAAATTCCAAGTATATGCTGACAAGATTCATGTTCCTCCTACTCCTTTGAACATTATGACTTCTCCATGGCCCTTTGCAATATGGGGCATCGACATGATTGGAATGATCGAACCTAAAGCCTCCAATGGACATAGGTTCATTCTTGTAGCTATCGACTATTTCACCAAATGGGTTGAAGCTGCTTCTTACAAAAACGTAACCAAGTAAGTCATCACTCGCTTTATCAAGGAATAAATCATATACCGTTATGGGGTTCCCAACAAAATCATCACTGATAATGGTTCAAATCTCAACGATAACATAATGAAAGAGTTGTGTGAAGAATTTAATATTGAGCACCACAACTCATCACCCTATCGGCCAAATATGAATGGCACAGTCGAGGTAGCCAATACAAATATAAATAAGATTGTCCAGAAGATGGTGAGAACATACAAGGACTTGCATGAGATGTTACCCTTTGTTCTACATGGGTACAAAACTTCAGTGTGTACATCAACTAGGGAAACTCCGTTTTCACTTATCTATGGTATGGATGTTATGCTTCCAGTTGAAGTAGAAATTCTATCGTTGAGGATTATGATTGATACAAAGCTTGATGAGGCAGAATGGATCCAGATGATGCTCGATCAACTTAATATTATTGAAGAGAAATGCTTAACTGCTATTTGTCATGGTCAGTTGTGTCAAAAACGGATGAAGAAAGTGTTTGACAAGAAGATTCGACCTCGAGAGTTTCATACATGAGATATGGTCCTCAAGAAGATTCCTCCACCACAATCTGACCCAAGCAGAAAATAGGCTCCCGACTACGAGAGATCATACATAGTGAAGAAATACTTTTCAGGAGGTGGTCTAATCTTGACCGACATGGATGGGGAAGACGTTTCACTTCCAGTTAATTTAGACTCAGTCAAAAAGTACTACGGCTAAAGAAACCCGCTAAGTCGAAAACCCGAAAGGGAGACTTAGGAAATAAATGGCATCCCAGTGGATAGAGAAAAAAAAAGAATCCACGCATAACTTAGGGATAAAAATGAAAAAAAAAACCAGCTAAGTCGAAAACCCAAAAGGGAGACTTGGGCAAAAATGGGTGTTTCGCTGAATTGAAAACCCGAAAAGTCGGTCCAGGAAAAAGTTAGGAATCATGAGCGAGAGGCTGTAGTCTGAATACCCTCCACAAATAGTTATGTGCACCCTTTGTAGTGAATGGACCAGTCCAACTACTACTCTTCAAAAGTGAAGCATTGAGATAATCAAGGATATGGGGATATAGAAATATCGGATCTAAAGTAAATTCGAGAACTTCTCATTGCCTTTTCCTCTTGTATTTTCCCTTTTTTTTATTTACGCAACAACCTCATTTAGGAGTTACATCTTTGTATGAGAGCCTATTCAAAGGCGATATCTTTAATCAATAAAATTAGTCTTTTACCAAAAGCTTTCTCTATTTATTTTCCATTTTTTCGTGTGTGAAATGTTGATCTAATTCTTTAGTAGTCATTGCGATGAAAATATTAGGGAATAATAATAAACTCAAGTTAAGATTGAGTATGATTTTGCACGGATTTTAAATTAACTAATAGGAATGATGTGGCATCCAAGTGTTGTTCTTCTGCGCAGATAGCAAGTTGTTCTGGTCACTCTCCCAGTTAGAATCAACTAACCGTTTTTCTTGTTTCAAATGTCATCATCTCTTCAGAAGTCCCCATGCGCAGATTCCCATAGGCAAGGTAACTTGGGGCATCATTCGGCACAAAATTCCCAGTGATGTATCTTGGGTCATATTAAATTCAGTTTTCAGCAAAACAAGCTCACAAATTTTTGACATCCAATCTTCAGCAGAAAAGGTAATTCAGGGCATTCTGGATGTTGTTTAGAACATGGTTCCCGCAAAATGATCATTGATCCCCAGTAAAGCAGACTTGGGACATTCGAGAAAGTTTTATATGATTTCCCAAAGAGTAAGATTCCTCAATGGATGTCTAAAATCCCCAGTGTTGGAGTGGATTTGAGGTATTCGAAGATATCCATGTTACCTTTTCCCTCATGAAGTCAAATCGAGCTTTTCTTTCACACAAAATCAGAAAAATCATTTCTTCCCTAGTGAGTTGTCACCATAAATTATTTTCAGTAGTTTATTTCTCCCCATGCAAGACTACAACTCTTCCTCAGAGAGCCTTTCATTATCTCCAGCAGAGTTACCAATGATCTATAGTATTCAAATCCTCAACAACACTAATCCATCTTGGTATCTCGAGACAGCAAGCCACAGTTCCTGATGAACCTTTTCACTTTTCTTTGCATATAGTTATCACTACATACCATTTCTTCCTCAAAACACGTAGCATATAAATTTATATTGTTCATTATGCATTGAAAAGAAAATTCAAACATACATACACATAAGCCAGATTTGCAAACTTGCACAAAAGCCTGAACCATTCATCTGTTAAGAGAATGTCATAAAACCTTCACATGATATTTCCCATAATTTCCTGAAACATTTCTTTCAAATGAAAAACATGCCTTTCTACAACCGTTTATGCCATACAAGATAACAAGCCATCTCCCAATATAATCGTCAGTATCTCTCACTCGTTTGTGGATTCCTTTCAATACTCGTCCATATTGATTTCAACACTCATCCATGTTGATTCTTTTTTGATACTCGTCTGTATCCCCTTTTAATACTCGTCTGTATTGATTTCAACACTTGTCCATGTTGATTCCTTTTTGATACTCATATGTATCCCCTTTCAATTCTCGCTTGTATTGATTTCAATACTCGTCTGTGTTGATTCCTTTTGATACACATTTGTATCCCCTTTCAATACTCGTCCGTATTGCTTTCAACACTCATCCGTGTTGATTCCTTTAGATACTGTTATGTATCCCCTTTCATTACTCGTCTGTATTGATTTCAGTACACGCCCATGTTGATTCCTTTTGACACTCGTCTGTATCCCCTTCCAATACTTGTATGTATTGATTTCATCACTCGTCCATTTTAATTCCTTTTGATACTCGTCTGTATCCCCTTTCAATACTCTCCCGTATCAATTTTAGCACTCATCCATGTTAATCTCTTTCTTATTTGCAAAAGATAATTTAGTACTGACGCTATGTTATAAGCTATCTCACCCATATTTCATTTCCCAACAATATTACAAATAACACCACTTCCTCTTTCAGACAAGTTCCTGGTATTTTGTATTTAATCTTCTTCTACCTCGAATGTTTAAAAGGCTGGCCCCAATCTCACTTTCAGGTTTAAGACGATTAAATAGGGGCAGTTGTTATACCCCAAATTTGTCCTACCTTTATATCTTTTCATATGGCTTATTGCATTGCATTTTCATACTTACCATTAGGGTATACTCATTTTTACACTCATGGGATCAAGGATCTTAGGGTTTCTCCTGACTCAAGATTATCCATCAAGAAAGAGATTGAGTTTATCAAGGCAAGTTGTGTGGGACCTCATGTTCATGAGCTTATTATTGACTCAAGTTCATGAGCTTATTATTGACTCAAGTTCATTAACTCTTTGTATTTCTCAAGAATCTTTGAGAAGTTAAGGTTTGATCTTTAGTTACCATCTTCTAAGCTATTCAATCAGAAATTAGGGTTTTGGCCCCTTTCAAGTTGTGAGCTTAATTTTCATCAATAATTGGATTCTATGATAAATTAATATCCCAAGGTATTAATTATGACCATTGGATTCATCACAAGATTACTTAAAGCATTACATTGGATGTTGGTTAAATTTTTTACTTAATTGTTTGAAAAGTCAACCTGTGGTCAGAGGCATTTGTTGACATTCTTCTTGAGCAACTTGGTTCTCAATGACTTGTATATGTCTTAAGGTATTCTCACATGGATTGTGGACCCTTGGTTGCATTGTTTGAATTTCAATTGCTTAATCTTGATTATTTGGTCATTTGAGCAAAAGTCAACAAAAGTCAATTGTTGACCAAATGGACTTTTGGTCAAAGTTGAGGTCAATGATCATGTTTCAACATCATATAACCTATGATTGAATAAATTATAGAGAAAGATTGATTTTGAAGTTAACTTGTTCATGAAGGTATCTTGGTGAAATTGGAAAGTTTTCCAAGTGTGGAAAGTCATAAGGCTGAACTTCAAAAATTCATAACTTATTCTTTTCTTATTGAAAATTTGCAAACTTTACATGGTCAGAAATAGAAAAATAATATCTACAACTTTGTCGATGCGGTATCATTCCCAAAAGGTGATTATTTTTAGATTTATGGAGCAAATAATTATAGGTCACTTTTGAGGATTATAGGTTATTTCTCAAATTTTCAGATTTTCATAGCCAGTTTTGATGACTTTAATGGATTCAAATGAGAAAAATTCCAGCATGAAAGTTGTATAACATCTCAAGACTTTTCCAAAGAGTAAAAGTTTGTCCATTAATTCAAAGAAATGAGCCAGTTACTCCCTTTAGGATGGGACTACATTTTATTGAATTTGGCCAAGTCAAATTTTGCAATTTCTTGATTTCTCCAATTCTAACCATTCTTTTTTACTCCGATCAAGTCCATAAGCTATTTGGGTCATGTATAAGAGAATAAAACCTTCTATTCACAATCACTCATGAAATTGTACCAAGTTTGTACAAGAAACCTCAAATTTACCAAAAATTTCCATTTCTGTATTTCTCTCTCCACACTCCACTAACTTGTATTATCTTTTGATCAAATGCTACTGCATATATGAGTTGTCTAAAACACACAAAAGTCCTCCCTATCTCTACACAAAATGCAAGCTTTGGCTCCAAGGAATATTTTTCCAATTTCTACCCACAATTCCCTCCAACGTCTCTCAACTTGTAATGACTATCCTACCCTCATTCTAAGCCTATATATAAGAGAACCCTTGTCTTCATTCACTCACAAACAGGCAGCTTTGAGCTCTCCACACTTTCTCTCTATTCTTGCAATTTCTTCAAATCTCATCAAGCAAGCAATTTTATGAAGCACCTTCCCCACTAAGCTCTTTATTTGAGCTCCAATAAGAAGAGTCATTCACAAATTTTGGGTTTCTTTTTTGTTTCGAAGCACAATAAGGTAGTGGACTCATTTTCCACAAGGTAAGCCTATTAAACCCTAATTTATTGCACTTTTATATCTTTAAATGGCATGATGTTGTTCTTATGATGCTATTGAACCTCTCCCTTTAGAACTTTTTTATTAATATTGGCTGCATTTTGAGTTATTCAGATTCGGAAAAACATCTGAAAAATTGATTTTATGCTCCCATTACACCCAAATTTATCTCTCAAATCTCAACCTTTTCAAAAACTTCTTGAAACAAAGTTATATATAATCTTAAGATCTAAAACTTTGGTGTTTAAACTTTTAAATTTCATCAAGTATTTTGAGAGAAATCTGAGGGAGAAGACGGCATAAAAATCACGGGTTCTAGGGAAATTTTGAAATTTTCTGGGTTTGAAGCCCCAAACGGCGCGTTCCCATTGGTTGCTCATGTTTTTTTTACCTTTTCCTACCAATCATTGGATGCGTTCGATTGGTCCATGCATGATAGTGGGGACCCTGCGCGGATTCTCATGAGAAGCTTTGATCATTTTTTTAACTCCTATTATTTTGTTTATTTTATAATTTATTTCTTTTGTCTTCTTTAATTTATTTTAATTATTTTTATTGATCCACAAAATACAAAAAAAAATATAGACTGAAAGATAATGGAGTCTATTTTTTAAATGTGATTTTTTATTTTATTTTTAACATTTATTTGTCATTTTTCATATTTTATTTGGTTTAAGATGTTCTATTTTGTTTTATTTTACATAGTTTTAGTATGAAATTATTTCTGTTCAATTTATGAACCCTAAAAATTCACAAATAATATTTTCATGTTCCTATGAGTTTTCTTAAATTTTTTATAGTCTTAGACCTCATTTATTTCAGGTTTTGTTTGTTTTTCAAAATTTGAGAAATGATTTAATGGTTTTTGATGTTTTATTGCTTCTTTTGGAAGTTTCAATATAATTCACTCACTTTCATTAATCTCAAAATCCTACCAAAATATGTTCAAGCTTATTTAAGATGTTTAGATCATGTTTGACTTTTTTTTTTAATTTTAATTCTGATTTTTAGATTTTTTTACAAATTTATTTTGTTTAGGGGTCATTTAAATCTAGTTTTGAGCTAGTATTGATCTTTTGATTTAATTTTGATATTTCCATAAAATTTTAAGTTGAGCAATGAATGATGACTTGTACGAGGCATGGATCCTTTCATCATTTTTGTTTGGATTTTATACCCTATTTTTCAATTTTTTTTATGGAATTTTGTTGTGAACATGTCCGTTTGGCCTAGTGTAATTTAGTCAAGCTTCATTCCAAAGCTTATGGATATAATTTAAGGCCAATTCTTGGGTATGTTATGATAATTTGAATACCCTAATGATATGTCAACTTGTTTTCATTTATTAGAAATTGCACGTTGATCATTTGGTCTTTACCTTGAGCGTAAAGTTTGTGTGGTTTGTGAAACCCTAATTTGTGATTCTTGTAACTTTGAGCCAATTCTTGCTATTATTATGAATTCATTGAGGTTTAGAGATATGAAAAACTTAAGGATAGTCTTACAAATACTTGAGAGGCATTTGATCTCTCTTTTGATCATTTCTCATTTGATTTTGAACTTGATCCTTTCTTATGCCTCTTTGATGATCACGTGAGATATAGTGAATGCACTTGTGAAACATACAAGGAATCAAACTTCCTTCTGTTTACCCTATTCTCACAATTTTTTTAGGATCTTAAGTTCAAATCCTTTGAACCATTTAATCATCCTAACTTGTGTTTTTTTATGTGCCTAAATTCACCAAATGTGATCAAGGTTAGGAGTTTGTTATGATGCATTCTTTTGTCAAATAACTTTGATCCATTATTAATTAAGCTTTGTGAACTTGATACTGACTTCTAAGGTCATAATGCGTTTAAGGCATAGCTCCCATGATTCTATGACTTGAATTCAATTACAAGTCCATCTTGACGACAATTGGGAGCAAAATTTCTCTTCTTTTCAACCTTGTTTTCATTTCTTATTTGATTGGTGATGTCTCAAAGGCACATGATCCACCTTTGTCACTTCATATGTAACTTGATGTTTAAGTGATGATGCATTGAATCCCATGTTCAGGGGAAATGCTAAGACTAATTGATGCATTTCATTTGTTGTTTGCTTATCATTTTTTAATGAGACTTTGACTTGGTATTTGCCTTGAGCATTTAAAATTTATGTTTCTAGGTCATTTAATGATTGATTATACTTGTGTTAGCTTCTTAGTTCTATGATGTTGAGGCTTCTTTTGCCTTGCTCCTTTGATCCTTTATTGATACTTAATTATCAGTTCAACATGGTGACTATTTAGGAGCAATAATTTGCTTTCTCCCACCTTGTTTCATTCTTCTTTAATTGGTGAAGCTCCTAAAGCTTAGGATCCAAGATTAGGGTTAATAATTAAAGTATTCTTTCACATGTATATGAACCATGCATCTCTTTCATGTATATATGCCTCCTTGCTTGTTATGCAAGTTTTCTCCTTTTAAGCTTTGTTTAGTGTTTTCACTAGCTAGTTTTGTATCTTAAGGACTAATTCCTTTAGTGAATGGTTCCCCATAATTGATAATTGTTGACATAACTTTGCCACTGCCTCATTGAGTTTATATTGCTCTCATCTTGATCCTTCCTTCTTCAATTGATCATTTCCCACTCACACCTTTTCTTCATTTTCTCAAGAGCACTCGTTTTCTTATCATTTCTTTCTTCTTCATTCTTGTATGATAACATTTTCCTTTAGGACTTTGATCTCATCTTGTTTAAGGTTAATCAACTAGACCTTAGGTTCTTATCAAAGAACTCTAACTTAGGTAGAAGTTTCCCTTTCAACCTTAACCTTAGGGTTATCATTGTATGTTAACATTAGAATCTTCTTAGTCTCCCTTAGACTTTTTCATTCCCCTTTTGCATACTCTTAAAATTAAAACATTTTTCTTTAAAAACCTCAAAATACTTAATAAATAAATGATGATAATCACACTTCCGTTAAGTGATGGAAATGATAAGTGGGTTTCTTCTCGATCTTATCATTCTTTCATTCTTAATCTTTTGTGTGGTTCAAATCTCAAAACTCTTTTCATTAATAAGTTGAGAAATGGATGATATGTCTCTCTTGGGTCAAATAGCTATTATTCACAGCAAAAAACACCAACTAATTCAGAATTCTTTTTGCCACTTGACTTTTCTTTTAAAAAATATTTTCATAAGCGAATGCATTTTAGCCATTCCAATATGAAGCAAACTACTTAAAGCCTCTCGCACGAGAAAAACCAAAGTCAATGTTCCAACATTTGGAATGTCTAACGCATCATTCTCATAAAAACACACAAAAAACCCAAAACATTTTTAGGTGAACTACGAGTGCCTTGATCCCTATTGCACGAAAGGTGGTACGTAGGCATGAAGGTTCGCAACCGAGGAAGGCACAACTAATAAAAACTTTATATTTGTATATACTTTGCGTGCATTCCCTTTTAGAATTAAGCTTTAGACTTAGACTTTGATACACCCTTATATTAGAACAAACTTGAGTGGATCTCGTGGAGTACCGCGAACATGAGGTGTGTTAATACCTTCCACTTGCATAATTGACCTCCTTACCCTTTCTCTTGGTCGCGTGACCATGTTCTTTCCCTCTTTTAAATTTTATCAAAATTTTCTTTCCTTCTCTTGGGATATATAACATGGATGGAGACTCTTCTTTCCGTCTCCTTCACGCTTCGATGAAAATCCTATATGCGACACACAAAACCCATAAAATCCCCTGCCTGCACACAAAACACACATTTAAGAGAATTCATTTTTAGACCATGTTTTCTCATCCTTTTGAAGGATTTTAGAAGGTGGGATACATGACTTCTCCTTGATACAAACTTAACAACAATGTCGTCAATATATATTTGCATGAAAGTTTCGATGAAGTCATGGAAAATAAAATTTGTTTTCCTTTGGTAGGTTGCCCCAAAAAGTTTTAGACCAAAAGGCATGACTACCCATTCGTAGGTGCCTAGGGTACATAAGCAACAAAATGTTATTTTGGGTACATCTTCGTCCGCAAAGAAGATTTTATTATACCTTGAAAATCCATCAAGCATGCTAATGTATTCGAATCTTGCGACTGAATCAACTAGCATTTATGCCACTATGACAAGGTATTCATTCTTTCGGGTTGCAACATTCAAATCTTTGAAGTCAATGCAAACCCTTAAAGTCCCATTATTTTTTATTACAATAAATATATTAGCAATCCATTCGGTGTGCGTTGTAGTGCGGATGAACTTACATTTGGGCAGCCTTTCTATTTTCTCTTTGATCTTTGACAGGATCTCTGGTGCGAAGCACCTTGGGGTTTGCTTGATTTTCTTCTTACCAAGTTTGATAGGTGAAGGTGTGAAAAAACACAATAAAGGGGGTTTGAATTGGGTTTTTAAAAAAACAAAACTATTCTTTTAAAAATATACCCCTTTAAGTTAAAAATTGTTTTTCCTTCACTCTTGATAATAACAATAAGTAATAATTGGAAGTAAAGAACAATGTATGTTTATACTAGTTCACTTAAAAATTATCAAGATAGTCTAGTTCACCCGCCAAGATGATTTTGCCTCACTCAATAGAGGAATTAATTCACTATAACCAAACTGATTACAATTTGCACAAGCTACCTATAGCGGTAGAAATGTTTAAGACTAAGCCATTGGATTGACTAGACTTATACATATAAAAATAAAAATCGCCACCGCGCTTTATTGTTTCCAAAGGAATGGGAAAAGAGAGAGTAACCCAAAAAGAGGGGGAAAAATTCAAGGTAAGGGGGTTGGCTATGCAAAGGGAAGGTATTTTCACCCTAGACATCTACGGTACTCCGCAGAACCTCTTTGTAAAATCTGTATACTTTGGCTATAAAATGTTGTATGTAAAATAGATAGTGGGGGTGAGAAAAGAAATATATTTTTTATGATTTTTGCACCCGCCGAGGTTGTGAACCTTTAGTGCCTACGTACCACCTTTCATGCAATAGGGGATCAGGGTACACGTAGTTCCTCTTTTGAAAACATTAAAACACAAGTGTGTTGGTTAATTTTATGAGATAAGACATCATCGTCATTCTCCGTGTGGAAAACATACTTACTACCCACAATCATGAGAAAGGAGAATTTGCATCATCTCAAAGTGGAGGATATGGCTTGGATTTTAAAACCAACAATGCCTCACTCAACACCCAAGTGGAAAATATCTCTCTTCACTACATATTGTAGAAGTATAGTTGTTTGCATCACTACAAGGATTGACAAGAGTCTAATATTTTGAGAAAAGTTTTAAAGATAAGAACCAAAATGACAAAATGGTTTGAAATGAGATTGATTGACTTTTAGTCTTCTCATAAAAAATGGTAAAGTATTATTAAGTTGATTGGTGTTTATTTATGAAAATGGTTTTGAAAATGCATGGACCTAGGTCCAAGTTTATCATGAAAGTGGTTCAAGTTTAAAAACAAAAAGAGTTTTCAAAAGGGAGAAGAATATTTTTGAAATTAAAGAAGATGGGAGGAGAAGAAGAGACTATCCTAAAGCATAAGGTAAAAGTTAGGGAGAAGAACCATCTAACCAACAAGAAGCCAATACTTGGCATTATGAGTCAAGATAGAGTTCCCATTCTTTGGATTGAAACCAAGAAAGCAAAGATACTACACTTCTTTAGAGAACCAAAATTCAAGTGTATTAAGACTTCACAAAAATTGAGCGGAGTAACGACTGTATACGGGTGAATTCCACATTACAAACAAAGAATGTAATCACAATAACCTGCACGCAAAGCAAACAAACAACCCAATGTCTTGAGGTAAACCTCAAGAACTCCAGACAAAATATCAATCAAGGTCACAAGGTCTCCAACATAGGCCAAGGTTTCTAATCCTAAGTCCAAGAAGTCTAATACTCCATAATGCCAAGGATAGTAACCAAATAGTCCAAGTACCATTAAAGCTTTTTATGGTTCATGTTGATTACTAAGTATCTTCAAAAAGAAAAGAAAAGCTCAAATGAGCAAAATAAAAATGACAAGAATACTAAGGGGCTCAAGTGAGCAAAGATGAAAAATAGCATGAAATGTAAATGCTAAAGTAAATGGTGCATAACATAAAAGAGCATAAAATAAAAACACAAAATAAAGTCAATTATTAGTAATTAGTGGTTAGTTGGATGACCATCTTGAAACTTGCATTTGGAACTCTTTAGAGGATTGGTAGAACGAAAGCCTCCACACAACAAGTTGCATTTGCTTTATGTCAAGTATATCATTCATTTTGGAATCCTCAAAAGTAAAATTTAATGATCAATGATGTTTACGTGATCCGTGTTGACCAAAAGTGATGTAGATCCATTAGAGGATTGGTAGAACCAAAGCCTCCACACAATGAATCTCAAGGTTATTGGTTCAAAGAGATCAAATTAACATACTTGGGCTTGCAAACATAGGTTTTGGCCATGAATGATCATTTATTTGAATCGGGACAAAATTTAGCGCTATGTTAAGCAATCGTAAGTGGACTTATATAGAAGTCGCACCTATTTTGAGGCCAGTCAATAGCAATCTATGAACCATTTGCTTTTTAGACATGATATAGAGATGATGCTCCAATAACACTTAGTGCAATAAGAAATAGATGAGGTGAAGAAGGATGGCAAAGAATATAAACCATATTTGAATTAAAATTTAATCAAACTATTATTAAAATCATTCATCCATTTTTATAGAGTTAGACTCAACACCATGGATCCTATGATGTTAATAAAGTTCATGATCAAAATTTCAATCCAAGATCAACTAGAAAATATACAAAAATTAAATTGTATTTTAAAATAAAAGAATAAGGGTTTAAAAATGGTTAAAAAATGAAAATAAGAGAGAGAAAAAAACAAAACCATGTTCAAATTAACCAAGAAAAAATAAGTAAGACCTTAGAAAAATCAGAAATAGACTAAAATATTTTTATAAAATTTTTGGTAATTTTTAAAGTCAGAAACTATTTATAAAATTAAATGAAATGAGTAAAATAAACAAAAAATGATAAAAAATAAAAAAGTCAGAAATAAAAAATAAACGAGGTCACCAATATTTGTCACAATATCATTGGATCATTCCATATTTTTTTTAGAATTTAAAAATGCATAAAAGTATTTTTAAACATTTAAAACAATTCAAATAAAGTGAAAATTTATAAAAAAATATCAAAACACAAAATAAAATTGTGAAACAAATAAAAATCAGAATGAGAAAAATCAAAAATATTTTTCATAATTTTTCCAGATTTTTTGGACTTAAAATGAATTTTCTATGATTTTTTGAAGTTTAAAACAATTAAATATAAAAATCAGAAATAAGAAATAAAGTCAAAAATATGTGGACCATTATATGAGAGTCAAAACGCGTTAGTAATCAAATCCAAGGGATCTGGCGCGATGTGCAAATCATGTTCATTATTGAATAAAGCATATGATTCAATATAAAATCAGTAATTAAAAAAAACAAATCGCACGCAATCATTGGTTGGAAGATGACATGTTGGTCATCTTCAACCTCCAGCCAACGTGAAACACAAGTCTCTCAAACAGTAAAATCAGAAGCTCGGACCTATGCCATTCGCTTCATCTCATCAAGAAGAAGACAATCAAACCTTCGCGAAAAATTTATATAAACTGTAACTCAAGCCATTTGGAAGACAAGTTTTGAAAAGGGTTTTGAAATTTCATGGTCAAAACGTGTTTCCAGTTAAAATCAAGTGTAGCGACTAGAACTAGGGCAATGAGAGCTTCACAATGATATCAAAGTTTGTAAGAATTGGTGAAGGAATCTACCTATTGAAGTTAAGTTGCAGAGCTCTGAAACTGGACTTCTATGGATCAATATAGGTCACGATTCTTGAAGGTAATTGTATGGTTAGCTTCAGGGAAGATCAAGGAAGGTGAATTGATAGAAAAAATGGATTGAAAAAGGCTTGAACAATGATTTCGAAGTTGCAGAAAAGTGAGTTATGGAGCAAGTTTGGCAGGGTGATTTTGGTTGTTCAAGCTTGAGAAAACAAATGGAATAAGGTTCTCTATTTATAGGAAAATGAATGGCAATGAAAATTGGAGAAAACAAAGAAGTTTGGAGGGAAATTCAGTGTAGATTGGACACGAGTGAAGTGTGATCTCATTTTCACCAAAACTCGTCCAATCTTTGCGTTTTGAGGTGTTAAACACTTCTGGAAAGTTTTTTAATCAAGTTTAAATCAAAAACATGCACAAATCTTGTGATTAGAGGCCACATTATGGATTTCAAAATTCTAACTTGGTGAGAAATTCAGTTTCAAGTTACAAATTTCAAAACAATGGCATTTTCTGCTCAAGGGGTATTAGGACATGATTCTTGAAGCTTTAGAAATATGAGATTACAAGCTTTGCAATGGGAAAAGAATGGAATCAAATGGATGTTTGAGATGAAATTTGCAATGAGTCAAAGTTGGGAAAAAGAGGTTGACTTTCCATACTTCGAAATATTTCAAGTTTTTCTTCAAAAGTGACCTATAATGTTTTGCATCCAAACATGGTCTTCCTCTTGGAATTTGGTCTTGACCAAAAAAGATGGCATAAAGTAGATATCTTTAATGTCATTTTGAGACTTTAACCATTCAAAATCTCAAAAAATTGAAAGAGTTATGAATTGTTGAAGTTGGCAAAAAATCATGAAATAACCTATAATCTTTTGTATCCTTAGGGCATCTTTAATCCATTTTCTCACTTTGCATATAAAAAAAAGGAATAAAATTCATATCCTCAAGATCATTATGGAATAAAGTGGACTCAAGGTGATAAAAATTGACTAAGTTATGATCATTTGAAGTCACACATGGGAAATTGGGGGTCCATCTAGAGGACTTGTAATCTTTCTTCATCATCAAGTTTCTTCCACATGAAAACTGCTTGAAACTTTTGAAGTGATTTGTTAATAACCCTTTGAAGAGAAGGATGTTTTTGGAATAACTTAAAAATACCAAAAGATGAGCAAGATATACTTCTTTGAAGTTAAAAACCCTAGCTCCTAGATCAAGAAAATGCTTTGAGGAACTTTGACAATTTTAAACAACCTTCTTGTACCAACACTTTTGCTTTGTAAATATATGTTGTTGAGGATGATAATGAGAACTCATACCAACCAAAACAACTTCCATATCTTGATAATTGAGATAAATATGCACTTGTGACCAATGGGAACAAGGCCTTGTACAACCATGGCAACTTCTTCAATCAACCCCTTGTACTTTTGAATCAATCTTGATAACTTTGAAATCTGGTGAACCAAAATAAACCTTGCCATGCCATTTCTTCCAAAACAACTTCAATGGTGAGGTTTGAATTTCTCAAGATTTATTGACTAAGGCATGGAAATAAACTCATTAACCCTCCTCAATCATCAATGTCCGGTCACACTCAGATCTAGATCTGATAGTCCAGATCTGATTCCCAAGTTGCAGCCTCAAGGGCCTCCCACATTGGATCAAGCGTTGGGGCTTATTGGGCCTAACAGATTTCTTCAGCACCTCCATGTTTTCTATTTCAAGCCCAACTTATTTCCTTTTATTTATTTATTATTACTTTTTTTTTATTTACATCATAATTAGTTAGTTTAATTTTATTAATTAAAATTAATAACGACTCTTAGGTTTTTCTAACTATTTTTTTAATTAATTTAACTAATCAACCTTTTTTTAATAATTAAATTAATTGACTCTTTTTATTATTATTAAAATTAATTAGGGTTTTTGGTCTTTTAATTAATTAATTGCAAATCTATTTTTCATAAAAAAATAACAAAAAACACATTTCTTTTTCCTGCGATTTCATGTTGTATCTGCCCCCAAGGACCTGTAATAGCGTAGAAACCTTTTATTTTCCATACTTTACTGCTTTTCATTATTTTTATGTTTACTGCTTAGTAATTAGGTCTTGTATGGAAAGACTACAAACAAACTATAGCTAACCCTACTTATTAAGATAAACATAACTGAAATACAACACACCTCACACTCTCACACCTCTAGGGTAACCTCTCTTGTTTCCTTGGAAAAATAGTCATGTCCCTCGAACATGGGGACGCTTTAGAAAAAGTCCCTCGAAAACAAAGATCGTAGTCCCTCGATGACCCTTTCAATGTTGCCTTCAGTAAACGATCTAGTCCCTTAGTGATAAATTTCTAAAGCATCCATACCAGTTTACTTCGATGAATGTACGATGACCCACGCTCGTTCCTTCACATCCAACGATAGATCTTCCTACTAACTAATGCTAGGATAACACTATCTAAAGGAGAAGGAAAGTACAAGAAAAACCTTGAGTAGGTAGACTGCTGTTAATCGCTTGCTCACAAACATTTCAAAATAAAAACATTTTCTCACAAACACATTTCAAAATATTTTCAAACAAACACTTTGTATACACTCTTAACGATACAAGAGTCATTAGAAAGTCCTCCTTATAATTGACAATTTTTCAAAATATTTTTCAAACACACAACACAAAGCATTTTCAAAAAGTGAGCTAGTGATTAAGAGCCCGTAGATAACTACAAATGAAAACGGTGCTAACACCTTCTCTTTTCATATCCTACCCCCGAACTCAAAATCGAAAAAGGTCTTTCCTGTTATATTCACCCTTTACTTATTGGATAAAAGAAAATTCGGTGGCGACTCTTGCTATCCGCAACATTTGCGATAAAACGCAAAACTAAGTCAGTTCTGCCACCATATTACACAAGGTTTTAAGGAAAGGTTCTCATTACCAAGTGCTAAAGACTCTAAAGATGCAGTTCTGAAGACTCTGAAGACTTGAAGTTATGATAACCTGATTTTATGGTCTCGATTCTAAACTCATGCTCGCAGAAGCCTCTGAAGTGTAGAAGGAAAGAAGACAAGGTTAACGTGGTACAATAAACATTTCATTCCACTACGATGAAAGGAAGGACATGTCACACGATCTTTCCCCCCACGTTACTATTCAAGCTACCAATGTTTCTGGAAATCCCAAGAGTATCCCTCATCGGATATATTATTTTATTGATTATATAAAGGCTTGAAGAATAAGAGAGAAGTTGCCAATTCACTGAATAATCACGCGCAAACATTGTTCATAGATTTCATATTATTAAGTCATTGTTCATAAAATAGTTTAAGTATTTAGGTTTTTAGAAGCAATACTCTTTTAAACAAAACTTATATTCAAACAGTAGTTTGATTTTCCTTAAGGGACCGGGCAGATATGTATTCTTAATAAGTCTATAGCTTACGAGTTTTAGAAGTTTTTAGTCACTTGTGGGTAACTTGTGCATTGTAATAATTAGGTTAATTATTGTTTGATATTCCTTAAGGTACCGGGTAGGTATTAATCCTTAAGAAGTCTAGGGCAAGTGGACTCCCAATTTTGAAGGCCCATATGTTGTCAAGAAAGTCGTCTCTAGAGGTGCATTAATTCTTGAAACTATGCATGGTGAGGAGTTTCCACGTCCCATGAATTTTGATGCAGTCAAGAAATACTTTGCTTAAAGTCATGCGCCTAAATCCATTTAGTTGATATTTTATTTAATTTATTTTGAATTTAAATGAATAAAATCAAAATAAAAAGAAATAAAAATCACAAAAATGAATGAATAGATTTAGAGGTCCTTAAACATGTCACAAGCACGTTTGAACCTTAAAAGTTAGGCCCACAAGTCCAAAAATTCAAGTTTAGTCACTTTCGATTTCATGCATCTGCTCAAAATTTCCCAATTTGCACCAATCATAACCCCCTCAATTTTTGTCATTTGAAGGTGATTCTGGACTTTTTGGAAATCTCAAGATGTCCTCTACAATCTCTTTTTTAATCATTTTTTGCATTTGGATATTTTATCTTGATGTAAGTTGCCTTCATAAAAAGTGTTTTTTGTTGACTTTTGAAATGACATGCAATGCGTTGGCCTATATATCTCAAATGAAGCATTTTTTGGACTTGATCTTAGAGAGACAAAGTTGAAGAGAATTTAATTTCCTTCAAAATTATCTTTGGTTGAGGAAAATTCGATGAAGCATGTGAAAGTTATGCTTGGTCAAAGTTTATTTGACTTCTCCTAAGGAAACACTAATTTAGTAACTTTTGACTTTTGATGATTTGAAAGTTTCTTTATGAATCATGATCAAACCTTGATCAAATGATGAATATGACTTCAAAGTATTTATGTTGACAAAAAATCTTGAGGTTTGATTGTATGTTGACCACAATTGACTTTTTATCCAATATAGTTGATTTTCAATCATCTGAGCAATTAACTGAGCAAACTTGTGAAGCAAGGCATGAAACTTGGTATGAGCATTCTTGAAGACATATGAGAAACAATGAAATCCACTTGAGGCTTTAGAAACCAAAACTTCCTTGAGAAAAGTAAAACCCTAGTTGTAAGTCCATTTCTTAGGAGAAGAATTTGTCTGATCAATTCTTGAGCAACATTGAACAAATGAGAACCCTAGGAGAATATATTGAAAAAAAGGGAGGGAAAATTTTAGGGTACAACAACTGCCCATGTTCAATCTTCTTAATCCTTAGGAGTTATATTTTAATGTCCGCCTATTCGTGATCTGAAGGTGGAAGAGCATTGAACACCTAAGTGCCCAGAAATTTGCACTCGTGTGTGCAGGAAGTAACGATATTGGTTGATAATGTTGCTTGAATGGGATTAAATATGCCATTTAGATAGGTTACGAAATGTCATCGGAGATGGGCTTATAGATGCCATCAAAGTAACTGTCAATAGGAGTATCAGAATGAGTCTACGCTCGACTATATTTGAAGAATGCTTTCCAGAATGAACTTCTAAGGAAGGTGCTTAAGTAGCTGCTTGTCAGATTTAGTCTCTGAGGGAAATGCTTGTCGTGTAGATAGTCGCCCCGTCCTGTTTCAGGAATTGATCCATATTATGCTTTTATTTGTAAACTCGTCTTGTTTCGGGAATTCATACCACCTAGTTATGTCGATAGTTTCCCCGTCCTGTTTTGGTTGTTAATCTTTTCCTGGTTATAAAGATAGTTTCCTCATCCTGTTTCGGGAGTTAATCTTTGCTGGTCATACAAATAGTTTCCCCATCTTGTTTCGAGAATTAATCTCGGAACTACTTTTATTGGTAAATTTGTCCTATTTCGGGAATTCATATCGTCTGGTTGTATAGATAGTTGCCACATCCTGTTTTGGTAATTAATCTTGGACCTGTTTGAGAATTGTTAATGATATTAGTCTGTTGTATACTTTTACCTGAAAAGATAAAGTTAGTCTTTATGCAATGTCATAATGTATGTGATGCATTGCGTAATGATGTTCTCAAAGTAAATGAGAATGTGCTATATGCGTTTCGTATGTATATGTTATGATATTTGTAAATGATGTATGGATGTAAGATATCGTTAAAGCATATTGGTAGCTTTATATAACATCTCTGACTGGGAATAATAAATCCCCTACTATCGCTATGGATGAGGAAAATGAATCTTTTATCTTGTTTAGAATGTCTTCGTTGGGGATTCCTGTTGTCTGTTTGAAGATACTCCGCTGAGAATGTTTGACTTTTGCTTGGGAATAGAAGAGTTCAGGAACATTGGTCGTTCATCGCTCCACCGGGGAATTTACTTCTTATATACCCTAATTGGGGATAAAAGAGATGGATAACCTTTCGAAGTGTTGTATGAACGAGTTTTAGATATGGTCGCCAACTCTTCTAGGGGAGATCAAAGTTAAATGATATTTGGCCCGATTTCATATTTCGTAGCAACTCTCTAGGGATAACAGCCTGGACTAAACATTGTTGGAGAGGGTAATTTTACCGGGAATTTGCAGTAATCGGAGGAATGAACTATGTTTGGGAAATTAAATTCTGTTTGGGAAATAAACCCTGTTGGGGAAATAAACCCTGCTGGAGAAGAGAATTCTGCAGGGGATTTTGTAGTGTTGGAGAAATAAACTCAGCTGGAGAATTAAATTCATGTGAACTGTGTTGAGGACGTAATATCTGATGAGGATTTGAATTTCGTAGGTTGTGGAAAGGAAGTTTCCACTATATGCTGGAGAAATGATCAAACTCCTTTATCCTCTAGGGGGATTTGTTGGGGAGTGTATCTATGTTGAAGATGAGCTTGTGAAGATGACTATGTGGGGAAAATCCCATGGAGGTTGCTCTGTGGGGATTTATGGATGACTTGAACATTATCCCAACTGCTAGAGTCTTTAGTAGATGCTTATTCATGTCTTTATGCATATATTTGTTAACAGTAATCATATTCATATGCATATGTTCATTCCATTTAGTCATTGGACGTTTTTGCAAAGAAAACAGAAAAAGTAAAACAAATTTAAATGTTGAATTTGACTTATATTAATAATTTTCCTATAAACAGGAGATTTTGTATAAAAAGACAGAAATCCTAGTACGAGGAAATATTCGTAAAATTAAAAGAGTACAAAGTGAAAACAAGGAAAAACATTGCAATTATGTCTTCAAGTATCTCATCCCTCGCTGTCGGAAAAAGTTGATTGAATTTATTTGTACCATTTAAACTTGACGTTGGTAACAAAGTTGGCTGTAAGTAAATGATCCAACAGGACATAGTTGTACGCTTTAATCCCTGACTTTTTCCTGGACCTCCCTTTCGGGTTTTCAGTCCACCAGGATACCCTTTTTTGCCCAAGCCGCCTTTTCAGGTTTTCGACTAGCCGAGTGTACCATTGATATATATATATATATATATATATATATATATATATATATATATATATATATATATATATATATCCATAATTTTTGCCTAAACCCTTTTGGTTTGCCGAGATGCCCTTATGTTTGTCTAGTCTAGTCAACCTAGCGGGTCTCTTTCATGTGTAGTATCTTTTGACTATGTTCGTGTTCATAGGGTGCGGAAAATATTTACCGTCCATGGTAGTGAGTATCATAGCACCGCCAAAAAATATTTTCTTGATTACAAATGGCCCTTCGTAGGTGGGAGTCCATTTTCCCCTGGGATCACCTTGTGGTAAGATGATGCACTTTACTACTAAGTCACCAGCCTGATATACCTGATGCTTGACTTTCTTGTTGAAGGATTTGATCATGCGCTTATGGTACATTTGACCATGACAAATAGCCGCAAGCCTTTTCTCATTAATCAGATTTATTTGGTGCAGCCTAGGCTAAATTCGTCCGTCTTTGTCTAAATCTTCATCTTTCATGATTCTTAGAGAAGGAACATGGACTTCGACGGGTAGGACAATTCCATATCATAGACTAGAGAGAATGTGGTTTCCCTAGTCGATGTTCGTACTGAGGTGTGATAGCCAAGAAGGGATAATGGTAACATCTCGTGCCAATCTTTATATGTCACTGTCATCTTATGTATAATCTTCTTGATGTTCTTATTGGCAGCTTCCACTTGTCATTCATCTTAGGTCGAAACAGAGAAGAATTGTGGTGCTTGATCTTGAACTGCATGCAGAGTTCAGTGATCATAGTATTGTTAAGAATGGTACTACTATCTGTGATAATCCTTTCGTGATGTCATACCGACAGATAAGGTTATGCTTGATAAATCGGGCCACAACATTGGTAACGGAGGCAAATGAGGCTGTTTAAACCCACTTTGTGAAGTAATCAATGGCGCGAGGATGAAACAATGTCTGTTAGAAGCCGTAGGCTTGACCTCCCTAATCATATCAATACCCCAAATATAAATGGACAAGGAGAATTCAAGACATTCAGAGAAACCAGAGGCACGTGTACTTTGTCAACATAGATATGACATTTGTGACAAGTTCTTGAGTGGTGATGGCAATCAGTTTCCATGGTCGACCAATAGTAACCCGCTCTCAGAATATTATTAGCCATCGTATGCCCACTAGAGTGAGTACCAAAGATACCTTTGTGTATATCTTCCATAATCTTCCTTCTTGTCTACACAGTGAAGCAGAGTTGAATCATGGTTGCGCTTGTACAAAATTCGGTTGCTCAAAAAGAACTTGGCAGAGAACCTCCATAGGAATTTATTGTCATTGATAGATGATCCCTCGGGATACTTTTGAGCCTAGAGGTACCTTTTTACTTCATGAAACCAAGGCTTCTCTTCTACTCCGTCAATGTCAACTTAATAGCAATGTTCCAGTTCGTCTAGTCTTTCGATAATAATTTGAGGAGCTTTGTAGTCCCATCTGACTCTGAACATAGATGACATGGTGGCCAATGCGTCTGCCAACTGATTCTCTTCCCGTGGGATGTGCTCAAAAGTGATTTCCTTGAAGTACGGAATTAAGGTCGACATGTGTTCTCGATAAGAAATGATATTCAGATGCTTCGTATCCCATTCTCCCTTAATCTGACTGATCACCAGGGCTGACTCCCCGTATACATTCAAGAACATGATTCTTAGATCGATAGCAGTTTTGATACCACGATGCACGCTTCGTATTCGGCCATGTTGTTGGTACAGTCAAAGCATAGCCCGACGGTGAAGGGCGTATGGAAACCCTTGGGAGATATAATCACAGCGCTAATCCTGTTTCCCATGTGTTAGAATCTCTGTCGAAAACCATAGTCCTCGGGATCCTGTCTCAGGTCCTTCATGCGGTCCAGGTTCTTCATAGTCCGTAACTAGTATAATGTTTTCATCCGGGAACACAAAATTCATAGAAAGATAGTCTTTTAACGCTTGATGAGCCAAATTATTTTCCAGTACACTTCCTTTGATTTATTTCTAAGTGGTGTACTGAATTTCGTATTCTGTTAAGACCATTTGCCATCGGGCTATTCTTTCGAAGAGAGTGGACTTCTCAATTATGTACTTTATAGGATCCACTTTAGAGATCAACAAAGTAGTATGGGTCAACATGTACTATCTTAGTCGGCGAGCAACCCATGACAAAGCGCAACAAGTTATCTCGAGCAGTGAGTATCTTATTTCAGAGCCGGTAAACTTTTTTCTAAGATAGTATATTGCATGCTCTTTTCGACCAGACTCATCATGCTACCCAAGTACACACCCCCATTGAGTTCTCTAACACTGTTAGGTACATGATCAGAGGTCTTCCTTCAGTTGGTGGCATCAGAATCCAAGGTTCTTGAAGGTACTATTTGATCTTGTCAAAGGCTATCTGGAAATCGTCGTTCTACTTTACTACTTGATCTTTCTTCAAAAGCTTGTAGATTGGCTCACAAGTAGTGGTCAAATGAGAAATAAATCTGGCAATATAATTCAGTCGTCCCAAGAAGCCTCTGACTTCCTTCTCAGTACGGGGAGCATGCATTTCTTGAATAGCTTTGACCTTTGCGGGATCAACTTCAATACCTTTACCATTGACAACAAAACCCATGAGTTTATCGGACCTCACCCCAAAAGTGCATCTGTTCGGATTCAACCTCAGGTTATACTTCTCCAGTCTCTCAAATACTTTGTGTAGATGGTCAAAATTTTTTTTTCCCAGTCTGAGACCTGGTTATCATGTCGGTGATGTAGACCTATATCTTGTAACGAATCGTGTCATGGAACAAAGCTATATCACTTTTGATATGTTTAACTAGTATTCTTCAAACCGAAAGGCATGACTTTGTAATAAAAAGTTCCCCAATGTGTGAAGAAGGTAGTTTTCTCCATGTCTTCGGGTGTCGTCTTGATCTGATTATAACCCGAGAAACCATCCATGAATGAGAATAACTTGTGTTGATCAGTGTTATCGACCATAACATCGATATGTGGAAGTGGGAAGTCATCCTTGGGGATTTCCCTGTTCATATCTCTGTAATCCACACACATACGTACCTTGCCAACTTTCTTAGGTACCTGAACCACATTTGAAACTCCATTTAGGATAGGATGTAACAGCCAAGAAAACTATGTTGAATTGTTTCATAACCTCAGCCTTGATCTTTTTGACATATTGGGACGCATTTGATGAACTTTTTGTTTTATCGGAGAACAACCCTCTTTCATCAGCAGACAGTGAACCACAAGATTGATATCGAGCCTGGCATGTCTTTTAACAACCAAGCAAAGATCTCATCATAGTCATGCAACACCTGAATTAATTTCTTCTTGACATTGTCTTCTAGGTTGGCACCTATCTTGACTTCTTTCATGTTTACTTCAGTACCCAAGTCTACAACCTCGACTGGCTCTTCATGCGGTTGTATAGCCTTTTCCTCTTGCACTAACATTCTGGCAAGTTCTCTAGGTATTTCACAATCTTCCTCACCTTTGTTCTCGACTTGGTAGATCGAATTTTCAAAGTTATAAGTGGAAATAACATAATTGTCATCAATGGGATCCAGAGTGGATTGGATCTGCAATTTATTATATGGGTGTGTGTAACAACACATAGCTATTTGAAAGTGATAAAAATAAAAGAAAGGAAAAGATCTTAAAATTTAAATGCAAAACATTCAATTCTTTATTAAATTAAAATATGTTTATGAAATGACAATCCTTAGCAAATGAACCGTTATGCCCCGGGTAAGGCACAAGGCTTAAAGTCATTGTTTAAAAATTACAGAGCCAAAAATTTGAAAGCGAAAATAAACAAAAAAATGGAATTTACTCCTAAATAAAGGAGATTGAGATAAGGTCTTCATCCTTCCAATTGCTGAGCCTATTGTCGGTGGTGGAAAAGATCCAACTGTCTAGGTCGTAGTCACCATCAGCATCTTCTTCAGTAGAAACAACATCAATAGCATTCACACCCTTGTCATGCTTTGGCATAGGTGTAGTAATCATGTTGGGAGTCTCGGGTGTATCAAATTCAATTTCTTTGGAGTCAATCAGATCTTGAATTTTTTTTCAAGGCCCAACAGCTATTGGTGTCGTGCCCGGGGCTATTGGAATGGTAGGCACATTTCACATTACGATTACGATAAGGAGAAGAGGTGTTGGGATTTTGAGGACTATCCCTCAATGTTATCAACTCTGCTTTCAATAAATGTTGTAAGGCCTGAGACAATGGCATACTGATCTTGGTAAATTATCTTCTTGGTGCATCTGACCTATGCTGATTGTTTGGTTGTTGTTGCACAGGCGCCAAATTAGAAATTAGCACCGCCCCTACAGACTGATTGCAGTCACTTCTAGCACGACGCTTCTGACTATAAACATCATTTGTTTCCTTTTTACCGATGAACGTCTTCTTTACGGTACTTGATAATGCAACCACTTGAATATTTCCACTTCGAATACCACCTTCAACATGTTACCTTGTTAGTATGAACTCAGTAAAACCAGATGAAGAACTTCTAATCAGATGATTAAAGAAAGGCCCTGTCAAAGTTCCCACGAACATATCAACCAGCTCCCTATCAGACAAAAGGGTTGCACTCTTCCATCCAGATCTCTCCATTTTTAAGCATATTCTTTAAACCCTTCATTCGTGCCCATAGTCATATTTTATAGTTGCACACGAGTTGGTGCAAGGTCAGCATTGTATTGGTATTGCTTGTAAAAAGAAGCAACCATGTCTTCCCAAGTGCGGATGTTAATTCCTTCCAGCTGATAGAACCATTTCAGTTGTGTCCCAGATAAGCTCTCTTGAAAGAACTGAACCCATAACATTATGTCAGTAGTACGGGGTTGGATCATTCGAACATAAGACCACAAGTAAAGCTTAGGACAAGACACACCATCATATTTTGCAAATACAGGGACCTTGAACTTGTGAGGGATAACAACCCCTGAAATAAGACCCAGCTCTTCAAAATCTAGTCTAAGAACTTTATGGATTTCCATGGCATTAAGACGATCTTCCAGCTGTTTGTATCTATCTTCAGTGGGAGGATACTATTCAGTAGAATAGCCTTCATCAGAATCTTGGCCATAACCGAGGTTTCTACCTCTCTCGGCCTTCACACTCTTGTCTTCTTCACCCTGATTGTCATCTTCATCAGAGGAAATAACATAATTTTGATCTTGTTTGGGAGGGCCCTTGAACCTTCTTTCCATGTTGATAATGGCGACTCGTTTTTTGCTCTTCTTCTTCTTGGTGATGAGCGCCGACATCTCTTTCTGCCCCTTGGCTAAGTTCGGGAGCGTCTCTTAGAATTGGGTGTTTTGTGCCTAAAGATCCTTAACGGCTTGCTCAAGAGTCATCTTTGTTGTAATAAATAACAAGGAGATGAGAAAACATGTTTTGGAAACCTGTTATAATATGATATGCATGACATGTGGATGCAATGTTTTCAAGTATCTCGCGGGATAAACAAAAAGAAATGTTAGCAGTTGAGTTTGGCTACAGTTAAGTCTGGCTGCAGTTTTGAATGAAGAACTATGTGCCTTTAAATTTACTTCTATGAGAATCAAACTCGCCATGACGAGTGGGTCCCTTTTACTCAAGCGAAAGTACTTTGATCTTTGACGACATTTGGCTAGAGGACAATAAATCCTCTTGCCCCTCACTAGGCGTATGGTTCATGATAAACCTGCATCACAGGGCCTTGAGATCCTTGAAATGATCAGTGAAAATATTATGGTATGATGTCATGATTCTATGATGTCATGTTTGAACATATAACAAACACAAACAAAGCACACAAGAGCCTTAGGTTTAAGGGTTGCATGGAGTTCGTAGGTAAGTACCTTCTTGAAGTTTAGTTGGCTCATCCTATCCTAAGAATAGTAATGGAGTTCTAGGAGTCTCATATCACTGGTCTTTCCCGTAGGCATTGTTTCAGAAGTGCAACTGACTTGCCACCGAAATATCCTGAGAGTCGAATCTCAATGAGTGTAGAATCGAGTATCAACCAACTTTGGACTGCACCAAAATCGGCCATCAAAATACCTTTTAATGGCTAAGTTAGGTCAATTAAGGTTCTAAAAGTCAATTAGTGCTTATGACACCATGCGGTATCCTAGTATTCTCCTCGACCGACTCAAGGGACACCAGCAAAAACCAAAGTGTCGCACTAATGTAGCCATCACTTCAACCATATCGGTCTAAGTCGTACATTTTACATGATCTATAGCTACTTACCTAAGGGTACCACCAGATCCGGGTGTAGGGTCTTTGCAAGAAATAAACCCTAGCAAGCCTTTAAAGGTAAAAGAAAGCAAATAAAATAAAACAGATAAAGTGATCTAAACTATAAAGGTAACCCCTCCTTTTAGTTTTTCCAGCAGAGTCGCCAGTTATGTAATACGGTGGGAGAACTGACTTGGTTTTGCATTTTATCGCAAATGTTGTAGATAGCAAGAGTCGCCACCGACTTTTCTTTTATCCAATTAGTAAAGGGTGAGAAGAACAGGAAAGGCCTTTTTTGATTTTGAGTTTGGGGGGTAGTTTATGAAAAGGCAAGATGTTAGCACCCTTTTCATCCATAGTTATCTACGGGCTCTTAATCGCTAGCTCACTCTTTGTAAATTCTTTGTGTTATGTATTTGAAAAATATTTTTAAAAGTTTCCAATTGTAAGGAGGACTTTGTAATGACTCTTGTATCATTAAGATTCTATACAAAGTGTTTGTTTGAAAATATTTTGAAAGGTGTTTATGAGAAAATATTTTCGTTTTGAAATGTTTGTGAGAAAGCGATCAACAATGGTCTACCTACTCAAGGTTTTTCTTGTACTTTCCTTCTCCTTTAGATAGTGCAATCTTACCATTAGTTAGTAGGAATCCTTATCATTTGATGTGAAGGGACGGGCATGGGTCATCGTACAGTCATCGAAGGCAACTGGTAAGGACGCTTTAGCAATTTATCGTTAAGGGACTAGATCGTTTACCGAAGGCAACATTGAAAGGGTTATCGAGGGACTATGATCTTTGCTTTCGAGGGACTTTTGATAAAGCGTCCCCACATTCGAGGGACATGATTGTTTTTCCGAGGCAACAAGTGAGGTTACCCTAGAGGTGTGAGTGTGTGAGGTGTGTTGTATTTTAGTTATATTTATCTTGAGAATTAGGGTTAGCTATCGTTTGTTTTTAGTCTTTCCATACAAGACCTAATTACTAAGAAATAAACATAAAAATAATGAAAAGCAGTAAAGTATGGAAAATAAAAGGTTCCTACGCTATTACAGGGCCTTAGGGAATATACAAAATAGAAATTGCGGAAAATAAAAAAACTACGCTATTATAAACCATAGACGGTTACATAATCAGAAAGATGAGACAATAATAAACCATGTTTGTGAAAGTACGGTTGATATGAAAAAATGGAATCGCAGGAAAAAGAAATGTTTTTTTTGTTATTTTTTTTATGAAAAATAGATTTGTAATTAATTAATTAAAAGACCTAAAAACCCTAATTAATTTTAATAATAGTAAAAAAGAGTCATTAATTTAATTACTAAAAAAAGGTCGATTAGTTTAATTAATTAAAAAAATTATTATAAAAACCTAATAGTCTAAATTAATTTTGATTAATAAAATTAAAAAACTAATTATGTTGTAAATAAATAAATAAGAAATTAATAGTAAAAAAAAAGGGAAAGAAGCTAGGCCAGAAGTAGCAAACAGGGAGGTATTGAAAGAAATTTGTTAGGCCCAATAAGCTCGAGCGCTTGATCCAATATGGGAGGCCCTTAAGGGTGTAGTGTAGGAATCAGATCTAGATTATCAGATATGGATCTAAGCATGATCCGACGGTGATGATTGAAGAGGCGTGTGATGAGTGGCGTGCTACACTGGATATGTAAGAATTGGAAAAAATAATGTGATAAATGTAAGAGGCGGGAATTGAACCCATGCCCTTACACATGAACGCTCTATCGCGCATTGTCTTGACGCTGGGACATCATTTGTTTTTCATCAATTACACAACATTAAAACAATACATAATAAAATATGCCGGGGTCAAACCACCACCCCCGGTGGTCAACTTCGTCTTCTCCGGAGAGGGTGTTTTGTAAACCTGCAAAATCAAGGCAAAGTGAGAAAGAAGGGTATCTCTGTCCACTAATTGAGGCCTCACGAATCTGATGTGATTTTAGTTTCGATTGAAATGGGCTGTAGCTAGAGTTTCAAAGATCCACAAACTCAATCCCCTAATAATGGCAGATCTCTATTCCTGCGTTAAAAATTGCAAGCGATGATTCTAAACAGGTCTAATCATCATTATAAACAAGAATGTATGTATAAAATCAACTAACAATGCATGCAATGTGAGTTTGAATTCAAGGAAATTTAATCAACCAGCGACGCTTGGCTGTGATGATATGGAGTGCTTCAACCTTCAAGGATGATGGGGAATGACTCTTGGAGGTCTCAGGAAGCTAATGGAGTGCTCAAAATTGATTGAAGTTTGCTAGAGATGAGGGTTTGATCGTACACTAGTTTTGGAGAATTTGTGAATTTTAGGGTTCTTCAAGGAGGTTTGCATGCGTTTCCCTTTTGATCTGAATATGCTTTAATATATAGGGATGTATTAGGTTAACAATTGTGGGATAAATCTTTGTGCATTATGGTGAGAATATTTGCTTTCAATCTTGCATGAAAAGTTTCCTTTTTAGGCCAATGATATCTCTATGCTCTCACACTACTTTGCAAGATGTACATGAGCTCTTTAGGCTTCAAATCTGATCCAAAACCAAAGCCATACACCTAAATCCATTTAGTTGACGTTTTATTTAATTTATTTTGAATTTAAATTAATAAAATCAAAATAAAAAGAAATAAAAATCACAAAAATTCATGATTGGATTTAGAGGTCCTTAAACATGTCACAAGTACGTTTGAACCTCAAAAGTTAGGCCCACTACTCCAAAAGTTCAAGTTTAGTCACTTTTGGTTTCATGCATTTGCTCAAAATTTCCCAACTTGTACCAATCATAACTCCCTCAATTTTTATCATTTGAAGGTGATACTTGACTTTTTTGAAAGCTCGAGATGTCCTCTATAATTTCACATTTTATCATATTTACATTTGAAGATATTATCTTGATGTAAGTTGCCTTGACAGAAGTGTCTTTTTGTTGACTTTTGAAATGACCTGTAATGGATTGGCCTATATCTCTCAAATGAAGCATTTTTTGGACTTGAGCTTTTAGAGACAAAGTTGTAGAGAATTGAATTTCCTTCAAAATGAAACCCTAATTTAGTAACTTTTGAATTTTGATGATTTGAGTTTCCTTGATGAATCATGATGAACCCTTGATCAAATGATGAATATGACTTCAAAATCTTGATGTTGACCAAAAATCTTGAGGTTTGACTATATGTTGACCATAGTTTACTTTTTGTCTTCTACAGTTGATTTTCATTCATCTGAGCAATTAGCTGAGCAAACTTGTGATGCAAAGCATGAAACTTGGTATGAGCATTCTTGAATACATATGAGAAACCATGAAATCCACTTGAGGCTTTAGAAACCCAAACTTCCTTGAGAAAAGTAAAACCCTATTTGTAAGTCCTTTACTTAGGAGGAGAATTTGTCTAATCAATTCTTGAGCAAACTTGAGCAAATGAGAATCCTAGGAGAATATCTTGAAAAAAATGGAGGGAAAATTTTAGGGTACAGCATCTTGGGTCTTTATGTCTTCAAGTCTTTAGAATCTTTATAACTTTTGTCTTTAGAGTCTTCAGCACTTGGTCTTCAGAACCCTTATCTTTAGAACCTTGTTAATAGAAACACAAGCTTTCAGCATCTAGACTTCAGTAGAAACTTTGTCTTCAGATGTTTAAACTTTGTTTTTTTGGAACATGTTGTCTTTAGAAGCTTATGTCTTCAGCATCTGGACAGAAGTAGAAACTTTTATCTTCAGATCTTCTGACTTGTTTCTTTAGACAAACATCCGAGTTTACACTTCAGAGCCTTCTGAAGTGTCTTGCTATTGCCCAGCGGAAGCTGTGTTGCATAGAAGCAAAATTAATTCTCTTCTAATGTCTTGGCCACACCATACATCAGAAGCAGAACATGTTTGTTAAGTACTAAACCATAACAAACATTAGAGTATCAAAATTGTTCATACAAACATACTCATTTGTTATCATCAAAACTCAGAGATAATATTGCATAACCAAATCTTGTTCTTACAATCTCCCCCTTTTTGATGATGATAAAACTATGTATTTTGATGACACAATTTCTTTCTTATAATCAGAAAAAGTGAAAATAGAAAGGTAAGTAATACTTATCCTTTTATGATGCTCCCCTGAGTCAATGATTTGATGAAGATCGAATATCCTAACTCTGAACCATTTGAGTAAAACTCCCTTGGTTCCAATAGATAAGATATCGAGATATTGAGATTCTTGACTCTAGATGCCAATAGAAAAATTCAGATCTTGATGTTAAACAAATAGTTGAGATCTTGATTTCACACAACTTCTTCTTATTGAATCTTGACTTTAGATGCCAACGAGAATGAAATCAAATTGAAATCTTTGAAATTTTAATGTCACTAATACAACTTCCTAGATTCTCAATTTAGGAGTCTGATTCCAGATTTCACTTCTTGAAGTCTGATTATGAATCGAAAAACATCTTCAGAGTGTGAAGCCAATAGTCGTCTGAAGCCAATAGGTTAGACATAAGCCTTGAAGAATGCTTTCAGATATTTGCCTTTAACCAGAGTTCTAATTTCCTGAAAAAGAAAAACAATTCTAATAGAAACAGAGGTTTAACTGGGTTAGAATGTAAGCAACTCTTTTCAAAGAACATTTTCCAGAAGTTGATTATTGAAATCAAAATTACATTCATTTAATTACTCCCTCTTTTTGTCATAATCAAAAAGGTAAGTTATGTGTGAAAAACATAAAAATAGAAGAAACAAACAAGAAAAGACAAGAATTTTCATTTATATTCAAAGGAGATTACAACAAAGTGAACATAGACATGGAAATCTATCTAAACCTCAAACACATCACAACTCTCATAAAATAGAGAATTGCCTCTGGTGAACAGACTTTGTTGAACAGTTTCAATTATACATGCTAACTTAAACATTTAAGACAATATACGTCCATACAGAATATGATTTTTTAGATTTCCTGGATGCTTGGATTGATAGCTTCAAATGATTGAATATTATTGCCGAAAGATGAATTGGAATATTCTTGTGAAGGCAATAAACAAGACACATATCCCTAGGAAAAAATATATCAAGATATTCTCCTCTAGGATGAAGATTTTTCAACAGGAACTGAAACCACATTTTTGAAAGTGGTTTCAAGTGATCTGAACTGAGGGGCTTATATCTAAATGAAGAGTTAGGAACATTTGGAAACATTTCAACATTCATGCAAGAGTTGGGTAAAGGTTTACTCTATATGGCTTCATCAATGGAGGAGATAGTGATGATAATAGAAACTCCAAGGATGTGAGAACAAATGGTGTTTCCATCAGGACTAACAAAAACATGAAGCCAGAAATTCTTTAAGAAGTTAGGATAAACAGGACCTCTCAGCATTGTTTCATGCTCAAACCATCCATGATTTTCAATAACCCCGTTAAAGAAACCATCATCAAACACATAATTGGGTCTTTTCTATTTGATTACCTCGAGAATATATTCATCTCCTTGAAAGGTTCTAATAGCCATGTGTCGTACCCCAAATTTTTCCTACCTTGATGATTTTATTTTTCGAAATTAAGAAAGAAAAAATATTTAATTAAAGATGGTATAGCAGTATCTGATGGCCCATCTCTATCTAAGACGATTAGAGGGTGTATTTTAATGGGGCTTTCTAAATCGGAAAGACTCATAAACCCATTCGCGAGGACGGTTGTCCAATGGCCCATGCAATTCGAATATAAAAAAAAAGCGTCTGAGTAGTTAATAAATTATTAGTTTATTAAAACTACTTAGATTTAATTTGCTATTAATTTAAAGTTAAAAGTATCTAAGCCCATTTACATTCAAGTGGTTGTTAGTAAAATGGGAGGTGAAGTTTCAATAAACGAGCCCACTGCGTTTAGCCCACCTCTTTTGGGGTTTGAATAACAAAGAAATGGGGTGAAGTTACAAATTGTAGGCCCATTAATAGCGTTATTAGCCCATTTGTCAGTTTTGTTATTATCGTTTTTGTTTTATAAAAGAAAAATGGTATTAGTAAAATTTTGTCTGTTGTTATTACATCCTAGTTATAAGTTATTTTATTATTTATTATCAAAAGGATTTTTTTAATGCATTTTATTAGACATTTGATAAAGAGCTTTTGAAAAAAAAGATTTGTTGCATAAGGCCTATTAGGCCCAATGCGTATCCAAAAAAAGGGGGCATTACTGTTTGCAAAACAAAAAAAGAAATTATTATTGATCTAGTGTACATCCTGCCCAATTAACGGAAACTGTATACATTTTAAAAATCTTGCCAAAAAAAACATAGAAGTCAGTACAAGGCCCAGTTTAAAGGCTAATTTAGCGCAAAGCCCGATTTGGTTATTAACAGCTACTATACCAATTTACAAAAAGATATGTGCATGATTTAGTTAAAAGGTATTGTTCAGATTTAAAACAAATAAAATCAATTTGTATTACATACTAGATCTCAGGATTTCAACTCAAATAAATATAAAAAATATACAGAATATTCAATACAATCAAATCTCGTATCAAATCTTACAAAACTAATCGTCATCAAATCTTTACAAATCCGGAAGTGAAATCCCCAATGCAAATATCAATTATACTATCAAACTGAATCATATACAAAACTAATACTTTTACAAAATCCAAATATTACAGAAAACTAATCTCATTTACAGATTACAAAATCAAATCTACAACAATCTAATCCCTAACTTATCTCTGATCTAAGACTGAAACATCAAATTCACAAAAACCCTAAAATTTCTAAAAAAAACATGTAAATACTAGAAACAAGGACAAAACAACGGATGAAAAAAATTTGAAAGAAAGAGATTCTGAAATGGAAGAGAGATTGAAAGAAGAACTAGATTCTGAGACAACGAAGGGAAGAACGGAAGACAAACCATTGTTGTTGTTGAAAGGAGGAAGATATTAGAGTTTCCGGATCAAAAACCCTAATCGCGTGATTGAACCATCGCCGTCCACTTCAAGCTCCACTGCTACTGTAACCTGCAAACCGGGAAGGAAAATGGTGGATTAGCACCCAAATCGGACCAGAAATTGAAAGTCAAAAAGCAATATCATGGAGGGTAAAAAACCTAGATTTTGTTTTTTTCTATAATTGTTGCTTTGGGGTTTTGTTTGGTTTGGTCGATTGAGGGTTACCAGGAATTTGGGGCCGTCGGAGGAGGTTCTAAGAGAACTAGGGTTTGGAGAAACACAGGAAGAGGGCTGAGGCGAGAGAGAGGATATTAATTACTGAACAAACAAAACATGAAAATTGAATAAAAACCAAAATGATATTCCGTCCAATCCAGTATCCGCGCGCCCATCATAACAATCATGCTCCTTCATTATCGCCCATTAGATACGCATCAGACGGCCGTAAGGCCAAGTCTGCATGATATCTCCCTGCACACGCATGCACTCAATCAACCTAGCCCTTCAAAAATCCATAATGGGCTTAAGCCCACTGTTATTAGCGCTCCGCATTCCATTATTTACTAAACCATGAAACGATTCACACTCCCTGTCCTGCCAGCGTTAATTGGCTTAATCGGATTTCCTTTAGGCACCCCCTTTTTTTACTTGATAATAGAAATTACCCCCCCCCCCCCCAGATTTACTTAAATTATTATTATTTTTTATTATTTCTTTTATATTATTTTTTATACTATATTTTATTCTTATTATCATTATTAATTATCTATTTCTTTTTCATTTATAATTATTATTATTATTATTTTTAATTTTTATTATCATATTTTATCTATTATTATTATTATTTATTATATGTAGATATTATCATATTAGCAAATAAATTATGTTTATTAAAAAAAACTCATGAACATATTTTTATACATATTTGCATTAAATATTTTTATCATGCATTAATCAAGAGATCTTCGCAATTAATACGATTAAAAATTATCCAACAAACCTTAAAACTATTTTCGCAATAAACTAAATTAATCAACTGTATTTTTGCAAATGGGTTTCAAACTAGTTTTTACTTACTACATGCTCATTCAAAATCTTTGCAATCACTACTCCCGACCGAGTGCGCAGTGATTCAGAATATCTTTGCAAACCCCTAAAAAACACCAACTCATACGAACTACGAATTGGGACTCTGATTCCTCATAAGAGGATGCGTAGGCATACAATCTGAAATCGTGGTGAGTCTTTCTAATTAAAACTTAAAATCCACTTTACCCCAAACCTAAACCTAGAGTCTAATATCCTTGAGAACAAGGTGGATGAAAGGTGCCTAACAGCATCCTTTCGTCTAATTGAGTCTGAAACTTAGAATCTCTGTTTGTGAATTAGGGTTTTCTGTTAGGTTCCCTTCCCTAGGATAAAAACTAATAGTGGCGACTCTTGATTTAAAAACCAGTTGCTACAGCTGGTGACACTGCTGGGGACTCTCCTTAACCCTAGCTTTAGGTATTTTTGCGGTTTCTTATTTTTATTCGCTTTATTTATTTATTGCATTTATCTATTTTATCGCATTTATTTACTTACTGTCAAAGTCTCATATCATCATATATTTACTGCGTGGCGGGACTTTCCTATCTCAAAAACATTTCCAATATAACCCTTAGAAAGAAGGTTCGTCTATTAGCTTAGGGGGTACATCATCCCTGCGAGTTTATGTGACGACTTCTCCTAGAGTCGGTGAACTTCCAAAAAAGGAACACTTATCGAGAGATATCCTGTTGATGAGTAGGACTTTGGAAGGTCACCCTTGACTCTCAGTAACGACCTTAACCCAAATCTCTTGACGAGACCTTTCACGACTTTGAGACGAAAGTTTCGGTCAGTAAAGGGGCTCCACCTAAGGGAGGCCCTTGTGCCTTTTCCCTCTGGTGTTATTCATGATACCCTTAAGGAAACCACCTCCTAGGAGGGTATATTTACCGTAGGTCAAAATGAAGGAACCTACCTGTTGTAACCCAAAGTTTTCCATCCCATTTTACTCAATATATCCTCATTAAGACCCTTAACTTGCTCAAGGATGCTCAAGAGTTGACCAGACAAACTCTCTCCTAAAGCAATGAACCTCCAACTAGGGTTTCCATTTTCATAAAGATGGGTTAGCTCCAAAGGCCTCATATGCTCTCCATAGTCCTAACATGTCTTCAAGGCCCTCCATGTTAAATTTCATGCTTTGCACAAGAAGTTTGCTCAGTCAATTGCTCAGATGCTTGAGAATCGACTATATTAGGTCAAAAGTCAATTGTGGCCCACATATAGAGAAACATCAAGATTTTTGGTAAACATCAACATTTTGAAGTGATATCCATCATTTGATCAATGGTTGACCATGATTCCTCAAGGAATGCTCCTAATTCATCAAAACTCAAAAGTTGATAAATTAGGGTTTCTCAAGAAAAGTCAACCAAACTTTTACCAAGTATAACTTTTTCATACTTTATCAGAAATTTCTCATCCAAGTCTCATTTTGAAGGCAATTAAATTTCCTACAACTCATCCTCCACCCTCATGTTCAAGAAATGCACTCATAAAAAGATATGGATTTCTACATTATAGATCCTTTTCAAAAGTCAACAAAAGAACTTTTGGGGTCAAAGCTTTTTACATGAACATGGAAAACTCAATTGAAATGAGACCAAAAGGGTTGTTTAGGGGACATCTTAAGATTTCTAAAAAGTCCAAGAACATCTCTCTAGGGTTAAAATTGGAAGAGTTATGCATTGTCAAAGTTGACCATTTTTGGAAAATTGCCTAAAGTCAAATGTGCTCAAAAATGCATTTTTTTCCAAAAGGACATGGTCCACGACCCAAGTCAGCAACCACATCTTATTTGCTCCATTTATTTATTTTATTATGATATTTATTTATTATAATCACATTAAATCAAATAAATAACAAAAAATACCAAAAATTGTTTTAAAGATCTGATTTTGATGGAAATCAAATCTAATTATGATGGCCAAATCAGATCAAGGCGAATCAAGGTAATTTGAGGCAAAAATAGCATGATTTGCATGGTTATGGAAATATATCATATGAAAAGAGAATATCTTTCAATCTCCATAATTCCAAAGGATTCAGGTCGTTTTTGTTACCCTAATGCATCATACTACATATAATGAACAAAAAGTGGTGATTTGTTTCTCATATAGAGGTTGACTTAGGCCATTCCAAAGCTTCCAATCGCTTCCTGGACATCCCTTGGAGCTAACACAATCAATTACAAGCATTCACAAGCCCATAATCACCCCACAACCTTCATACAGTTTGCTTCTTTTTTTAAAATCGATTACGTTAATTCTTGCATCTTAAGCATGTTTGAATGATACATTTGTGATTGTTAACGTATTTGTAACATGTTTGAGTAGTTTAATTGATGTTTTGATGAATATTATGACGATTTCCATGGCTAGGGTTTAAGAAGATATTTTGGGGCTTCTTTGTACAGGTAAAATTAGGCTAAGAAATTGATGCCATGATGCTCGTGAGGTCAAGACGAGTTGATTGGTGTCCTTAGAATTAATTTATCATGCATGGTATGGATTTTTGAAGCTTGCAAGTGTATAGCTATGGAGTTTTATCTGTAGGTATAGATATGAGATCTAAAACGACGGGCAGGGAAGAAGACGGTGACTTGTCACCACCCCACTGACCCATTTGAATTTCGCGCGTGTTTTCTAGCTCATCCACGTTGTTTTACATATTATGTTTTAATGTTATTATCTTAATAACAAAGCATCGTAGCACAGATGGCAGGGCAAGCGTGGAACGAGTGGAAGGACCTGGGTTCGATCCCAAGTCCCAGCATTTTCCTTATTTTCTCAATATACGCTTGCAGATTCCATACATTCCTAAGTTAGGCGTCCATCATGCACCCTACTGATCCAGCCACTGGATCTTTGTCAGTACAGATCCAACTTTCCAATCAAGGGGAGACTATGGTGCAACTTCCAAGCGTGCTAGCATAGGATCTGGCGCAAACTGGGCTCAGCCATAATGGGCTAACAAAATTTAGAAACACCCCCCCTGGGTGATTATGCAGGCCCAAATTCTTAGTCTTCTTTTTTTATTTTAATTCTTTTTCTTATTATTTATTAATTATGTTTTTTTTAATAAACACCAAAAAAATCATATTTTTTATTTAATCCAAAAATTCATAAAAACATCAAAAATCTTTTTTCAAAAAAATTTCATTAATTAATTAATTAGATTAAATTAGGGTAATTTAATGACTTTTTTATTATATTTCAAAATGATTAGAATTAGGATTTAATTTTATACTTAACCTAGTTTTTCCTCAAAAACAACATAAATATTTTCTTAAATTAGATTTTTAGGTCGCCAAATAATTTCTCGTATTTAATTTGCCGTGCGCTTTGGGTTTTCCTTTTTTTTATTTTTGTAAATGCTCCGAGTTTGTAATAGATTTGAATAGGGTTTTTAATTCCGCATTTTATTTTCAGTCAAAATAATTATGTATCTGCCCAAAGCCATGTAATAGCTAGGACTCTAATTTCTCGCATTTTAATTTCCGCAAACTATAAACTTCTTAGATGTATGTATAGGAATGTATAGGAATTTATCACGAAGTTAAACAAAAACTTTTCAAAACACACACAAGCAATTTTAAAAATGAGCAAAGTACCTAAGAGCCCATGGAAAAGCATGGACGGAAAGGGTGCTAACACCTTCCCTTTCTATAATTTACCCCCCCTCCCCCCCTCCCCCCGTACTCAGAAACTCTCGAAAAAAAGTTTTTTCTGTTCTTTTTCCTTTCCTTTGTTGGATGAAATAAAAGTCGATGGTGACTCTTGCTTAACGCAACATTTGCGAACAAAAAATGCAAACCAGTATTAACAGTCGGTTTTGACACCGTATCACACTACCTTATAGGAGTGCCCATCACAAAATCCCGTTACTCAGCCCAACACGTATACATTCATGCATTCATATATATCTCATATTTATCGTTTGCTTCTTTTATTTGTCTTATTCACAAGATACAAAATAATAAAGAATATAACAAAGTCAAGATTTTTGGTGATTGTCTTAAAAATGGATACCAGAGGAAAACAACTTATCTGCGTCAATGCCTTCAAGCCTGACCTTTCTGAAATCAAAAATATAAAGGGTAAATTATCTGAGAGAGCTTTGAAGATGTATGCTCGCCGCTATGGGGATACCCTTGAATTGACTAAAGTAGAGGTTCAGATGGATGCAGTCTCTTCCCTAATTCAGTTTTAAGACCCTCCATTGAGATGTTTCACCTTCCAAGACTTCCAGCTAGCACCGGCTCTGGAAGAATTTGACAGAATCTTGAATTTTTCCAAAGAAAAGGCCTATGTAGGTATTGGAAAAACTGTTAAAGTCAAAGCTTTGGAAAAAGGCCTAGGGATCCCCTACCTTGAATTGATGCAGAATTATCAAAGAGAAGGTCCAATACAAGGAGTCAAAAGGATATACTTGGAAGCTAAGGCACTATAATTTGCTAATTATAAGAAGTGGGAATCTTGTGTTGATTGTTTATGGTTGTTGGTATTTGGTGTAGTTTTATTTCCTCGGACTGTGGACTATATTGACCCCGAGGCCATTAGCATATTTTGGGATGCAGAAGTCTTTAACGCGGATCCTACTCCTGCTTTGCTTGATGACATTTATTACACTTTGCATATGATGTATGAAAAGAGAAGAGGCACGCTAAATTGTTGCATACCGCTTTTATATACTTGGTTCATGACTCATCTTTACAAGGAAGACTATATGATCCCAGAATTGACCAGATATGAGTGGCCACAGAAATTAAGATCTCTCACTTCAAACTCCATATTATGGTATGAAGTAAGTTGCATATTGGTGACATCACTATTAGTTGTGGGGACTTTCCTAATGTCCCTTTGATTGGTTCGCGAGGCTATATTAACTACAACCCTACTTTGGCCATACGACAGCTAGGGTATCCTTTGGAAGAAAAACCTTCGGACGAATAACTCCGACCACTTATCGTCCACAATATGGGTATAGAAGACCAAGGGTTGCTCAACAAGGTTATTCAAGCCAGGAACAAGGTTAACAAGATGAAGGCCAAAAGAAAGAATGCCATAGCAAGAGAACCCTACACCAAATGGGTCCAAGATAGGGTGTGAATTATCAAGCTGCCATTCGAGAAAGATCCAGAGTATAAGTCATAGGTCCCAGAGATAACACCCATATCTTTGGAAGAATTCCACAATCTAAAAAATTCCTTAAAGCAAGCTCAAAAGGAGAAAGAAGCATTGGGACTCAATCTCCTCAATCTGACCAAAGAAAAGAAACAGATGCAGCTTTTACTTAAGTCAAAGGACGAACAAATTGATAAAAGTTAAAAGGAATTGGAGAAAGTCTCAAACGAAAGCGTACAACTGAAGGGTTGTTGAGTGCCACGTTCAACCTAGATTCTCACAACCAAAGGTTAGAAGAGGCCGCTGCTGAAATCGGAAGGTTAACTAGATGGTATAAAAGGCAACACATGGCAAGAAGGTGCTAGAGGAAAATCTAAGAGCCCATATCCAAAGTCTGGAACAGGCCTCCTTAGATCAAGAAGAGAAAGTAAGGTACCTCACCACCGAACTTCAAGATAGCCAGGAATCAGAGGTCAAAGCACGCCTTGAAAGGGTAGAAGCGGAGAAACTTATGACTAAGAGAACTCGAGAATATCAGCATGCATGTTTAGAGCTGTAGGGTCTTCAAAAGAATTTCCTCATCCAACAAAGGCTTTACACATAAATGAGGGGTGAAAAGATGTATTGGGAAGAGAAGTATACCAAGATCGCCCAAGCTGAGAGAGACAACCATAAGATAATCCCACATCTTAATCAGGAATACAGATACTACAAAGACAAACATGAAAAGTTTGTCTTCCTAGCCAACAACCTCATTGAGGACATCCCTAGAAGTTTAAAAGACGCAGAGAATGTAATGGTTCCTCTTCCGAAGGATGTTGAAGACTTTCTACAGCTTTGTCGAGCAATGGTTGATGGCTTCAAAGCACACATTCGCAGGCGCACCTAGAAAGTTTAGTTCCTTTTATTTATGTTTACGCAAACAAGTTTTGATTTCAATTTGTAATATTTTTCAATATCTGGATTATGTTACTCTTAATAAATGAATTTTATTTCCCTATCTCGAAGGCGTGTCTATTTTAAAGCTGGTCACCAAATAAAATAATAAGCAAAAATACAAGCATGTACCCAAGTGAATAAGACATTTAAAACAAGAAATCATTTCATGATCATGCATATCCATTTGCACGCATGCATTTATAAAACACCTGAATGTCATATCAAAACTAATTTGCTTTAAAAATCTCTCCAGTTAAGCCACTAGTAAAAGAAGACCTCCACCTCCTTGGCCTTCATATCAAATAAGGGCCCATCAATAAAAAGCAATGGAACAGGTCGATGAGACTCAAGTTGTGTTCAAAGAGGATCTTGACCAAAAAAAGGTGACATAAGATCAATGAAAGGAGATCTGAGTCAAGTTCTGCTAACTTTGAAGAACATTATTGACCGGCAGGATCAAATTCCCAGGGTAGCTTTTGAAGAAGTAGCCAGAAGCAGGAGCCCAAAATTCCGCCATGGCCCATCAAGAGGTTGAAACTGAAGGATTTATCCCACCACCATCAAAAGTAGGGGCATCACATACCCTACAAATTCCAACCAATAATGCAGATAATTACCTAGACTTGCAATACTGAGATTATGACCCAGAGGATGCTCACCAGGAACCCTTGATGACAACTGGTACTCATGCTGCAGATAACCCACTGGTAATGAATCCGTATAAAGCCCTGGAAGAAAGACTAAAAGTTGTGATGGGCTTCGACACTTTCGAAATAGACGCTCTGGAAATGGGTCTAGTCCCTGATGTGGTGATGCCACCAAAATTCAAAGTACCTGAGTTTGGAAAGTATAAAGGGCTCACTTGTCTAGGGAATCATCTTCGTATGTGTAGCAGGAAGATGCACGCCTATGCCCATGATCAGAAACTAATGATTCACTGTTTCTAAGACAGTCTAAGTGGGGAACCTTTGGACTAGTACATGCAGTTGGAACGAACACATATCCGAACCTGGGCAGATTTTTCTAATTCTTTCTTGAAGAATTACAAGTATAACTTGGACATGGCACCTACCCACTTGCAACTCCAAAATCTGTCCCAAAAGAAGGACGAGTCCTTCAAAGAATATGCTCAAAGATGGAGGGAGATGACATCCCGTATGCAACCACCATTGCTGGAAAAAGAACTCGTAGACATGTTCATGGGAACCTTACAAGGGATTTGTTGTACCCCAAAATTTTCCCTTTAATTTTACTCAATACATGCCCATTGAGGTCCTTAACTTGCTCAAGGATTCCCAAGAGTTGACCAGACAAACTCTCTCCTAAGGCAATGTACCTCAAACTAGGGTTTCCATTTTTATCAAGATGTGTGAATTCCAAAGGTCCCAAATGCCTTCCATGGTCCCAATATGTTCTCAAGATCATCCATGTCAAATTTCAATCCTTGCACAAGAAGTTTGCTCAGTCAACTGCTCAGATGCTTGAGAATCGACTATATTAGGTCAAAAGTCAAATGTGGCCCCACATACAGTCAAACTTCAATATTTTTGGTCAACATCAACATTTTGAAGTGAAATTCATCATTTGATCAAGGGTTGATCATGATTCCTCAGGGAATTCTCCTAATTCATCAAAACTCAAAAGTTGTTAAATTAGGGTTTCTTTGGAAAAGTCAACCAAACTTTGACCAAGCATAACATCTTCATACTTTATCAGGAATTTTCCATCCAAGGATCATTTTGAAGAGGATGAAATCTCCTACAACTCATATTCGGTCCTCAAGTATAAAATATGCACTCATGAAAAGATATAAATTCATACATTATAGGTCCTTTCAAAAAGTCAACAAAAACACCTTTTGGGTCAAAGCTTCTTACATGAACAGGGAAGACCCAATTGAGATGAGACCAAATCGGTTGTTTAGGGAACACCATAAGCTTTATAAAAAGTCCAATAACACCTCTCTAGGGTTAAAATTGGAGGAGATATTCCTTGTCAAAGTTGACCATTTTTGCAAAATTGTCAAAAGTCAAATGTCCCCAAAATTGCATTTTTTCCACATGGGCCTAGCTTTTCAAGTTTAGAGCTTGTTCCTAACATGGTCCACGACCCATGAACCACTCCATGCCTCACTAACTTATTTATTTAATTTATTAGGATTTAATTCATTTAAAATAAAAATAAAATCAAATAAAATCAAAACAAATTACATAATTTGTTTTAAGGATGTTTTTTGCATTGAATGGAGATCTCATGTGCTGTCAATTGCCAAGCAAGATCGTGCCATGCCATGAAAGGAGAGAATCTCAACAACTGGAAAGAATGGAAGTAAATTGAAAACACATTCATATCTTGGATTCTTTCCAAAACAAATGACCTAATTTGATTCCATACATATACAAGATAATCGTGAACCCTAAAAAAGAGAATTCAGACGCACTGCTGCCTCCAAGAGCAAGAACCAAGTTTTCAATTTTTGGAAAAAAGTGAGAATCATATTTTCAATTACAGAACAGTTCAAGGCGTGTTGAAGGTCAAATCGTGTTCCTGGGCGTTCATTGAAGCAATAGCAACCATCCTTAAGGCCAGAAACATCTAGAATCACGCTCATCAAGTTTCACGGTTTGCCTTTTTTTTTAAATCGTTTTCATTGATTTTGGCATCATAAACATGTTCTAAATACATATGCATGTTTATTATCATGTATGCAACATATCTGGATTGTTTAATTTGAGTATAGGTACAGGAATCACGAAATGCCATTCCTAGGGTTTCAAGCTCCATTTTAGGGTTTCCTAATGCAGGAAAAATTAAGACCAGACGTAGGTACCATGGTGTTCAGGGCTTCAAGCCCAGCTGATTCATGGTCTCCATGGGAATTTATATTGCTTGTATTTAATTTTTGAATGACGAGGGGTTATAGCTACAAACATCGTCTATAGGTAAAGGGTCGTTATCTAAAACGAAAGAGGAAGGAAGAAGAAGGTATGTGGCTTGATCCCATTGGGTGTTTTGAATAAGCGCAAACTTTTATTTTTCTTTCCATTTAATCACCTTGTTTCTTATAAGACATATTATCGTTATTATATTGACAAGTTAACATCCTAGCGCAGCTGGCAACGAAGCATGTGTGTAAGTGGGAGGACCTGGGTTCGATCCCAGGTCCAGGCATTTTCTTGTTTTCTAAATATTTCTTTTCAAATCCCATGCGCCTCACCTTCACAAGAGTATCATACAGCCTCAGATCCAACCATGGGATCATCCCAGATCCAGATCCAGCGCCCAATAATTCACCCCCATGGTGGACCCTCAGAAGCAAGCCTCACTGAATCAAGCGTTGGGCAATTGGGCCACCAGCCAGCTTGGGCCTAGCCAAATTCAGGCACTATACCCCCCAGTTTGCTTTCAGCCAGGCCCAGGTCTTTGTTTTCTTTTTTACTTTATTATTTTATTTATTTATTTTTATTGTTTTAAAAAATCTTTTTTTTTCAATAATTATAAAAATATAAAAAATCACAAAAAAATAGAATTAGTTTTTTTATAATAAAAATCAATTTTTGAAAATTAATTATTTTAATTATTTCAACGTTGATTATTTTGTTAAATAAAATCAATTAGAAAATTTGGTTTAGTTTGCAAATATTTAATTTTCTCAATCAAAAATAATACAAAATGTTTTTTTTAATTAATTAGATCTAGGTTAAGAATTAAAATATTTTTAATAAATATACAAAAAATATTTTCCTTTTAATTGATTAAATTTTCTAGGACCGCGACTTCATCCTCGTATTTAATTCATCGCGCGAGTCCTTATTTTCCTTATTCTTATTAAATATTGTAATTGTTCCCAAGTTGTAATAGTTAAATTAGGTTTAATATTTCGCTCATCATTTTTCCCGGGTTTTTGAATATGTAATACCCTCCCCAAAGCCTTGTAATAGTTAGGGTTTTAATTTCTTGCTTGTAATTTCCGCAGCTATTTAACTGTTTAGATGTATGGACAATAGGCTTGCGTGTGAAAGATAAACGATTAATACAGTAGAAAACCCTAATTATGCAAAGATAATTAACTAAAAAAATACACTTGCACCTGCTCAATCCTTTGGTTTACTCCACTCAGTTGCCTCGGAAATAATGGTCGTGTCCCTCGAATATAGGGATACCTTAGCAATGACCAACGATTCAAAGTCGTCATAAAGATCATAGTCCATACTTGTCCCTCAAGTTGCCAATGAATTGATCTTATGACGATAGTACCTTCGAAATGCTAAGGTATCTCTATTTGTTGCCTTCAGAGACCATTTCGTCCCTTTAAAATTCAAACGACAGTGCTATCTATTCCTTAATAATAGGATAAAGTTGTCTAAAAGAAAATGAATAGACCTTTTTTGAGTAGGTAGTTTAGTTCCTAGGTACTTTCTCAAAAAAAAATTTGTACAAACACTTTTCAAAAAAAATTTCAAAACAAACTTCGTCACACTCTTAAGGACTGATACAAGAGTCACCACGAAGTAAAACCTTTTCAAAACAAGCACACACAAGAAATTTAAAAATAAGCAAGTACCTAAGAGCCTGTGGAAAACCATGGATAGAAAGGGTGCTAACACCTTCCCTTTCTATAATCTACCCCCCGTACTCAGAAACATTCTTGAAAAAGGGGTTTTTCTGTTCTTTTTCCTTTTCCTTTGTTGGATGAAATAAAAGCCAGTGGCGACTCTTGCTTACTGCGACATTTGCGAATACAAAATGCAAACCAGTATTAACAGTTGGTTCTGCCACCGTATCACAGAACTGGCGACTCTGCTGGGGATTATTAATAAAGTAGGGTTTACCTTAGGATCTAGGTCATTTTTAAATTGCTTTCTTGTTTGTTTTGCCTGTTTTATCTTTAAGGTTTTGCTTGGGTATTTTTGAAGATCGTACACCCAGACCTGGGGAAACTTTTAGGTAAACTACAATAGATCGTGGAGACTGTACGGTGTAGACCAGTATGGTTTAAGCGATGGTTGTGTTGGTGTGACACTTTAGTTGGTACCGGTATCCTTCGTGTGGAAACAAGGAGAATACGGGGCCTCCACATGGTATCGTGAAGCACTAACGGACCTTAGAACCTTAGTTGAACAAACTTGGCCATTATAAAGTAGTGAGATAGTCGGCCTCGGTATAAAGTTGAGGATTGGTTGATACTCGATGCTACACTCATTGAGATTAGACATTCGGGATATTTCGGCCGCAAGAAAAGATTGCTTGAGCTGAAACAATGTCCGATAAAGGATGATCAGTGATACTGAGAATCTTTAGAACCCGATTACTTTTCTAAGACAGGTTTGAAACCAACTAAACTTTAAGAGGGTACTTACCTTTAACCTCATGCAAGCCTTTGAACCTAAGGTCTATTGTGTGTTTTGCTTATATGTGATTTATCCTGTTTGAACATGACATCATGCATCATAACATAGCATCCATTCTTATTACACTAACCATTTCAAGGACAAATGGAATTTATTTTTGTTCTGTTTTACAGACCATGGCTTCCGCTCGTAGAAACACTATCTGAATCAGCTTTGTGAAAATACCTTCCCAACTCAAGGAGCTAGTATCAAAGGTCCTTGAAACTTCTGCGTTCACTAAGAGACATGGTCGACTTCTTAACCTGGTCACTTCAAACTTTGATGAGAAGATGATGAGTGTAATCTTTCAGTTCTTCGATCCCAAGCACCACTGCTTCACCTTTCTAGACCATCAGTTGGTGCCTACCATGGAAAAGTTCTCTCAGTTATTGGATATACCCATTCTTGAACAGTTGTCTTTCACAGGTCTGGAAGAAGTTCCTAAGCCAGAAGTCATTGCCTCAGCCTTGCATCTGAAACGGGCCGACATGGTATCCAATTGGGAAACAAGAAGCAGAGTCAAGGGTTTTCTATCCAAGTTCCTGATAGACAAGGCCCGACTGTTTTGGGATGATATGGATTTTCAGGCTTTTGAGGAGGTCTTGGCCCTTCTAATCTATGGGCTAGTACTATTCCCTAATCCAGACTTATTCATAGATGTGAATGCTATCAAGATCTTCCTTTCTCGCAACCCTGTGCCTACCTTGCTCGGAGATATCTTGCACGCTCTCCATAATCGTACCATGAAGAGAAGAGGGGTTGTTATGTGTTGCATGCCATTGCTGTCAAGGTGGTTTATTTCTCACCTCCCTAAGTCAGTAATGAAGAATGAAGAATGTTTTGGTTGTTCGCAAAGGATAATGTCACTCGCTCACACGGATATTCTCTGGTGTTCCCGAGCTATGGAAAACACTGCTATTATTGACCGCTGTGGGGAGTACCCTAATGTCCCATTACTCGGCATCAGAGGGGGCATAACCTACAATCCTTGTTTAGCCCTGCGACAATTTGGTTACGCTCGAAGAGATGGTCCCCATGAGTTACTTATCGAGGGAATTGTATTTAACTATGAGGATGATATTCAAGGGTATCGTCAGAGGTTCATTCGAGCTTGGAGCATGGTAAATAGATCTGGCGCCAAGGCTTTGGGGCCAAAGGCTTCCATTTCTATGGAACCTTATCTCCAATGGGTACGAGCTCGCGCACAGAAACTTATGATGCCCTATATGGTCGTTCTACCAGTGATTTTGTGGAACCCACTACTAAAGGGGGTATTCCTTACACGATTCTCCATCCTGATATACCCACTGATCTTGGAGAACTACAGAGGTCTTGGATTCAGTTGAAGAAAGAGCGGGATACCTACAGGGATCAGTTCTATGCCCAGGAGGGGAAGGTTTTAGAGCTCACAAAGAAGCTCCATGAGGAAAGAGGACTCAACATCTATCTCGACACAAAGAGGAAGCATCCATGGGAATTTTGATTTTTTCTAGTTTTAGATTTGTTTTTATTTGTAACGCCTAAAAGGAATTTGAACTTTGAATTCAACTAATAAAATATTTGTTTCATTTTGGTTCGCAAATTTAAATTTCCCAAAGTCTTTGAAATCATTGCATGCATATCACATTCATAGCATTGCATATACAGGTACCATTACAAGTTTCTCATCTTCTTTGCTGTTTATTTCAGCATAAATGTCTTCCGAACAAAGCATCAAAGATCTTCAGGCATAAAACGCCCAGTTCCAACAGATGTTCATAAATATGGCAAAAGGGCAGGAGGATCTGAAAACCCGCATCTTGAAAGAGGAAAAGAAGAAGAAGAAGGCTACCGGTATTCTAAATATGGGCAGAAGGTTTAGAGGGCCGTTGAAGCAACAAGTCGATCTGACCTCTTCATCCAAAAAAGGGGAGAATCAAGAAGAAGAGACAAGGGAGAAGGACCCCAGTCCTGAAGTTTCTGACAATGATACCGACTACAATGATGAGCAATATCCTCCCGCTGAGGATAGATACAAGCAGTTGGAAGATCGTTTGAGTGTTATGTAAGTCTAGAGGATACCTAGGTTAGATTTCGAAGAATTTGGATTAGTGTCGGGAGTGGTCATCCCGCAGAAGTTCAAGGCTCCAATTTTTGCAAAGTATGATGGGGTGTCCTGCCCAAAAATCCATCTCCGCTCTTATGTCAGAAAGATCCAGCCCCACACCGCTGATAGATATTTATGGGTTCACTTCTTTCAAGATAGTCTGTCAGGGACTAAGCTTGAATGGTTCTACCAACTGGAGAGAGCCAATGTCTGAAATTGGGAAGATCTGGCTACTGCTTTTTATAAGCAGTACCAATACAACACCAACCTTGCTCCTACTCAGACTCAACTCCAGAGTATGTCAATGGGGAAAAGTGAAGGCCTTAAGGACTACGCACAGAAGTGGAGAGACTTTGCTGGAAGAGTCCAACCCCCGTTGTTTGATAGGGAGTTGGTTGATATGTTTTTAGGGATGTTATCTGGTTTATTTAATCATTTGATCGACAACTCGTCAACTAGTTTCACCGAGCTGATTCTGACTGGAGAGAGAGTAGAAGATGGGATTCGGAGTGGAAAGATACAGAAGGACGCTTCTTCAAGTTTGGTAAATAAGCCTTTTGCTGGTAAGAAGGAAGCCAGTGCCATCTATAGCCCGAGGGGCCAAAACAGAGCTGAACATTGTCAGACAATAAGTGTCGTAATGATGCCTAGGCCTACGACTACTCCATAACGCGACAATCAACAAAAGGTGGAAAGACCACAACGGCAGTTTACCCGAATCAATGTGACATTGGATGAAGTTTTGTCTCATCTGCTGAGATCCAACTTGGAGACCTTGAAAGAGGCTCCCAAGAATCCGAAAACCACATCTCCCCGATATAATCCAAATGCTCGGTGTGCCTATAATTCTAAGAGTCCTGGCCACGATACCAATGACTTCTAGGATCTAATAAATAAGATACAAGATCTGATCGAAGCCAAGGAAATTGAGTTTGATGCTTCGAAAAAGCCCAATGTCATAACTGCTCCCATGCCTAAGCACAGTCGTGGAGTTAATGCTGTTAATACCGACTTGTTTGTGACCTTGGTGGATGAAGTTTCTACTCCTCTCATGACTGCGAAGAAGAATTTTTGTTGGTCGGTTTATTTCCGGGTTGTGGTGAAGGTTGCCACATGTATTCGTTTCTGCCTTCTGGTTGTCATTTGCTGAAGTCAGGTGTTCAACGCCTAATGGAAAGAAAAGAAATTTTGTTCAAGAAAACTTTAATTCCTGTTGTTCCATCTGAAGACGTTGCTATTATAACCATTTCTGCCAATCCTTCCAAGGTCTCCCCGAGAAGACTTGTTAGGATTACATTTGTTCCAAGAGTCGCTCCGCTAATAATCATAGTTCCTGGTCCTGTCCCGTATGCCTCAGACAAAGCTGTTCCCTGGAATTATGGTGCCGATGTGTACTATCATGGAATCAAACAAGATTTGAAAAATAAGGAGGTTGATCCTGAAATTAGTAACATTGTCGGGACCAGCAAGGTTACCCGAAGTGGAAGGGTTTTCTCTCCCGAGATTTCCCCAAAGACTGTCAATAGGCCTATTGTCATTTTGTCTGCTGTTCCTGCTGGTACATCAACTACTTCTCTTGTTCTTACCCCAATTATTACCCCTGCCAACGAGTCATCTGATACCTGCGGGAAAGAAGTTATAGGTGAGCCTGCCCGGACGGAGGCACCTAGAAAAATTGTCGTGGAAGCCTCTAAGAAAGAGATAGAGGAAATACAAAAAATAATCAAAAAGAGCGACTACAGTGTGGTCGAGCAGCTGGGGAAGATCCCCTCAAAGATATCCATGTTGTCTCTATTGTTGTGTTCCGAAGCCCATGCGAAGGCTTTGATTGCATTCCTCAAGACTGTGCATGTGTCGTAGGAGACCTCAGCTGATCAATTCAAAGATTGTGTGGCTAGCCTGACTGTTGACAATGGGCTGGGTTTTTCAGATGCGGACCTGACACTGAAAGGGAGGAAGAATAATGATGCTCTCCATGTCTCGATTGAGTGCAGGGGCACCACTATGGCTCATGTGCTGGTAGATACCGGGTCATCGCTAAATGTTCTGCCTAAGAAGGCGTTGGATCGGTTGGACTGTGAGGGCTTGACCTTAAAGCCTAGTAATATTATGGTGAGAGCCTTTGATGGGTCGAAGAGAATGGTGCATGGGGAAGTGGACATCCCCGTCAAAGTAGGTTCCCATACCTTTGAGTCCACTTTCTATGTAATGGACATCCTTCCGTCATAATCCTGTTTATTGGGTCGTCCTTGGATCCATGAAGCTGGGGAAGTCACATCTACACTGCACCAAATGCTAAAGTATCCAGTAAGAGGAAAGATTGTCATTGTGCGAGGTGAAGAGGAGTATATGGTGAGTCACCTCAATTCCTTCAGGTACATAGAAATGGATGGGGAATTCATAGAGACTCCTTGTCAGAATTTTGAAGAGGTTCCTCAGATCCTGGCATCGGCTGAAACTACTACCAACAAACCTCCTTTGAAGATGGCTTCCCTCAAAGACGCCAGAGCAGTGGTTGAAAAAGGTGGGTGTACCGACTGCAGACAGCTCCCTGATTTCACTCATAAAACTGACAAGTGTGGTTTAGGATTTACTTCAGGAGCTCAAAGGGCCGTTCGACGTGCTCGGGATGGAGGACCTCCCCTACGCATCAGTAATCGGGGAATTAATGCCATTGAAGATAGTGAGGAAGACTCAGACATTGACATCTGGATCTACCGAACTACCAACAGTGGACCGAATAACTGGACAGCTAGGGACTTTATACCAGTTTCTTTTATTTCGTTGTAATTATCTTACTTGTTTTGAGATTTGTAACAAACAATTTAAAACTCTACCTCCTTGTGCCTTGACCGAGGCACATTGGCTTTGCTTGTGAGGGCTATTATTTGTCATTTAATACATCATTAATAAAGCATTGGACGTTTCTTGCATACAAATTTTGCGCTCTCTGATTTTCTTTTATGTCTTCACTTTATTAAAACAGCTATGCTCTTGTACACACTCACGTATCAAACTGCAAATCCATATCCACTCTGGATTCCATTGATAACAGCTATGCTACTTCCAGTTATGACTTCGAAAATCCGATCAACCAAGCCGAAGACGAAGGTGAGGATGATTGTGAGGTGCCTGGAGAACTTGCTAGACTATTAGAGCAGGAAGAAAGGGATATACAGCCTCATGAAGAGCCAGTTGAGACGATAAACTTGGGCACGGAGATAGACATAAAAGAAGTCAAGATTGGTGCAAATTTGGAAGTTAAAGTCAAATAGAGGTTGATACAAATGTTGCACGACTACGTTGAGATCTTTTCCTGGTCATATGAAGACATGCCGGGCTTAGACACTGATATTGTGGTTCATCGTCTGCCGACCAAAGAAGATTGTCCTCCGGTTAAACAGAAGGTCCACCATATGCGCCCCAAAATGTCAGAGAAGATCAAGGCTGAGGTCATAAAGCAGTTCAACGCAGGATTCTTAGTTGTCACTTCTTATCCACAGTGGGTTGCTAACATTGTTCCAGTACCTAAGAAGGACGGTAAGGTACATATGTGTATAGATTATAGAGATCTGAACATGGCAAGCCCCAAGGATGACTTCCCTCTTCCTCATATTGATGTTCTGGTTGACAACACCGCGCAACAAAAAATATTCTCCTTCATGGACGGTTTCTCTGTCTACAACCAGATCAAGATGGCTCCTGAAGACGTGGAGAAGACAACCTTCGTCACACATTGGGGCACCTTCTGCTACAAGGTGATGCCTTTTGGGTTGAAGAATGTCGGGGAAACTTATCAGCGCGCCATGGTCGCCTTGTTCCAAGATATGATTCATCACGAGATCAAAGTTTATGTTGATGATATAATAGCCAGGTCTCAAACTAAGGAAGAGCACCTTAATCATCTACAAAAGTTGTTCGACAGGTTGAAGATATACAAGCTGAGGTTGAATCCGAACAAGTGCACCTTCGGAGTAAGGTCTGGTAAACTTCTGGGTTGCATTGTCAGCGACAAAGGCATCCAAGTAGATCTTGTAAAGGTAAAGGCTATACAAGAAATGCAAGTTCCCCATACGGAGAAGGAAGTTAGGGGTTTCTTGGGACACTTGAATTATATTTCCAGGTTCATTTCACATCCAACTGCTACTTGTGAGCCCATATTCAAGCTTCTGGAGAAAGATCAAGTGGTAAAGTGGAATGATGAATGCCAGACCGCTTTCGAAAAAATCAAAGAATACCTACAAGAACCGTCGATTCTAATGCCTCCGGTTAAAGGAAGACCTTTGATATTGTACTTAACAGTACTAGACAATTCAATGGGGTGTGTGCTGGGGCAGCATGACGAGTATGGTCGAAAAGAGCACACGATATACTACCTTAGCAAAAAGTTTACCGACTGTGAGACAAGATACACACTGCTCGAGAAAACTTCCTGCACTTTGGCATGGGCTGCTTGCCGATTAAGACAGTATATATTGACCCACACTACTTTGTTGATATCCAAGATGGATCCGATCAAATACATCTTCGAGAAACCCGCTCTCTCCATAATAATAGAAAGATGGCAGATGATATTAACCGAGTACGATATACAATATATAACCCAGAAAGCAATCAAGGGGAGTGTACTGGCTGATCATTTAGCCCATCAGGCCATGGATAACTACCAGTCCATGAATTTTGAGTCCCAGATGAGAATATTATGCTGGTGACTGACTTTGAAGAACCTGGACCAGATGAAGGACCTGAGGAGGGATCCCGATGGACTATGTTTTTTGACGGATCTTCAGACACACTGGGTAATGTATCAATGCTGTAATCATATTTTCTGAGGGTTGTCATCCTCCTTTAACCGCTCGGCTATGTTTCAACTGCACTAACAACATGGCGGAGTATGAAGCTTGTATCATGGGACTCAAGGCTGCTATTGACCTCAAGATCAAATTCTTGGACGTTTTCATGGATTCGGCCTTGGTAATAAGTCAGATCAAAGGTGAATGGGATACGAAGCATCCGAATCTCATCCCATACAAAGAGTACGTGTTGACATTGCTCTCACACTTCGAGGAGGTAACTTTTGAACATTTCCCACGAGAGGAGAACCAGTTAGAGGATGCGTTAGCTACCATGTCTTCTATGTTCAAAGTTAGGTGGGACAATGAAGCTCCCTAAATCACCATTGAAAGGTTGGATGAACCATCACACTGTTGTGAAATTGATACCAAAGAACTGGCAGACAAACCCTAGTTTCACGAACTCAATAGGTATCTCGAGACTCAAGAGTATCCCGAAGGGGCATCTGTCAACGATAAGAAGTTTCATAGAAGGTTCGCTGCAAAGTTCTTCCTCAGTAATGGAATCCTCTATAAACACAACCATGACTCCACACTACTAAGGTGTGTAACCAAGAGCGAAGCAGAGAGGATCATGACAAATCTACATGAAGGCACCATCGGAACCCATTCTAGTGGACATACCATGTCTAAGAAGATCCTACGGGCAGAATATTATCGGTCCACTATGGAAGCCAATTTTTATCAGCGCTCTCGAATTTGTCATAACTGCCAAATCTACGATGATAAGGTACATGTGCCTCTGGTCCCCTTAAACGTCTTGACAGCTCCGTGGCCCTTTGCAATGTGGGGTATCGACATGATCGGAGAAATCAGGCCCACCGCTTCTAATGGATATCGCTTCATCCTAGTAGCCATTGATTACTCCATGAAGTGGGTTGAAGCAGCCTCTTTTGCCACAGCAACCAAAAATGTCGTGGCGCGGTTTATCCGACATAATCTGATATGTCGATATGGTGTGCTAGAGAGAATTATTACTGACAATGGTACGAATGTCAACAATACAATGATCACCAAGCTCTGTAAACAGTTCAAGATACAACATCATAATTCTTCTCCCTACCGGCCAAAGATGAATGGCGTTGTTGAAGTGGCTAACAAGAACATCAAGAAGATTGTACAGAAGATGATGGTGACATACAAAGACTAGCATAAGATGTTACCATTTACTCTTCATGGGTACCGTACTTCAGCACGGACGTCGACAGTGGCAACACCCTACTCTCTGGTTTATGGCATGGAGTCCTACCCATCAAAGTCCAGATACCTTCTCTCATGATTATGAAGGATGCGAGTTTGAACAAAGACGACTAGATCCAGAATTGACTTGATCAGCTGAATTTAATCGACGAGAAGAGACATACTGCTATTTGTCATGGTCAGACGTATCAATAGCGAATGATCAAGGCTTTTAACAAGAAAGTCAGACGTCAAGAATATAAAGTCGGGGATGCAGTGATCAAGCGCATCATACTGCCGCAAGGTGATCCCAGGGGAAAATGGACTCCCACATATGAAGGGCCATTTCTGGTTAAAAACATTTTCTCGGGGGGGAGCTATAATTCTAACCACCATGGACGGTGACGACCTTCCTCACCCTGTCAATGCAGACATAGTGAAAAGATACTACGCCTAATCAAAAGACCCGCTAAGTTGACTGGCCTAGGCAAAAATAAGGGCTTCCTTGCGAACCAAAAAGGTTCGGGAAAAAGTAAAGGATGAAAAGGAAAAAATTTGTACACCCGACAAGTCAAAAACCATAAAAGGCGGCTTGGGCAAAAAAGGGTATCCCGGTGGACTGAAAACCCGAAAGGGAAGTCCAGGAAAAAGTTAGGGATATAAAGCGTATCACTATGTCCCATTGGATCATCTTGCGACCAGACTTCGGTATCAACTATCAAGCTCATACGGCACCAATCAATTTAATCAACCTTCAACCAAACAACAAAGTGATCAGACGCTCGAAGACATAGGGGAAATAGTAGAGTTGAACCACAATGGGGTTGTTGCACATAGATATTTTCTTTTACACAAATTGTATAGTTCTATTTTTTCGGCGGCATTATCTTACTAGAGCGTCAGCCTCCTTGTACGAAAACGCCTATTGCAGGCCAACTTCAAAAATCAATACAAAATCATTTTCACAAGAAAATTCGTGTTGTTTTTCTTTTTCTGTTTTGTTTTGCAAGATCATCCAATGATTTATTTTTGACATATGCATTTGAATATGATTGCTGCTCATAAATATTTACATAAGAAACAAAGATAATTACTCGTAATTCCAAAAACAGGGGAAAAAACAAGAAGTGCCAAACCCGTCAATTACTATGCCCAACACGTACTGGGATAGAGTCAACTTTGGAGCACAATCAGTAGTACATACACTCCCCACAGAGTATAAGTATTCAAAAGCATTGATGTCGGCTTTCCCGAAGCATGACGTAACCTCCCCAGCCAAGGTGATTCAGAAACCTGACAGCTATATCCCCCATCCGAATTTCATAATCGCGGGCGGGTCAGTAAATTTCATCCCCCAAGTAGAGTTTATTTATCTGGATGCAGAAGCTCAATCCCCGACAGAGCTCATCACTCCCACTACAAAAATTCACTTTCTAAGTTTGTTCCCCGCAGAGTTCATTCTCAAGCAGAATCTCTTTCTGACAGAATATTCATAAATCTCCAACAGCAGTCAGGGATTTATTTCCCAACCCCGGACATACCTCGATAGCATTTCATGTACATACATCATGAAAAGCGCATACATATCATATACAACATTATCTCATTTATTTTGAGAACATCATCTCACCATGCATTTCATGCATCGCACATAATTAACCCTGTTATCTTTTCAGGAAAGACAATTAGCTTCAACAAATCTAGCAGTTATACAGGTCACGTCTGTAGAGGACTAGTGGAAACTCAGTTCCCTAAACCAAACAGGTCAACTAATCTACACTATCGTTTTGAAGTAACCTTACTATCCAGGTTTCTTCCCATAAGCCCTACCATCCAGGCTTTCACCTTGAAGTAACCCTACTATCCAGGTTTCTTCCCATAAGCCCTACTATCCAGGCTTTCGTTTCGAAGCAACCCTACTATCCAGGTTCCTTCTCATAGCCCTATTATCCAGGCTTTCATTCCGAAGTAACCCTACTATCCAGGTTCCTTCTCACTGCCCTACTATCCATGCTTTCATTCTGAAGTGACCCTACTATCCAGGTTCCTTCTCACAGCCCTTCTATCCAGGCCTTTATTTTGAAGTAACCCTACTATCCAGGTTCCTTTTCACAACCCTACTATCCAGGCTTTCATTCCGAAGTAACCCTACTATCCAGGTTCCTTCTTACAGCCCTACTATCCAGGCCTTCATTCTGAAGTAACCCTACTATCCAGGTTCCTTCTCACAGCCCTACTATCCAGGTTTTCATTTCGAAGCAACCCTACGACCCAGGTTCCTTCTCATAGCCCTACTATCCAGGATTTCATTTCGAAGTAACCTTAACATCCAAGTTCCTTCTCTTTCATCTCCAGACAACTGTTTATAACACGGTAAGACCTGGACCCGACCAGTTAAGGTCAATTTCACGTTTCCCCAATAAGTCGCTATACAGCCTGGACCCTGACCAGATATGTAGTTCATTTCCACTTCCTCAAGCAGGAGTTAATTCCCCAGTAGAGTAATGGACAACCGCAACTCCTAGCCTCTATTTTCCAAGACGTTAATCAACATTCTCCAACAAAGTCCTTCTCAACGGTAGGTACATGAATTCTCACAAAGAAATCTTTCATGCAACCAGTATATTTTCTAGATGGCATCGTTAAGCCCATCTCCGACGATTCTCTAACAACTTCCAAATGGAATCTATAAGCCCAATCCTGATATCACCAAATCAAGTATCACTTCATGCCAGTGCAAATTTCTGGGCACTCTAGTGTTCAATCATCTTCCACCTTCAGATTACGAATGACAGATAGCCAATCTACATCCTCAGGTTTAAGAAGATTGAACATGGGCAGTTGTTTTATCTCAAAATTTTCCCTTTCATTTAACTCAATACATGGCCATTGAGGTCCTCAACTTTCTCAAGGATGCCCAAGAGTTGACAAGACAAACTCTCTCCTAAGGCAATGTACCTCAAACTAGGGTTTCCGTTTTTAATCAAAATGTGTGAATTCCAAAGGTCCCCAAATGCCTTCCATGGTCCCAATATGTTCTCAAGATAATCCATATCAAATTTCAAGCCTTGCACAAGAAGTTTGCTCAGTCAACTGCTCAGATGCTTGAGAATCGACTGTATTAGGTCAAAAGTCAATTGTGGCCCACATACAGTCAAACTTCAAGATTTTTGGTCAACATCAACATTTTGAAGTGAAATTCATCAAAACTTAAAAGTTGCTAAATTAGGGTTTCATAGGAAAAGTCAACCAAACTTTGACCAAGCATAACTTCTTCATACTTTATCAGAAATTTTCCATCCAAGGCTCATTTTGAAGAGGATGAAATCTCCTACAACTCATCTTCAGTCCTCAAGTTCAAAATATGCACTCATGAAAGATATAAATTCAGACATTATAGGTCCTTTCAAAAAGTCAACAAAAACACCTTTTGGGTCAAAGCTTCTTACATGAACAAGGAAGACCCAATTGAGATGAGACCCAAAGGGTTGTTTAGGGGACATCCTTAGATTTCTAAAAAACCCAAGAACACCTCTCTATGGTTAAAATTGGAGGAGATATGCCTTGTCAAAGTTGACCATTTTTGCAAAATTGCCAAAAGTCAAATGTCCCCAAAATTGCATTTTTTCCACATGGGCCTATCTTTTCAAATTTAGAGCTTGTTCCTAACATGGTCCACGACCCATGAACCACTCCATGCCTTATTCACTTATTTATTTAATTTATTATGATTTAATTCATCCAAAATTGAAATAAAATCAAATAAAATCAAAACAAATCACATAATTTGTTTTAGGGATGTTTTTTGCATTGAATGGAGGTCTCATGTGCTGTCAATAGCCAAGCAAGACCGTTCCATGCCATGAAAAGAGAGAATCTCCATAATTGGGAAGAATGGAAGTAAATTGAAAACACATTCATATCTTGGATTCTTGCCAAAACAAACGACCTAATTTGATTCCATACATATACAATATCATCGTGAACCCTAAAAAAGAGAATTCAGACGCACTGCTGCCTCCAAGAGCAAGAACCAAGTTTTCAATTTTTGCAAAAAAGTGAGAATCAGATTTTCAATTACAGACCAGTTCAAGGCGTGTTGAAGGTCAAATCGTGTTCCTGGTCGATCATTGAAGCAATAGCAAGTACCCTCAAGGCCTGAAACATCCAGAATCACGCTCAACAAGTCTCACGATTTGCTTTTTTTTAAAAATTGTTTTCATTGATTTTGGAATCATAAACATGTTCTAAATACATATTCATGTTTATTATCATGTATGCAACGTATCTGGATTGTTTAATTTGAGTATAGGTACAGGAATCATGAAATGCCATTCCTAGGGTTTCAAGCTCCATTTTAGGGTTTCCTAATGCAGGAAAAATTAAGGCTAGACGTGCGTACCATGGTGTTCAGGGCTTCAAGCCCAGTTGATTCATGGTCTCCATGGGAATTTATATTTCTTGTATTTAATTTTTGAATGGCAGAGGGTTGTAGCTACAGACATCGTCTGTAGGTAAAGGGTCGTTATCTAACACGACGGAGGAAGGAAGAAGAATATATGTGGCTTGATCCTATTAGGTGTTTTGAATAAGCCCACGCTTTTATTTTTCTTTCCAGTTAATCACCTTGTTTCATATAAGACATATTATCGTTATTATATTGACAATTTAACATCCTAACGCAGCTGGCAACGAAGCATGTTTGTAAGTGGGAGGACCTGGGTTCGATCCCAGGTCCAGGAATTTTCTTGTTTTCTAAATATTTCTTTTCAGATCTCATGCGCCTCACCTTCACAAGAGTATCATACGGCCTCAGATACAACCATGGGATCATCCCAGATCCAGATCCAGTGCCTAATAATTCACCCACATGGTGGACACTCATAAGCAGGCCTCACTGAATCAAGCGTTGGGCAATTGGGCAACCGGCCAGCTTGGGCCTAGCCAAATTCAGTCACTATACCCCCCAGTTTGGTTTCAGCCAGGCTCATGTCTTTGTTTTCTTTTTACTTTATTATTTTGTTTATTTATTTTTATTGTTTTAAAAAATCATTTTTTTCAATAATTATAAAAATATAAAAAATCACAAAAAAATAGAATTAGTTTTTTTATAATAAAAATAAATTTTTGAAAATTATTTATTTTAATTGTTTCAATGTTGATTATTTTGTTAAATAAAATCAATTAGAAAATTAGGTTTAATTTGCAAATATTTAATTTTCTCAATAAAAAATAATACAAAATGTTTTTTTAATTAATTAGATCTAGGTAAAGACTTCAAATATTTTTAATAAAAATACAAAAAATATTTTCCTTTTAATTGATTATATTTTCTAGGACCTCGACTTCATCCTCGTATTTATTTCGTCACGCGCGTCGTTATTTTCTTTATTCTTATTAAATATTGTAATTGTTCCCAAGTTGTAATAGTTAAATTAGGTTTAATATTTTGCTCATCATTTTTCCCGGGTTTTTGAATATGTAATCCCCTCCCCAAAGTCTTGTAATAATTAGGGTTTTAATTTCTTGCTTTTAATTTCCGCAGCTATTTAACTGTTTAGATGTATGGACAATAGGCTTGCGTGTGAAAGATAAACGATTAATACAGTAGAAAACCCTAATTGTGAAAAGATAATTAACTAAAAAAAATACACTTGCACATGCTCACTCCTAGGGTTTACTCCACTCGGTTGCCTCGGAAATAATGGTCGTGTCCCTCGAATGTAGGGATACCTTAGAAATGACCCACGATTCAAAGTCGTCATAAAGATCATAGTCCTTACTTGTCCCTCGAGTTGCCTATGAATTGATCTTATGACGATAGTCCCTTCAAAATGCTAAGGTATCTCTATTTGTTGCCTTCAGAGACCATTTCTTCCAATCGAACGTCCCTTTAAAATTCCAACGACGGCGCTATCTATTTATTAATAATAGGATAGCGATGTCTAAAGGAAAACGAACAGACCTTTTTCGAGTAGGTAGATTAGTTCCTAGGTACTTGCTCAAACAAAACTTTTTGCATAAACACTTTTCAAAATAATTTTCAAAAAAAACTTCGTCACACTCATGAGGACTGATACAAGAGTCATCACGAAGTAAAATCTTTTCAAAACAAGCACACACAAGCAATTTAAAAATGAGCAAGTACCTAAGAGTCCGTGGAAAACCACGGATAGAAAGGGTGCTAACACCTTCCTTTTCTATAATCAACCCCTCGTACTCAGAAACATTCTCAAAAAAGGTTTTTTTCTGTTCTTTTTCCTTTTCCTTTGTTTGATGAAATAAAAGTCGGTGGCGACTCTTGCTTACAGCAACATTTGTGAATACAAAACGCAAACCTGTATTAACAGTCGGTTCTGCCACCATATCACAAGCTTTATTATGAGAAAATGTGGGAAGTGTCTCGTCGGGATTCTAAGACCTAGTGACTATTGGAGAAAGAATCGAAACTGGTTTAAAAAGTGGGAAGATATCAGGGGGGTCGTCAAATGCCCCTTACAATTCCAAAAGACCGACTTCAAATTTCCCAAGAAGGAAGGAGGAAGAAGTCAATGTTGTGGCCTCACAACCAAGGACATCACAACCATTGGTGATCCCACAAGGACAAAGGCACGACATATTTAAAATCCAATGCCCGTGCCACCAAGCTAGTTATTACAACACTTGGTTAAGGCATCCTTGGTGGAAATCAAGCCTTTAGCTCTTCTAGTCGAGCCGCTCCCGCAAAGATACAATGTCGACGTCGGGTGTGAGTACCATGCTAACTCTCCGAGGCATACCATAGAATAATGTTGGGCATTCAAGCATAAGGTTCAGGATTTGTTAGAATCTCAAGACATCACCTTTGAGAAGCCTTACATCAAATCAAACCATATGCCCCCGCACTCTGGGCCAATAATAAATGCCATTGAGGTGGTCACTGACTTTGGGGCAACCATAAAGGCAAAAACCCTTATCAACTTGTTGAAATAATATATGTTTGAATGTGGATTCTTGTTAGAGCATAATAAAGCTTTTGAAACAACTCTGGAAAATCTGATGGATCAGGGGATAGTCCAATTCGGACTGTACCCTGAGGAAAAATATGTAGCCACGATTGGAGGGAAAAATCCACTGGTAATCCCTTTCCAGGGCCCAAGTCTTACCAAGAAAACTCTAGTCATCCGGTGGGGAGAGTCAGCAGAGATTACAAGAATGGAACCTAAGAAGACTCTCTTAATACCCACCACTCCAAAAGCCACGATGGTAATTAAGGGATCGTCACCTATCCCTTATGAAAATAATAAGGCAGTACCATGGAGTTATGACTCAGTCGTGTACATCAATAGAGTGAAGCAGGAAAGTGGTCCATCCCCGAGTCAGGGACCGACAATTTCAAACATAGCAGGAACAGGAGGTATGACCTAAAGTGGTGGAATTTTTGGAGCCGAACTATCAAAAAAGACGAATGTGATTCCAAAGAAGGACAAGGGAAAAGTAGTGGTTGATACAAATCAATAAACATAATCTCCGAGAAAAGACTTCATCAATCAAGAGGCAGAAGAGTTTCTGAAAATAATCAAAAAGAGCGACTACAGGGTGGTGGATCAACTCCACCAAACTCCAACAAAAATCTCCATACTCTCGCTACTTATCAATTTTGAAGCACACCTAGATTCTTTAATGAAGGTGTTAAGTTCAGCTCATGTCGCAAAGGAAATTTCAGTAAATCAATTTGACAATGTCGTAGAAAATCTAACGTCCGGATCCTTCTTGGGTTTCAGCAACAGTGAATTACCGCCACAGGGTCGGGCACATAACAAAGCACTTCACATTATTATACAAATAGTTACTACCCATTTGTCCAGGGTTCTTACTGACACAGGTTCCACTCTTAATGTGCTGCCAAAGTCAAGTCTCATAAAGTTAACAATAGACGACGTGGTAATGAGACCAAATTCTACAATAGTAAAGGCATTTGACGGTTCTCGAAGCTCAGTGTTAGGAGAGGTGTACCTTCTAGTTACGATTGGTTCTCATATCTTCAATATCACTTTCCAGGTCATGGACTTCGAACCAACATACACTTTCTTAACGGGGAGACCTTGGATCCATGCGGTAGGGGCAGTTACCTCGATCCTACATCAAAAATTGAAGTTCCTAGTGGAAGGGAAGTTAATCATAATCGACAGCAAGGAAGACATTTTCTTAAGCCACATTGAATCATACAAGTATATCAGTTGCGATGGAGACTGCATAGCTACCCCGTTCCAAGCCTTAGAAATTGCTTCAATGATAACATTACTAGTAGAGAAGGGTAACAAGACTAAAGTGACATCATGGATAGATCTGCAAACGACTATGGGAGGTGATGCATAGAAACGCTGGGGAAAGCTCCCAGAAATTCCTGAGAAGAAGAATCGCTTTAGTTTGGACTACGAATCATCGAAGGCTACTCTGAAAGGCAAAGCATGTTTCCCTTCGATCCAAGAGACTTTTTGAGCAAAGGAACAGAGCATGGAGGGCATGTGGCAATGATATCAAGCAAAATCAATACCAAAAGGGAAACTGACTTCATCAGAGAGGGCGCCCCGGGAGAAGAGCTCAAAGGATGGACTTTTGTGGAGATTCCTGAGATATTTTTATTTTCAAAGTAATATTTCTTGTTTTGAAATAACCTATGTCAAACCATAGGCATAAGGGTTGCTTGTAAGGGTTTTCCCTGTTTATGGTTTCAGACAATATTTACAATTAATAAAAGTTATATTCTGTTTTCAATTAAGATCCTTGTCTTTCTTTTGCATTTATCTATTAAATTTAAAAAATGGCAATACTTTCTCTGCATACGCATTTTCAAATCCCAATCACTAAAATATGCACCAAAACATGATAAATGTGCAGATCCATGCCCAAAATTACCGATAACGTTACTGCTATGACCCGATACGATTTTGATGTTCCTATCAACCAAGCTGAAGAGGAAGATGACGAAGATCTTGAAATCTCCGAGGACGACCTGAAAGAAATCAAGCTAGGGGCAATGTTCGGGTAGAGCGTCAAAGACACGCTAATCAAGTTATTACATGAGTATGTGGATATATTCCCTTGGTCCTACAGGGACATGCCAGGGTTGGATACATACATCATGGTGCACAGGCTACCTCTCAAAGAAGGGTGTTCTCCAGTCAGACAAAAACTCAGAAGAACTCGTCCAGATATGTCCAGTAAAATCAGAGAAGAGGTTCTCAAACAATTTGATGTAGGGTTTCTAGCAGTGGTAGATTATCCACCCTGGATAGCTAACATTGTACCAGTACCCAAGAAAGATGGCAAAGTACGCATGTGCGTAGATTATCGAGACCTAAACAAGGCAAGCCCCAAAGAAGATTTCATGTTACCCCACATAGATGTCCTAGTGTATAATACAGCTTAAGCCTCAGTATTCTCATTTATGGACGATTTCTAGGGCTATAATCAAATCAAAATGGCACTTGAAGACATGGAAAAGACTACTTTCATGACACCTTGGTGAACTTTCTGCTACAAAGTAATGCCATTCGGTCTCAAGAACGCAGGGGAAACATATCAGAGGGAAATGGTCACGTTATTCCATGATGTGATCCACAAGGAAGTTAAAGTATACGTAGACGATATGATTGCCAAATCCCATACAGAGGAGGAACACATCATACATTTGACAAAGTTATTCGAGCGGATGCGTAAGTTCAGACTAAGGTTAAACCCGAATAAATGCACATTTGGCGTCAGATTAAGCAAATTGTTAGGTTTTATTGTAAGCCAACGGGGTATCGAGGTGGACCACGACAAAGTAAAAGCTATACAAGAGATGTCCGCTCTAAGGGCAGAAAAAGAAGTATGTGGTTTCTTAGGGCGATTGAATTAAATCTCAAGGTTGATATCACATCTAACAGCTACGTGCGAGCAAATATTCAAGTTATTACAAAAAGATCACACGGTAGTATGGAATGATGATTGTCAAACTGCCTTCGAGACGATAAAACAGTATCTGCAAGAGCCACTAGTCTTAATTCCACTAGTCCCCGAAAGGCCACTCATCATGTACTTGACAGTGCTCAAAGGGTCAATGGATTGTGTTTTGGGACAGCAGGATGAAACAGGTAGAAAGGAGCATGCGATCTATTACCTCAGCAAGAAATTCACTGACTACGAAACTAGGTACTCACTCCTCGAGAATACTTGTTGCATGTTGGCTTGGGCTACCAAGAGGTTGAGGCAATATATGTTAACCCATACTACATAGTTAATAGCAATAATGGATCCTCTAAAGTACGTGTTTGAAAAGCCATCCCTTACCAGAATACGACATCCAGTATGTCACACAGAAGGCCATCAAAGTTAGTATACTACCTGATCATCTGGCTCACCAACCGCTATCAAAATATCAGCCTATGAAGTTCGACTTTCCCAATGAGGATGTCATATTTATAGCTGACTTCGAAATACTAGGACCTGACGAAGGGCCCGAGCCAGGGGTACGTTGGACACTCATCTTCGACGGGGCTTCAAATGCACTAGGTCACGGTGTAGGGATAGTATTGACATCTCTAAAGAATTATCACAAACCCTACACCGCAAGGTTGTGTTTTGACTGCACTTACAACATCACTGAATACGAAGCCTGTAAACTAGGACTAGAAGCTGCCATCGATTTGAGAATATAGCACCTCGAAGTATTTGGGGATTCTGCATTAGTCATATACCAGGTTAATGGAGAATGGGATGCTAAACACCCTAAACTGATTCCATATCGGGATCATGTTTTAAAGTTAGCTGCAAAATTTACAGAAATCACTTTCAGTCATATTCCACGAGAAGAAAATCAAGTGGCAGATGCCCTGGCAACCCTATCAGCTATGTTCAAAGTGACTTGGCCGAATCACGAACCACGTATTACGATCAGAAACTTCAAAGAGCCCGCACAGTGCCTTGCTATTGAGGAAGGACCTGATAATAAGCCTTGGTTTTATAACATCAAGAAGTACCTAGAAAGGCAGGAATATCCAGAAAATGCCTCTATCATTGACAAGCGAACCTTGCAAAGGTTAGCTTTAAAATTCTATGAGTACTGGAATGGTATATAAAAGAAACTATGACATGGTACTACTCAGATGTGTGGAAAAGCAAGACGCAGATACGCTCATGAGAGACATCCACAAAGGCACTTTCGGAACCCATACAAATGAGCACACCATGGCTAGAAAGATTCTGCGAGCAGGGTATTACTGGTTAACAACGGAAGTTGATTGTTATCACTACACTAAGACGTGTCATAAATGTCAGATCTACGCCGATAAGATAAATGTACCACCGACTCCCATGAACGTCATGAGCTCCCCTTAGCCATTCATAATGTGGGAAATTGATATGATCGACATGACCAAGCCGAAAGCATCCAACGAACACTTCTTTATATTGGTAGCCATAGACTACTTTACCAAGTGGGTAGAAGCAGCGTCCTACGCCAACGTAACAAGTTAAGTGGTTACACGCTTCATCAAACAGAACATCTTATGTAGGTACGGTGTCCTAAGTCGGATAATCATAAATAACGGGTCGAATTTAAACAACAAGATGATAAAGGAACTGTTCGACGACTTCAAAATAGAGCATCATAATTCCTAACCATACAGACCAAAGATGAACGGGGCCGTAGAAGCAGCCAACAAAAATATCAAGAAAATCATCCAGAAAATGGTAAAGACATACAAAGATTGGCACGAAATGCTTCCCTTCGCCCTGCATGGCTATCACACCTCGGTACGCACATCGACAGGCGCGAATCCTTTCTCACTAATATATGGCATGGAGGTAGTACTCCTGGTGGAAGTGGAGATACCATCACTTTGAGTCCCGAGGGAAACAAAGCTGGAAGAAGCCGAGTGGGTGCAGACACGACTTGACCAGCTCAACCTTATTGAAGAAAAACGATTGACGGCTTTGTGTTATAGTCAGTTACATCAAAAGAGGATGAAGAGAGCCTTCGACAAGAAAGTACGCCCATGAATATTCAAGGAAGGGGATCTAGTGCTTAAGAAGATTCTACTACCTAGCCTCGATTCACGCAGTAAATGGACACCCAACTACGAAGGTCTATATGTAGTCAAAACAACACTCTCTGGAGGTGGTCTCATTCTCACAACAATGGATGGGGAAGAACTACCGCATCCCGAAAATTCAGATGCAGTCAAAAATACTATGTATAAAAAGCTCGCTAAGCTCGAACCTTAAAAGGGCGACTTAGGCAAAAAGGAGTGCCCCGATGGATCGAAAACCCTAAAGGGCGATCCAGGAAAAAATTAGGGGCATATAATAAGAAAGATATCCCAGTGGATTGAAAACCCGAAAGGGCAATCCAGGAAAAAGTTAGGGATTTCCTATAAAGAAATCAAGAACAAAAAGACTGCGATCTAAAGTGCTATGGCTACGAACCACGAAGGGAAGGATAGGTCAGAATTATACCACTCAGAAGTGGAGTAGATAAGATCATCAAAATATATGGGGGAACAACAGTAGCGATTATCATTTTTCATTGTCGTTCACTGTTTAAAACTTTTTATAATTACCTCTTTCTAGGAATTGCATCTTGTATTCTCGCCTACTCTGAGGCATATTAATAAAACATTTTTTTTCGTTATATCTTTCGAATTATGTTTTTCTTTTCTCAAATTTGTTTACAAAATACTACGATTATTACTTGTGAATATTATCTTGAAATTATTTTGGGGAATTAACAGAATAAAAGCATTTGACAAGATATCGAAAAAGTTTTGGTTAGAAAAATATCGAAGGAAAATCCATGTCTACGTCCATGCACATGGCTACTCCTACGTCTTGAAACATAAAAATATATACACATGTCTACGCTTGTACCTATGCATTATCTACGCGTCCGTACATGAAGTCTACATCCATGCACATGAATGCGCCTATGCTTGCACTCAACGATACAAAGTCTATACATATATCTACGCATCCATACGCAAAGTCTACGTCCATGTCAGCACCTATGCCTAACTTATAACACAATGTCTACGCTTACGCCCGCACTTACAGAGACCACACATATGCCAATACATACGTTTACACCCACGCTTACAACATACAAATCTACGCATAAGCCATTACCTATTTCTATGTCCATGTCCACACGCTCACAATATGAAACCAACGTTCAAACTTTTCTAACATTATCCACTGCATTCAAGATCAACAATGCTACGACAATGCACAACTCTAGGGATCGGTAACTCTGAGCCAATGGTTTAAAGGAGAGAATGACAAAAGTAGTCTTCATAACTTTTCAAGGCATACATGCATCTTACGCATATTTCATACATACACACATTTGGAATATCCAAACATACATACACATCGCATTCTTGCATATAAGACGCATATCTTCAAGGTTCCACATCGATGTCAAACATCATACGTTTTGCATACATCCAAACATCTTGATATCAGACAGCATACGCATGTATCGTGCAGTAAACAAACAATGTTACCCTAGATTCATTCATCCAAGGGTCCATTAACCAAATACTTCTCCCACGATCCAACTCGTCACCTAAGTCTCCATGTCGTGACGCGCTCAGCCCATTACCTATGTCTTCATCACCACGAACAAAAACTCAGTATATTGCCTAAGCCGTAATATATTATCCAACTCAAATGCATTGCCTCTAAGCCGCAATGTATTTTTAAAACTCAAACACATTTCCTCTAAGCGGCAATGTATTCGCAAAACTCAGTATATTGCCTCTAAGCCGCAATATATTATCCAACTCAAACTCATTGCCTCTAAGCCGCAATGTATTTGCAAAACCCAAACACATTGCCTCTAAGCCGCAATGTATTCACAAAACTCGGTATATTGCCTCTAAGCCACAATATATTATCCAACTCAAACACATTACCTCTAAGCCGCAATGTATTTGCAAAACTCAACACATTGCCTCTAAGCCACAATGTATTCATAAACTCAGGACTTTGCCACTAAGCCGCAATGCATCCTTAACACTCAACACATTTCCTCTAAGCCGCAATGTATTCACAAACTCAGGACGTTGCCTCTAAGCCGCAATGTAACCTCAGAACTCAACACTTTTCCTCTAAGCCGCAATGTAACCTCAAAACTCAACACATTGCCTCTAAGCTGTAATGTATTCGCAAAACTCTACACATTTCCTCTAAGCCACAATGTATTGTCCAGATCAACATATTTCCTCTAAGCCGCAATGTATTATCCAAAATCAGAACATTGCCTCTAAGTCGCAATGTATTACCCAGACTCAACACATTGCCTCTAAGCCGCAATGTATTATCCAAACCATCACATTACCTCTAAGCTGTAATGCGTTCTCCGAACTCAAACACATAGCGTCTGAGCCCTATGGTATTCACGATTGAAATATTGCCTCAGACGTCATACAGCGATTCGCAAACGTAACCCATGGCCTCAGTCTTCAAGCAGCCATGCACCATCAAGTGTCTTTCATTCTCCAAATAGGTGAACAAAACAAGACATGCGAAACAGCATTTTTAAGATTAAAGACTATCTGCTACCTCGTTATCAAACCCGGGTAAGTGATATATCATCAGCTTTGCCTACTTCCTTGAGAATCATAAGGGTATGCTATATCAATGTAACCTTATGTTTGTCGGACAAATTTTGGGATACTTCAAGTATTCAATAAACCTCAAATCATAATGTGCAAGACTCGAGTTTTCTCACGCTATTCGATTAAAAGATAATTGAATAAGGGAAGCTGTCGTACCCCAAATTTGTCCTACCTCGATGATTTTATTTTTTGAAATTAAGAAAGAAAAAATATTTAATTAAAGATGGTACAACAGTATCTGATGGCCCATCTCTATCCAAGACAATTAGGGGGTGTATTTTAATGGGGATTTCTAAATTGGAAAGACTCATAAACCCATTCATGAGGCATGTTGGCAAATGGCCCATGCAATTCGAAGATAAAAAAAAAATCGTCTGAGTAGTTAATAAATTATTAGTTTATTAAAACTACTTAGCTTTAATTTACTATTAATTTAAAGTCAAGTATCTAAGCCCATTTACATTCAAGTGGTTGTTAGTAAAACGAGAGGTGAAGTTTCAATAAACGAGCCCATTGCGTTTGGCCCACCTCTTTTTGGGTTTGAATAACAAACAAATGGGGTGAAGTTACAAACTTCAGGCCCATTAAGAGCGTTATTAGCCCATTTGTCAGTTTTGTTATTACTGTTTTTGTTTTATAAAAGAAAAATGGTATTAGTAAACTTTTGTCTGTTGTTATTGCATCCTGGTTATAAGTTATTTTATTGTTTATTACCAAAAGGATCTTTTTAATACATTTTTATTAGACATTTGATAAAGAGCTTTTGAAAAAAAAGATTTGTTGCACAAGGCCTATTAGGCCCAACGAGTATCCAAAAAAAAAGGGGCATTGTTGTTTGCAAAACAAAAAAAAAAAGAAACTATTATTGATCTAGTGTACATCCTGTCCAATTAACGGATAATGTATACATTTTAAAAATCTTGCAAAAAAAACATGGAAATCAGTACAAGGCCCAGTTCAAAGGCCAATTGAGCGTAAAGCCCAATTTGGTTATTAACAGCTACTCAACTAATTTACAAAAAAACGCGCATGATTTAGTTAACAAGTATTGTTCAGATTTAAAACAAATAAAATCAATTTGTATTACATACTAAATATCATAATTTCAACCTAAATAAATATTTAAAAAAATACAGAATATTCAATACAATCAAATCTCGTATCAAATCTTACAAAACTAATCTTCATCAAATCTTTACAAATCCGGAAGTCAAATCCCCAATGCAAATATCAATTACAGTATCAAACTGAATCATATACAGAACTAATACTTTTGCAAAATCCAAATATTACAGAAAACTAATCTCGTTTGCAGATTACAAAATCAAATCTACAACAATCTAATCCCTAACTTATCTCTGATCTAAGACTGAAACAGCAAATTCACAAAAACCCTAAAATTTCTATTAAAAAAAACCTATAAATACTAGAAACAAGGACAGAACAGCGGACGGAAAAACTTTGAAAGAATGAGATTCTGAAAGGGAAGAGAGATTGAAAGAAGAACGAGATTCTGAGACAACAGAGGGAAGAACGGAAGACAAACCATTTTTTTTGTTGAAAGGAGGAAGTGATTAGAGTTTCCAGATCAGAAACCCTAATCGCGTGATTGAACCATCATCATCGACTTCAAGCTCTGCCGCTACTACAACCTGCAAATTGGGAAGGAAAACGGCGGATTAGAACCCAAATGAGACCAGAAATTGAAAGTCAGAAAGCAATATCGCGGAGGGTAAAAAACCTAGCTTTTATTTTTTCTATAATTGTTGCTTTGGTGTTTTGTTTGGTTGGGTTGATTGAGGGTTATCGGGAATTTAGGGCCGCCGCCAGAGGTTCTAAGAGAACTAGGGTTTGGAGAAAGAGAGAAAGAGGGTTGAGGCGAGAGAGAGGATAACAGTTACTGAACAAACAAAATATGAAAATTGAATAAAAACCAACATGATATTCCGTCCAATCCAGTATCTGCACGCCCATCATAACAATCATGCTCCTTCATTATAGCCCATTAGATGCGCATCAGATGACCGTAAGGCCAAGTCTGCACGGTAGCTCCCTGCACCAGCATGCACTCAATCAACCTGGCCCTTCAATAATCAATAATATGCGTAAGCCCACTGTTATTAGTGCCCCACATTCCATTGTTTACTAAACCATGAAACGATTCACACACCCCTGTCCAGCCAGCGTTAATGGGCTTAGTCAGATTTCCTTTAGGCACCCCCTTTTTTACGTGTCAATAGAAATTACACCCCCCCCAGATTTACTTAAATTATCATTTTTTTATTATTTATTTTATATTATTTTGTATACTATATTTTATTCTTATTATCATTATTAATTATCTATTTATTTTTCATTTATTATTATTATTATTATTATTATTATTATTAATTTTTATTATCATATTTTATCTATTATTATTATTATTTATTATATGTAGATATTATCATATTAGCAAATAAATTATGTTTATTAAAAAAAACTCATGAACATATTTTTATAAATATTTGCATTAAATATTTTTATCATGCATTAATCCAGAGATCTTCGCAATTAATACGATTAAAAATTATCCAACAAACCTTAAAATTATTTTCGTAATAAACTAAACTAATCAATTGTCTTTTTGCAAATGGGTTTCAAACTAGTTTTGACTTACTACGCGCTCAGTCAAAATCTCCCCAATCACTACTCCCGACCGAGTGCGAAGTGATTCAAAATATGTTTGCAAACCCCTAAAAAACACCAACTCATACAAACTACGAATTGGGACTATGATTCCTCATAAGAGGATACGTAGGCATACGATCTAAAATCGTGGAGAGTCTTTCTAATTAAAACTTAAAATCCAGTTTACCCCAAACCAAAACCTAGAGTCTAAAGTCCTTGTGAACAAGGTGGATGAAAGGTACCTAACACCTTCCTTTCGTCTAATTGAGTCTGAAACCTAGAATCTTTGTCCGCGAATTAGGGTTTTCTGTTAGGTTCCCTTCCCTAGGATAAAAACTAATAGTGGCGACTCTTGATTTAAAACCAGTTGCTACACCATCGAATGTAGATAAAATTAAGGAGAAGAGATGATTGAAGGTGATACAAGGATAATGACTTGATGAATGACTATAGATGAGAAGAGATATAAATAGTCAGTCGAGTAGTTCACGAAGTAAGACAATTAAAATAGTTAAGTGATGTCTCAGACTACTAAAAGAAGGAAATGAAGAGAATATTATATCAAACGTTAAGATGAGAGAGAACGAAAACATTTAATCATGACATGGAATGTTAGACACATGCATAGGGGTATGACATGAAACGACTGTTCCCAAGGAGTAGTTAAATAAATGTAATCATGATTAATCAATTTCAAGAAAAATAAGTGCTCGTGCATGACCTAGGTAGAGTGTGATTGACACTAAGTCTATTTAGGTAAAGTGTTTGATATTCTCAAAGTTTGCAGAACCAAAAGGTTTCCATCTGATCAAAGACATTTCTGACCAAAATATCTTCTGATGAGTGAGATAAAATAGATTAGAAGTCTTTTGATTAAGTCATAATCTTATTCCTTCAGACTACAACTAAAACATAATTGATTATAATGACGTCTTTCCCTGGACAAAGATCCATTTTCAGATTCTTTAGAATAAACAGAAATCAATCTTCGGCCAAGATTTTTGTAAAAATATCAACCCATTGATGGTCTGTATCTATGAATTTTAAAGATAGAATCCCTTTCTAAATATAATCTCTAATAAATTTATTTTTGATTTCTATGTGTTTAGCCCTAGAGTGTAGGATATGATTCTTACTTAAGCAAATAGTGGCAGTATTATCATAGAAGATAGGGATGTTACTCTCATATATCTGGTAATCTTCCAGTTAATTCTTCATCCATAGCATTTGAGTGATGCACAGTGCTGCTGATATGTACTCTACTTCTGCTGTTGAAAGAGAAATTGTTGATTACCTCTTGCTTTACCATGAGATCATATTCTTACCTATAAACTGACAGTTTCTAGAAGTACTTTTCCTCTCTAGTCGATCTCCAGTGTAGTCTGCATCATAGAAACCAGAAAGAGAATACTCTGATGTTTTCTCATACATCAAGCCAAGGTTAGAGGTTCCTTTTAGATACCTTATAATCCTTTTAATAATAGTTAATTAAGATTACCTAGGATCATATTGGAATCTAGCGCAAAGATGAACATTGAATAAAATATCAAGTCTAGATGCAGTCAGATACAGAAGATAGCATATCATACCAAGATAGAGCTTCTGACAAACCTTTCCACTTACCTCTTCTTTCTCCAAAATACATGTAGGATGCATTAGAGTCTTTGCTACAGTGCAGTCTGTCATGTTGAATTTCTTCAAAAGTTCATTGGTGTACTTACCTTGATGTATGTAAGTAGCCTCTAGATTTTTATCAATCAGGATTCCCATAAAGAACTTCAGTTCTCCCATCATGCTCATTTCGAACTCAACCTACATTAGCTTAGAGAATTCCTTACAGAGAGATGGATTAGGAGAACCAAAAATAATATCATCAACATAAACTTGAACAATTAGAATATCATTTTCGAATGTTTTGCAGAAGAGTGTGATGTCGACCTTTCCTCTGGTTAACTTATTTTCTAACACAAAATTGCTCAATCTATCATACCAAGCTTTAGGAGCTTATTTTAAGCCATAAAGAGATTTCTTACTTTAAAAACAAAGTCTGATTTCTCAAATTTTTCAAAGTAAGGAGGCTGTTTGACATACACTTCTTCCTAAATATAGCCATTCATAAATGCACTCTTAACATCCATCTGATAAAGGGTGATATTATGATTTATAGAAAAGGAAACTAACAACCGAATAACTTCTAACCTGGAGACTACTGTAAAGTTTTATGTATAGTATATACCTTCTTATTAACTATAACCTTGTGCAACCAATTGATTTTTTTTCTGACAACTTCACCCTTCTCATTGAGATTTTTCCTGAACACCCATTTGGTTCCAATGACGTTGATACCTTTTGGTTTCTGAACAAGATCCCATACATCATTCTTTGAGAATTGGTTCAGTTCTTCTTCCATATCCAGAATCCAATCCTTATCCAGAAGAACTTCTTCAATTGATGTAGTGTTTATGAACGAAACTAAACCCAGAAGCACTTCATCAAAAGGTTTGAGAGCTGGTCTTATTCTGACTGGAGCATCTTTACTTCCAAGAATAAGATTTTCAGGATGAGAGTATTTGATTATGTTATTCCTTGGTTGAAGTTGATTAGAAGGACTATCAACATCATCAGAATGAGGAGCTTATGATTCTTTATCTTCTTGAATCTTATCCTTTGGTTAAGTGAATGTTATAGTCAAATCTGCAAGCTTTTCACACAACTTGGACTTTTCATAGTCAAGCTTATCATCACATCTGACATGGATTGATTCCTCCACAATTTGTGATTATGTGTTGTAGATTCTAAAGCCTTTAGAGCGTTCATAGTATCCTAATAGTATACACTTATGTGCCTTGGAATCAAACTTACTCAGAGTCTCTTTAGTGTTTACCATATAACAAATACATCTGAATGGATGGCAATAGGAAATGTTGGGCTTTCTATTCTTTCACAATTCATAAGGAGTCTTACTAAAAATAGTTCTTATGGAGATTCTATTTTGAATATATCATGATGTATTTATTGCTACTGCCCAAACGTGCTTAGCCATCTGAGTTTCTTGGATCATGGTGTGAGCCATTTGAGTCAAAAAGTTTTTCAAAATATTTATTTTCAAATTCTCCACCATGATCACTTAGAACTTTGACTATTTTGCAACCTTTTTCATTTTTCACTTGGGAACAGAAGGAAGCAAATACAAAGTATGAGTCATCCTTGTGTTTCAAGAATTTTACCCATGCCCACCTACTATAATCATCAACGATGACAAGTCCATATTTCTTACCATTGACAAAAGCAGTTTTCACTGGTCCAAATAAGTCAATGTGAAGAAGTTCTAATGGCGTAGAAGTAGAAACAATCTTTTTAGATTTGAAATAGGTTTTTTAAAATTTACCTTTATGATAAGCTTCACAAAGAGAATCTGAAGTATACTTCAGATTGGGAAAGCCTCTGACTAATCCAAGTTTATTTAGTTGACAAATCTTTCTCAAGATAACATGACACAGACGTCGATGCCAGACCCACTGATCTTCTTGAACAGTCAGAAGACATTTTACATTTTTATTTTTCAAATCTGATAGTCTTATTATGTAAATATTGTTCTTCCTCTTGCTATTGAACATAACTGAGCCATCCTCCTCATTAACAACTTTACAAGATGTTTGATTAAAGATGATGTCATAACCACTGTCACTAAGTTGACTAATTGACAATAACTTATACATTAGACCTTTGACTAAAAAACATTGTTAATAGAAGGAAATTTACCATTACCAATCATTCCAGAGCCAATGATATTTCCTTTTTGATTGCCTCCAAAACCAACAGCTCCTCCTGACTTAAGTTCCAAATCTTAGAACACATGCCTTTCGCCAGTCATGTGTCGCGAGCATCCACTGTCCAGGTACCATGATTGGTGTTTTAGTGGCACCATCAAGGAAATATCTTTGTCGTCATCAGAGTCTGACTCATAGTTAATTGCCAACTCGTCTTTTGATGCCGCTTCTCCCTAGATGGTCCTGGCCATGAATGCCATGTTTGCATGTTCTTCATCAGAATCTTCTGATTATGATTCTGAATCATCCCATGTTTCCATGAGACCCTTCGTGGCTTCGTAAGGCTCTTTAGGCTTCTTGTCTTTCTTAAGCTTTGGACAATCATTTTTTTAATTTCCAAGCTCATTACATTCAAAGAAAGTAACTTCTTTTCCATAATAATTTCTATGACCAGAAGTGGATTCACCTCTTCCATATGTCCTTCTTTGACCTCTGAACTTTATTTGTATGTGCTTCCAGATTTGACTTATTCTTCTGGATATCAAAGAGAGTTTATCATCATCTGAATCTTCTTCAGATTCTTCCATATCTTGATAAGCCTTAGTTTTCCCAGAAGTAGACTTTAGAGCAACTAATTTTACCCTCTGCTAAGGTTCATCTTATTCCAACTTTATTTCACGACTTCTTAAAGAGCTAATCATCTCCTCAAGAGAGATGTTGTTCAGATCCTTTGCCAATTTAAAAGTAGTTATCACTGGTCTCCATTTAACAGGAAGACTTCTGATAATCTTTTTAACAGTATATGCGGTGGAGTAACCTTTGCTCATAACCTTAAGTCCTTCCACAAGAGATTGAATTCTTGAAAACATTGTTTCCACATATTCGTCGTCTTCTATCTTAAAGGATTCATATTTTTGAATTAAGTCCAGAGCTTTTGTTTCTTTTATTGTGTGTTTCCTTCATGTGTCATCTGAAGAGAATCAACAATAGACTTTGCAGTCTCTTTATCTGTGATTTTCTCATATTCATTATATAAAATAACACTTAGAATAATGGTTCTTGCTTTGTAGTGATTTCTGCATACTTACTTTTGTGCTTCCGTCATTGCACATCTTGCAATTTTATGACCTTTATCATCTACTGGATGAGTGTAGTCATCAACTACCAAGTCCCACAGATCTAAGTCATATGCTAGAAAGTAACTTCCTATTCTATCCTTCCAATAGTCAAATTTCTTCCCATCAAACATATGGGGTTTTGAACTATAGTGATCTATATCAATATCCCTATTATCAACTGTGGAAGTAGATGTAGCCATTGGTTTTTAACACACACTAGATCAGTATTGGACACTGTTAAGTGTTGTTAAAAATTCAAGCTTTTTATCTCCTCAGAACCAGAGCTCTGATACCAATCGAAGGTGTGAAAAAACACAAGGGGAGTTTGAATTGGGTTTTTAAGAAAACAAAACTATTCTTTTAAAAATATTCCACTTTAAGTTAAAAATTCTATTTCCTTCACTCTTGATAATAACAATAAGTAAGAACAAGAATTAAAGAACAATTTATTTTTATAATAGTTCACTTGAAATTTATCAAGCTAATTTAGTCCACCCGCCAAGGTGATTTTGCCTCACTTAATTGAGGACTTAATTCACTATAACCAAACTGATTAAAATTTTCACAAGCTACCCCCAATTGACGAACAACCTCTAAGACTTGCAAGCCCTAGAATTCTTAACGATTCAGACCTACCTGGTCCCTTAAGGAATATCAAACAATAATCCACCTGATTATTATAATGAACAAGCTACTTGTAAGTGACTAACAAATTCTAAAAATCGCAAGCTCTAGACTTCTTAAGAATACAGACCTACCCGGTCCCTTAAGGAAAATCAAACTACTTTTTGAATACAGGTTTTGTTTACAAGAGTATTGCTTCTAAATGCTGAATATGTAAACTATTTTATGAACAGTGAATTAAGAATATAAAAGCTATGAACATCGTTTGCGCGTGATTATTCAGTGAATTGGCAGCTTTGTCTCTTAGTCTTTAAGCATTTATATAACTAATAAAATAATATATTTGTTGAGGGATACTCTTGTGATTTCCAGGAACATTGGCAGCTTGAACAGTAACGTGGGGGAAAATATCGTGTGACAAGTCAGTCCTTTCATGGTATTGGAATGAAATGTTTATTGTACCATGTACTATTTTTACCATGTTAATGTTATCTTCTTTCCTTCTGCACTTCAGAAGCTTCTACGAGCATGAGTTTAGAAGCGAGAACATAACATCGGGTTATCAGAACTTTAAGTCTTAAAAGTCTTCAGAACTGCGTCTTTAGAGTCTTTAGAACTTGGTTATGATAACCTTTCCTTAAAAGCCTTGGTATTTAGAACTTCAAGTCTTTAGAACTTCTGTCTTTAGAGTCTTCAGCACTTGGTCTTCAGAACCCTTATATTTAGAACCTTGTTAGTAGAAACACAAGATTTCAGCATCTGTACTTTAGTAGAAACTTTATCTTCAGATCTTCTAACTTTGTTTCTTTGGAACATGTTGTCTTTAGAAGCTTGAGTCTTTAGCATCTGGATGTAAGTAGAAACTTTTGTCTTCAGATATTCTGATTGGTTTTTTTAGGCAAACATCAGAGTTTACACTTCATAGCCTTCTGGAGTCTCTTGCTACTATTTAGCGTAACTTGTGTAGCATAGAAGCGGAATTAATTCTCTTCTAATGTCTTGGTCACACCATCCATCAAAAGTAGAACCTGTTTGTTGAGTACTCAACAATAACAAACGTTAGAGTATCAAAAAATTTCATACAAACATAATCATTTTTTATCATCAAAACTCAGAAATAATATTGCAGAACCAAATCTTGTTCTTATAATAGGTAGCTTCAACTCCACCATTTCCCTTCTTAATATAGGCATTTCATTGTAATTCCATGCAAAATAGTCTTTAAACTCTTTTAAGAGGTGGATTACTTCGATCTTTTGAGTTCTGGGCTGATGTTGGTGCTGATATTAGTTGGTTTTTTTCTTTCCCATCTCCCAAGTCGATTTCTTCTAGGGGATCCTGTGCCAACATGTTGATGTTAGGTTCCACTGGATCCTTTTCGAAGCCTAAAGGATTATCTTCATAGATGGCATCGAGCCTCTAGCTTGTTGATTCGACATATGACTTATCTGGTGGCTCTGGTTCGAATTCCATGCCAGGCCCCTCTAGATGAACTAGAGTCTCTTTGGCTTTGACAACCATTCATATTGCTTCAGCCTCTAAGGTTAGTTTTAGTTTGTTTTCGGCTATATAAGTCGAAATATTTTCCAAGAAACTGGACTCAGGCATGGTCATTATCTTCGTCCCCCTAGCCAGTGGGCCAGAGTCCAAGTACCCCTTCTACATCATTTCTTCCCCCATAATTTATATGTCCCATTAGAACCTATGGGTTATATGGAAGTTGAGCAAATAAATGGCTTTGTTTGATGGAGAATATGCATGATCTGCATAACTACAAGGCCCTATATTCCCCATATTCGTATCAAAGTGATGTTTGTCTACACGGTTTACTTCAGCCATGTAGTAGCCTTGATCCGCTTCGATATTCTCCAATATTCCATCTTCCCTCCAGATTGAAATTCTATGGTGGAGTGAAGCAGTCACAACCCCAATTCCATGGATCCACTCCCTTCCTAAGAGCAAGTTATAATTGGTCTCGAGGCTATAACCATAAACATTATGGGTCTGGTGATGGTACCCACTGTCAAATTAACCTGTATGGCTCTCAAGGTGTGGCCAATTTTCCCTTCGTATTTCGATAAGACCATGTTGTGATTCTTCAATTCTGTATCGAACATTCCTATTCGCTTTAGCATGAACTGCGACATTAAATTAGTTGCCTCTCCACCATCTACTAAGATTTTGTAAACCTCGATATTCTCCGCTTTCCCTCTTATAAAGAGAGGCTTTAAATGGTTCTTCATCCCCTCATCTAGCCTTTCGAAGAAGGCATTTTTCTAATTGACTGTTCCATTATTCATGACATAGTAACACACTGGCCTATGTTTGGCCATTTTAGCTTCATCAGTTTCCTCAATCTCTTCGACTTCCATTATTTGATCATACTCATAAGTAGGGGTGTTCAAATCCAAACCAATCCAAATAAAAAACTGAAAACCGATCCAAAAAACCGAAAACCGTAAAAAACCGAAAGTTATTGGTTGTGTTTGGATGTTATTTTATGAAAATCGATCGGTTTGGATTGGATTTCAGATGAATTTTTCAAAACCGATCCAAACCAAACCGAACCGCATAAATATTTTTTGATACTTATTTACTTTTTATTAGTATGACATGTTATGTGAATTTATTATTAGATGATAATAATTTTTTTAATAATATTTATTAGTTTGGTATAATCTATTTATTTTTATTATTTCAAGCATAATCAATCACTCTCATTTTGTAATATTAACTTTTAATATACTATATGTTATATATTATATCAAATCTATGATTTATTAGTAGTTTTATAATATTAATAAAAATATAATGTGTAATTTGGATATCCAAAAACCGATCCAAATTAAACCGCATAAAATTGGATCGGATCATATTAGATTTTTTTAAATATATCATCCAAAACCGAACCGAACCTTAAGTGAATTAATCTTTGGATCGGATGAGTTTTTGCTTTAAAACCGATCCAAACCGAACCGCGAACACCCCTACTCATAAGGCAACACAGAAATAACATTACAATTAATATCCAGGGATAACTCAGAACCTGAGTCGAAATCATCTGTAAGCATATCCTCGTCATCAAGAGGTTATATTGGTATTTTTCCCATGGAATTTTCTCCTTTAGGAGAGAACAATTTCCTTCCCACTAGTATTTTGTCTTTGTCCCTGTTAGTGGATAGAGGTTGGTTAGTTCTACAACGCCCCAAAATAAATTGTTTGATTTATTTTTAATAATTGATTTCTGTGTTGAATTATGCTTTTAATGCCTTGTTAGTGAGTTAGGGGTTTGGAGGCCTTGGGAAGGATAATTGCCTTAAACTAGGGGGATGTGTAGTATTGAAGGGGGTGTGAATAAAAGTGTAGAAACATGGGTGTATGAAGAATATTATTTTATTATTTTTATTAATATGATAATAATTATATTATAGTTAAATAAAATTATTAATAAGAATTAGAGTAAGGGTGTTATAGTAAGTGTAGGTGGGCTAAGTAGGGGCATAAGGGGAAGTCTTAATATGGTCCAATGATAAAAAAAGAAGAAAAGAGAATTTGGATAATTATATCAATCATTAAATTTTGGAGAAATAGAGGAAGGGAAGAAGCAAGGAAATGCTAGGTCAAAGAGAGATTCTACCATTGTTAGTTGCAATATTTGGAAAATCAAGGTAAGGGGGAGAATGAGTTCTCTAATTTGGTGATTATAGCATGAGATGGTGGTGAGGGTTCCTTTCCCTCTTAGGTTTTCTTAATGTTGTATTCCTCGTGTGGTTCGTTTAATTGTGGATATGAATATTTTGATTTCATTTGCATTTAATTGTGTTGGTATAATTGTGACAATTGTGATATGGGATTCTTGATCATTATGGATTGCTATGGGGAAAAACCTTAAAAAGAATAGATTAGAGAACATAGGTTTCCTTTAGGTAATTGGTTGTAATCCTTATAATTGATAATGAAATTGGTAATAAAATGTATTATTAGTAGCAATAGTAAAGACCTATGTTAGAATGCTTAAAATTAGGATTTTGATGCCGTACTGTGTTGGATTCGAGTGGAATAGGGTCGATGTTAGTGTAGAAATTCGCAACCATAAGAAATACAATGTAGTAGAAAAATTGAGCACAAAATAGCATGAGTCGATCTGAGCACATGGGCGGTCGAACTGAGCACACCCGAGGCAGATAAAATTCCTCAAATTTAACCGATGTGTCGACCTGAGCACATGGGGGGGGGGGGTGTCGACCTGACCAGTCCCGAGTGACATCCAATTTTTTACAGTTTTTCTATAGACCATAACTTGAGTTTCTGGACTTCGTTTGATGCATCGTTCGAAGCATTGGAAGGCTAATGAAACGAACTATACCTTGGAAGAATAAAATGATTCATATGATGTAGTTTTACAGTGCTTGTATTAGGATTAAGTGATGAACTATGTAGTGTTAACATAAGAAGTATGCTCTTTACTATGAATTAACATATCCATGTCTTGATACAACTTGATAGGTGTTTTCTTTATGATGATATTGTGTTATTGTGATAATGATGTATTCTTCTAATGATGTTTTTATGATAATTGTGAATTATTCTTTGTTGTGAATTCTTTTGATGCCTTTGTATTGGCTTGTGATTGTATGGTAATTGATGCGGAATGCTGGTGAATCGAAAGGAATCATGGTGAGTGTGTGACTCAGGGTGATCATGAGGATCGTATGTTATGAAATGATATTTGTGGGGTTTGTGCATATTATATATATATATATATATATATATATATATATATATATATATATATATATATATATATATATATATATATATATATATATATATATATATATATATATATATATATATATATATATATATATGCCATGCATTCATTGTGTCGTGTTGTGATGAGATTACCCTAGGTGGGATCCTTGTTGAGTTCGTAGTCTCATCCAAACTCTTGAAGAGAGTCGAGTGAAGATAAGTCAAGTTTAAGGACAACATGATTGGCTTATCTGGACTCTGATGGGAATCGGGTTCATATGAATGAACCGTATTGGTTGTGTTGGTACTGCATGCACAGTGTAGAGTCCATGGAGTCATATTTCATATTGTGATGAGCTATGTGTAATGATAATGCTGGTGTGTATTTGTGATAATTGGGTGTGCATTGTAACCATGTGAGTGTATGTGTATTCATTTACTACTCCTTAGTATGTGATTATTCACCGTTTAATTTATTGAATGTAATTCTCATCCCTTTTCTTTTGTTGAGTCTGTTCTCCTTGAGGAGTACAGATAATCTGGTACCTGAGTAGTTCCTAGATGCTTGTGTTGCTTTTGTATTGAGTCGTAGGAGTCGTTCTACTACATAACACTGAGATAGGAATTTAGTTCTATGTTTTTCTTTTGAATTGTTGTTACGTATCTCTATTTTCAAAATTATGTTGGACCACCCAGGAGTGGGAGTTTAATTTGATTTGAAGCCCTGAGGGTGTGATGTGAATTATTTCAAAATATTTTTCATTGTTTTAATCCAATCGATTGAGGTACTATGGTATGAAGTAAAATAATACTTCTATGATTTTGTTTACTTGGGGATGTGTCATCCCACTAATGAGTACTCTAATTTGTCTGCAAAACTATCTTATTTGAAAATCTAGTCTTTTATCGATTTAATTAAAAAGGGAAAGTGAGGTGTCACGATTGGTATCAGAGCAGGTCATTCCATCTGACCAAGTTGTCGAGTCAGTAGATTAGTGTGACAGTTGAATATTATTAGTATATTTCCTCTAACCATTATTTTCTCTAATGATGTGAATCAAGAGAAACGGCTGGAAGATATGACGTTGTGATAGCTTCTGCATTGCAGGCTGTTGCTCAGGCTGTGCAGAACCAGTCTAACACAAGTGGGAATGATGAGTATCTTACTTTGGGAACGTTTCTGAGGGGAGAATCCGCCTACGTTCATGAGTAAGTATGATCCTGATGGAGCACAATCTTGGCTCAAGGATATTGAAAGGATTTTCCGAGTTATGGATTTCTCTAAGGCGCAGAAGGTGAGATTTGGAACTCACATGTTAGCTGTTGAGGCTGACGATTGATGGTTGGGCACTCGTCAGATATTAGAAGTTGCGGGTGAAGTTATAACTTGGTTTATCTTCAGTAGGGAATTCTTGAGAAAGTACTTTCCAAAAGATGTTCGCGGTAATAAGGATATTGAGTTTCTTAAACTGAAGCAGGGGAACTCAACCGTTAATGAGTATGCTGCCAAGTTTGTAGAGCTTGTAAAATTCTACCCGCACTACAGCATTGCACTGCTGAGTTCACTAAATGTATCAAGTTTGAGAATGGGTTGCGAGCAGAGAATAAGCGAGCTATAGGGTACCAACATATTCTCAATTTTCCTTAATTGTTGAACATTTGTCGAATTTTTGAAGAGGACGTATGGCTCATTCGACTCACTACAAAAATTTGAATAAGAACAGGGCAAATCCAAATATGAACCGCAAGAAACCTTACAACACTCTGGCTGATAAGGGAAAATAGAGGGCTTATGATGACAAAGGCAAAGTGGGGGAGGAGGTGTTCCTTCCAATCCACCCAAGTTTTACCGGTGTGGTGGCATTCCTCCTCGTACTAGTGAATGTCAATCTGATATGAGGAAAATGTTTCAAGTGTGGGAGACCAAGTCATGTTGTGGCAGACTATATGGTCAATATACATATTTGTTACAACTATGGAGAACAAGGTTACATTAGCACCAACTGTCAGAAGTCGAAAAAGTCGCAGGAAGGTGGGAAGGTATTTGCATTGGCGGAGTCTCAACCTACTAGTGTAGATCGTTTGATCAAAGGTACTTGATATGTCCATAATACTCCTTTATTTTGAGTGAAGGATGATAATATTCTGTAAACGACATTTAGGATGCGATATGGACATTATGAATATGCAGTGGTGCCTTTTGAAGTATCTAATGTGCCAGACGTGTTCATGGAGTGCATGAATCATATAATTCTTGAAAGACTACGACTTTAGCTTAGTTACCATCATGGTAAATCTATTGTTGTGGCAGATGCTTTGAGTCAAAAGATGATTCATAAGTCAACTTTGATGAGTAGGGAGTTCGATTTAATCGAACAATTTTGAGACTTAAGTATGGTGTGAAAAGTAAATCCGAATAGTGAGATGTTGGGTATGCTGAAAATTAAAATGATTTCCTCAACGAAGTTAGGGAGAATTATAAACTTGATTTGAAGTTGGTAGACTTAATGCCTACAAGAAAATTGAATGTCAATAGTGACTTTAAATTAGATGACTTTGGCGTGTTGAGATTTCGAGGCAGAATTTATGTACCGGATAATTATGAGTTAAAGAAAATGATTTTAGAAGAGAGTCACTGGAGTAGCTTGAGTATTCATCCGAGTGCGGTGAAGATGTATCAAGACCTTAAGAAATTGTTTTGGTGGTCGGGTATGAAGAAGGATGTGGCTCATTTCGTGTATGTTTGTTTGACTTGCCAAAAGTCAAAAGTTAAACATCAGAGGCCTTCGGGTTTGATGAAAACTTTAGAGATTACATAATGGAAGTGGGATAATATCTTGATGGACTTTGTAACTGGGTTGCCGATTTTCGCGCAAGGTTTTGGTACTATTTGGGTGATCATGGATAGGCTGACCAAATCGACACACTTTATACCGATTAATATCAGTTTTCTATTATCAAAGCCGGCAGAAATTTATATTAGAGTAATAGGGAAGTTGCACGGTGTTCCTTTGAGCATAGTGTCGGACAAAGATCCGATATTTAATTTTGGGTTTTGGAAAAGTTTGCAAGAAGCATTGGGCACAGTCTGAATTTGAGTTATGCTTAACATCCATAGACGGGTGGACAGACAGAGAGGATCATTAAATCCTTAGAAGATTTTTTTAGAGTTTGCAAACTTGAACAAGGTGGGTCTTGGGATAATAATTTTTCGTTGATTGAGTTCACCTATAATAATAGTTATCATTCTAGTATTCGGATGTCACCTTTCAAAGCTTTATATGGTAGAAGGTGTAGGACGCCTCTATGTTGGTACGAGTCGGGTGAACGCATGGTGCTTGACCCAGAAATTATACAACAGACCACTAAGAAAATCAAGCTGATTAGAGAGAAGATGCATGCATCACAGAGTAGGTAAAAAAGCTATCATGATAAGAGAAGAAAAGATTTAGAATTTAACAAGGATGAGCATGTGTTTTTGCGGGTCAATCCTGTGACCGGTGTGGGTCGCGTATTGAAATCGAAGAAGATATATCATAAGTTTATTAGGTCATATCAGATCATGGAGAGGATTGGAATAGTTGCGTACAGGGTGGCGTTGCCACTAGAGATTTCGAAATTGCACTATATGGTTCATGTGTCACAACTTTGGAAGTATGTTTCTGATCTGTCTCATGTAATTTTGAGAGATGAAGTGCAGATCCGTGATAACCTTATGGTAGAGACAATGTCGATAAGGATTGAAGACCATAAGATGAAGCATTTAAGGGGAAAGGATATTCCATATGTGAGAGTTGCTTGGGGAGGAGCCGCCGGAGGGAGTGTGACTTGGGAATTGAAAAGCAAGATGCGTGAGTCGTATCCAGAGTTGTTCGCACAAGGTATATTTTCGGGGACGAAAATATTCTAAATGGGAGAGACTTGTAACGCCTCAAAATTAAATTTTTTGATTTATTTTTAATAATTGATTTATGTGTTGAATTATGCTTGTAATGCCTTGTTAGGGAGTTAGGGGTTTGGAGGCCTTGGAAAGGATAATTGCATTAAACTAAGGGATGTGTAGTATTGAAGGGGGGGTGTGAGTAAAAGTGTAGAAACATGGGTGTATGAAGAATATTATTTTATTATTATTATTATTGTTATTGTTAGAATAATAATTATATTATGGTTAAATAAAATTATTAATAAAAATTTGAGTAAGGGTGTTATCTTAAGTGTAGGTGGGCCAAGTAGGGGAATAAGGGGAAGTCCTAATGTGGTCCAGTGATAAAAACAAAGAAGGGAAGAGAATTGGGATCATTCTATCAATCGTAAAGTTTTAGAGAAATAGAGAAATGGAAGAAGCAAGGAAATGCTAGGTCAAAAAGAGGATCTACCATTGTTAGAAGCTAGCTTTGGAAAATAAAAGTAAGGGGGAATGGATTCTCTAATTTGGTGATTATATCATGCGAGGGTAGTGAGGGTTCCTTTTCCTCTTAGGTTTTCTTAATTTTGTATTCCTCGTGTGTTTCGTTTGATTGTGGAGATGAATGTAATGATTTCATTTACATTGAATTGTGTTGGCATGATTATGATAATAGTGATATGAGATTCTTGATCATTGTGAATTGCTTTGGGGAAAAACCTTAAAAAGAATATATTAGAGAACATAGGTTTCCTTTAGGTATTGGGTTGTAAACCTTAGAATTTAAAATAAAATTGGTAATAGAATGTATTATTAGTAGAAATAGTAAATGCCTATGTTAGAATGCTTAAAATTAGGATTTTGAGGCTATACTGTGTTGGATTCGAGTGGAATAGGGTCGGTGTTAGTGTAGAAATTCGCAGCCATGAGAAATTTAATGTAGCAGAAAAATTCAGAACAAAACAGCATAAGTCAACCTGAGCATAGGGGGGGGGAGGTCGACCTGAGCACACCCGAGGCAGATAAAATTCCTCAAATTTTACCGATGCAGCGACCTGAGCACGAGGGGGGGGGGGGCAACCTGAGTAATCCCGTGTGACATCTAATTTTTGACAGATTTTTCTAAAGGGTTTAACTTGAGTTTCTAGACTCCCTTTGATGCTTCGTTCAAAGCGTTGGAAAGCTAATGAAATTAACTACACCTTGGAAGAATAAAATGATTCATAGGATGTAGTTTTATAGTGATTGCATTATGATTAAGTGATGAAGTATGTATTATTAACATAGGAAGTATGCTCTTTGCTATGAATTGTTGATACCATATCTTGATACATCTTGATGGGTGTTTTCTTTATGATGATATGGTGTCATTGTGATATTGATGTATGTTTCCAATGATGTTTTGATGATAATGTCGAACTACTATTTGTTGTGAATTCTTTTTGATGCATTTTTATTGGCTTGTGATTGTATGGACATTCATGAGGAATGTCAGTGATTCGGAAAAAATCGTGGTGAGTATGTGACTCACGGGTGATCATGAGGATCGTATGTTATTAAATAATATTTGTTGGGTTTGTGAATATATATATATATATATATATATATATATATATATATATATATATATATATATATATATATATATATATATATATATATGTGTGTGTGTGTGTGTGTGTGTGTGTGTGTGTGTGTGTGTGTGTGTGTGTGTGTGTGTGTGTGTGTGTGTGTGTGTGTGTCATGCATTAATTGTGTCATGTTGTGATGAAATGAGCCTAGGTGGGAATCCTTTTTGGGTGCCTAGTCTCGTCCGAACTTTTGAAAAGAATTGAGTTGAGATAAGACAAGTTCAAGGGGAACATGATTGGCTTATCCGGGTTCTGATGGGAATCAGGTTCATATGAATGAACTGTATTGGTTGTCATGGTACCACATGTAAGATCAAGAGTCCATGGAGTTATGTTTCATACTGTGATGAGCTATGTGTAAAGATTGTATTTGTTTGTATCTATGATAATTGGATATGCATTGTAACCATGTGATTGTATGTGTATTCGTTTACTACTCCTTAGCATGCGATTTCTCACTGTTTAAATTATTAAATGTAATTCTCACCCATTTTCTGTTGTTGCGCCTGTGCTCTTTGGGGAGTACAAATAATCAGGTACCTGAGTAGTTCTTGGATGCTGGTGTTGCTTTTGGACAAAGTCATAAGAGTCGCTATGATACGTAACACTGGGATGGGAATTTAGTTATATGTTATTCTTTTGAATTATTGTTACGTATCTTTATTTTCAAAATTATGTTAGACCACCCAGGAGTGAAAGTTTTATTTGATTTGGAGCCTTGAGAGTGTGATGTGAATTATTTGAAAATATTTTCTGATGTTTCAATCCAATCGATTGAGGTACTATGCTATGAAGTTAAATAATACTTGTATAATGTTGTTTATTTGAGGATGTGACATCCCACTAATGAGTACTCTGATTTGTCTACAAAACTATCTTATTTTAAAATCTAGTCATTTATCGATTTAATTGAAAAAAGGAAAGTGGGGTATTACAAGTTCTAGATACGTCCGTACCTGCCTCAACTGCGTCCCTCTCTGCTTTTTTCTTTCTCTGAAATGTTCACCATTGAGACCTTGACATGGGATTCTTTCCCTTATAATTCTTAGATCGATACGCATGTTTTCTAGACACTTGGAACTCCCTTTGATAGGAAACTGAAGAACCTAGACCAAACTCTAAGCTTCGCCACTTTCCCTATCCTGGAGCTCTGTTTTCGATGGGCTTCACCCATTTATTCATTGGGACATCTGCAATAGGCTTGAATGAAGCCTGCTTGTTTGGCTTGAGGTTTTGTCCACCTTGATATTGTAATGCCCCATTTGAATGTTTAGTCATTGTTTGTTGATTTTGAGTTATTATGGTAGAACTAAGGGTAGGTAGGCATGGCTAAGGGTATGTGAGAACTTAGTTTTAATTAGATACTTAGAATAAAACTTAGTCTATGGTGTAATAATAATAATAATATTGGTAAATGAGGGAATATACTATAATTATTAATGAAAACATTATAAGATATATGGTATAGTTACCACTAATAATATTATTAGTAGTAATATTATAGTTATTATTATTATTATTATTATTATTATTATTATTATTATTATTATTATTATTCCATTATTGTTTGTTAATTAGAATAAAACAATTATTAGAAGAAAAGTAGGAACACTTTGGAGGAAATCTACTATCACGTAGAAATAGAGAAAGGAAGAGGAGAAAGAACTTGGGAAAAGGAAAATTCCACCATCTTTGAAGGATCAAGCTCCAAACTAAGATAAAGGAGTGAATGGGTTCTCTAAAGGGTGATTATAATATGAGAAGGTGGTGAAGGTTTCTTTCCCTCTTTAGGTTTTGTGTATAATTCATGTATAAATCTTCTTTTGTTTGGTTGATGTTGTTTCTATCTGATTCTATATGGAATTATAAATCGAATGATGCCAACATTGTGATTGTTGTTATCAATTGTTATTATTGTGATGTTGTTCCATAAAAATCCTAAATCTAGAAAAGATAGGTTTAGAAAGATGGTGAACAATGAGGATTTAGATGTAGAAAACTATTATAGGATGATAGATCAATAAAATTAGATTAAGCCTATAAGTTATTATGTGTAAAAACACTGTTTTGGATTCAAATTAGGAGGTTGAAAGTGCTCAAAATGAGTTGAAATCGTACTGGTGTGAAAACATAATTTGGAAAGTAGATGACTGGAAAAATGCATATGGTATGCGTATAGGGGATGTTCCCAGGGGTCGTACACGTATGGTATGTGCCATGTCTCCAAGCCAGCACGACCTTCTTCTAGAACGCGTATGGTACATGTATAGAGATTCTGGAGGGGTTTTTGGGGGGGAAAACGCCTCTGGTGGTACGTGTATGATACACATATGATATGGGTGAGGTAAGAAGCCGTACGCGTATGGTACGCGTATGAAAGGCTGATGTGCATAAAACTTTGCTTTCGCGATTTCTTTCCTATTTTCGCATGCATTGTAGTTTCTCTTGAGCTGTAGTGATTAGTATGACTTAGGTAGATATAGGAAGGCTAGTAATAATGGATATTGGATTAATAACACGGAACCTTGTGTGGATTTGTATGTTTCATGATGATAATAATGTTGGTGGCCTTATTGGTAAATGTAGTGGGCTTATGTCTTGTGGTTGCATAGTTGTGGTGTTGCATGTTGATGATGCATGCATTCATTGGTGAAGGCTTATGCCTTTTGTTGGCCTATAATGGCGTTATGCTGAGGGCTTATGCCCTGCTACTGCCCTATTTAGAATTATGGTGACGACTCATGCCCTGTTGGTAGCACATGCATTTAGTTGTTGTCAGTTGCATTGCATTGCACTATCTCAATTTGAGGTTGCGTTATATGAGTGAAGAATGTGTTGCAAAGTATTGTGTGAAATGTGCATTTTGTGAATCATGTGAGTTGTGTGAAATACTACTCCTTAGCATGTGACATTCACCGTATATTTATTGAATGTAATTCTCACCCCTTTTCTGTTGTTGTGTTTGTGCTCCTCGTGAAATACAGATAACCAGGTACCCGAGTAGTGCTTAGAGTGAGTGTTGCTTGATCGATTCCTAGGATTCGCTATGATACATAACACGGGATTTGAGAATTCTCTATGTTTTGCATTGTTTTTAATTGTTACGTATCTTAATTCATGATTATGTTGAATCACACATTTTGTGGATTTTTTATTATTGTTAAGGCCTCATCACCATGAAGTAAATTAATTTTGAGTTGTTTCGTTGCTTAGTTTATTACTATGAATAAATGACGTAATAAAGTGACTCGAGACTTTATTAGTTTATTTGAATGATGTGACATCCCATTTGTGTACTCTGATGTATTATTCTGTATATTTTATTAATATTATTATTATTATGGGAAAGTGGGTTGTTACAGTTGGTACCAGATCAAGTCGGTCCGGCCGGCCAGGTTGTTGAGTCAATGATATATTGTGATAGTTGAATCTTGCTGATGTGTTTCTTCTAACCATTATTTGATGTTATGGTGTGAACCAAAGAAATGGCTGGAAGAAACAATGCCTCTCTTACTGCTGCTTTGCAGGCTTTGGCTAAGGATATGTAACATCAGCCTAATGCTGGCGAGAATGATGGATCTCGTGTTATGCAGACGTTCTAGAGGAACCATCCACGTACGTTCAAGGGTAGGCATGATCCTGATGGAGCACAAACTTGGCTCAAGGAGATCGAGAGGATCTTTCAGGTTATGGACTGTCCTGAGGCATATAAGGTGAGATTTGGTACTCACATGCTGGCGGGAGAAGCTGATGACTGGTGAGTTAATACTCACCAGAGATTAGATGGTGAATGTGAAGAGATTACATGGGCTGTATTCAACAATGAATTTCTGAGAAAGTACTTTCCGGAAGATGTTTGCGGATAGAATGAAATTGAATTTCTGGAATTGAAATTGGGAGATTTGTCGATAACTGAATATGCTACTAAGTTCATAGAACTAGCACAGTTCTACCCTCATTACAGTGAGGCGACTGCTTAATTTTCAAAGTGCATTAAGTTTTAAAATAGGTTGCGCTCAGAAGTCAAGAAGGCAATTGGATATCAAAAGATGTAAATTTTCGGATTTGGTGAATAGCTGCAAGATTTATGAAGAGGATAGTAAGGCTCACTACATAGTCATAAATGATAGGAGAGGCAAGAAACAACAGAATCGTGGGAAACCTTATAATACTCCAACTGAAAAAGGCAGACAGAGGGTTACTGGTTGTAGGAGGACCTATGGGGGAAGTACTCCTGCTGACGTCGTGTGTTACACATGTGGGAAACCCGATCATCGAAGTAATGCATGTGCAGGAGATGTGAAGAGGTGTTTTCGTTATGGTAGGGCTGGGAATGAGATAGTTTATTATAGAAATAAAGCGGAAATATGTTTCAATTGTGGCGAAGAAGTACATATCAGTACTCAGTTACAAAAATCGAAGAAAGCTCAACCCGGTGGAAAAGTTTTTGCTTTAGCCGGAACTCATACATCTGGTGGAGACCATTTGATCAAAGGTATATGTTTCATTAATAGTACTCCTTTAATTACTATTATTAATATTGGTGCTACCCATTGTTTTATTGTGGCGGATTATGTGAAAAAGTGTGGTCTTGTTTTGTCTTCTATGAATGGAGATATGGTTGTCAATACTCCAGCTAAGGGAGCGGTGACTACTTCTCTTGTATGTTCGATGTGTCCTTTGTCGATCTTCGACAGAGACTTTGTTATGGATTTATTTTGTCTATCGTTGAGTGGTATGGATGTGATTCTAGGTATGAACTGGTTGGAATACAATTATGTTCATATTAACTATTACAACAAATATGTACGGTTTTCTAATCCTGACGAGGAAGGGGAAATTGAACTCTTATCTGCTAGAGAGTTGAATGAATTGATGCAAGATGAAGCTCGAGTGTTTTCATTGATGGCATCCTTATCCATTGAGAATCAGGCTGCAATTGATAAATTGCAGTTAGTGGGTGATTTTCCCAAATTTTTTCCAGATGATATTTCAGATGTGCTGCCAGAAAGAGAAGTAGAGTTTTCTATTGATCTTATTCTTGGCACCAAACCCGTGTCTATGGCGCCCTAAAGGATGTCAACTTCTGAATTGTCAGAGTTGAAGAAGCAATTAGAAGACTTGCTTGAAAAGAAACTTGTGAGACCAAGTGTATCGCTTTGGGGAGCCCCCGTGCTGCTAGTGAAAAAGAAAGATGTTAGTATGAGAATCTGTATCCACTATCGAGAATAGACGACTTGATGAATCAGTTGGTAGGTGCAAGTGTGTTTAGCGAGATTGACTTGAGGTCGGGCTATCACGAAATTCAAGTCAAAGATGACGATATTCAGAAGACAACTTTCAGAACTCGATATGGACATTATGATTACTTGTTGATGCCATTCGGTGTTACCAACGCGTCGGGAGTGTTTATGGAGTATATGAACCTTATCTTTAACACGTACTTGGATCAGTTTGTAGTCGTATTCATTGATGATATCTTGATATATTCCAAATTAGAGGAATAACATACTGAGCATTTGCGAATTTTATTGCAAGTGTTGAAAGAGAAGAAGTTATATGCGATGTTTTCAAAGTGCGAGTTCAGGTTGGAGAAGGTTAGATTTCTTGGTCATGTTATTTCAGGTGGTGGTATTGTTGTAGATCCATCTAATATAGATACAATGTTATATTGGGAGACTCTAAAGTCAGTTAAATAAATTAGAAGCTTTTTGGGCTTGGCTGGTTATTATAGAAGATTCATTTAGGGATTTTCTAACTTATCACTTCCTTTGACTCAGCTGACATGTAAAGGCAAGGCGTTTGTGTGGGACATTCAATATGAAGAAATTTTTACAGAGCCAAAGAAGAAATTGATGACGACTCCGATTTTTATATTACCTAATCTTGAAGAATCGTTTATTTTATATTGTGATGCTTCTAAATGGGGTTTAGCTGGTGTGCCCATGCAGAATGATAAAGTGGTAGCTTATTTGTCGAGGCAACTGAGGATTAATGAAAGGAATTATCCTACCCATGATCCAGAATTAGTTACAGTTGTATATGTACTAAAGATTTGGAGGCATTATCTTTACGGCTCCAGATTTGAAGAATTTAGTGACCACAAGAATTTGAAATACATGTTCTACCAAAAGTAATTGAATATGAGACAATGAAGATGGTTAGAACTGCTGAAGGACTATGATTTTCGCTTAAACTACCACCCAGATAAAGCTAATGTTGTGGCAGATGCTTTAAGTCGGAAGTCGTTACATATGTCTGCCATGATGGGTAGAGAACTATAATTGATTGAGCAGTTCAGAGATTTGAGTTTAGTCTGCAAAGTAACGACGCGGAGTATTATATTGGGGATGTTAAATATCAATAATGACTTCATGAATAATATTAAAGAAACTCAGAAATTGGATGTTAAATTGGTAGATTTGATGGTTGAAGGTAATCAGTATGAAGATGGTGACTTCAAAGTAGACGCACAAGGTGTGTTGAGATTACAGAATAGAATTTGTATTTTTGACGACTCTAAGATGAAAAATATGATCCTAGAAGAAATCCATAGAAGTAGGTTGAGTATTCATCCAGGTGCGACTAAGATATATCAAAACTTCAAGAAGTTTTTTTGGTGGCCCAGATTGAAATGAGATGTGGCGTGGTTTGTGTATGCATGTTTGACTTGTCAGAAGTAGAAAGTCGAACATCAGAAACCTACAAGGCTGTTGGAATCGTTAGATATTCCAGAATGGAAATGGGATAGTATATCCATGGACTTTGTGGTGGGGTTTCTGAGCACTCCAAGAGGACATAATGCGATTTGGGTGATTGTTGATAGGCTAACAAATTCAGATCATTTTATTCCGATCAGTATCATTTTTCTGGTACCACCGTTAGCAGAGATTTATATTTGTGTTATTGTAAAACTACATGGTGTTCCATCGAGTATTATGTCGGATAAAGTTGAGATGAAATTAGAAGAAGCATATAAGTTATTATGGGCAAGGGAAATTTCGAGCATCTTTGAAGGATCAACCTCCAAACTAAGGTAAGGGGGGAGAATAGATTCTCTATAGGGTGATTATAACATGAGAGGGTAGTGAGGGTCCCTTTCCCTCTTTAGGTTTTGTGTGTAACTAATGTATAATTCTTCTTTTGTTTGATTGATGTTGTTTCTATGTGATTCTATTAGAATTGTGAATTGAATGATGCCAATATTGTGATTGTTGCTGTCAATTGTTGTTGTTGTGATGTTGTTCCATAAAAAATCCCAAATCTAAAAAATATAGGTTTAGAAAGATGATGAACAATGAGGATTTAGATGTAGAAAACTGTTATAATATGATAGATCAATGAAATTAGATGAAGCCTATAAGTTATTATGTGTAAAAACACTGTTTTGGACTAAAATTAGGAGGTTGAAAGTGCTCAAAACGAGTAGAAATAATACTGATGCAAAAACAGAATTTGGAAAGTAGCAGACTGGCCATATTCATATGGTACGCGTATAGGTGACGTTCCTATGGGTCGTACACGTACGGTACACGCCCTATCCCCAAGCCAGCACGGCCTTCTGCCGGAACGCGTATGGTACGCGTATGGAGATTCTGGAGGCGCTTTGGGTGGAAAATCACCCCTGGTGGTATGCGTATGATACACGTATGAGATGGGTGGGGGAATAAGTCCTACACATATGGTACGTGTATGAACAGGCTGATGTGTAGAAAATTCTGTTTTCGCGATTTCTTTCTCATTTCCGCGTGCAGTGTAATTTCTCTTGAACCGTAATGATTAGTATGACTTAGATAGATATAGGAAGGCTAGTAATAATGGATATTGGGGTAAAAATGTGGAACCTTGTATGAATTTATATGTTGCATGATGATGATAATGTTGGTGGCCTTATTAGCAAATGTAGTAGCCTTATGCCTTGTGATGTTGCATGTTTATGATGCATGCATTCATTAGTGAGGGCTTCTTCCCTGTTGTTGGCCTATAATGGTGTTATCTTGAGGGCTTATGCCCTTCTGCTTCCATATTTGGCATTATGTTGAGGGCCCATGCCCTGTTGGTACCACATGCATTTAGTTGTTATCGGTTGCATTACATTGCACTATCTTTATTTGATGTTGTGTTATATGAGTGAAGAATATGTCGAAAGTATTATGTGAAATGTGAATTATATGAAATACTACTTCTTAGCATGTGACATTCACCGTATATTTATTGAATTTAATTCTCATCCCTTTTATGTTGTTGTGCATGTGCTCCTTGGGGAGTACAAATAACCAGGTACCAGAGTGTTACCTTGAGTGAGTGTTGCTTGATCGAGTCCTAGGAGTCGCTCTGATACATAACACGGGATTTGGGAATTTTCTATAATTTGCATTGTTTTTAATTGTTATGTATCTTAATTCATGATTATGTTGAATCACACATTTTGTGGAGTTTTTATTATTGTTGAGGCTTCAGCACCATGAAGTTAATTAATTTGAGTTTTTCCGCTGCTTAGTTGATTACTATGAATAAAGGAAGTAATAAAGTGACTCGGGAGTTTATTAGTTTATTTGAATGGTGTGACATCCCATTTGTGTATTCTGATGTATTATTCTTTATATTTTATTATTATTATGGGAAAATGGGGTGTTACAGATGCTCCATTCGAGGAATCCCCCTCTTGTCAAAGAAAAATTTGTCCCCATCATTTTTCTAATTTACTTTTCTTCTGGCAACTCAGACTCTCTCCAAGTTCTTAGCAGCTTTCCTATCATAGATTGAACTGTATCTAGGACACATTAATGCCTCAAAATTTTTCTTCTGCCAACGAAGAAGAAAATCAAGCAAGTTTTTGTTGACCTTAGGATATTCCATTTTCATTTGGTCTTCCTCCCTCATGATGTCCTCTTTGTTATCATTCATTCCTCCTTCCCCACTTAGTTCCACCATATTGACTTCAACACTAGGACCATCAGTGATCCCCATCCTTTGAAACTTGAGTCTAAGGCCTTCGGTACCTCGATCAAGTTGATATCTGCTGGTTCATTCTAATGGGCATCAGCCACCAGCAGAGGTTCATAATCAACTTTCATCTAAACCTTGTTCTTCTTGCCAAACTTAAGTCTTTCTTCACGGATAGTATTTTGCACCAAATCCCTGAAAAGAAAACATTGTGAGGTTTTGGCCTAAGAAATTATGATACTTGCAAAATCCTCTTTTCTTCTGCTATTCTAACGGAGGAATTTTAGCTCCAGGTGGCACTAACATTTGGCCATATTTGACTAATAAGTTGAAGATTTCGTCACACTTCATCATGTCGAAGGTGTATGTCCTCTTTCGAAATTTGTCATTATTTTCCTGTTCGATGGGATTTTTCCCATATGAAGGAGCAAGAATTTACATGAATAAGGTGGCCCTTGCTTTAATTTGGCAAGATCTATCTCATTTTCGTCGAAGCCCATAGGGTCACTATAAACTTCTAGTTCGTCGTCTTTCGTTTTGACGTACGCTACCCTTTCTCTTCTATTTTTTTACTAGCCCCAACTTTTCCAGCCTTTAAATGTTCGACCTGTCAAAATCTATCTGCTAACTGGGCCATGTCTCTTAAACACTGGGTATCTAACTTCCTTCTAATGGAGTAGTCTAAACCACCTGTAACAATTCGACTAGTTTCTATTTTGGCACTTGAGTAAAACATCCCGCCTTCAGCAAACATAACCTATTAAAGTTATCGTCTATTAGCTCACTAAACTTACGCTTAATGCTATCTAAATCTTTCAAATTTATTTTCGACTAAATCATGTAAAACTGCTCATGGAATAACCTTTCAAAGCAAGTCCAATCATGGACAAAATTCGAAGGAAGTGTCGTAAATCAAGTGAAGGCGTTTTTTTGTAAGGGAAATATTTTATCCTTAAGTTTTCAATATCTTAAATGTCCCCATCCTCGGTCAAGCACATGACTATGTGTTCGACGATATATTTTCTTGTATCACCAGAGAATTTTGTGAAATTTGGGAATTTCCATCCCATGGGTAATTTAGTTTGTAAAATATACTCAGATGAAGGGGGAGTATAATTCAGCCTTTGAAGGCCTACGCTTACCCTATTTCGCACCATTATCCTTTCGACCATTGTTGCCAGATTATTTTATCCTAAAAATTCATCTTGTCGAACACGATTAACAACTTCATCTGCATCCTGGTTTCAATTAACCATTATCACCCTTGGGGCTTGTTTTTCTCTAGCTATTTCTTATTCAATCCAAGGTTTTTCGACTCTTTGCCTCTGGTTAACTTCAAAAAAAATTGGCGCCATTGGTTATGCCTAGTTAATTGTCGGATCATCTTTGAAAACCGCTCCATGGTTTTATCTTAGCCATTCTTGACGAGGTTGTCGAACTACGGCTTAAGGGGCTCCAAAGGAATCTGCAATTCCCGCCATCTGTGCTGCCAATTGATGATTCGTCTGGGCATTTTGTTGATTAGTTTGGGTAGCACATTGGATCAAAGGATTAAATATTATTCCCATTTATTGGGCTAGCACCCCAACTGTTTTGTGGTTACAATCGTCCATCTGTTGTCTAAATGCCATTATGGAATTCTTCGTAATTGTAGGCATTTAGGAAGCAAATCTAGGGGGTTGGATATTTCGACCCATATGATTTATGTTTGAACCTGACCCTTGTAAAGGTGAGAATCTAGACATTCGTGGATCAGGGAATGTTGATGTGCTATTATGCAAACATTCCATTATTGATGTTGGAATACCATAAATATGTTCACGACCATCCATTGGCATCGTAAATCCATCAAAGTTTCTGAAATTACTCGTCCCTGGTGGTCTTGGGGTCAATGGTTGACACTTTTTTCACACTAGGGAGAGAATTGGTCCACTATAGGCATTCGTTAGTATCACTGCCGCAGTTAGTGGAATTGATTCGGTTACAAGTATAGCAGTTTCATTTCGCCCGTTGAAGGAGGGGTTGTTTTCCATTGCTAACTGGTGGATTGACCAATCTCATAATGTATTTCCTCTTGGTTCTTGATTCTTTAGTTCTGACTATTCTACCACTTCTCATTCTCATGCAACAATGTTTAATGAAAAAATTGTGTTTTAAAACAAAACAAAAAATTCCTAAAAAACTAGTCTTCCAAATTCTAATGACTCTGGTTACTTACAGGATCGTTTAGATTGATCCTAGGACAATAATGTTTGTTTCTTAGTTATTTTATAAGTCTTTTTTGGATATTGGTCTTTTTGATTGTAAAGATAAGTTTGAACATAAATGGTAAAGAAAATAAAGATAAAGAAAGTAAATCACAGAGGAAAAAAGTAAAGACTTCGACTGAAAAGTGTAAAGAAATGATAAATGACTTTAAAAATGTAAATATTACAGTCAAAGATAAAATGTGGTGTTTCAAACGTACATTCTCAGAACTCTTTTCTCGATTAACGTTGATACTTTGAGTGTATAGAGTAATTTGTACAACAATTGAACACACATAAATCTAAACTAGAGACTCCTATTTATACTAATTCTAAACAAACGATATTTTTATAAGAACATGGTGAAACTACGCGACCGGAACCTATCATCTGGATGTTAATGAAACATCAATGAATTCTCCACAGAACGTCTTTTATCCCGCCGAAAGGGAAAGGTAAACATCGAGAAAACCTGAAAAGGGAGAAGTCACGGTCTTTCAACCGAGAGATCGGGTAAGGGAGTATGTTACGCGAGGGGAAGGTGCTAGCACCCCACACGCCCGTAGTACTCTACAGTATCCACTCTTGTTGTCTAATCTAATGGGTGTGGTCAAATCCTATGTATATGGTTTATCACTGAAAAGGGAATGCATGCGAGAGAAAAAAAACAATGTAGGGAAAATAAAAATTTATGCTCGGTTGGGCCCTACCCCAATGCCTATGTATCCCTTTTAAGGAATCAGAGCATCCGTAGTTCGGCTTATGTGTTTTGGTTGGTTTGTGTTTTTTAATTAAGAGAAACAAAGATAGTCAAGATGGAAAAACATCAAGTAAAACAACAAACAAAAGAGATGGTAAAACATCGACTAAATGATAACAAAGTAACATGTCAAAGATGGTGAAACATCAATAAAACGGATGGTAAAACATCACACCTAACAATGATATTGAGAATCAAAGTAGGATAACAAACATGTGCGATGGCGAAACATCGGCTTTAAACAAATGTGCGATGGCGAAACATAGGCTAAGAGATAACATGGCAGAGATGGAAACAAATCAAAGAAACAGATGACAAAACATCACACCTAACAATGATATAGAGAATCAATGTAGGATAACAAACATGTGTGATGGAGAAACATCGACTTTAAACAAATGTGCAATGGAGAAACATCGGTAAACCGGGTTTGAAAACAAAGCTAAGAGGCACACAGACAAAGTAAAAATTGGCTTGTATCTTTTACTTTGAAGTAGGGTTTGAGTTTATTAGAAATGTCTTAAGATTTGCCAAGAAAACTATTTCGTTTTAAAAATGTGGAATGCAAAGAAAGGAAAAACAACTAAGGGAAACTAGCCTAGCACTATCCCAAATGTTATCATACAATGGTTGACCCTAAGGTTGAGGTTAAAGGAAAATCCTATCCTATGTTAGCATACATGGATTCCTACCTTAATCAACATGCCAAAGGAAGCTCCACAAAACTATCCTATAGGGAACATGCAATGAGAGCGAAGTCGTGATCTCAATTTCTAAATTGAGTGACTCATCAATCAAAAGTTAAAGAAGAAAAGTAATAAACATCCTATAGGGAACATACAATGAGAGCGAAGTCGTGATCTCAATTTCTAAATTGTGTGAATCATCAATCAGCAATTAAAGAAGAAAAGCAATAAACATACTATAAGGAACATGCAATGAGAACGAAGTCGTGATCTCAATTTCTAAATTAAGTGACTCATCGATCAAAAATAAACACAACACATGCAATCAGACCAAAAAAACCAGAGGGCCTCCTGACATATATCAGCAACAGAGATCCCATCATGCAGTCAGAGAATTATGCAAAATCAAAATGGGAGAAAGGAAGTAGTACAATACCAAACAGATATATTTGTAGCAACCAAGCAAGAATAAAAGAAACCCAGAGAAACTTCAAGCAAGCTGGCATCAGTAGAAAAATCAAATCAGAAATTACACCATCAGGATGTATGTAATTTATCAGATATGAACAAATCCCATGGGTAATGTATGGCATTCACAATCCTAGATATGAGTATCCTGCATAAACCATCAAGCATGCCAAACACAAAAATAATGCCAATATAATAAACTGTGTTCCATAAATAAAGTGGAACACAAAAGCCTCAAGCCAAAAGTTGCAACTTTCTCAGAGTACCTCTCATATTTAACAACCAAGTTAGTATTCCAAAAGGTGAAGAAGTGAGAATAACATGGTGGCAACTACCAAATATTAGACATTATAAGCAAGAGGAGACAAGCATATGCACAGATTAGGTCAAAAGAATTAGAGGACTGTTTCTCCTTCCTATCACCATGTTGAATTGACAATTGAGTATCAATCAAGGATCACAAGAGCTTGAGAATAATATGATCAAGAACTATGAAGGTCAGTAGCAAACATATTTTAATCATGCATAGCTAATTTGATCACAACTTCATGAACACAAAAGGAAATGAAACCTACACAATGCACTAGATGGTTCAAAATATTCAAACATGAAGCTTATAAGGGAAATGGCTTGGGCTAATATGGACAATCAGAATCACATGATCATTAGGTTCCCAATTATAGGCCTCACTCAAGTTCACTGGCCATCAAACAAATTGCAACAAAACATGCAAACATGATTGGATACCTTCACTTCAAAATTATATCAAAAATAAAAACAAGGACCCATAATTCAAACCAAAAATATCTTAACATCTTGGAAGTGTTTAGAAGTAAGAATGCAAGCCCTAAGTTCATGAATGATTGAGGAGGAAACCAAATGAAGTCCAAAGTTCAAAACTAGTTTGTCAAAACTACCAAACTAGACAAGTTTTCAAAATTATTTGTGGAAAAATGTCAAACCAAGTCAAATGATTCAAGAAAAATGGTTTTCAGATCCCCAACAAATTCATGAACCATAATCAAGACCTGCATTCCAAGAAAAGTCCAAGGCACAAAGGTTTTGAATATGAAACTTGCACCATAAGCAACAAAACCCTAGATTTTGACTTTTAATTCTAAATATTGATTAAATAGGACCAAAACTCAAACAAATTAAACCAAGGTCATGCAAAACATCAAGAAACCCTAAATGTCAGAAAATATATTTTTCACATTTTTTTTATTAGAAAAATAAAAAAAATGGAATTAAACTCAAACAATTATGCCATTAACAAATATTCACATATCAAAATAAAATTTAAATCAAAAAGTCAGAAAAAAGGCCAACCAAAATTATATTCAAATATTAGAGCCAAAAACACACACCCCTGAATTTTGTGAATTCTTTGGATAAAAGGAAAATATTAAAAATAAGGAAACAAATCATGAAAAAGGTCAAAGTAAAAATATATTCAGATTCTATGATTTAAAACAAGATTACATGAGTTTTTGGGAATTTTTTGAATTAATAGAAGTATTAAAAAATAAAAATAAAAATAAACAAATATTACAAATAACCTTTTGAAATTAAATTTTAAATCAAAAATAAGAAAAATGAAGAACCAAAATCAGAATCAATTTTTACATTATTTTGTGAGTCTCAAATGATTTTTGTGGATTTTTTAGATTACTAGGACTATTAAAATAAAAATAAACTTTTAACAATTAATTAATTAATCCTATGAATTTTTTAAACCAATCAAATTATTTTTAAAAAAATCCAAAAAAATAGGACAAATACTAGAAAATAATATTGACCTATGGTGATTTTTTTGGATTTTTGAATGTGTTTTGATCAAAAAACAAAATTAAACAAAATATCAAATAAAACAAAAATTCAAATAAACCAAAAAATTCAAGCAGACCAATCATGATGTGCCACCACATCATCTTCAACCTCTGGACAGTTCAAAAGCACGCGCAACATCCATATTTTGGGCTCACTTTCAGATCCACATATCATACTTAATTTTGCATCATTTTTTATGAAATCAAAGGCAAATCAAAGCTAGCATGGCAAGGAATCCATAGCAATTCGAATCAAATCAAATCATCAACCACATTGTCCACAATCAAGTCATGAATATGAACAAAAACATTCTGAATCGCGAGTTTCAGAGCATCAAATCATGCATAATTCATCAAATTAAACGCTATAAAACTTCAGAAACATTCCATTAACATCACTGAACATGAATCCAAGCTCAAACATCTCAATAAACAAGTGCATCTCAGGAATCGAAGTTTGGAATCATTACCTCAAGGCGAAAATTGATCTACTATCTCGTTCACTTTAGATGCAAAAAAATGGTGCTAGCTTGATCTACTTGCTTTGCTGAAGCAGAATCCACAAGAATTTTGAAGAAAACACCAAAGAATTGAGTGAATCGAATCAAGTTGCAGAAGTAGAAGGAAAATTCCATGTATGGAATTCTTGCAAATGGCACGTACTCTCCCTCTCTCTTTGCTTGCTTCCTATTATATAGAGTTTGTACAGAAGGTTAGAAGTGGAAATCATACTTTAAAACCGTTGGAGGGTAGGATTGGGAGTTTTGGCCAAAAATGAGGTGCATACTGAATCAGGTGTTTTGCCTGTGCATTCTCTTGCTTCTTATGCATTTTGTGAGCCAAATAACTTCAGAATTACACTCCCAAAATGCCAGCTCACGATCATTTGAAATGAAGAAGTGTTGGTGAATTTGCAATTTTGAGCAAGTTTGTCATTTATTCAATCCAACATGTGCAATACCATATGGGGCACAAAATAGTGAGTATAATAGGCCTCAGCATGTCACAAATTACCAATGGGCTTGATTAGAAGCAAGACGAATGGCTAAAACTTGAGTTTGCAAGAAATGGCCATTTAGCATATTTGCCGAATTTCAATAAAATACCCCAAAATTCCAAAACTCATAACTTGCTCATACTTTTGAGTTTTGCCGCAAATGAGCACAATTTTGAAAGGTATTAGAAAGATATACAATCCCTTAGTTTTGAGTTTTTTCAATTGAATCCATTAAGATCCTCAAAATTTGGCTTGAAATTCACTAAATTTGAAAAATGACCTATAATTTTGCAACTTCAAGAGACCATAACTTTTGATTCCTGGCCAACATGGACATGAGACCAAAAGGAGGTGAAAGATCAATCCCTTAGATTTCCAAGCGTATTTCATTCGTATTTTTGTGATCAAAGATGAATAAAATATGAATTTTTGAAATTAAGTCTTCATTTTCCAAAATTAGAAACTTTTACGCTTTCTTCAAGAACAAGTTTCAACCCAAACTTCAATCTCTTTGATCCAATGAACAAAATGGACTTGAAATATGAAAAGTTCATCCTTGAATTGATGGTTGACCAAAAGTTCCCTTGGTCAACTTTGACTTTGACTGATTTGAACCAAAATGACCATTTTGCCCCTCTGAATCAATTGATCCACTTTCTTTTAAAATTGATGATCAAAACCTCAAACATATGATCTTCCAAACATATAGAGGCCATGTGAAAAGTTTCACTTCAAAATTCTCAAGAAATCTTGATGAAAACCAAAACCCTAGTTGTGTTCAACACACTAGGAGACTGATGAATTATCTTCAAAACTTCAAATCCTCTGGGCATCTTGACCAATTTCTTGTACAAAGATCTTTCAAATATCAAAGAAATGTAGTAACTCCATAAATCAAGACTTGTACATTGGAAGAACTAATAGCCTTACTTCAAACAAAACCCTAATTTGGCTGATGAATCCAAAGAGTGATTTCACTTGTGATCAAACACAAGCTCCAATCTTCAGATGATCCAAAGAGATGGATAAAGCATCTTGAGATATGAAAAAACTTTTGAGCTTGAAAGATTCAGAGGTTTAGATGATAAGATTCTTCTTGAGCAATTTGTTAATGCCATCACCCTTCAAAGCTTGAGGAAAACTTGGTCACCAAAGTACTTTGTTCCTGTCACAATGTATGAATGTAATGCACTTTGATGTTCTTGATAAAACATAAGCCTAAATTAAGAGGGTTAATTTTGGGGTACAACAGCTTCCCCTATTCAAATATCTTCAACATGATAAGTGAGAAAAGTGATAACTTTCGAGCGTTCAGGGTTGAAGATGTTTGAATACGAAAGAACCCGAAAATTTACACTCTTGAAAGAAACGGAAACAAGACCTCCCGAGACATGCGTCAGAATGAAACTTCAACGCAGATTAAGACATAATGAAAACAAGAGAAGAATAGGCGCAACTGAACTTCCGGACAAACGTGCCAGGGCAAAAATGGGCTTTAGAAAAGGTGAGATAAAACTCGAGCAACAGAGTATAGGCGCAACTAAACTCTACAACAGAAAATGTACGCGGGTGAGGAGACGAAACTCTGAGCTCGACCCAAAAGAAAAATGGCTAGAGTGCGTGATTCTAGGAGCACTTGCTAATCTCAACTAAGATAGACAGTATGAAGGAACTGAAAGAATCTCATAAATGAGGAACAAAAGCGAGACAAAACCCGACTCAATAACTAGTTAGGCAAAACTAGACTAGATGAGTACCAGGACGAAATTGGATTTCACACACGGGTAACGACGCGAAACTCGACCCAAAGCGAAGTGATGAGAGTTCATGTTTCTCAGAGCACCTGCTAGTCTCAGATCAAAGGATAAACAGTGACAAAACCTGATAGAAGAATCCTAGGAAAAGGAGACTGATTTCAAACCAGGGACGCAGCACGAACACTACACTCGATAAATGAACACCGTTAAAGAGTCCAAGGTAGGAAAGCAAAAACGAGACGAACTCGACTCAAATAACTAGTTAGGCAAAACTAAACTAGATGAGTACCGGGATGAAACCGGATTTCACGCACAAGGTGAGGAGACGAAACTCTGAACTCAACCCAAAGCGATGAGATTAGGGCGTACACCTAAAAACCTGCTGAAAGCGAATATCAGGACGAAACTGGTATTCGAAAGGTGTATCAATAGACATTGGAATGAACCGGAGAGGGTAGTAAAGACTAAACCCGAGAAGACCGAGCCAGGGCGAAACTGAACTATAGTCAATAGTAGACAGTCAAACAAAAAAATGATTGACGTCAAAAGGATATTGGTATAGGGATGAAAATGAGATAACGAGGACGAAGATCTCGCTGGGGATTTAATCCGAAGTATTAACAAAACACTGGGGATGACGGGAATAATAATGGCTTATGTTCTGATGCATGTTTGAATTCTTTTTATATAGAGCAATGCTCCAAATAATGGAAATGCTACACGTTTTGGTAGATGCAGTGTAATGATGCATGTCTAAAAGTCTCACTGGGGAATGGCCAATTGAGAAGCCAACAACCAAGGGGTCAGCATCTGACATGACTTGCAAAAATAAATTGCAAAATCCAAAGGAGAGGAGAAAATACGGGAAACCACTAGAGGGGGAGCCTTGAAGAGACAAAGCCTTGTGGAGAATAACAGAAGGGCAACCAGTAGAAACGGGCCACGAACACTTGAGAGGAGCTGCAAAAATAAATTGCAAATTCCTAGAGAAGATCAGGTCGACACTGTAGCTTCCGGAAAGGGATGAAAACCTTTGTTAGAGGAACAAAGCCCTGCTGAAGAGATGGGACCTCACCTGGGAGATAGAACTTTGTTGAGGATTGTTGTTGGAGAGAGATTTTTATTGGAATGCAACCATTGGATGGATCATGCAAATAGTCACACAGTAACGACCTTACTGGGGAATAAGAGAAGATCCTTAACATAAAGATGCCCCAGTCAACAGACCAACTGGAAAATGAAAGGTCAAAGCGAGAGATCTCTATTGGGAATTCCATTGGGGAGTTGAAACTTCCAGAATGTGGGTTCTTACTTAACGACTCCACCAGGGATGGATCATACATCCAAACTTGAAGTCTTGGAACGAGGCTTTTTGAAAGAAAATCCCTGGAGTAACAAAACTTTGCTGCGGAAATGAAACTTCACCGGGGAAAGGAAACTTCACTGGGGAAAGGAAGCTTCACTGGGGAAACGAAATTTCATAAGGGATAAGCAGAAGAAGAAAGTCGAACATTCCCTTCTTGACCATCATTAAGCTCTTTACAGGTATTCAACGTGTAAACTTTTTTTGATGTCAAACAGCTGTTTTGTATACAGAAAAATGTTTGTTGAGAATGATAGACCTGATGCAATAATTATTTAAGCCTTGAAGTTGAAAACTTTAACAAAATGTCGCATCTCTGTTGTGAACGAATCACTGGCTAAAGTGCAAAAAGGTTTTAAAACTTTTCTTTCCTTTTTTTGTAAAACTAGTTAAAATGCGAGCGATAAGATACCAACACGGCTATGTAACACATATTTGGGGCGTTTAGGAAATGTTATCCTGTCGCAATATGCTTTTGAGTTAAACCCTTGTTTCAGTTAGGACTTTTAGAGGTTGTAACGTGGCCTGGTTCGAGGTTCTTTTGAAAAAACATTTTCAAGGCTCAAGTTATTTGGTGCCCACCCCCTTCGTGATATTCTCCTGTCCTAAGTTCAGTTGACTTTTCACAAGCGTTCATCTTTCAAAAAAGATTTATAATGGTTGAGTGATCACGACAAATCCTTCCAACACGATCGTCGAAATTTTTGCTGCTTTTGCTATTATTATTCCTCTTCTTTTGATGAAAATTTTATTGAATAATCTTTTTTTGTTTTGGAATTTCAGGCTCTCTTTTCCCTAACTTTTTCCTGGATAGAAATCTTTTGAATTTCAATTTTGGGAGTCCAGCGGGATGCCCTAACTTTTGCCTAGGCGATTTGTTTTCAAGTTTCGACTTAGCGGGGCTTTTTGTTTATTTCTTATTCATGTTTCCCACTTTGAACAAGTCAATGTGACTTTAGGTCTTTTGAACTTTTTCTTTTTTTTCCTTCCCTTTTTTTTGAAGAAAACAAATGCCTCATACCTTGGTCGGCGAGGGATATCCATTATTGTATCGATTCGATCTCGACCTCGGGATTTTGTGAGGACCTGAAAATCATGGCTTAGACATTTTTCCTGATCTCATGATGCGAAAAATAAAATGCAGTGATCCTCAGAGGGGACATTCCTTCTGAAATTTGAATGCTTGGGCAAATCAACTGAATATCTACCCTGCCCCTGGTTTACAAAAAGGTTTATTTTTCTTTTTCGAACAGAAAGAAAACTCCTACTTCGAAGGCTCAGAGGGGTTAACGAGGGTCTAACTCCCATATATCTCCAATGTTTGGGGATTGAAACAATGCCTGTACATCGTCAACAGGGTTCTACTCGAAAGCATACCACTACAGTCACTTTTTTTAGCTAAACTCCTTCCTCCCAATTCTTGGCCATGCAGAAGAATTGGCACAGCTGGTATCAAAATGCCCGAAAAACAATTGAAGAGTGATATTGTATGAAAAAAAATTTCAAGGAAAAAACATTCAACGCATCAAGGCTGACATTCAGCTATAAACAAAATCCTATATGCAGACAATGCTAAAACAATCAATCAAGATAACCCATGGAAGTGCAGCAAAGAAACGTAATAAAAGCCATTATGGGGAAGTAGTGTCTCCAGCCAGGTTCACCGGTCCTGCCGACCTGCCGTAACCTTGATATTATCCTGACCTATGATCGTTAACAACGGCCCGAAGCTGTGAAACAAAACCGCAAGGCAAAAATGAATAAAAGAGTGAAAGAGAAGTCCACCAAACAGAGAAACAAACATGCCCCTTGCACAGCGGTGGTTGTGTTTGTTATCCGCATTTTAAGCGATCAGCCAACCATGATTTAGATTACCATATCTATGTAAGGGCTACGAAGTTTATATGCTCATGCTTATCAAAAATATTGGACGTTTTTGCAAACAAAATAGTAAAAAGAGAGAAAAGAAAAGTATGTGTATACTTGAAAGAAGATATTCTATTGATTTTGAATAAATCAGCCTGTGAAAAAGGCATTTACATTTGGAAGCAAGTAATTACAAAATTGAAGCAAACTAGTGTTTACAAATGGAAACGTGAATGTGAATATCCATCAAGTCCCAATTCTGCTATGACTTTGATGACTCTTATAAATCTAGCTTCCTGCTTTCAGACAGATCATTCTTGGATTAGCTTCGAGCTTATGCCAGGTGACATAACGAAGGAAAGAAACAAAGGATCTCATGTTGAACGTAGTAATTTGCTTTAAGTCCCTAACTTTTGCCTGAATCGCCCTTTCAGGTTTTCGATTCACCGGGACACCCTTTTTTTGCCTAAATCGCCCTTTCGGGTTTTCAGTTTAGCGGGTTTTTATTTTTTTATGCAAAGTATTTTTTAACTACGTCAGCATTTATATGGAGATGGAAGTACTCTCCATCCATAGTCGTGAGCATCATCGCTCCTCCAGAGAAAACTTTTCTTACCACAAAAGGACCATCATAAGTTGGAACCCACTTGCCTCTGGGATCTCCCTGGAGAAGAATTATCCTTTTGAGCACAAGGTCACCTGGCTTATAACATTGAGGCCGTACCCTCTTATCAAAAGCTTTTCTCATCCTTTACTGATATACCTGACCATGACATACATCCGTTAATCTCTTTTCATCAATAAGTTCCAGCTGATCCAGCCGATTCTGTACCCATTCACTTTCATCCAGCTTAACATCTCTCATGACCCTAAGAGAGAGAATCTCGACTTCTACCGGAAACACTGCTTCCATGACGTAAACCAATGAAAATGGAGTTGCCTCAGTCGAAGTACGCACCATGGTGCGATAACCATGCGAAACGAAAGGCAACATCTCATGCCAATCTTTATAGGTTACCACCATCTTCTGCATAATTTTCTTGATATTCTTATTGGCCGCTTCGACAGCGCCATTCATCTTTGGTCGGTATGGGGAAGAGTTGTGATGCTTGATTTTGAAGGACTCGCAAAGCTCCTTCATCATCTTGTTGTTCAAATTAGACCCATTATCGATAATGATCTTTTCAGGCACTCCGTAGCGACAGATAATGTTGTGCTTAACGAACCGAGTTACCACTTGCTTGGTGACATTGGCATAGGATGCAGCTTCGACCCATTTGGTAAAATAATCAATGGCAACCAGAATGAAACGGTGCCCGTTGGACGCAGTCGGTTCAATCTTGCCCATCATATCAATTCCCCACATCGCAAACAGTCAAGGGGAGGTCAAGACGTTCAAAGGTACTGGCGGCACATGCACCTTGTCAGCATATACTTGACATTTGTGGCAAACCCGCGCATGATTGTAACATTCAGTCTCCATGGTGGACCAATAATAACCTGCTCGCAAAATATTTTTAGCCATGGTATGCCCGTTGGAATGGGTCCTGAAATCACCTTCATGTATCTCCTCAATGATTCTAGCTGCTTCTTTCTTGTCAACACATCTGAGCAGTAAACTGTCATGATGCCTTTTGTACAACACACCACCACTGAGAAAGAACTTAGCTGAAAATCTTCTCAAGAACTTCTTATCTGTGACGGATGCCTCCTCAGGGTACTCTTGTGTTTTGAGGTATCGTTTAACGTCATAAAACCAAGGGTTACCGTCTGGCTCTAAACTGGCCTCAAAACAGAAACCTGGCTCACTCAAACTTTTGATAGTAATGGAAGGTGCCTCATTAGCCCACTTAACCTTGAACATGGAGGACAAAGTTTCCAGTGCATCAGCTAGAGTTTTTTCTTCTCTGGGAATGTGTTCAAACATGATCTCTTCGAAGTACGGAATCAGCTTCATAACATGCTCACGATACGGAATTAGGTTCTGATGGCGAGTCTCCCAATCTCCATTAATCTGGATGATAACAAGATTGGAATCCCCGTAAACTTTCAAAAATTTGATGCGCAAGTCGATCGCCGCTTCAATACCATAAATGCAAGCCTCATATTCGGTCATGTTGTTAGTGCAATCAAAACAGATACGAGCCGTGAAAGGAATGTGGTATCCCTCAGGAGAAGTGATAATAGCTCTGATGTCGTTACCCATGGCATTAGATGCACCATCAAAAACAAGCGTCCAACATGATCCCGGCTCGGGTCCTTCGTCTGGGTCTGGTATGTTACAATCCAGAATATACACAATTTCCTCATTTGGAAAATCAAACTTCATCGGTTCATAATCGTTCATGGGCTGATGAGAAAGATGGTCGGCCAATACACTACCCTTAATTTCCTTTGGAGTAGTTTATTGGATATCATATTCTGTGAGTATCATCTGCCAACGGGATACCCTGCCTGTAAGAGTTGGTTTCTCAAAAATGTACTTGATTGGATCCATTTTGGATATCAAGTAGGTGGTCTGAGTTAACATGTACTGCCTCAAACGTTTGGCGGCCCAGGCAAGTGCACAACAAGTCTTTTCCAGCAATGAGTACCTCGACTCGCACTCCGTAAACTTCTTACTTAAGTAGTAAATAGCCTGTTCCTTCTTCCATGTCTCGTTGTGCTGACCGAGAACATAACCCATTGAGGTCTCCAACACAGTTAAGTACATGATTAGTGGCCTTCCTTCCACTGGCGGCATGAGTATCGGAGGTTCCTAAAAATACTCCTATATTTTGTCAAAGGCCTTCTGACAATCCTCATTCCATTTTACTGTTTGACTTTTCTTCAACAACTTGAACAAAGTTCACAGGTGGCTGTGAGATGAGAAATAAATCTGGAAATATAGTTTAACTTTCCCAAGAAGCCACATATTTCCTTCTCTGTTTTTGGCTCAGGCATTTCCTGTATCACTTTGACCTTAGCCGGGTCCACTTCGATACCTTTTTCACTTACAATAAAACCCAACAGCTTGCCGGATCTCACCCCGAAGGTGCAGTTATTCGGATTCAACCTTAGCAAGAACTTCCTCAATCTCCCGAACAATTTTTTCAGATGAATAAGGTGTTCCTCTTCTGTGTCAGACTTGGAAATCATATCGTCTACATATACCTCAATCTCTTTGTGAATCAAATCATGAAAGAGAGTGACCATGGCGCGCTGATATGTTTCCCCGACATTTTTCAAACCAAACGACATCACTTTATAACAGAAAGTTCCCTAAGGCGTGATAAATGTTGCTTCTCCATATCCTCCGGAGCCATCTTAATTTGATTGTAACTCGAAAAGCCATCCATGAATGAGAACACCTTGGAATGAGCAGTGTTATCGACCAACACATCAATATGCAGAAGAGGGAAATCATATTTAGGGCTAGGGCTAGCCCTGTTCAAATCCCTATAATCCACGCACATCCTGACCTTACCATCTTTCTTTGGAACAAGCACAATATTTGAAATCCATGGCGAATAATTGACAACCTTTAAGAAATTTGCGTCCAACTGCTTCTGGACCTCCTCCTTGATCTTCTTGGACATCTCAGGATGAGTTCTTCGGCGCTTTTGCTTGACAGGAGAACAACCTTCTTTGAGCGGTAGTCGATGCACCACTATATATGTATCCAACCCAAGCATATCCTTATAAGACCAAGCGAAGATATTAGAATACTCACGGAGTAGCTCAATCAATCTGACCTTTATACTTTCTTCGAGATCGGCCCCAATCTTGACCTCTCTTCTTACCTCTTCTGTGCCAATATTCACCACCTCAATCGAATCCTGATTCGGCTTAATAGTCTTCTCCTCTTGTTTCAACAGTCTTGCTAATTCCTCAGGAAGATTACAATCCTCATATGCTTCTTCTTTAGCTTGATAAATAGGAGTATCAATGTCATAATGAGCCATAGCAGAGTCTTTATCGATAGAATCAGTGGTGGAAGTGCATCTGCATGAATGACATTTTTGTGTTTTTTAGTGACAGTGTGTGAAAAGAGAAACATTGCCATTTAAAAAGAAAGAAAAGAAAAGAACAAAATTTTGAATGCAAAAACGTCCTTTATTTCATGATAAACTTGAAAATAAACATGGTGGCCCTATACAAATGATTCACTACGCCTTGGGCAGAGCGTAGGAATTATGATATGAGAAATAAAGAAACAAGAAAATTACTCCTCAGCGCTTGAAACTTGGATAACATCCACAGAAGTCCAATTGTTGAGTGTCTGGCCTAGAATACTCGGACGAATCCAATATTCAACATTGTAGTCATCAACTCTATAGTTTCCAATTGCATTGATGTGCCCTTCTTGAGCAGCACAAGGGCGGGAAAACTTCACAGGAGTAGAGAAAATAGATGCTCTAGGAGTTGCACTCTGCTGACCTCGGCTAAAACCAAGACCAAATTTGTCAAACTTCGGAGTAACGTCTAGCACCTGACCCCAACCTTCAGGGTTACCACCTTCCACTACAACTCTCGCATCTTTGAGAGAAGACATAACAGTTTCCGATTTCTTTTTTTGCTCTGGAGAAGGAAAATTGACAGCATGAATTGTCTCAAATGCCTGAAACGGCGTTTCGTGTATCTCACCTTCAACTTCGACATAACGAAATGACGTCAAATGACTCACAATGTACTCTTCCTCTCCGCACACAGTTATCACCTTTCCCTCCATGGGATACTTGAGTTTCTGATGAAGAATAGAAGTAACTGCTATTGTTCTATGAATCCACGACCTCCCCAACAAGCAACAGTATGCTGGCTGTATATCCATCACAAAAAATGTAGCTTTAAATGTGCGAGGACCAACCTTGATTGGTATCTCCACCTCCCAAAATATTTACCTTTGAGACCCATCAAACGCCTTCACCATCAAATCGATAGGGCGCAACTCTAGTCCAGAATAATCAATCTTCATCAATGTTGACTTGGGCAATACATTTAAAGATGATCCTGTGTCTACCAAAATCCGGGATAAAGTAGTGCCTCTGCACTCCATTGAAATATGCAACGCTTTGTTATGGTCTGGTCCCTCTGGAGGAAGATCAAAATCGGTGAAGCCCAAACCATTCCCGGCATATATATTAGCACAAACATTCTCAAACTGATGGACTGTTATCTCATGTGGTACGAACGCATTCTTTAACAACTTCATCAAAGAATTTCTATGAGGTTCTGAATAAATCAATAGAGACAAGATAGACATCTTAGAAGGAGTATGGCTCAAATGATCAATTATGCTATAAACACTTTTTCTGATAATTCGCATCAACTCTTCAACCTCATCGGGAACTGAAGAAGCTTCCGGCATCGGAATTGGTTAAGTCACATTGGCTGGCATAACCCTTGGATTACCAATCATTACCTGTTGTTTTCCCTTTCCTCTTGCGGAAGCATCAGCCGCATCTTGCACATTGGAAGGACCAAATACTCTCTCACTTCTCGTCATTCGACCCATACTAGAAAAGTTATGGACTTCCTCTTCATCGCCTTCAGCACGTTCTTCCTCAAACAAACGAGCATTAACCTCCTGCTTTACCCCGTGGTAATAAACATCGGCACCGTAATGCCACGGAACAAACTTCTCACTGGTATACGGCATGGGACCAGGTATTGTAATCAATAGAGGGGGTGCCCTTGATAGGGCAGGAATACATGCAGGGGTGTAAGGAATAGATATTACAATAACATCCTCTTCAGTAATCTTACGGCATCTTGATTTTCTATCGAACTGCAGGGAACCCTCTTTTATCAACAACTAGATACCTGCTTTCAAATCATCACAGCCCTTCGGTTTCCCTCTACACTTGGCACACTCTGAAGTACAACCCGGGAAAATATAATTTTCAAGCAAATACCTCTTAACATACCACAACGGAGTAGTTACTTGTTCCACATCCATGATTAAATTCAACATTTCACCATTATCATCAATCATGTTAACAACACCCCCTCCATGCCTAGGAATTGGGTTTTGAGTAAAATTCGGACCAGTTACCGAAGTAAACTCAATTGCCTTAGCGTCCAATAAGTCTTGTACCTTTCACTTCAATGCAAAACAATTATCAGTAGAATGGCCAACTCCGCCTGAATGGAATTCACATCTTGCGTTAGCATCATAGTTAACAGGGAGTCTTGCGGGTGGTGGCAGCATATTCCTCAGACTGATCAACTTCAAATCAAGCAGATGGTGGAGTGCTTCAGTAAGAGATACCGGCAAGGGATCAAATTTTCTGGGTTGTCTCTCCTGCTGATTATTATACTGACGGGGAGCATCTGGATGTCTTTGTTGTTAAGGCACTGTATTCGGTCTCTGCTGCGGAGGAGCATTAACAGGAATAGAAACAACATTGATTTGTTGGTGCTGACGATCCTCTCTCCGTCCTCTATGAGAGTAAACTGCACTCGTGTCACCTTCCCTTTTCTTAGGGTAAGCGTTGAATGGTTTCTTACTGCCCCCGGATGAGCCACTAGAACCTCCAATCTGAATCTTTCCCAATTTCAAACCCACTTCAATTCTTTCACCAGCCATAACCAAGTCTGCAAATCCTGCCAAAGTACTTCTTATCATGTGCTCATAGAATGGCCCTTGCAGGGTACTCATAAACTAATCAATGAGTTCTCTCTCCATGATTGGAGGTTGAACCCTCGCAGCCAACTCACGCCACTTCTGAGTGTATTCCTTGAAAGATTCTTTTGGTCCCTGTGACATATTCTGTAACTGAGTGCGATTAGGCGCCATATCCACATTGTACTGATAATGTTTGACAAAAGCCCGAGCAAGATCATTCCAGCAACGAATATGAGTTTTCTCCAACTTCATGTACCACTCTAGGGATGCCCCAGACAGACTATCCTGGAAAAAGTGAATCAAAAGCCCCTGATCCTTAGTATGTACTGACATCTTCCGGAAATAAGCAGTTGCATGAGTAATAGGACACGACGTTCTGTTGTACTTCTCAAATGTAGGAGGCTTGAACTTTGGAGGAACTTTCACCCCAGACACCAACCCGAGATCATTAGCATCCATACCAAGGACTCCCTTCCCTTTCACAGCCTTCAGACGCTCTTCCAATAAACGATACTTCATATCCTCAATCTGAACCCTCGACTCTGAACGCCGAACGGAAAATTGATCTTCATTTTGGTCAAAGTCAAAATCCTGCTCCATATAATTCCTTACACCGCCCTGATTAACTCTTCTGTTCTCCATAAGACGAGGTCCGGGAGACGGAGGAAACTGCCCTACATTGCGCACAAAAGGGTTTCCCGGCATCCCATGAAAATTTCCAGAAGGCTGATCTTGCACATCCCCTATTCCTACAGAAATGTCCTGATAGAGCCCTTGATTTTCACCATCCCCTAAATGGAAGCGCTAGTTGTTGATAATGGCAGCTAGTTCCTCCTGTCGGCGATTCACATTGGTGATGACCTCCATGAACTGAGTAATCTGAGTAGCCATCAGGTCCCTCATTTCAGTGAGTTCAGCTTGAACATGTTCCATCTGTCTTCTCAAGTTGTTTCTGGTGGAATACCGATGAGTAGTCGTCTTGAATTCTGGATAAGAAAAGCAGCAGAATAAGAAAACCGTCTTGATATAACCTGTAATGTTATGAAATGCATGATGTGCATGATATGTTTGTCATTTCCAGGTATCCAAGAGTCCTTTTATTCATCAGTCATGGCATGCAACCATACAATCAAAAGAGAAAAGATAATAGGATGAACACTTCCAATTATTCACAAACAAAAGAAACGATGTCCAAGTGACTTCGGACAATTAAGAGTAAAATGATAAACAACTAAATACATGTCTTAAGAATAAAGCAAAAAGAACTGAATAATATCAACAATCAATTGGTCCCTTCCAACAATTCTGGGGGTGACCAAATATACCAAAAGTAAATAACAGAACTAAATCTCCGGAACTAGACATGCTTCAAGATGTTGACAGTACTCTTCAAGTATGGCTTTCTCCTTCAAAAGTAGAGATGCAAATCTTTTACTTTCTTGGGACCGATCTTCTGCGACACGCTTATGGGCCACTTCCTTCTCAAGCTGAGCATCTTTGTCTTTGAGCTTCTTCTCCAAGTTTTGAATCTTCTTCCGGTAGCTATTCTCAGATATATGAAGCTTCTGACACTCTTGCTGAGTCTTACTCAATTCTTCTTCCATTTCAGCATGAGATCTCTTCCTAAAACCGGCTGAATCAGAAGTTTCCCCTTGAGCTTCCTTGAGTTTGCGAGCTAAGTCGGCCCTTTCTCGATCTGCCCAATAAAGTTTAATCCCCGCCTCACGGTCTTTTGCACGAAGCTGAATGTTCTCAACATGAATCTGGGTGAATATCTCGGTAGGAACTGTGTTACTCAGAACAGCAGGAGGTTGTTCGTATAGAGGAGCCGACCTTGCAAATGGCAACCGTAAGATCTTAATCCTGGCTTTAACCCACTCCAAGTAAGGAACCCTAGCAACAGGAACCTTCTTTCCCAAAATAGTTCTATCCTTCCTGTGAATTTCCTTCTAAGCACATGTCACTCTTTTCAATATTTCAGGATCACTTCCTCTAGCGAAATACACTGATTCAGACACCTCCTCAACCTTTGGTGGTCCATCCATTGCATATCCCAATTGACGATAAGCAAGCACAAGATTATAGTTGATACACCCCTTAGTTCCTATGAGGGGAACATTAGGGAAATCACTGCAGCTAGTGACAACACTTCGTATTTCCCCCATGACATAATTCCACCGGATATCAAATGAAGTGAGGTTGACAAGCCTTGACGACCATCGGAGAGAATGCATGGTATCCATGAAAGGGCCACTTACTGGTAGATGCAACTTAATCCATTGATACAATATCGAATGACATAAACTTACATTACCACCTTTTCCATGCTTGGAATGAATTGTGTAAAGAGTATCTGCCAAGAGTGTCGGTATCGGGTTCTTGTTTCTAAAAACACAAATAGCCTCCAAATCCATAAAATTTCTCTTGTAGGGGAAAAGGACGCTCCCATATATCATGAGATCAAACAGAGAACTGAAGTCACTCCAATTGCCTTTCTTTGCCCAGTCTTCAACCTTCTTCACTAGAAAGTCCAAATAAAACCCTGTAGTACCCTCACTGGACTTCCAATTGTCTTTCACCTCTTTCCAACCCAAATGAAGAATCTCAACAATAACTTCGAACTTCAGCTTCTCCGGTACGTGGACAAAAGGAACTTCATCGGTCAATCTGATATTAAGTAGGTACGCGTACTCTTCTAGTGTGGAAACCAGTTGTTAATCTTGAAAGGTAAAGCACCGTAATTCTTTGTCATAGAACTGGAAGAGAGTGATCAAAGCCATCGGGTCAACTGGAGTGTTAAGGACTAGTAACAAGTTGCCATAATTTTTGTTGAAATTACTCAGAACATCACCCTTCAGATAGGAACTCAACCTCTTCAACTCGGACACATCAATGGTGGGAATCTGATAAGAGAAAGTATGCCTGGTAAGCTCTTTAACATGAACTGAATCACACTCAACTGGAGGGAGACCGGCCATTTCTGATGGGAAGAAGACTCTTGAATGTCCCTGGAAAATGACATGCGCATGCTAGTTATTTTTTTTACATCATTTTTTTAAAATAAATATGCTATGATGCAATATGACAGGATCAAAGTTTCACACTGGATCGTGGCTGGACCATTACAGAACAACACAACTCAAGATCACAAGAGAATATCGAGGCTTCAAAACTATCATGGGAACCTGAGTCACCTTCGCAACACAAAGTCACCAACAGTACTTGTACCTGTAAGAAAAGTTTTCCCGCCCCTCTCACGGGTGTAGTCTAGGTCAAGGTAAGGTTAAAAGCCAAATCAGAGTACGAGAGCTTGAATGTCAGTATTATCATACGATAACACCTATCTGAACTACCTCTGAAGTCATGGGTCTCATGGTAAGGTCTACAAAGCATCCGCCTCATAGCTTCCATGGCCACTCTATTCCCAGTTCCTATGGAATTCACTCATAGCCTGGGTATGAGGCCTTTTACCTCATGGAACAACCCACCCATCAAGAAAATCCAAAAACCAAACAGTCCAGCCAAATCCAGTATGCAGAAAGTAAAGTGCACATAGGATGCAATGCAAACAGATAAACATGCAAAGCAGTAAAATAAACACCCAAAAAGAAAACAAACAAGAGCTAGGATCGACTCCAGGATGGACCAGCAAAAGGTAAATCTATCCCCAGTGAAGTCGCCAGCTGAAACTACGCGGCCAAAACCTGTCATCTGGATGTTAATGAAACATCAATGACGTCTCCACCAAACGTATTTTATCCCGTCGAAAGGGAAAGGTAAACATCGAGAAAACCTGAAAAGGGAGAAGTCACGGTCTTTCGACCGAGAGATCGGGTAAGGGAGTCTGTTACACGAGGGGAAGGTGCTAGCACCCCACACGCCCTTAGTACTCTACGGTATCCACTCTTGTTGTCTAATCTAATGGGTGTGGTCAAATCCTATGTCTATGGTTTATCACTAAAAAGGGAATGCATGCGAGAGAAAAAAAACAATGTAGGGAAAATAAAAAGTTATGCTCGGTTTGGCCCTACCCCAATGCCTACGTATCCCTTTTAAGGAATCAGAGCAGCCGTAGTTCGGCTTATGTGTTTTGGTTGGTTTGTGTTTTTTAATTAAGACAAACAAAGATAGTCAAGATGGAAAATCATCAAGTAAAACAAAAAACAAAAGAGATGGTAAAACAACGACTAAATGATAACAAAGTAGCATGTCAAAGATGGAGAAACATCAATAAAACGGATAGTAAAACATCACACCTAACAATGATATTGAGAATCAAAGTAGGATAACAAACATGTGTGATGGCGAAACATCGGCTTTAAAATAATGTGTGATGGCGAAACATCGGCTAAGAGATAACAGGGCAGAGATGGCAACACATCAATGAAACAGGTGACGAAACATCACACCTAACAATGATATAGAGAATCAATGTAGGATAACAAACATGTGTGATGGCAAAACATCGGCTTTAAACAAATGTGCCATGGCGAAACATCGACAAACCAAGTTTAAAAACAAAGCTAAGAGGCACACAGAGAAATTAAAATTGGTTTTTATCTTTTACTTTGAAGTAGGGTTTGAGTTTATTAGAAATGTCTTAAGTTTTGCCAAGAAAACAATTTCGTTTTAAAAATGCAGAATGCAAAGAAAGTAAAAACAACTAATGGAAACTAGCCTAGCACTATCCCTAATGTTATCATACAATGGTTGACCCTAAGGTTGAGGTTAAAGGAAAATCATATCATATGTTAGCATACATGGATTCCTACCTTAATCAACATGCCAAAGGAAGCTCCACAAAACTATCCTATAGGGAACATGCAATGAGAGCGAATTCGTGATCTCAATTTCTAAATTGAGTGACTCATCGATCAACAATTAAAGAAGAAAAGTAATAAACATACTATAGGGAACATACAATGAGAGCGAAGTCGTGATCTCAATTTCTAAATTGAGTGAATCATCGATCAACAATTAAAGAAGAAAAGCAATAAACATATTATAGGGAACATGCAATGAGAGCGATGTCGTGATCTCAATTTCTAAATTGAGTGACTCATCGATCAAAAATAAATACAACACATGCAATCAGACCAAAAAAACTAGAGGGCCTCCTGACATATATCAACAACAGAGATCCCATCATGCAGTCAGAGAATTATGCAAAATGAAAATGGGAGAAAGGAAGTAGTACAATACCAAACAGATAAATATTTGTAGCAACCAAGCAAGAATAAAAGAAACCCAGAGAAACTTCAAGCAAGCTGGCATCAGTAGACAAATCAAATCAGAAATTACACCATCAGGATGTAACTAATTTATCAGATATGAACAAATCCCATGGGTAATGTATAGCATTCACAATCCTAGATATGTGTATCATGCATAAACCATCAAGCATGCCAAACACAAAAATAATGCCAATATAATAAACTGTGTTCCACAAATAAAGTGGAACACAAAAGCCTCAAGCCAAAAGTGGCAACTTTCTCAGAGTACCTCGAATATTTAACAACCAAGTTAGTATTCCAAAAGGTGAAGAAGTGAGAATAACATGGTGGCAACTACCAAATATTAGACATTATAAGCAAGAGGAGACAAGCATATGCACAGATTAGGTAAAAAGAATCAGAGGAATGTTGCTCCTTCCTATCACCATGTTGAATTGACAATTGAGTATCAATCAAGGATCACAAGAGCTTAAGAATAATATGATCAAGAACCATGAAGATCAGTAGCAAACATATTTTAATCATGCATAGCTAATTCAATCACAACTTCATAAACACAAAAGGAAATGAAACCTACACAATGCATTAGATGGTTCAAAATATTCAAACATGAAGCTTATAAGTGAAATGGCTTGGGCTAATATGGACAATCATAATCACATGATCATTAGGTTCCCAATTATAGGCCTCACTCAAGTTCATTGGCCATCAAACAAATTGCAACAAAACATGCAAACATGATTCGATACCTTCATTTCAAAATTATATCAAAAATAAAAACAAGGACCCATAATTCAAACCAAAAATATGTTAACATCTTGGAAGTGTTTAGAAGTCAGAATGCAAGTCCTAAGTTCATGAATGATTGAGGAGGAGACCAAATGAAGTCCAAAGTTCAAAACTAGTTGGTCAAAACTACCAAACTAGACAAGTTTTCAAAATTATTTGTGGAAAAATGTCAAACCAAGTCAAATGATTCAAGAAAAATGGTTTTCAAATCCCCAACACAGTCATGAACCATAATCAAGACCTGCATTCCAAGAAAAGTCCAAGGCACAAAGGTTTTGAATATGAAACTTGCACCATAATCAACAAAACCCTAGATTTTGACTTTTAATTCTAAATATTGATTAAATAGGACCAAAACTCAAACAAATTAAACCAAGGTCATGCAAAACATCAAGAAACCCTAAATGTTAGAAAATATATTTTTCACATTTTTTTACTAGAATAATACAAAAAAATGGAATTAAACTCAAACAATTATGCCATTAACAAATATTCACATATCAAAATAAAATTTAAATTAAAAAGTCAGAAAAAAGGCCAACCAAAATTATATTCAAATATTAGAGCCAAAAACACACACCCCTGATTTTTTGTGAATTCTTTGGATAAAAGGAAAATATTAAAAATAAGGAAACAAACAATTAATAATTGAATTATTATTTAAGGGCAAGAAAATGCAAACCATAACCAAAAATCATGAAAAAGGTCAAAGTAAAAATATATTCAAATTCTATGATTTAAAACTAGATTACATGATTTTTTGGGAATTTTTTGAATTAATAGAAGTATTAAAAAATAAAAAAATAAACAAATATTACAAATAACCTTTTGAAATTAAATTTTAAATCAAAAATAAGAAAAATGATGAACCAAAATCAGAATCAATTTTTACATTATTTTGTGAGTCTCAAATAATTTTTGTGGATTTTTTAGATCACTAGGACTATTAAAATAAAAATAAACTTTGAACAATTAATTAATTAATCCTATGAATTTTTTAAACCAATCAAATTATTTTTTTAAAAATCCAAAAAAATAGGACAAATACTAGAAAATAATATTGACCTATGGTAATTTTTTTGTGATTTTTGAATGTGTTTCAAACAGAGCAATCATGATGTGCCACCACATCATCTTCAACCTCTAGACAGTTCAAAAGTGCGCGCAACATCCATATTTAGGGCTCACTTTCAGATCCATATATCATACTCAAATTTGCATCATTTTTTATGAAATCAAAGGCAAATCAATGCTAGCATGGCAAGGAATCCATATCAATTAGAATCAAATAAAATCATCAACCACATTGTCCATAATCAAGTCATGAATATGAAGAAAAACATTATGAATCGCGAGTTTCAGAGCATCCAATCATGCACAATTCATCAAATTAAACGCTATAAAACTTCAGAAATATTTCATTAGCATCACTGAACATGAATCCAAGCTCAAACATCTCAATAAACAAGTGCATCTCAAGAATCAAAGTTTTGAATCATTACCTCGAGGAGAAAAGTGATCTACCGTCTCCTTCACTCTAGATGAAAACAAATGGTGCTAACTTGATCTACTTGCTTTGCTGAATCAGAATCAACAAGAATTTTGAAGAAAACACCAAGGAATTGAGAGAATCGAATCAAGTTGCAGAAGAAGAAGGAAAATTTTAGATCTGGAATTATTGCAAATGGTGCGTCCTCTCCCTCTCTATTTGCTTGCTTCCTCTTATATAGAGTTTGTAGAGAAGGTTAGAAGTGGAAATCAGACTTTAAAACCGTTGGAGGGTAGGATTGGGAATTTTGGCCAAAAATGAGGTGCATACTGAATCAAGTGTTTTGCCCGTGCGTTCTCTTGCTTCTTATGCGTTTTTTGATTCGAATAACTTCAGAATTACACTCCCAAAATGCCAGCTCATGATCATTTGAAATGAAGAAGTTTTGGTGAATTTGCAATTTTGAGCAAGTTTGTCATTTTTTCAATCCAACATGTGCAATACCATTTGGGGAACGAAATAGTGAGTATGATGGGCCTCAGAATATCAAAAATTACCAATGGGTTTGATTAGAAGCAAGAAGAATGGCTAAAACTTGAGTTTGCAAGAAATGGTCATTTTGCATATTTGCCAAATTTCAATAAAATGCCCCAAAATTCCAAAACTCATAACTTACTCATACTTTTGAGTTTTTCCACAAATGAGCATAATTTGGAAAGGTATTGGAAAGATCTACAATCCCTTAGTTTTGAGTTTTTACAATTGAATCAATTAAGGTCCTCAAAATTTTGGATGAAATTCACTAAATTTGAAAAATGACCTATAATTTTGCGACTTCAAGAGACCATAACTTTTGATTCCTTATCAACATGGACATGAGACCAAAAGGAGGTGAAAGATCAATCCCTTAGATTTCCAAGCATATTTCATTCGTATTTTTGTGATCAAAGATGAATGAAATATGAATTTTTGAAATTAAGTCTTCATTTTCCAAAATTAGAAACTTTTAGGGTTTCTTCAAGAACAAGTTTCAACCCAAACTTCAATCTCTTTGATCCAATGACAAAAATGGACTTGAAATATGAAAAGTTCATCCTTGAATTGATGGTTGACCAAAAGTTCCCTTGGTCAACTTTGACTTTGACTGATTTTAACCAAAATGACCATTTTGCCCCTCTGAATCAATTGATCCACTTTCCTTCAAAATTGATGATCAAAACCTCAAACATATGATCTTCCAAACATATAGAGGCAATTTGCAAAGTTTCACTTCAAAATTCTCAAGAAATCTTGATGAAAACCCAAACCTTAATTGTGTTCAACATACTAGGAGACTGATGAATTATTTTCAAAACTTCAAATCCTCTGGGCATCTTGACCAATTTCTTGTACACAGATCTTTCAAATATCAAATAAATGTAGTAACTCCCTAAATCAAGACTTGTACATTGGAAGGACCAATAGCCTTACTTCAAACAAAACCCTAATTTGGTTGATGAATCCAAATAGTGATTTCACTTGTGATCAAACACAAGCTCCAATCATCAGATGATCCAAAGAGATGGATAAAGCATCTTGAGATATGCAAAAAAATTTGAGCTTGAAAGATTCAGAGGTTTAGATGATAAGATTCTTCTTGAGCAATTTGTTAATCCCATCACCCTTCAAAGCTTGAGGAAAACTTGGTCACCAAAGTATTTTGATCCTGTCACAATGTATGAATGCAATGCACTATGATGTTCTTGATAAAACATAAGCCTAAATTAAGAGGGTAAATTTTGGGGTACAACAGATGGCACGTTCTTTCTTGCATGCGTTTGATCCTTAAAAGGCCTTCATGCGTCTCTTTTCAAAAGGAACAAGTAAGCGCCAAAATCAAATGTTCATCCTTACTTCATATTGTTCATAGAACCCACCTAAAGTATACTTTGAATATTAGGTTTCAAATTCATCTTACTTTAGTAAAAGGCTGGTCGAAAAAGACCATTATATACCTCTATCAAAACATATTTCAAAATACTCTTAATTCTTATTAAGGAACCTAATGTTTTTCTTCATGAAATCTTGAGCGTCGAAATTTTCCAACTAACATTGATCAAGCAAAAGGATGAAGTATTTGAAATCTTTAAGAGATTCAAAATGCTTGTCGAAAATCAGAGTGAAAACAAGATTAAGGTTATGTGAACAAATGGAGGTGGCGAATACACTTCCAAGAACATGGTATTGATCATGAGGTAACTGCTCCTTACACACCTCATCATAATGGAATAGCATAAAGAATAAATAAGACAATATTATATATGGAGAGATTCACGCTAAAGCTGAAGAATCTTCCAAAATTTGTATGGGGTGAAGCAGTCACCACTATTGTCTATATACTGAACATGTGTCCTACAAATAAACTAAAGAATAAGGTTCATTAAGAAGTTTGGAGTGGCAAATGACAATCGATGAGTCATCTGAAGATGTTTGGCTCTATTTGTTATAAGCCTATTCCTGATGTAAGAATAAAAAAGCTTGATGAAAAAAGTGAACCTATGATTCTGGTAGGATATCACAAAACTGGATCATACATGTTATTCAATCCAATTAATGAAAAGATCATAATGAATCGAGATATTGTGATTGATGAGAATTTTGCATGGGATTGAAATTCTGGTGAGGCAATTGACATGCCATTGATGAGATATGATTTCGATGAAGCAAATAATGAGGTCGAAGTCAAAGCATTTACTGACATTCCATATACAATTGAAGTCGAAGAGGGTATGGCTAGCACAAGCCGAAGACCTCAAAGAACTAGAGTTCTTCCATCAAGACTTCAAGACTATGAAGTGGTTGGTGTTGATGAAGTCACACCAGATGGGTAATTAGTTCGTTTTCTTTACTTACAGGTGTTAAATCAATCAACTATAGTGATGGTTTAAATAATAAACAATGGAAATCAGCTATGGCCAAAGAGTTACAAGCAATCAACAAAAACAACACATGGGATCTAGACGAATTACCATTGCACACAAAAGCTATTAAAGTGAAGTGGGTGTTCAAGTTGAAGCACAATGTTGATGAGTCGATATCAAGACATAAGGCAAAATAAGTATCTCTAGGATTTCATCATAGAGCATGACTCGACTACTCTAAGGTATATGTACCAGTTGTAAGATTGAAGACTATTAGATTGGTGGTAGCCTTGGCATGTAAGCAAGGCTGGTCGACATTTTACTTAGATGTGAAATCAACATTTTGAATGGTCTTTGATCGTAAAAATAGAAAGTTTACTATTTTTCCATTGTATTAATAATGGGAAATACCAAAGTATCGATCTCAAGGAATGCGTAAAATTGTCGAGTTCAATTCAAGTTCAATTAAACAAAAACTTAATATAGGGTTTTGGTTTTGAAAATTGTCACTTAACCAATAACAAAAAAATATAAATTGGCTTTTCACTAATATGAGGAGCATGCTAGGGGTAAGTGTGTGATTTCCCCTGTAATAACCTTTACTCTTGATTTCATCAAGAAGTTCATTACCTTTAACTACTGAATCTTTAGTTTGTTTTCCCCTAAGTCGTTAAAGAATTATGATGACACCAAGCATTTATTTTATCAAGATTTTACCAGTAACCTATAGGGTATCCCTAGTCCTAGGTGATATCTATTATAGTTTAATCATTCAAAAACCTTAACAATGACGGTCCAGCCCTAATTGTTAACCGTGAATCAATCCATATTGATTCGATAGGAAAAATATAAGAACATTGAACAATTAAGTTGAAAAGGAACTATTGTATCAAAATCAAGAATTCAAAATCATTAGATTTTCAAATCAGGGACACCCCCCTAGCATTGAGGGGTTTAGCCTCTCATAGTATTAAAAAGAAAAGCAATAATAAAATTAGACATTATAAAAGGTATGAATTCTTCGATCTTCAATTGTTATTGCTCATGAAGGAATCTTCGTCTCCAAATCTATTGAAAGCGCCAATCTTTATCATTCTTAATCTTCTCCAGTCAAAAGTCCCCCAATTCATTGTGGAAACTCCTCTAAATAGAAAAAACTCATTTAGGTCGGTTGGAAATACCCAAAACACCCTAACATGCCAACTAATGAACAAAATAACCTGAAATATTGAAATCAACATCACAACCTAACAAGAGTCGTGTCAGGTAACATGGGTTCCCATGTTGGACCTCTGGAAATTTAATTCTTGAATTCTTCAGGCACCTTGACATGGGTCGTGTCAGCTGACACAGGCGCCCGTGTGACACCCCTTACTTCCTTTGTTCCTGGCTCTCTTCATGGCTATCATCCTGACACGGCCCGTGTCAGGTGACACGGGTGGCCATGTCAGGCCTCATGTAGATGGATATTTTCATTTCTTCCAAAACTATGAGTTTTGCACCGATTTGTCCTGATTTATTCTTTTGAACCTGAAAAACATTAAAACACAAAACCAACGCATAAAAAGTGGCAAAATTAAATAAAACACTCGACGATAAAAAGAAAGGATAAATGAAAACAATGGTAAATAACGGTGTAAAAACCATTGATCAAACTCCCCCAAACTTAAACCGTAGCTTGACCTCAAGCGACCATTACAAGAACTCATGAAAATTACAGCATCCCGATAATCATATGTGAGACATCTGTTCAAATTGATCAAAACGTTATTCATCCAAAGTTCACATGACGCGAAGAGTTTGTGTAAAAACCTATAAATCTCGAGCTTCCTCTTCAGATACCTCTCTAATTATGCTTATACTTAAGTTTTTTTTCCAATATTCACCATTTTTCATTCAGACGGTCAAATTAAGGCACTGAAAAAAATTTATGGTCATCACAACAAAAGACTTAATCAAGAAAGTTTTTGTTCAAGCACCAAATAAGCAGCTTTTCCTCCTTTTTAATTTCAGATGAAAGTTTCAAAACTTTTCAGTTTATGTATTGTCCTTTTGGATGACGTTTGGGGATCAGTCCCCTTTGGGCTGAATAGCCAGGTGAGGGCTACCCAACTTAGCGAGTCAGTTGCCTTTTACTGCCTTTTCATCATTTGGTTCCAACTTTTTTTATTTCTCAACCAATCATACCTGCATGTGATTCTATATTATGCCAGATTATAAAGATAAACTACTTTAGGAGTACTTCTCAGGATTAAAGCACTATTGTACAAATCTACACATTAGACTTGTATCATTGTCGCGTTATTCTGAAGTTCCTACCCTCAAACAATCATCCCTTTGTCTCTATATACTATTCCCGGTCTCTATGAAATACGAGCTCTTGAGCAAAACAAAACAAAAAAATCCGGTCCAAATTTGTCAAGGACTTTAACTCGTGGATTTACATAACAATTAGCATAGGACAAACAAATAACTTGAAAAGAAAAGCAGTACCCCCCCCCCCCCAACTTAAACTAAACATTGACCCCAATGTTTCAGAACAAGCTCGAGAACGTGACTCGCAGAGGGTAATGCAACACCAGCTGCTGCCTCCTAGCTTTTACCAGTAAGGCTCCCTTTTTATTACCTGCAAACAAAACGAAACAAACACAAAAAGAAAAGCAAAGTTATTAAAAGCATGGGTTGCCTCCCACGAAGCGCTTTGTTTAATGTCGCATGGATCAAAGGTTCACCCCCTTATGGGGGGTACTTACTCTTCCATACCTTGTTACTTGTCCTTCCAGTCACTTCCGACTTCCATCTTCTCAGGTCCGTGTTCCTTCTTCTTTCTCTAGTTGCCTTCTTGACTAAGCTTATGAATTTTTATTGATTCCACCTGAGATTTATGCATGAGACTTCTTCTGGGAGTGATTTTGAAAATTTTCTTTCTCCTTCTACTTTGACCATTCCAACTGAAGATTGTTTCTTTCCACCTGCACCCTGCTTCTTGATCTCCAACATTTCAAGGTTATCTCTTCATCAAATGATTTTAATGTCAGATTATATGTCTTGATATCAAAATTGCACCGAATAGTCAACATAAATGGTTGACCTGGAATGATAAGAGTCTCTTCATCTTCAGGGATATCCATGATCTGTAAATCAACGGGAAAGACAAAATTGTCAATTTCAACCAATACATCTTTCGATATCCCGTATGACTGCTTGATGGTGTGATCAGCAAATTTCAATTTTGTTCCACTCTCCCTTATCTTTTCAATACCAAGCTTTTTGAAAATAGGTAAGGGAATTAAGCTCACACTCGAACGAGAATCATTTAGAACCCTCTTGAATTTTCTGTCTTTTATTGTGCACTGTATTGCAACTGACCCAGGATCCTTATGCTTGATGGTGATATCTCTCTTGCGCGTGACTGCACACAATTTCTCATCAACGGGTACCTATCCATCTTCTATTGTTCTCTTTTTTAAAAGTACCTCCTTCATGAATTTATGGTACAAGGGCATTTTCTCGAGTGCTTCAAATAACAGTATATTGATCTCCAGCTTTTTAAACAATTTCACAAATTTATCAAACTCTTTCACTTTTGTGTCCTTCTTTGCCACTCGAGATGGATACATTAACTTTATCACTGGTTTAGTCTTCTCTTCAGCTGGCGTCACAGGTGATACCATATCTTCTTGTTTTTTCTTGTTCTCTCTCACTTTCAGATCTACTTTTATTATACCGTCACTAAATTTTACCTCATCTTATTTTTCGTCGGCAGCTTCTTGACTCCTTGTTGTGACGACATTCACATTCTCATGATTTTTCTGATTTTCTTGTGCTTGCAGAAATAATTGTTGTGTAATTTGTCCCATTTTAACTTCTAAATTTTTTATTGCACCTGTCGTATTTATGTGATTTCTCCTTGTTTCTTCTTGAAATTGAGAGGTATGGGCAGCCATCTTTTCAATAGCCACCTCCCACTATTTTTTCTGAGGAGCTTGTTGATGTTGATCTTTCCAGGAGAAGTTAGGATGATTCTTCCACCCAGGATTATAGGTGTTAGAATACAAATTATTCTGCTTCAAAAATTTTACCTCTTCAATTTGTTATGGAGTTGCAAGATAATGGACAATCATGTGTGGTCAACTACAAATTTCACAACATGCCTTCTGTGCCTGTTGAACCTGGGCTACCTGTTGAATACCCATGTTCATTGCTTTCATTTTTTTCTCCACTTTTGCAACAATCGCCTCTTCAATTTTCAATTGCTTGTTAACTTCTAACTTTAGATCAATAACCCCCTCTGGTTTACTTACAACCCTGTCATATAGCTCTAGATTCTCATTTGCAGCAATTGCTTCAATAATCTTCTTCACACTAGTGGTTGTTGTAATGTTGGATGAGCCATTGGCTGCTGTATCAATAAGTTGCTTCATCTTCATTCGGGGGCCATTTACAAACATCTGCATTTGCTTAGTTTGATCGATACTGTGAGTCGGGCAGGATACTAGTAACCTCTTGAAACCTCTTGTAAGCATCACCTAATGACTCTCCTTCTTTCTTCTTAAAATTCACAATATCATATCTTTTGTGAATGTAAACAGAAGCAAGTATTCATCAAGAAAAGTTTTCTCCATTTGTTCCCAAGTTGTAATACTCCCTGCTATAAATGAGTAAAACCACTCTTCAGCATCTTCGGACAGCGTGAATGGAAGCATTCTCAATTTATTTGCCTCTTTCGAGTGCCCCTCTATTTTTAGAGTAGTGCTCATAGTGCGAAACCTCTGCAAATGTTTGTTGTCATCTTCATTTATCTTTCCGGTGAAAGATATATTCTCGAGTTGGCGGATGGTTGTAGGATGCATCTTCATTTATCTTTACAATGAGTTTATTTCTCCAAAATTTCAAAATCCCCTACATAATTCTCTTCTCCAACAGGGTTTATTTCCCCAGCAGGGTTCATTTCCCCAGCGGAATTTAATTTCCCAAGAAAAGCTCATTTCTCTGACTACTGCAAGACACCAGCAAAATTCCCCTCTCCAGCGAAGTTTAGTCCAAGTTGTTATCCCTAGAGAGTTGCTACGGAATTTGAAACCAGGCCAAATATCATTTAACTTCATCCTCCCCAGAAGAATGTACGTCTGTATCAGAAACTCAGTCATACGGCACCTCTAAAGGTTATTCATCTCTTTTATCCCCAATCAGGGTATATAAGAACTAAATTCCGTAGTAGAGCGATGAACGACCAATGTTCTTGAACTCTTTTATCCCCAAGCAAAAGTCAAATATTCCCAGCGGAGTATCCTCAAAACAGAAAGAAGGAATCCTCAGCGGAGACATTCTAAATAATATTGAATATTCATATTCTTCATCCCCAACAACGGTCATGGGTTTATGTTCCCCATCCAAGATGTTACACGAAGCTACCAATATGCCTCAACGACATCTCACATCCATACATCATTTACAAGTATCATAGAATATGCATACGAAACACATATAGCACACTCTCATTTACTTTTAGAACATCATTACACAATGCATTACTTACATCATGACATTGCATAAAGACTAATTTTATCTTTTTAGGTAAAGTTCACAAACAGACGAATATCATCAACAACTCTCAAACAGGCCAGAGATTAATTCCCGAAGCAGGACGAGGAAACTATCTATATGACCAGGTCCAAGATTAATTCCTGAAACAAGACGGGGAAGCTATCTGTATGACCAGGCGGCATGAATTCCCAAAACAGGACAGGTTCGCCAACAGAAAGCAGGTCAAAGATTAATTCCCGAAATAGGACGGTGTAACTATCTGTATGACTAGGGAAAGATTAACTCCTGAAACTGGACGTGGAAACTATCTTATAAACAGGGAAAGATTAACTCTCGAAACAGGATGGGGAAAGTGTCAACATGACCATATGGTATGAATTCCCGGAACAGGACGGGTTTATCAACAGAAATAGATTGTGGATCAATTCTCGAAACAGGATGAGGAGACTATCTACATGACAAGAATTTCAATCAGAGACTAAATATGACAAGAATTTCCCTCAGAGACTAAATCTGACAAGCTACTACTTAAGCACATTCCCTAGAGGTTAATTCTGGAAAGCATTCCTCAGATAACGATTGTGCGTAGACTCATTCTGATACTTCTATCAACAGCTATTTTGATAGTGTCTATAAGACCATCTTTAATGTCATTATGTCACCTCTCTGAATGGAATCATTAAGCACATTCAAGAAATATTATCGACCAACAGTGTTAACTCCTGCACATGCGAGTACAAATTTCTGGACACTTAAGTATTCAATCCTTTTCCACCTTCTGATCACGAATGGCGGATATGCCAATCTAAATCTTCACGTTTAAGAATATTGAACAGGGGCAGCTGTTGTACCCCAAAATTTTCCCTCCCTTTTTATTCAAGGCGTTCTCCTAGGGTTCTCAAATGCTCAAGGTTGCTCAAGAATTGATCAGAGAAATTCTCCTCCTAAGCAACGAACTTACAACTAGGGTTTCATTTTTCTTAAGGAAGTTTGGGTTTATAAGGCCTCAAGTGGTTTCCATGGTTCGTCATATGTCTTCAAGAATAATCATGTTAAATTTCATGCCTTTCATCATAAGTTTGCTCAGTCAATTGCTCATATGACTAAAAATCAACTATAATGGGTAAAAGGTCAATTATGGTCAACATACAGTCAAACTTCAAGATTTTTGGTTAAAATTAACATTTTGGAGTCACATTCATCATTTGATCAAGGGTTGACCATGATTTATCAATGAAAACTCTCAAATCATCAAAAGTCAAAAGTTGCCAAATTAGGGTTTTCTTAGGAGAAGTCAACTGAACTTTGACCAAGCATAACTTTCACACACTTCATCAGTTTTTCCCCAACCAAAGAAAATTTGTAAGAAAATACAATTCTCTACAACTATGTATCTCTAAGCTCAAGTCCAAAAAATGCTTCATTTGTGAGATATGAGCCAATACATTACAGGTCATTTCTAACGTCAACAAAAAGACATTTTTTGTCAAGGAAATTTACATTTAGATTAATTCTTCAAATGAAAAAAGATCAACATAGAGATTGTATAGGAAGCCTTGGGCTTTCCAAAAAGTACAATATCACTTTTAAAGGATGAAAATTGAGAGAGTTATGACCAGTGCAAGTTGGGAAATTTTGAGCAAATGCATGAAGTTCAAATTGAGAAAACTTGATATTTTGGGCTATAAGGCCATTGTTTCAGAGTTCAAGCGTTTTTTACACTCCTTATATACCCCAGATCTTGTTCATGCATCCCTTGATCTATTTTATTTTAATTATTTTGATTTATTCATTAATAATTCAAAAATAAATGAAATAAAATACAAGGCTTATTACACAAAGTCCAAGCCCATATTTTTTACCTAATTTCGTGCTATATATGTTGCATTATTCAGACATCAAGAGGACGAAACCCTTATCTCATGAATCACCTCTAAAAACTCAAAATTGTTCAAGCTTAGGACAACCTTCAAATCCTTATCACAACCATTTCCAAGGCAAATAAACCATCTCATTCACTTCCAAAAATCCTACAGAGTAAGAATAGATCAAATCTAATGATCCAAAATGCATTAAACACCATCACATACATCTCTGATCTCATACTTTGACAAAATTGTATTTTTGAGTTTTGCATTTGCTTTAAGACATACTAATGATATCATTGTGTTTCTGAGGTCTGATAGTGCAGAATAGAACTATCGTTGAGGTCCCATGCTGGCCAAATCGTAAAACACCATAACTAGATCGGCCCATGCAGTTTTCACCATAACTCGAAATCCCTTGCGATTCACCATAAAACACCATTGAAATCGCAGACCCTAATTTAGGGGGGGTAGGGTCCCTTTGGATTACTTATTTTGGCTGTTTTGTAGGTTTGATAAAAGGGGGTTATTGGATAAGACCACGAGAGCTAGGGCTCTGGCGCCTCTCCAGTTCAAGCAGCATTTTTATAGGAAAATTACCATTTTTAGTCCCTTAAGTTTACTTCGGTGTCCATTTTGATCTCTTATCTTTAAAAAGTTCCAAAGTGGTCCTCTAATTGATCCAAAAGATTCACGTTAGTCCTTTCCATTCAATTTTTACTAACGGCATCAACTTTTGCTTGAGTGGTATCTAATGTGGCGCTGATGTGGTACGCATGGCATATGAGTTCATTAAATACCCATAAAATTTCTAAAAAATTTAGTTGTAGCCAAGAATCAAACCCAAGCCACCTTACATACAAGAGAATAATCTTACCACTACACCACTTTACAATTGATGCTTGTCTTTTCATTCAAGTTTATTATCATAGACCCTAAACTAAACATGTTTTAGAAGGCGATGGTGGCTCCGACAGTGAACACTACTAACATTTTAATTGAATAGTGGACACTACTAACATTTTAAAAGACATTGAAATTCATGAATTGCCAGCGAAACTCTTTTTTTTAAATTGATTGCAAAATAACTTCATAGTTTGAAGTTTTAAACATGTGTTAATCAATGTGTTAATGAATTCTTATCCATTCTCATAATTATCCATTACCTTGAGAACATAGACAATTAAGTTTAAAAAGGGCATATATGAATCCACGTTAAACGTTCAATTCCTCTTGCTGCTAATTTGGGTTTCCTTTATTTGTGAATCGATAATTTTTGCGTATCTGTCCTTGATTTCCTGTTAAAATATTGATATTTCCCATTTTGTTCATGGATTCTGCAATATTTCTACTGAAATCTTCAAATCCATCAGCAAATTATTCAGTGATCTCTTTACTATCGTCACCATTTAGTAATTGTTGATCGATTTCCAAGACAACTTCATTACATAGGATCCTTTTGTAGTATGATTCTCTGAAGGAATAATCTGAACCAGATTCTGGGTTTAGTAATACAAGTGGGTCATGTTGTCCTTTCTTTGTTTTTGGGGGACAAAGTTTTCGCATATTGTCTCGAACGGTAGTATCCATGCTTGGAACAGATTCTCATTTAGAACATATTATTAGCATGTAGATTATACTGGATTGTAATCTTGCCTTACCTAAGAGTGTTGTCATATCTAATACATCCAAGTCCCTTGATTTGAAGTATGTTAGAGCATCTTGCCATGAGATGGATGCAATATTCATTAACACATTGATTAACACATGTATAAAACTTTAAACTACGGAGTTATTTTGCAATCAATTTAAAATACAAAAAAATAGTTTCGCTGGCGATTATTGAATTTAAATGTCTTTTAAAATGTTAGTAGTGTCCACCATTCAATTAAAATGTTAGTAGTATCCACTGTCGGAGCCACCATCACCTTCTAAAACATGTTTAGTTTAGGGTCTATGATAATAAACTTGAATGAAAAGACAAGCATCAATTGTAAAGTGATGTAGTGGTAAGATGATTCTCTTGTATGTAAGGTAGCTTGGGTTCTATTCTTGGATACAACTAAATTTTTTAGAAATTTTCTGGGTATTTAATGAACTCGTATGTCACGCGTACTACATCTGCGCCACATTAGATGCCACCCAAACAAAAGTTGACGTCGTTAGTAAAAATTCAACGGAAAGGATTAACGTGGATCTTTTGGGACAATTAAAGGACCACTTTGGAACTTTTTAAGATAAGGGACCAGAATGGACCCCGAAGTAAACTTAAGGGACTAAAAAGTGTATTTTGCCATTTTTATATTATATATATATATTTCGTTTTGTTTAATATACCAGATGTATTACCGCCCCAGTGGTTAAAGCATGCACATGCACGTTAAGGACTTATTATGCCAAGGCATGGGTTTGATCCCAGCCTTTTGGCATTTTGACATTTTTATGTTTTTTATTGTTTTGTAGATGATAAAACGTGTTGGCTGCATTCGCTTAACATGAATGCGCGCCTGGCTCAATGGTGAACGTGTTGTTTGTATTTGCTGAGGGCGTGGGTTCAACACCCTCCCTTACCTTTTTGGTTTATTTTCCTCCAAACTCTCTTTTCTTCTTACTCTTTATCTTATTTTCCTATTTTTATAAAACCTTTTTACAAAAACTTTTTTTTATAAACCCTAATTTAGTTTTATGTTTTTATTCAATCAACCCTAATTAATTTTTTTAGGTTTTTATTTAATCAATTAATTTAGTTTTGAGGTTTTTTCATTAAACCTTCTTTTCTTTAATTAAAATCGATTTAGGGATTGTTTAATTTAATTAATCAATTCTGTTTTAATTAATTAAAATTAATTAAGTTATTATTTTAACCATCAAACCTTTTTTTTTGTCAAGAAAATCACCAAAAACAATTTCCTTTCTCTTTTCTCTTTTCTTGGTTCCATATTTTCACGTAATTTACTCTTTTCGTGTTGTTTATAATTATGTAACTGTTCATGGTTTATAATAGTTAATTAGGTTTTACTTTTCCCCGCACTTTTATTACGTGTACCCCTCATATTCCCGAAGCCCTGTAGTAGCGTGCATAGAATTTTACTTTTATGCACTTATATTTTTATGCTTTGTATATATTATTGTTAGCTAATAGGATTGTATGGAAAGATTAAAAGTGAACGGTAGTTAACCTATACCAGATAAATAACTAAAACACAAATCACATCACACATGCGCACCTCTAGGGTAGCCTCACTTGTTGCCTTCGGAACGAAAAACAGTCATGTCCCTCGAACGTGGGGATGCTTTAACATTGTACCTCGATTAAAAGGATCGTAGTCCCTTGATGACCCTTTTGATGCTGCCTTCGGTAAATGATCTAGTCCCTTACAAATTGCTAAATGTCACTACAAGTTGCCTTCAATGATTGTACGATGACCAGCACTATCGAAAGGAGAAGGAAAATAACATGAAATACCTTGAGTAGGTAGATAGTTCATAACCGCTTGCTCACAAAACAAAAACATATTTTTCATAAACACTTTCATAATTATTTTCAAAACACTTTGTACGTATTCTCGAGGACAGGTACGAGAATCATTATAATGTCTTGCCTTACTATTGAAATTTTCAAAATATTTTCAAACACACAAAGCATTTTCAAAAAGTGAGCTAGTGATTAAGAGCCCATAGATAACTACGGATGAAAAGGGTGTTAACACCTTCCCTTTTCATAACCTACCCCCGAACTCAATAATCTCAAAGTATTTCCTGTTCTTTTCACCCTTTCCTTATTGGATAAAAGAAAAGTCAGTGGCGCTCTTGCTATCCGCAACATTTGGGATAAAATTCAAAACCAAGTCAGTTCTCCCACCGTATTACAGAAATAGCGACTATGTTAGGGAGACACTAAAAAGAGGGGTTGCCTTTAGAGTTAGATCACTTTTAAATTCTTTTCTTATTTGCCTTGTATGCTTTACATTTGACATCATAACATCATAACATCATATCATGACAAACCATTTCAAGGATCTAGGGGATTTATCTTTATTCTGTATTGCAGGGTCTTGAAGGTTCTTGACAATTCTCAATTATCCAAGAGACATGGTCATCTACTCATTTTGGTTACTACTGGTTTCCAGGAAGACATGATGAGTGTTTTGTTCCAATTCTTTAATCCAAAGCATCACTGCTTTACCTTCCCGGATTATCAGTTGGTGCCCATAATGGAACAATTCTCTAAGTTGCTCGAAGTGCCTATTCTTGATCATACCCTTCACCAGTCTAGAGCATGTTCTGAAACATGGAGACATTGAAGTAGCCTTACATCTGAAATGACTGGACATTGTATATAATTGGGAAACAAGGAATGAAGTCAAGGGTTTTTCTCCTAAATTTCTGATAGAGAAGGCTTAGTGGTTTCTAGATGCCATGAACATTCATGTTTTTGAAGATATTTTGGCTTTATTGATCTATGGTTTAGTACTATTCCCTAATTCGGACCAATTCATATATGTGAATGCCATCAAAATATTTCTCACCCATAATCTGGTGCCTATTTTCCTTGGAGATGTCCTGCATTCCCTCCACACTCATACGATGAAGAAGCGAGGAACTCTTATGTGTTGCATACCTCTGTTGTTCAGGTGGTTTATTTCATACCTTCCCGATCAGTGATAAAGAATGAACAAGGTTTGAGGTAATCTTAAAGGTTGATGTCACTCGCTCATGCAGATATCCATTGGTGTTCTCGATCTCAGGCAGATGTCACTATTAATGATCACTGTAGGGAATTTCCTAATGTACCACTCCTTGGTATAAGAGGAGTGTTGTACCCAAAAAATTTCCCTCCCTTTTGTTCAAAACATTTCCCACAAAAGATCTCAAATGCTCAAGGATGTTACAAGCTTTCCAAAATGTCTAGGACTTGAAGAGATCATGCTTGAGCTAGGAGAATCAAAGAGAAGAAGTTCAGCATCCATTCTTGAATTTTAGGTCATTTTGTGATGAACCTTATGATCCAATCTTCAAGCATGACACATAATCTTGCTTTGCAGGCCTTCAAACTTGCAAATCACTCAAAAATTAAATTTTTACACAACTGATTGAGCTATGATCAAAGTGCTTGAGCCATTGTCCAAGTGATTAATTAATTTTTGGCACAAAGGTAACATTGCCATTTTGGAAAAGTGGCTTTAATAACAAAGTCCACTCTCCCTGAGCTTTGCATTTGTTCCTTCTGAACACACACAATCTCAAAGCCAGACGCAACTTGTCTAGAGCCTCTATCCATTTCAGATCATGCTTGTACTATGCATTAGAACAAGGTTATCTCAATGTTGCTTCAAAACTAAGTCACCTAGTTATACATTTGTAACTTACAAACCTGATGTTCTCCCTCCCTCCAACCTTTCTCTATAAATAGAGACACTATTTGGCAAGCTAACACATGAATACACAAGCCTTGAAACACCCTAAAACTCCCTAAAACCAGAAATTTTATAAAAACCTCCATTGCTTGTCATTTCTGACATTGAACTTCAAACTCACAATCCACTCATGTGTTTCCTCTCTAAATCCATCACAAAGCTTCCGTACATCATATACAAATCATCCCGTCCCCTGTTTCATAACTTTAACTTCATTTTCATCATCCTCCAAACTCAAAAACTCAAACCTGCAACATGACTTGTCCGGGAAGATTCAGGCACTTTCAGCACAAAGTAAGCATTGCATTAGCTTTGTAGGAGTTCAGTGAAGCTATCCAGATCATCACAACACTTCCAGGAGTGCTCAAACTCCAAACATGATTTCCAGTTTTGAGGTATGTTTTCTCATCTTTGAACTCTCTATACAAGCATCATTAATGGTTACATTGTGAATGAAAAATGTAGACATCATTGCCCTGAAGCTAACCATGCCTTTAGTTTTCATTTTTGTTGCCTGAGTGATGCGAATTTTGAAGTTGAACTTTCTGGAAAAAAATTAGGTTTTATTTGGTACCAAACAAAATTCATGTTCATCTTTAATTTATAGCTTTAGTTATTTATATGGTTGAATTCGTGGTGAAAAATAGAATAATTTTCATGTTTACATTTTTTAAAATAGTTGAGAAATGAGCAAGTTCATAATTCAAACATGGTGGTGTTCTTCTCTGCGCGCGCAAGGTTTAAGATAAAGTTATTTTAAAATTTAGAATTATGTTTATTTTAAATTTAGTGCAAGTTGTATTACTACCGGATGTAACAGCCACCCTAGTGGCAGAGCGTGTGCGTATAAGGCATTCCTACGCCTGGTCAAGGGTTCGAGCCAGGCGTGGGACATTTTTTTCTTTTCATACTTGTTTCACACTAATATGGTACAAGCAAAGTAATACCGTGTATTGTATTCCTTTCCTCTACACCATCTGATCATTGGACAAGCAAATCCAATGCTCCACAAAGCAAGCGCATGATGCACCCTCAAAAGCCAGCAACACTGAACCATAAACAGCACTGGGCCTCTCTTGTGTTTAGGCCTTTTCTCTTTTTATTTTTCTATTTTCTTACCCCCCCCCCCCCCCCCTTACTTACTAATAGTGTAGGCCCAATATTTTTAAACTTTTTTTTTCTGATTTCAAAAATGACATATGTTAGGCCTGCCAAAAAATGCTTTTTCACACCCCTTTTACTTTTTAACACTCAAACCCATTTTTTACATTCTTTATATTTTATTTATCTTTTTATTTATTTTATTTAATCAAAAATGCAAAAATATTTTTTTTTTAATATAATTAGATTTATTTATCTTATTTTTCTTCATTTTTTCCAAACAAATAAAACTTTAAGATAAAGTTATTTTAAAATTTAGAATTATGTTTATTTTAAATTTAGTGCAAGTTGTATTACTACCGGATGTAACAGCCACCCTAGTGGTAGAGCGTGTGCGTATAAGGCATTCCTACGCCTGGTCAAGGGTTCGAGCCAGGCGTGGGACATTTTTTTCTTTTCATACTTGTTTCACACTAATATGGTACAAGCAAAGTAATACCGTGTATTGTATTCCTTTCCTCTACACCATCTGATCATTGGACAAGCAAATCCAATGCTCCACAAAGCAAGCGCATGATGCACCCTCAAAAGCCAGCAACACTGAACCATAAACAGCACTGGGCCTCTCTTGTGTTTAGGCCTTTTCTCTTTTTATTTTTCTATTTTCTTACCCCCCCCCCCCTTACTTACTAATAGTGTAGGCCCAATATTTTTAAACTTTTTTTTTCTGATTTCAAAAATGACATATGTTAGGCCTGCCAAAAAATGCTTTTTCACACCCCTTTTACTTTTTAACACTCAAACCCATTTTTTACATTCTTTATATTTTATTTATCTTTTTATTTATTTTATTTAATCAAAAATGCAAAAATATTTTTTTTTTAATATAATTAGATTTATTTATCTTATTTTTCTTCATTTTTTCCAAACAAATAAAACTTTAAAAAGATTTTCTAACAATTAATTTCCCTTCTAAAATTAACTTAGACTTAGGCTTTTCTATATTCAAATTATTTTTCCTCTTAGTTAGTACAATTACTTTTGATCTTATTTTAATTAGGTTTACTATTTTTCTTTTAAAATATTAATTAATTTAGTTAAGTTAATTTAAACCTTTCCATCAAAAAGCCACAAACCAATTTATTTATCTCTACTTTACATTTTGTGCATTCTATTATTATTCTTGTTCAATAGTTTGTAATAAATAATTAGGTTTATTACTTTCCTCCCCATCTCACAAAATTGTACCCCCCATTCCCAAAGTGGTATAATAGCGTAGGACTTTTAAAATTCCGCAATTTATTGCTTTCCTTATTATTGCTAGTAATTAGAGTTTACATGACAAGACTTAAAATCAAACCTAGCAAAACCCTAATTCAAAGATAAAATACTTGAAGTCAAAACACTTTGCACACATGCACCTCTAGGGTAACCCACACTTGCTGCCTCGGATAAAAACAGTCATGTCCCTCGAACATGGGATGTTTTAGCAAAGACCCTCGATTAAAAGATCGTAGTCCCTCGATGACCCTTAAATGTTGCCTTCAATAAACGATATTAGTCCCTTACGACAATTGCTAAAACATCTTACTAGTTGCCTTCTATGACTATACGATGACCCACGCTTGTCCCTCACATCCAATGATATGGCTCATTACCAACCAATGGTAAAATAGCACTATCTAAAGGAGGAGGAAAAGAACATAGAATTTTGTAGTAGGTAGATTGCTCGTAATTGCTTGCTCACAAACTAAAACCATTTTTACACCTCACACTTTCAAAAACAAACATCTTTTCAAACACTTTCCTTCCAAACAAATATTTTCAAAACAAACACTTTGTATACATTCTCAACGATACGAGAATCATTGCAAAATTGCCGCACTAAGGCATTTTCAAAATATTTCCAAAAACAAGTATTTTTGTATACATTCTCAACGATACGAGATTCATTACAATATCACCACTTTCAAAAAACATTCAAACATTTTCAAACTTACACAAACACAAAGCATTTTAAAGTGATCAAGCAATTAAGAACCCATAGATAACTACGGATGAAAAGGGTGCTAACACCTTTCTTTTTCATAACCTACCCCCCGAAGTCAAGAAAATTCTCACAAGGTCTTTCCTGTTATTTTCACCCTTTCCTTTATTGGATAAAAGAAAAGTCGGTGGCGACTCTTGCTATCCGCAAATTTTGTGATAAAATGCAAAACACCAAGTCAGTTCTCCCACTGTATCACAGAACTGGAGACTATGCCGGATATTTATAACTAAAAGTGGCATTACCTTAAGAACTAAATCACCTTTATTGATTTATTTGTTTGCCTTTTTTGCTTTACATTTTGGGTCTATGCTTGGGTTTATTTCTTGAAAATGATCTTATACCCAGATCTGGGGCATATTAGGTAAGTAGCAATAGATCGTGGGGACTATGTGGCATAATACCGACATGGTTGAAGCGATGGATGCATTAGTGTGACACATTTGATGGTACCGGTGTCCCTTGAGTCTAATCAAGGAGAATATGGGGTCGATGTGTGGTGTCATGAAGCACTAACTGACCGTAGAACATTAGTTTAACAATTGGCCATTAGAAAGTAGTGAGATAGCTCGATTTCGTGCAAGACTAAAGTTGGTTGATACTCGATTCTACACTCATTGAGATCAGACTTTTGGGATATTTTGGCCGTAGTTTGGATGCTTGAGCTAAAACAATGCCCGATGAAGAAATATCAGTGATATTGAGACTCCTAGAACTCGGTTACTTCTTTAGGACATGTTGAACCAACTAAAACTTTAAGATGGTACTTACCTATAAACCTTATGCAAGCCTAAACCCAAGACCTTGTGTGTTTTGCTTGTGTATGATTATTTGATCAAGCATAACATCATGACATCATGACATCATGGCATAACATTTTCATTAACCATTTCAAGAACCTAGGGATTTATCTTTGTTCTGTTTTGTAGGATATGGCTTCCGCTCACAGAAATACCATCTGAATCAACTTCATAAGGGTGCCTCCTCAACTCAAAGAATTAGCATCAAGGGTTCCTGAAAATTCTCCATTCACCAAAAGATATGGTCGACTTCTCAATCTGGTTACCTCAAGCTTTGAAGTAGACATGATGAGGGTGCTCTTTCAGTTCTTTGACCTTGTACATCATTGTTTCACCTTCCCCGATTATCAATTGGTGACCACAATGGAAGAACTCTCTAAACTACTAGGAGTATTTGTTCTTGTTCAAGTATCCTTCACCGGTTTTGAGGAAGCTCCAAGACCTGAAGTTATTGCCATGACCTTACATTTGAAGAATTATGACATTGTATCTAATTGGGAGACAAGAATTGGGGTTAAATGCTTTTTGGCTAAGTTCCTGATGGAGAAGGCTTATTTGTTTAATGGATTCCATGAATTTTCAGGCTTTTGAGGCGATCTTGGCTCTTCTAATCTATAGGTTGGTGCTTTTTCCTAACCCTAACCAACTCATAGATGTGAATGCTATCAAAATTTTCCATACTCATAACCCTGTGCCTACATTGCTAGGAGTAGTTTTGCACTCTCTTCATACTCACACTATGAAGAAGCGAGGGACTCTTATGTGTTACTTTCCTTTGTTGTCCAGGTGGTTTATTTCGCACCATCCCCGATCAATATTGAAGAATGAAAAAGGTTTGAGATGGTCGCAAAGGATAATGTCGATTTCTCATACAGATATTTATTGGTGCTCATGATCTCAAGAGGACATTACTATCATTAATCGTTGTAGGGAGTTACCTAATGTTCCACACTTGGGAATTAGGGCATGTATTACTTATAACCCTTCTCTATCTCTACAACAATTTGGCTATGCTCGAAGAGATGGTCCCTACGACGCACTCATTCAAGGTATTATATTCGACTGCGAGAATGATGCTCAAGGTTATCATTTAAGGTTTATACACGCTTGGGGCATGGTAAGAAAAGTTGATAGAAAGACTTAGGGGCATAAGAGTTCCATCCCTCTTGAGCCTTATCTCAAATGGGTACGAGCTCGTGCTCAAAGTATCATGATGCCATATCCAACCATCCTACCAGTGATTATGGAGCCCATTGCCAAAGAGGATATTCCTTATACCATTATCCATCCTGACATGCCTATCGAGCTGAAAGAGTTGCAGACGTCATAGATTCAACTCAAAGGAGAGAGGGACACCTTGGAAGCTCGATTCTACGCAAGCGAGAAGAAAGTGTTGGAGCTCACCAAGCAACTTTACGAGGAGAAAAGCATGAATGCCTACATCAACATAAAGAGGAAGCGTTTGTGGGAGACTTGAGTCTTAGGTATTAGGAGTTTTCATTTTGTTGTCTCTTCGATACATTTTGCTTTTGCTTTTTAAGCCCAAGGGGCAATTATAACTCTTGAACTTATTAATGCAATTGCTATTTTTGTTTCCTTTTTGGCTAGTAAATTTAAATCTCTTGAGGTTCTTAAAAACATTGCGTCCACATAGCATGCATAATATCATAAGTAGGTTTTCCTATACAAGTTTCCTCATTCTTTTACTGTTTATTTTAGTATAAGATGGCTCTAGAGTAAACCATCAAATATATTCAAACTCAACACACACAGTTTCAAGAAACTCTCCTCAACTTAGCTAAAGGACAGCAAGAGATGATGACACTCCTTGCCACCAAAAAGAAGACCATGAAACAGGCTGATATCCTTAACATGGGAAGAAGGTCCAAGGGGCCTGCCCAGCTGGCTCAAATAGAAGAGGCTTCTTCTGAGGAAGGAGATAATCAAGACGAGGATGTTAGAAGCACCAGGGTTGGGGATATAAATAACCAGATTTATGAGGATGAAGACTACTCCAATGAGCAGTACCTACCGTCCGATGACAAATACAAATAGCTAAAAGACTGACTTAAGGCTGTGGAGATCCAAACAGTGCCTGGTTTGGACTTTGAAGACTTGGGTTTGGTCCCTGGGGTGGTCATTCCCCAATAATTCAAGGTACCTGTCTTCGCCATGTATGATGGAGTCTCCTGTCCAAAACTCCATTTAAGGTCGTATGTCCGCAAGATTCAACCACACACCGCCGATAGGAAGTTATGGGTTCAATTCTTCCAAGAAAGCTTATCTGGAACAGAGTTGGAATGATTCTATTAACTAGAGGGGACTAATATCCACACATGGGAGGATTTGGTTGTTGCCTTCTACAGACAATACCAATATAATGCTAACCTTGCACCAACTCATGTGAAATTACAAGGTATGACTATGGGCTCAAGCGAAGGCTTTAAGGAGTATACTCAAAAATGGAGGGAACTGGATGGAAGGGTGAAACCCCTTTGACTGACCGAGAATTGGTGGACATGTTCATGGGCACTTTGAATGGTCCATTCTTTAATTTGTTGATTGGGAGTTCTTCGTCAGGGTTTACTGAGTTGATTTTGACTGGTGAACTAGTTGAAAGCAGAATCAAAAGTGGGAAGATCCAAATGGCCTCGACCTCTACTGTTGTAAAGAAACCATTTGCTGGTAAGAAATAGACTAATGTTGTTTATGGACAAAGGAGTCGTGTAAAAAATGATCGTCATTAGTCGATAAGTGCAATATTGATTTCTAAACCAACCCCATTTCAACGACCACAATGATAAAACAATTAAAAAAGGTTGGATGCCCCGAGAAGGCAGTTAACTAGGATCAATATGCCATTGGCTCAAGCATTAAAACATCTGTTGAATGCAGATTTGGTAACACTGCGGGATATTCCTCAAAATCCCAACACACCATCTCCAAAGTATAACCGAAATGCACGGTGTGCGTACCATTCCAATAGTCCTGGGCATGACACCAATGATTGTTGGGCCCTAAAAAGAAAAATACAATATTTTATTGACAACAAAGTGATTGAGTTTGACCCTCCATAAACCCCTAATGTGATTACCGCTCAAATGCCCAGTCATGGTAAAGGTGTTAATGATATTGACGATGTTTCCTATGTCTCCTCCATCAATGATTTGACTACTCCCTTGATGACCGTTAAGAATAACCTGTTGAAAGCCAGTTTATTTCTAGGTTGCCTTGGAAATTGTTATCATTGTGCTTCCCAAACTAATGGTTGTATGTGGCTGAAGAAACGTATCCAACGCCGAATGGATAGCCATGAAATTATGTTCGAGAAAACTCCATCCGTGAAAAGTTTTCCTGAATGTATTTTCCAAAAACTGAGACTTGAAGATGTTTCCATAATCACCATTTCCAATAATCCTATTAGGATCACCTCTAGAGGCCCTATCAGGATTCCTGCTGAGCCAAGAGCGGCTCCCATGATTATCACTACACTAGGGCCAGTCCCCTATTCCTCTGACAAAGTTGTGCCTAGAACTATGGGGAAGAAGTCTATTATCATGGTGTCAAACAAGTGCCATGGATTATTGAAAATGAAGATCCTGAAATTACAAACATTGTCGGAACTAATAAGTTCACTAGGACAAGAAGGATCTTCTCTCTAGAGATCTCTCCTCCAACAACTACTACAACACCTGTTTGTATTCCTGTTGCTGGACCAACTACCGATGCCCGAGGTAAAGAGAAAGTATTTGAGCCTTCCCGGATGGAGGCGCCATCAAAATAAGTGACAATTGAAGACCCATCTAGACAAGAGATGGAAGAAATTTTGAAGATCATCCGAAAAAGTGACTACAAAATAGTTGAACTACTGGGGCACACACCCTTCAAGATATCTATGTTGTCCTTGTTATTATGCTCTGAAGCAGATTCCCAAGCTTTGTTGAAATTTCTGAAGAATGTCCATGTACCTCTAGAGACCACTACTGATCAGTTTGAGAATTGTGTTGCATGCCTAACTACTGATAATGGCTTGGGATTTTCTGATGCAGATTTAACTCCAACGGGGAAGAATCATAACAAGGCTCTACACATATGTATTAAATGCAAAGGCACCACTCTGGGACATGTGTTAGTAGATATTGGGTTCTCCCTAAATGTTTTACCCAAAGGTGCTTTGGATAGACTGAACTGTGATGGGCTAGTGCTGAAACCCAACGATATTTTCGTATGTGCCTTCGATGGTTCGAAAAGAATAGTCCATGGAGAGGTTGATCTTCCGATCAATGTGGGGTCTCAAGTTTTCAATTCAACATTATATGTAATGGATATCCGCCCGACCTATTCTTGCTTTTTAGGACACCCATGGATTCATGGGGCAGGTGCGATTACCTCTACATTGCATCAAAATTTGAAATACCTAGTGAAAGGGAATATTGTCATAGTTTGTGGAGAGGAAGAATATATGGTCAGTCATTTGAATTCTTTCAAATATGTTGAAATGGATGGTGAATTCATTGAAACCCCCTTCCAGACATTTGAGGTAATCCCTCCAATGATTGTTGTGGCTACTCCTGCTACTCCCGCTACTTCTAAAATCTCTAAGGGCATACCAATAATGGCCTCTCTTAAGGATGCTAGGTGTTTTACCCCAAAATTTTCCCTCCCATATTTCTCAACACATGGCAAGTGAGGTCCCCAAATTGCTCAAGGAAGTTCAAGAATTGACCAAACAAACTCTCTCCTAAGGCAGTATACCTCAAATTAGGGTTTCTATATTCATCAAGATGTGTGAACCACAAAGGACTGAAATTCTAAACATTGTCCTAATATGTTCTCAAGATCATCCATGTCAAGTTTCAAGCCTTGCAGAAGAAGTTTGCTCAGTCAATTGCTCAAATGCCTGAAAATCAACTATACTAGGTCAAAAGTCAAATGTGGCCCACATACAGTCAAACTTCAAGATTTTTGTTCAGCATACTCATTTTGAAGTATTATCCATCACTTGATCAAGGGTTGATCATGATTCCTCAAGGATTGCTCACAATTCATCAAAACCCAAAAGTTACTAAATTAGGGTTTTATAGGAAAAGTCTACTCAACTTTGATCAAGCATAACTTTCTCATACTTTATCATAAATAACCCATCCAAAGCTCATTTTGAATAGGATGAAATTACCTACAATTCATCTTCATCTCCCAAGTCCAGAATATGCACTCACAAAAGGATATGAATTTTGACATTATAGGTCCTTTTGAAAAGTCAACAAAAACTCCTTTTAGGTGAAAGCTTCATACATGAACGTGGAAGACTCAATTGAGATGATACCAAAAGGGTTGTTTAGAGGAAATCCTAATATATCTAAAAAGTCCAAGAACATCTCTCTAGGGTCAAAATTGACAGTGTTATGCATTGGCCATGTTGACCACTTTTGCAAAATTGCCAAAAGTTAAATGTGCTCAAATTTGCATTTTTTGCTAAATGGGCCCAACTTTTTATGCTTGCACCTTAATTATAATGTGGTCCAAGACTCAAATGTTCACCCACCCATTATGTGCTTCATTTTTCAATTTATTTTTATTTTTCATTAATTAAAAAGTGAATTAAATCAAATAAATGATGAAAGTTAACAAAGATATGATTTGATTTGTTTTTTTGACAGATTGGCAATCAAGATATGTTGAGTTAACAAGATCAAATCGAATCAAGGTCAATTAGTACAAGAAAGGCATGATTTGGCTCAAAATAGAACCATATCATATAGCTTGCAAATCAAGTCAAATCTTGGATAAATGTAAAGATTTAGTCCAAGTTTGTTAACCTAATTCACTTTAGGTTATATAGTGAACAATTCCATATCAAAAATACAAGGGTGGAGGCGTGCAAACTGCAAGAACAAACTTCAAAATTCCAAGAAAAAGTGGTGATTCAATTCCATTCTAGAGGCCAAGTCAAGTCATTCTAGCATTACCAAACGACTCTTGGACCTTCCCAGAACCTATCCCAATCACTTGCAGGTGCTCAAACACCCAGAAATGCATGCAAGGACTCCCACGGTTTGCATCATTCTTTGAAAATGATTACACTAATTCCTGCATCATAACATCTTTAACTCATATATTTGTAATCTTCATCATGTTTACAAGCTAACCATGTCATTTAATTGCGTTTTTGAAGCCTGTACACTATGTTGCCATTGCTAGGGTTTTTGTGTTATTTTTAGGGTCTTTTTGTACAGGAACAATTGGGCCTTTAATCACGTACCATGATGCTCGTGAGGATGAGACGAGTTGATTGGTACCATTTCCTTTTATTTATCTTGAGTGTACAACATTTTTGAAATATGCAGGGTTATACCTACAGTGGATGTCTGTAGGTAAAAGTCCCTTTTTCTAAAACGACAACAAAGGAAGGAGAAGACAACGTGTCCTGCTATCACTGGGCTATTTGAAATTCACGCGTTTTTTGTCTGACCATCTTTGTTTCCTACATTACGTTTTGTGTGTATTATATTAACAAATAACTTGTGTAGCGCAGCTGGCAGTGTAACATTGGCAAAGAGTACAAGGACCTGGGTTCGATCCCAGGTCCAGACAATTTCATTTATTTTCTTTTTTATTCATTGATTTAGCGCAACGTTCCTCTTGTTGACCACCATGCGCTAGCAACTTGTGACCATTGGATGGAAGGATGATCAAATCCAACACCCAGATAGCAAGAGACCACAAAGCTCCTCAAGTCAACGCCCACACCTGATCCAATGCATTGACTGGGCTTGGAGTATTTGGGCCAAGGAATTCAGATTCATACCCCCCTCTCCAGCCAACAACACAGGCCCAATTCTCATCTTCTTTTTATTTTTATTTTATCTTTTAATTTGTTTAATTATTTTATCTTTTAATTTGTTTAATTATTTTATTTTTAAAATCAGTCTTAATTAAATCATAAAAATAAAAAAATTCAATAAAATTTAGATTTAGTTATTTTCTTATTAAATTTAATTTTGTTAATTAATTAGATTAATATTTAACTTAGGGTAACTTTAATTTGTTTATCACAATTAAAATTAAATTAGAAAATTAGGTTAACTCTTGATTTGATTTTTCTCTTTTTTTTTTCTCTCAAATAAAACAAAAATACAAAAATAGGTTGTTTAGAATTAATTAATTTTCAAAAATTAATATAAATTAGGACTGAGGATTTTCTTTTAATTTAATTCTCCATTATTTTCTTAAATAACAAAACATGACAAAAAAACATGTTTTTCTTTAATTAATCGCAAGTAGGATTAGTCAAAGGGTCAAAACCCTAATCGTCTCGCATTTAATTTACCGTGCACATTTAATTCTTTTATTATTTTTGTAACTGTTTTGAGGATGTAATAGTTTTAATTAGGGTTTTTAAATTTCCGCAACTTTATTTACTGTCAACGGCAATTATGTAACTGTCAAAGCCATGTAATAAGCGTAGGTTATTTTTTCCGTTTTTACTTTCCGTAAAACTCTTAACTGTTAGATGTATGTTTAGGATTGTATGGCAAGAATGCATGACAAAATTAAAATGGTTAGAAAACCCTAAATGTGAAAAGATAAATTAACTGAAAATTACACTTGCACATGCTCACTCCTAAGGTTTGCCTCACTTGGTTGCCTCGGAAATAATGGCCGTGTCCCTCGAACGTAGGGATACCTTAGCAAAAGACCGTCAATCTAAAAGTCATCATAAAGATCATAGTCCCTTAACGTCCCTCGAGTTGCCTACGAGAAATGATCTTGTCCCTCGATGTTGCCTACGAATATATGATGACAGTCCCTTTGAACTGCTAAGGTATCCTTACATGTTTCCTTCAATGACCATTACATCCCTTTCGAATGTCCCCTTAAAAATCCAACGACGGTGCTACCTATTCCTTAATAATAGGATAGAGTTGTATAAAGGAAAACGAACAGACTTTTTTTTAGTTGGTAGATTAGTTCCTAGGTACTTGCTCAAACGAACAAAAGCTTTTTCACACAAAGACTTTTCAAACAGTTTTCAAAAACAACTTTGTAACACTCTTGAGGACATAAACAAGGGTTAAAACGAAGTAAAACAAAAACTTTTCAAAGCAAGCACACACAAGCAATTTCAAAATGAGCAAGTACCTAAGAGTCCATGGAAAACCATGGATAGAAAGGGTGCTAACACCTTCCCTTTCTATAATCTACCCCCGTACTCAAAATCTCTAAAAAGGATTTTTTCTATACTTTTTTTCTTTCCGGTTGGATGAAATAAAAGTCGGTGGCGACTCTTGCTTACCGCGACATTTTGCGAATAAAAAAAATGTAAAATGCAAACCAGTAAAAACAGTCGGTTCTGCCACCGTATCACAAAACTGGCGACTCTGCTGGGGAATTATAAGTGGGGTATACCTTAGGATCTAGGTCATTAAAATTGCTTCTCTTGATTGCTTTGTTTGCTTTATTTTTGAGGGTTTTGTTTGGGGTTACTATAGATCCTATACCCATATCTGGGGGCACTCATTATGTAAGTAGCAATAGATTGTGAGGGAACTGTACAACATAGACCGATACAGTTGAAGCAGTAGCTACGTTGGTGTGCCACTTTGGTTTGTACCGGTATCCCTTGTGGTGAAACGAGGAGAATACGGGGCCGTTGCATGGTGTCGTGAAGCACTAACGAACCTTAGAACCTTAGTTGAATGACTTGGCCATAAGAAAGTAGCGAGATAGCCGTCCCCAGTGTATAGCTGAGGATTGGTTGATACTCGATGCTACACTCATTGAGATCATACTTTCGGAATATTTTGGTCGCAAGAAAAGATTGTGTGAGCTGAAACCATGACCGATAAAGGATGGTTAGTGATATTGAGATCCTCTAGAACCCGGTTACTTTTCTAGGACAGGTTTGAAACCAACTTAACTTCAAGAGGGTATTACCTTTGACCTCATGCAAGCCTTAAACCTAAGGGCTTTGTGTGATTTGACTAGGTTTGCAATACCTGTATTTGCTATACCTGTGGTTTATCATGGCATCATGCATCATAACATGGCATTCATGCTTCATTACACTAACCATTTCAAAGACCAAGGGAATTTATCTTTGTTCTGTTTTGCAGATCATGGCTTCCGTGCGTATAAATACTATCTGAATCAACTTTGTGAAGATACCTTCCCAACTCGAAGAGCTAGTATCAAGAGTTTCTGAAACTTCTACTTTCATTAAGAGACACGGTCAACTTCTCAGCCTGGTTACTTCAAACTTTGATGAACTGATGATGAGCGTACTTTCTCAGTCCTTCGATCCCAATCATCACTGCTTCACTTTTCCAGATTATCAGTTGGTACCCACGTTGGAAGAATTCTCTCAGCTATTGGGCATACCCATTCTTGAATAGGTACCCTTCACAGGTATAGAAGAAGTTCCTAAGCCAGAAGTCATTGCCTCAACTTTGCATTTGAAACGGGCCGACGTGGTATCTAATTGGGAAACTCAAAGCGGAGTCGAGGGTTTTCTAACCAAATATATGATAGACAAGGCTCAACTATTTTGGGATGATATGGATTTTCAGGCTTTTGAGGAGGTCTTGGCTCTTCTTATCTATGGTTTAGTTCTCTTCCCTAATTCGGACTCCTTCATAGATGTGAATGCTATCAATATTTTCCTTTCTTGCAACCCTGTGCCTACCTTGCTTGTAGATATTTTGCACACTCTCCATACTCGTACCATGAAGAGAAGAGGGACTCTTATGTGTTGCATGCTGTTGCTGTCGAGGTGGTTTATTTCTCACCTCCCTAAGTCTGTACCTAAGAACGAAGAAGGTTTGGGTTGGCCGCAAAGGATAATGTCACTCGCTCAAACGAATATTCTTTGGTGTTCCCGAGCTATGGAAGACATTGCTATTTTTGACCGCTGTGGGGAGAACCCTAATGTCCCATTACTTGGTATCATAGGGGGTATAACTTACAATACTTGTCTAGCTTTGCGACAATTTGGTCACGCTCGAAGGGATGGTCCCCATGAGTTACTTATTGAGGGCATTGTATTCAACTATGAAGATGATGTTAATGAGTATCGCCGGAGGTTCATACGAGCTTAGGGCATGGTAAACATATCTGAAACCAAAGATTTGGGACCAAAGACTTCCATTCTTATGGAGCCTTACCTCCAATGGGTACGAGCTCGTGCCCAGAAGCTTATGATGCCTTATGTGGCTGTATTACTAGTGATTGTGGATCCCACTACTGAAGAAGGCATTCCTTACACGATTCTCTATCCTTACATGCCCACTGATCTTGGGGAGTTACAGAGGTCTTGGATTCAGCTGAAGAATGAGCAGGATACATACAGGGAACAGTTCCATGATCAAGAGAGGAAGGTTTTAAAGCTCACCAGGCAGCTCCAGGAAAAAAGAGTGCTCAATGATTATATCAGCACAAAGAGAAAGCGTCAATGGGACTTTTGATTTTTCTTTTCTAGTTTTAGATTTGTTTTATTTACTTATTTGTAACGCCTTAAAGGCATTTTGAACCTTCAAAGTTAAACTAATAAAGTTTTTGTTTATTTTGGTTTGCAAATTTAAATTTCCCGAAGTCTTTGAAATCATTACATGCGCATCCCATTATCATACACATCATTAACGGTACCACTACAGGTTTCTCATCTTCTTCGCTGTTTATTTCATCAGAAATGTCTTCCAATAAAGCCATCAAAGATCTTCAGGCACAGAACGCCTAGTTCCAACAAATGTTCATAAGTCTGGAGAAAGGGCAGGAGGATCTGAAAGCCCTCATCCTGAAAGAGAAAAAGAAAAATAAGAAGACTGCCGGTATTTTGAATATGGGCAGAAGGTTAGGAGAGCGGTTGAAGCGACAAGTCGATCTGACCTCTTCATCTAAGGAAGGAGAGAATCGGGAAGAAGAGAAGGACCCTAGTCCTGCAGTTTCTGAAAATGATACGGATTACAATGATGAACAATACCCTCCTGCTGAGGATAGATACAAACAGTTGGAGGATCGTATGAATGCCATGGAAGTTCATAACATACCTGGTTAGGATTTCAGAGAATTGGGACTAGTATCGGGAGTGGTCATCCCTCAGAAGTTCAAAGCTCCGGGTTTTGCCAAGTATGATGGGGTGTCCTGCCTAAAACTCCATCTCTTCTCTTATGTCAGAAAGATCCAACCCCACACCGCTGATAGAAATTTGTGGGTGCACTTCTTTCAAGATAGTCTGTCAGGGACTCAGCTTGAATGGTTCTATCAACTAGAGAGAGCCAATATCCGAAATTGGGAAGATTTGGCTGCTGCTTTCTATAAGCAGTAATAATACAACGCCGACCTGGCTCCTACTTGTACTCAACTGCAGAGTATGTCCATGGGGGCAAGTGAAGGCTTTAAAGACTATGCCCAAAAGTGGAGAGACTTGGCTGAAAGAGTCAAACCTCCGTTGATATGTTTCTGGGGACGCTATCTGGTCCATTTTTTAATCATTTGATTGTTAGCGGGTTTCACCGAGCTGATTCTGACTTGAGAAAGAGTAGAAGCTGGGATCCGGAGTGGTAAGATCCAGAAAAATACCTCTTCGAGTATAGAGAAGAATTCATTTGGTGGAAAGAGGGATGCCAATGCTGTGCATGGCCAGAAGGGGCGTAACAAGGCAGACTACCACCAATCTGTGGGGGCAGTGTTAATCTCTAATTCAGCACGCACACAACGACCACAACAACGAAACAATCAGCCAAGGGTGGAAAGACCTTAAAGGCAGTTCACCCAAATCAACATGCCATTGTCATAAGCATTTCAACACATGTTGAAGATGAATCTGATTATGGTGATAAAGCCTCATCCGAACCCTAAGACTTCTTCTCCTAACTACAACCTGGATGCAAGGTGTGCTTATCATTCTAGTAGCCCGGGGCACGATACTAAGGATTGTTGGGCGTTGAAATACAAGATTCAGAATATGATTAACGCCAAGGAGATCAAATTCGACCCTCCTGAGACTCCCAATGTGATCACTGCTCCCTTTCCAAAACATGGCTAGGATTGAAAGAATTTTTGTTCATTTGAATTCTGAAGTTGTATTTTCTTTGCTTATTTAAACAATTATTGTCATGTCAAACTTTATTATTTCATTAATGCATTACACATGTTTGTCTTGAATTAATTTGTTTTCATTATGCTTAAACTGCTTTATACTTACTTTTCGTGATATTCAACTCTCGACTAAAAACTCTAAGCCTTAGAGGGAGGATGACGAAAATGATACCACAATCTCTACAGTATGCTTTTGAACAGACCCTGATGATGATGTACAGACATTGTTTCAAATCCTAAATAGTGGAGTTATAAGGAGGATAATCCATAGTCAACCCCTTCGAGCCAAAGAAGTAGGAGTTTTTCTTTTCACACATATTAAAACCCTTAATCATAACCTGGGGCAGGGTAGCTCTCTCAGTTAATTCAGAGGCGCATTCAGTCACAATCTGCCGCTTCGTACACAATGAGTGGCATCAAAGACGTCCTTCCGAATCAAAAGACGATGTTGGTTCCCTATAATCATCAAGACAGGCAGTCATTATCTCTCGAAATGAAAGCCCATTAAGTCAAAACCTATGAAGGAGACTTAAGAAAAAACACTGGGGCTTCCCGCTGACTGTAATCACAAAAAGAAATAGTTCAGGCAAAAGTCAGGGATAATAAAATAAAAAAGAAAGAGGTCCTCCAAACCCTCAACAAAAAAGGAAATGACTTCCTATTCAAAATAATTTGTCAGTACCCGAACCATCACTGAAATATCAGAACAAAGACTCAAACGGGATCTAAATGCACAATTAGCTAAGTTTTGTATCGAAGAACATCACGAAGAACGGGTGGGTACAAATAAAATATGAGCCTTTATCCTTTGTTTCTTAAACCGTGAACCAGGCCACGTTATAACCCTTAAAAGTCCTAGATGAAGCATGGGTTAGTTCGAAAGCATACTGTTACAAAAGGTATCCTGACTCCTGAAGGTCCGTTACAAATATTGAGTTGATATCACATCTTTGCAAAATTCTATTTTTTCTATAAAAAAACAGCATTTTCAAAACTTCAAGACAAACGTAAGCTTTGCATTCTTAAAATAACATTGTTTGCATATGACTATTTGTTTAGCAGCAGAGAAATTCGCATGACGAATATCTAGTGAACAAAAACCTTCTCAATAAAAAGGATCACCTCAAGTGGAAAAACAATTCCAACCAAGGGGCACGACATGATCATTGTCCATCATCTGGGGCAGTCAAGTCAAGATTCAAGGAATCTCTCAAAGATGCTAAATAGCCAGGGGCAGATCTCCATCTGAATACCTTGGGGCATTGGGCATGAATTCCAGCAACGAATCCTGTATGATCAAACAAACATCTTCTGGTAGTGTGGAAACACTTACTACTATGGACAGTGACAATTCTCTATACTTAGTGAACGTGGACATAGTCGGAAAATACTACGCATGAACAAAGACCTGCTAGGTTGACTGGCCTAGGAAAAAATAAGGGCATCCCGGCGAACCAAAAGGGTTCGGGCAAAAATTAGGGATAAAAACAAAAAAGATATGTGCATCTGGAAAGTCGAAAACTTGAAAAGGCGGCTTGAGCAAAAAAGGTTATCCCGGTGGACTGAAAACCAGAAAGGGCGGTCCAGGCAAAAGTTTGGGATTTGAAGCGTACGACTATGTCCCGCCATCTTATCATTTTCTTATCAATAGAAGACTTATCATCCTGATCAGCATCCCCAAAGCCTCCGTGGGTACTTTCTCCAGCAAGTACAGGGGCAGAAAAGTCCTGATGCAAAGTCATTATCGTATCCTTAACATACGACCCTGTGACATCTACACTCCCCACAGAGTAGAGGCAACTAAAGCTTTGACATCGGTTTACCCAAACAGGAGCTATGTTCCCCAGCAAAGTTCCTTCAGAGAATCGACATCTATATTCCCCGACCGAATTTCATAATCGCAAGCGGTTCATAAAGTTGTCTCCCAAGCAGAGTTTATTTCTCGGAATATAGAAGATCAATCCCTAACAGAGTTTATTCCTCCGGCTACAGAAGCTCATCCCCAAGCGGAGTTTATCTCTCCAAATCGGCTAGATCTTCCAGCAAAGCATCTCTTCTCTCAAACAAATTTATTCCCCCACAGAGTTATTCTCAAGCAGAGTCTCTCCTCGGCAGAATATCCGTACACAAGGGGCAAATCCCCAACATAGTCATCTCCGGTTCACCATCCCCAACGGAAGTAGAAGAACCACTTTTTCTATGTCGGCCAGGAACTCAATTTCCGCTACTCTCCGGCAGCGGTCAAGGATTTATTTTCCCACTCGGATATGTTACAATAGCATTTCATGTTCATATATCATGACGTGCGCATACACATTGCATACATCATAGTCTCATTTATTTTGAGAACATCATCATACAATGCATTTCATGCATCATATATGATTAATCATGTACCTTTTCAGGAAAGATGGTTATCATTAACAACTTCTAGCAAATTCAAGATTAGCTCCTAAAACTAGACAGAGTAATTATCTGCGCGATCAAATACAGCTTTACGCGGGTTCGTCACGAAGCAATCTTACACGGGTTTCTCCTAAATGCAACTTCACACGGGTTTATCCTGAAAAATCTTACACGGGTCCTTTCTCATACATTTCCTTCTGAAGTTTCACATGAACTTATCACAAAGTAACCTTACCCAGGTTCCTTCTGAAGTTTTACACGAACTTATCACAAAGTAACCTTACCCAGGTTCCTCCTGAAGTTTTACACGAACTCATCCCAAAGTAACCTTACCCAGGTTCCTTCTGAAGTTTTACACGAACTTATCACAAAGTAACCTTAGCTAGGTTCCTCCTGAAGTTTTACACAAACTTATCTCAAAGTAACCTTACCCCGGTTCATTCTGACGTTTTACACGAACTTATCACAAAGTAACCTTACCCATGTTCCTCCTGAAGTTTTACACAAACTTATCTCAAAGTAAACTTACCCAGGTTCCTGCCAAAGTTTTACACGGACTTATCCCGAAGTAACCCTACCCAGGTTCCTCCTAAAGCCCTACACAGACTCATCACGAGCAACCTTACCCAGGTTCCTTCTCAGTTCAGATGCAGTTTTACCCAAACTCCTCACAAAGCAACTTTACCCAGGTTCCTTCTCAGTTCAGATGCGGTCTTGCCCACTCCTCACAAAGCAACCTTACCCAGGTTCCTTCTCGGTTCAGATGTAGTTTTACCCAAACTCCTCACAAAACAACCTTACCCAGGTTCCTTCCCATAAGCCCTACTATCCAGGTTCCTTCTCATAACCTTACCATCCAGGTTTCTTTTCTCTTATCTCCAGACAACAGTCCACAACACTATAATACTTGGACCTGATCAAACCCGATTGGTTTCTCATTTCCCCAGTAAGTCGTGGTGCAGCCTGTACACTGACCAGATATGCAGTTCACCTCCGGAGTTAATTCCCCAGTAGAGTAACGGACAACTGAAGCTCCTAAAATTCTATTTCTCCCAAGACAGATACCAACATTCCTCAGTAGATTCCTCCTTAATGACAAGAACAAGACTCTCATCGAAGGAACATCTCAGGAAATCAACATCCTCTAGATGGCATCTTTAAGCCCGTCTCCGAGGATTCTCTGTCATATCTTCCGGATGGCATCTTTAAGCCCATCTCCGACGATTTTCCGTCATATCCTCAAAATGGCATATGTAATCCCATTTCCGATACTAACTACACATTCAGGCACCATCTCAGACGAGTGCAAATTTTCTCGGCACTCTAGTGTTCAATCATCTTCCACCTTCAGATCACGAAAGGCAGACGAGCCAATCTACATCTTCAGGTTTAAAAAGATTGAACATGGGCAGCTGTTGTACCCCAGAATTTTCCCTCCCATATTTCTCAACACATGGAAAGTGAGGTCCCCAAATTTCTCAAGGAAGTTCAAGAATTGACAAGACAAACTCTCTCCTAAGGCAGTATACCTCAAATTAGGGTTTCCATCTTTATAAAGATGTGTGAACCAAAAAGGACTCAAATGCTCACCATTATCCTAATATGTTCTCAAGATCATCCATGTCAAGTTTCAAGCCTTGCAGAACAAGTTTTCTCAGTCAATTGCTCAAATGCCTGAAAATCAACTATACTAGGTTAAAAGTCAACTATGGCCCACATACAGCCAAGCTTCAATATTTTTGGTCAACATCCTAATTTTGAAGTATTATCCATCATTTTATCAAGGGTTTATCATGATTCCTCAATGATTGTTTACAATTCTTTAAAACCCAAAAGTTACTAAATTAGGATTTTACAGGAAAAGTCAACTCAACTTTGAGCAAGCATAACATTCTCATTCTTTATCAGAAATGACCCATCCAAATCTCACTCTGAAGAGGATGCAATTCCCTACAATTCAAATTCAGCTCCTAAGTCCAGAATATGCACTCACAAAAGGATATGAATTTTGACATTATAGATCCTTTTGAAAAGTCAACAAAAACACCTTTTAGGTCAAAGCTTCATACATGAACGTGGAAGAGTCAATTGATATGAGACCAAAATGGTTGTTTAGAGGGCATCCTAGGCTTTCTAAAAAGTCTAGGAACACCTCTCTAGGGTTAAAATTGAGAAAGTTATGCATTGGCCAAGTTGACCATTTTTGTAAAATTGCCAAAAGTCAAATGTGTTCAAATTTGCATTTTTTGCTAAATGGGCCCAACTTTTTATGCTTGCACCTCAATTATAATGTGGTCCATAACTCAAATGTTCACACAACCATTATGTGCTTCATTTTTCAATTTATTTTGATTTTTCATTAATTAAAAAGTGAATTAAATCAAATAAATGATGAAAATTAACAAAGATATGATTTGATTTGTTTTTTTGACAGATTGGCAATCAAGATAAGCTGAGTTAACAAGATCAGATCGAATCAAGGTCAATTGGTACAAGAAAGGCAAGATTTGGCTCAAAATAGCAACATATCATATAGCTTGCAAATCAAATCAAATCATGGATAAAGGCAAAGATTTAGTCCAAGTTTGTTAACCTAATTCACTCTAGGTTATATAGTGAACAATTCCAGATCAAAAATACAAGGGTGGAGGTGTGCAAACTGCAAGAACAAACTTCAAAATTCAAACAAAAAGTGGTGATTCAATTCCATTCTATAGGCCAAGTCAAGCCATTCTAGCATTACCAAACGACTCCTGGACCTTCCCGGAACCTATCCCAATCACTTGCAGGTGCTCAAACACCCAGAAACGCACGCAAGGACTCCCACGGTTTGCATCATTATTTGAAAACTATTACACTAATTCTTGTATCATTAACATCTTTAACTCATATATTTGTAATCTTCATCATGTTTTCAAGCTAACCATGTCATTTAATTGCGTTTTTGAAGCCTATACACGATGTTGCCATTGCTAGGGTTTTTGTGTTATTTTTAGGGTCTTTATGTACAGGAACAATTGGGCCTTGAATCAGGTACCATGATGCTCGTGAGGATGAGACGAGTTGATTGGTACCATTTCCTTTCATTTATCTTGCGTGTACATCATTTTTGAAATATGCAGGGTTATACCTATAGTGGATGTTTGTAGGTAAAAGTCCCTTTTTCTAAAACGAAGACAGAGGAAGGAGAAGACAATGTATCCAGCTATCACTGGGCTATTTGAAATTCACGCATTTTTGGTCTGACCATCTTTGTTTCGTACATTACATTTTGTGTGTATAATATTAACAAATAACTTGTGTAGCGCAGCTGGCAGTGTAACATTGGCAAAGAGTACAAGGACCTGGGTTCGATCCCAGGTCCAGACAATTTCCTTTATTTTCTTTTCTATTCATTGATTCAGCTCAGTGTTCCTCTTGTTGACCACCACGCGCTAGCAACTTGTGACCATTGGATGGAAGGATGATCAAATCCAACGCCCAGATAGCAAGAGACCACAATGCTCCTCAAGTCAACGCCCACACCTGATCCAACACATTGACTAGGCTTAGAGAATTTGGGCCAAGGAATTCAGATTCATACCCTCTCTCCAGCCAACAACACAGGCCCAATTCTCAACTTCTTTTTATTTTTATTTTATCTTTTAATTTGTTTAATTTTTTTATTTTTAAAATCAGTTTTAATTAAATCATAAAAATCAAAAAAGTAAAAAAAAATAGATTTAGAGGTTTTCTTATTAAATTTAATTTTGTTAATTAATTAGATTAGTAGTTAAATTAGGGCAACTTTAATTTGTTTTTCACAATTAAAATTAAATTAGAAAATTAGGTTAACTCTTGATTTAATTTTTCTCTTTTCTTTTTCTCTCAAATAAAACAAAAATACAAAAATAGGTTGTTTAGAATTAATTATTTTTCAAAAACTAATATAAATTAGGACTGAGGATTTTCTTTTAATTTAATTCTCCATTATTTTCTTAAATAACAAAACATGACAAAAAAACATTTTTTTTCTTTAATCAATCGCAAGTAGGATTAGTCAAAGGGTCAAAACCTTAATCGCCTCGCATTTAACTTACCGCTCGCATTTAATTCTTTTATTATTTTTCTAACTGTTTTGAGGATGTAATAGTTTTAATTAGGGTTTTTAAATTTCTGCAACTTTATTTACTGTCAAGGACAATTATGTAACTATCAAAGCCATGTAATAAGCGTAGGTTATTTTTTCAGTTTTTACTTTCCGCAAAACTCTTAACTATTAGATGTATGTTTAGGATTGTATGGAAAGAATGCATGACAAAATTAAAATGGTTAGAAAACCCTAAATGTGCAAAGATAAATTAACTGAAAATTACACTCGCACATGCTCACTCCTAGGGTTTGCCTCACTTGGTTTCCTCGGAAATAATGGTCGTGTCCCTCGAACGTAGGGATATCTTAGAAAAATACCCTCAATCTAAAAGTCATCATAAAGATCATAGTCCCTTAACATCCCTCGAGTTGCCTACGAGAAATGATCTTGTCCCTCGATGTTTCCTACGAATATATGATGACAGTCCCTTCGAACTGCTAAGGTATCCTTACATGTTGCCTTCAATGACCATTACGTCCCTTTTGAACGTCCCTTTAAAAATCCAACGACGGTGCTACCTATTCCTTAATAATAGGATAGCGCTATCTAAAGGAAAACGAACAGAATTTATTTTGAGTAGGTAGATTAGTTCCTAGGTACTTGCTCAAACGAACAAAAACTTTTTCACACAAACACTTTTCAAACAGTTTTCAAAAACAACTTCGTAACACTCTTGAGGACAGAAACAAGGGTTAAAATGAAGTAAAAAAAAACTTTTCAAAGCAAGCACGCACATGCAACGTTGGTGTGGCACTTTGGTTGGTACCGGTATCCCTTGTGGTGAAATAAGGAGAATACGAGGCTGTTGCATGGTGTCGTGAAGCACTAACAAACCTTAGAACCTTAGTTGAACAACTTGGCCACACACATTTCCAGATCCACATCCACTCCAGATCTCATTGACAATAATTATGCTATTACCGTTTATGACTTCGAAAATCCAATCTATCAAGCTGAAGACGGAGGTGAAGAAGATTGCGAGATGCCTGGAGAACTCGCTAGAATCCTGATACAAGAGGAAAAGGCTATCCAACGGCACAGAGAACTGGTCTAAGTAATAAACTTGGGTACTGAGACAGATAAGAAAGAAGTCAAGATTGGCGCCAACCTGGAAGGCAGTGTCAAGAGCATATTAATTCAGATGTTGCACGAATATGTTGAGGTCTTTTCTTGGTCATACGAAGACATGATGGGGTTCGATACTGATATTGTGATTCATCTTCTACCAATGAGAGAGGGTTATTCTCCGATCAAACAAAAAGGTTCGTCGCATGCGTCCTAACATGTCAGAGAAAATCAAGGCTGAGGTAATGAAACAATTCAATGGAGGTTTTTTGGCAGTGACGTCGTATCCCCAATGGGTTGCAAATGTTGTTCTAGTGCCGAAGAAATATGGTAAAGTCTGTATGTGTATAGACTACAGGGATTTAAATAGGGAAAACCCCAAAGACGATCTCCCACTACCATATATTGATGTCTTGGTTAGCAATACTGCTCAATACAAGGTATTCTCCTTCATGGATGGCTTCTCAGGGTACAACCAAATCAAAATGGCGCCTGAAGACATGGAGAAAAAAACTTTTTTTCTCACAGTGGGGCACCTTCTATTATAAGGTCACGCCTTTTAGGCTGAAGAATGCAGGCGCAACTTATCAACAGGCTATGGTGGCTTTATTTCATGATATGATTCATCATGAGATAGAAGTCTGTGTGGATGACATGATAGCGAGATCACAAACCGAGGAATAGCACCTTGTTCATTTGCAGAAACTGTTTGATAGGTTGAAGAAATACAAGCTGAGGCTGAACCTAAGCAAATGCATCTTCGGGGTAAGATCTGGAAAACTCTTAGGTTTCATTGTTAATGGAAAAGGAATTGAAGTTGATCCTACAAAAGTCAAAGTAATCCAATAAAATCTAGCTCCCCTTAATGAGAAGGAGGTCAGAGGATTCTTAGGATTGCTCGATTCATTTCTCACTTGAATGCTACTTGTGAGCCACTCTTCAAGTTGTTGAAGAAAGATCAAGTACTAAAATGGAATGACAACTGCAAAATATCTTTTGACAAGATCAAAGAATATATTTAAGAACCTCCAATTATGATGCCACCAGTTGAAGGAAGACCTCTGATCATGTACTTAACCGTGTTAGAGAATTCAATGGGGTGTGTGCTGGGGTAGCATGACGACTCTGGCCGAAAATAGCATGCAATATACTACCTTAGCAAAAAGTTTACCGACTGTGAAACAAGATATTCACTGCTCGAGAAAACTTTCTATGCTTTGGCATGGGTTTCTCGCCGACTAAGACAATATTTGTTTACTCACACTACTCTATTGATCTCTAAGATGGATCCCATCAAGTACATCTTCAAGAAGCAAACTAACTCCGGAAGGATAGCCCGATGGCAAGTGATCTTAATTGAACATGATATCTAGTACACCACATAAAAAGAAATAAAAGAAAGTGTACTTGCAGATCATTTAGCACATCAAGTTGTGGATGACTACTAATCTATGAACTTTGAATTCCCGGACGAGAATATCATGTAGATTACAGATTATGAAAAGCTTGGACCGTATGAAGGACCTGAACAAGGATCCTGATGGACTATGGTTTTTGATGGAGCTTCCAACGCACTGGGTAACGAAATTGGTGTTGTGATCATTTCCCCATAAGGTTGCCATACGCCTTTCACTGCCAGGATTTGCTTCTAGTGTACCAACTGTTGTACCCCAAAATTTGCCCTCCCATATTCTTCATGATTTGTCAAGATCAATCTCCAAATGGTTCAAAATCTCTCAAGGGTTGCACAGTCCAATTGCCTCCTAACACAGTCAAAATTAGGGTTTTGGTTCTTGCAAAGAAATTGAGGTTTTCAAGGGTCCAATCAAGTCCCATGTGCCCATATACATTGTCAAGCATCCATATGTCAAGTTTCAAGACTCACAGCATCAAATTGCACAGTCAAAAACCCTAAATGCTTCACAGTCAACTGCAGGGGCAAAATGGTCATTTGACAGTCAAAAGTCAAATTTTTTGGTCAACATCTTATTTTGAAGCCACAATCATCATTTTATCAATTCTTGATCATGATTCCACAAGCATGGCTCAAAAGTCTCAAGATGCAAAAGTTTCTATTTTTGGACAGCTGAAAAGTCAACTGTAACTTGACCAAGACATAACTTTTTCATGGTTCATCAAAAAAATCCCATCCAATTCTCATTTTGAAGGGGATAACATTTACTACAACTCATCTTCACATTCCAAGTCCAAGAAATTCTCTCACAAAAAGTTATCAATTTCAACATTATAGGTCATTTTCAAAAGTCAACAAAAAGGCACTTTAAGCCAAAGACCATAACTTGAGATTGGAAAATCAAAATGACATGGGACCAAAGGCATTGGTTAGAGGACTTCAAGACCTTTCTAAAATGTCAAAGAACATGTTCATAGCTTCAAAATTGAGCAAGATATGCATTGGAGAAGTTGGGAAATGTTTGGGAATTTTCAAAAGTCAACTTTGTCTAAAACACTTCATTTTTGCTAATGGGCCTCAAATTCCTTCTTGAAACTTTACCCAAGGCCTATGCACGACCCATTGAACTTAATTTGATTTATTTTCTTATTTTTAATTAATTAATTGATTTTTTATTAATATTAATTCATTTAATTGGTTTTAATTGTAGGAAAATTAAAAAGATATGATTTTTGGATCTTTTTTGAGACAAATAAGGCTAGGGCAAGCTGGCAACTCGTGTACACCTCAAAGGCATCAAAATATCAATGATTGGCAAGGTTTCATGAAAGAAAAGATTGAAAAAGATATGATTGGCAATCACACATTCAAGTCATAATACAATGGACTTTTGGGCTTAATTTTAACCTAATTCCATTCACATATATCTGCTGAAGAAAACCCTAAAGCTAGACACGAAAAAAACTGCCATAGAAAGCCATAACCACTTTGCAAAAATTCAAGAAAAACTTGAAAACTGAAATCAATATTGCAGGTGAATTCAAGGCCTAAAATTGTTTCCAATACATTGCTGACATTGCCAGGAAGCCATTGCAATCAAGAACGAAGCTTAACACGCAAAGAATCGTTCATCACAAGTGACACGGTTTGCTTTATTTTCCAAATTTGCATATCACGATTCATGTGTTTTTGACCATTTTTTTGGATTGATTTATGTTAATAGGGACCTTCTGAAGCTGTTGGTACAAACCAATTTGGTTATAGCCCTCTGAATCAAAATCCACCATGGATAAAATCTAGGGTTTAGAAGCTTGAAAATTAGGGCTTTCTTATTGAGGAAAAATCAGGCTTTGAGATATATACCATTAAACTCAGAAGCTCAAGACGAATTGAATGGACATATCGTGCCCTTTTTATATTATCCCTAACGCTAATCACTATTATTCGTGGTTGTGTTTTGTGGGGGTTTAAAACCCCCTCTATCTTGTTCATGTTTGCAGGAAAAACGAAGAAGAAGGGTGAGCTGTCCAAACGCTAGTGGATCATTCAAACTCAGCGCGCGCTTTTTTGTGTCCAGGCATAATTGTTACTTTTCACATATTATGTTTATTAGTTATTATTGTTACAAACAAACGCAAATGGCTGAGTGGTGGTAGACGTGGCTGGCAAGCACTGGGAACTGGGTTCGATTCCCAGGTCCCCCCATATAATTGTTGATTTTTGTTTTAACATGTTCTAGTGCAGTATTCATCCAAAGGTCCACCATACGTACCCACGCCTAAGCTTGCCAAGTGGCTGTGACTATCAATCCAAGGGCTGCAAGAGAAGGAGTATCATGTGCCCAGTCAAACAGCACGCACACAATCCTGAAAGTCAACCAGGCTTAGGATCTTCTTGGGTCAGAATTGCTCAAGACAAACCTCCACATGGGCCATCACACCCCCTTTGGTTTGCCTTTTTTTAATTTATTTTCTTTTCTTTCAATTCTTTTAATTGTTTTTAATAATTTTTCTTAATTCATAACAAATTAATTTCTTCCTAATAAAAATCAGAAAAATCAAAAATTGTAAATTATTTTAATTGTTTATTAATTTCACCGTTAACCTATTTTTTTAAATAAATACTAACAATTAATTTAGTTTAATTTAGGTTTTAATTTTAACCCTTTTTTCTTAATAAATAAAAATTGCCTAGAATTAGGTTTTGACATTTTTTCATCATTATTAATTACTATTATTTTTGTACATAAAATTTAATAAGTTTAAACTAACTTTAATATTTTCTTAATAATTAAAATAAACTTAGAACTAGGATTTTCTTTTGATTTTAATTTCTTTATTTTCATAAAATACAAAAAAACACAAAAAGCGTCTTTCTTTAATTAATTAATTAGATAATTAGATTTAGGTTTAATTTAATTTAATTTCAAACAAAAGGACAAAAAAACTTTTAATTTCAAGCAAAGGGTCAAAACCCGAGAACGTCCTGATTTTAATTCTTTCGCGCGCGTTATTGCTTTATTTGATTATTATGTAACTGCTTCCATGGATGTAATAGTAATTAGGTTTACCGCTTTTATTTACTTTCCGCATCTTTATCAAAAACGGGTCTTTGTTTTTTTTGGCGATGTATAGACCCACGCCTTGTAATAGCGTAGCTTTTATATTTCTGTATTTAATTTTCCGCACTCCTAACTTCTAAATTGCATGAAAGAATGTATGATAATTAAAAAACAACTCATAGCTCACAATTTCCTGATTCAAGATAAATATAAATTGAAAACAACACACAATGCACATGCCACTTCTAGGGTACGCCTCACTCGTTGCCTCGAAAGTGGTCGTCAAGTATAGGGTGTTTTAGCGGTTGCCCTTATGTCTAAGATCCAGTTGCCTCGAAACGGTTGCCTCGGATTAAAAAGGATCTAGGACATTAGGGTTACTTCTAAGGTGTCCTACTATTGCTTCGGTGACCACACTGTCCCTACAATCGAATTGACCCGAACACCTCCAACGGTGGTGCTACCTACCTCTCAATGGTGGGATGGCACTACCTTAAGGAATTTTACACAGCCTAATTCCTTAGGGTAGGTAGATGACTCATGGGTACTTGCTCTCTTCAAAAACAAACAAACAATCTTTTCACACTGACACTTTCAAAACAAATTTTTCAAACACTCTTGAGGACAGATACAAGAGTCACTCAGAAATCTTTCAATGAAACTTTTTCAAACTCACACACACTTGAAAAGCAAACATCTTTTGAAAACATAAGAGCAAGTACCTAAGAGCCCGTGGATAACCACGGATAGAAAGGGTGCTAACACCTTCCCTTTCTATAAATCTACCTCCCGAACCGAGAAACATTCTCATAAGGAATTTTGTTGTGCTTTTGTCCTTTCCATGTTGGAGAAAATAAAAGACGGTGGCGAATCTTGCTTACCGCGACATACGCGATCCAGCTTTAAACAGTCAGTTCTATTTCCACCGATCATAGAACTGGCGACTCTGCTGGGGATTATTACTTTAAAGTGAGGTGTACCTTAGGATTAGATCATACTTATGTTTTCAATTGAATGTTTTGTTTGCTTTATTATTGTGGGCATTGTCTTGGAGTTTCATAGATCCTAACCCGGATCTGGGGGATACCTTTTAGGTAACAACAAACTATGAGGGAACTGTGTGGGGTATACCGACACGGTTGAAGCAGTTGCTACGTTGATGTGGCACTTTGGTGAGTACCGGTAACCCTTGAGTCAAGTCAAGGAGAGTACGGGGCCGCCGCGTGGTGTCATGAAGCATCAACTGACCTTAGGAACCTTACTTGACCATCCTGACCTCTTTAGGGGTAGTGAGATGACTGACTTTGGTGCAGTCCGAAGTTGGTTGATAATCGATACTACACTCATTGAGGGTTGTTTTCTATGAATATTTTGATCGCCAGTTCAGTGGCTAAATCAAAACAATGAACATAGAAAACAACCCTATGATATTGAGCTCCTTAGAACCCGGTTACTTTTGATAGGACAGGTTTGAGCCCACCAACTTCAAGAGGGTAGTACCCAAACTTCATGCTGGCCTGAACTCTAAGGGCTGTCTTGTGTGACTTGTGTGCCTTCAAACTTGACTACTTGCATACCTGTTATCTGACACTTGAGTTTCTTGCAGGTTTTGTTTATAGTCCTTAATTGGGACTTATTACAGGGCCTACTTACATCACTCCATGCATAGCATAACATCATACCATTGCATACATCCTGCATAAAGACTAATCCATTTCAAGGATCTCAAGGGCTTGTGATGCAGGTCATGATGAACCAAAATGTCTAGCAAGGGGAAAAGGGGATTTATTTTTCCTCTAGCCAAGGTTGATAACTTGAGTCAGGGGCTATGACCCACTCGATATGGTGAGCTTTGACTCTTGAAGAAGGACTCTCAACAACCTGAAGTTCCTTCAATCAAGCCACCAGATTCCAACTCTGACAATTTTCTTGTTTACCCCGCGAGACCCTTGAGAGCATTGCATGCATATCATACATATCATTGCATTACAGGTACCCTTTTGACAGGTCACTTACCTTCTTCGCTGTTTATTTCAGCAGTCATCATGAATCTTGAATCATCCAACGAACAAGCTATCAAGGCCCTCCAGGCCCAGAATGCCCAGTTCCAGGATTGGTTAAGAGTCTGGCCTAGGGTCAACAGGATTTGAAGACTCTGCTCTTGAAGAAGAAGAAGAAGAGGACGGTGTTGTTCAACCCGAGACGCAAATCTGGGAATGGATCACTAAATGAAGTTGAGCAGACTACCCCATCTGTTGGAAAGGACAGTCCCCATGAGAGAGAGGTTCCTAGTCCAGTGGTCCCCGACAACGAGATGGAGTTCAATGATGAACAGTACCCTCCTGCTGAGGATAGGTACAAACAGCTCGAAAATCGGTTGAGTGCTATGAAGATACAAAAAGTGCCCGGCCTGGACTTCGAAGATCTAGGTCTGTCTTCTGGGGTAGTGATCCCACACAAATTCAAGGCACCTGATTTTGCTAAATATGACGGGGCTTCCTGTCCTAAGCTGCATCTCAGGTCATACATAAGGAGGATCCAGCCCTACACGGCTGACAAGAATTTGTGGATTCACTTCTTTCAGGATAGTCTGTCAGGGACTCAACTCGAGTGGTTTTATCAACTGGATGGAGCCAACATCCGCAGCTGGGAGGACTTGGCCACTGCGTTCTACAAGCAGTACCAGTATAATGCCGACCTTGCTCCCACGCGCACTCAGCTTTAGGGGATGTCTATGGGTATAGGCGAAGCCTTTAAAGAATATGCTCAAAAATGGAGGGACCTTGCTGGAAGGGTGCAGCCACCTCTGACTGACCGTGAGCTTGTTGACATGTTCTTGGGGACCCTGTCTGGTCCATTCTTCAACCATCTGATTGGGAATTCTTCTGCTGGGTTTACAGATCTGATCTTGACTGGTGAGAGGATCGAAGTTGGTATCAAGTCTGGGAAGATACAGAATGGTGACTCCTCGAACACTGAGAAGAAACCATCCAAGAGAGAATCTAGTGTTGTCTATGGTTCAAGAGGGCAGAATAGGTCCGAACACCGCCAAGATGTCAACGCGGTAGTTATTGCAAAACCGGCCGGTGCTCCTCAGCGTCACAATCAACAAAGGGAAGAGAGACCTAAAAGGCAATTCACTCCCCTCGGCATGACCTTGTCCCAGATATTGCCACAGTTGCTGGAAACCAAGTTGGTAACTCTCATGGACCCTCCAAAGAATCCCAACCGGACACCTTCAAGGTATAACCCCAACGTTCGTTGCGCTTACCATTCTGACAGCCCGGGGCATGCTACAGATGACTGTTGAACTTTGAGAAACAAGGTTCAGGATCTGATCGATGCAAAGGAAGTCCAGTTCGACTCTCTAGAGGCTCCCAATGTGGTCACTGCTCCCTTGTCAAAACATGGCTAGGATAGGAATTTTTTTTCATTCGAATGTTCAAGTTGTTTTTTTTCTTTGATTGTTCAAACAAACTATTCATGTCAAACGTTGTTATTTCATTAATGCATTACACATGTCTGTTTTGAAGTAATTATTTCGTATTCACTATATACAAACTGTTTTCATATTTTTTTATGATGATAAACTCTTGGTTGAAAATTCTAAGCCTCTTGAGGGAGGATGACGAAAACGATACCACGACATTTACAATATGCTTTTGAACAGACCCCGCTGATGAGGTACATGCATTGTTTCAATTCCTAAACACTGGAGTTATAAGGAAGATAATCCCTCGTCAACCCCTTCGAGCCAAAGAAGTAGGAGTTTTTTTTCTTTTCACAAAAACATTAAAACCCTTAATCTTAACCCGGGGCAGGGTAGTTCTCTCAGTTGATCCAAGTGCACAATGAATCAAAGGAGTCCTTCCAAAGAAAAAGACAATGATGGTTCTGAATAATCATAAAGACGGGCAGTCATTACCAAAAAAAACTAAGGCCCAATAAGTCAAAACTTATGAAGGAGACTTACAAAACTGGGGCATCCCACTGACTGTAAGTACAAAAGAAACAGTTCAGGCAAAAAACAGGGATAATAAAAAAAAAAGAAAAAGAAAGAGGTCATACAAACTCTCAACAAAAACAAAAAGACTTCCTATTCAAAATAAATTGTCAATATCCGAACCATCACTATAATATCAGGAAAAAGACTCAAACAAGGTCTAACGCGCGATCAGCTGAGTTTAGGTTTGAAGAACATCATGAAGAGCGGGTGGGTACAAATAAAATTTGAGCCTTTATCCTTTGTTTCTTAAACCGTGAACCAGGCCACGCTACAACCCTTAAAAGTCCTAGCTGAAGCATGAGTTAGTTCGAAAGCATACTGTTACGAAAGGTATCCTGACTCCTTAAGGCTTGCGGTAAAATAACGAGTTGACATCATAGTTACAAAATTCACTTGTTTTTATGAAAAACTGCATTTTCAAAAACTTCAAGACAGACATAAGCTTTGCATTTTTAATATAACATTGCTTGCATGTGACTATTTGTTTGAACAACATAGAAATTCGCACAAAGAATATCTGGTGAACAAAAGCACTCCCAATCAAGGGGCAGACATAATCATTGTCCATCATCTGGGGCAGTTAAGTCAAGATTCGGAGAATCTCTCAAAAGGCCAACCAGCTTGGGGAAAATCCCCGCTTGAGTCACTTGGGGCATTGGACATGAATTCCAGCGATGAATCCTGCATGATCAAATATCTTCTGGTAGCACGGCAACATAATACTACCAACAGTGACAACTCCCTGAACACGGACATAGTCGAAGAAAAAAATACTATGCACAATCAAAGACCCGCTAGGTTGACACACCTAGGCAACAACAAGGGCTTCCCGGCGAACCAAAAGGGTTCGGGAAAAAATAAGGGATGAAAAATGAAAAATATGTACACCCGGCAAGTCGAAAACCTGAAAAGGCGGCTTGGGCAAAAATGGGTATCCCGGCAGACTGAAAACCCGAAAGGGCGGTCCAGGCAAAAGTTAGGGATCAAAGCGTACGACTATGTCCCGTCATCTTGTCACTTGTCTACCAAAAGAAGATTTGTCAATCAAGACCTCCACAGGTACCTTCTCCCACAGAAACTGGGGCAATAAGAATTGTCTAAGCAATCTGGTTGCTCTGTCCACCGAGGTACCAAGATAAGTTCAGCTGAAGAACACGACCAAGATACCTTCACTCCCTGCAGAGTACGAGCGCATCTCCCCGACTTTATTCAAAATTATTCCTCACCAGAGCTTATAACTGGGTTATCCTCAGCGAGTTGCAACGGAAAGATCATCCCCCAGCGGAGTTCATCAATTCCAACAGAGCTTATCAATGGTATCCCCCAGCGGAGTTATCATCAACCTCAGCGAAGTATCTCTTCCCACAGAGTATTCCCGGCAGAGTAATCTCTCCAACAAGGTTATTCCCCAACGGAGTCATCTCCTCCTACCGTTTTATTCTTGTAACCATCATCCCCAGCGGAAACGAAGAATTCTACTCTTCAACGTCAGCCCAGGATTCCACTTCCTGGCATGCGTCAAGGATTTACTTTCCCAGACGAAGATACATTATTCATAAACATCACATTACAACATGATACATGCATACGCATCATATCATATAATCTCATTTATGCTGAGAATATCATCGCTTGATCCATGCCATGCATTGCATATGACTGACCTTTACCTATCAGGAAGGATACAGTTAAATGATCAGCTATGTCCAAGTAGACAAATTCAGTCAAAGTAGACAAATTCAGTCAAAAGAAGACAAGTCCAGTTAAAATTAATTCCACTCGTCGTCATAGACACTCGTCGTTATAGACACTCGTCGTTATAGACACCCGTCGTTATAGACACTCGTCGTTATAGACACCCGTCGTTATAGACACTCGTCGTTATAGACACCCGTCGTTATAGACACTCGTCGTTATAGACACCCGTCGTTATAGACACTCGTCGTTATAGACACCCATTGTTATAAACACTCGTCGTTATAGACACTCGTCGTTATAGACACTCGTCGTTATAGACACTCGTCGTTATAGACACTCGTCGTTATAGACACTCGTCGTTATAGACACTCGTCGTCATAGACACTCGTCGTCATAGACACTCGTCGTTATAGACACTCGTCGTTAAAGACACTCGTCGTCATAGACACTCGTCGTTATAGACACTCATCGTAATAGATGTAGCGATAAAAAATGTAGCGGGGTAAATCGGAGATCGAATTATTAATTAATTTGTCTCACAAAAGCAAGAGTCGCCACCGCGCTTTATTATTTCCAAGGGAAAAGGGGAAAGAGCGAAATAAAACCCTAAAATATGCAATGTAAAATAATACTTTATAAAAGTAATAAAAATACAAGGCGTTTTTGAAAAGAGATCTATGGTTCGGGGGTTGGTTATACAGTGGGAAGGTATTAGCACCCAATGTATCTATAGTACTCTATAGGAACCTTTTGAAATATCTGTTTATTAAAATTGTTCGTTTAATTTAAAAATAAATTGTTTTGGCCGAAAAGGGGTACGGACGGTTTTTTGAAGGTACGACGACCTAATGTCGAAGTTTTGGCTTAAAAGGTATAAGTTTTGAAAAGATTGAGTATTTGGGGAAAAATTATCTAAAGTTTTAATGAAATGAAGATATTCGCGTGATCGGATTTGAAGACATGAAGTCAATAAATTTAATCATTTTTTCTCTTGGATTTAGAAGTAAACAGAATAACCATGTAAATACTGAATAATCAAACAGACAATTTAAGTAGCTAAGTGATATACAACCATAACAATGATTAAATAACAGACTAAATGATTTTTTATATTTTTATTTAATATTAATTAAAGCGAGGGAATTAATTAAAGGAAATAAAATGTTTTTTAAGTTTTTATTTTTTATATGTTTTTTAGTATTAATATAAAGTATTTATTTTGAGAATTATTAAATAATTCTAAACTAAATTAAAACTTAAAAGTTACTAACTTAAATCTAATTAAAGGAGAATACTAAAATTACTAAATTAATCCTAAAGTTAAACTTAATAAAAATTGGTCACATTATTTAAAATTGTTTAATTAAATTATACCTCTATTTGATTAAGTTCATTAATTAACTAAATCAATAAAAATGCTAAAAAAAAAGGGCTAAAAGAAAGTAAAATAGAAAGAGAGGTGCATCAAGAATCAAGGGTAGATAAACAAACCATTGCATGGGCTAAAAGGCTTTTAAAGGGACCTAACCAAAACAAAACAGAAAAGGGGTGGGGTGTGCTTAAGAAAATTCGTTGGGCTTTTAAGCAAGGGAACAAGCCCACACATAGGAACAAGGTTAGGGTTAAACATTTTGTCTTAGTTTTGGGGAAAACAGATTAGGGTTAAGTCAAAAGATACAGAGCGGCGCTCTTCTTCTCGCTACGGATTCGTCTTCTTCATGCTTTCATGCTCTCGCCTCCGACCTTCCCTTGCCCGAGCCACCAACGCCTCTTCTTCCCCATGTGTCGCTCAGTGATACAGTGTAGAGGTGATGATTCGTCCTTTAACGCATTAGGTTTTTCATGATTTTACATGTTATGATTTTGTGTCCATTTTGATTCTGACTCTATTTTACATGTGGTTTCTGTTGAAATGGTGGAAAGGAAAAAGAAAAAACAAAGCTACCTTTATGAAGGAGGAGGAAGAGGCGTTCTGGAGGCTTGCTGGCGGAGGAGTGAAGCGCGGTGACTTGGAGTCCTGGTATTTCGTTTCCTTGTCCCTTTGATTTGTGGTTTGATGATGATCTGGCCTAAGAACCTTACGTGATATTTTTCTTCTTCTTCTGTTGACCTTGCCTTTGCCTATGCACGCTACTTTGCTTCTTTATCTCCTCTTCTCCTATTGCCTCGTTGTATGCTTGACTGTTGCCTTTGAATACTTTTCCTCTCTTCTTCTTTGCTGTGCTTCTGTTGCCTTTTTTATTGGCCTATGATGAAGTTCTTCTGAGGCCTTTGTGTTGCCTTGAACATCTCTTTTTTGTTTGGTTGAGGCTGGAAAAAGATTATTGATGGTTAATGGTTTATGGCTTTTGTGTTACGGTTGGGCTACGCATGGTTTTCTGGTTTAACAGGTTGAACAAGTTTTATGGTTTTAGGCCATAAGGTTTTACTGGTCTATGCAGGTTATGGCCTTGGTTTCAGGTTTGTGGCCTTGGTTTTTATTGCTAGATGAGGCCTTACTGGTTTTCTGGTTGTTGTTTGAAAACAGGTTGAACAGGCTTTATGGTTTTAGGCCATATTGGTTTTACTGGTTTATGCAAGTTATGGCCTTGACATGGTTTTGGCTGTTAAGCTTTGTGTTACAGGTTATGGTTTGAAAGGCTTAAAGCTTTGGCTGGACAGTTTTTGTGTTTACTGGTTTTCTAGGCCATGGCTATTGGTTTTGGTCTTGAGACGGCAGGTTCTTTGACAGGGGATTGTTTGTTGGTTTTCAGTTTAGGCTTTTTTTGTTAAGCTTGAGGCTTGAAGGTTTTGACAGTAGGCTTTCAAACAGTTTTTCAACTTAGCCCTTTGCTTGGGAAGTTTGTTGTCTTATAATATCCGTTGCTTGGCTTATTGTTTGATGGCTCAGGTTCTGAATACTTTTACTATTTTTTTGCCTTTGACCTCTGCACTCTACTGCTTCATTCAGTTTGTTTTGTATCCTTTTTCATGCTTTCGTTTTCTTGACTGTGTTACTGCTGTTTGGTTTTCTATCCCTTTTCTGCCTAAGGCCAAAACCTGTAAACCCACACTCTTTCTCTCTTCTCTCTCCTTAGTACAATTTGACATTAAAATATGATGTTATGTACTTGTTCTGAAAAAGTAAAGCTGGAAAATGATGAGAATTAGAAAATACTTTGCTTGCATATTTGGTTTTAAAACTGCACATGTTTCTCTTTGTCATCTGCATTGTACAGTAGAGGAGCCTTGTGTTTTTGGCCTCTTCCCATACCTTGGGTAGTTTACGTTGGACTTGGCCTTGAACATGTAACTTGACTTGGAATTTGTATATGCTGTTGAACTATGCTTTTTGACAATGCAGTTTTGACAAAAAATGAATTTGTGCAATTGGTTTTGAACTATGCAGTTTACTTTGAAATATTGAATTTGTGCATAATTTTAACTTGTGCATTCATATTTATCAAAAAAAATTCATCCCTTTTTGTGAACCGGGAGAAATCCCGTGATTTGCAAAGAGGGTAAAAAACTGATTCCAGCCGTTTGCTTTTAATGATGAACGCTAAATTAATTTTCTGCTTTTAATTATATATTCATTTCTGACTTTTTCTTTTAATTCTTTGCAGGTAAAATCAAATGAGCATCAAAGAAGTATTGGATAGAAGATGAAGATTTAGAACTTAGAAAAAATTAAAATAGTTTTTATTTTACTTTAAACATTTTATATAATTGTCATTGTAAATACTTTGTACATAATACAGTATTTAAACAATAATTGTAATAATTAGAATAAAGATGAATAAAATTTTATTATTTTACCAGTTAATTCTTTTCTTCTTTCCAGTTATTTATTTTATCATTTATAATTCTTTAAATTATATAATAACTGAAAATCAATTCCAATTATTTAAATTTAGAATGATAAATAATTAAATAAACACCATTGATCAATTAACTTCTCTTCAATTATTTACTTCATTATTTATAATTCTTCTAATTTATAATAACTGAAAATAAAATTTCAACTATTTAAACTTAGAATGATAAATAATTAAATAAACATTGTTGCTCAATTAATAAACTTCTTTTCAAATATTTACTTTATTATTTATAATTCTTTAAATTATATAATAACTGGAAATAAATTCGAATTATTTAAATTCAGAATAATAAATAATTAAATAAACATTGTTTTAGCATTGATCAATTAATAAATTTAGCGTTTCAAAAATAAACAGCTCTTGACTTGAAAAAGTTATGAATTTAAAAAAATTTGTTTTGAAAATTGATAAAGATAGGTCAAAACACTTGCAATGTAATGATGCAGATGGGAGATGGTATCTTAGGTCAAAATTTGGGGTACAACAGCTGCCCCTATTTAAGTTTCTTCTTTCCGGAGATATGAAGATTAAAATCTTCGTCTCGACGAGATTGAAGGTACTTAAATACATAATACGCAAATTTTTTCCCTAAGATACCGCCATTATGTTTCATATGAATGTAGTGATTGAATTCACAGAGAAAGATATTGTATGAAAACAAGATAACGCGGGAGAAATCAAACACCCACAAAACACAGGGACAAGGATTATACAATACTGGGGAAATAAACCATCGACTTCAAGTAATAGACTCTTGACGGCGAATAAAACTTTGAGCGAATACGAACTCTGACCCTAACAAAGAAGGTATCTTGCATAGGCCACAAAAACAGATTATTGACCCAAAAATATCAGTGAGCTCACAACTCAAGGTCAAAGATAGACAAAGAGTATCAAATTTGCTGGTGACGGATTACCGACTTCTGAAAGTAAAGATTCATAACAAACTTCTCTGCGAGATTTCCGGAGATATACTCATTAATGCTGAAATAATAATAAGATTGTAGATACACAAGTTGCCTCAAATAAAGAAGCTGCCACTTGCTGTCTTCCAAAAATACTATGACATACAAGCTGCTCAAATAAAGAAGCTGCCACTTGCTGTCTTCCAAAAATACTATGACATACAAGCTGCTCAAATAAAGAAGCTGCCACTTGCTGTCGTCCAGGGATGTCAATAACATACAAGTTGTTCAAATAAAGAAACTGCCACTTGTTGTCTTCCAAAAATAATATGACATACAAGCTGCTCAAATAAAGAAGCTTCCACTTGCTGTATTCCAGAAAAATAATAACGTACAAGTTGCTCATGAAGAGACTGCCGCTTGCCGTTTTCCAAAATAATAATAACGTACAAGTTACTCGTGAAGAGACCGCCGCTTGTCGTTTCCCAAATAATAATAACGTACAAGTTGCTCATGAAGAGACCACCGCTTGCCGTTTTCCAAAAATAATAATAACGCACAAGTTGCTCATGAAGAGACCGCCGCTTGTCGTTTCCCAAAATAATAATAACGCACAAGTTGCTCATGAAGAGACCGCCGCTTGTCGTTTTCCAAAAATAATAATAACGCACAAGTTGCTCATGAAGAGACCGCCGCTTGTCGTTTTCCAATAATAATAACGCACAAGTTGCTCATGAAGAGACCGCCGCTTGTCGTTTTCCAAAAATAATAATAACGCACAAGTTGCTCATGAAGACACCGCCGCTTGTCGTTTTCCAAAAATAATTCAGAAGGAAATTGCGATGACATTGGCAGAAAATAAAATCTTCGTCAAAGAGAATCATGAATCAATCCTTCCCGAAGAGATCACATACTTAAATGTGCAAAATAAATGCACCATTCGTCTAGGTCGCGACTTCACTGGGGAAGATCATGAGATAGCCTATGCAAGAGACAAAAAAAAACTCCCTCCAGGAATAAACCAGAGAGAAGACAGTCAACAAGACTCCACCCAATGAGAAAGTAATTTGATTGGGGGATTCATCCTATCCAGAAATGGACAAGGTAAGCTAAATCAAAAATCATCCACGAGGATTAGCTCAGTTGGGGAATTTAGAAAGGAAGCACATTTTCTGCCTAAGCTAACCTTCTACTTGGAAAGAAACTGTACTTTGTATTAAAAACAAAGTATACAACCCAAAATCAATGGCAAATGTGAATATGCATACTGATGTAAGTGTAAATGAGTAAATGAATGTTATGCTGACAAAACGAACAGATGGAATATCTTGAAGACAATAAGATGTCACGACATAATAGATACTCGGCCAATCTTAAAAAAGACGGAAAATAACTGGAACTGGAACCCCAAAGCAACATCGGAGCGTAGCACGCCACAAGGTTCGAGTCTTCTGAGGAGAAAAGTATTCAAATCCAATTTCCTAATACCAATAGACCACTGGCATGAGACAAAGCGTACCACACTTCAGAAATCTGCTCAAATAAAGGTAGCCAAAACAACGCTTACTTGGAACAACTGGGGAGTCACCAAACTTAGTACCACGAGAAACGCAAGTTTAACACAACCAACACCTCATGACGATTTTGAAATAAAACATGTTCATCATGCAAGGATAAATTACCGTATTGTTTTGCATTTCATGGCTTGACCATCCTCAGAACAACTGTTAATATTCCTTTCATTATTCACGACACATTTTAAAAATAAGAATACTTTAAATACTTTGTTTCAAATATTGTCGTAAAATTAAAATTTTGCCCACAAAAAGTAAATGCTCAAATTTCATTAATAAGATGGTAGTTCGCTAACAACGCGACTCCAACGGTTTACGAAAGTTTGGGAAATAGTACATGAAAGAAAGGGTTACACAAAAAACAATGATCACTATTCTCCCTAACAACTTCGAATTCCGAAATGTGTTCAAATGCCAAGACTGGTCTGACCAAAAGCTTGCTTAAGCCGCCCCTTCGGGTTTTCAACCTAGCAAACTGTCAACTCAAATCTAAGCGAAATACTTCTTGACTGCATCGGCGTTCATGGAGCACGGGAGCTCTTCACCGTCCATATTGGTGAGAATCAAGGCACCTCCAGAGAAAACTTTCTTAACGACATACGGTCCTTCATAATTCGGAGCCCACTTTCCCCTAGAATCAGGTTGGAAAGATAATATCTTCTTGAGTACAAGATCACCTTCTCTGAACTCGTGTGGTCGAACCTTCTTATCAAAAGCCTTCTTCATTCTCTGCTGATATAATTGACCGTGACACAAAGCTGTCAATCTCTTTTCTTCAATTAAATTCAACTGATCATATCTACTTCGACACCATTCAGCCTCAGAAAGTTTAGCTTCCATCAACACTCTCATAGACGGAATCTCAACCTCCACGGGGAGTACGGCTTCCATACCATAAACCAGGGAAAATGGGGTTGCACCTGTTGAAGTTCGAACTGAAGTACGGTATCCATGTAAAGCAAACGGAAGCATTTCATGCCAATCTTTATAAGTTACCACCATCTTCTGGACAATCTTTTTGATGTTCTTGTTAGCAGCTTCAACTGCCCCATTCATCTTCGGTCTGTAAGGAGAAGAATTATGATGTTCGATTTTGAACTCCTCACAAAGCTCTCTCATCATCTTGTTATTCAAATTCGAACCATTATCAGTGATGATCTTGCTCGGGATGCCGTATCGACAAATGATCTGATTCTTGATAAATCTGACTACCACTTGTCTGGTTACATTAGCATAAGATGCTGCTTCCACCCACTTAGTAAAATAATCGATCGCTACCAAGATGAAACGATGACCATTTGAAGCTTTGGGTTCAATCATTCTAATCATATCAATGCCCCACATAGAGAAAGGCCAAGGTGAAGAGATGACGTTAAGGAGGGTCGGTGGCACATGTATCTTGTCCGCATAAATCTGGCATTTGTGACATTTCTTCACATATTTGCAGCAATCAGATTCCATTGTCATCCAATAGTAACCCGCTCTCAACATATTTTTAGCCATTGCATGTCCGTTGGCATGAGTGCCAAAAGACCCTTCATGTACTTCTTGCATCAGCATGTTTGCTTCACGTCTGTCTACACATCTGAGCAAGACCATGTCGTAATTTCTCTTATACAAAAATTCTTCATTGAGAAAGAAACTTCTTGCTAATCTCCTCAACGTCTTCCTATCTTTATTGGATGCCCCAGGCGGGTACTCTTGAGTTTGAAGAACCCGTTTAATGTCATAGAACCATGGTTTGTCGTCGGTGACCTCTTCTACTGAGAACACATGAGCAGGTCTATCGAGGCGCATAACCCGGATTGTAGGCACATCGTTCTAACCATTCACTTGAAACATTGAAGACAAAGTAGCTAAAGCAACAGCCATTTGGTTTTCATCTCTAGGGATATGATGTAATTCCACTTTGTTGAAGAAAGTTAACAATCTTCTAGCATAACCTCTGTAAGGGATCAAACCAGGATGACGAGTCTCCCATTCTCCTTTGATCTGATTAATTACCAATGCCGAATCTCCGTAAATATCAAGAATCTTAATCCTTAGATCCACTGCTTCTTCGAGACCCATAATACATGCCTCATATTCAGCCATGTTGTTCGTGCAGTCAAACTTCAATCTCGCCGTGAACGGGATATGAGTACCTCGGGGGGTGACGATGATTTCCCCAATTCCATTTCCATAAGAGTTCACAGCTCCGTCAAATATCAAACCCCAATGGGATTCGGGATCAGGTCCTTCTTCAGGTAACGGCTCTTCACAATCTTTAGCTTTCAAGTACATAACATCTTCATCTGGGAAATCAAACTTGATGGAGTGATAATCGTCAATTGGTTGATGAGCTAAATGGTCGGCTAAAATACTCCCTTTGATTGCTTTCTGAGTGTGATACTCAATGTCATATTCGGATAATAACATCTGCCAACGGGCTATTCTTCCAGATAAGGCGGGCTTCTCAAAGATATACTTGATCGGATCCATTTTGGAGATCAACCAAGTGGTGTGGTTAATCATATACTGGCACAGACGACGAGCATCCCAAGCTAAAGCACAACAGGTTTTCTCAAGCAATGAGTATCGAGACTCACAGTATGTGAATTTCTTACTCAGATAATATAAGGCATGTTCCCTTCTTCCAGTCTCATCTTGTTGACCAAGCACACATCCCATGGAATCTTCCAATATAGTCAGGTACATAATCAAAGGTCTTCCTTCCACTGGAGGAATCAAAATGGGAGGGTCAAGCAAATATTCTTTGATGCTATCAAAAGCTCTCTGACAATCTTTTGTCCACACACATCCTTGGTTCTTTCGGAGAAGCTTGAAAATCGGCCCACAGGTAGCAGTCATATGAGATATAAATCTAGAAATGTAGTTCAGTCTCCCAAGGAATCCTCTTACTTGTTTTTCCGTCTTGGGTGCGGGAATTTCCCGAATAGCTTTGACTTTATCAGGATCTACCTCAATACCTTTCTGACTGACAATGAAACCCATAAGTCTTCCAGAACGAACACCAAAAGTGCACTTGTTGGGATTCAGACGGAGTTTATACTTTCTCAAACGCTGGAATAACTTCAATAAATGTTCCAAGTGATCTTCTTCAGTCTGTGATTTGGCAATCATATCATCTACGTACACTTCTATCTCTTTATGCATCATGTCATGGAACAAAGCAGTCATGGCTCTTTGGTATGTTGCACCAGCATTCCTCAAACCAAACGGCATAACCCGATAACAAATTGTTCCCCAAGGTGTAATGAAAGCTGTCTTCTCCATATCTTCTGGTGCCATCTTGATTTGATTGTAACCAGAGAAACCATCCATGAAAGAAAAGACTTTGAACTTCGCGGTACTGTCGACCAATACGTCAATGTGCGGTAACGGGAAGTCATCCTTTGGGCTAGCTCTATTCAGATCTCTATAGTCTACACACATCCAAACTTTGCCATCTTTCTTAGCAACAGGCACTATATTGGCTAACCATTGAGGATAGACCGATGTAACAAGGAAACCTGCATTAATTTGTTTTTGAACTTCAACTTTGATCTTGTCAGCCATATCGGGACGAGTCCTTCTCAACTTCTGCTTAATCGGCGGACATTCAGGTCTCAACGGTAAACGATGCTCCACAATATTGTTGTCCAAACCTGGCATATCTTGGTAGGACCAAGCAAACACATCAACATACTCTTTGAGAAGCTCCAACATTTCTCTTTGACCTCTGGGATAAGCAATGCTCTGACCTTGACCTCCTTCTTATCTTCTTCATCACCCAAATTGATCAACTCTATAGGTTCTTCAAACGGCTGAATAATCTTTTCATCATGCTCAAGTAAACGGGAAATTTCATCAGGAATCTCTTCACTATCCTCTTCTTCGGCTCTGAACACAGGGAATTCAAAGTTGGGAGAGGGCATAGGATCATTGTTTTCAATGGTTAAGTCATGGATTAATCTGCACATATGATTATGCTTTATTTTAGAAATCGATTAATATGAATGTTGTACAAATGAAACAAAATATTATTATATTTTCCTATTACTACCAATTAATTTTCATTACTATTTCCCAGAAAAAATGAAAAATAAAATAGTAGTGGACAAAATAACATTTTTATTCATGAAGGGAAATACTTGAAACAAAGAGCCCATACATTTTCTCTTTTGCCTTGGGCAGAGCAAAAGGATTTACTTTCAACATAGCCCGACACAAATACTTTTCGCCTTGGGCAGAGCGAAATTTTTTTTTCAAAAATAAAACAAAACATTACTCAGAAATGTGCAACACGACAGGAACATCAACAACAATCCAATTCTGGCAAACCACTCCATGCGTCACAAAATCGGGTAAATCCTCTTCAGAATCGTCTCCTATTATAGCATCTACTTCAAGAGGAGTCGGATGGATAAAACCTGCGCTTCGGAAAACCTCTTGTATCGGACGAGTAACTACTTCCTGCTTGACTCTTGTATACACGGGATGAAAACCAAGACCTTCTCCAGACTTGTTCTCGGGCAAAGTTAACACCTGGCCCCAACCTTCAGCCGAACCACTTTCAACCACTCGTCGCGCATCCTCAAAAGAAGAAATAGATGTCCCTTGCTTCTTCACTTCATTATTAGCAACAGATAGAGCTTGGAATTGGGTTCCAACATCCTCATCAGCATCAATAAAAGAGAAAGATGACAAATGGCTTACCACCATAGCCTGCTCTCCACCAATCATTACCAGCTTTCCATGCCTTATAAACTTCAATCTTTGATGGAGCGTGGAAGTGACTGCCCCTGCATCATGGATCCATGGACGACCCAATAGGCAACTGTAGGCGGCACGAATATCCATTACTTGAAAAGTGATCTGAAAAGTATGAGGACCAATTACTATAGGAAGATCCACTTTACCAATGACAGTCTTCCTAGAACCATCAAACGCTTTAACACTTACCCCACTAGGTCTCATGGGAGCACCTTGATATGAGAGTCGAGATAATGTAGTTTTGGGCATTACATTTAACGACGACCCTGTATCTACTAACACACTTGATAAAGTATCATTTCCACAACTTATTGAGATATGTAAAGCCATATTATGGTTCCTTCCCTCCTCCGGAAGCTCTTCATCACTGAAACCAAGATTGTTACATGAAGTAATATTTCCCACAATTCCATCAAATTGGTCAACCGTCACATCATGATCCACGAATGCTTGGTCCAAGACCTTCATCAAAGCTTCTCTATGGGCACCGGAATCTCTTAGTAAAGCAAGCAAAGAAATCTTGGAAGGAGTTTGCAATAGTTGGTCCACAATCTTATATTCACTTCTCTTGATGAGCTTCAGAATCTCATCATCCTCAGGATGTGGGATAGGTTCATTGGATCGGCCTATCTCAACCCTTGGTTCAACATTTCTCGCTGGAATTTCTGCCGGTACGGGCCTCCTGACTTGAACTTCTGGTCTCTTCAAAGGTACTGCTGCAAAGACACGTCCGCTTCTTGTAACTCTACTCACATCAGCGATGTTAACAAAAGACGGCCTTGTTGGTATAGGGACTTCTACCCCATTCTCAATCATTGTGGCATTATACTTATACGGTATAGCTTGGTCTGAGTTGTAAGGCACAGGACCAGGTGGATAAATGATCAAAGGAGCAACAGGTGCAGTCTGACTGTCGTAAACGATCTCTACTGATTCAGGCAAATTGAATTGCGGTATTATAACATTCACTTCATCCTCCGGATCTCTGTCATATGTAATAGTGATAACCCTCTGTTCTAACAACTTTTGAATATCCTCCTTCACAATAGGGTAATCAACCTCTCTTGAACAAAATTCACAAACATCATAATCATGCTGATGCCTAACAAAGGCAAGTCTTCTTAAACTCTGATGTAACCTGATCAACGACTCCCTTATGTGTTCAACTTGAAAAACTCGAAACTTTCCCGGACAAACTTCCACCATATTCACTGATGTTGCCCCATGTCGAGGCAAAGGATTATCTCTAACATTCGGGTTAACATCCTTGAAAGACAAGATACCATTCTTAATCAACCTCTGCACGTCCGCCTTTAGAGCAAAACAATTTTCAAGGTTGTGCCCCGGCGACCCTTGATGATATTCACAAAACTGATCCGCCTTGTATCACGGAGAAGTACTATTTGGTGCGACAGGAGGAGGCTTCGTCGTTATGAGGTTCTTTCTGATAAGAGCAGAGAACAATTCAGTATAATTCATAGGAATGGCATCGAATTGCGGTTTTCTTGGTGAACGGTTGTGGTTGTTGAATGGATAAGCCTGTTGTCGAGGCTGCTGCTGAAATGGCCGTTGTTGAGTTGGTGGGGTTTGATGAGTTGGGGTCATCAAAGCTGGGCGGACAGCCGGAGTGACTGCCGCAACGTGTGAGTAACCTCTCCTCGGTCTCCCTGGGAAGATTGCGCTGACATCCTGCTCTTTTCTTTTCGGGAAAACACTTCCAAACTTCTTGGTACTGCTAGACGGACTTCCTTCTTTAACCAAACGCCCTTCACGAATCCCTTCCTCCAACCGCATGCCCATGCTTACTATTTCGTTGAAGTCACTGGATGCGCTGGAGATCATTCTTTCATAGTAAAAGGAACCTAAATTCTTCAAGAATATCTTCGTCATCTCTTTCTCCTCAAGAGGAGGATAGACTTGAGCAGCAATTTCACGCCACCTCTGGGCGTATTCCTTAAAAGACTCTCTGTCTCTCTGGGACATCGCCCGGAGTTGATCCCTGTCCGGCGCCATGTTAACGTTGTACTTATACTGATGGACAAAAGCTTCGCTAAGATCATTGAAGTTGCGGATCCGAATGCTGTCTAAACCCATATACCACTTTAGGGCGACACCAATCAAACTGTCTTGAAAATAGTGAATCAACAAGTCATGATCATCAGAAAATGTAGACATCTTTCTCACGTACATAATCAAATGACTCCGAGGGCACGAATCACCCTTATATCTTTCAAAGTCTGGCACTTTGAATTTTGCTGGAATCTTGACATTCGGAACTAAACAAAGGTCATGCGTGTTCTTTCCAAACAAATCCTTCCCCTTTAACGCTCTGAGCTCCCTCTGCATTTCTTGGAATTGGTCTTGAAATTCTTCCATTCTATCAAAAAGACCCAAACTTTCAGCAGGCTCGGCAGGATAAGTAGGTTCATTCAAGTATGGCACGGAGTGAACCACAGGAGCGACAGTTGTCATCACCAGTTGCGGGAAAGGTGTTACAGACGGGATTACCAGCGGCATGGCAGTTGTCTCTGGTTGAGGAAGAGACAAAGTAGGTTGAAACAAAGGCTATACGATAGGATGATACCCCTCTGGCACAAAGTTGTAAGGCATTCCCCACGGAAAACCTTTTGGCATCTGATGCTGAAGCGGGGAGTTGATTTGAGTCACAGATGTTGGAACGGTGACAATCTCGGAAACCACAGTAGTTGAAGTCTGAATCTCAGCAGCTGTAGTCGATGGCTGATTCTGAGCAGCCATCAAACTTTCCACTAGCGCAGTTAACTTTTCCATACCGACACGAAGGGTAGAGACCTCCTGACGAAGCTCGTGGTTTTCCTGTTCCAGATCTTCCATCTTCCTCTGACGATTGGCTCGAGTATCGTATCGATGAGACAGCTTGACAATCTAACGGAGTGGAAAAAGAAACAAGGATAAGACTCTGGAAAACATGTTAAGTGGAATGTTGGATGATGCATGATATGTGATGCAAATGATGATTCATTTTAATAGTTTTTCAAGGACCTTCAATAATTTTGCACACATCAATGGTAAAGGAATTTGGAACAACAAAAACTCATCCATTAATCAAAAGCGGTAAATTACAACTTACAACTTTGGAACAACAAAACAATAAATTACAATTTTGGGATAACAACCCAATAATAAAAGCGGTAAACTACAACTTTGGAACATGAAGCCCATAATAAAGTAGTAAATTACAACTTTGGAACATGAAGCCCATAATAAAAGCAGTAAATTACAACTTCGGAACATGAAGCCCTTTTACAGAGTTTTACAAAATGACATCAGCAAAATAAAACTAAAAGCTAAAGATCACTCAGAATCATCAGATGGAGGACCAAATGCCAACTGTAACCGGAGCTTCCTGATCTTCTCTTTATAAAAGTCTTCCATCTCTTTCTTCTCAGCTACCAGTCGATCAATGATTTCCTTTTGCGGATTAGGAACAAGAGCAACGCTTACCGAACCTTCCTTCTTTCTCTTCCTTTCACTAGCATACTTCTTCAGTAAAGCATCCTTTTGACGAAGTTTCTCATCATGATCAATGAACCAGCCGTCTTGAATAAATAGCAAATCCTCCTTTTCCTTTAGTTGTCGAGCCAGGACCCGATTCTCATATTCAGACATATTATACTTTTCTTTCCAAGCATCTCTCTCGGACTTCATCCTAGCCAGATTTCCTTGGTATTCTCCCATATTCTCGATAGGGATATCAACAGATGATGATGCAACGGTAGGGAATAAAGGTTTCTCAGGTTTATAGGGCATCTTGAGAGCACAAGCCCTAGCACGGACCCATTGTAGGTAAGGCTCCAAAGAAACGGCACCCCTATGTCCTAACATGTCTCTCCCTTTCCTATGGATGTGGAGCCAAGCTCCTTCGATCTCCCTCTTAGCTGCCTGGTGATCTTGTCCTTCTTGAAGAAAGAAACCACTCACATGGATGTTGTTTGGCTTGTCCCTCATCGGGTATCCAAACTGACGGTGCGCGAGAACAGGGTTATAGTTAATTCCACCTTTCGTACCAAGAAGAGGCACATTAGGAAAAGCACCACAGCTATCGATGATCTTCACGTCATAGTAAACTTGAATATACCAATCAATGTCGAAATGAGTGAGAGCCATAATTTTTGGCGCCCATCGCGGCTCCTTCTCGAGATCCCAGAAAACATCAGACCTAGGTAGATGAGAAACATACCACTGATACAGCAACGGTGCACAACAAATAATCATCCCTCCTTGATAAGAGTTTCGAAGATGGATGGAGTAGTAGGTATCTCCTAGCAACATAGGGACTAGATTTCCAATCAAGAAGATTCTGATGGCATTGATATCCACAAACTTATCAACTTTAGGGAACAAGAATAGACCATAAGCGAGTAAAGCAAAGACGTCTTCAAAGGCAATAGTATCATTTATCTCAGTGAAATGACGAGCTTTCCTCAACAAAAACTGCGCAGACAAGCCTCGGATTCCCCCTTTTGTAGTCATGTTCTCCTCTATCTCTGATTTCTTCAAGTGGGTGATGGTCGCTATCTCGTGAGATTTAGGTTCCTCTTCTAATCCAGAAAAAGGAACACAGTCGGTGATCGGTAAACCAAGTATGTAGGAGTACTCTTCTAAGGTGGGCATTAACTGGTAATCCGGAAAGGTGAAACATCGATACAAAGGATCGTAAAATTGGACTAACGTATTAAGGATGCCTTCTTTCATCTTGCGCTTCATGAGAGGTATAATGGACCCATACTTTTTCTGAAAATCCGTCGGGTTCTTGATCTTAGGAATTAAACTCTTCAGTTCTTCAATCTCGGGCTCCTTAAAACTAAAACTTCGAGTGTTTCTCCTTCCAAATTCCATAATAATAGTACCTGAGATGTCTGCAAAAATCATTCCTAAGTTCCTTGAAAAACAAGTTTTTTACAAAAAATGTTAATGAATGCATGAATGAATGATAATGCAACAGTTACACACAAGTTCACAAACATGGGGTTCAAAGGTTCAACGTTCCGCATGGAGTCAAAGGTAAAACCCACCCCAAGGTATGTACTATGGTTTCATCACACCTGTAAGACAAGGTTCTAAGAGTTCCCAGAGTCTACATTCCTCCTTCGAATATTGCCAACGTCTTGATTACTCAATAATTATCAATATTCTCAAGAGAAACTCATCCGAGCGTAGCATCGCGTAACAACTACTTCCGAATTACTCCGTTATAGTTTCCGCGCTACACCTAAAAAGGCCAAGATGGCTTAGGGTTCTACGGTCCTCAATTTCTCTGGCTCCCAGGTCGAAAATAATAATGTCTTTCCGATTACTCGGTAAACAAATATTAAGTTCAAAAGGGCCTTCCATTGAGTGGGGGATCTCATGCCTCCTTCTTCGGGATTACTCCCTCAAAGTTAACATGACTGTACCGCCCGTCCTATTCTTAAGTGTAACTTAATCCGGGTATAGGATTCGTCCTTTGCAAAAAAACCCAAACAACCCTAATTTAAACACATAATCAAACAAATCAAATAATAATAAAACAAATAAAACAAACTAGGCTTAACCCACTTAGGGATGGACCAGCAAGAGGTCAATTTATCCCCAGCAGAGTTGCCAATTCTGTAGCGATAAAAAATGTAGCGGGGTAAATCGGAGATCGAATTATTAATTAATTCGTCTCACAAAAGCAAGAGTCGCCACCGCGCTTTATTATTTCCAAGGGAAAAGGGGAAAGAGCGAAATAAAACCCTAAAATATGCAATGTAAAATAATACTTTATAAAAGTAATAAAAATACAAGGCGTTTTTGAAAAGAGATCTATGGTTCGGGGTTTGGTTATACAGTGGGAAGGTATTAGCACCAAATGTATCTATAGTACTCTATAGGAACCTTTTGAAATATCTGTTTATTAAAATTGTTCGTTTGATTTAAAAATAAATTGTTTTGGCCGAAAAGGGGTACGGACGGTTTTTTGAAGGTACGACGACCTAATGTCGAAGTTTTGGCTTAAAAGGTATAAGTTTTGAAAAGATTGAATATTTGGGGAAAAATTATCTTAAGTTTTAATGAAATGAAGATATTCGCGTGATCGGATTTGAAGACATAAAGTCAACAAATTTAATCATTTTTTCTCTTGGATTTAGAAGTAAACTGAATAACCATGTAAATACTGAATAATCAAACATACAATTTAAGTAGCTAAGTGATATACAACCATAACAATGATTAAATAACAGACTAAATGATTTTTTTATATTTTTATTTAATATTAATTAAAGCGAGGGAATTAATTAAAGGAAATAAAATGTTTTTTAAGTTTTTATTTTTTATATGTTTTTTAGTATTAATATAAAGTATTTATTTTGAGAATTATTAAATAATTCTAAACTAAATTAAAACTTAAAAGTTACTAACTTAAATCTAATTAAAGGAGAATACTAAAATTACTAAATTAATCCTAAAGTTAAACTTAATAAAAATTGGTCATATTATTTAAAATTGTTTAATTAAATTATACCTCTATTTGATTAAGTTCATTAATTAACTAAATCAATAAAAATGCTAAAAAAAAAGGGCTAAAAGAAAGTAAAATAGAAAGAGAGGTGCATCAAGAATCAAGGGTAGATAAACAAACCATTGCATGGGCTAAAAGGCTTTTAAAGGGACCTAACCAAAACAAAACAGAAAAGGGGTGGGGTGTGCTTAAGGAAATTCGTTGGGCTTTTAAGCAAGGGAATAAGCCCACACATAGGAACAAGGTTAGGGTTAAACATTTTGTCTTAGTTTTGGGGAAAACAGATTAGGGTTAAGCCAAAAGATACAGAGCGGCGCTCTTCTTCTCGCTACGGATTCGTCTTCTTCATGCTTTCATGCTCTCGCCTCCGACCTTCCCTTGCCCGAGCCACCAACGCCTCTTCTTCCCCATGTGTCGCTCAGTGATACAGTGTAGAGGTGATGATTCGTCCTTTAACGCATTAGGTTTTTCATGATTTTGCATGTTATGATTTTGTGTCCATTTTGATTCTGACTCTATTTTACATGTGGTTTCTGTTGAAATGGTGGAAAGGAAAAAGAAAAAACAAAGCTACCTTTATGAAGGAGGAGGAAGAGGCGTTCCAGAGGCTTGCTGGCGGAGGAGTGAAGCGCGGTGGCTTGGAGTCCTGGTATTTCGTTTCCTTGTCCCTTTGATTTGTGGTTTGATGATGATCTGGCGTGAGAATCTTACGTGATATTTTTCTTCTTCTTCTGTTGACCTTGCCTTTGCCTATGCACGCTACTTTGCTTCTTTATCTCCTCTTCTCCTATTGCCTCGTTGTATGCTTGACTGTTTCCTTCGAATACTTTTCCTCTCTTCTTCTTTGCCGTGCTTTTGTTGCCTTTTTTATTGGCCTATGATGAAGTTCTTTTGAGGCCTTTGTGTTGCCTTGAACATCTCTTTTTTGTTTGGTTGAGGCTGGAAACAGATTATTGATGGTTAATGGTTTATGGCTTTTGTGTTACGGTTGGGCTACGCATGGTTTTCTGGTTTAACAGGTTGAACAGGTTTTATGGTTTTAGGACATAAGGTTTTACTGGTTTATGCAGGTTATGGCCTTGGTTTCAGGTTTGTGGCCTTGGTTTTGATTGCTAGATGAGGCCTTACTGGTTTTCTGGTTGTTGTTTGAAAACAGGTTGAACAGGCTTTATGGTTTTAGGCCATATTGGTTTTACTGGTTTATGCAGGTTATGGCCTTGACATGGTTTTGGCTGTTAAGCTTTGTGTTACAGGTTATGGTTTGAAAGGCTTAAAGCTTTGGCTGGACAGTTTTTGTGTTTACTGGTTTTCTAGGCCATGGCTATTGGTTTTAGTCTTGAGACGACAGGTTCTTTGACAGGGGATTGTTTGTTGGTTTTCAGTTTAGGCTTTTTTTGTTAAGCTTGAGGCTTGAAGGTTTTGACAGTAGGCTTTCAAACAGTTTTTCAACTTAGCCCTTTGCTTGGGAAGTTTGTTGTCTTATAATATCCGTTGCTTGGCTTATTGTTTGATGGCTCAGGTTCTGAATACTTTTACTATTTTTTTGCCTTTGACCTCTGCACTCTACTGCTTCATTCAGTTTGTTTTGTATCCTTTTTCATGCTTTCGTTTTCTTGACTGTGTTACTGCTGTTTGGTTTTCTATCCCTTTTCTGCCTAAGGCCAAAACCTGTAAACCCACACTCTTTCTCTCTTCTCTCTCCTTAGTACAATTTGACATTAAAATATGATGTTATGTACTTGTTCTGAAAAAGTAAAGCTCGAAAATGATGAGAATTAGAAAATACTTTGCTTGCATATTTGGTTTTAAAACTGCACATGTTTCTCTTTGTCATCTGCATTGTACAGTAGAGGAGCCTTGTGTTTTTGGCCTCTTCCCATACCTTGGGTAGTTTACGTTGGACTTGGCCTTGAACATGTAACTTGACTTGGAATTTGTATATGCTGTTGAACTATGCTTTTTGACAATGCAGTTTTGACAAAAAATGAATTTGTGCAATTGGTTTTGAACTATGCAGTTTTGACAAAAAATGAATTTGTGCAATTGGTTTTGAACTATGCAGTTTACTTTGAAATATTGAATTTGTGCATAATTTTAACTTGTGCATTCATATTTATCAAAAAAAATTCATCCCTTTTTGTGAACCGGGAGAAATCCCGTGATTTGCAAAGAGGGTAAAAAACTGATTCCAGCCGTTTGCTTTTAATGATGAACGCTAAATTAATTTTTTGCTTTTAATTATATATTCATTTCTGACTTTTTCTTTTAATTCTTTGCAGGTAAAATCAAATGAGCATCAAAGAAGTATTGGATAGAAGATGAAGATTTAGAACTTAGAAAAAATTAAAATAGTTTTTATTTTACTTTAAACATTTTATATAATTGTCATTGTAAATACTTTGTACATAATACAGTATTTAAACAACAATTGTAATAATTAGAATAAAGATGAATAAAATTCTATTATTTTACCAGTTAATTCTTTTCTTCTTTCCAATTATTTATTTTATCATTTATAATTCTTTAAATTATATAATAACTGAAAATCAATTCCAATTATTTAAATTTAGAATGATAAATAATTAAATAAACATCATTGATCAATTAACTTCTCTTCAATTATTTACTTCATTATTTATAATTCTTCTAAATTATAATAACTGAAAATAAAATTTCAACTATTTAAACTTAGAATGATAAATAATTAAATAAAAATTGTTGATCAATTAATAAACTTCTTTTCAAATATTTACTTTATTATTTATAATTCTTTAAATTATATAATAACTGAAAATAAATTCCAATTATTTAAGTTCAGAATAATAAATAATTAAATAAACATTGTTTTAGCATTGATCAATTAATAAATTTAGCGTTTCAAAAATAAACAACTCTTGACTTGAAAAAGTTATGAATTTAAAAAAATCTGTTTTGAAAATTGATAAAGATAGGTCAAAACACTTGCAATGTAATGATGCAGATGGGAGATGGTATCTTAGGTCAAAATTTGGGGTACAACAATAGACACTCGTCGTTATAGACACTCGTCGTCATAGACACTCGTCGTTATAGACACTCATCGTCATAGACACTCGTCATTATAGACACTCGTCGTTATAGACCCTCGTCGTTATAGACACTCGTCGTTAAAGACCACCCATCCATGAAGATAACCCGTCCTTGAAGAGACAACTCGTCAGAGAAGACAATACCCCTTGGTTCAGCTAAATCAATCCCTAAAGGTTTTCTGAGATAACCTGTCAGTAGAGACAACTCGCCAACCTTTCTGAATTCCAGATTCGATTCCTGTATCCAGCCATGGCACGTCTGAAGAGTTTGAAGATTCGATACCTGTATCCAGCCAAGGCAAATCTCTTGACGACTAATTCCATATTCGATTCCTGTATCCAGCCAGGGCACGTCTGAAGAGTTTGAAGATTCGATACCTGTATCCAGCCAGGGAAAATCTGTTGACGACTAATTCCAGATTCGATTCCTGTATCCAGCCAGGGCACGTATGAAGAGTTTGAAGATTCGATACCTGTATCCAGCCAGGGAAAATCTGTTGACGACTAATTCCAGATTCAATTCCTGTATCCAGCCAGGGCACGTCTGAAGAGTTTGAAGATTCGATACCTGTATCCATCCAGGGCATATCTACATAAAGAGTTTGAAGATCAACCCCTGTAACAGGCCAGGTAATTATCTTTCTTTCTCAGGTACGCAAGTTCTCGCTAAGGAATCTCTTACACGATAGACACCTAGATGGCATCTATAAGCCCATCCATATACCAACAGTCTCTAAATGGCATCTATAAGCCCATTCCCGACAAAGGCTACGTCACAGCTCCAGATGGCATCTATAAACCCATCCTCCTATCCATCATCTCTCCAAATGGCATCTGTCAGCCCATTCCCTCCATCACACTGCTAACATTCTACTATGTGAGTTCAAATTTCTCAGCACTCTAGTGTTCAATCATCTTCCACCTTAGGATCACGAAAGGCACGCCAGCCAATCTACATCCTCAGGTCTAAGAAGATTGAACAGGGGCAACTGTTGTACCCCAAAATTTTCCCTCCCATATTCTTCAAGATTTGTCAAGATCAATCTCCAAATGGTTCAAAATCTCTCAAGGGTTGCACAGTCCAATTGCCTCCTAACACAATCAAAATTAGGGTTTTGGTTCTTGCAAAGAAATTGAGGTTTTCAAGGGTCCAATCAAGTCCCATGTGCCCATATACATTGTCAAGCAACCATATGTCAAGTTTCAAGACTCACAGCATCAAATTGCACAGTCAAAAACCCTAAATGCTTCACAGTCAACTGCAGGGGCAAAATGGTCATTTGACAGTCAAAAGTCAAAATTTTTGGTCAACATCTTATTTTGAAGCCACAATCATCATTTGATCAATTCTTGATCATGATTCCACAAGCATGGCTCAAAAGTCTCAAGATGCAAAAGTTTCTATTTTTGGACAGCTGAAAAGTCAACTGTAACTTGACCAAGACATAACTTTTTCATGGTTCATCAGAAAAATCCCATCCAATGCTAATTTTGAAGGGGATGACATTTCCTACAACTCATCTTCACATTCCAAGTCCAAGAAATGCTCTCACAAAAAGTTATCAATTTCAACATTATAGGTCATTTTCAAAAGTCAACAAAAAGGCACTTTAAGCCAAAGACCATAACTTGAGATTGGAAAATCAAAATGACATGGGACCAAAGGCATTGGTTAGAGGACTTCAAGACCTTTCCAAAATGTCCAAGAACATGTTCATAGCTTCAAAATTGAGCAAGATATGCATTGGAGAAGTTGGGAAATATTTGGGAATTTTCAAAAGTCAACTTTGCCTAAAACACTTCATTTTTGCTAATGGGCCTCAAATTCCTTCTTGAAACTTTACCCAAGGCCTATGCACGACCCATTGAACTTAATTTGATTTATTTTCTTATTTTTAATTAATTAATTGAATTTTTATTAATATTAATTCATTTAATTGGTTTTAATTGTAGGAAAATTAAGAAGATATGATTTTTGGATCTTTTGTGAGACAAATAAGGCTAGGGCAAGCTGGCAACTCGTGTACACCTCAAAGGCATCAAAATATCCATGATTGGCAAGGTTTCATGAAAGAAAAGATTGAAAAAGATATGATTGGCAATCACACATTCAAGTCATAATACAATGGACTTTTGGGCTTAATTTTAACCTAATTCCTTTCACATATATGTGCTGAAGAAAACCCTAAAGCTAGACACGAAAAAAACTGCCATAGAAAGCCATAACCACTTTGCAAAAATTCAAGAAAAACTTGAAAACTGAAATCAATATTGCAGGTGAATTCAAGGCCTAAAGTTGTTTCCAATACATTGCTGACATTGCCAGGAAGCCATTGCAATCAAGAACGAAGCTTAACACGCAAAGAATCGTTCATCACAAGTGACACGGTTTGCTTTATTTTCCAAATTTGCATATCACGATTCATGTGTTTTTGACCATTTTTTTGGATTGATTTATGTTAATAGGGACCTTCTGAAGCTGTTGGTACAAATCAATTTGGTTATAGCCCTCTGAATCAAAATCCACCATGGATAAAATCTAGGGTTTAGAAGCTTGAAAATTAGGGCTTTCTTATTGAGGAAAAACCAGGCTTTGAGACATATACCATTAAACTCAGAAGCTCAAGACGAATTGAATGGACATATCGTGCACTTTTTATATTATCCCTAACGCTAATCGCTATTATTCGTGGTTGTGTTTTGTGGGGGTTTAAAACCCCCGCTATCTTGTTCATGTTTGCAGGAAAAACAAAGAAGAAGGGTGAGCTGTCCAAACGCTAGTGGATCATTCAAACTCAGCGCGCTCTTTTTTGTGTCCAGGCATAATTGTTACTTTTCACATATTATGTTTATTAGTTATTATTGTTACAAACAAACGCAAATGGCTGAGTGGTGGTAGACGTGGCTGGCAAGCACTGGGACCTGGGTTCGATTCCCAGGTCCCCCTATATAATTGTTGATTTTTGTTTTAACATGTTCCAGTGCAGTATTCATCCAAAGGTCCACCATACCTACCCACGCCTAAGCTTGCCAAGTGGTTGTGACTATCAATCCAAGGGCTGCAAGAGAAGGAGTATCATGTGCCCAGTCAAACAGCACGCACACAATCCTGAAAGTCAACCAGGCTTAGGATCTTCTTGGGTCAGAATTGCTCAAAACAAACCTCAACATGGGCCATCACACCCCCTTTGGTTTGCCTTTTTTAATTTATTTTCTTTTCTTTCAATTCTTTTAATTGTTTTTAATAATTTTTCTTAATTCATAACAAATTAATTTCTTCCTAATAAAAATCAGAAAAATCAAAAATTGTAAATTATTTTAATTGTTTATTAATTTCACCATTAAGCTATTTTTTAAATAAATACTAACAATTAATTTAGTTTAATTTAGGTTTTAATTTTAACCCTTTTTTCTTAATAAATAAAAATTGCCTAGAATTAGGTTTTGACATTTTTTCATCATTATTAATTACTATTATTTTTGTACATAAAAATTAATAAGTTTAAACTAACTTTAATATTTTCTTAATAATTAAAATAAACTTAGAACTAGGATTTTCTTTTGATTTTAATTTCTTTATTTTCATAAAATACAAAAAAACACAAAAAGCGTCTTTCTTTAATTAATTAATTAGATAATTAGATTTAGGTTTAATTTAATTTAATTTCAAACAAAAGGACAAAAAAACTTTTAATTTCAAGCAAAGGGTCAAAACCCGAGGACGTCCTGATTTTAATTCTTTCGCACGTGTTATTGCTTTATTTGATTATTATGTAACTGCTTCCAAGGATGTAATAGTAATTAGGTTTACCGCTTTTATTTACTTTCCGCATCTTTATCAAAAACGGGTCTTTGTTTTTTTGGCGATGTATAGACCCGCGCCTTGTAATAGCGTAGCTTTTATCTTTCTGTATTTAATTTTCCGCACTCCTAACTTCTAAATTGCATGAAAGAATGTATGATAATTAAAAAACAACTCGTAGCTCACAATTTCCTGATCCAAGATAAATATAAACTGAAAACAACACACAATGCACATCCCACTTCTAGGGTACGCCTCACTCGTTGCCTCGAAAGTGGTCGTCAAGTATAAGGTGTTTTAGCGGTTGCCCTTATGTCTAAGATCCAGTTTCCTCGAAACGGTTGCCTCGGATTAAAAAGGATCTAGGACATTAGGGTTACTTCTAAGGTGTCCTACTATTGCTTCGGTGACCACACTGTCCCTACAATCGAATTGACCCGAACACCTCCAACGGTGGTGCTACCTACCTCTCAATGGTGGGATGGCACTACCTTAAGGACTTTTACATAGCCTAATTCCTTAGGGTAGGTAGATGACTCATGGGTACTTTCTCTCTTCAAAAACAAACAAACAATCTTTTCACACTGACACTTTCAAAACAAATTTTTCAAACACTCTTGAGGACAGATACAAGAGTCACTCAGAAATCTTTCAATGAAACTTTTTTCAAACTCACACACACTTGAAAAGCAAACATCTTTTGAAAACATAAGAGCAAGTACCTAAGAGCCCGTGGATAACCACGGATAGAAAGGGTGTTAACACCTTCCCTTTCTATAAATCTACCTCCCGAACCGAGAAACATTCTCATAAGGAATTTTGCTGTGCTTTTGTCCTTTCCATGTTGGAGAAAATAAAAGATGGTGGCGACTCTTGCTTACCGCGACATACGCGATCCAGCTTTAAACAGTTAGTTCTATTTCCACCGAACACACCAACAATATGGCTGAGTAAGAGGCGTGTCTTGGGTATTAAAGTTGTTACTGACCTAAGAATCAAATTATTAAGAATATATGGAGACTCATCTTTGGTAATCAGTCAAGTTAAAGGAGAGTGGGATACAAAACATCTAAATCTTATCCCTTACAAAGAACTTGTGCTAGCCTTGATCTCGTACTTTGAAGAGGTTACCTTTCAACATATACCCAGGGAAGAAAATCAGTTGGTGGATGCCTTAGCTACCATGTCATCTATGTTGAAGGTTAAATGGGACAACGAAGCTCACATAATTATGGTCGAAAGATTTGACGGACAAGCGTACTGCTGTGAGATTGACATTGATGGTGTAGAAGATAAGCCTTGGTTTCACTAAGTAAAAAGGTATCTCGAAGCTCAAGAATACCCTGAAGGGGCGTCAATCAATGATAAGAAATTCCTGCGAAGGTTCTCTGCCAAGTTCTTCCTTAACAAGTGGATTTTGTACAAACGCAACCATGATTCAACTCTGCTTCGTTGTATGGACAAGAAGGAAGCATAGAAGATTATGGAGGACATGCACGAAGGTGTCTTTGGTACTTACTCCATTAGAAATACTATGGACAAGAAGATTCTAAGAGCCAGTTACTATTGGTCGACTATGGAAACTGATTGTCACCATCACTCTAGGACTTGCCAAAAGTTCCAAATTTACGCGGATAAGGTTCACGTGCCTCCAGTTCCTTTGAATGTCATGACTTCTCCTTGGCCATTTGCAATGTGGGGTATTTATATGATCATAGAAATCAAGCCTATTGCCTATAATGGACATCGTTTCATTATTTTCGCCATTGACTAATTTACCAAGTGGGTTGAAGCAACTTCATTTTCCATAGGTACCAAGAACATCGTGGCTCGGTTCATCAAGCATAACCTCATCTTCTGGTATGGTATCCCTGAGAGGATCATCACTAACAATGGTACCAACCTCAACAACGCCATGATCACTGAACTTTGCATGTTGTTCAAGATCATGCATCACAACTCTTCTCCATATAGACCTAAGATGAATGGCACGGTGGAAGCCGCCAACAAGAATATAAAGAATATTATGCAAAAGATGGTGTTAACCTACAAAGACTAACATGATATGTTAATGTTTTCTCTTCATGTCTATCGTACTTCGGCGCGAACATCAACTAGGGAAACCTAGTCTATGGCATGGAAGATGTCCCGCCTGTTGAAGTTCAAATCCATTCTCTAAGGATTATGAAAAAAGCAGACTTAGACGAAGACGAGTGGATTCTGACTAGGTTGGATCAGTAGACTTTGATTGATGAAAAGAGGCTGGTTTCTGTCTTTCACGGTCATATGTATCATAAGCATATGATCAAGGCTTTCCTCAAGAAGATCAAACATCAGGTATACCAGGCTGATGACTTGGTAATAAAGTGCATCATTCGAGCATAAGGAAATCCCAGGGGAAAATGGACTCCCACATACAAAGGGCCATTTGTTGTCAAGAAAGTATTCTCGGGCGGTGCTATGATGCTAACCACTATGAACGGCAAAGATTTCCTGCACCCTGTGAATGTCGACATAGTAAAAAAATACTAGGCATAAGAATTACCCGCTAGGTTGACACACCTAGGAAAAACTAAGGGCATCCGGCGAAACAAAAGGGTTCCGACAAAAATTAGGGATATATACAAAAGATTGTACACCTGGCAAGTCGAAAACACGAAAGGGCAGCTTTGGCAAAAAAGGTTATCCTGGTGGACTGAAAACCCGAAAGGGAGGTCCATGGAAAATTAGGGATTAAAAGCATACGACTATGTCCCATTGGATCACTTACATGCAAGCTTTATTACCAAAGTCGAAGGTTCAAATGGTTCAATAAACTTCTTTCGATGGCAAAGGACAAGATGTTTGAAGACATAGGGGCAATAGCAGAGTTTGGAACCCAATGTGATTACTTCCACATGGATATATATTTTGTTTTCACTTTGTACGCTTTTCGTTTCACGATGACTTCCTCTTACCAGGATTGTCGTCTCTTTGTACAAAATAGCCTGTTTATAGGCAAATTATCAATACAATTATATCTTAAAGTCCAAAATTTTGGTTTTTTCTGTTTTGTTTGAAAAAACGTCCAATGACTAAAATTGAATGAACATATGCGTATTGTTGTACCCCAAAATTTTCCCTCTCATTTTATCAATATTTCCCCTCACAAGACTCTTTGGACTCCAGACAGGATTAGGGTTTGCTCTGCTCAAGACATCTCCTTGCACTAATGACCTGAAATTAGGGTTTGAATTTGCACAAGGATTTTTGGACTTCCAATGCCTAATGTGAGTTTCATACTTCATGTTGGACCTATAATATTGCTCATACCAAGTTTCAAGCTCTGAATCAAATTTTTACCCAGTCAATTGGACAGTTGACCTAAAAATCAACTGTATTGGGGAAAAGTCAATTGTGGCCAATTTACAGTCAAACCTCATAATTTTTTATCCACATCAAAATTATAGACTCATATGAACCATTTTATCATGTTTGGACCACAACTCCTCAAGAAATTTGATCAGATCATCAAAAGGGCAAAATGGTCATTTTAGGGTTTTGACTACAGAAGGGCAATTTCTGATTTTTAACCTAGGCAATGGCAAATTGGGTTCAAGCATGGATTCAAGGACTCAATGGCACCATCTTGACCTAATAACAAGGTTCAAAAGATCTCAATTGCATAGGATTGACAAATGAATTTTCCAGTCAACTGATCAAAAATCAACTGTACACTGAAAAGTCAAACTTTGACTTTTTGGTCAAAATCAAGTGCCAAGGGTCATTTTTCATCAAGATGTGTCAAAACATGAAACTTGTTCACCAAGAAACCTAATTTTGAAAATTAGGGTTTAAAATGGAAAATTTTCATAACTTAGAAATTTTCTAAGTTATGAAAATTTCTTATTTTTTCCCAACTTTGCCAAACTTTTTCACCATGATGCTATTGGATTCAAAGAAAACTTTCAACATTAAATTTGTAGTCCTCCACAAAATCTACAACTTTCATTCACAAAGTTTTCCCAAAATATGCTTTGATCTCAAGTTAAGATTTTATGAACAAGGGTCCATGAAACTTTTAACTTAGTGAAATTTTGCCCTAGTTTAGGCAGGATTTTGACCTATATTCATGGCAATTTTTCACATAGTTCTAAGTGGATTCTCAAAATACATTTCAAAGATGGATTGTAGAGCTTGTTACAATCTTTCCAAAATGTCAAAGAGCTCTCCAAGATCATTTATGGTTAGGGAGAATCGAAGGAATGAAAATGGCCATTTCTCATTTTTGACCAAGGCATTTTGCACATTGCTACAACTTGCAAATCTGCCCAAAGAATGCTTGTACTTGTTTTACAGGTCTTAAACCTTTCTACACTCATAAATTAAATGCAAATACATTGGTTAGAGGCTTTGTTCTGAGCTTTAGAACATTACACATTGAATTAATCCATTTTTGGCAAAAAGATAACATTGATACTTTGATAAAGCATGCTTTATGTCAAATTGTTTATCTTGAGCCATGGACCAAGCCATTTTCTGCAAACAAAGTTCAATAATATCAGGAAATCTATACCAACTATCAGCAGGCCTCAAGCTAGCTTGTACAACATTGGCATTGTCAATTCCAACTTTTGCTTCAAAAACAAGTCAACTTGCAAAAGGTCCATAACTTTGTAATTTGATAAGAGAAAGCTTTGTGAACATTTGAAACAACTTCAGCATATCACACCAAGCCAAATACACGAGTTACAAGCCTCTCAAACACCCTTAAGCACAAAAACTTCATTTCTGCCCAAAACAGGGCCATACCTGCAGAACCTTGGCCAAATCCAAATCCCCTCGAGCGTTTTGTCCCAAACCACTTCAAACACATTCAATACAATACACCTAAGCTGACCAGATCATTCTCAAGCAACTGTAACCTTGTTTTCACACTTCACCATTTTTACTTTGAAGCTTTGCAGATTGAGTTCTACAAGCACATTCAGGCAATTTCAAAGCAAGCCAAGCATTGGGGAAGGTTGAGTGAACTCCAGGCAAGCTAACACGACCTTCAGGCCTCATCCAAAACTCCTACATTGCCATATCCAAACTTGGATGAAGCAGGTAATTTTCAAACTTCTATCTCCTTATTTAGGAATCATTAGGCTTAGGTTTGTGAAGCAAAAATGTTGCCCTTAATGTCCTTGAATTGTACATATGCATAGAATTCATTTATGTTAACTGAGCTAGGAGAATTTAGGTGATGAACATGCTGAATTTTTTAGGTCAGAAATTGGGGGTAATAAAATTCTCCCTGGTTTCTTAGAGTTAGATCAAGTTTTTTATATGGTTAGAATCGTGTGATGATGAGCTATAACTTTCATGTTGCAAGTTTTTGTTTTTAAGCACCTATGCAGGAGTTACAAGTTTGAACAAGAAACGTGCTGTTTTCTTCTGTCTCAAAGACAGGGATGAATAGACCTTGGGTTGGGCTTGGTTGGTCTGACTTTTGACACCCCCTACTTGTTCTTTGCACCCCCTTGGCCCATTTGATTTATTTTTCTATATTTTTTTATTTCTTTTAAATTTTCTGACTTTATTTTTTTTTTTCTAAATATTAAAAATCACCAAAAATATTTTCTTAAATTTTCACATTTTATTTATTTTTATTATTATTTTTTGGCATAAGAATAGTTTATTAATAATATATACTTTTATTTTCTTAAATAAATTTATAAGTAATACAAAAATATCATTTATTTTTATTTTTATTATTTATACGCTTAAAATATTATTTTCTCACCAATATTATTTTTTAACATTTCTATATATATTTTTATTTATTTTTTTGTACATAAAAATGAATAAATAAATAATTAGAATATATATTTTCTATTAAACCAAAAATTAGGGTTTCCACCCTTTCCAAAAATAATCATTTTTATTTTCTTATTTTTTGACATAAATAATTTATTTTACATACATGAAATAAATACAAAAAAAAACATCCTTTGCATATTTATATTTATTTGTATATTTAAATATTTGTCTATTTATTTATTTGTGCAATAATTCAATATGGTTGTAATAGTTTTAGGGCTTTATTTTTTAGCAATATCCCCCTATTCAAACTTGTATCCCCCTCCCCATAATAATGTTTTAATAGTATTAGATTTACTTTTACGCATTTTATCGCTTTCAAATGCCATGATAGTAAATTAGGGTTTGTATGCAAAGACCAAAAATCAAACAAATAGCATGACTAAACACAAGACAAAAATGCATGAAAAAATGACAACACAATGCACACAAGCATCTCTAGGGTTTCACCCACTTGTTGCCTTAAAAACATGGCCATGGTATGCATGCTAGGTATCTTGGCAAAACAAATCAAACAAAAAGATCATAGTCCCTCGATGACGCTATCTTGGTTGCCTAAAACAAATGATCTAGACCCTCAAAAACTTGCTAAGATACTTGGAAATATTGTTATCATGGTCATACGATGACCCACGCCCGTCCCGTTTAACATCCAAAGATAGGGTTGTTTACCAAATACAATGGTAAAACAACAATGTCAAAAGGGTTAAAAATGTGTAGGAAAGATCTTTGAGTAGGGTAGACAACTCCTAGTTACTTGATCAAACTTGCAAACATCCTTGCTATTTTCAAAAACACACATACACAATTTTAAAACATTTTCCCAACAAACTTTCAAACATTGAAACATTTTTCAAAAGACAAACACCTTTGTATACATTCAAACAAGAATCATTACAAAGGTTGCCTAAAACAAAGGCCTCTTTTCAAAATACTTTCAAAACCACACACAAAAGCACCATTTCAAATAATTGAAAAGCAAAAGCAAGTGATCTAAAACAAGTAACTAAGAGCCCATGGAAAACCATGGATGAAAAGGGTGCTAGCACCTTCCCTTTTCATAATATACCCCCTGAACCCAAAAACAATCTCTAAGGTCTTTTCTGTGCTTTTTGACCTTTCCTTTAGATAAAATAAAAATTCGGTGGTGACTCTTGCTAAACCAAAACATTTGTGAACAAAAAAACGCAAAACCTCAAGTCAGTTCTCCCACCGCATCACACGTATGAACATGATTAACTGTTAACAAATATATGCATAAGAATAGGAATAAGTATTTACTCAAGATTCTAGGAATTGGGATGACGTTCAAGCTATGTGTCAATCCCCATAGAGCATGAGATTACCCCCAAAAAGTATTCTTACTAAATAAGGGTACATTTCCCGTAATCTCCCTGGCAGATCTCTCTAGAAAATAAAGGAGTATAATCTCTTTCCCGAAAATATCACCAACCTATGGAGTTTCCAATCTGTATAATGCATGGAAATTCTATCCCCCAGTTGAGTTTGGTCCTCCAAAACAATAAGACCCCTACAGAGTTTCTTCTCTTTAGCAAATTCAATTTCCCCAAGAGAGTTTATTTCCTCAACAAAATAATTCTCCGACAACAGGGTTTATTTCCCTAACAAACTATGATTTCCCCAGCTCAAGTCTATTCCTCAGACTACTAGAAACCACTGACAAAATTCCTCTCCCTAGTGAAGCCATCATTATCCCCAGAAAGTTACTGCAAAACCTGGAATCTGACCAGATACTAGTTAACTTTTATCCTCCCCAGACGAGTCAGAATATTATCCATCTCTTTTATCCCCAGTCAGGGTGTATACAGATTATCCTTCCCAGAAAAGTCGAAAGTTTAACCATCTCTTTTATCCCCAGTCAGGGTATATAAGAAATAAACTCCCCAGTAGAGCAACAGACGAGCAAGGTTCCTAAACTCTAATCCCCAAACATAAATCAATATATCACCTGCAGAGTTTCCTCAAACAAGTAAACAGGAATTCCAAGCGGAAGCATTCTAGACAAGATTGAAGATACACATACTCTTCATCCCCGACAATAGTCAAGGATTTATTTTCCCAGACAAAGATATTATGCGGGTCTACAAATACAAATCAACAACATTACACATTCATATGTCATAACATATGCATACGGAACACAATCTCATTTATTTTGAGAACATCATTACGCAATGCATTTCATACATCGTGATGTTGCATACAGCTAACTCTTTACATTTTAAGGAAGAATCAATCGACAAAACAATATCATCAACAAATCCTCAAGCAAAACAAGGAAAATATCTACATGATGAACACTCCCTTCAAACATATGCTGGCTCAAATTAAATCGACCAAAGATTTATTCTGATACTTCTCTCAGTAGACCTTTTCTGGCTCAGATTAAATCAACCAAAGATTTATTCTGATAATTCTCAGTTAAAGACTTAAAGACCTCGTTGGCTCAGATTAAATTGACTAAAGATTTATTCTGATACTTCTCTCAGTAGACCCTTCTTGGATAAGATTAAAACGACCAAAGATTTATTCTGATACTTCCTCCAGTTAAAGACGGACGCAAATATCTTTTGTCTCAGATTAAATCGAGCAAAGATTTATTCTGATACTTCTTCCAGTAGACATTTTTTGGCTCGGATTAAAGTCGAGCGTAGACTTAGTCTAATTTCTCTATCATCAGTTACTTTAGACGGCATCTATAAGCCCATCTCCGACAACTCTCTATCACCTCTCAAAATGCAATCTCTAAGCATATTCATGACATAAACAACAAACAGTTTAACTTCATGCACAAGCGAGTGCAAATTTCTGGGCACTTAAGTGTTCAATCCTCTCTAACCTTCAATTCACGAATGGCGGACAATCCTCTCATTGAGATTTGCACATGTTCCTTCGAAACACACACAATCTTAAATTCAGAAGCAACTTATCTAAAGCCTCTAGCGATTTCAGATGATGCTTGTACTATGCATTGGAACAAGGTTATCTCAATGTTGCTTCAAAACTAAGTCACCTAGCCATAACTTTGTAACTTACAAACCGGATGTTCTCCTTCCCTCCAACCTTTACCTATAAATAGAGACACTATTTGGAAAGCTAACACACGAATACACAAGCCATGAAACACCCTAAAACTCCCTAAAACCAGAAATTTCATCAAAACCTCCATTCCTTGTCAGTTCTGACCTTGAACTTCAAACTCACAATCCACTCGTGTGTTTCCTCTCTAAATCCATCATAAAACTTGCATACATCATATACAACTCATCCCCACCCTGTTTCATAACTGTAACTTAATTTTAATCATCCTTCAAACTCAAAAACTCAAACCTACAACTTCACTTCTCCAGGAAGATTCGGGCACTTTCAGCATAAAGTAAGTATTGCATTAGCTTCCTAGGAGTTCAGAGAAGCTATCCAGATCATCCCAACACTTCCAGAGTGCTCAAACTTTAAACACGATTTCCAGTTTTGAGGTAATTTTTTTTAACTTTAAACTCTATATACAAGCATCATTAATGGTTACTTTGTGAATGAAAAATGTAGACATCATTACCCTGAAGTTAACCATGCCTTTAGTTTTCATTTATGTTGCCTGAGTTATGCGAATTTTGAAGTTGAACTTTCTGAAAAATTAGGTTTTATTTGGTACCAAACAAAATTTATTTTCATCTTTGATTTATAGCTTTACTTATTTATATGGTTGAATTCATGGTGAAAAATGGAACAACTTTCATGTTTACATTTTTTAAAATGATTGAGAAATGAGAAAGTTCAAAATATAATCATGGTGGTGTTCTTCTCTGCGTGCGTAAGGTTGAGGATGAAGTCATTTTCAAATTCAGAATTAAGTTTATTTTAAATTTAGTGCAAGTTTTATTACTAGCGAATGTAACAGCCACCCCAGAGGTAGAGCACGGGCGTATAAGGCATTCCTACGCCTGGTCATGGGTTTGACCCAGGCGTGGGGCATTTTTTTCTTTTCATATTCGTTTCACACTAATCAGGTACAAGCAAAGTAAAAGCGTGCATGGTACTCCTCTCCTCGACACCATCTGATCATTGAACAAGCCAATCCAGTGCTCCACAAAGCAAGCGTATGGTGCACCCTCAAAAGCCAGCAACACAACACTGAACCATAAACAGCGATGAGCCTCCCTTGTGTTTGGTCCTTTTCTCTTTTAATTTTTGTTATTTTCTTACCCCCCCACCCTTTTACTTATTAATAGCGTTGTCCCAATATTTTTAAACATTTTCTTTTTTTTTCTTTCTGATTTCAAAAAAAACATATGTTGGGCTTGCCAAAAAATGCTTTTTCAGACCTCTTTTATTTTTTAACACCCAAGCCCAATTTTTTATATTCTTTATATTATCTTTATCTTTTTATTTTATCAAAAATGCAAAAATATTTTTTTTTGATATAATTATATTTATTTATCTTATTTTTCTTCATTTTTTCCAAACAAATAAAACTTCAAAATGATTTTCTATAAATTAATTTCCCTTCTAAAATTAACTTAGATTTAGGCTTTTCTATATTCAAATTATTTTTCCTCTTAGTTAGTACAATTAATTTTGATCTTAGCTTAATTAGGTTTACTATTTTTCTTTTAAAATATTAAATAATTTAATTAAGTTAATTTAAACCTTTACATCAAAAAGCCACAAAAACAATTTATTTTTCTCTACTTTACATTTTGTGCATTCTATTATTATTCATGTTCAATGGTTTGTAATAGATAATTAGGTTTATTACTTTCCTCCCCATCTCACAAAATTGTACCCCCCTCCCCCCCCCCCCCCCCCCCCCATTCCCAAAGTGTTGTAATAGCGTAGGACTTTTAAAATTATGCAATCGCTTTCCTTATTATTGCTAGTAATTAGGGTTTGCATGACAAGATTTAAAATTAAACCTAGCAAAACCCTAATTCAAAGATAAAATACTTGAAGTCAAAACACTTTGCAAACATGCACCTCTAGGGTAACCCACACTTGTTGCCTCAAATTAAAACAGTCATGTCTCTTGAACATGAGATGTTTTAGAAAAGATCCTCGATTAAAAGATCATAGTCCCTCGATGACCCGTCAATGTTGCCTTCAATAAACGATCTTAGTCTCTTACAACAATTGCTAAAACATCTTACTAGTTTCCTTCTATGACTATACGGTGACCCACGCATGTCCCTCACATCTAATGATATGGCTCCTTACCAACCAATGGTAAAATAGCACTATCTAAAGGAGGAGGAAAAGAACATAGACTTTTTGAGTAGGTAGATTGCTCGTAATTTCTTTCTCACAAACTAAAACCATTTTTATACCTCACACTTTTAAAAACAAACATATTTTCAAACACTCTATTTCCAAACAAATATTTTCAAAACAAACACTTTGTATACATTCTCAAGGATACGAGAATCATTGCAAAATTTCCGCACTAAGGTATTTTCAAATTATTTCCAAAAACAAGCATTTTTGTATACATTCTCAACGATACGAGAATCATTACAATATCACCAATTTCAAAACACCTTCAAACATTTTCAAACTTACACAAACACAAAGCATTTTAAAGTGATCAACCAATTAAGAGAACATAGATAACTACGGATGAAAAGGGTGCTAACACCTTTCCTTTTCATAACCTACCCCCGAACTTAAGAAAAATCTCAAAATGTCTCTCCTGTTCTTTTCACCCTTTCATTTATTGGATAAAATAAAATTCGGTGGAGACTCTTGCTATCCACAATATTTGCGATAAAATGCAAAACACCAAGTCAGTTCTCCCACCGTATTACAAGGGGGTATCACTTATAACCCTTCTCTAGCTCTGTGTCAGTTTGGTTATGCTCGAAGGGACGACCCTCATGATATGCTCATCCAGGGTATTATGTTCGACTATGATAATGATCCTCAAAACTATAATCAAAGGTTTATACTTGCTTGAGGCACGACCAACAAGATTGACAGCGAGACTTTAGGACACAAGAATTCCATTCCTCTAGAGCCTTACCTTAGATGGGTGTGGTCTCGTGCTCAGAATCTTAAAATGTCATCTCCTGCTATCCTACCAGTGATCATAGAGCATGTTGTTAAAGGGGATGTTTTTCATATCATTCTTAATTTCGATATGCCTACTCACTTCTAACAACTACAGAAGTCCTGGATTCAGATCAAGGAAGAAAGAGATACCTTTGAGGCTCAGTTCTATTCTAGTGAGAAGAAAGTAGTGGAGCCGACAAAACGACTCCATGAAGAACAAAACCTTAATGCATATGTCAACACAAAGAGGAAACGCCCATGGGAGACTTGAATTCATATTTTGTTTCTTTGTAACTCATCTTGTTATCATTATAAGCCTAGAAGGCAATTATAATATTAGCATGTTACTAAAATTTCTTTTGTTTCCTTTTGTTTAAACAAATTTAAATCCCGCAAAGGTCCTTGAAAACATTTCATTTTCATTTACATATCATGTATATCATCACAACAGGTATTTTCTTAACATGTTTTCGCATCTTTTTGCTGTTTATTTTGATGAAAGATGGCACTCGAACAAACTGTGAAATAACTTCAAGTTCAGAATGCTCATTTTCAGCAAACGTTCTTAGACTTAGCTAAGGGTCAAGTGAGTTGAAGACCCCCATCACAAAAGGGAATAAGAATAAGACTAAAAAGCCAGCGGTCTTTCTTAATATGGGCAGAAGATACAAGGGTCCAGTTAGAAGGGCTCTAGATTTTAAGGCCCCCTGAATGAAGATGATAACCAAGAGAAAGATGACGAGAGTGTGAAAGCTGAAGAGAACAACAACTTTGGTTCTGGCCAAGATTCTGATGAAGACTACTATGCCGAACAGTATCCTCTTGTTGATGACAAGTACAAGCAGTTCGAAGATTGTCTTAATGCTATGGAGATCCAGAAAGTGCTTGGGCTGTATTTTAAAGAGTTAGGTCTTATCTCGTGGGTTGTTATCCCTCACAAGTTCAAGATTCCTACCTTTGCTAAGTACGATGGTGTTTCCTTTCCAAAGCTTCATATGCGGTCTTATGTTCGGAAGATCTAACCCCATACTGCTGACAGAAAGTTATGGGTTCACTTCTTTCAAGAAAGTTTATCTGGGACACAACTTGAGTGGTTCTATCAGCTGGAGGGAACCAACATTCACACATGCGAAGACCTAGTTGTTGCTTTTTACAAGCAGTATCAATACCATGTTGATCTTCCACCGAATCGTGTGTAATTACAAAATATGACCATGGGCTCGAATGAAGGGTTTAAAGAATATGCACAGAAGTTGAGAGATCTGGCTGGAAGAGTGAAACTTCCTTTATCTGACAGGGAGTTGGTTGATATGTTCATGGACACTTTAACGGGGCCTTTATTTAATCACCTTATCGGAAGCTCCTCATCTGGTTTTACTAATCTGATTCTAATTGGGGAACATGTCGAAAGTGGTATCAAGAGTGGGAAAATTCAAGTGGTTGCGTCTTCGAGTGCTGTAAAGAAGACATTTAGCAAAAAGAAAGAAGTTAATGTTGGGTATGGCCAGAAGGTAGTGTTAGAAGTGACTGCAACCAGTCTGTAGGAGCGGTGCTAATCTCTAATCATGCGCCTATTCAAAAACAACAACAATAACAGGGCAATCAGCGTAGGTCAGACGCACCAAGAAGGCAATTTACCAAGATCAGTATGCCAATGTCTCATGCATTACAACATTTACTGAAAGTGGAGGTGATTACATTAAGGGATCTTCCTCAGAATCCAAACACCTTATCTTCTCGCTACAATCCAAATGTGAAGTGTGATTACCATCCCAACTGTTCTGGGCACGACACCAATAACTGTTGGGCACTGAAAAACAAAATTCAGGATATGATTGACAATAAAATGATTGAGTTTGACCATTCAGAGACTCTGAATGTAATTATTGCACCAATTTTGAAGCATGACAAAGGCATAAGTGCTATTGATGATGTTATTTATGTTGATAATTTAAGTGAATTGGTTACTCCCTTCCTAGTTATCAAAGAGAATATGTTGCGGGCCGATTTATTTCTAGGCTGTATTGAAAGATGTCACTACTGCGCAGCCCAACCCAATGGCTGTAAGTTACTGAAGGAAGGCATTTAATGCCTAATGACCAATCACATAATTATGGTTGAGAAGATTTTGCCTGCTGAGAATCTATTTCAAGATTTATTTGTAATTTATGGCACTCCTATAAAGATCACTTCCAAGGGTCCTGTAAGGATCACTGCTAATCCCAAAGTTGCTTCTATAATAATCACCACACCTGAACCTATTCCATATTCCTCAGATAAAGTTGTCATATGGAATTATGGAGCCGACGTCTACTACCATGGCGTCAAGCAAGAACTATCTATTACGGAGAGTGTAGGTACTGAAGTTGTTGATCCTGACATTGACAATATTGTTGGGACCAGTAAGGTTACTAGAAGAAAAAGGGTTTTCTCCAAGGAAATCTCTCTGAAGACACTTGTTACACTAGTCAACTACAGAGGCTCGGGGCAAAGAGCAAATAATGGAGCCTGACCAGACAGAGGCACCTAAAGAAGTTGCAGTTGAAGACACTTCTAAGCAAGAGTTGGAAGAGGTACTGAAGATTATCCATAAAAGTGATTACAAGATTGTTGAACAGTTGGGGAAGACCCCATCTAAGATCTCCATGATATCCCTGTTACTATTTTCTGAAGACCATGCACGGACTTTAGTGAAGTTCTTAAAATCTGTGCATGTGCCACAAGAAATTTTTGCCGATCAGTTTGAGAACTATGTTACTAGGTTAACAACTGATAATGGGTTAGGTTTTTCTTATGCCGATCTGACTCGTGATGGAAGAAACCACAACAAGGCATTGTATATCTCTATTGAATGCAGGGGCACTAGTCTATCTTATGTGTTGGTTGATATTGGTTCCTCGTTCAATGTTCTACCGAAGGGTGCTCTTGACAGACTTGATTGAAAAGGGGTTATACTGAAGCCCAGTGATATTATAGTCTGAGACTTTGATGGTTCAAAGAGAATGGTAAACAGAGAGGTGGATCTTTCGATCAAGGTAGGTTCGTAGGTCTTCGAATCTTCCTTCTATGTAATGGATATTCGGACAGCTTATTCTTTCTTACTGGGACACTCATGGGTCCATGGGGTAGGCGTTTTTATCTCAATCCTACACCAGAAGCTGAAGTATCCTGTGCTGGGAAAGGTTGTTATAGCATGTGGCGAAGAAGAGTATATGGTTAGTCATTTGAACTTGTTCTGGAACATAGAGATAGATGAAGAATTCATCGAGACTCCTTGTCAGACTTTTGAAGTTATCCCTCCAACCTCTACTGAAGACGTTTCTTCCATTCCCAAAGTTACCAGGGTTCCTCCCATACTGGCTTCTTTGAAATATGCTAGAGCTGTCGTAGAAGAAGGTGGTTATACTACTTGGGGTCAGCTTCTTGATATTCCGTTTAAAGCTAACATATTTGGTTTGGGTTTTACTACAGAGGCTCAGAAGGCTGTTCATCATGCTCGGGCTGGAAGACCACCATTCTGCATTAGCAACAACAGAGTCAACACCATGGAAGATGCTGACAGCAACTATGACCTTGACAACTGGATCTTTCCCACCATCGGTAACATGCTTAGTAACTGGAAGACCGAAGACATTATCTCGATCTCCTTTAGTCCAGAGTAATAGCTACTTTTTGTTTTATTCCTTACAAAGTTTTGGTTATGTAATTTATTTAAACAATGACTTTAAGCCTTGTGCCTTACCCGGGGCACAATGTTTCATTTGTTAAGGGTTGTCATTTCATAAACATGTTTTCATTTAATAAAGAATTGGATGTTTTGGATTCAAATTTTGTGCTCTCTATCTTTCTTTTTACTTTTATCACTTTCAAATAGCTATGTGTTCTTACACACACCCAGACAATACATTACAGATCCACATCCACTTTTGATCTTGTTGATAACGATGCTGCTATTGGCACTTATAACTTTAAAAATATAATCTACCAAGCCGAGGACGAAGGCGAGGAAGATTGTGAAATACCCAGAGAACTTTCTAGACTGTTTATGCAAGAGAAAAAGACTACTCAACCACATGAAGAGCTAATCGAGGTTGTAAACTTGGGTTCTAAAGCAGACATGAATGAAGTCAAGATAGGTGCTAACCTAGAGGAATATGTCAAGAACAAGTTAATTTAGATGTTGTCTGACTATGTTAAGATTTTTTCTTGGTCATACAAAGACATTCTAGTGCTCGATACCAATATTGTGGTTCAGCGTCTACCAATGAAAGAGGGTTGTCATCCAATAAAGCAAAAGGTTCATCGCATGCGTCCAGAAATGTCAGAGAAGATCAAGGCTGAAGTTATGAAACAATTTGATGCATGGTTCTTGGTTGTTACATCATATCCTCAATTGGTTGCAAATGCGGTGCCGGTACCAATGAAGGACGTCAAGGTACGTATGTCTGTAGACTACAGGGATCTGAACAGGGAACGCCCCAAAGATGATTTCCCACTACCATATATTGATGTCTTGGTTGACAATACTACTCAACACAAGGTGTTCTCTTTCATAGATGTATTCTCAGGGTACAATCGGATCAAGATGGCACCTGAAGACATGGAGAAAACAACACTTGTCACACAGTGGGACACTTTTTCCTATAAGGTTATGCCTTTTGAGTTGAAGGACATCGACGCCATATATCAACGTGCCACGGTAGCTTTATTCCATGACATGATTCATCACGAGATAGAGGTCTACATCTAAGATATGATAACCAGATCTCAGACTGAAGAAGAGAATCTTGACCATCTACACAAGCTATTTGAGCGACTGAAGAAATTTAAGCTAAGGTTGAATCTGAACAAGTGCACCTTTCGAGTGAGATCCGGTAAGCTCCTAGGTTTCGTCGTCAGTAATAAAGGTATTGAAGTTGATCCCGCCAAGGTTAAAGCCATTCAAGAAATTCCTACTCGTCATACTGAGAAGGAAGTCAGAGGTTTCTTCGGACGACTGGCTTATATTTCCAGGTTTATTTCCCATCTGACTGCTACTTGTGAACCGATCTTCAAATTGCTGAAGAAAGATCAGGTAGTAAAATGGAATGAATATTGCCATGTAGAATTTTCCAAAATCAAGGAGTACTTACAAGAACCTCCTATCCTAATGCCACCAGTTGAAGGAAGACCTCTAATCATGTACCTTACAGTGCTAGAGAACTCAATGGGGTGTGTGTTGGGCCAACATGACGAGTCTAGTCGAAAATAGAATGCAATATACTACCTTAGAAAAAAGTTTATCAATTATGAAACAAGATACTCACTGCTCGAGAAAACTTATTGCACTTTGGCATGGGCTGCTCACCGACTAAGACAGTACATGTTGACCCATACCACTTTGTTGATCTCTAAAATGGATCCCATCAAATACATCTTCGAGAAGCCCACTCTCTTCGAAATAATAGCCCGGTGGAAAATGGTCTTAACAAAATACGACATTTAGTACACCACTCAGAAGGCAATCAAAGGAAGTTTACCGGCAGACCACTTGGCCCATCAAGCTGTAGGCGACTATCAGTCTATGAATTTTGAGTTCTCGGACGAGAACATTATGCATGTTACAGATAATGAAGAACCTTGACCGTATGAAGGACCTGAGCCAGGATCCTGATGGACTATGGTTTTCGATGGAGCTTCTAAAGCACTTAGCAGCGGTATCAGTGCTGTAATTATCTTTCCCAAGGGTTGCCATACGCCCTTTACTTCCAGACTTTGCTTTGATTGTACCAACAACATGGCCAAATATGAAGCGTGCATCATGGGCATCAGAATTACTATTGACTTGAAGATCAAGTTCTTGAACATATACAAGGACTCAACCCTGGTAATAGGTCAAATTAAGGGAGAATGGGATACGAAGCCTCTGAACCTCATTCCTTATCGGGAGAGTGTGTTGATCTTAATCCCATACTTCAAGGAAATCATTTTTTAGCACATCCCATGAGAAGAGAATCAATTGGAAAACGCATTGGCTACAATGCCTTCTATGTTCAAAGACATATGGGATGACAAAGCTCCTCGAATTACCAATGAAAGACTGGATGAACTGGCACATTTCTACAAAGTTGACACTCACAGAGTAGAAGAGAAGCCTTGCTTTCATGAAGTAAAAAGATACCTTGAGGCTCAAGAATATCATGAAGGAGCATCTATTAATGACAAGAAATTCCTATGGAGGTTCTCTGCCAAGTTCTTCCTGAGAAATGGAATTTTGTACAAGCGCAACCTTAATTTTACTCTGCTTCGTTGTATGGACAAGAAGGAAGTGGAGAAAATTATGGAAGATATGCACGAAGGCATCTTTGGCTCTCATTCCAGTGGACATATGATGGCTAAGAATATTCTAAGAGCGGGATACTATTGGTCGACTATGGAAACTGACTGTCATCACCACTCAAGAACTTGTCACAAATGTCAGATCTATGCTAACAAAGTACATGTGCCTCTGGTTCCTCTAAATGTCTTGACTGCTCCTTGGCCATTCGCGATGTGGGGTATTGATATGATTGGAGAAATCAAGCCTACTTCTTCTAACGAACATCGTTTCATCCTTGTTGCCATTGATTACTTCACGAAGTGAGTTGAAGCAGACTCATTTTCCTCCGTTACCAAGAATGTTTTCGCCCATTTCATCAAGCATAACCTTATATGTCGGTATGGCATCCCCGAGTGAATTATCACATACAATGGTAACAATCTCCATAAAACTATGATCACGGAACTCTGCATGCAGTTCAAGGTCAAGCACCTAAATTCTTATTCGTACCAACTAAAGATGAATGGCAGTGGAAGCCGCCAATAAGAACATCAAGAAGATTATACAAAAGATGATGATGACGTACAAATATTAGCACAAGATGTTACCATTTGTTCTTCATGGCTATCGCACTTCATCTCAGACATTAATTGGGGCAACCCCATTCTCTCTTGTCTACGGCATGGAGGTTGACCTACCTATCGAAGTTCAGATTCCTTCTCTGATAATTATGAAAGATGCAAATCTAGACGAAGACGAATGAATTCATAATAGACTTGACCAATTGAATTTAATTAGCGAGAAAAGGTTGGAGGTTGTCTGTCACGGTCAGATGTATTAGAAGCGTATGATCAAAGCCTTCAACAAGAAAGTCAAGCATCAGGTATATGTGGCTGGTGACTTGGTAATCAAGCGCATCATCCTATAACCCTGGGGAAAATGGACTCCCACCTATGAAGGACCATTTGTAATCAAGAAGATATTTTCTAACGGTGCTATGATACTTACCACCATGGACAGTGAAGATTTTCTGCACCTTATGAATGCGGATGTAGTCAAAAGATACTATGCATGAAAGAGACCCACTAGGTTGACTGGCCTAGGAAAAAATAAGGGCATCCCAGTAAACCAAAAAGGTTCGGCAAAAAATTAGGGATATATTTATATATATATATATATATATATATATATATATATATATATATATATATATATATATATATATATATATATATATATATATATATATATATATATATATATATATATATATATATATATATATATATATATATATATATATATATATATATATATATATATATATATATATATATATATATATATATATATATATATATATATATATATATATAAAGATTGTACACCGGGCAAGTCGAAAACTTAAAAAGGCGGCTTGAGCAAAAAAGGATATCTCGTTGGGCTGAAAACCTGAAAGGGCGATCCATACAAAATTTAGGGTTTAAAGCATACGACTATATCCCGTTGGATCACTTACAGCCATCTTTATTAACAACGTCGAGTTCAAACAGTACAGATTAATTCAGTTAACTTCTTCCAACAGCGAGGAATGAGATGCTTGAAGACATAAAGGGAATAGCAGAATTGAAACTCGATAGGGTCATTTATACATAGCTATATGTTTTGTTTTTACTCTTTTCATTTTATGGTGATTTCCTCCTACTAGGATTTCTATTTCTATGTACAAAAATGCATGTTTATAAGCGAATTATCAATACAAAGACACTTTCAAAATTCAAATTTTGTTCTATCTTTTATGTTTTGTTTGTAAAAAACATCCAATGACTAAATTGGTTGAACATATGCATATGAATATGATTACTGTTAACAAGTATATGTATAAAAACAAGAATTAGCATTTAATAAAGACTCTAGGAATTGGGATAACGTTCAGGACGTCCACAAGTCCCCGTAGCAAAATCCCCACAGAATAACCTCTATGAGATTATCCCAACAGAGTTACCTTCACAAGCTCATCCCCAACAGAGATACATACCCCCGCAAGTCTAATATGCCTTCAGACAGGAATTGGGGCATCTTCCAGCAGTTCACATAATCATACTCCCCAGCAAATCCCCCTAGCAGATAAAGGAATCTGATCATTTCTCCAGCATATAGAAGAAACTTCCTCAACACAATTCACAGGAATTTAATTCCCCAACTGAGTTTATTTCTCCAACATTGAAAAATCCTCCATAGAATTCTCTTCCCCAACAGGTTTTATTTCCCCAGCATGGTTCATTTCCCCAACATAATTTAATTTCCCAAGCAAAGTTCATTTCTCCGACTACTGCAAGTCATCGACAAAATTCCCCTTTCCAGCAAAGTGTAGTCCAGGTTGCTATCCCTAGAGAGTTGCTACGACATATGAAACCAAGGAAAATATCATTTAACTTTATCCTCACTAGAAGAATGGACGTAAGTATCAGAAACTCAGTCATACGGCACCTCTAAAGATTATTCATCTCTTTTATCCCCAGTCATGGTATATTAGAACTAAATTCCCTAGTAGAGCGATGAATGACCAATGTTCCTGAACTCTTCTATCCCCAAGAAGAAGTCAAACATTCCCAGAAGAGTATCCTCAAAACAGAAAGTAGGAATCCCCAGTAGAGACATTATAAACAAGATTTAAGATTCATATTCTTCGTCCCCAACAACGGTCAGGGATTTATGTTCCCCAGCCAAGATGTTACACGAAACTACCAATACGCCTCAACAACATCTCACATTAATACATCATTTACAAGTATCATAGCATATGCATACGAAACGCATAAAGCACACTCTCATTTACTTTGAGAACATCATTACGCAATGCATTACATACATCATGACATTGCATAAAGACTAAGTTTATCTTTTCTGGTAAAGTTCACATATAGACGAATATCATCAACAACTCTCAAACAAGTTAGAGATTAATTCCCAAAGTAGGACGGAGCAACTATCTGTATGACCAGGTCAAAGATTAATTCCTGAAAAAAGACGGGGAAACTATATGTATGACCAGGCAGTATGAATTCCCGAAACAGGACGAGTTCGACAACAGAAAGCAGGTCAAAGATTAATTCCCGAAACAAGACAGGGCAACTATCTGTATGACCAGGAAAAGATTAAATCCCAAAACAGGATAGGGAAACTATCTTAAAAACCAGGAAAAGATTAACTTCCAAAACAGGATGGGGAAATTATCAACATGACCAGGTGGTATGAATTCCTGGAATAGGATGGGTTTACCAACAGAAACAAATTGTGGATCAATTCCCAAAACAGGACGGGGGGACTATCTACATAACAAGCATTTCCCTCAGAGACTAAATCTTAAAAGCATTTCCCTCAGACACTAAATTTGACAAGCATTTCCCTCAGAGACTAAATCTGACAAGCAACTACTTAAGCACCTTCCCCAGAGGTTCATTCAGGAAAGCATTCCTCAAATAACGGTCGAGCGTAGACTCATTCTAATACTCCTATACACAGATATTTTGGTAGCATCTATAAGCCCATCTCCAAAGACATTCTTTCACCTTTCCAAATGGCATCTTTAAGCATATTCAAGCAATATTATCGAACAACAGCGTTACCTCCTGCACATGCGAGTGCAAATTTCTAGGCACTTAAATATCCAATCCTCTTCCACCTTCAGATCATGAATGGCGGACATACCAATCCAACTCTTCAGTTTTAAGAAGAGTGAACAGGGGCAGCTTTTGAACCCCAAAATTTTCCATCCCTTTTTATTCAAGACATTCTCCTAGGGTTCTCAAATGCTCAAAGTCGCTTAAGAATTGATCAGGCAAATTCTCCTCCTAAGGAATGGACTTAAAACTAGGGTTTCATTTTTCTCAAGAAAGTTTGGGTTTCTAAGGCCTAAAGTGGTCTCCATGGTTCCTCATATGTCTTCAAGATTACTCATGTCAAATTGCATGCCTTGCATCACAAGTTTTCTAAGTCAATTGCTCAGATGATTAAAAATCAACTATAATGGTTAAAAAGTTAATTATGGTCAACATAGAGTCAAAATTCAAGATTTTTGGTCAACATCAACATTTTGGAGTCACATTCATCAATTAATCAAGGTTTGATCACGATTCATCAAGGAAAACTCTCTAATCATAAAAAGTCAAACGTTGTCAAATTAGGGTTTTCTTTGAAGAAGTCAACTGAACTTTGACCAAACATGACTTTCACATGCTTCATCAGTTTTCCCTAACAAAATCTCATTTTGTAGAAAATCCAATTCTCTACAACTTTGTATCTGTAATCTCAAGTCTAAAAAATGCTTCATTTGTGAGATATGAGCCAATACATTATAGGTCTTTTCAAAAGTCAACAAAAATACACTTTTTGTCAAGGAAATTTACATTAAGAATAATCTTCAAATTAAAAAATGATCAACATAACTATTTTAGAGGACACCTTGGGCTTTCCAAAAAGTTAGAGATCACTTTCAAAGGATGAAAATTGAGAGAGTTATGACCAGTGCAAGTTGGAAAATATTGAGCAAATGCATGAAGTTCAAATTGAGAAAACAAGATATTTTGGGTTATTGGGCCATTGTTTCAGAGTCCAAGTGTGTTTTACACTCCTTATATACTTCAGATCTTGTTCATGTACCACTTGATCTATTTTATTTTAATTATTTTAATTTATTCATTAATAATTCAAAAATAAATGAAATAAAATTACAAGGATTATTACACAAAGTCCAAGCCCATATTTTTTGACCTAATTTCATGCTATATATGATGTATTATTCAGACATCAAGAGGACGAAACCCTTATCTCAAGAATCACCTCCAAAAACTCAAAATTGTTCAAGCTTAGGGCAATATTCAAATCCTTATCATAGTCGTTTCCAAGGAAAATAAACCATCTCATTCACTTCCAACAATCCTACAGAGTAAGAATGGATCAAATATAATGATCCAAAATGCATGAAACACCATCGCATACATCTCTGATCTCATACTTTTGTAAAATTGTATTTTTAGTTTTTCGTTTGATTTAAGACATGCTAATAATATCATTGTGTTTCTGAGGTCTGATAGTGCATGATAGAACTATTGTGGAGCTCAAATGCTGGCTAAATTTTAAAACACCATATCTACACCGATCCATGCAGTTTTCACCATAACACGAAATCCCTTGTGATTAAGGACAAAATAATCATCTCATTGAAATTGCAGACCTTGATTTAGGGGGGTAGGGTCTCTTTGGATTACTAATTTTGGCTGTTTTGTAGGTTTGATATAAGGAGGTTACCGGAGAAGACGACTGGAGCTAGGGCTCCGGCGCCTCTCCGGTTCAGGAAGCATTTTCATATTATATATATATTTTTGTTTGTTTAATATACCAGATGTATTACCGCCCCATCAGTTGAAGCGCGTCCGTTAAGGACTTACTATGCCATGGCGTGAGTTCGATCCAAACCTTTTGGCATTTTGACATTTTTCTTATTTTTATTTTTTTGCAGATGATAAACGTGTTGGCTGCCTTCCCTTAACACCAAGGCGCGCTTGGCCCAGTGCTGAACATGTTGTTTTTATTGGCTAAGGGCGTGGGTTTAACACCCACCCCTACCTTTTTGGTTTATTTTCCTCCAAATTATCTTTTCTTCTTGCTCTTTCTGTTACTTTCCTATTTTTACAAAACCTTTTTACATAACCTTTTTTATAAACCCTAATTTAGTTTTAGGTTTTTATTAAATCAACCCTAATTAATTTTTTAGGTTTTTATTTAATCAATTAATTTAGTTTTTAGGTTTTTTCTTTAACTTTATTTTCCTTAACTAAAATCAATTTAGGGTTTGTTTAATTTAATTAATAAATTCTTTTTTAATTAATTTAAATTAATTAGGTTCTTAGGTTAATCATCAAACATCTTTTTTTGTCAACAAAATCACCAAAAACAATTTCCTTTCTCTTTTCTTGGTTACATATTTTCGTGTAGTTTACTCTTTTCGCATTGTTTATAATTAATTAATTGCTCATGGTTTGTAATAGTTAACTAGGTTTTACTTTTCCCCACACTTTTATTAATTATACCCCCCATTCCCGAAGCCCTGTAATAACATAGACTTTTATTTTTCCACACTTATATTTGTATGCTTTGTATATATTACGGTTAGCTAATAGGATTGTATGGCAAGATTTAAAGCGAACGATAGCTAACCTAATACCAGATAAAAAATTGAAACAAAAATCACATCACACATGCGCACCTCTAGGGTAACCTTACCTGTTGCCTTCGGAATGAAAACAGTCATGTCCCTCGAACGTGGGGACGCTTTAGAACCATCCATCGATTAAAAAGATCGTAGTCCCTTGATGACCATTTTGACGCTTCCTTCGGTAAACGATCTAGTTCCTTGTGAATTACTAAAGCGCCCTACAAGTTGCCTTCAATGATTGTACGATGACCCGCGCCTGTCCCTTCTCATACAACGATAGAGCTTCCTACTAACTAATAGTAGGATAGCACTATCTAAAGGAGAAGGAAAATAACACAAAATACCTTGAGTAGGTAGATAGTTCCTAATCTCTTGCTCACAAAACAAAAACATCTTTTTCACAAACACTTTCAAAAATATTTTCAAAACACTTTGTATGCATTCTCGAGGACAGATATGGGAATCATTACAAAGCCTTGCCTTACTATTGTCTTATTTAAAATATTTTCAAACACACAAAGCATTTTCAAAAAGTGAGCTAGCGATTAAGAGCCCGTAGATAACTACGGGTTAAAAGGGTGCTAACACCTTCCCTTTTTATAACCTACCCCCGAACTCAATAATCTCAAGGTATTTCCTATTCTTTTTACCCTTTCCTTATTGGATAAAAGAAAAGTCGGTGGTGACTCTTGCTATCCGCAACATTTACAATAAAACGCAAAACCAAGTTAGTTATCCCACCGCATTACACAGAGGAATGTGAAAAGAGAGCATAACCCAAAAAAGAGGAGGAGAGTATCTAATATTGGGGTTGGTTATGTAAAGGGAAGGTATTAGCACCCTAAACATCTACGGTACTACGGAGGAACCTCTTTGAAAATTTGTGTACTTTGGCTATAAATGTTGTATACAAAAATAGATGGTGGGGATGGGAAAAGAAGTATTTTTTACAATTGTTGCACCCGCCACGATTGTGAACATTTAGTGCCTACGTACCACCTTCCTGCAATAGGGGATCAGGGTACTCGTAGTTCACCTTTAAAAATTTAAAATACAAGTTTTTTGGTTAATTTTAAGAGACGAGACATCATTGTCATATTCGAGCGGAAAACATACTTACTACCCACGATTATGATAAAGAAGAATTTGCGTCATCTCAAAGTGGAGGGTATAGCTTAGATTTTAAAATCAACAAAATCCTCGCTCAACACCCAAGTGGAAAATATCTCACTTTACTACATATCATAGAATTATAGTAGCTTGCATCACTACAAGGATTGACAAGAGTCTAATCTTTTGAGAAAAATTTCAAAGTAAAAAGCTAAAGTGGCAAAAAAATGGTTTGAATGAGGTTGATTGACTTTTAGTCTTCTGACAAAAAAATATCAAAGTATGATTAAGTTGGTTAAAGTTTAATTAAGAAATATTTTTGAAAATGCATGAACCTAAGTCCAAGTTTATTGTGAAAGGGGTTCTAGTTAGAAAAACAAGAAGAGTTTTTAAAAGGAGGGAGAATATTTTTAAAATTAAAGAAGATGGGAGGAGATGAAGGACCTATCCTAAAGCATAAGGCAAAAGCTAAGGAAAAGAACCATCTAATCAAAAAGAAGACAACACTTGACATATGTAGTCAATATATAATTCTCATCCTTTGGATTGAAACGAAGCAAGAAAAGATACCAAACCTCTTAGAAATATCAAGCTTCGGATGAATTAATTATTCTCAAAAGTTGGCCAGAGTAACAGCTGAATACAAAGGAATTCTCAATCACAGACAAGGAACATAATCAGAATAACCTGTACATAAAGAAAATCAACTTAATGTCTTGGGGTAAACCCCAAGAACTCCAGAAAAAAATAACAACAGAGTCACTAGGTCCCAAGGGTATCAAAGGATTCTAATCCTAAGTTCAAGAGGTCTAAAATTCCATAATGTCAAGGATAGTAACCAAATAGTCCAAGTAAACTTAAGGTTTTTTATGCTCAAGTTGATTATTAAGTGTCTTCAAAAAGAACAGGAAAGCTCAAGTGAGCAAAAATAAAAATGACATAAAGATAAGTGCTCAAGTGAGAAAATATAAAATAACATGGAATGTAAATGCTAAAATAAATGGTGCATAAAAGTAAAGGCATAAAATAAAAGCATAAAGTAAAAGTACAAAGTAAAAGTCAATTGTTAGTGAATTAGAATTTAGAGGTTAGTTGAATGACCATCTTGAAACTTCCATTTGAAAACTCATTCAAAGATTGATAAAATCAAAGCTTCTCATCAACAAGTTTCATTTGCTTTTTGTCAAGTATATCATTCATTTCAAGTTCTCGAGGAGACAACATATGATCAACGATTTTTTAATGATTCACTTAAACAAAATTTTATGAAGGTTCATTAGAGGATTGATAAGATCAAAGCCTCCTAACAATGAGCATCAAGGTTATTGGATCAAAGGTTTCAAATTAAACATACTTGGACTCGCAAACATTGGTTTGGGCCACAAATGATCAATTTCGAATCGGGACAAATTTAGCGCTATGTTAAGCAATCGTAAGTGGACTTATATAGAAGTCACACCTATTTTGAGGCCGGTCAATAGCAATTTATGTACCACATGTTAGAAAAATGATATGTATATTATTCTCCAACAACATGTAGCACAAGTAAGAAAGGGATAAGATGAAGAGGGAGAGGATTTATCAGATAAAATTAGGGTTTCAAATATCTTCAACATCATTCATCCATTTTGGTGGATTTGGTTTTTCAACCTATCAACACCCAAGAACCAATGAGGTTGAGGAACTTGTCCCAAAGTAACATCCAAATCAGGACCAAAAAAACAATAAAATAGTATTTAATGAACAATATTTAAATGGTTAATAAAAGGGGAATAATTGGCAAAATACACCAAGTATATTAAAACACCTAATAAAAATCCTAAAACAAAAATAGACAGAAGTCAAACATAAGTTAATAAGTGTTGACAATTTTTTTGGAAATTTTAAAGTCAGAAACTATTTTTAGAATTTAAATAAATATGCAAAATAAACAAAAAATTGTGAAAAATATTAAAATCAGAAATAAATAAAAAATGAGGTCACCAATATTTTTCAAGAGGTTGTTGGATCCTTCCATAATTTTTCCAGAATTTAAAAATCAGTTTTAATCAATTAAATCAAGTTAAATAAAGTAAAAAATTATTAAAAAAAATTCAAATCGTAAAATAAAATTGTGAAAAAATAATAACGAGAAAGAGAACAATCAAAAGTATTTTTGATAATTTTTTCATAATCTTAGAGGTTGAAATGATATTTTTATGAATTTTTGAAGTTTAAAATAATTAAAATATAAAATCAGGATCTAATTTCCAAAAAAAAATATAAAATCAGAAAATAAAAAATAAAACCAAAATGATGTATACCATTGGATCAATCTCAAAACGCGTTAGTAATCAAATTCAAGGGATCTGGCGCGTTGTGCATATCATGGACATTAGTGAATAAACCACCAGATCATTAATTAAAAAACAGATTTGAAAAAACAAGTGGCGCCTTGCCATTGGTTGAGAGATGACACGTTAGTCATCTTCAACCTCCAGCCACGTAAATTGTAGGTCTCACAAACTGTAAAATCAGGAGCTCAGACTGGTGACATTCGCTTCGTCTCTTCAAGACTATTTCAATGGTACCCTCGTGAAAATTTATATAAAATGTACCTCAGTCGATTTGAAGAAAACCAGAAGAAAAAAGTTGAATAGGGATTTGAAAATTCATGATCGAAACTCACATCCAGTTAAAAACAAATGATGCAATGAGTATCGGAGTGATGAGAGTTTTATTATAAAAACAAATTTTGAGAGTATTGATGGAGGAATCTACCTATTGAAGTTCAAATTCAGAGCTCTAAAACTTGACTTGTCTAGCACGATTTAGGACACTTCAAAGCTTGGTTCTTCTTCTGTTAGCTATAGTGAAGTTCAAGGATGAAGAATCAGCAAAGCAATTGGATTGAAAAAGGCTATAGAACCAAATTCAAGTTAAAGAATTATGAGTTATGGAGAGAGTTTGGCAGGGTGATTTTGGATGTCCAAGCTTGAGGAAATAAGTGCAATACGTCCCTCTATTTATAGGGAATTGAATGGGATAGAGAATGGGGGTGAATGATGCAATTCAAGGTGAATTCGTGCACACCCTGATCATGACAAAAGTCTAACTTGCAAGTTGTCAAAACTTGGCTAATTCTTGTGTTTCAATACTCTAATCATACTTTAGACCTTTTTTAAACATGTTTAAATAAACAACACGCATCAAAATGGTCATTAGAAGCCACAATATGGAAATTGCAAACTGACTGCAACAAAAGCTCGGTTTCATGATGCAAACTTTGAATCCATGGTGAACACACCTCAAGGGGCTTTATGATCTCATTCCTTTTGAAATTGAAATATCTCACCAAAAATTTCACAATATGCCAAGAAAGTTAGTATTTGTATGCTTGACCAAAAAGTTATGATCAAATGAAATCGTGAAAAACACACTGACTTGTGGACTTAGAAAAATTCCAAGTTTTGAGTTCCAAAGTGACTTATAATATCTTGTTTTCAAACATGGCTTTCCACTCAAAATTAGGTTTTGGTCAATGAAGATGAAATGAAGTTGACTTCTTAAAGAGCATTGTGAAACTTGAATCTTCCAAAAACTCACAAGTTGAGAGAGTTATGACCTTGTGAAGTTGATAAAAATCCATGAAGTGACATATAATATTTTGAGCTCTTAAGGCATCTTCTAACCATTTTCAAGCTTTGCACATAAAAGAAAAGTTGAAGTTCACACTCTTAAGATCATTGTAAAAAAAGGGCTCAAGGTGATAAAAATTTACCAAGTCATGATCATTTGAAGTCAAACCCTAAAAATTCAAAGGCCTTTCAAAGGGACTTGTAATCTTTCTCAATCATTAATGATCTTTGTGATACTTTAGCAGAACCGACTGTTAATACTGGTTTGCATTTTGCGTTTTGTGTTTGCAAAATGTCGCGGTAAGCAAGAGTCGCCACCGACTTTTATTTCATCCAATAATGGAAAAGGAAAAAGAACATAAAAAACCTTTTTTCGAGATATTATGAGTACGGGGGGTAGATTATAGAAAGGGAAGGTGTTAGCACCCTTTCTATCCATGGTTTTCCATGGGCTCTTAGGTACTTGCTCATTTTTCAAATTTCTTGTGTGTGCTTGTTTTGAAAATGTTTTACTTCGTGATAACCCTTATATCAGTCCTCAAGAGTGTGACGAAGTTTGTTTGGAAAATTTGTTTTGAAAGATGTTGGTGTGAAAAGTTTTGTTGAGCAAGTACTTAAGATTCTACCTACTCGAAAAAATATTATTCGTTCTCGTTTCCTTTAGAAAGCATTATCCTACTATTAAGGAATAAGTAGCCCCGTCGTTGGAGTTTATAAGGGACATTCGAAAGGGACAAGTACAGTCAACAAAGCAATGGGTTGGAAATTTTAGTAGTAACCCTAGAGTCTTAAGATCTTTCCGAGGCAAAATTTCCAAGGCAACATTCGAATGGGACATTTCATCTTTTAGACAGAAGGGCAACCACTAAAATATCTTATGCTTAATGACTATTTACCGAAGGCAACCGAAGTGAGGCAGACCATAGGAGTGAACATGTGCATGTGAATTTTTCAGTTATTTAGTCTTTGCATATTTAGGTGATCTACCATTTTAATTTTCAAGTATTCTTGCCATACAATCCTATTAGCATACATCTAACAGTTCATAATTACGGGAATTTAAAGTACGAGAAAATAAACCTAGCTATTACAAGGTTTTGGCAGTTACATGATTATCTTGACTGAAAATAAAAATGCGGAAGTTTAAAACTTTAATTATTATTACAATCTCGGAGCAGTTACAATAATAATAAAAAGAATTAAAAAGCGCGCGTTGAATTAAATGCGAGAAAAATTGAAAACCCTAAAAATCTAATTGAAAAAATATTTGGTTATTTTTGGAGAAATATTAATTTTTTACAACCCTAATTTCTAATTAGTTTTAATTATAAAAAATAATTTTAATTAACCTAATTAATTAATTAAAGAAAATAAAATATTTTATAAAAAAATATTTTTTTATGTTTTTGTATTTTTGATCTGAGAAAACAATTTAATTAAACCTAATTCGTCTAATTAATTTTAATTAAAACAAATAATCAAATAAAACTAATTAACCTAATTTATTTTAAAAAAGACCTAATTTTGTATTTTTGTGATATAAAAAAAAATAATTTTTGTGTTAATTAATTAAAAAAACAATTAAAGAAAATAATTAAAGAAATTAAAAAATAATAGAAAGAAGAAAAAATTGGGCCTGTGTTGAATGTCCCAGGGGGGTGTATTTCTGAATTTTCCAGGCCCATTAGCAATCCAAGCCCAGTCAGTGCCTGGTTCCATGTGGTATTGACCTGAGGGTGTACCACGGTCCTTCACTGGCAAGCATTGGATCTGGTTGAGTGATGCATCAAGTGGTTGAATGGCGATGGCATATGATGGGCGTTTGGATGATAGACACACAGGATCTGTAAATGGAAAATAAGAAAACAAATTTGTTGGGACCTGGGATCGAACCCAGGTCCTTATGTTCACCAACAACGCGCCTCACCACTGGGCCAACTGGCTTAGTTGTTACTATACTAAAAAATATATAATATGGAAAAACAAATGGTTAGTGGATAAAAGCGCGCGAGATTCAAATGACCCAATGGTTGATTGCCACACCATCGTCTTCTCCAAGAATCCGTCGTTTTTGGCAAAGACCTATACCCACGGACAAACTTCCATGGCTAGAAACCTGTACAACTCAAAAGCTCATAAAACGCAATATAAATGGAATTGAAGGCCAGGGTTCAACTGGTTATGATGTCACGGTCATCATGGTACGTTGCTTATGGTCTAATTTTACCTGTGGACAAAACCCTAAAAATGCAAGGTGAACCCTAGCAATGGCAGATACACGTATAGGCTTGAAAAATGCAATTAAACTATTCAGTCCGCTTGCAAACATGATAAAGATCACAAATATGTCAATCAAATGTGCTAACAATGCAAGAATTTATGTAATCGATTTCAAAAAATAGAGCAAACCGTGTGAGTGATAGCGTGCGTTTCTGGGTGCGAGAGGACTTGCAAATGATCCAGTTACCTTCAGAAATGTCTTAGGATGCGATTGTTGGCCTTCAATTGTTTTGAAAGGTCCTCTAGAACGAAAATAGGATCACACTTTTTGCAAGAAATTTGGAATTTGTCCTCTGACTTTCACGCCTGCTAACCCTTGTCTTATGCCTTGTACATGTTCCATATATATGTTAGAATGAATTAGGGTTATATAATTGGCTTGAATCTTTTGGAATTAAGAAGATTTGATATGATTTTCATGACATAGGTAATCTTTCTAAATTGAGCCAAATCATTCATTTCTTGTACCAATCAGCCTTGATTCGTTTTGGTCTTGATATCTCTGCATAATTTGATTGAGATCCTGTCCAAAAATCAGATTAAAACACATCTTTGCTATTATTTACCAATTATTTGATTTAATTCAATTTTTAATTAATAAAAAATCAAAATAAAATGGAAAATGAAGAAAATAACAAGTGGATAAGTAATTTGGTCGTGGACCATGTTATAAGTGAGGTGCAAGCATAAAAAGTTAGGCCCATTTGTTAAACAAATTTAATTTTGAGCCCATTTGACTTTTGGCAATTTTGCAAAAAAGGTCAACTTTGACAAGGCATATCTCCTCCAATTTTAACCCTAGAGAGGTGTTCTTGGACTTCTTAGAAATCTTAGGATGTCCCCTAAGCAACCCTTTTGGTCTCATCTCATTTGAGTCTTCCATTTTCATGTAAGAATCTTTGACCCAAAAGGTGTTTTTGTTGACTTTTCAAAAGGACCTATAATGTAGAAATTCATATCATTTTATGAGTGCATATTTTGAACTTGTGGGCTGAATATGAGTTATAGGGAATTCCATCCTCTTAAAATTGAGCCTTGGATTGAAAATTTCTGATAAAGAATTTGGAAGTTATGCTTGGTCAAAGTTTGGTTGACTTTTCCTGAGAAACCCTAATTTAGCAACTTTTGGGTTTTGATGAATTTAGAGAATTCCTTGAAGAATCATGATCAACCCTTTCTCAAATGATGAAAGTCGCTCCAAAATGTTGATGTTGACCAAAAATCTTGAAGTTTGACTGTATAGGGGCCACAATTGACTTTTGACCTAATATAGTCGATTCTCAAGCATCTGAGCAGTTGACTGAACAAACTTCTTGTGCAAGTAATGAGACTTGACATGGAGAATCCTGGGAACATATTAGGACCTTGGAAAGCATTTGGGGCCTTTGTGATCCATACATCTTGATTAAAATGGAAACCCTAATTTGAGACACACTACCTTATGAGAGAGTTTGTCTGGTTAACTCTTGGGCAAACTTGAGAAAATTGAGGATCTCTAGGAGTATGTATTGAGTAAAATGAGAGGGAAAATTTTGGGGTACAACAGCTTCCCCTATTAAATCTTCTTAAACCTGAGGATGTAGATTGGCTCGTCTGCCTTTCGTTCTCTGAAGGTCGAAGATGATTGAACACTAGAGTGCCCAGAAATTTGCACTCGCATGAAGTGATACTTGATTTGTGATATCGGGAATGGGCTTATAGATGCGATTTGGAAGTTGCTAGATAATTTTCGGAGATGGGCTTAAAGATGCCATCTAAGCTATGACGGAGTACTGTCGGAGATGGGCTTAAAGATGCCATCTAGAGGATGTTGATTTCCTGAGACATTCCTTCGATGAGAGTTCATGTTCCTATTGTTGATGAGGAATCTGCTGAGGAAGGTTGGTATATGTCTTGGGAGAAATAGAATTTTAGGAGCTTCAATTGTCTGTTACTCTACTGGGGGAATAACTCCTGGTTGAGGAAGCGGAAGTGAACTGCATATCTGGTCAGGGTACAAGGTGCACCGCGACTTACTGGGGAAATGCGAAACCAATCGTGTTTGATCAGGTCCATGTCTTATAGTGTTGTGGACTGTTGTCTGGAGGTAAGAGCAAAGAAACCTGGATGGTAAGGTTACGAGAAGGAACCTGGATAGTAGGGTTACTTCGAAATGAAAGCCTGGATATTAGGGCTGTGAGAAGGAACATGGATAGTAGGGTTACTTTGACATGAAAGCCTGGATAGTAGGGCTGTGAGAAGGAACCTAGATAGTAGGGTTACTTTGATATAAAAGTCATGATAGTAGGGCTGTGAGAAGGAACCTGGATAGTAGGGTTAATTCGATATGAAAGCCTGGATAGTAGGGATGTGAGAAGGAATCTGGATAGTAAGGTTACTTCGATATGAAAGCCTGGATAGTAGGGCTATGAAAAGGAACCTGGATAGTAGGGTTACTTTGATATGAAAGCCTGGATAATAGGGCTGTGAGAAGGAACCTGGATAGTAGGGTTAATTTGATATAAAAGCCGTGATAGTAGGGTTGTGAGAAGGAACCTGAATAGTAGGGTTAATTCGATATGAAAGCCTGGATAGTAGGGCTGTGAGAAGGAACCTGGGTCGTAGGGTTACTTCGATATGAAAGCCTAGATAATAGGGCAGTGAGAAGGAACCTGGATAGGAGGGTTACTTCGATATGAAATCTGGGATGATAAGGCTGTGAGAAGGAACTTGGATAGTAGGGTTACTTCGATATAAAATCCTAGATAGTATGGCTATGAGAAGGAACCTGGGTAGTAGGGTTACTTCGATATGAAAGCCTGGATAATAGGTCTATAAGAAGGAACCTGGGTCGTAGGGTTACTTCGATATGATAGCCTGGGTAGTAGGGCTTATGGGAAGAAACCTGGACGGTATGGTTACTTTGAAGCGATAGTGTAGATTAGTTGACCCGTTTGGCTTCGGGAACTGAGTTTCCGTTAGTCGACTGCAGATGTGACTTGCATAACTGCTGAATTTGTTGAAGCTAATCCTCTTTTCCTGAAAAGATATTGGGGTTAGTTATATGCAATGCATGAAATGCAGGATGAGATGATGTTCTCAAAATAAATGAGACCATGTTTCATATGATATGTATGCGTATGTCGTAATGTATGTTTATGAGATTCTATCGGGGTATGGTCGCGTCTGGGAAAATAAACCCATGAATGTTGCTGGATATTTATGAATATTATGTCAGGAAGAGATTTTTCTTGAGAATAAACTCTGCGGGGAATGAACTTAGACAATGTATTCTTGTAGCTGATGCGGTGAACTCTGTCGGGGATTAAGCCTTTGTATCTGGAGAAATAAACTCTGCTTGGGGGACGAAATTTACTAACTCGCCCGCAATTATGAACCTCAGCTGGGGTGGTTATGTCTGGTCTCGAGAAAGCTAGCATTAATTCCTTTGGATACTTTTACTCTGTGGGGAGTGTATGTACCAAAAATCATGTTCCCAAGCTGGCTCTATCCCGATACCTGCTGATGTTGTACCCCAATTTTTACCCCTAAGATCCCTTCATCATACCATGTTGTTTCACTCACAACAATATCACACTAAGATTCTTGGTTCCCCTCCCTACATTTAGCTTTTCTCCTTTTGAGGAGTTACCAAACACCTTGACTTATGTTCCTTTTTTGATCATGAATATTGTTTTGATTTATTCACTTAACTAATGAAATACAATGTTGGCTTGTCTTGCTTGTTATCCATATAGGTAAGGGCAATGAGATTTATCTAGTTACTCCAGGGGTTCATGAGTTTATTTCCATGCCCTAGTCAATATAGCTTAAGAAGTTCAAACCTCACCATTGGATTGGTTTTGGAAGAATTGGAATGGCAAAGTTGCTTTGGTTCATCATATTTCAAGGTTATCATGTTTGGACAAGGCCTTGTTCCTATTGGTCACAAGAGCATATTTCTCTCAAATTTCAAGATACGTAAGTGGCCTTGATGGCTATGAGTCCTCATCATCATCCTCAACAACTTTTATTCAGAAAGCAATAATATTGGCACAAGAAGTTTGTTCAAACTTGTCAAAGTTCCTCAAAGCATTCTCTTGATCTAGAAGCTAGGGTTTTGAACTTCAAAGGAGCATATCTTTCTCACCTTTTGGTATTTTTGAGTGATTCCGAAGACATCCTTATCTTTAAAGGTTTATCAACAAATCACTTCAAAAGTTCCAAGGAGTTTTCATGTGGAAGAAACTTGGTGAAGAAGAAAGATTACAAGTCATCCAGATGAATCCACAATTTTCCATATGTGACTTTAAATGGTCATAACTTGGTCAATTTATCACCTTGAGTCCATTATTTTTCCATAATGATCTTAAATATGTGTACTTGTGCTTTCTTTTATGTGAAAAGTGAGAAAATGGATGGAAGTTGCCTTAAATATGCAAAAGATTATAGGTCATTTCATGATTTTTGGCCAACTTCAACAAGTCATAACTTGCTCAATTTTTGGAGATTTTGAGTGGTTCAAGATTCAAAATGTCATTCAAGAGATAAACTTCATTCCATCTTATTTGGTCAAGAGCAAATTCCATGTGGAAGGCCATGTTTGGATGCAAGACATTATAGGTCATTTTTGAAGAAGAATTTGAAATATTTTTGTGTGGAAAGTCAACCCTTTTTCTTTAACTTTGACTCAATGAAACTTTCATCTCAAGCATCCATTTAATTTCATTCTTTTTCCATTACAAAGCTTGTAACCTCATCTTTCTAAAGCGTCAAGAATCAGGCCCTAAGACCCCTTGAGTTGAAAATGCCATTGGTCATAAGTTGGCACTTTGAAATTGAAATTCTCACCAAGTCAGAATTTTGAAATCCATAATGTGGCCTCTAATCACAAGTTTTCCATGCGTTTTTGCCTCTAAACATGTTTAGTGAATTTCCAAATTTGTTTAGCACATCAAAACGCAAGGATTGGATGCGTTTTGATGAAGTTTGTATCACACTTCACTCGTGCATCAGGTGTGCATGATTTCCCTCCAAAACGCATCATTCACCCTTCCTTTTGATCCCATTCGCTTCTCCTATAAATACATGAACTATCCCATTCAATTTCCCAAGCTTGGATAGCCAGAATCACCCTGCCAAACTTGGTTCACAACTCATAATTCAGCAACTTCAAAATCCATTCTCGACCTTTTTTCAATCCAATTTTTCCCTCAATTCACCTTCCTTGATATTCCCCGAAGATAACCATATAATTACATTCAAGAATCGTGCCCTATACTGTTCCATAGAAGTCCAGTTTCAGAGCTTTGCAACTCAACTTCAATAGCTAGATTCCTTCATCAATTCTTCAAAACTCTGATATCATTGTGTTGCTCTCGTTGCCCTGGTTCTAGTCACAACACTTACATTTCGCTGGAAAGACGTTTTGGCCATGAAATTTCAAATCCCTTTTCAAAACTTTCCTTCCAAATTGCTTGAGCTACAGTTTATATAAATTTGGCGCGATGGTGTGGTTGTTTTTGTCTTGAAGAGACGAAGCGATTGGCATAGGTCTGAGCTTCTGATTTTACAGTTTGATAGACCTGGAAATCACATTGGTTGGAGGTTTAAGATGACCTACGTGTCATCTTTCAACCAATGATGGCACGCCACTTGTTATTTTTGAAAATCTGATTTATATTTGATTATGTACATTATTCACTAATGACCATGATATGCAGAACGCGCCAGATCCCTTGGATTTGATTACTAACGCGTTTTGACTCTCATCCAATGGTCCACATATTTTACTTTTATTTTCTTTTTCTGATTTTTATATTTTAATTGTTTTAAATTTCAAAAAATCATAGAAAAATCATTTTTAGTCCACAAAGTCTGAAAAAAGTATGAAAAACATATTTGATTATTCTCTTTCTGATTTTTATTTTTCACAATTTAATTTTGTGTTTTGGTATTTTTCATAAATTTTACACTTATTTGATTTGTTTAAAATGTTTAAAAATACATTTATACATTTTTAAATTCTGAAAAAAATTATGGAATGATCCAATGATATTGTGACAAATATTGGTGACCTTATTTTATTTTTGTTTCTGACTTTACTATTTTTTACTATTTTTTGTTTATTTTACCCATTTATTTTAATTTTAAAAATAGTTTCTGACTTTAAAAAATTACTAAAAAATTTGTAAAATTACTTGGCCCTTTTTCTGATTTTTCTATGGTATTACTTTTCATTTCTTGATTAATTTGAACATAGTTGATATTTTATTCATTATTTTCTATTTTTTAAAACTTTTTTAAAACCCTTTTTGTGTATATTAAATGTGATATTATTTTGTGATTATTTTCTGGCTGATCTTGGGTTAGATTTTGGATCATGAACTTTATTAACATCATTTGATCCATGGTGTTGAGTCTAACTCCACAAAAATGGATGAATGATTTTAATAATAGTTTGATTAAAATTTAATTCAAATGTGGTTTGTATATTTTTTTCCATCCCTCTTCATCTCATCCTTTTCTTATTGCATTAAATGTTGTTGGAGCATGATCTCTATATCATGTCTCAAAACAAATGGTGCATAGATTGATATTGACCGACCTTAAAATAGGTGCGACTTCTACATAAGTCCACTTACGATTGCTTAACATAGCACTAAATTTTGTCCCGATTCAAATAAATGATCATTCGTGGCCCAAACTTATGATTGCAAGCCCAAGTATGTTAATTTGATCTCTTTGATCCAATAACCTTGAGATTCATTGTGTGGAGGCTTTGGTTCTACCAATCCTCTAATGGATCTACAACACCTTTGATCAACGCGGATCACTTAAACATCAGTGATCATTAAATGGTACTTGTGATAATTTCAAATGGATGATAAACTTGACAAAAAGAAAATTCAACTTGTTGTGTGGAGGCTTTGGTTCTACCAATCCTCTAATGAGTTCCAAATTCAAGTTTCAAGATGGTCATCCCACTAACAACTAATTATTGAGTTGTTTTATCTTGTGCTTTTATTCTTTTTTATGCTTTATGTACTATTTATTTTTAGCATTTACATTTCATGCCATTTTCATCTTTGTTCATTTGAGCATTTATTTTCTTGCCATTTTTACTTTGCTCACTTGAGCTTTTCTTTTCCTTTCTTAAGATACTTAATAATCAACATAAACCCTAAAAAATATTTAATGGTACTTGGATTATTTGGTTACTATCCTTGGTGTTGTACCCCAAAATTTGCCCTCCCATATTCTTCAAAGTTTTGACAAGCATCATCTTCAAATGCTTCAAGATCTCTCAAGGGTTGCACAATTCAAAGGCCTCCTAAGCCAGTCAAAATTAGGGTTTTGGTTCTTGCAAGGAAGTTGAAGTTTTCAAGGGCTCAATCAAGTCCCATATGCTCATATACATTGTCAAGTACCTACATGTCAAGTTTCAAGGCTCACAAGGTCAAGTTGCACAGTTAAAAAACCTAATTGCTTCACAATCAACTGTAGGGGCAAAATGGTCATTTGGCAGTCAAAAGTCAAAATTTTTGGTCAACATCTTATTTGAAGCCACAATCATCATTTGGTCAAGTCTTGACCATGATTCCACAAGAATGGCTCAAACATCATCAAGATGCAAAAGTTTCTATTTTTGGACAGCTGAAAAGTCAACTGTAACTTGACCAAGGCATAACTTTTTCATGGTTCATCAGAAAAATACCATCCAATGCTCATTTTGAAGGGGATGACATTTCCTACAACTCATCTTAACATTCCAAGTCCAAGAAATGCTCTCACAAAACGTTATCAATTTCAACATTATAGGTCATTTTCAAAAGTCAACAAAAAGGCATTTTAAGTCAAAGACCATAACTTGAGATTGGTAAATCAAAATGACATGGGACCAAAGGCATTAGTTAGAGTACTTCAAGTACTTTCCAAAATGTCCAAGAACATGTTCATATGATCAAAATTGAGCAAGATATGCATTGGAGAAGTTGGGAAATTTTTGTGAAATGGCCAAAGTCAACTATCCTTGAAACTTCAATTTTTGACAAAAAGGGCCCACTTTTTCCACTTGATTCATCCTTGTCATGCCACCCACGTGTCCCATGACCCATTACAAGACCAAACATTTATTTTTTCTTTTTTATTTAATTTTTATGGATTTAATTCACTTTAATCCATAATAATTCAAATAAAAATCAAAAAATGAGTTAAATGGTATCTTTGAGTTTTTAATGACTTTTATATGTCATGAATCACATACCAAATTCGTGCAAAGTCCATTTCAAGCATAAAAATTCAAATTTGGACAAAAATGGCAAGTTTCTTTAATGGTGGTTATGGCAAAATCCAAAACTTCATTGCAAGGGTTAAAAGCTCATAATATTGATTGATTCTCATTAAAAGACATATATGCAAGCCTCTCATACCTAAAGCACGACCTAGAAACCTTTGAGACAGCAAAACCAAATTCAAAAATTCCAAAGAAAAGTCACAAACTGAAATCTATATTCCAGCATAATTCAAACCTTTCTTTTGATCCAAACACATTCCTAGCATTGCCAGGAACCTATTGCAAGCATAAACAAGTCCTAACACTCAAGAACTCGTGCTACACAGTCATACGGTTCACCTTCTTTTTTCAAAATCACAATCATCAATTCATGTGTTTTTAACATTTTTCATTGATTGTATTATGTTCACAGGATCCATACGAAGCTTTCTATATAATTTAATTTGATTATGATGCTCTAGAATGAAAGTTGCCATTGTTAAATCCTAAGGTTTCAGAGCTTGTGATTTGGGGCTTTTCCCATACTGTAAAATAAGAACTCCAAACATACATGGTTGAAACCGGCGTGATGAGACGAATCCATTAGATACCTCGCGCCCTTTTTATATAACCTGCAATGCTAATCGCTATTTTTCTCTTTTCCAGTTTGTGGGGGTTTAAAACCCCTGCTATCTGTTTGATATTTCTGCAGGTGAAACGAAGAAGGAGATGGCGTGTTGACGTGTGGTTGGTGGATTCAAATCCACGCGCGTTTTTTTTCATTGTTTCCAGCATGGTTATTATTTTGCATATATTATTTGTTGGTTATTATGTTTACAAAGACAACGCGATGGTGGAGTGGTTGGTGACGTGCTCGTTCATCACTGGGACCTGGGTTCGATTCCCAGGTCCCCCAAATGCTTATTTCCATTTTTTCTATACATATTCCTATGCAGGCTTCCTGAAGGGGTTCATCATATGCCTCACCAATCCATGCGCCACATGTCCATAATCATGGATCTGAAGGCCCAGGAATGAAAGAACACCATGCTCAGGAGTCAACCCAGGCGCAGGCAATTCCAAAAGTCAGCAAGAGCTTGTTTCTATTGGGCCAGAAGTTCAACAATAAACCTCCAAAAAAGACCCACACCCCCCATGGTTCTTTCATATTTTCTTTTCTTTTTCTTTTTTTATTTTATTTTCTTTTAACTATTATTTTATTGTTATTATTTAATTAACTCATAATTAATTTTTCACAATATAAAACCAAAAAAAATGTAAATACTTTATTAATTTCATTTAGGTAATTATTTTGTAAAAAAAATATTAATAAATTGAATTAATTTTAATTAGGCAACTTTAACTTTTTTTCCTTAATAATTAAAATAAATTTAGAATTAGTTTTTTTATTAACTTTTAATTTTAATTCCTTTATTTTTTTCATTAAAAACAAAAATACAAAAACATTTTTTCTTTTAATAAATTAATTAATTAGTTTAATCATTAGTTTTAATCTCATTTAATCACAAAAAAGACAAAAAAAAATTCATTTCTTTTCTTAAAAGGGTCAAAACCCTTAAGGCATTCCCGATTAATTTTTATTCGCGCGCATTTATTTTATTTTGATTATTATGTAACTGCTTCAAGAATGTAATAGTAATTAGGTTTATCGCTTTCTTTACTTTCTCACACTTTATTTTACGAAACGGGTCTTTGTTTTTTGGCGATGTATAGACCCGCGCCTTGTAATAGCGTAGAATTTATCTTTCTGCAATTTATTTTCCGCATTCTTAACTATTAAATGCATGAAAGAATGTATGTAAATAAAATTAATCCGTAGCTCACAAATAACATGTACAAAGACAATTAACTGAAAAACAACACACAAAGCACATGCCACTCCTAGGGTACGCTTCACTCGTTGCCTCGAAACGTGGTCATCAAGTATAGGACATCTTAGAGGTCACCCTCTGTCCAAAAGATCCAGTTGCCTCGAAACGGTTGCCTCAGATAAAAGGATCTAGGACATTAGGGTTACTTCTAAGGTGTCCTATCATTGCTTCGATGACCACACATGTCCCTTAATCGAATTGACTCGAACACCTCCAACGATGGTGCTACCTACCTCTCAATGGTGGGATAACACTATCTAAAGGACTCTTACACAGCCTAATTCCTTAGAGTAGGTAGATCTCATGGGTACTCGCTCTTTTCAAAACAAACAAAAATACTTTTCACACTGACACTTTCAAAAAGTTTTCAAACAAATTTTTCATACACTCTTGAGGACAGATACAAGAGTTACTTAGAAAATTTTCAAACGAAACTTTTTCAAAACCCACACACACTTAAAAAGCAAACAAATCTTTTGAAAACATAAGAGCAAGTACCTAAGAGCCCGTGGATAACCATGGATAGAAAGGGTTCTAACACCTTCCCTTTCTATAAATCTACCTCCCGAACCGAGAAACATTCTCAAAGAAGGAATTTTGCTGTGCTTTTGTCCTTTCCATGCTGGAGAACATAAAAGACGGTGGCGACTCTTGCTTACCGCGACATTTCGCGAACCAGCATTCCAAAAATAGTCAGTTCTATTTCCACCGGTCACACTTGGCATTATGGAGCATGGGAATTTTCTTGGACTTAGGATTAGAGACCTTGGCCTATCTTGGAGACTTTGTGACTTTATCTGATTATTTTGTCTGGAATTCTTAAGGTTTACCTCAAGACATTGGGTTGTTTGTTTGTTTTGTGTGCAGGTTTTTGTGATTACATACTTTGTTTGTAATCTGGAATCCACCTGTATACAACCGTTACTCTGCCCAATTTTTGTGAAGATTTGATACATTTAAAGTTAGTTCTCTCAAGAGGTCTAGTATCTTTGCTTGCTTGGTTTCAATCCAAAGAATGGGAATTTTATCTTGACTCATAATGTCAAGTATTGGCTTCTTGTTGGTTAGATGATTCTTCTCCTTAGCTTTTACCTTATGCTTTAGGATAGTCTCTTCTTCTCCTCCCATCTTCTTTAATTTCAAAAATCTTCTTCCCCCTTTTGAAAAATCTTCTTGTTTTGAAACTTAAACTTGGACTTATGTCCATGCATTTTAAAAACATCTTCATAAATAAACTCCAATAAATTTAATAGTACCTTGACTTTTTTTTATGAGAAGATAAAAGTCAATCAATCTCATTCAAACCATTTTTGACACTTTGGATTTTTATCTTTAAACTCTTGTCAATCCTTGTAGTGATGCAAACAACTATACTTCTACAATGTGTAGTGAAGTGAGATATTTTCCACTTGGGTGTTAAGCGAGGCATTGTTGATTTTAAAATCCAAGCCATATCCTCCACTTTGAGATGATGCAAATTCTCCTTTATCATGATTGTGGGTAGTAAGTATGTTTTCCACACCGACAATGACGATGATGTTTTATCTCATAAAAATAACCAACACATTTGTGTTTCAAATTTTTAAAAGAGGAACTATGTGTACCATGATCCCCTATTGCACGAAATGTGGTACGTGGGCACTAAAGTTTCGCAACCGCGGCGGGTGCAAAAATCATAAAAAATATATTTCTTTTCTCATCTCCACCATCCATTTTATATACAACAGTTTTTTTAGACAAAATGTACAGATTTTATAAAGAGGCTCCTGCGAAGTACCATAGATGTTTAGGGTGCTAATACCTTCCCTTTGCATAACCAACCCCCTTACCTTGAATCGTTCCCCCTCTTTTTGGGTTATTCGCGCTTTTACCATTCCTTTGGAAACAATAGAGCGCGGTGGCGATTTTTATTTTGATTTGTATAAAGTCTAGTCAATCCAATGGGTTAGTCTTAAACATTTCTACCGCTACAGCTGCGCAGAGTAACTGTAGTGTTTGGAACTTTTTGTTTTTGCCCCTGTTTCTGGAATTACGAGTAATTGTCTTTTGCTTCTTATGTAAATGTTTATGAGCGGCAATCATTTTCAAATGCATATATCTACAATAAGTCATTGAACGTTCTTGCAAAACAAAACAGAAAAAGAAAAAAACAGATTGAAGTTTCTTGTGAAAATGATTTGTATTGATTTTGAAGTTGGCATGTAATAGGCGTTTTTGTACAAAGAGGATGACGCTCTAGTAAGAGAATGCCGCCGAATGATAGAAATTATACAATTTGTGTAAAAGAAAGATAAACAGCTATGTGAAACAACCCCATTGGGTTCCAACTCTGCTATTGCCTTTATATCTTCAAGCATCTCATCACTTTTCTACTTGGCCGAAGGTTGATCATATTGGTTGGCGCTGTCCGAGCTTGATAGTCGATACCGAAGTCTGGTCGTAAGATGATCCAATGAGACATAGTGATATGCTTCATATCCCTAAATTTTGCCTGGACCGCCCTTTCGGGTTTTTAGTCCACCGGGATACCCTTTTTTGCCAAAGCCGCCCTTTCGGGTTTTTAACTTGCCTGGTGTACAGACTTTTCATTTTCATCCCTTACTTTTGCCCGAACCCTTTTTGTTTGCCGAGAAGCCCTTATTTTTTCCTAGGTCGATGAACATAGCGGGTCTTTGATTAGGCGTAGTATCTTTTCACTATGTCTGCATTGACAGGGTGAGGAAGGTCGTCACCATCCATGGTGGTTAGAATTATAGCTCCTCCCGAGAAAATGTTCTTAAACATAAATGGCCCTTCGTACGCGGGGGTCCATTTTCCCCTGGGATCACCTTGCGACAGTATGATGAGTTTGATTACTAGATCCCCGACTTGATATTCTAGACGGCTGACTTTCTTGTTAAAAGCTTTGATCATTCGCTTTTGATCTGTCTGACCATGGCAGATAGCAGTAAGTCTCTTTTCATCGATTAGATTCAATTGATCAAGTCGGGTTTGGATCCAGTCGTCTTCGCTCAAACCCGCATCCTTCATAATCCTGAGAGAAGGTATCTGGAATTATATGGGTAGAATTGCCTCCATGCCATATACCAGAGAGTAGGGTGTTGCCCCTGTCGACGTTCGTGTTGAGGTACGGTACCCATGAAAAGATAATGGTAACATCTCATGCCAGTCTTTATATGTCACCGTCATATTCTGTACAATCTTCTTGATGTTCTTGTTAGCTGCTTCAACAACGCCATTCATCTTCGGTCGGTAGGGAGAAGAATTATGATGCTGTATCTTGAACTGTTTACAGAGCTAGGTGATCATCGTGTTGTTGAGATTCGTACCATTGTCAGTAATAATTCTCTCTGGCACACCATATCGACAGATCATATTGTGTCAGATAAACCGCGCCACGACGTTCTTGGTTATTTTAGAAAAGGAAGCTGCCTCAACCCACTTCGTGAAGTAATCAATGGCTACTAAGATGAAGCGATGTCCATTGGAAGCGATGGGCCTGATTTCTCTGATCATGTCGATGCCTCACATTGCAAAGGGCCACAAAGTTGTCAAGATGTTTAAGGGGACCGGAAGCACATGCACCTTATCAGCATAGATTTGGCACTTATGACAAGTTCGAGAGTGCTGATAACAATCGTCTTCCATAGTGGACCAGTAATATCCTACCCGTAGGATCTTCTTAGCCATGTTATGTCCACTAGAATGGGTCCCGAAGGTCCCTTCATGTAGATCTGTCGTGATCCTCTCTACTTCACTTTTGTCTACACACCATAATAGTGTGGAGTCATGGTTGCGTTTATAGATGATTCCATTACCGAGGAAGAACTTTGCAGCGAACCTCCTCATAAACTTCTTATCATTGACAGATGCCCCTTCGGGATACTCCTGAGCCTCGAGATACCTTTTGACTTCGTGAAACCAGGGTTTGTCTGCCACTTCTTGGGTATCAATTTCACAGAAGTGTGTTGGTTCATCCAACCTCTCAATGGTGATTTAGGGAGCTTCATTGTCCCACCTAACCTTGAACATAGAAGACATGGTATCTAGCGCGTCCGTTAACTGGTTCTCCTCTCGTGGGAAATGTTCAAAGGTTACCTCCTTAAAGTGTGGGAGGAATGTCAGTACATACTCTTTGTAAGAAATGAGATTTGGGTGCTTCGTATCCCACTCGCCTTTGATCTGACTTATCACCAAACTGGAATCTCCGAATACACTCAAGAACTTGAACCTTAGGTTGATATCAGCTCAAAGACTCATCATGCACGCTTCATACTCCACCATGTTGTTGGTGCAGTTGAAACATAATCGGGTAGTGAATAGAGTATGACAGCTCTCGGCAGATATGATTATAGCGCCAATGTCGTTACTAGTGCATTTGAGGCTCCATCAAAATACATAGACCATCGGGATCCCTCCTCAAGTACTTCATCCGGTCCAGGTTCTTCGTAGTCAGTCACTAACATGATATTCTCATCCCGGAACTCGAAATTCATGGACTGGTAGTCATCCATGGCCTGATGAGCCAAATGATCAGCCAATACACTCCCCTTTATTGCTTTTTGGGTTGTATATTGTATGTCTTATTATTTTAAGATCATTTGCCACCTTGTTATCCTTCCGGAGAGTGCGGGCTTCTCGAAAATGTACTTGATCGGATCCATCTTTGATATCAACAAGGTAGTGTGAGTTAGCATATACTGTCTCAGTTGGCGAGCAGCCTATGCCAAAGTGTAGCAAGTTTTCTCGAGCAATGAGTATCGTTTCTCACAGTCGGTAAACTTTTTACTAAGGTAGTATATTGCATGCTCTTTTCGACCAGACTCATCATGCTGCCCCAGCACACACCCCATTGAATTGTCTAGCACTGTCAAGTATAATATCAAAGGTCTTCCCTCAACTGGAGGCATCCGAATTGGTGGTTTTTGAAGGTATTCCTTGATTCTTTCAAAAGCGGTCTGGCATTCATAATTCCACATTACCACTTGATCTTTCTTCAAAAGCTTGAAGATTGGCTCACAAGTAGCAGTCAGATGTGAAATGAACCTGGCGATATAATTCAGGCGTCCCAAGAAGCCTCTAACTTCCTTCTATGTACGGGGAGCTGGAATTTCTTGTATAGATTTTACCTTTCCAGGATCCACCTAGATGCCTTTGTCTCTGACAATGAAACCCAGAAGTTTACCAGACCTTACCCCGAAGGTGCACTTGTTCGGATTCAACCTCAACTTATACATCTTCAACCTGTCGAACAACTTTTGGAGATGATCAAGGTGCTCTTCCTCAGTCTGAGATCTGGATATCATGTCATCAACATAGACTTCAATCTCGTAGTGAATCATATCATGGAACAAAGCGACCATGGCGCGCAGATAAGTTTCCCCAGCATTCTTCAACCCAAAAGGCATCACCTTGTAGCAGAAGGTGCCCCACTATGTAACGAAGTTTGTCTTCTCCATGTCTTCAGGAGCCATCTTGATCTGGTTATAGCCAAAGAAACCATCCATGAAGGAGAAGATTTTTTGTTGCACGGTGTTGTCGACCAGAACATCAATGTGAGGAATGGGGAAGTCATCCTTAGGGCTTGCCCTGTTCAGATGTTAGTATTCCACACACATACGTACCTTACCGTCCTTCTTAGGTACCAGAATGACGTTAGCAACCCTTTGTGGATACGAAGTGACAACTAAGAATCCTGTGTCAAACTATTTCATGACTTCTGCCTTGATCTTCTCTGACATTTTAGGGCGCATACGACGGACCTTCTGTTTAACCAGCAGACAATCTTCTTTGGTCGGTAGGCGATGTGCCACTATATCAGTGTCCAAACCAAGCATGTCTTCATAGGACCAAGCGAAGATCACAACATAGTCGTGCAACATCTGTATCAACCTCTGTTTGACGCTAAGCTCCAGATTTGCACCTATTTTAACCTTTTTTTGTCTTCCTCAGTACCCAAGTTCACTGTCTCAATAGGCTCTTCATGAGGCTGTATGGCCCTCTCTTCTTGCTGTAGTAGTCTAGCAAGTTCTCTAGGCACCTCAAAATCGTCCTCACCTTTGTCCTCGACTTGGTTGATCGAATTTTTGAAATCATAACTGGCAATAACAGAGTTGTTATCAATGGGATCCATAATGGATATGGATCTGCATTATGATACGTGAGTGTGTGTAAGAGAATATCTGTTTTGATAAAGTGCAAACAGAAAAGAAAAAAAACAGAGAGTGCAATATTTGTATACAAGAAACGTCCAATGCTTTATTAATGATATATGAAATGACAAATAATATCCCTCACAAACAAAACCAACATGCCCCGGGCAAGGCACAAGTCTATAAAGTTTTAAATTGTTTATTACAAATCTCAAAAAAAGTAAGTCAATTACTGCGGAATAAAAGAAACTGGTATAAAGTCCCTAGCCGTCCAGTTACTCGGTCCACCGTTGGTAGTTGGGTAGATCCAGCTGTCGATGTCTGAGTCCTCCTCGCTGTCTTCAATGGCATTAACCCCGCGATTGCTGATGCGTAGGGGAGGTCCTCCAGCCCGAACGCGTATAACAACCCTTTGAGCCCCTGTAGTAAAGCCCAAACCAAATTTGTCAGTTTTGTGAGTGAAATCAGTGAGCTGACCCCAATTGGCACACCCACCTTCTTCAACCACGACCCTGGCATCCTTGAGGAAAGCCATCTTCAGAGGAGGTTTGTTGTTGGTAGTAGTTTCAGTCGATGCCAAGATCTGAGGGACCTCTTCGAAGTTCTGACAAGGAATTTCTATTAATTCCCCGTCCATCTCTATGTACCAGAAGGAATTGAGGTGGATCACCATGTACTCCTCTTCACCCCGCACTGTGACAATCTTCCCTTTTACCGGATACTTCAGCATTTGGTGGAGTGTGGAAGTAACTTCCCGAGCCTTGTGGATCCAAGGACGACCCAGTAAACAAGAATACGACGGCCTGATATCCATCACGTAGAAGGTGGAACAAAAAGTATGAGAACCCACTTTTACAGGGATGTCCACCTCCCCGTGCACCATTCTCTTCGACCCATCAAAAGCCCTTACCACAATGTTACTAGGATTTAAAGTCAAACCCTCACAATCTAACCTGTCCAACGCCTTCTTCGGCAGAACATTCAGCGAAGACCCAGTATCTACCAACACATGAGCCATAGTGGTGCCCTTGCATTCAATCTAAACATGTAGAGTATCATTGCTTCCTTCCCTTTGGTGTTAAGTCTGTATCTGAAAAACCCAGCCCATTATCAGCAGTCAGGCTGGCCACACAATCTTTGAATTGATTAGCTGAAGTTTCCTGCGGCACATGCGCAGTCTTGAGGAATGCAATCAAAGCCTTCGCATGGGATTCGGAGCATAACAACAAAGATAACATGGATATCTTTGATGGGGTCTGCCCCAGCTTCTCTACCACATTGTAGTCGCTCTTCTTAATGATTTTTAGTATTTCCTCCATTTCTTGTTTAGAGGCTTCTACAACAATTTTCTTAGGCACCTCCGTCCGAGCAGGCTCACCTATAATTTCTTTGCCGCAAGTATCAAATGATTCGCCGACAGGGGGTAATAACTGGAGTAAGAACAGGAGCAGTAGTTGATGTACTAGCAGGAACAGCAGATGGAATGATAATAGGTTTGTTGACAATCTTAGGGGAAATCTCAGGAGAGAAGACCCTTCCACTTTGGGTAACTTTCTTGGTTCCGACAATGTTACCAATATCAGGATCAGCCTCTTCATCTTTCACATCTTGTTTGATGCCATGATAGTACACATCGACACCATAATTCCAGGGGACAGCTTTGTCCGAGACATACGGGACAGGACCAGGAAAAGTGATTATCAGCGGAGCAATTCTTGGAGCAGATGTAATCCTAACAGGTCTTCTCGAGGAAACCTTGGAAGGATTGGCGGAATTGGTTATAATGGCAATGTCTTCAGATGGACCAACGGGAACCAAAGTTTTCTCAAAAAAAATTTCTTTGATGTCCATCAGGCGTTGAACACCTAACTTTAGAAAACGACAACTAGAAGGTAGAAACGAACACATGTGGCAACCTTCACCAAACCCGGAAATAAACCGGCCAACAACAAATTCTTCTTGACAGTCATGAGAGGAGTAGAAACTTCATCAATAGAGGTTACAAAAAAATCAGTATCAACAGCATTAACTTCACGGTCGTGCTTAGGCATGGGAGCAGTTATGACATTTGGCTTCTCCGGAGCATCAAACTCTATTTCCTTGGATTCAATCAAGTCTTGTACTTTGTTCCTCAGAGCCCAGAAGTCATTTGTATCGTGGCCAGGACTCTCAGAATGATAGGCACACCGAGAATTTGGATTATATCGGGGAGATGTAGTATTTGGATTCTTGGGAGCCTCTTTCAAGGTTGCCAAGTTGGATCTCAGAAGATGAGGTAGAACTTCAGCCAATGTCATATTGATTCGGGTAAACTTCCTTTGTGGTATTTCCACCCTTTGTTGATTATTGCATTGTGGAGCAACTGCAGGCCTAGGTATCATTACGACACTTACTGTCTGACGATGTTCAGCTCTGTTTTGGCCCATCGGGCTATAGATGGCACTGACTTCCTTCTTACCAACAAAAGGCTTCTTTACTAAGCTTGAAGAGGCATCTTTCTGTATCTTGCCACTCCGAATCCCATCTTCTACTCTCTCTCTAGTTAAAATCAGCTCGGTGAAACCAGCTGACGAGTTGCTGTTCAAATGATTGAAAAATGGACCAGATAGCGTCCGCAGAAACATATCAAACAACTCCCTATCAGACAATGGGGTTGAAATCTTCCAGCCAAGTCTCTCCATTTCTGTGCATAGTCTTTAAAGCCTTCACTTGCACCCATGGACATACTATGGAGTTGAGTATGAGTAGGAGCAAGGTCGGCGTTGTATTGATACTGCTTGTAAAAAGCAGCAGCTAGATCTTCCCAATTTCGAACATTGGCTCCCTCCAGCTGGTAGAACCATTCAAGCTGAGTCCCTGACAGACTATCTTGAAAGAAATGAACCCACAGATTTCTATCAGCGGTATGGGGCTGGATCTTTCTAACATAAGAGTGGAGACGGAGTTTTGGGTAGGACAACCCATCATACTTAGAAAATACTGGAGCTTTGAACTTCTGCGGGATGACCACTCCCGACACCAAACCTAATTCTTCGAAATCCAGTCCAGGTATCCTCTAAACTTCCATGGCACTCAGACGATCTTCCAACTGCTTGTGTCTATCCTCAGCAGGAGGATATTGCTCATCATTGTAATCGGTATCATTGTCAGAAACTCCAGGATTAGGATCCTTCTCTTCTTCTTGATTCTCCCCTTCCTTGGATGAAGAGCTCAGATCAACTTGTCACTTCAACCGCTCTCCAAACCTTCTGCCCATATTCAGAATACCGGCAACCTTCTTCTTTTTCATTTTCTCTTTCAGGATGAGGGCTTTCAGATCCTCCTCCCCTTTTGCCAAACTTAGTAACATTTGTTGGAACTGGGTGTTCTGTGCCTGAAGGTCCTTGATGGTTTGCTCAGTTAAATTTGCAAACCAAAATAAACAATGATTTTATTAGCTGAATTTGAAGGTTCAAAATGCCTTTTAGGCGTTACAATTAAAAACAAATCTAAAACTAGAAAAGAAATCAAAATTCCCATGGATGCTTCCTCTTTGTGCTGAGATAATCATTAAGTCCTCTTTCTTCATGGAGTTGCTTTGTGAGCTCTAAAACCTTCCCCTCCTGAGCATGGAACTGAACCCTGTAAGTATCCAGCTCCTTTATCAACTGAATCCAAGACCTCTGTATTTCCCCAAGATCAGTGGGCATATAAGGATAGAGAACCGTGTAAGGAATACCCCCTTCAGTAGTAGGTTCCACAATCACTGGTAAAACAGCGACATAGGGCATCATAAGCTTCTGGGCACGAGCTCTTACCCATTGGAGGGAAGGTTCCATAGGAATGGAAGTTTTTGGCCCCAAGGCCTTGGCTCCAGATCTGTTTACCATGCTCCAAGCTCTTATGAACCTCCGGCGATACTCATGAGCGTTATCCTCATAGTTGAATACAATACCCTCAATAAGTAACTCATGGGGACCGTCTCTTTGAGCGTAACCAAACTATCTCAGAGCTAAACAAGGATTGTAGGTTATACCCCCTCTGATACCAATCAATGGGACATTAGGGTACTCCCCGCAGCGGTCAATAATAGCAGTGTTTTCCATAGCTCGGGAACACCAAAGAATATCCATGTGAGCGAGTGACATTATTCTTTGCGACCAACCCAAACCTTCTTCATTCTTCAGTATGGACTTAGGGAGGTGAGAAATAAACCACCTATACAGCAATGCCATGTGTTGTACCCCAAAATTCTCCCTATCATTTTACCAACATTTCTCATCACAAGGCTCTTGGAACTCAAGATCAAGCTAGGGTTTGCTCTGCTCAAGACATCTCCTTGCACTGATGACCTAAACTAGGGTTTGAGTTTGCACAAGGATTTTTGGACCCTTAATGCTCAAGTTGACTTTCATACTTCATATTGGACTCATAAGTTTGTCCATACCAAGTTTCAAGCCTTTAATCAAATTTTTGCCCAATCAATTGGATAGTTGACCTAGAAATCAGTTGTATTGGGGAAAAAGTCAATTGTGGCCAATTTACAGTCAAACCTCATCAATTTTGACCCACATCAACATTATCACCTCATATGAACCATTTGATCAAGTTTGGACCACAACTCCACAAGAAATTTGATCAGATCACTAAAAGGGCAAAATGGTCATTTTTAGGGTTTTGACTGCACAAAGGCAATTTTTGACTGTTTGACCTATCCAATGGCAAATTAGGTTCAACCATGGACTAAAGGGCTCAATGGAATCATCTTGACCTATTCAACAAGTTCAAAAGACCTCAAATGCATTGGATTGACAGATGAATTTTTCAGTCAACTGATCACAATTTGACTGTACACTGAAAAGTCAAACTTTGACTTTTTGGTCAAAATCAAGTGCCAAGGGTCATTTTTCATCAAGATGTGTCAAATTATGAAACTCATTCATCAAGAAACCCAAAATTGCAAATTAGGGTTTGAAATTGAAAATTTTCATAATTTAGAAATTTTCTAAGTTATGAAATTTTCTTAAATTTTCCAAACTCTGTCCCACATTTTCACCATGATGCAAATGGATTCAAACAAAACTTACAACATGAAAGTTGTAGTCCTCCACAAAGTATACAACTTTTATTCACAAAGTTTTCTCAAAAGAAGCTTGTATCTCAAGTTATGATTTTTGGAACCAGGGTCCCTAAAACTTTTAACTTAGTGAAATTTTGCCCTAGTTTAGGCAGGATTTTGACCTATCTTCTTGGCCATTTTTCACATAGTTCCACTTGGAGTCTCAAGTTTCATTTCAAAGATTGATTATATAGCATGTTTCAAGCTTTCCAGATTGTCCAAGAACTCCTCAAACACATTTGTGGTTAGGGAGAATCGAATGCTTGAAGTTGGAAAAAACTCACTTTGTATCCATGGGCAATTCATGTTCATACAACTTGCATTTTCAAACCAGCATGCCTTGTACTAGTTTGCAGGCCTCTAAAACATTTCACACTCCATAATTAAATTCAAATCCATCAGTCTAAGCATTTGTTTTGGCCATTTCGACATTGTACACAAAACTAATCCCTAAATGGTAAAAGGTAAATTCCCATTTTTGAAAAGGTATGCTTTATGTCAAACCATGATCTTTGAAGCATAGGGCCAAGATCACAAAAGCCAAATAAAATCCATAAATTGTAGTGACCAAGAGGATTGTATGCAGCATATTTGATGGCTGGTACAGGCCTGTAAACACAACTTCACATTCTTGCTTCAAAAACAAGAAAACTTGCCAAACACTTGCCGACTTGAAAACCAGCCATTGTGAACTTATACAAACATTACAAACAACTTTCACACAACCCTTTGAGCAGGATACACGAGTGATTGAGCCCTTAAGCACCTCATAGCCAGAAATCACACTTCTTTGGCAAAACAGGGCAGGTGCTGCAACTTGAGTGCCATAGCCCATTTGGCTCGTGCGTTTTTCCCCTTTTTGCTTCAAATACCTTCCATTCAACTCACTCAAGCTATCCCAAACCTCCATTCCCAACTGTAATTCCATTTACAATGTTCACCATTTTGATTTCAAGCTTGTGCAGGTTGAGTTCTAGAGGTTGATTCAGGGACTTTCAAGGCAAGCTAGCTATTGGAAAAGATCAAGTGAAGTTCAGGCAAGCTACCAGACACCTCAAAACCTGTTGAGAAGCACTGCATTGTCCTACACGAATCCAACTGAAACAGGTTTTTTCTCACTTTCTATCTCTCTATTTAGGAACATTTAGCCCTAGGTTTGTGAATAAAAAATGTAGTGTTCATTGCTAGGAAGCCATACATATGCTCAGTTTTCATTTATATTAAGTGTGCTAGGAGAATTTCATCCATGAACATGCTGAAAAAATTAGGTCTGGTTTTAGGGCCAGAGAAATTTTCTCTGGTCTTTGAGAGTTAGGATTAATGCTTTATATTGTTAGAATCATATTTAAATTCTCTACAAGTTTGATGTTGTGAGTTTTTGCAATAGATCACTGAAACAGGATGCCCAAGTTTGTACAACAAGCGCGCGTTTTTCAAATGTGCTGGAGGAAGAATATGAAGTAGTGGGCTGGGCTTGGCCTGGCCTGCTTCTAACACCTCTCTTTTCAGTTTTGCACTCCCTGGCCCAATTCCTTGTATTTTCACATTTTGGCATTTTTGTTTTCATTTTTTATTTTGTTATTTTATTTCCAAATATAAAAAATGTCTAAAAATATATTTTCATAATTTTTTACATTTTATTTGGCATTTTATTTTAATTTTTCTAACATAAAAACATTTTAATACTTTCATATTATTTTCTTAAACTTAAAAATAATATGGAAATCATACTTTTATTTTTATTCACACTGAAAATATTATTAAAAATATAATTTATTTTTGTACATATTTTATTTTATATTATACATATTTAATATATTTGATATTATTTTATTAAGTACTTAGAATAAAAATACAAAAATATTACATTTTTATTTTTATTATTATTTATACTAAAAAATAATTTTTTTAAGTATATTTCATTTTTACACATATTAATATATTTGTTGTACATAAATAATATAGTGTATTTATTTTCTTAAAGAAATTAGGGTTTCATCCCTTATACAATTAAAAAAATCTTTTATTTATTTCTTTATACTTTTTTACATTAAAAATACTTTTACATACATAGGTAAACAAAAATCTTTTTTGCATAATACATTTTATTTAATATTTATTTATCTTGTTTATTTAAATATTGTACATTTAATATTTATGCTTTGGAGTTTCAATTTGGATGTAATAGTAAACTAGGGTTTTATATTTCTTGTCAAATACCCCCCCCCCCCCCATTCAAATTTGTACCCCCATCCCCATAATCATGTTGTAATAGCTTAGAACTTTAAATTCTCGCATTTTACGCTTTCAATTATGCCATGATTAGAGAATTAGGGTTTGTATGCAAAAATCCAAATTAACAAATAATTTGACCTAATCAAAGACAAAAAAATGCATGAAAATCAAACACAATGCACACTTGCACCCCTAGGGTTACAATCCACTTGTTGCCTTCAAAAATGGGCCATGGTATGCATGTTGGGTACTTTGGCAAAACAAAACAAAACAAAAGATCATAGTCCCTCGATGACGCTATCTGAGTTGCCTAAACAAAAATGATCAAGTCCCTCAAGAAAATTGCCAAAGATACTTGACACAATTGCTATCATGGTCTATACGATGACCCGCGCCTGTCCCGTTTAACATCCTAACACAAGGTTGTTCACCAAATGCAATGGTGAAACAACACTGTCGAAAGGGTTAAAATCCTTAGGAAAGATCTTTGAGTAAAATAGGGTAGATAGCTCTTAGTTACTTGATCAAAAGCTTGCAAAACATCCTTCCTATTTTCAAGCACACTTCACAACACAATTTCAAAACAAGACTTTCAAAACCACACACAAAGCACCATTTCAAACAATTGAAAAGCAAAAGCCAGTGATCTAAACAAGTAACTAAGAGCCCATGGAAAACCATGGATGAAAAGGGTGCTTGCACCTTCCCTTTTCATAATCTACTCCCCTAACCCAAGAAAACATCTCAAAGGTCTTTCCTGTGCTTTTTGACCTTTCCTTTGGATAAAATAAAAAGTCGGTGGCGACTCTTGCTAAACCGAAACATTTCCAAACACAAACGCAAAACCTCAAGTCAGTTCTCCCACCGTATCACAGAACTGGCGACTCAGCTGGGGAGAATTTTAAAAGTGGAGTAACCTTAGGGTTTAGATCACCTTTGCATGCTTATCTTGATTGCTTTGATTGCTTTACATTTGGTTCTCTTGTTTGGGTATAAATCCTCCACCCGGATTTTTGGGAAACATTCATAGGTAAATAGTAATACGTTGTGGAAACTGTGCGGGGTATACCGACATGGTTGAAGCAATAGCTATATTAGTGCGACATATTTGTGAGTACCGGTAGCCTTTGAGTCAATCAAAAAGAATATGGGGCCGCTGAGTGATATCATGAAGCACTAATGAACTCTTAGAACCTTACTTAACCATCTTGGCCTTTTTTAGGGGTAGTGAGATGATCGACTTTGGTGCAGTCCGAAGTTGGTAGATACTCGATACTACACTCATTGAGGGTTATTTTCTTGGAATATTTCGGTCGCCAGTTAAGTGGCTAAACTGAAACGATGAACACAGAAAATAATCCAGTGATATTGAGCTCCTTAGAACCCGGTTACTATTTATAGGACAGGTTGAGCCAACTAACTTCAAGAGGGTACTTACCTATGAAACCTCATGCAAGCCTGAAACTAGGAACTTGTATGACTTGTTTGTACATATGCTTGTGCATACATCATGAACATCATAAAGCATCATATTCATCCACTAACCATTTCAAGGGTTTGGATCTTCATCTTTGTTCTTGTTTTGTAGGTCATGGAATCTCTTCGCAGGAAAACAATTCAAGTCAACCTTGTGAGAATCCCTCCTCAACTCAAGGAGCTTGCTTCCAAGATTCCAGAGAATTCTCTCTTTAGTGAAAGACATGGTAGACTCCTCAACTTGGTCAACTCCAACATTGAAGAAGACATGGTGAAAGTTCTATTCCAGTTCTTTGACCCCCTACACCACTGTTTCACATTCCCTGATTACCAACTAGTACCTACTTTGGAGGAATTTTCTCAACTTCTGAGGATTCCTATTCTTCATCAACTACCCTACAACGGTACGGAAAGAGAACCAAAACCTGAAGATGTTGCTCAAGCCTTACACTTGCAACCATCTGATATCAAAGGTCATTGGGAAACCAGAAGTGGTGTCAAGGGTTTCTTGGCAAAGTTTCTATTTGAGAAGGCACAAGACTGTTGGAATTCTCTAGACCTACAAGCTTTTGAGGAGATTGTAGCACTTCTCATCTATGGGTTGGTCTTGTTCCCAAACCCTGATCAGCTTATAGATGTGAATGCTGTCAAGATTTTCATATCTCGGAATCTTGTGCCTACATTGCTTGGGGACATCCTACACTCATTTTACACACGAACAATGAGGAAAAGAGGTGTTCTCATGTGTTGTACCCCTCTTCTAGCAAGGTGGTTTATTTCTCACCTTCCCCAAACAGTTTTGAAGAATGAGCAGGGTTTAAGGTGGTCTCAACGGTTGATGACTCTCACACATTCTGATGTTCATTGGTGTTCTCAGTCCAGAGAAAATGTCGTCATCATTGATCGTTGCGGAGAATTCCCTAATGTTCCATTACTTGGCATTAGGGAAGGCATTACCTACAACCCCTGTTTAGATCTAAGACAATTTGGATATGTCCGGAGGGATGGCCCTCATGACATGCTGATTCCTGACCTAGTTTTTGACTTCGACAACGATGCGCAAGGACTTCGATAAAGGTTTATCAGAGCTTGGAGGATGCCCAACAAATTGGATAGTAAGACACTGGGGCACAAGAATTCCATCCCCCTTGAGCCTTATCTCAAGTGGGTACGAACCCGCGCCCAGAATCTTATGATGCCATACCCTCACGTTCTCCCCGTGATCAAAGAACCTGTTATGGAAGGAGAGGTTCCATACACCCTCCTACATCCAGACATGCCAACATCATTGGAAGAATTACAAAAGAGTTGGATCCAACTCAAATAAGAATGGAATACTTTTGAAGCCAGCTTCTATGCCAGTGAGAAGAAGGTTTTGGAGCTTACCCGCCGACTCCATGAGGAGGAAACTCTCAACACTTACATCGCACCAAAGAGGATGCGCAATGTCTTTTTACATTAAGAATTTTGTAATATTTTGCCCATGGGGCATTTATGTACTAACAAATTTCTTCTTAATATGACGTGTGTTCTTTTTGTTTGCAACAAATTTGAATTTCTGAATCCTTGAATGCATTACATGAATAGCATATCATTTATCATATGCATAAACAGGTCTTCACACCATGTTTCCTTATCTTTCTGCTGTTTATTTCAGCAAGATGGATTTGGAGCAGACGGTTAAGGATCTGCAAGCATAGAATTCACAATTCCAGCAACTCCTCATGACCTTAGCAAAGGGTCAAGAGGACTTAAAAGCACTGTTAGAGAAAGAGAAGGAACCAGAAAGGAAGAAAAAGAAAAGAGTTGGGGTAGCCACTATGGGAAGGAGATTTGAGCATCAGGCTAGGAGAGTTCTGGAATTTCCCTCAACGTCCGACGAATGGGTTGGTAAAGGTAAAGGAGTTGCCATGCCTTCTGAATCTGAAGCTGAAGAAGGAGAAGAGGAAGAGGACGAAGATTACTCCGAACAAAAATATCCCCCGGCGGATGATAAGTATAAAAATCTTGAGGATCGGTTGGCAGCCATGGAGTTGCAAAGGGTTCCCAGGTTAGATTTCGAAGAACTAGGGTTGGTCGCTGGGATCGTCATTCCTCCCAAGTTCAAAGTACCTACTTTTGCTAAGTACGACGATTTGTCCTGTCCGAAGATGCATCTGAGATCCTACGTCAGAAAGATCCAACCTCACTCATCTGATAAGGATCTTTGGGTCCATTTTTCCAAGATAGTTTGTCAGGCACACAATTGGACTGGTTCTATCAACTTGAGAGGTCTGAGGTTCATAACTGGGAAGATTTAGCTGCTGCTTTCTACCAACAATACCAATACAATGCAGATTTAGCGCCTACTCTTACTCAACTGCAGAGTATGGGTATGGCTTCTAATGAGGGATTTAAGGAGTATGCCCAGAAGTGGCGGGATTTGGCTGGTAGGGTGCAGCCACCGTTGTCGGATAGAGAGTTGGTTGACATGTTTTTAGGGACTCTGTCAGGTCCATTATTCAATCATTTAATCGAGAGTTCATCTGCAAGATTCACCAAATTAATTCTGACCGGTGAAAGGGTCGAAGCTGGCATTAAAAGTGGTAAAATTCAGAAAGATGCCTCCGCTTCCACTGCTATTAAGAAGACCTTCCCAGCTAAGAAGGAAGTTTCTGCTGTTCACAACCAGAGGAACCAAGGAAGAATGGAGCACCGACCAACGGTGGGGGCTGTGATGATCCAAAACTCTTCAACCGATCAACCTCGCAGTAATCAACCAAGAGCAAATCAACAAAGGGTAGAAAGGCCACAACGGAAATTCACCCGAATCAACATGACACCGGCTCAAGTCCTTCCTCATCTGTTAAAGCTGAACCTCACCAACTTGAAGGAAGCGCCAAAAAACCCTAATATCTCTTCTCCTTATTATCACTCCAATGCAAAATGTGCATACCACTATGACAGTGTAGGGCATGATACCAACAACTGTTGGGCTCTAAAAAACAAGATCCAAGACTTGATAGACGCCAAGGAGGTAGAATTCGATGCGCCCGAAAAGTCGAATGTAATTTTTGCCCCAGTGTCGAAGCACGGCCATAATGTTCATGCCATTATGGAAGACCTTCATGTTACCACTATTGATGACCTTTTGACTCTGTTACTAGTGATTAAAGTGAATTTGATGAGAGTCGGGATATTCCCAGGCTGTGGAAAAGACTGGTACTTTTGTTCAAACTTGCAAACTGACTGCCCACTGTTGAAATCAGGCATCCAACGCCTGATGGATACCCAAGAGATCCTCTTTCAAAAGACTCTTATTGATACTATCAGCCATGTTACTCCTATTACTTTTGATACTCAAACAAATGACATCGCTATAATAACCATCTTCGACGATCTTTCCAAGACCTACAAAAGGCCTATTAAGATCACGCCTGATCCTAAGTTTGTACCGTTGAAAATCACCATGCCGGGGCCTGTCCCGTATAAATCTAACAAGACAATACCATGGAATTACGGAGGAGAAATCTTCTACCATGGTGTAAAATAGATTGAATCAGTCCAAGAGAATTCTGATGATGAAACCCCCGATATAGGGAATATTGCAGGAACGAGCAAGATAACTCGCAACGGAAGGATCTTCTCTCTAGAGATTGCTCTTCCACGGGTAGTCTTCGGACCCTCGAGAGTTGTTGTGCCTGTGAAGCCATCTGTGCAAAGCCCGGTAATTGAAGAACTTGATGCTCCTGAAGTTAGACCCTCTGATGTTACTGCCAAAGGTAAGGGGATACTATAAGCGCCTGTCAGGACGAAGGCTCAGACTGTGGTAATCCCCGAGACCACCCAAAAAGAGATGGAAGAAATCTTAAAGATAATCAAAAAGAGTGACTACGATGTCGTGGAGCAGCTAGGGCAGGCCCCTTCCAAAATCTCCATGCTGGCTCTTCTACTCTGCTTGAGGCTCATGCAAAGGCCTTGATCAAATTTTTAAAGACGGCACACGTGCCTCAAGAAACTTCCGCAAACTAGTTTCAAGAGTGCGTGGCTAGCCTTACTGCTGATAATGGTCTTGGTTTTTCCGATGCTGATTTGACCCCTAAGGGAAGAAAACATAACGATGTACTGCATGTCTCAGTAGAGTGCAGGGGAACCACACTTGCCCATGTTCTGGTTGACACCGGTTCATCTTTAAATGTTCTCCCAAAAAAGGCGTTGGACAGATTGGACTGCGAGGGTTTGACCCTGAAGCCCAGTAACATCGTTGTTAGAGCCTTCGAAGGTTCTAAGAGGATGGTTCACGGAGAAGTGGACATTCCAATCAAGGTGGGCACAGAAATTTTCAACTCTACCTTTTATGTGATGGGCATCCATCCTTCATATTCTTTCTTGTTGGGAAGGTCGTGGATCTATAATGTTGGGGCAGTCACTTCCTATCTTCACCAAATGCTAAAGTATCTAGTTCAGGGAAAGATCATAATGGTCCACGGTGAGGAAGAGTACATGATAAGTCACCTCAACTCCTTCCGCTATGTGGAATTGGATGGCGAGTTCATAGAAACGCCTTTCCAACATTTTGAAGAGGTTTCTCCTGAGGTCGCAGTTGCAAAGACAATGACAGATGTGCCTATCATTTCCAAGCCTGTATATAGGATGACATGCCTCAAGGATGCGGAGGATGTAATCAAAGAAGGAAGGAGTACAGTGTGGGGGCAACTGCCTGATTTTCCTCACAAGACGGACAAGTTCGGACTGGGTTTTACTGCTGCTGGCCAGAAAGCTGTGCGTCGCTCCCGGTCCGGAGGACCACCCGTAAAAATCACTCACCATGGAATTAATGCCTTAGAAGATAACTTTGAAGATTGGATCTTTCCAACCGTCAAGGGAGGATTAAGCAACTGGGAAGCGAAAGACTTCGTTCCCATCACTTTCATCAACCAGTAATTTATCTTTGAACAATTTCCTATTTTGGTCTGTAATAATTAAACAATTCGTACACTATTTTCACCTTATGCCTTACCCGGGGCATATAGGTCCATTTGTAAGGGCTTGATTTCTTCATTATCATATGCCATTTTTATGTGAATCATTGGACGTTTTCATCTATAAACTGTTGTGTTCATTTTCTTTCATTTTACATTTTGTTTTGTTTAAGGATGGTTATCCCTTACACACACCCACACTCACAAAATGCAGGTACCCATCCACTCCAGATTCCATGGGTGACTATTCTACTTTAGCCTTCGGTGACTCTGAAGATTTGGTCAATCATGCCGAGTACGAAGGTGATGAAGACTGTGAAGTGCCTGGGGAGTTAGCCAGACTTTTGCAACAAGAAGAGAGGTCTATTATGCCCCATGAAGAGTTGCTAGAGACAATCAATTTGGGAACAGAGGAAGATAAGAAAGAGATTAAGGTGGGTGCCAACTTGGAGCCAAGTGTCAAAGAGCGCCTAGTTCAGCTGCTGAATAAATATGTTGAAATCTTCGCCTAGTCCTACGAAGACATGTCGGGACTAGATACAAATATTGTGGTTCACCGTCTCCCTACAAGAGAAGACTGTCCACCGATCAAACAAAAAGTTCGCCGGATGAGGTGCGACATGTCTGAAAAGATCAAAGCTGAGGTGATGAAGCAATTCAATGATGGCTTTCTGGCTGTTACTTCCTATCCACAATGGGTTGCTAACATTGTGCCCGTGCCTAAGAAGGACGGAAAAGTCAGAATGTGTATGGACTATCGGGACTTAAACAGGGCTAGCCCTAAAGATGATTTTCCACTACCACATATTGACATATTGGTTGACAACACAACTCAACACAAGGTATTTTCCTTCATGGATGGATTCTCGGGATACAACCAGATTAAAATGGCCCCCAAAGACATGGAGAAAACTACTTTTGTTACGCAGTGGGGTACCTTCTGCTACAAAGTGATGCCATTCGGACTGAAGAATGCCGGGGCAACCTATCAACGCGCCATGGTAGCTTTGTTTCATGAAATGATACCTCATGAGATTGAAGTCTACGTAGACGATATGATAGCTCGTTCACAGACAGAAGAAGAACACCTTGATCATCTGCAAAAGCTGTTTGTCAGATTGAAGGAGTATAAGCTCAGACTGAACTCTAGCAAGTGCACTTTTTGAGTCAGGTTTGGTAAACTTTTGGGAGTTATCATCAGCAACAAAGGCATTGAGGTTGATCCGGATAAAGTCAAAGCTATACAAGAAATGCCTGCCCCCGCACTGAAAAGGAGGTTAGAGGTTTCTTGGGACGTTTAAACTATATTGCGAGGTTCATCTCTCACCTAAGATCTACCTGTGAGCCAATCTTTAAGATGTTAAAGAAAGATTAGGTTGTTGAATGGAACAATGATTGTCAAGTTGCTTTTGATAAGATCAAGGAGTATTTGCTGGAACCTCCTATCTTGATGCCACCCGTCGAAGGAAGGCCGTTAATCATGTATCTGACTGTTTTGGATAACTCAATGGGGTGCGTACTGGGCAAACATGACGAGTCTGGCCGAAAAGAGCATGCCATTTATTACCTTAGCAAAAAGTTTACCGACTGTGAGAATCGCTACTCACTGCTCGAGAAAACCTGATGCGCTTTGGTATGGGCTGTTCGTCGGCTAAGGCAATATATGTTGACACATACCACTTTGCTGATTTCTAAAATGGATCCGATTAAGTATATCTTCGAGAAGCCTACTTTATCTGGAAGAATCGCTAGATGGAAAATGATCCTGACTGATTATGATATTCAGTACACAACCAAAAAATATATAAAGGGGAGTGTACTAGCTGACCATCTAGCTCATCAACCCGTTGAAGATTACCAATCTATGAGATTCGATTTCCCTGACGAGGACATCATGACATTGGACAACATTAAAGGTAACGGACCGTATGACGGACCTGAACAAGAATTCCGATGGACCCTGTACTTTGATGGTTCTTCAAATTCACTTGGCAACGGTATCGGCGCGGTACTTATTTATCCAAAAGGTTGCCACACACCCTTCACTTCCCGACTTTGCTTTAGCTGTTCCAACAACATGGCTGAATATGAAGCTTGTATCTTTGGTCTCAAGGCTTCTATTGTCTTGGGAATCAAATCTTTGGTCGTATTTGGGGACTCATCTTTGGTTATCAGTCAAATCAAAGGAGGGTGGGACACTAGACATCCTAATCTTATCCCATACAAAGAACATGTCCTGACATTGTTGCCTCATTTTGAGCAGATTACCTTTGAGCACTTCTCGCGAGAAGAAAATCAGCTAGCAGATGCTCTGGCTACAATGTCTTCCATGTTTAAACTCAACTGGGATAATGAGGCTCCCCAAATCACCATCGAACGAATGGATGAACCTGCGCACTGTCACGAGATTAATACCGAAGAAGTAGTGGAACAACCCTGGTTTCATGAAATCAAAAGGTATCTCCAGACTAGAGAATACCCTGAAGGAGCTTCAGTCAATGACAAAAAGTTCTTAAGGAGATTTGCTGCCAAGTTCTTCCTGAGCAATGGTATCCTATATAAGCGCAACCATGATTGTGTTCTACTTCGTTGTGTGGACAAAGCTGAAGCTGGGTTGATCATGACTGAAATACATAGTGGCACCTTTGGCACCCACTTAAGCGGACATACGATGGCTAAGAAGATTCTAAGGGTAGGCTACTACTAGTCTACCATGGAAGCTGACTGTCATCAATACGCTCGTACTTGTCACAAATGCCAAGTCTATGCTGACAAGGTACATATTCCTCTTGTTCCTCTCAACGTTCTAACAACTCCTTGGCCGTTCGCAATGTGGGGAATCGACGTGATTGGAGAGATCAAGCCTACAACATCCAATGGACATCGTTTCATCTTGGTCGCTATTGATTATTTCACTAATTGGGTCGAAGCAGCTTCCTACGCCTCCGTCACAAAGAATGTGGTTGCCCGCTTCATCAAGCAGAATCTCATATGCCGGTATGGTATCCCCGACAAGATCATCACAGACAACGGTACAAATCTGAATAACATCGTGATCACCTCTCTGTGTGAGCAGTTCAAGATTCAACATCACAATTCATCTCCCTATCGGCCAAAGATGAATGGTGTTGTTGAAGCTGCAAACAAAAATATCAAGAAGATCATTCAAAAGATGACAGTCACTTACAAGGACTAGCATGAGATGTTATCGTTTTCTCTGTATGGATATCGTACCACGGCGCATACTTCAACAGGGGCAACCCCATTTTCTTTGGTATATGGCATGGAGGCTATTTTACCTATGGAATTTCATATTCCTTCCTTAAGGATTATGAAGGATGTTGGTTTAAGTGAAGACGATTGGATTCAGACCCGGCTTGATCAACTTAATTTGATCGACGAGAAGCGACTTACTGTTGTTTGTCATGGTCAGACGTATCAAAAATGGATGATCAAGGCTTTCAACAAGAAAGTCAGGCGTCAGGTATATCAAGTCGGAGATCTTGTAATCAAGCGGATCATCTTGCCGCAAAGTGATCCCAGGGGCAAGTGGACTCCTACTTACGAAGGACCATTTATGATCAAGAACATCTTTTCTGGTGGGGCAATGATTCTGACCACCATGGACGGTGACGACTTGTCGCACCCTACGAACACAAAAATAGTCAAAAGATACTACGCATAAAACGACCCGACAAGTTGAAAACCCAAAAGGGCGACTTGGGAAAAAATGGGCATCCCGGTGAATCGAAAACCCGAAAGGGCGGTTCAGGAAAAAATTAGGGATAAAACAAAAAATGTGTACACCCGGCAAGTTGAAAACCCAAAAGGGCGACTTGGGCAAAAAAGGGTTTCCCGGTGGATTGAAAACCCGAAAGGACGGTCCAGGCAAAAGTTAGGGAATTAAAGCGTATGACTATGTCTCGTTGCATCACTTTAAGGACAATCTCTTCACCAACAAGCTTCAAGCTTCTGATCAATCCAATCATCCATGGACGAAGCAACGAATAGACAAGATACTCAGAGTTATGAAGGCTATAGCAGAATGGGAACCCCATGGAATTGTTACACATAGCCATCTTTCTTTTTGTATAAATTTTTTCTAAATTTTTCGACAACATTCTCTTACTAGGATGTCTGTCTCCTTTGCACAAAGATACTTACAAAAGATAATACAAATGTACTTCAAAATGCAGAAATTTGCTAGCCTTTCTTTTCTTTTTACACTTATGTTTTTTTTGAAAACGTCCAATAATTTGTTAAATGAGCATATGCATTTGAATATAATCACTGCTTACAAATAAAACGAAATAAGAAAAAGATAATTACTGATAGGTCGAAAGTATGGGAAAACGTCTTTAGGCTATTCCAGAAGAAATCCCCTACAGTATGTCTTTCAGATTCTCAACAGAGCTAAAACCCTGAAGTACACATCCCCAACGGAGTTAAGTTTCAAATTCCCCATCAGAGTTAAGTCTCTAAACTCCCGATCCCCAGCGGAGCCAGAATATTCTAAACTTTCTTCCCCAACAGAGTCCAAAATTCCAAATCTGAAACCCCAGTGATATACTATCCAAATTCCTCTAGAATAATGAAGTTTCTCATTCTCAGTTCCCCAAGCAGAGTTCTCCACAAAACAAGGGATCCCCAGTAGATTGGCATACAAACCAAGCTACTGTTTCCCCCGGCAGAATAAGCACTCTCCCCACAGAGTTATTTCCATATAGAACGAAGATTCTAGTTCCTGTTTCTCTGTTTGAAGCCTCCCAGGTTTTAATTCCCCAGTAGAGGTCGTCGGATTTTTCCTTATTTCCCCAGGAAAGTCATGAAGAATTCTCACATCCCCGCATAAGTTGTTAAAGCTCTTGTTAATCCCCACAAGTCACCAAGGATTTTCAATCCCCAGCAGTGGTCACAGATTCTCTCATCTTCAACAATAAAAGATTTTTGGAATCCCCAACATCGGTCGAGGATTTACTTCCTCCGGCAGCAGTCAAAAATTTCATTATCTCCAACTATCAAGGATTTATTTTCCTCAGCAAGACAGCTAATCAGCTTACATGCACATCCATTACATTCATATATCATAAATGTTTATAGAATACATTTTATTGCATCATACATATCATGCAACATAACTTTATGCTTTAGCTAACATTCTACCCTTTTCAGGATAAGATTAAAAGCTACCTTTGATAAATATTCAAAGATTTCAGATACAGTATGGCTACACCCCCAGACACGACGATCATTCTATTACTCATTCAGACTTCAGCAATCAGATACAGATTAGATACGCTCCAGACACGGTGGCCATTCTATTTCTCATTCAGATTTAACTATCAACTTCAAGTTCAGATACACTCCAGACACAGAAGTAATTATGTCACTTGTCTGGATCCCAGTTACAGTACGGATACGCTCCAGACACAGAATTTATTCTGCTACTCATACAGATCTCAAACTTCAGATACAGTCCAGATACTCTCCAGACACAGTTGCCATTCTGTCACTCATTCCGAATTTATCCCCAGCATATAGATGCTTCATACACAGATGTTTCTCTGTCACCCATTCAGAATACAGATACACTCCAGACACGGCGGTCATTCTGATATTCATTCAAGAATCAAATACAGTTACAGCTTGGATACGCTCTAGACACGGACGCCATTCCTTTGCTCATACGAACCTAGTCTCCAGATACAACTCAGATATGTTCCAAATACGGATACCATTCTGATGTTCATTCTACTAATTATCAACAAACCAGTTTTGGATGGCATCTCTAAGCCCATCTCCAGCAAGATTCTACAATCTCCAAATGGCATCTTTAAGCCCATTCCCTCAGCTACATTTTGACGAGTGCAAATTCACGGGCACTCTAGTGTCCAATCCTCTTTTACCTTCGAGTCACGAAAGGCAAGCTTGCCAGTCTAACTCTTCAGGTTCAAGAAGATTGAACAGGGGAAACTGTTGTACCCCAAAATTTTCCCTCTCATTTTATCAACATTTCTCATCACAAGGCTCTTGGAACTCAAGATCAAGCTAGGGTTTGCTCTGCTCAAGACATCTCTTTGCACTGATGACCTAAACTAGGGTTTGAGTTTGCACAAGGATTTTTGGACCCTCAATGCTCAAGTTGACTTTCATACTTAATATTGGACTCATAAGTTTGTCAATACCAAGTTTCAAGCCTTGAATCAAATTTTTGCCCAGTCAATTGGACAGTTGGCCTAGAAATCAGTTGTATTGGGGAAAAAGTCAACTGTGGCCAATTTACAGTCAAACCTCATGAATTTTGACCCACAATAACATTATCAACTCATATGAACCATTTGATCAAGTTTGGACCACAACTCCACAAGACATTTGATCAGATCACTAAAAGGGCAAAATGGTCATTTTTAGGGTTTTGACTGCACAAAGGCAATTTTTGACTGTTTGACCTAGCCAATGGAAAATTAGGTTCAACCATTGACTCAAGGGCTCAACTTTGATTCACAAAGTTTTCTCAAAAGAAGCTTGGATCTCAAGTTATGATTTTTGGAACAAGGGTCCCTAAAACTTTTAACTTAGTGAAATTTTGCCCTAGTTTAGGCAGGATTATGACCTATCTTCTTGGCCATTTTTCACATATTTACACTTGGAGTATCAAGTTGCATTTCAAATATTGATTATAGAGCATGTTGCAAGCTTTCCAAATTGTCCAAGAACTCCTCAAACATATTTGTGGTTAGGGAGAATCGAATGCTTGAAGTTGGCAAAAACTCACTTTATATCCATGGCCAATTCATGTTCATACAACTTGCATTTTCAAACTAGCATGTCTTGTACTAGTTTGCAGGCCTCTAAACCATTTCAAACTCCTTAATTAAATGCAAATCCATCAGTCTAAGCATTTGTCTTTGCCATTTGGACATTGTACACAAAACTAATCCCTAAATGGTAAAAGGTAAATTCCCATTTTTGAAAAGGTATGCTTTATGTCAAACCATGATCTTTGAAGCATATGGACAAGATCTCAGAAGCCAAATCAAATCCACAAATTGCAGTGACCAAGAGGATTGTATGCAGCATATTTGATGGCTGGTACAGGCCTGTAAACACAACTTCACATTCTTGCTTCAAAAACAAGAAAACTTGCCAAACACTTGCCAGCTTGAAAACCAGCCATTGTGAACTTATACAAACATTACAAACAACTTTCACACAACCCTTTAAGCAGGATACACGAGTGATTGAGCCCTTAAGCACCTCATAGCCAGAAATCACACTTCTTTGGCAAAACAAGGCAGGTGTTGCAACTTGAGTGCCATAGCCCATTTGACTCGTGTGTTTTGCCCCTTTTTGCTTCAAATACCTTCCATTCAACTCACTCAAGCTATCCAAAACCTCCATTGCCAACTGTAATTCCATTTACAGTGTTCACCATTTTCATTTCAAGCTTGTGCATGTTGAGTTCTAGAGGCTGATTCAGATTCTTTCAAGGCAAGCTAGCTATTGGAAAAGATCAAGTGAAGTTCAGGCAAGCTACCAGACACCTCAAAACCTGTTCAGATTCAGATTCAGATTTTTTATCACTTTCTATCTCTCTATTTAGGAACATTTAGCTTTAGGTTTGTGAATAAAAAATGTAGTGTTCATTGCTAGGAAGCCATACATGTGCTCAGTTTTCATTTATATTAAGTGTGCTAGGAGAATTTCATCCATGAACAAGCTGAAAAAATTAGGTCAGATTTTAGGGCCAGAGAAATTCTCTCTGGTCTTTGAGAGTTAGGATTAATGCATTATATGGTTATAATCATATTGAAATTCTCTACAAGTTTGATGTTGTGAGTTTTTGCAATAGATCACTGAAACAGGATGTCTAAGTTTGTACAACAGGCGCGCATTTTTCAAATGTGCTGGAGGAAGAAGATGAAGTAGTGGGTTGGGCTTGGCCTGCTTCTAACACCCCTCTTTTCAGTTTTGCGCCCCCTGGCCCAATTCCTTGTATTTTCACATTTTGGTATTTTTGTTTTCATTTTTGATTTTATTATTTTATTTCCAAATATAAAAAATGTCTAAAAAATATTTTCATAATTTTTTACATTTTATTTGGCATTTTATTTTAATTTTTCTAACATAAAAACATTTTAATACTTTTATATTATTTTCTTAAACTTAAAAATAATATGGAAATCATACTTTTATTTTTATTCACACTAAAAATATTATTAAAAATATAATTTATTTTTTTTACATATTTTATTTTATATTATACATATTTAATATATTTGATATATATATATATATATATATATATATATATATATATATATATATATATATATATATATATATATATATATATATATATATATATATATATATATATATATATATATATATATATATATATATATATATATATACTTGTATTTTATTAAATACTTAGAATAAAAATACAAAAATATTACATTTTTATTTTTATTATTATTTATACTAAAAAATACCTTTTTTTAAGTATATTTCATTTTTACACATATTAATATATTTGTTGTACATAAATAATATAGTGTATTTATTTTCTAAAAGAAATTAGGGTTTCATCTCTTATACAATTAAATAAATCTTTTATTTATTTCTTTATACTTTTTTACATTAAAAATACTTTTACATACATAGGTAAACAAAAATCTTTTTTGCATAATACATTTTATTTAATATTTATTTATCTTGTTTATTTAAATATTGTACATTTAATATTTATGCTTTGGAGTTTCAATTTGAATGTAATAGTAAACTAGGGTTTTATATTTCTTGTCAAATACCCCCCCCCCCCCCCCCCCCCCACCCATTCAAAATTGTACCCCCATCCCCATAATCATGTTGTAATAGCTTAGAACTTTAAATTCTCGCATTTAACGCTTTCGATTATGCCATGATTAGAGAATTAGGGTTTGTATGCAAAAATCCAAATTAATAAATAGTTTGACCTAATCAAAGACAAAAAAATGCATGAAAATCAAACACAATGCACACTTGCACCCCTAGGGTTACAGACCACTTGTTGCCTTCAAAAATTGGCCATGGTATGCATGTTGGGTACTTTGGCAAAACAATACAAAACAAAAGATCATAGTCCATCGATGACGCTATCTGAGTTGCCTAAACAAAAATTATCAAGTCCCTCAAGAAAATTGCCAAAGATACTTGACACAATTGCTATCATGGTCTATACGATGACCCGCGCCTGTCCCGTTTAACATCCTAACACAAGGTTGTTCACCAAATGCAATGGTGAAACAACACTGTCAAAAGGGTTAAAATCCTTAGGAAAAATCTTTGAGTAAAATAGGGTAGATAGCTCTTAGTTACTTGATTAAAAGCTTGCAAAACATCCTTCCTATTTTCAAACACACTTCACAACACAATTTCAAAACAAGACTTTCAAACATTGAAATCTTTTCAAAATACAAAAACACCTTTATATACATTCAAACAATAATCATTACAACGGTTGCCACAATGATGGCCTCTTTTCAAAACATCTTTCAAAACCATACACAAAGCACCATTTCAAACAATTGAAAAGCAAAAGCAAGTGATCTAAACAAGTAACTAAGAGCCCATGAAAAACCATGGATGAAAAGGGTGCTTGCACCTTCCCTTTTCATAATCTACTCCCCGAACCCAAGAAAATATCTCAAAGGTCTTTCCTGTGCTTTTTGACCTTTCCTTTGGATAAAATAAAAAGTCGATGGCGACTCTTGCTAAACCGAAACATTTGCAAAAACAAACGCAAAACCTCAAGTTAGTTCCCCCACCGTATCACACCATGCAACACATAAGAATCCCTCTTATTTTCATGGTACGAGTATGAAGAGTGTGCAAAATATCTCCGAGCAATGTAGGCACAGGGTTGCGGGAGAGGAAGATCTTGATAGCATTAACGTCTATGAATGATTCCGGATTAGGGAATAGGACTAACCCATAGATTAGCAGAGCCAAAACCTCCTCAAAAGCCTGAAAATCCATATCATCCCAAAACAGATGGGCCTTATCTATCAGAAACTTAGCTAGAAAACCCTTGACTCCCCTTCTTGTTTCCCAATTGGATACCACGTCGGCCTGTTTCAGATGCAAAGCTGAGGCAATGACTTCTGGCTTAGGAACTTCTTCTAGACCTATGAAGGGCAACTGTTCAAGAATGGGTATATCAAATAGCTGAGAGAATTCTTCCAAGGTAGGCACCAATGGATAGTCTGGAAAGGTGAAGCAGTGGTGCTTGGGATCAAAGAACTGAAAGAGTACACTCATCATCTTCTCATAGAAGTTTGAAGTAACCAGGTTGAGGAGTCGACCATGTCTCTTAGTGAATGCAAAAGTTTCATAAACCTTTGATACTAGCTCTTTGAGTTGGGAAGGTATCTTCACAAACTGATTCAGATAGTGTTTCTACGAACGGCGGCCATGATCTGCAAAATAGAACAAAGATAAATTCCTTTGGTCTTTGAAATGGTTAGTTCAATAAGAATGGATGTTATGTTATGATGGATGATGTCATGACAAACCACAGGTATGGCAAACACAGTCAAATCACACAAAGTCCTCAGGTTTAAGGTCTTCATGAGGTTAAAGGTCATACCCTCTTGAAGTTTAGTTGGTTTCAAACCTGTCTTAAAAAGTAACCGGGTTCTAAGGGATCTCAATATCACTGACCATCCTTTATCTGGAATTGTCTCAGCTCAAACAATCTTTTCTTGCGGCTGAAATATCCTGAAAGTCTGATCTCAATGAGTGTACCATTGAGTATCAACCAATACTCAGCTCTACACCGAGGCCGTCTATCTCACTTATTTCTAATGGCCAAGTTTGTTCAACTAAGGTTCTAAGGTCCGTTAGTGCTACATGACACCACATGGCGGCCCCGTATTCTCCTCGTTTCCCCATGAAGGATACCAGTACCAACCAAAGTGCCACACCAACACAGCCATCGCTTAAACCATATCGGTCTATGTCGTACAGTCTCCACGATCTATTGTTGTTTATCTAATAAGTGCCCCCAGATACGGGTGTAGGATCTATAGTAAACCAAGAAAAACCCTTTAAGAATAAAGCAAACAAACAAGAAAGTTATTTTTAAAATGACCTAGATCCTAAGGTATACCCCCACTTTATTATTTTCCCCAGCAGAGTCGCCAGTTCTGTGATACGGTGGCAGAACCGATTGTTAATACTGGTTTGAGTTTTGTGTTTTGTCTTTGCAAAACGTCGCGGTAAGCAAGAGTCTCCATCGACTTTTATTTCATCCAATCATGGAAAAGGAAAAAGAACATAAAAAACCTTTTTTCAAGATATTCTGAGTACGCGGGTAGATTATAGAAAGGGAATGACTTAGCACCTTTTCTATCCATGGTTTTCCATGGGCTCTTAGGTACTTGCTCATTTTTCAAATTTCTTGTGTGTGCTTGTTTTGAAAATGTTTTACTTCGTGATAACCCTTGTATCAGTCCTCAAGAGTGTGACGAAGTTTGTTTTGAAAATTTGTTTTAAAAGGTGTTGGTGTGAAAAGTTTTGTTGAGCAAGTACTTAAGATTCTACCTACTCGAAAAAAGATTATTCGTTCTTGTTTCCTTTAGACAACGTTATCCTACTATTAAGGAGTAGGTAGCCCCGTCGTTGGAGTTTGTAAGGGACATTCGAAAGGGACAAGTACAGTCACCAAAGCAATGGGTTGGAAATTTTAGTAGTAACCCTAGAGTCTTATGATCTTTCCGAGGCAACATCTCTGAGGTAACATTCGAATGGGACATTTGATCTTTTAGACAGAAGGGAAACCACTAAAATCTCTTATGCTTAATGACTGTTTACCGAAGACAACCGAAGTGAGGCAGACCCTAGGAGTGAACATGTGCATGTGAATTTTTTAGTTATTTAGTCTTTGCACATTTAGGTGATCTACCGTTTTAATTTTCAGATATTCTTGCCATACAATCCTATTAGCATACATCTAACAGTTAATAATTACGGGAATTTAAAGTACGAGAAAATAAACCTAGCTATTACAAGGCTTTGGCAGTTACATGATTATCTTGACTGAAAATAAAAATACGGAATTTGAAAACCCTAATTACTATTACAATCCTGGAGCAGTTACAATAATAATAATAAAAAGAATTAAAAAGCGTGCGGCGAATTAAATGCGAGAAAAATTGAAAACCCTAAAAATTTAATTGAAAAAATATTTTATTATTTTTTGGAGAAAAATTAATTATTTACAACCGTAATTTCTAGTTAGTTTTAATTATAAAAAAGAATTGAAATTAACCTAATTAATTAATTAAAGAAAATAAAATATTTTATAAAAAAGTATTTTTTTTTATGTTTTTGTGATTTTGATTTGAGAAAACAATTTAATTACAAATTAATTAAACCTAATTCGTCTAATTAATTTTAATTAAAACAAATAATCAAATAAAACTATTTAACCTAATTTATTTTCAAAAATATTAATTTGAATAAATAAGACCTAATTCTGTATTTTTGTGATAAATTTTTTTTTTGTGTTAATTAATTAAAAAATAATTAAATAAAATAATTAAAGAAATTACAAAATAATTGAAAGAAGAACAAACTGGGCCTGTGTTGAATGTCCCAGGGGGTGTATTTCTTAATTTTACAGGCCCATTAGCCATCCAAGCCCAGTCAGCGCTTGGTTCCATGTGGCGTTGACCTGAGGGTGTACCATGGTCCTTCACTGGCAAGCATTGGATTTGGCTGAGTGATCCATCAAGTGGTTGAATGGCGATGGAATATGATGGGCCTTTGGACAATAGACACATATGATCTGTAAATGGAAAATAAGAAAACAAATTTGATGGGACCTCGGATCGAACCCAGGTCCTTATTTTCCCCAACAACGCGCCTCACCACTGGGCCAACTAGCTTAGTTGTTACTATACTGAAAACAAAATATAATATGGAAAACAAATGGTTAGTGGACAAAAACGCACGATATTCAAATGACCCAATGGTTGATTGCCACGCCATCGTCTTCTCCAAGAATACGTCGTTTTAGGCAAAGACCTATACCCACGGATAAACTTCCATGGCTAGAAACTTGTACAACTCAAAAGCTCATAAAATGCAATATAAATGGAATTGAAAGCCAGGTTTCAACTGGTTATGATGTCACGGTCATCATGGTACCTTGCTTATGGTCTAATTTTACTTGTGGACAAAAACCCTAAAAATGCAAGGTGAACCCTAACAATGGCAGATACGCGTATAGGCTTCAAAAATGCAATTAAACTATTCATCTCGCTTGCAAACATGATAAAGATCACAAATATGTCAATCAAATATGCTAACAATGCAGTAACTTATGTAATCGATTTCAAAAAATAGAGCAAACCGTGTGAGTGATAGCGTGCATTTCTGGGCGCGAGAGGACTTGCAAATGATCCAGTTAGCTTCAGAAACGTCTTAGGATGCGATAGCTGGCCTTCAATTGTTTTGAAAGGTCCTCTAGAATGAAAATCAGATCACACTTTTTGCAAGAAATTTGGAATTTATTCTTTGACTTTCACGCCTGCTAACCCTTGTCTTATGCCTTGTACATGTTCCATATATATGTTAGAATGAATTAGGGTTATAAAATTGGCTTGAATCTTTTGGAATTAAGAAGATTTTATATGATTTTCATGCCATAGGTAATCTTTATAAATTGAGCCAAATCATTCCTTTCTTGTACCAATCAGCCTTGATTCGTTTTGGTCTTGATATCTCTGCATAATTTGATTTAGATCCTGTCCAAAAATCATATCAAAACATATCTTTGTTATTATTTACCAATTATTTGATTTAATTCAATTTTTAATTAATAAAAAACCAAAATAAAATGTAAAATGAAGAAAATAACATATGGATAAGTAATTTGGTCATAGACCATGTTATAAGTGAGGTGCAAGCATAAAAGGTTATGCCCATTTGGCAAAAAATGTAATTTTGAGCCCATTTGACTTTTGGCTATTTTGCAAAAAAGGTCAACTTTGACAAGGCATATCTCCTCCAATTTTAACCATAGAGAGGTGTTCTTGGACTTTTTAGAAATCCTAGGATGTTCCCTAAGCAACCCTTTTGGTCTCATCTCAGTTGAGTATTCCATGTTCATGTAAGAAGCTTTGACCCAAAAGGTGTTTTTGTTGACTTTTCAAAAGGACCTATAATGTAGAAATTCATATATTTTTATGAGTGCATATTTTGAACTTGTTGCATGAATATGATTGTAAGGAATTGCATCCTATTCGAAATGAGCCTTGTATGGAAAATTTCTGATAAAGCATGTGGAAGTTATGCTTGGTCAAAGTTTGGTTGACTTTTCCTTAGAAACCCTAATTTAGTAACTTTTGGGTTTTGATGAATTTGGAGCATTACTTGAAGAATCATGATCAACCCTTGATCAAATGATGAAATTCACTTCAAAATGTTGATGTTGACCAAAAATCTTGAAGTTTGACTGTATGGGGGCCACATTTGACTTTTGACCTAATATAGTCGATTCTCAAGCATCTGAGCAGTTGACTGAACAAACTTCTTGTGCAAGTAATGAGACTTGACATGGAGAATCCTGGGAACATATTAGGACCTTGGAAATAATTTGGGGCCTTTGTGATCTACACATATTGATGAAAATGCAAACCCTAATTTGAGACACACTGCCTTAGGAGAGACTTTGTCTGGTCAACTCTTGGGCAAACTTGAGCAAATTGAGAATCTCTAGGAGTATGTATTGAGTAAAATGAGAGGGCAAATTTTGGGGTACAACAATCTTCCATTCAAAATTAACCTTAGATTTATGAATATATCTCGTTAAGGACCTTTTAAAGAGAATCGTGGATTTAGAGTCACTTAAAAATCTCAAAAAAATGAGCAAGATATGGTCCTTGGAAGTTAACAAACCCTAGCTCAAAGAGTGTCAAAATGACTTGAAACCCCTTTCAACTTTTTATGATCTTTCTTACACAATTAGATCTTGTCATGTGAAGAGAGGTTGTTGTTGATGATGATAATAGTCCATAGCAAAAATAACCAACTCAAAATGTTGAAAATTGAGAGAGTTATGCACTTGTGATCACTGAATCAAGCATTTTCTCAATTAGGTCAAACTTGTTGAACCAACAATGAATCTTTTGATCATTCTTGGAAATATAAATCATGATGAATCAAAATAGGTCTTGAAATGATATTTTCTTAAAGTACACTCAAATATGGATCTTAAGTATCAATGAAGCTTGTTGAAGAAATGAGGAAAGTTTAACCTAAATGAGGTGAGAGAACTCCTTAAACCACAAATATTTGATATCATGAACATAGCCTTGAAATTTTAATTCTTGCAATCCATTGAAAAGTAATTTGATTGAGAACCAAACCTCAAACCCTAGGTTAGATGGTGAAATGAATGCAATTGTATCACCACCTACAATAAGAACATTCAAAGAAACATATATATATATATATATATATATATATATATATATATATATATATATATATATATATATATATATATATATATATATATATATATATATATATATATATATATATATATATATATATATATATATATATATATATATATATATATATATATATATATATATATATATATATATATATATATATATATATATATATATATATATTGATGTTAGTTTAAAGAACACATGCACAAGATACACACTTCGAGGTGATTGGTGATCCCTTAAGGGCAAACTTAAAGATAGGATGAAGATAGGGAGAACCAACCCTAATGTGTGATCTTATTGTATTAATAAAACTGAGATGATGAAAAATTTTAGGGGCAAACATTGGGGTATAATAGCTGCCCTTATTTAAGTATCTTCTATCTAGAGATACGAAGGTTAAAATCTTCTTCTCGACGCGATTGAAGATCTTAACTATAAAACAAGCCCTATTTTTGGCCATAAGATGCCATGCAATGCTTATGATTATAAATGCAAGCCGACAAACTTCAAAGGCGATACAAGACACCACTGAGGAAACGGAAAATATAACAAAGGATCAAAAGAAAGTTCGACCAGGAAAATAAAACGTTGGGGAATGGAAGACTCGACTCCATTTGGATAAAGCCCGAGGAGAAGATAAGGCATCATAAACTCAAATAATGAGGAAAAAGTAATGGATGACAACAATCGACAGATAACTGTGAACTATCTACTCTAAGAGGAGATAGAAAAAAAAGTAACATCATCTCACAAGGAATATGAAATTAACAACCCGAAGGAAACATATGAACTCTTATAGAGCAAAGTGAATATCAACAACGAATTTTCTCCCATAATGAGGAGACTACCATCCATCGGAGTAAAACATCTCAACAACGAACTATCTCCCATACTGACGAGACTACCATCCATCGGAGTAAACATCTCAACAACGAACTATCTCCCATAATGAAGAGACTACCATCCATCGGGGTAAACATCTCAACAACGAACTATCTCCCATAATGATGAGACTACCATTCATAGGAGTAAACATCTCAACAACGAACTATCTCCCATAATGATGAGACTACCATTCATTGGAGTAAACATCTCAACAACAAATTATCTCCCATAATGACGAGACTACCATTCATCAAAGTAAACATTTCAACAACGAACTATCTCCCATAATGACAAGACTACCATTCATCGGAGTAAACATCTCAACAACGAACTATCTCCCATAATGACAAGACAATCATCCATCAGAAATAATCTCAACAAAAAACTATCTCCATTAATGATGAGACTACCATTCATCGGAGTAGACATCTTCTCTGGAATTGACAGACTTACTGGGAAAGAACAGGTTGCTCGAATAAAGAGACTTGTCACTTGCTGTTTACAAAGAGGATTACGATAATGCTGTGGGTAAATGAATCTTGACTTCATGGGGAAGTGCTGATAGATTCCTACTGAGGAGATAAAGTCTTCACTTGCAAAATAAATGCACATTCTCAATCTAGGGCTCAAAGCCTAGAGAAATCAGAATAAAAAATGTTGTTGGGGACCACAGATTCAAACCATGAATAAACCAGAGTGAAACAATCAACTAAGATAGCACCCAATGAGGAGTAAAATCAAAAGGGGATCGCATTCCATCCAGATAATGAGTTGAATAGGAAGGCTGAAACGAAATTCTTCCATGAGGGATAACTCAGTGGGGAAAATTGAAAGGATATACACTTTCTGCTTAAGGTTGACAATCTATTGGAGAGAGGGTAACATAACTCTGCAAAGAGGATAATATGCCAACAAAATATCAATGAATGCAAATGAGAAATGAATTTTAATTCCGCTATGCATGATGTGTGTATGAATCTATGAATGTTATCATGTATATGCTGACAAAACCAACACACTGCACTGGGGATAACCAGACAAAAAAAACTTGGGTAAAGTCAACACTCGGCTGCATCACATCCAGGATGAAGATTCCATAAGAGAGTAAGCACCAATTGAGGAAACAAATTCCTACTTCATGTCTTATCTCCACTGGGAATAACATGGTTTGTAAATAATCACGGCATAATCGGATAGCAATAAACTAATACAGACGCAGGGATATATCATCCTCCTCTAGGCTTCACCAAGGAATATCATACAGACTTCCTAAGGGAAGATAATTTCATATCGTCTAGACTCTAACTGGGGATTCCAAATGACTTCAATAGGGAAAACAATATCTCATTGTCGAGAGGAGCCTAAGTACATTCCTCGATATCAAGAGTAATGGTTGTGCAAACTTTTCTGGGGAGAAATTATGAAACTTCATGGGGATAACAACTTTAAAAGAGAAGCATCATCTCGGCTTCATTTAGGGATCTAAGAAGTTTAACAATACAACAAGAAATCAAAATTATGGAGATTTTAAAAATCAAACTCAACACTTGGCGAGAGAAACCCCAAAAAGTTGACAGCTATTCCAACAATTCTTAGGAAAGATATTGCCCTTGTCTAACTACTTAGGGGGGCACACAACAACAACAATGTCATAGCTGGAGAAAGTAATGCTATGTAGGAGATTCCACATCAATTCTCAACACACAAAGGGAAAGAGAACTACATCAAGTGACCAAAGGTTTCCTATTTTTTTTTTTCAATTTCTGCCTGATTACCACCTGGCTGGGGAACATGGGATAGAGGTACCAAACCATATAAACCCAAATAATCAACTTGGAGAAAAAATATGAACCAAGACTTAACTGGGGAAAATGAGATCACATGCTCAACATTGCACCATATATTGATTGGCATGAAATCTAATTATCCAGAGAATGAAACATAAGTGGACTATGCTCACACTAGCAAGAGTAATCTGGGAAAGCTTTCTTGGGGGATATTTTCAAAACTTCAGAGTTCGTCCATCCTTGGAATCACTACTTTTGTTCTACTCGAATCACAAAATTTGACGTAAAAACTAATTTGTAAATTCTTTTCAAAAAACATTTTTATTATTAAGTCTTTGTGTTTTGAAAATTACTATCAATAATAAATGAAATCTTTGCAAACAAATCAAAATAAGAATTGAAAAGAATTGGATAAAGGCTCAAATTTTATTAATAGAACGGTAGTCTGCGAATGGTGAGACTCCATGGATGATTACAAAGTTTGGAAAATGGTAAATACATGGAAAAGATACATTGAAATACAATGACCACTATTCTCCCTAACAACTTTGAACTCCTAGGCAGGGACTTTCGTTGCAATGTGATGAGGATCCGAGAATATTTTTGCTTCAATGATTAAGTCTTGTCTGACGCAGTTACTTGCCAAGAAATCCCTAACTTTTTCCTAGGTTGCCCTCTTGGGTTTTCAACCTAGCGGGAAAATTTATTCTGTTTGTGTCTCTTACTTTTGCCTAGACTGCCCTTTTGGGTTTTCAGCCTACCGAGATGCTCTTTTTTGCCTAAGCCTCCCTTTCGAGTTTTCAACTTAGCGAGTTATTCTTTTATTTCTTTAGGTGAAGTATTTCTTGACTGCGTCAGCATTCATGGGACGTGGGAACTCCTCGCCATCCATAGTTTCAAGAATCAATGCACCGCTAGAGAAGGCTTTCTTGACAACGTACGGGCCTTCATAATTGGGAGTCCACTTGCCCCTAGAATCAGTGTTAAAAGACATGATCTTTCTGAGCAAGAGGTCGCTTTCTCTGAATTCATGAGGCTTGACCTTCTTATCAAAATCTTTCTTCATTCTTTTCTGATATAGCTGACCATGACACAAAGCCTCATTCTTTTTTCTTCAATCAAATTCAATTGGTCAAACATTGTCTGGACCCATTCAGCCTCTGACAATTTAGTTTCCATTATCACACGCAAATAGGGAATCTCAACCTCGACAGGGAGAAATTCTTTCATACCATACACAAGAGAGAACGAGGTCGCTCCTATTGAAGTGCAGACAGATGTACGATACCCATGCAAAGCAAAATGGAGCATCTCATGCCAATCCTTATAGGTAACAACCATCTTCTGGATGATCTTCTTAATGTTTTTGTTAGCAGCTTCAACAACCTCATTCATCTTAGGCCTGTAAGGAGACGAGTTGTGATGGACAATCTTGAATTCTCCACAAAGTTTTGTCATCATCTTGTTGTTCAAATTTGAGTTGTTGTCAATGATAATTCTGCTTAGAAAACTATACCGACATATAAGATTATTCTTGATAAAGCGTACTACCACCTGCTTGGTGATATTAGCATAGGAAGTTACTTCCACCCACTTGGTGAAGTAGTCAATTTCCACCAAGATGAAACAATGTCCATTCGACGCCTTGGGTTCAATCATTTCGATCATATCAATACCCCACATAGAAAAAGGCCACGGGGAAGAAATAACATTGAGAAGCGTCAGAGGCACATGAATCTTGTCAGTATAAATCTGACACTTATGCCACTTCTTTGCAAATTTGTAATAGTCAGATTCCATTGTCAGCCAATAGTAACCTACCCTAAGCATCGTTTTTGCCATTGAATGTCCATTGGAATGGGTACTAAAGGAACCTTCATGGATCTCATGCATCAACATGCCCGCTTCGTGTCTATGCACGCATCTGAGCAAGACCATGTCATAATTTCTTTTGTATATCACATCTTCATTGAGGAAAAAGCTTCCTGCCAACCTTCTTAATGTCTCTCTATCTTTGTTCGACGCACCAACTGAGTATTCCTGAGTCTGGAGAAAGTGCTTGATATCATAATACCAAGGTTTTTCATCTGATATTCCCTCTGTCGTAAACACTTGAGCTGGCCTGTCCAGACCTCGAACTGTGATCTGAGGTACATCGTTCCAAGCATTTACTTGGTATATATAAACCAAAGTGGCTAAAGAATCCGCCGTCTGATTCTAATCTTTGGGCATATGATAAAATTCAATTTTATTGAAGAAAGGTAATAATCTTCTTGCATAATCTTTGTAGGGAATCAAGCCAACATGACGAGTATCACATTCTCCTTTAATCTAATTTAATACCAAAGTTGAGTCGCCATATTCATCTAGAATTTTGATTTTGAGATATATAGCCTCTTCAAGACCCATGTTAGAAGCTTTATATTATGCCATATTATTGGTACAATCAAATTCCAACCTTACAGTAAAAGGGATATGTGACATGTGCGGAGTGATAATCACAGCACCAATTCCTTTTCCATAAGCATTTACAGCTCCATCAAACACCACACCCCATCGAGATTTAGGATCAAGACCTTCCTCAGGAAAAGGTTCATCGTAATCCTTAGCTTTGAAATACATTACATCCTCATCATGGAAATCATACTTAGCAGACTGATAATCATCCACTGCTTGGCCAGCAAGGTATTTTGCCAACACGCATATTTTTATAGCCTTTTGAGTACGGTATTCAATATCATATTCAAACAATAGCATCTACCAACGGGAAACTCTTCAGAGTGAGAGCAGGCTTTTCAAAAATATACTTAATTAGATCCATTTTAGAAATCAACCAAGTGGTGTGATTCAACATATATTGTCGCAATCGCTTTTTCGCCCAGGCCAGAGCACAACATGTTTTTTCTAGCATATAATACAGTGACTCACAGTCAGTAAACTTCTTGATGGGATAATAAATGGAACATTATTTTCTTCCTGTTTCGTCTTGTTGTCCAAAAATACATTCCATGGAATTATCTAACAGAGTCAGATACATAATTAATGGTCTTCCTTCAATAGGAGGGAGCAAGTTAGGAGGTTCAATCTGATACTCTTTAATGCTTTCAAATTCCCTTTTACAATCTTCTGTCCATACACAACCTTGATCTTTCTTTAACAACTTGAAGATTGGTTCACATGTTGCAGTCATATGGGAAATAAATTTGGAAATATAATTCAGACGTCCAAGGAAGCCTCTAACTTGCTTTTCAGATCTTGGTGCAAGAATTTCTTGAATTGATTTAACTTTATCTGGATCAACTTCAATTCCTTTTTGGTTGACAATGAAACCTAGTAATTTTCCTGAATGAACACCAAAAGTACACTTATTTCGCTTCAAACGGAGACGATATTTCCTCAAACGCTGAAACAGTTTCAACAAATGTTCTATATACCCTTCCTTAGTATGAGGTTTGGCGATCATATCCTCAACATATACATCTATTTCCTTATGCATCAGATCAAAGAATAGGGTTTTCATAGCCCTCTGGTACGTTGCACCAGTGTTCTTCAACTCGAAGGGCATCACTCTGTAAGTGAATGTTCCCCAGGGTGTGATAAACGCATTTTTTCATGTCCTCAGGAGCCATTCTAATTTGATTGTATCCAGAAAATCCATCCATGAATGAAAACACTTTGAATTTTGCTGTACTGTCAACCAACATATCAATATGCGGCTACGGAATGTCATCTTTTGGACTGGCTTTGTTTAAATCTCTAAAATCGACGCACATGCAGACTTTTCCGTATTTCTTTGGCACTGGGGCAATATTGGAAATCCACTAAGGGTATACTGATGTAACGAGAAAACCAGCATCAATATGTCTCAAAACTTCTTCTTTAATCTTCACTTCCATGTTAGAATGAGTTCTTTGTATCTTTTGCTTGATTGGTGGATATTCTGGCTTTAACAGCAGATGATGTTCCATAATATCAGTGTCTAAACCGCGCATGTCTTGATAAGACCAAGCAAAGATATCCACATACTCTTTCAATAATTCAATCAAACTTCTCTTCATATCATAATGAAGCAGTGCCCCAATCTTGACTTCTTTTGGATCTTCCTCTGTACCCAAGTTAATCATCTCCAATGGTTCTTTATACGGCTGAATGGTACTTTCCTCGCGTTCAAGAAACTGGGAAACTCTTCTGGGATTTCATCATCTTTTGCACAATCTTCTCTATGTTCTTATTGTCGGCTTCCACTGTGCCATTCATCTTTGGTCGATAAGGAAAAGAGAGGTCTGGTGCTTGATCTTAAACTGTGTGCAAAGCTCAATAATCATAGTGTTGTTGAGGTTGGTACCATTATCTGTGATGATCCTTTCGGGGATGCCATATCCACATATCAAGTTATTTTTGATGAATCGGGCGACCATATTCTGGGTGACAGAGGCGAACGAGGCTGCTTCTACCCATTCTGTAAAGTAATCAATGGCGGCATGGATAAATCGATGTCCATTAGAGGCAGTAGGTTTGATTTCTCTGATCATATCAATGCCCCACATTGTGAATGGCCAAGGAGCGCTCAAGATATTCAGAGGAACTAGAGGAACATGAACTTTATCATCGTAAATTTGCCACTTATGACAAGTTCTCGAGTGGTGGTGACAATTAGTTTCCATAGTCAACCAATAGTAACCTTCCCTAAATACCTTTTTATCCATAGTATTCCCACTGAAGTGAGTACCAAAGGCGCATTCGTGCATATCTTGCATAATTTCCTATGCTTCCTTCTTGTCCATACAACGAAGAAGAGTCAAGTCATGGTTGCGCTTGTATAAAATCCCATTTCTCAAGAAGAAATTAGCTGAGAACTTTCGTAGGAATTTATTGTCATTGATCGACGCCCCTTCAGGGTATTCTTGGGTCTCGAGGTACCTTTTCACTTCATGAAACCAAGGTTTTTCCTCTACTCCATTAGTGTCAATTTCATAGTAGTGTGCCAGTTCTTCGAATCTTTCAATGGTAATTCTAGGAGCCTCATTGTCCCATCTGACCTTGAACATGGATGACACTGTAGCCAATTCGTCCCCCAACTGGTTTTCTTCTCTTGGGATATGCTTAAAAGTAATCTCTTCTAAATACGGGATCAAGGTCAGCACATGTTCTCGGTAAGGGATAAGATTTGGATGCTTCGTATCCCATTCTCCCTTAACCTGACTAATTACCATGGTTGAGTCCCCATATACGTTCAAGAATTTGATTCTCAGGTCAATAGTGGCTTTAATTCCCATGATGCACGCTTCATATTCAGCCATATTGTTGGTACAGTCAAAGTATAAGCTGGTGGTGAATGGCGTATGGAAAACCTACGGAAATATAATTACAGCACCAATTCTGTTGCCAAGTGCGTTGGAAGCTCCGTCAAAAACCATAGTCCATCAGGATCCTGGCTCAAGTCCTTCATACGGTCTAGGTTCTTCACAATCTGTAACTAGCATAATGTTTTCGTCTAGGAATTAGAAATTCATAGACTGGTAGTCGTCTACAACTTGATGCTCCAAATGATCTTCCAGTACACTTCATTTGATTGCTTTTTGAGTGGTGTACTGAATGTCGTATTCCATTAAGACCATTTTCCATCGGGCTATTCTTTGGGAGAGAGTTGGCTTCTCGAATATGTACTTGAGGAGATCAATTTTAGAGATTAACAAAGTGGTATGGGTCAACATATACTGTCTTAGTCGGCGAGCAGCCCATGCCAAAGCGCAACAAGTTTTCTCGAGTAGTGAATATCTTGTTTCAAGGTCGGTAGAATTTTTGCTAAGGTAGTATATTGCATGCTCTTTTTGACCAGACTCGTCATTTTCCCCTGTACACACTCCCATTGAGTTCTCTAGCACTGTTAGGTACATGATTAGAGGTCTTCCTTCAAATGGTGGAATCATAATTGGAGGTTCTTTTAAGTACTCCTTAATTTTATCAAAGGCTATTTGACAGTCGTCGTTCCACTTTACTACTTGATCTTTCTTCAACAGCTTAAAGATTGGTTCACAAGTAGCAGTTAGATGGGAAATGAATCGGGAAATGTAATTTAGTCGTCCTAAGAAACCTCTGACTTCCTTCTCGGTACAAGGAGTCGGCATTTCTTGAATAGCTTTAACTTTTGCAGGATCAACTTCAATACATTTACCACTGACGATGAAACCCAAGAGTTTACCTGATCGCGCCCCAAAGGTGCACTTGTTCGGGTTTAGCCTTAGCTTATACTTCCTCGGTCTTTCAAACAAGTTATGCAGATGATCTAGATCTCTTCTTCAGTCAGTGACCTTGATATCGTATCGTCGATATAGACTTGTATCTCGTGATTAATCATGTCATGAAATAAGGCTACCATGGCACGTTGGTAACTTGCCCCGACGTTCTTCAACCCAAAAGGAATAACCTTGTAGTAGAAAGCTCCCCACTGTGTGATGAAGGTAGTTTTCTCCATGTCTTCATGCACTATCTTGATCTGATTATAACCCGAGAAACCATCCATGAAAGAGAATACCTTGTGTTGAGCGGTGTTGTCGACCAGAACATCAATATATGGAAACGAGAAGTCATCTTTGGGGCTCGCCCTGTTCAGATCCCTGTAGTCTACGCACATATGTACATTGCTGTCTTTCTTTGGTACCAAAACAACATTATCAACCCATTAAGGATATTATGTCACTGCTAAGAAACCTGTATTGAATTGCTTCATAACCTCGGCCTTGATCTTTTCTGACATTTCAGGACGCATGCGACAAACCTTATCCTTAATCGGAGAACAACCCTCTTTCATTGGAAAATGGTGAACCACAATATCAGTATCGAGCCCGGGCATGTCTTCATATCACCAGGCAAAGATCTCAACATATTCACGTAACATTTGGATTAATCTATTCTTCACACTGCTCTCTAGGTTGGCGCCTATCTTGACTTCTTTCCGGTCTATCTCAGTACCCAAGTTTATAACTTTGACCGACTCTTCTTGTGGTTGTATAGCCTTTTCTACTTGTATTAAGAGTCTAGAAAGTTCTCCAGGTATTTCACAATCTTCCTCACCTTCGTTCTCGGCTTGGTAGATCGGATTTTCAAAGTCATAAGCGACAATAGTAGAATCGTTATCAACGAAATCCAGAGTGGATGAGGATCTGCAATGTAGTGTATGGGTGTGTGTAAGAACACATAGCTATTTGAAAATGCAATAAGATAAAAGAAAAAGTAGAGATCACAAAATTCGAATGCAAAACGTCCAATGTTTTTATTGAATGAACAGTGTTTATGAATTATCAACCCTTAACAAATGGACCATTGTGCCCCGGGTAAGACACAAGGTTTAAAGTCACTATTTATTACATAACCAAAATCTTTTAAAAGTAATAAGACAGGAATGTAGCTATTACTCCTGACTAAAGGATATAGGGAAGATGTCTTCTGCTTTCCAATTGTCAAGCCCATCACCGATGGTAGGGAATATCCAGCTGTCTAAATCACAATCACTGTCAGTGTCTTCTATGGTGTTGACTCTGTTATTACTGATGCGGAACGGGGGTCTTCCAGCTCGAGCACGACAAATAACCCTTTGACCTTCTGCAGTAAACCTCAAACCAAATTTGTCATATTTATAAGGGATATCAGGAAGTTGGCCGGCCACAAATAGTACAACCACCTTATTCTATAGTATCTTTGGCATCTTTCAAGGAAACCATATTGTGAGGAATTTTGGTAGTATTTAAAATGGAAGAAACATATTTAACAGCAGAAGGGGAAATCGCTTCAAAGATATGACAGGGAGTCTCGACAAATTCTTCGTCTGTCTCCACGTACCAGAATGAATTCAGGTGACTGGCCATATACTCCTATTTTCAACAGACAGTAATAACCTTCCCCTTTACAGGATACTTTAATTTCTGGTGCAAGGTGGAGGTAACAGCACCTTCCCCGTGGATCCAGGGTCTTCCCAATAGACAAGAATAAGCTGGCTGAATTTCCATTACATAGAAGTTGGACTCAAATATCTGTGAACCCACTTTGATTGGGAGGCCCACTTCTCCATGCACCATTCTTTTGGATTCGTCAAAGGCTCAAACTATGATATTATTGGGCTTTAGCACAACCTCTTCACAATCTAGTTTGTCAATAGCCCTTTTTGGAAGAACATTTGAGAAGAGTCAGTATCAATTAACACATGAACCAATGTAGTGCCCCTGCATTTGATGGAGACACACGGGGCCTTATTATGATTTCTCCCCTCGGGAGTCACGTCAGCATCGGAGAAGCCTAATCCATTATCAGTTTTTAAACTAGTCATGTAACTTCCAAATTGACCAGCCGAAATTTCTTGCGGCACGTGATCAGTCTCAAGAATTTTACTAAATCTTGTGCATGGGCTTCAAAACACAGCAGTAAAGATAACACGGAGATTTTGGACGAGGTCTGCCCCAACTGTTCAATAGTTTTATAGTCACTCTTGCGGATAATCTTCAAAACCTCTTCTAACTCTTATCAGAGGTGTCCCTAACAATGGTTTCTTTTGGTGCCTACGCCTGGGCATGCTCTATCGTTGGATCTTTACCCCGAGCCTCGGCAGTTGACTGGGTAACTGTGACTTGAACCGGTGGAGAGATTTCCGAAGAGAAAATCCTTTAGTTTCTAGTAACTTTGCTGGTCCCTGCAATATTGACAATGTCGGGATCAGTCTCTTCATCATCTTCATCAGACAACTATTGTTTAATGTCATGGTAATAGACGTCAAACACATAATTCCATGGAATAGCCTTTTCCAAGGAATACGGGATGGGCCCAGGTGTTGTAATGATTAAAGGAGCATATTTTGGATTGGTGGTAATCCTTACAGGACCCTTGGAAGTGATCCTGAAAGGAGTACCAGATACGACAGACAAATCTTGGCACAAATACAGAACTTTCTCAATCAAAATTACATGTTCATCCATCAGGCGCTGAACGCCTTCCTTCAGTAACCTGCAACCATTGGGTTGAACTGCACAGCAATAAAATTCTTTAACACATCCCAGAAATAAATCGGCTTGTAAAAAATTCTCCTTGATTATTGAGAGAGGAGTAACCATATCAGTTACGGAGACAACATACAAAACATCTTCAATAGCACTTATGCCTTTGTCATGCTTAGACATAGGTGCAGTTTTCACGTTCAGAGTCTCCGGAGGATCAAACTCAATTTCTTAATTATTAATCATATCCTAAATATTTCCTTTAAGGGCCTAACAATTGTTTGTGACGTGCTCAGGACTGTTCGAATGATAGGCACACCTCGCATTTGGATTGAACTTTGGAGAGGATGTATTAGGATTTTGAGGAGGATCCCGCAATGAAATGAGTTCAGCCTTTAACAAATGTTACAATGCCTGAGATAAAGGCATGTCAATCTTGGTAAATTGTCTTAACAGAGCGTCTGGCCTTTGTTGGTTGCCCTGTTGTTGTTGTTGAATAGGCTCCAGATTAGAGATCAACATTGCTCCCACAGACTGGTGGCGGCGACTTTTACTACGCCCCTTCTGGCTATAGACAACATTGACTTCTTTTTACCACCAAATTGCTTCTTCACAGCATTAGAAGACATATCCATCGAAATCTTCCCACTTTTAATACCACTTTCAACTCTTTCCCCAGTCAAAATCAGCACCGTAAAACTAGACGACGAGCTTCCAGTCAATAGATTAAAGAAATGGCATGTCAGAGTGCCCATGAACATATCTACCAGCTCTCAGTCAGTCAAGGTAGGTTGCACCCTTCCATCCAAATCTCTCCATTTTTGCGCATATTCCTTGAACCCTTCATTTGAGCCCATGGACATGTTTTGCAGTTGCACTCGAGTCGGTGCCATGTCAGCTATATTGCTTATAGAAAGCAGTAGCCAAGTCTTCTCAGGTGTGAATGTTGGTTCCTTTGAGCTAATATAATCATTCAAGTTGAGTTCTAGCCAAACTCTCTTGAAAGAAATGGACCCATAATTTTTGTCCAGCAGTATGAAGTAGGATCTTTCGAACATACAACCTCAGGTGAAGTTTGGGACAAGAGACCCCATCATATTTAGCAAAGACGAGGACCTTGAACTTATGAGGTATGACCACCCCTGGAATTATACCTAGTTCGCCAAAATCAAATCCAGGCACCTTCTGGATTTCCATAGCTTTGAGTCGGTCTTCCAACTGCTTGTACTTGTCATTTGTAGGAGGGTATTATTCATCAGATTAGTCTTCATCTCCAGAACTCTGATTATTTCTACCTTCAGGCTTGATGCTTCTACCATCTTCTTCCTGGTTTTCGTGTTCCTCATGCGAAACATCATCCACTTGAACCGGTTGAACGGGACCCGTGAATCTTCTCCCTATAGTGAGGATAACAGCTAGATTTTTTGTCTTCTTTTTCTTGGAGATGAGCGCCATCAGCTCTTTCTGTCCCTGTGCCAGATTTATAAGAGTCTCTTGAAATTGTGCATGCTTAGCTTGGAGTTCCTTAGTGAAGAATGGAAAAACACAAGAAGGGGGTTTAAATTGGGGTTTTTAAAACATAAAATAAAAGACATGTTGGTTATCCGGGTTCGTCTGAACTCAAACTACTCCAGTCCACCCTCCAAGGTGATTTCTCCCCCCTCAATAAGGTCTTAATCCACTAATCAATCTTGATTACAAAGGTACAATGACAACTGCCAAAGTCTTCTTGAGTTCAAACCACAACCCTGTTTTCTCAAGGTATTACACAGTACTATATTTGAAAGTATGTACAAGATATGTTTTCTGACCAAAAATAGTATCACAAAAGTGATTTATTACACAAATGTAAATCAATGGATTAAAGGTAGTGATATTTCTCGTTTTTAGTGCGTAATAAAATCGTAAAGGATTTCTTCTTCAAGTCTTGTTTATATAGGCAACGCATGAGAGGTCCTTTTGGAATGTTTATTAATAGTAGTTAATGAACTTTCCAAACATATAGATTCTTGTCCTCATCACAATACCCTACTAATTTGTATTCTTTGGATTTTTTATAGCAAAAACCAAGATTAGTAGTACCTTTCAGATAATTGAAAATTTGCTTAATAATTGTTAAGTGAGATTCTCTAGGATCAGGTTGGAATCTAGCGCATAGACAGACACTATATAGAATATCGGGTCTTGAAGTTGTTATCTATAAGAGAGAACCAATCATACCTCTATAGAGATTTTATCCTACCTTCTTACTTACCTCTTCCTTTTCCAGAATGCATGTGGGGTGCATAAGAGTTTTTGCTGGCTTACATTCTGACAAGTTAAATTTCTTCAGAAGTTCTTTGACATACTTGCTTTGATGAATGTAGGTTCCATATGGAGTTTGATTGATTTGGATACCCAAAAAGAACTTGAGTTCTCCCATCAAGCTCATTTCAAACTCTTCCTTCATAGACTTAGCAAATTCTCTTCCCAAAGAGGCTTTAGTAGATCCAAAAATTATATCATCTACGTAAATTTGACAAACCAGAATGTCATTTTTAAATAGTTTACAGAATAAATTAGTGTCCACCTTCCCTATGGTAAAATCATTTTCTAACAAAAAATTACTTAGTCTTTCATACCAAGCTCTGGGAGCTTATTTCATACCATATAGTGATTTCTTATGTTTAGAAACATATTATGGATGTTTTGAATTTTCAAAACCAGGGGGTTGGTGCACATAAACTTCTTCATCAATTTAACCATCTAAAAACACACTTTTAACATCCATCTGATAAAGAGTGATGCCATTGTTTACTGTAAAAGAAATTAAAATTCTGATAGATTCTAACCTTGTGACTGAAGCAAAAGTTTCTGCATAGTCTATCCCTTCTTGATGACTGTAACCTTGTGCCACCAGTCGTGCTTTGTTTCTGACGACTTCTCCTTGTTCATTTAGCTTGTTCCTGAAGACCCATTTGGTTCCAATAATGGTAAAGCATTTTGGTTTAGGAACTAGAACCCACACATCATTTCGGGTGAATTGATTTAGTTCTTCCTGCATAGAGAATATCCAATCATTGTCCAGAAGGGCTTCGTAAATGGAAGTTGGTTCAATCAAAGAAGTTAATCCCATGAGAGTTTATTCAAAATATCTGAATGTAGATCTTGTTCTGATTGGGTCTTCTTTATTTCCCATAATCTTGTTTTACGGATAAGCTAAACTGCTTCTAGATTGTCTTTTCTAGATGGGCTCTTCATATGTTGCTGTAATTTTTGTGACATCCTCTTTTGGATTTTATTGTGATTCTTTGTGAAGAACTTCTGTTGTAGTGTCTTCAGTACCTGTAAATTAAACTTCTATATCTCCAAAAAAATTTACCATGCTTTGATTTTTGGTAGCCAAGCTTATCATCAAATCTGACATTGATAGACTCTTCCATAATCTGTGCTTTTGTGTTATATACTCTATAACCTTTTGAGCGTTCAGAGTATCCTAATATGAGACACTTTTGTGCTTTAGAGTTAAGCTTGTTCAGATGTTCTTTAGTGTTTAGAATAAAACAAGTACATCTGAATGGATGGAAATAAGAAATGTTAGGCTTTCTTTTCTTCCACAATTCATATGGAGTCTTATCTAAAAAAGATCTTATGGAGATTCTATTCTGAATTTAACACGTTGTGTTAATTTCTTCTGCCCAGAAGTTCTTAGCAATGTTAGTCTCGTTGATCATGGTTCTGGCCATTTCTTGTAAAGTTCTATTCTTTCATTCTACAACTTCATTTTGTTGAGGAGTTCTAGGACAAGAGAAATCATGATAGATGTCATTCTCATTAAAAAAATAATTCAAATTTTTTGTTTTAAAATTCCCCACCATGATCACTTCTGACTTTAACAATTCTAACATCTTTTTTGTTTTGGACTTAGTTACAGAAAGTAAAGAACACAGAGTGTGACTCGTCCTTGTGTCTTAAGAACTTTACCCATGTCCATCTGTTATAGTCATATACGATCACTAATCCATACTTCTTGCCACTAGTGGATACAGTTTTCACTGGTCCAAATAGATCTATATGCAGAAGTTTTAATGGTCTAGAGGTAGAAACAACATTTTTTGATTTGAAAGAGGGTTTTGCAAATTTGCCTTTTTGACAGAGCATCTGAGTTGAACTTCAGGTTAGGAAGTCCTCTAACCAGATTAAGTTTGTTAATCTGAGATATTCTTCTCATACTATCATGCCCAAATCTTCTGTGCCAGACCCATTGGTCATCGTTAATAGACAATAGGCATTTTACATTCTGACTTTTTAGTTCAGAAAGTTTTATTTTGTAAATGTTGTTCTTTCTCTTTCCATTAAAGAGGATAGATCCATCTTTCTAACTAACCTCTTTATAGAACTTTTGATTGAATATTATATCATGACTGTTATAACTTAATTGACTTATGGATAATAGGTTATGCATTAATCCATCTACTAACAGAACATTAGTTATAGAAGGAAGTGTATCGTTACCAATAGTTCTGGAGGCAATAATCTTTCCTTTCTGATTGCCTTTGAACCCTACGTAGCCTCCAGATTTAAGCTCTAGGATTTGGAACATATGTTTTCTTTCCGTCATGTGTCGAGAGCATCTAGAGTCCAGGTACCAAGATTGGTGTTTCAATTTTGTTGTTAAAGACATCTCTTATACCTCTGAGTCTGATTTTGATTCAGATGATCCAGAGTCATCTGATACGTTGGTCATTAGGGCTATGTTGGCTCTTTCATCTTCTGATTCTGTATCAGCTTCAGAAGATTCTGAGTCATCCTATATTTCCATGAGGATTTTCTTCTTTTCTTTAAAGAACTTCTTTTTAGGTTTCTCTTTTTGAAGATTTGGATAGACGATTTTGTAATGACCTTGTTTGTTGCATTCGTAACAAACAATGTCTCTGTTACATGATTTTTTGTAACCAGAAGATGGTTCAGAGTGATTCCCTGTTCTTCTGGAAGTTATGAACTTCCTCTGCCTGTGCTTCCACAAATGATTGACTCTTCTGGAGAGAAGAGATAGTTTGTCTTCTTCTGACGAGGATCCACCTGATTTTTCTTCTTTTTCATGCAAAACTTTAGGTTCATATTTTTTATTAGATTTAAGAGCTAGAGACTTACCTTGCTTCTGGGGATCATCTTATTCTAGTTCTATCTCATGACTTCTCAAGGAGATGACAAGTTCTTCAAGAGAGATTTTGTTCAGATCTTTGGCCAATTTTAAAGTTGTAACCATGGGTCTCCATTTCTTAGGTAAGCTTCTGATGATTTTCTTTACAGTATCTGCAGTTGAGTACCCTTTATCCAGAACTTTTAGTCCAACAACCAGAATTTGAAATCTTGAGAACATTGTTTCAATGGTTTCATCTTCTTCCATTTTGAAAGCTTCATACTTCTGAATGAGAGCAAGAGATATGGTTTTTTTTTCTTACGTGTTGCCTTCATGCGTCATTCTCAAGGAGTCAAACATGTGTTTTTATAATTATCTGTTTGTGATCTTCTCATACTTTGTGTACAAGATAGCACTCAAGAGAATTGTTTTGGCCTTGTGATGATTTCTGAATTCTCTCTTTTGATGATTTGTCATTCTTTTTCTGTCAATCTTATGACCGCTTTCGTCAACTGGATGTATGTGCACATCAGTCACCATATCCTAGAGATCAGTGTCATGAGCTAGAAAGAAACTTTCAATTATGTCTTTCTAGTAATCAAAGTTGTCACCATCAAAGATTGGAGGTTTGCCATTGATTATGTCTTTCTCATCATGATAATCATTGTTGATGTTCTGACTTGGTCCCACCATAGTGTTTTTCTTGCTTGGATCTTTTTCTGACACGGTTAAGTATTTGCACTTAAAACTAGGCGCTCTGATGCCAATTATAAGAAAGGGGTTTAAATTGGGGCTTTTAACTCTTAAAACAAAAGACATGTTGGTTATCCTGGTTCGTTTGAACTCAAACTACTCTAGTCCACCCTCCAAGGTGATTTCACCTCTCTCAATGAGGTCTTAATCCACTAATCAATCTTGATTACAAAGGTACAATGACAACTGCCAAAGTCTTACTGAATTTAAACCACAACCCGGTTTTCTCAAGGTATTACATAGTACTATATTTAAAAGCATGTACAAGATATGTGTTCTAATAAAAAACAGTATCACAAAAGTGATGTATTACACAAATGAAAATCAATGGATTGAAGGTAGTGATATTTCTCGTTTGTAGTGCACAACAAAATAGTAAACGATTTCTTCTTCATGTCTTGTTTATATAGGCAACACATGAGAGGTCCTTTTGGAATGTTGATAAATAGTTGTTAACTAACTTTCCAAGCATAGAGATTCTTTTCCTCTTTCAGTCGTTACTTTTGAATAGACATGAATGAAATGTAACACTTCAGAACATGCTTGCTTAAAGATTTAATCAGAAGTTGAATGTTACTGTTGAGACTCCGTTACTTCTTTCCAGAACTTTGCATATCAGAATAACAGAGTTCTTGTACACAACATTTAGTGCAATTTAGAAGTTGTAACTTCAGAACTTCTTTATATAAGCGTGTTGCACCGATTTTCTTTCTACTTAAGATATGTCAAAACAGAGTTTTAACAATGATCTATCTCATCTTTTGTGCTTCTTACATCAGAACTTCCCTGTAAAACAAAATACTTATTTAGGGAGCATAACTGTTCGTTAAGTGTTTGTTATCATCAAAACTCTTACAAGGATGTAGAACCAAACTATGTTCTAACACTTAACAGTTTGTTCGAGGGCCATCTTTACCGAAATAAATAGCAAGAAGATGAGAAGACATGTATTGGAAAACCTGTTATGAACTGATGCATGATATGTAGATGCAATGTTTTCAAGGATCTCGTGGGGTAAACAAAGAAAATGTTAGAATTTGACTGCAACTTTGATTGATGAACTTTGTATCATTGAATGTCCTTCTATGAGAATCAAGCTCACCATGTGTTGTATCCCAAAATTTGCTCTCTCGTGTTTTCCAAGGTTTTCTCTTACATGGTTGGTCACAAACACTTGCCTAAAAAATTGAAATTTTTTGAATGATGTTTAAGTATTCTTCAATTGGCATGTCAGCAATATCCTTTGACTGACAGGTGAATAAAGGGGTCTTCAATTAGCATGTCAGCAATATCCTTCGATTGGCATCTGGACAAGGAGTTTCGACTGGGCTTCTAAAACCCTTCGACCAAGCATTAGCCCATCAGCTTCGATTGCGTGTTAATTCCCCTTAGAGCAAGACTTAGTCCAAGTTTCATTCAGGCAAGAACCCCCTACAAGTGTGTCCCGATTCATCAGGCCAAAAGCCCCTTCATGCTTGCCTTGGATTCACTAAGTCAAAGGCTCCTTTCAACTTGCCTTTAAAGCATAAGACAAAGACATTCCTTTGTGCTTGCCTTTAATGCATAAGACAAAGACATTACTTTGTGCTTGCCCTTAATGCATAAAACAAAGACATTCCTTTATGCTTGCCTTCAATGTACAAGGCCAAGACTCCTTAACACAGTTTCTACACTATGGCATACAATATGGTCCCTTCAAAAGAACACACACATTGGTTCAAAACGAAGAATACACAAACGGTCCATTCGAAGGACACTTTGATGGGAAACACATATTGTTGTCTAAAAAGGGGGGTCTGGTCGAAGGATGGATCTAGTTGGTCAAAACGAAAGAAAAATATTCAAAGAGGCCTGCTGGCCCAAAATCCAACATACTGCCAATTTCAAACCAACGTGCACAAGCACATTCATGCCAAAGGAAGCTTCGACTGGCCAGGTTGAAGTCTTTCGATTGGGTTAGTTGGTTAGTGTCAGAGCCAATCGAAGAACAAGGAAAATAGGGACTCAATTGAAGGCCACAATGATGAGGCCTAGGGCAATTTGAAAGAAAGTGAGGAGGCTCCTATAAAGCCTTCAATTGATAGAGAGCTGAAGCAACCTTCGACCAGTTAGAAAGGGAGAGTTGATGTTTCAATTGGTTTGAGTTGAAAGAAAGTTGTTCGAAGGAAGTAACAATAGGCCAATCGAAGAGCAACGCTGGAGGGAATTCGAAGGAGCCAAATGTGTCCAGGTTCATCCCAAGGCTCAAAGGGGAATGGATATTTCAAAAAAGAAAATATTTTAATGTGTCTGATTTTTGTCTCATGGCTTTCAATGCCATGGTTAATGGCTTGTTTCTTACTGTTACTATCAAACTCCTATAAATAACAGGCCTAAGGCACATTTTAAAGGGGGGGGAATCATAAAAAAGGAAAGAAACACTCTTGCCACACTCACACTACCAGCCAGACGTTGTATCACACACAATACTTGTTACTGATCAAAGTTGTAGGTTGCCTGCCCTTAGAAACGTTTTTGGCCTATACACACATCAGCCAGACGGAAACCTTGCCTCCAGGAGGCGTTCCTAAGCACTTTGCAAGCCATCTCCATCCAAAACAAAGCATCCAATTGGGAATAAACCTTCAATATTGAACTAATTTTGATTTTTTTACATGACATATTAACATTTATAATTCAAGATTAAGGACCTGGGTTTGACACCCTGGTCTGCATTTATTTTGTTCCTAACACTTATTGCAGATCCATCCTGAATAAGCTAACGTGCACAGGATCGAAGGACCTGGGTTTCGATACCCAGGTCCTGCGTTTTTTTTTTGCTAATGTATCTTTGCAGATTCAGTGCCCTCACTGGTGATCCATCAGGCCCTTTCAGCAACGCCCTTTGGATCGAAAGCCATGTCCTTTCACTGGATCGAATGGTAACACCCTTCATAGAATCCAAAGGAAACATCTCTCCTGGGTCGAAAATCCCATCTATCCCTGGATCGAAAGGCTGCTTTCCCTCTGAATCGAAAAGCCCCACCTTTTCTCTCTGGATCGAAGGATGCCCCTTTTGTATCTTTATTTTTGTTTTCATTATTTCTCTTGTTAAACAAACCATTAAATCAAAATTACAAAAAAAAATCATTAGGCTAGTGTTTTATTAATCACATTAAATTTTATTAATTAACTAACTAATTATTTTAACCTTTTCCTTAATTTAAAAATTAAATAGACTTAAGTTTTATTTTCTTTTTAAATAAAAAAACAAACAAAAATATTTTTATTTCTTAGGATGTTTTTAGACGTTATTTTCAATTTCACGCGCGTTTATTTAATTTCGCATTTTATTATTAATGTACTTGCTCATAGTCTGTAATAGTAACTAGGACTTTACCTTCCGCATTTCTCTAATGTACCTCTCACAAAGCCATAGTGTAGATTTAATTTCCGCATTTAAATTCATGTATATATATTAACTGTTAGATGTATGTTAATAGGAATGCATGACAAGAGCTTAATAATTAAACAATTAGCAAACTTAACACAAGACAAAATAACTTAATACAACACACTTGCACATATACTCCTCTAGGGTATTTCCACTTTGGTTGCCTTAGGAATATAAGACAGTCATGTCCCTCGAGACAGGGACGCTTTAGCAAAGACTCGTAAATCAAAATATCATAGTTCCTCGATAACTCTATAGTTGCCTTTCGGTAAATGATCTAGTCCCTAGAATTGCTAAAGCGTCTCCACATGTTGCCTTTATGATTGTAACGTCCCTTCGAATGTCCCTCATACATCCAACGATGGGGATACCTACTCACTAATAGTAGGATAGCACTGTCTAAAGGATAAGAAGGAAAATAAAAAACTTTTTCGATTATAAGTAGATAAGTTCTTAGATGCTTGCTCAAAACAAACTTTCGCACGTACACATTTCAAAAACAACTTTCAAAAACATTTCCTTTGTCAACACTCTTGAGGACTGATACAAGAGTTATCATAAAGTGAATAGCCACGCTAAGGAATTTTCAAAACAATTTTCAAAATACACAAAGCACAAGAAATTTTCAAAATGAGCTAGCATCTAAGAGCCCGTAGATGACTACGGATGGAAAGGGTGCTAACACCTTACCTTTCCATAATCTATCCCCCTTACTCAGAATAATCTCGAAAAGGTCTTTTCCTGTTCTTTTCACCCTTTCCTTAATTTGGATAAAAGAAAAGCCGGTGGTGACTCTTGCTTATCGCAATATTTGCAAACACAAAAGCCAAACCAGTATAATAGTCATTTCTACCACCGTATCACAGAACTGGAGACTCTGCTGAGGGATACTAAAAAAGTGGGGTTACCTTAAAGTTTTGTTCATTTTAAAATTATTGTAATTGTTTGCTTTGTATGTTTTATCCTTGTAGGGTTGTTTGGGTTGTTACTATAGATCCTACACCCGGATCTAGGGGCATCTTTTTAGTTAAACAGCAATAGATCATGAAGATTATACGGTGTAGACTGATATGGTTGAAGCGATAGCTGTGTTGGTGTGAGACTTTGGTTGGTACGGGTATCCCTTGTGTTGAATCGAGGAGAATACGGGGCCGCCGCATGGTGTCGTGAAGTACTAACGGACCTTAGAACCTTAGTTGGAGAAACTTAGCCATTAGAAAGTAGTGAGATAGCCGGCCTCGATGTAAAGCTGGGGATTGGTTGATACTCGATGCTACACTCATTGAGATCATACTTTCGAGATGTTTCGGTCGCAAGAAAAGATTGCTAAGCTGAAATAACGCTCGATAAAGAAAGATCAATGATATTGAGATTCGTTAGAACCCGATTACTTTTCTAAGACAAGTTGTACAAACTAAAATTCAAGAGGGTACTTGCCTACAAACCCCATGCAAGCCTAAACCTAAGGCTGCTTGTGTGACTTGTTTTCTTTTAACTTGAACTACTTGTAGGGTTTTATTGTCTAACAACATGATTTCCTTGCAGGATTTGTTTATAGTCATTATCCAATAGCATGGATTTCTTGCAGTGTTTACTTGCTTACGCCACCTTACACTTTTGCTTAATGCATAGCATATACATCATAGGATCATACCATAGAATTTCCTTAACCATTTCAAGGATCTCAAGGGCCTGTGGTGCAGGTTATGATGAACCATAAGTCTAGCAAGGGGCGAGGGGATTTGTTTTCCTCTAGCCAATGTTGTCAAAACACAATAACTTGAGTTAGGGGTTATGACCCACTCGACATGGTGAGCTTGACTCTCGTAGAAGGACCTTCAACGATATGAAGTTCTCCAATCAAAGCTGCAAAATTTAACTTCTCACATTTTCTTGTTTACCCTGCGAGATCCTTGAAAACATTGCATGCATGTCATTGCATAACAGGAATTCTGCAGACAGGCTTCTTATCCCTTCGTTGTTTATTTCAACAAAAGAAATGGCTCTCGAATAAACAGTGAAGGATCTCCATTCTTAAAACACTCAGTTTCAGCAAATGTTCCTAGCTCTGACTAAGGGGCAGGAAGAACTAAAAGCTCTCGTCATCAAAGAGAAGAAGAAGAAGAAGAAGGCAAAGAAACCAGATGGTGTTTTGAATTTGGGAAGAAGACTCATAGGACCAGCCAAGGGAGCTCTAGATCTTTCAACTCCATCAAATGAGGGGGATAATCATGAAGAGGATAACAACCCTATGACTAATGAAGATGAAGTTGATTATTCCGAGGAGCGAGATCCTCATGCTGATGATAAATACAAACAGTTGGAGGACCATCTCAATGCTACGGAGATTCAGCAGATACCTGGCTTGGACTTTGAAGAATTAGGGCTGGTTTATGGCGTGATTATCCCACAAAAATTCAAGGTTCCCATGTTCGCCAAATACGACGGGTTCTCTTGTCCTAAACTTCACTTGAGAACATACGTAAGAAATATCCAGCCTCACACTGCTGAACGGAAGTTATGGGTCCATTTCTTCCAAGAGAGTTTGGCTGGCACTCAATTCGAGTGGTTCTATCAGCTAGAAGGAACTAACATTCATACTTGGGAAGACTTGGTTGCTGCTTTCTACAAGTAGTACCAGTATAATGCCGATCTGGTGCCAACTCGAGTGCAATTGCAGAATCTGTCCATGGGCTCAAGAGAAGGGTTCAAGGAATATGCATAGAAATGGAGGGACCTAGCTGGCAGGGTGCAACCTCCTCTGAATGATCGGGAAATGGTAGACATGTTCATGGGCACTCTGACAGGCCCGTTCTTTAATTTACTGGTTGGGAGTTCTTCATCTGGTTTTACAGAGATGGTTCTGAATGGGGAAAGGATTAAAACCGGTATCAAGAGTGGGAAGATTCTGATGGATGCATCTTCTATTGCTGAGAAGAAGCCATTTGGTGGAAAAAAGAAATTAATGTTGTCTATGCCCAAAATATCCATAGTAAAAATAACCACCATCAGTCCATGGGAGTGGTGTTAATGTCTAATCATACGCCTGTTAAACATCAACGGAGCAACAGGCGTAGGATAAAGTATCAAGAGAGGCAGTACACTAATATTAATATGCCTTTGTCGCAAGCATTACAACAATTGCTCAAAGCAAAGCTGATTACGCTAAAGGATCCTCGTGAAAAATCGGATACCTCTTCTCTTAAGTACAATCCTAATGTAAAATGTGCTTACCATTCTGATAGTCCTGGGCATGACACCGACAGCTGTTGGAATTTGAAGAACAAGATTCAGGATTTGATTAACAGCAAAGAGATCGAATTTGACTCTTCTAAGACCCCAGTGTGATCAATGCTCCCATGCCAAATCATGGTCAAAATTGAGAGCGTTTATTTCATTTGAATTATCAGTTGAAATTTCGTTGTTGCTTAAAAACATTTATCTTTATGTCAAACTTTGGTTATTCATATTAATTATTTGCATATGTTTTGTCTTGAATTATTTCAACCGTATTCATTATATTCAAATTGTGATTTTTCTTCCTTTTTGTGATATTCCACTCTCGATCAAAAGCTCTAAGCCTTTAGAGGGATGATGACGAAAATGATACCATAGTCTCTACAGTATGCTTTTAATCAGACCCTGCTGATGACGTACAAGCGTTCTTTCAAATCCTAAACAGTGCAGTAATAAGGAAGATAATCCCTAGTCAACCCCTTTGAGCCTAAGAAGTAGGAGTTTTTCTTTTTACACAAACTAAAACCCTTAATCATAACCTGGGGCAGGGTAGTTTCCTCAGTTAATTCAGATGTGCAGTCAATCACAAACTTTTCCCCTTCATGCACGAAAAATAGTGCAGAAGATGCTCTCCAAAAGATGGTGATGGGTCCACATAATCGTCAAGGCAGGCAGTCATTATCTCTCAAAAGAAAAGTGCGTTAAGTCAAAACCTATGAAGGAGGATTAAGAAAAAACTGGGGCATCCTGCTGACTGTAATCGCAAAGGAAACAGTTCAGGAAAAAGTATGGATAACGAAAACAAAAGAAAAGAAGTCCTACAAATCCTCAACAAAAAAGAAAATAAAAATGATTGCCTTCTCAAACAAACATTCAATTTCTGAACCATCACCGGAATATCAGAGCAAAGACTTTAGAGGGAGTTAAATGCACAATTAACTGAGCATAGGACTGAAGAACATCACGAAGAACGGGTTGGGTACAAATAAATTTTGAGCCTTTATCCTTTGATTCTTAAACCCTGAACCAGGCTACACGACAACCCTTAAAAGTCCTAGCTGAAGCATGGGTTAGTTCGAAAGTGTGATACGGTGGGAGAACTGACTTGAAGATTTTGCGTTTGATCGTAATTGTTGCGGTTTAGCAAGAGTCGCCACCGACTTTTCTTTTATCCAAAAGGAAACGTGAAAAAGCACAGGAAAGACCTTTGAGATTATTTCTTGAGTTTGGGGGGTATATTATGAAAAGGGAAGGTATTAGCACCCTTTTCATCCATGGTTTTCCATGGGCTCTTAGTTACTTGCTAGATCACTTGCTTTTGTTTGAAATTGTGCTTTGTGTGGTTTTTTGAAAGTATTTTGTAAAGAGGCCATTGTTTAGGCAATATTTGCAATGATTCTCGTTTGTAAGAATGTATACAAAGATGTTTGATCTTTTGATAATGTTTTCAAGTTTGTAAGATGTTTTAAAAGTGTATGTGTTTGTTTTGAAAATAGCAAGGATGTTTTGTTTTGAAATAGAGCAAGTGATTAGGAGCATTCTACCTACTCAAAAGTCTTTCTTGTTCATTTTTCTTTTCCTTTAACATTGTTATCTTACCATTGATTTGGTAAGTAACCCTATCTTTGGATGTAAACGGGACGGGTGTGGGTCATCGTATAACCATGATTAGAAATGTTTCAAGGTATCTTAGCATCTCTTTTAGGGACTAAGATCATTTGAAAGGCAACTTAGATAGCGTCATTGAGGGATTATGATCTTGTATTTTGCTTGTTTTTGCTAAGATACCTCACGTGCGTAATATGGCCATTTTGTAAAGGCAACCAAGTGGATTTAGCCTAGGGGGTGCTTGTGAGCAAGTGTATTGTTTTCAAGCTTGATTTTTTCTTTGATTATGGTTTTCTATTTGATTGGTTTTAGTCTTTCCATACAAACCCTAATTACTAGCAATTGTATATAAAAGCGATAAATTTCATAATTTAAAGTTACTACGCTATTAAAATACATGTGGGAGGGGGAGTAAAAATTATAAATTGGGATTGCAAGATAATAAACCTAATTAATCTATTACAACCATATTGAATTGGTATAAATGTACAAGAAATTAAATGAATATAATGCACAAAAATGAATAAATGTACAAGAATGTAAGTGTGAAGAAAATGGATATTTTTGTTTGGATTTTTTAGATAAAAGGGGTTTTGAGTTTAACCTAATGAACTAAAGGGAAAATAATTAATTAAAAATGAGATTTAAATTTACTAGAAAAAAGAATCTAAGTAAAAACCCTAGTTTTTAATTGGCTAAAAGAAATTAAGTTTATAAAAGGAATATTTTTGGTATTTTTGTCTTTAAAAATAATTTATAGTATTATAAAATATTTCTGGTCTTTTTATATTTTAAAATAATATATTCAAATGGTGTAAGATAAAATAGCTAAAACCTATTTTTTAATTAAATTTACAAAGATAATTAGTAAAATAAGTAAAGTATTGATTAAATAAAATAATTTTTATGAGAAAAAATAAATAAACTATGTCAAAATATAAATCTACTATTTTTATATTTTTTATGATTTTTTAATATTAGAAAAATATTTAAGAAAACAAATAAATAAAAAATAAGAAAAAGAAAATAAAACTGGGCCAGTGGTGTGTAAATGAAACAGGGGGGTAGAAATAACAAAAATAACAAGGCCCGAAGATGAAGCCCAGCGCCTTCCAAAAAAGAGTCAGAATGCAAAAAAAATTGAAAAAATCAAAAGGGTACCACTGGGGCTCGAACACAGGTCCCTCTGGTTACAGGCACACGCTTCTACCACTGGGGTGGCTATACATATGTTTATATAAATCAAAGCATAAATATATATGGTAAACATGCTCCTGAGGCCAACTTCATCTTCAACCTCACGCCCAACCAGAAGTTATGTAACTCAATCAATCCTCAACAAAAATTAAAATTGTAAACATGAAACTTGTAGCAAATTTCCTCACGGTTTCAGAAATGTAAAGAATTAAAATTATAGATCAAAGACAAACATGAATTTTATTGGCCCTAATTTGAACCCTAAAAATCTCAGAAACATCAATCTTAAAATTATCTAAGCTCAAGCAAAATTAATTGAAACTATGGACATGGTTAGCTTTATGGCAATGATATCTACATGTTTCATTCACAAATAAATCATTGATGATGCTTGTATGAAAAGTTCCAAAGTTAGAAAACTTACCTTGCAAGAGGGTATCGCGTTTGGAGTTTGAGCAGCTTTCAGTGAGTTCCAATGATTGGGTTAGCTTCCTCAAGTTCCCAGGAAGCTAATGGGATGCTTAGCTTGAGCTGAAAGTGCCTGGGGAGTTCTGGAGAAGTCCAAGTGAAAAGCTATATTTTTGAAAATGGTGGATGATGATGGAGGTGTTACAGTGGTGCTGCAGGTGTTGGGATTGTTTGTGTATGTTGTTTATAAGCTTTTAAAAGTAAAAGGCCAAGAAACGCACAAGTAGATTTGAAGATTGGCTTCAAAACTCAGAAATGACAAGTTTTGAAGTGTTTTTTGTGATTCTGTGTTCTACGTGTTTTCAGGGCTTAAGCATTCGTGTGTTTTGTGGAAAATGGTTTGTGTATCTATAAGAAAAAGGATTGGAGTGGTTTGGCAAGTCAGAAGTACAAGTTTTCAGCTAATTGCTAGGTTACTTGATTTTGAAGAAAAGTGGGAAACCAAGTTTCAATGTGAGGTACAAGCATGGGATGGATGATTGTAAGTGTCTAACAAGTTTCTTATGAGTTATAGGACTTGTATGATCAGAAGAGAACAAGTGCAAGGCTCAAGAACAAGTTTTGTGCAAAAAGTCACTTTATCAAAATGGCAATGTGCACTTTCTTCCCAAAATGGATATAAAGCATGGCCTTGCATTGAATGCTTGAAATGATACCTCTAACAGTTGTGCAAGCAATTAATTATGGAGTTCCTAACAAGTTTGAGGCCCGCAAAGTAGAGTTTATGCAGCATAACTTTGAATTTGAATTTTGTTCATCATAAAATACCTTGTAATTCAAGTGATAAAACCCTAACTTCATCTCTTCGATTGTCCCTACTCAAGAATGGTCTCAAGGAGTTCTTGGACATTTTGGAAAGCTTGTAATGTGCTCAACAATCCATCTTTGAATTGTTTTTGAATATTCCCCTTGGAACTATATGAAAAAATGCCATGAAGTTGGGTCAAAATCCTGACCAAATTAGGGTAAATTTTTCAATAAGTGTTTTGTTTCATGACCATGTATTCTTAAAATAATAACTTGAGATCCAAGCACTTTTAGAAGAAGTTGTGTGAAGCAAATTTGTAGATTTTATGGAGATCTACAACATTCACGTTGGAAGTTTCTTTTGAATCAGCTCGCATCATGGTGAAAATTTTGCTCAAAGTTATGAAAAAATAAGAAATTTTCAACACTTAGAAAAATTTCTAAGTTCACGGGTGGATCCATAATTTGTCCCCAAACTGCATTATGACCATTGCGCACAACATGCTGCACGTCCTTAAGCGAAACCACAGAATTCTCATTTCTCCTTATGTTGTCAATGGATAGGGCTTGGAACTGGGTTCCAACAGCAGCCTCATCCGCTTCTACGATACTGAAAGAGGACAGATGGGATATCAACAACGCCTGCTCCCCATTTATGATCACCACCTTCCCTTCACGCACAAACTTTAGCTTCTGATGCAGAGTTGAAGTGACAGCCCCTACTTCATGTATCCATGGTCGTCCTATCAAATAACTATATGCGGGAATAATGTCCATGACCTGGAAGGTTATCTGGAACAAATGTGGTCCTATATGGATGGGTTATTCCACTTCACCGATGACAGATTTCCTTGACCCATCAAATGCTTCCACAATGATGACACTCGGGCGCATAGGTGCTCCTTGATACTTTAAATTCGTGAGAGTACTCCTTGGTATAACATTCAATGTAGATCCATTATCAATTAGCACATTGGATAGCGAATCATTCTTACAGTTTATGAATATGTGGAGGGCCAGGTTGTGATTCCTCCCTTCGTCTGGTAACTCATCATCGCAGAAACTTAAGTTATTACATGACGTAATGTTTCCAATTATGCTGTTGAATTGATCTAATGGCATGTCACTCTCCATAAAATCTTGGTCTAGTACTCTCATCAGTGGTTCTCTATGAGCGGAGGAATTCATCAATAAAGCTAGGATAGATATCTTTGAAGGAGTCTGCAGTAGATGATCTACAATTTTGTAGTCGCTCATCTTAATTATCTTCAAAATATCATCCACTCCTTTCTCTAATGTAGCTCCCCTAGTCTCTCATGTAGCCTTCTTAGGCCCATCATTCTCAGCAATTTTCTTTCCAGCAACAACATCTCTTCATACAACCGGTGCAAACACACGACCGCTACGGGTCACCCTGCTATTTTCAGCTATATTTCCAACATCAGGCATTGGCTGGATGGGAACTTCCACCCCATCTTCTAGAATTGTAGCGTTGTATTTGTAAGGCACAGCCTTATCTGATTTGTAGGGAATAGGACCTGGCAAACTAATTACCAATGGGGTAACAGCTGGTTTGCTATAGTACTCCACTTCCAAATGAGCGGGTGCACCAAAACAAGGCACAATGACATTTACCCTTTCTTCAACATAATCAATCATCAAAAAGTCATTTCTGGCAAACAAATCTTCGTCTGAAGAGAAATACTCATCCGCGGAGGCATACTCTTCCTCTGACTCTTCTTTTGTTAAACAAACTTCAACCATATCAACCTCATGATAATCATCCCTCTGACCCATGATCTTGATAGTTCCATTGTCTAACAGCAACTGAACACCCTCCCTCATAATTGAACATCCTCGGGGATCTCGACAGCAAACTAGGCAAGATCCATATTGGTGTTCCACCTGACCAGCAGTATGGCAGAAGGTAGCATGCAGCTGCATGAGATCCTCATTCAAATACTCCACATCGAAAATTATGAATTCACCAGGATATCCTGAAACCATATTCACTTCCTCTTCATACTCTGCCCTATGCCTGATTATATGGATTAAACCCTCATCCATCGTCTCCTGTAAATCAGCCTTTATCTTCTCGCAACCCTGTATGTCTGTACTGCAAACAGCACAACCGGCATGGTCATGCGTATAGTAACTGAATTCACAGAGGTCTGCGTGCATTTTCACCAAATCTCCTCTAACCAGATTAATGTCAAAAATTCGGAAGTCGCCTGGACAATCGGCCACCATATTTACAACATTTACTCCCACGTGCTTGGGTAGAGGATTATCTTTCACCTTAGGTCCCATGTCTTTGAAAGATAGAATTCCAGACTTCACTAACCTTTGCACTTCAGTCCTTAAAGGATAACAATTCTTAACACTATTCCCTGGTGCTCCTTGATGGAAAGCACACATTTGGTCTGCCTTATAATACCAAGGCAATGGTGATGGTACAGCGGGAGGTGGTCGTGTCTGAACCAACTTTTTCTGAATTAATGTCGGTAGTATCTCTGCATAGCTCATGGGAATAGGTTCATAGTTCTTCCTTCTCTGATTATTTCCTTGGTTCCCCTGCTGGGACAGTCTTTGATAAGCAACAGTAGTTGGAGCGGTACTCATCATAGGAGTAATTGAGGCTACTTGCTGGTGACGCTGATAATTCCATCTAGGAGCGTTTACACTCCTGTCTTGTTTAACAGCATTTGTATCCCCTTCTTTCTTCTTGGTAAACCCATAAGATTGCTTCTTCACACCTTCGGATCCTTCACTCTTTGTTAAACGACCTTCTCTTACAGCCTCTTCTAGGAGGATACCCATTCCTACCATCTCTGTAAATTCACTTGGCGCACTTGCTACCATCATTTCGTAGTAGAAAGCTCCCAGCGTCTTCAGAAAAATCTTAGTCATTTCTTTCTCTTCCATGGGAGGAATCACTTGGGCAGCTACATCGTGTCATCTCAGTGCATACTCTTTGAACGATTCCCTGTCTTTCTGAACCATGGCCCTAAGTTGGTCAGGGTTGGTCCCCATGTCCACATTGTACTTGTATTGTTCGATGAATGCTTCTCCCAAATCATTAAAAGTATGGATGTTAGCGCTGTCTAAACTCATATAGCACTTCAACGTTGCGCCGGTCAAACTATCTTGAAAAAAGTGAATCAGTAGACATTGATCATCAGTGTGGGTAGACATTCTCCTTACGTACATCACCAGGTAAGAACGAGGATAAGTGTTTCCCTTATACTTCTCAAATTTCGAGACCTTGAACTTAGCAGGTATCTTAACATTCGGGACCAAACATAGCTCATTCACATTCTTCCTGAATAACTCTTTTCCCCTAAGAGCCTTCATCTCTCTTTGCATCTTATCAAACTGCTCTTGAAAATCATCCATTCTGTCATAAAGACCCAACTCTTCACTCAGCGGAGGGAAAGGACGACACACATCTTCATTAACAAACGGAACCAAATTCACCGAAGGAGGTGCAGCGGGAACATTATGAACCACAGGAGGTGTTGGAGTAACTACAGTCAGAACCACTGGAGTATCTTTAGGACCAATATTGAAACCTTCAGGTGCGAAATTCTCTCGCATTCCCCACGGATAACCTTGAGGCATACGGTTTTTAACGACAGCCGAAGTAGCGGATACAGGAACAGTCAAAACTTCAGTATTTGCCCTTGTTGGTTAAGGTTGAACACTCAGTGGCTGATTCTGAGAAACCACCAGTGCTTCCATCAGAGTAGTCAAATTGGCCAAGCCGGCCTTCAAAGCAGAAACTTCTTCGTGCAGCTCGCGATTCTCATGTTCTAAGTTGTCCATCTTCTTTTTGAAACTAGCCTGAATATTGTAGTGATGAGTCAGCTTTCTGAATGAAGTAAAGAAGCTTGGTAAGACACCTGGGTATGCATAACAAATGCAAGAAATATGTGCAATATGATGCATGATGTGCAATGCATATGATTATTTTTTCTTCATTTTTTTAATATTTCAAGGGATTCAAGATTTAATTGCAAACATCAAAGTAATAAATCTTTTGAAATACTGAAAAATTTTATTATAATAACTTCAAAATGGCGCTTCCCTGTGAGCCTGGCAATCTGAGCCCTCAACCTCTGGTGTTCTTCCACATGTCTGATGGCAACCTCCTTCCAATCATCTGGATCAGGAAGTCAGTAATCAGCACCTATTTGAGGCTTAGGGGAAAATAAATCCCCTTTCTCTCCATAGACTCCACTGCTCGAATCTCAAGGATCTCAATCAAATCGTCTTTCTCCTTCAAGTCTGCTTTATAGGAACTCTCTAATGTATGGAACTTATTCTTCCAAGCATCCCTTTCCTGTTGCATCCTAACCAAAGTGAGTTGCAGCTCTTCTAGATCATATAGTAAGGGAGGAGTGGTCTTCACAAACAGATCAGGCATGGATGTCTCCCGAGTATACGGCATCTTTAACTGAATAGCTCTCAATCGAACCCACTGAAGATATGGCTCCAAAGAAATAGCACCCCTAGGTCCCAAATCCTTCCTACTCTTCTTATGAATGTGACGCCAGGCCTTCGCAATATGCTCCCTAGCTTCCCTGTGGTATTCTCCCTCCTTCACAAAGAAACTACTCAAATGAATACTATTCGGTTTATCCCTCATCGGATAACCAAGTTGTCGCCGTGCAGGAACATGGTTGTAGTTAATTCCTCCCTTTTGACCAAGAAGCGGTACATTGGGGAAACTACCACAACTGTCAATAATCTCCACATCCTTATAAGCTCGATGATACCAATCAATATCCAAGTGAGTAAGTGCCATGATCTTAGGAACCCACCGGGGTTCCTTCTTGACGTCCCAAAAAGCATCAGGCTGAGGCATATGAGAGATGAACCACCGGTATAACAAAGGCATGCAATAGATAATCATTCCCCCATGATAAGAACTCCGAAGATGAACAAAGTAATAAGCATCACCCAACAGTGTAGGAACTGGGTTTCCAATCATGAAAATCCTGATAACGTTAATGTCTACAAACTTGTCCACATTAGGAAATAAGAACAATCCGTAAGCAAGTAGAGCAAAGATGGCCTCAAAAGCAACTGTACTCTTCATTCTAGAAAAGTAACGAGCTTTCTCCAATAAGAACTAAGTTGGTAATACTCTAATCCCTCCATTAGAAGTCATATGGGCTTCCACCTCAGACTTCCCCAGATGGATCAAAGCAACAATCTCATTTGGTTTTGGCTCACCCTCTAAACCAGTAAAAGGAACACAATCGGTAACGGTTAAATCCAATAGATAAGAATACTCCTCTAGTGTAGGCATTAACTGATAATCGGGAAAAGTAAAGCAGTGATACATCGGATCATAGAACTGGACCAAGGTCGAGAGAATACCCTCCTTCATCTCCAGCTTCATGAGAGGAATAATGGATCCATACTTCTTCCGAAAGTCTGCAGAACACTCGATCTCTGGAATTAGACTGACCAACTCTTCTATCTTGGGATCCTTGAAACCGTATTTCACAGTCTTTCTCTTTCCAGAATCCATGGTTAAAAGTACCTGAGATATTCACAAATAGTCAATCTTTAAATCCCTTAAAATATTGTTTTCTTTAAAAGATGCTTATGAGTGCATGGATGCATGATGCAACAATCACACACAAGATCACACATATAGGGCTCATATGTTCAACGTCACGAGCATGAGGTCAAAGGTACTACCCATAAGGTGTTGATCTAAGAGTTATCACCTACCGAACAAGGTTCTAGAGGTTCCTAGAGTCTACATTCTTCCTTCGGATATTACCAACTTCCCGATTAACTCGGTAATTAGTAATATTCTCAAGAAAGACTTGTCTGAGCGTAGCATCGCGTGACAACTATTTCCAGATTACTCTGTCATAGCTTCTGCACTACATCTAAGAGGCCAAGATGGGTTTGGTATTCTACCGTCCTCCCGAAAGCAGTACGTCTTCCCGAATACTCGGTAAACGGCACTACAGTCAAAGGGGCCTCCACTGAGTGGGGGATCTCATGCCTCCTTTTTAGGGATTTCTCCCTCAAAGTCAACATGACTATATCGCCCGTCCTATCTTAAAGTTTTCCCAAGTCCGGGTATAGGAGTTAAGAGTAATCACCAAGCATCCTGAAAACCAGGAAAATCCAAACAAACATATATACAAAATATAACACATAAACAACAATAGCATATATACAGATATAAACAAAGATAGGCTTAACCCACTTAGGGATGGACCAACAAGAGGTCAATTTGTCCCCAGTGAAGTAGCCATTTTTCTGTAGCGGCAGAAATGTTCAAGACTAAGCCATTGGATTGACTAGACTTTATACAAAACAAAAATAAAAAACCGTCACTACGTTTTATTGTTTTCAAAGGAATGGAAAAAGAGCGAATTACCCAAAAAGAGGGGGAAAGATTCAAGGTAAGGGGGTTGGTTATGCAAAGGGAAGGTATTAGAACCCTAAACATCTACGGTACTCCACAAGAACCTCTTTGAAAAATCTGTATGTTTTGGCTATAAAAAATGTGTTGTATAGAAATAGATGGTGGAGGTGAGAAGAGAAGTATTTTTTTATGATTTTTGCACCCGCAGCGGTTGCGAACCTTTAGTGCCTACGTACCACCTTTCGTGCAATAGGGGATCAGGGTACACGTAGTTCCTCTTTTAAAAATTTGAAACACAAGTGTGTTGGTTAACTTTATGAGTTAAGACATCATCGTCATTGTCCGTGTGGAAAACATACTTACTACCCACAATGATGAGGAAGGAGAATTTTCATCATCTCCAAGTGGAGGATATGGCTTGGATTTTAAAATCAACAATGCCTCACTCAACACCCAAGTGGAAAATATCTCACTTTACTACATATTGTAGAAGTATAGTTGTTTGCATTACTATAAGGATTGACAAGAGTTTAATCTTTTGCGAAAAGTTTAAAGATAAAAAGTCAAAGTGGAAAAATGGTTTTAAATGAGATTGATTGACTTTTAGTCTTCTCACAAAAATGTCAAGGTATTATTAAATTGATTGAAGCTTATTTATGAAAACATTTTTGAAAATGCATGGACATAAGTCCAAGTTTATTATGAAAGTGTTTCAAGTTTCAAAACAAGAAGAGTTTTCAAAAAAGGAGGGAGAGGATTTTTGAAATTAAAGAAGATGGGAGGAGAAGAAGAGGCTATCCTTAAGCATAAGGTAAAATCTAAGGATAAAGACCATCTAACCAACAAGAAGCCAAAAAACTGGACATTATGAGCCAAGATAGAATTCCCATTCTTTGGATTGGAACCAAGCAAGCAAGGATAATAGACCTCTTGAGAGAACCAAAACTTCAAGTGTATTAAGTCTTCATAAAAATTGGGCAGAGTAATGGATGTATACGGGCGAATTCCAGATTACAAACACAGTATGTAACCAGAAAAAAAACCTGCACACAGAAACAAACAAGCAACCCAATGTCTTGAGGTAAACCTCAAGAACTCCAGACAAAATAATCAGATAAGATCACAAGGTCTCCAAGATAGGCCAAGGTTTCTAATCCTAAGTCCAACAAAAAGTCCCATGCTCCATAATTCCAAGGATAGTAACCACATAGTCCAAGTGCCATTAAAAGTTTTTTCGGATTTATGTTGATTATTAAGTATCTTAAGAAAGGAAAAGAAAAGCTCAAATGAGCAAAGTAAAAATGGCAAGAAAATAAATGCTCAAATGAGCAAAGATGAAAATGGCATGAAATGTAAATGCTAAAAAAAAATAGTACATAAAGCATAAAAATAATAAAAGCATAAAATAAAACAAGTCAATAATTAGTGGTTAGTTGGATGACAATCTTGAAACTTGTATTTGGAACTCATTAGAGAATTGGTAGAACCAAAGCCCCCACACAACAAGTTGCATTTGCTTTTTGTCAAGTATATCATCCATTTGGAATTCTCACAAGTACCATTTAATGATCAACGATGTTTAAGTGATCCGTGTTGACCAAAGGTGTTGTAGATCCATTAGAGGATTGGTAGAACCAAAGCCTCCACACAATGAATCTCAAGGTTATTGGATCAAAGAGATCAAATTAACATACTTGGGCTTGCAATCATAAGTTTGGGCCACGAATGATCATTTATTCGAATTGGGACAAAATTTAGCGCTATGTTAAGCAATCGTAAGTGGACTTATATAGAAGTCGCACCTATTTTGAGGCCGGTCAATAGCAATCTATGCACCATTCGTTTTGAGACATGATATAGAGATCATACTCCAACAACATTTAGTGCAATAAGAAGGGGATAAGATGAAGAGGGATTAGGGTAAAAAGAATATACAAACCACATTTGAATTAAATTTTAATCAAACTACTATTAAAATCATTCATCCATTTTTTATGGGGTTAAACTCAACACCATGGATCCAATGATGTTAATAAAGTTCATGATCCAAAACATAAAACAGGTCAAAAATAGTAAACCTCAATATAAAATTCTATAAAATTTTCAGAAAATCAAAAATATGCAAAATAATATTTATGAATTTTTCCAGAATTAAAAAATGTCAGAAAGTATTTTTTAAGTAATTAAAAGAAAGCAAATAATACAAAAATATAAAAAATACCAAATATCAAAATAAAAATGTGAAAAATATTCATGAGATCATAAATAATTCAAAGTATTTTTGTGAATTTTTTCATAATTTTTGGATAAAAAATAAAAGAGTTATGAATTTTTGAAAATTTAATCAATAAAAAATATAAAATCAGAAAATAAAATAAAACCAAAAAGATGTGGACCATCAGATCATAGTCAAAACGCGTTAGTAAGCTAATCCAATGGACCAGACGCGTTGTGCTTGATATGGACCTTAGTGAAATATACATGGGATCAGAAAAAGGGCAACCAATGAAATTAAAACGTTTGGCACGCTATCATTGGCTGAGATGAGACATGTCATCATCTTTAACCTCCAGACACCCTGCAATGGATATTTTGTGAGATCCTTCACATGGAAAAATTAGGATCCCAGGCTAGCATCATTGAACTCGTCTCTTCAAGATGATTCTAACACAACCATCGCGCCAAATTTATATAAAGCATGGAGAGAGATATGAATCAAAAACCCAGAAAATAGCGAGCACCTTCAATCTGAGATTTTTCTCTCAATTCTCAATGGATTTAAAAATTGTAAGCAGCATTAGAATCAGAAGAAGGAGTAGAATAGATTAGTGCTTGATTTGGATCCAAATGGTAGAGAGTTCTACCTTTTCGAAGCTCAAGTAAGAAGTTCTGAAACTGCACTTCTGTAGCTTGAATTATGGCTTGTTTTGATTGGTTTAAGTGCTGGAGAGTTTATATGATGCTCAAGGATGATGAATGCGCAAGGAATTTTGTAAAAGGAAGCTTAAATTTCAGAAATTGAATTCAAAAAAAGTGGGTTCGTGTGAGGTTTTGGCAGGGTGTTCTTGGCTCTCTAAGCTTAGGAAAATGGATGGGGGATGACCCTCTATTTATAGGGAAGTGAATGGGAATGAAAATTTGAAGAAACAAGGAAATTTGGAGGGAAATTGAGTGAAGGTCGAGCACGAGTGAAGTGTGACTTCATTTCCATCAAAACTCAACCAGATCTTGCATTTTGGGGTGCTAATCACTTCTGTAAAGTTTTCTAATCAAGTTTAAATCAAAAACGCGCATAAATCTTGTGTTTAGAAGTCACATTATGGATTTCAAAATTCTGACTTTGTGAAAAATTCAGTTTAAAGTTACCAATTTCAAATCCATGGCATTTCCAACTCAAGGGGTCTTAGGACATAATTCTTGATGCTTTGGAAATATGAGGTTACAAGCTTTGCAATGGAAAAAGAATGGAACCAAATGGATGCTTGAGCTGAAAGTTACATGGAGTCAAAGTTGAAGACAAAGAGTTGACTTTTCATACTTAGAAATATTTCAAATTCTTCTTCAAAAATGACCTAAAATCTTTTGCATGCAAACATGGCCTTCCACTTAGAATTTGTTCTTGACCAAAAAATATGGAATAAAGTAGAACTCTTGAATGACATTTTGAAATTTGAACCACTCAAAATCTCCAAAAATTGAATAAGTTATGACTTGTTGAAGTTGGCCAAAATTCATGAAGTGACCTATAATCTTTTGTATCCTTAAGGCAACTTCCATCCATTTTCTCACTTTGCACATAAAAGAAGACAAAAAGTACACATCTTCAAGATCATCATGGAAAAATAATGGACTCAAGGTGGTAAAAATGGACCAAGTTAAGACCATTTGAAATCACATATGGAAAATTATGGATTCATCTGGATGACTTATAATCTTTCTTCTTCACCAAGTTACTTCCATATGAAAACTCCTTGGAACTTTTGAAGTGATTTGTTGATAACCCTTTGAAGAGAAATATTTCTTTGGAATCACTCAGAAATACCAAAAGGTGAGCAAGATATGCTCCTTTGAAGTTCAAAACCCTAGCTTCTAGGTCAAGAGAAAGCTTTGAGGAACTTTGACAAGTTTGAACAAACTTCTTGTGCCAATATTCTTGTTTTGTGAATATAAGTTGTTGAGGATGATGATGAGGACTCATAGCCACCAAAACCACTTACATATCTTCAAATTTGAGAGAAATATGCTCTTGTGACAAATAGGAACAAGACCTTGTCCAATCATGACAACTTCTTCCATCAACCCCTTGTACTTTTGAATCAATTTTGATAACTTTGAAATATGTTGAACAAAAATAAGCCTGGTCATTCCATTTCTTCCTGTTGTACCCCAAAATTTGCCCTCCCATATTCATCAAGAATTGGCAAAATCAAGGTCACAAAATTCCCCAAGGGTTGTGCAGCTCAACTGTCTCCTAGACAGTCAATACTAGGGTTTGAGTTCTGGTCAAGCAAATAAACTTTTCAAAGTCCCAATCAAGTCTCATATGCTTAAAAAGATGGTCAAACATCCTCATGTCAAGTTTCAAGGCATTCAGCTCAAAATTGCACAGTCAAAACCCTAGATTGCACTACAGTCAACTGTAGGGGCAAAATGGTCATTTGACAGTCAAAAGTTCAAATTTTTGGTCAATATATCATTTTGAAGCCACAAACATCATTTGATCAATGCTTGATCATGATTCTCAAAATTTGGCTCAGAAATCATCAAAGAGCCAAAAGTTGCTATATTTGGACAGCTGAAAAAGTCAACTGAAATTGACCAGGGCATAACTTTCACATGGATTATCAGAAAAATTCCATCCAAAGCTCATTTTGAAGAGAAAGACATTTCCTACAATTCATCTTCATGTTCCAAGTCCAAGAAATGCTCTCACAAAAAGTTATCAATTTCAACATTATAGGTCATTTTCAAAAGTCAACAAAAAGTGACTTTAAGTCAAAGGCCATAACTTGAGATTGGTAAATCAAAATGACATGGGACCAAAGGCATTGGTTAAAGGACTCAAAGACCTTTCCAAAATGTCCAAGAAAATGTGAAAAGCTTAAAAATTGACCAAGTTATGCCTTGTGGAAGTTGGGAAATTTTTGGAAATTTTTGAAAGTCAACATTGATGCAAAAGGCCTAAAAATGCAAATGGGCCCAAGTTTCTTCCAAATTTCTTCATGCCAAGCCTATGCACGACCACTAGGCCCAAAGGGAAGTATTTTCATATTTTTTAATTATTTATTTGAATTAATATTAATTTATATTCATTTAAATGATTTTAATTCATGAAAAATATAAACCTAACATGAAAAATCTTTTTATACACATTATAGGCTCAACATTTCGTGTGAAGGCAAATGAGGAAAGATTTGGTATGATTGGCACATAATTGGTACAAAAGCCATGGAAAAAGATTCAAAAAGATCTTTAAACAAATCAAATATCCAAACATTGAATACCATGGATTTTGTACAGCTTTCTTAACCTAATTGCCTCCTTACAAGTATGAGAACACAACCCTAATCATCCAAGACTGGTAGCTGCGCAAGAAACAAGCCATTGCATATTGAATTTTTCCATAAAAACTCAAGAACTGAAAAGTGCCTTAGGAACCGATTCAAGCTTCCAAACCTATCCAAAAAGCTTCAGTGGCAATTACTGGACACGTTCCAACCATTAGAATCAAGTCAGACCTCAAGAAACGGTATCAAGACTCGTGACTGTATAAAGAAAAATTCTTGAACGCATATCATAATTTAAGCATATTTCTTGAGTTTTATTTGTGGATTCATGATTGTTGTTTTGTTCTGATGCTAACCATGCTAATGAATTCCATTTTTGTGCAATATATATGATTTCACCATGAACAACCTTTAGGGTTTCAGGAGCTCAAAAAGAGGGTTTCTCTCATACGGCAAAATTAGGCCACGAGACCAAGCCTAACAAACTCAGGACCTTTGGACGATCCGATTCCACTAGTCGCGCCATTTTTATGTTTGCATATAGCCTAATCGCTATTTTGAAAACATGCATATATTGGGGGGGTTCAAAACCCCCGTTAAATGTTTGATATTTTTCAGGCAGAAAGAAGCGTGAGGAAGACGATGATCTGGCAGTCACTGGTTGGTTCATTTGAACCAGCGCGCGTTTTTTGGTGCCTAGTGGCCACTAACCAGATTCTCTTTATATTATTCATTCATTAATATATAATAAAAATGATTCAAATGGCTCAGTGGCAGGTGGAAGGCATAGGCAAGGCATGAGACCTGGGTTCGATTCCCAGGTCTTCAACAACTCTATATTATTTTTCCTCTGATGATTATATGCGAGCACAATTCGTTGGTCCATAGTGCACACTCAAAATCCAATGAACACGCGTCCTACAAAAGCAAGTCAAAGGCATGGATTGAAGGCCTACCATGGAGGTTGGTCAACGCGTCCCACATAATCCCAAACGGTCAACAAAATCAAAGCACAAATGGGCTTAAATTACCAGGCCTGAACCTCCACTTGGGGACTACCCCCCCCCCTGGTTTGACTTTCTTTTTTTTTTTTATATTTCATTCTTTTTAATTGTTATATTATTTTCTTATTTTCATTGGTTTTCATTAATTAATTATTTTCATCAAAATAACAAAAACATACAAAAGTCAAAAATAAAAAATGTAATATTTATTTATTATGATTATTTTTAAACATGTAAATAATTTAGGTTAATTAGGCTATCATTTTAATCTTTCTAACAGAAAATCAAAAAAAAAGTAGAATTTAGGTTTAAACAACTTTTTATTTTCTTTTTAATTTTCCTTTTAATATTATTTATTTATTTATTTTCTTATTTTAACTGTACATAAATTAATTTAGAGTTTAATTTAGGTTTAATCAAAAAACTTTCATAATAAATAAAAAATACTAGAATTAGGGTTTGTCTTTCAATTTAATTTCAATTAATTTCCTTCCCTTATTAAATTTAAAAAAAAAACACAAAATACCAAAAATATTATTTTCATTTAATTTCAATCTTTAATTCATTAATTTAATTATTGTGGTAAAAGGGTCCAACGCCCTAGTTCGTTTAATTCCTTTATTCTCGCGCATTTACTTTATATCGTTTAAATGGTTTTGTAATTGCCCCGAAGCCATGTAACCTTGAATTCCTTGCACTTTTTATTGCTCTTTTACTTTCCGCTAAATCGGGTCCTGGAAATTTTGGCGATGTGGACCCGCGCCATTTGTAATAATCGTAGATTTACTTTCCCGCAACCTTATAACTGTTAAAAAAGCATGAAAGACTGTATGGACTTAAATTAAAATCAAGCGTAGAACACGAAAAACATGACAAGACAAATAAACTGAAACATGACACACAATTCGCACACACCACCCCTAGGGTACGCCTCACTGTTGCCTTTCGAAAGGTGATCGTCGAGTAGAGGATGTCTTAGTAAGTCCTCATGATCCGGGAACCTGGCATGAGGGTAGCTTCTAAGGTGTCTTCCCATTGCTCTGGTGATCACCATGTCCCGAACCTCGAATTGACCCGAACACCTCCAATGGTGGTGCTACCTACCTCTCAATGGTGGGATGGCACTACTTTAAGGACATTTACACAGACGAATTCCTTAGGGTAGGTAGGTTCTCAAGGATACTTGCTCTAATCTCAAAACAAACAAAAAAGACTTTTCACACCAACACTTTTCAAAAGCTTTCAAAGCAAACTTTTCAAACACTCTGACGTATGAGTCGATCTGAAATTTTTCAAAGAAACTTTTAAACCCACATTGAAAAGCAAACAAAACAATTTTGAAAACATATGAGCAAGTATCTAAGAGCCCATGGATAACCATGGATAGAAAGGGTGCTAACACCTTCCCTTTCTATAACCCACCTCCCGAACCGAGAGCAATCTCTTTTAAGGAATTTTTCTGTGCTTTTGTCCTTTCCTATTGGAGAAAATAAAAGACGGTGGCGACTCTTGCTTACCGCGACATTTCGCGAACCAGCGTTAAACAGTCAGTTCCAGATCCACCGATCACAGAACTGGCGACTCTGCTGGGGATTTAACTTAAAGTGAGGTGTACCTTAGGGCTAGGTCATAACTGTGTTTTCACTTGTATTGTTTTGCTTGCTTTATTATTGTGGGTTGCATCGGAGATACATAGATCCTAACCCGGATCTGGGGAACCCTGTTTAGGTAGCATAAGCTGTGAGGGACCTGTCCGGCGTAGACCGACACAGGTGAAGCAGTGGCTACGTTGGTGTGACACCTTAGTCTGTACCGATATCCCTTGTGTCGCAACGAGGAGAATATGGGTCTTCTAAGGAGTCGTTAAGCACCAACAACCTTAGAACCTTAATTGACACAACTTGGCCTTTAGAACAGTAGCAGTATGCTACGCCCATTGAGGCTAAACTCTCGTGATGGTTCTGGCCGCAAGAAAAGATTGCGATGCTGGAGTTATGACCGATTGAGGGTAGTCAATGATATTGGGATCCTCTAAGAACCCGGTTACTTTGATAGGACAGGTATGAACCAACAAACTGAAAGAGGGTAGTACCTAGACCTCCTGCTGGCCTAAACTTTAGGGGCTTGCCTTGTGTGACTTGTGTGCCTTACCATGTTTGCCTTTGTATCTGTATGTGGTGTGCTTTATCATAACATCATAGCATCATGAACATTGCATGCATCCTGACCATTTCAAAGACAAGAGGGTTTCATCTTTGCTCTGTTTTGTAGGACATTATGATGCCTGTGCGAAGGAATACTATCCGGTTCAACTTTGTTCGTTCACCTGAGTTACTTGATGAGTTGGTTAGCAGAATTCCAAACACCACTTCCTTCATTCAGAGGCATGGTTCTCTTCTCAGTTTAGTCACTGCAAAGCGGGATCAACAGTTGATGAGTGTTCTGACCCAGTTCTATGACCCTCAGTACCAGTGCTTTACCTTCCAAGACTTCCAGCTGGTCCCTACCCTGGAAGAGTTCTCCAACCTGCTTGGTATCCCTATCTTGGATCAGACTCCCTTTACTGGTTGGGAAAAGACCCTCAGGCTTGAGGACATTGCTGCAGCCCTTCCTTTGACCCATCAAGAGGTAACAGACAACTGGGTAACTAGAAGCGGAGTTAAGGGTTTCTTGGCCAAGTTTCTGATTGGTAAAGCTAACAGCTTCTGGAATGACTTGGACTTTAGGGCATATGAAGACATCTTGGCTCTCCTAATCTATGGGTTAGTCCTGTTTCCTAATCCTGACAATTTCATCAATGTCACTTCCATTAGGATCTTTATGTCTCAGAACCCTGTGCCCACTCTCTTGGGTGACATCTTGCAACAACTTCATGCCCGTACTACCCGAAGACGAGGAACCCTATGGTGTTGTATCCCTTTGTTGGTAAGGTGGTTTATTTCGCACCTCCCTAAGTTCGTATTGAAGAACCAAGAAGGAAGAGGTTGGGCTCACAGGTTAATGTCTCTCACCGATAAAGACATCATTTGGACTTGCAGAGGTTTGGATGAGATAGCTATTATTGATCGATGCGGGGAGTATCCTAATGTTCCTCTGATTGGTACTCAAGGAGGGATCTCGTACAATCCATGTTTAGCACTCCGTCAGTTTGGAAGAGCAAGAAGAGCAGGCCCCCATGAGATGTTGGTGCCTCACATCAGTTTCGAGTTTCAGGTGGATAGTGACGAGCTACGTCGTAGGTTCATCAAGGCTTGGGAGAAGGTTCATAAAGCTGACCCACAAGAGCTAGGGCCAAAGACTTCTCTACCTATGGAAGCCTACTACAGATGGGTCCGCATCCGCGCTCAAAAGTTAGGTATGCCGTATGAAGCTGTCAGACCCGTCATTCTTGAGTGTCCTGATAAAGATGGTGTTCCTCCAACTATCCTTCCTCCTCAGATACCTACTGATTATGAGACATTGAAGAGATCTTGGTCACAACTGCAAGAAGAACGGGATTCTTACCGGGAAAAGTTCCACGAGCAGGAATCAAAGGTCCAGAAGTTAACAAAGCAGTTGGAGAATGAGAGAGCCCTGAATGCCTACCTCCGTACTGAGAAGAGGAGACCATGGGATCAATGAGGAATTTTGAATGTGCCTTTACAGTTTTTATTTCCTTTCCAGTTGTTTCATTTCATGTAAACGCCTAAGGGCAACTTGTTGAATAATTTCAGTTGCAAAGTTGAATCTAATGAAGTGTGTTCCTTTTTGTTTACAAAGTTGATTCCCGATTGTCTTTGAAAACATAATTCATACGCATTTCATACATCATGTGCATAGCAGGTTTTCCCCTTTTTCAGGTTGCTTACAGTTCTTCGCTGTTTATTTCAGCATCATGAATTCCGGATCTGAATCAACTGAGGCTTCAATCAAGGCTCTCCAGGCGCAGAATGCGCAGTTTCAAGAGTTAATCCTGGGTCTAGCTAAAGGCCAAGATGAACTGAAGACCATGCTCCTGAAGAAGGAGAAGAAGAAGAAAAGAAGAACTGTTCTATTCAACTCGGGCCGAAGGTTGGGTAATACTCTGCACCAAGAAGAGGTTGTTTCTTCTGTTGGCAAAAGTCCTTCTCAGGCAGAAGCAAGGGTTCCTAGTCCGGTAGTCTCCGACAACGAGACAGATTTTGATGAAGAGCAGTACCCTCCTGAAGACAACAAGTACAAACAACTGGAGGACAGGTTGAAGGCCATGGAAGTTCAACAGACACCTGGACTGGATTTCGGAGATCTGGGTTTGTCGACTGGTGTGGTTATCCCACATAAATTCAAAGCTCCCACCTTCTCCAAGTATGACGGGGCATCCTGTCCCAAGCTGCATTTGAGGTCCTATGTTCGAAAGATTCAGCCGTACTCTGCGGACAAGAATCTATGGATCCACTTCTTCCAGGAGAGTCTTTCAGGGACTCACCTCGAATGGTTCTATCAGCTGGATGGGACCAAAATTCGTAACTGGGAGGAGCTGGCTACTGCTTTCTACAAGCAGTATCAGTATAATGCCGACCTTGCCCCCACGCGTACCCAACTTCAGGGTATGTCGTTGGGCGTAAGCGAAGGTTTTAAAGAGTACGCGCAGAAGTGGAGAGATCTGGCTGGCAGGGTGCAGCCACCTTTGACTGATCGAGAGTTAGTGGATATGTTCTTAGGGACCCTGTCTGGGCCGTTCTTTAATCATCTCATTGGGAATTCTTCTGCTGGTTTCACTGATTTGATCTTAACTGGAGAGAGAATTGAAGCTGGGTTGAAGTCTGGAAAGATTGCAAAGGCTGCATCATCATCTGGGTCGGACAAGAAACCGTTTAAAAAGGAGTCTAGTGCTGTGTATGGCTCCAGAAAATCAGAAAGACCTGATCGCCGCCAATCTGTCAGTGCGGTCATGATTGCTACGCCTGCTGCCGCTCCCCGGTCAAACAATCCTCCAAGGGCTGATAGACCCCGGAGAGAGTTCACTCGGTTAAGCATGACCCTGTCGCAAATCCTGCCACAGTTACTATCCACCAATTTGGTGACTGTCAAGGAGGCGCCAAAGTTCCCTAACACTACCTCTCCCAAGTACAACCCGAATGCCCGTTGTGCTTACCATTCAGACAGCCCGGGGCATGCCACCGATGACTGTTGGGCGTTAAAAAATAAGGTGCAAGACCTTATCGATGCTAAAGAGATACAATTCGAGGCGCCTGCAAAGCCGAATGTAGTTACTGCCCCTATGCCTCAGCACGGGGTAAATGCTATTGATGAAGATGTTTATGCTGTTTCTGTGGATGATCTAGCCACTCCTTTAAAGATCATTAAGAAGAACCTACTGCAGGCCGGTTTATTTCCGGGTTGTAGTGAGGGTTGCCTGTTCTGTGTTGTGTCCCCATCCGGTTGTTCCTTGCTAAAATTAGGCATCCAAAGCTTAATGGATAGCAAGGAGATTTTGTTCAAGAAGTCTGCTGTTCGTATGGTTCCAATGGAAGAAGTCTCTGTGGTGACTATCTTCAACAATCCGATCCCGGCTCTCCAGAAGAAGCCCATCCAAATTCTGACCGTTGCACCTGTCACTATCACTGTTCCTGGGCCCCTGCCCTATGTATCCAACAAAGCTGTCCCTTGGCACTATGGGGCAGATGTATATATAAACGGAGTTAAACAAGAGCTCAACGCTGGCGCCAGCATCTGTGACATCACTGGCCCGGCCAAAGTTACCCGCAGTGGCAGGCTCTTCTCGCCTGACATTGCGCCACCTGCTGCTAGAAGACCACTCCTGATAATTCCTGCAAGTACACCTGCTCCCGTTGCTGATCAAGTTGTTATTCCTGCTGCTGATCCTATTGTTTCTCCTGCTGCCGAGTCATCCAATGCTCGGGGCAAGGGAATTGAAACTGAGCCTGCCCAGATGGAGGTACCCATACCCATAGCTGCTGAGGCCTCCCCACAAGAAATGGAGGAGATTTTGAAGATTATAAAGAAAAGCGATTTTAATGTCGTGGAACAGCTGGGGCACACGCCCTCCAAGATATCCATGCTCTCTTTACTGTTGTGCTCTGAGGCCCATGCAAAGGCCCTCATCTCATTCCTCAAGAAGGCCCATGTGCCACATGAAACTTCTGCAGTCCAATTCACTGATTGCGTGGCAAGTCTAACGGCGGACAATGGCTTGGGTTTTTCAGATGCTGATTTGACCATGAAGGGGAAAGATCATAATGATGCTCTGCATGTCTCAATCGAATGCAGGGGCACCACCTTGGCACATGTGTTGGTTGATACTGGGTCATCTTTGAATGTGCTACCCAAGAAGGCTCTGGATCGTCTAGATTGTGAAGGCCTGGATTTGAAGCCCAGTAACATCATTGTCAGGGCCTTTGATGGTTCAAAGAGGATGGTCCATGGGGAGGTGGACATTCCAATTCGTGTGGGTTCTCAGGTGTTCGATTCCACTTTTTATGTGATGGATATTCGTCCGTCCTACTCTTGTCTGCTGGGTCGACCCTGGATACATAAGGCTGGGGCAGTGACCTCCACCTTGCATCAAAAACTGAAGTACCCCGTCAGAGGGAAAATCGTCACCGTGCAAGGTGAGGAAGAATACATGGTGAGCCACCTAAACTCGTTCAGATACATTGAGATGGGTGGGGAGTTCATTGAGACCCCCTTTCAGCATTTCGAGGAGGTGTTTCCAATCGCAGCAGAAACAGCAGAAGCAGGTGGTCCTCTGAAGATGGCTTCCCTAAAGGATGCCAGGGCTGTAGTGCAAAAGGGTGAAGATACCAACTGGGGCAGACTGCCAGACTTCACCCAGAAGACTGATAAACTTGGGCTGGGTTTCACCTCAGAAGGGCAGAGAGCTATGAGGAAAGAGAAGATCGGAAGGCCTCCGGTATTTATCAAGGGTTCAGAAGTGAATGCTGTCGGGGAAGACTTTGAAGTAGATGAAGCCGAATTCAACAGCTGGATTTATCCGACGGCCGAAGAAGGATTGAACAATTGGAGTGCAAAGGATCACACCCCTGTTACCTTTGTGACACAGTAATGAATTCCCATGTTTTGTTATTTTGTAATAGACATTGATAAACTCTATGGCCCGGTGTCTTACCCGAGGCACCGTGGTTCTATTTGTGAGGGCATATGAACTGTCATTTTATACATCATGAATGAAAATCTTGGACTATTTTCGCATCGCAAATATTGTGTTCCTTTTTTATCTTTCATTTCCTTTACATAATTTTCAAAAACAGCTGTATTTACACACACACTCACTCATACAGGTTCCAATCCACTCTGGATCTCACTGATAACAGCTCTGCTAATGCCAATTACGACTTCGAAAATCCGATCAACTTAGCCGAAGACGAAGGTGAAGATGATTGCGAAGTGCCTGGCGAGCTTGCAAGACTGTTGCTTCAGGAAGAGAGGGCGATTCAACCCCATGAAGAGCCAGTGGAAACTATAAACCTAGGTACTGAGGCAGACAGGAAAGAGGTAAAGATTGGTGCTAACCTAGAGCTCAGCGTGAAGCAACGGTTAACCAAGATGCTGCGTGACTATATGGAGATCTTTGCCTGGTCCTACGAAGACATGCCAGGGTTGGATACCGATATTGTTGTCCATCATTTGCCGACTAGGGAAGACTACCCTCCAGTTAAACAAAAGGTTCGGCGGATGCGTCCAGAGATGTCAGAGAAGATTAAGGCCGAGGTGATGAAACAGTTTGATGCCGGGTTCCTTGCAGTGACTTCTTACCCTCAGTGGGTTGCTAACGTGGTGCCGGTACCTAAAAAGGACGGCAAGGTCAGAATGTGCGTTGATTACAGGGATCTGAACAGGGCCAGCCCCAAGGATGACTTCCCCTTACCTCATATTGATGTCCTTGTTGATAATACAGCTCAACACAAAGTATTCTCTTTCATGGATGGTTTTTCAGGCTACAATCAGATCAAGATGGCACCTGAAGACATGGAGAAGACTACATTTGTTACTCAGTGGGGCACCTTCTGTTACAAGGTCATGCCATTCGGGTTGAAGAATGCTGGGGCAACCTACCAACGTGCCATGGTTGCCTTATTTCATGATATGATCCATCATGAGATCGAAGTATATGTGGACGACATGATCGCCAGGTCCCAGACTGAGGAAGAGCATCTAGATCATCTGCAGAAGTTGTTTGACCGGTTGAAACTGTACAAGCTGAGATTGAACCCGAACAAGTGTACCTTCGGGGTAAGATCTGGGAAGTTGCTAGGCTTCGTGGTCAGTGATAAAGGTATTCAAGTGGACCCTGCTAAGGTCAAAGCTATTCAAGAGATGCCAGCTCCTAAGACAGAGAAGGAAGTCAGAGGCTTTTTAGGACGCCTGAATTACATTGCTCGATTCATATCTCATTTGACTGCTACCTGTGAGCCAATCTTCAAGCTGCTGAAGAAAGATCAGGTAGTACGTTGGAACGATGAATGTCAGGCTGCTTTCGACAAAATCAAAGAGTATCTCCAAGAACCACCCATCCTTATGCCACCGGTTGAAGGGAGACCTCTGATACTATATCTGACAGTGCTAGACAACTCAATGGGGTGTGTGCTGGGGCAGCATGACGAGTCTGGCCGAAAAGAGCATGCCATTTATTACCTTAGCAAAAAGTTTACCGACTGTGAGACCCGATACTCACTGCTTGAGAAAACTTGCTGCGCTTTGGTATGGGCGGCTCGCCGGCTGAGACAGTATATGCTGACTCACACTACCTTGTTAATCTCAAAGATGGATCCGATAAAATATATATTTGAAAAGCCTGCTCTGTCTGGGAGAATTGCAAGATGGCAAATGATCTTGACGGAATACGACATTCAGTACACCACCCAGAAAGCCATCAAGGGGAGTGTATTGGCAGACCACTTAGCTCATCAAGCTGTAGATGACTACCAATCAATGAACTTCGAGTTTCCGGACGAAAGCATCATGATTGTAACTGATTGTGAAGTACCTGGACCGGATGAAGGACCTGAGCCAGGATCCCGATGGTCTATGCACTTTGACGGAGCTTCCAATGCTTTGGGAAATGGTATCGGCGCCATCATCATATCCCCTCAAGGTACTCATACTCCACTCACTGCCCGGCTATGTTTCAACTGTACCAACAACATGGCGGAGTATGAGGCGTGTATCATGGGTCTTCAAGCTGCTATCGACCTACGAATCAAGTTCCTCAGTGTCTTCGGAGATTCCGCTCTAGTGATCAATCAGATCAATGGAGAGTGGGATACGAAACATCCAAACTTGATTCCTTACAAAGAATGTGTGTTGACCCTGATTCCCCACTTCACAGAGATAACCTTCGAGCACTTTCCAAGAGAAGAGAATCAGTTAGCGGACGCGTTAGCTACAATGTCTTCAATGTTCAAGGTTAAATGGGATAACGAAGCTCCCCAGATCACCATCGAGAAACTGGACGAACCGGCATACTGTTGTGATCTCGAAGCTGAATTGGTAACTGAGAAGCCTTGGTACCATGAAGTGAAGAGATATCTGGAAGCTCAGAAATACCCTGAAGGTGCCTCTATCAACGATAAGAAATTCCTGAGGAGGTTCGCAGCAAAGTTCTTCCTAAGCAACGGCATCCTGTACAAGAGAAACCATGATTCAACCTTACTGCGTTGTGTGGACAAAACTGAAGCAGAACAAATCATGGAAGAACTACATGACGGGACCTTTGGTACGCATTCCAGTGGGCACACTATGGCTAAAAAGATCCTACGGGCAGGATATTACTGGTCTACCATGGAAGCTGATTGCTACCAACATTCTAGGACATGCCACAAGTGCCAGATCTATGCAGATAAGGTGCATGTTCCTCCGGTTCCCCTGAACGTTCTGACTGCGCCTTGGCCGTTTGCAATGTGGGGCATAGACATGATCGGCGAGATAAGACCTACGGCATCCAACGGACATCGCTTCATCCTAGTGGCGATTGATTATTTTACGAAGTGGGTTGAAGCAGCATCCTATGCTACAGTAACCAAGACCGTTGTGGCACGGTTTATTCGACACAACCTGATCTGTCGATACGGCGTCCCTGAACGGATCATTACAGACAACGGTACCAATCTGAACAATAAGATGATTGCCGAGCTTTGCGAACAATTCAAGATACAGCACCACAATTCTTCTCCTTACAGACCGAAGATGAATGGGGCTGTAGAAGCAGCAAATAAAAACATCAAGAAGATCGTGCAAAAAATGACAGTAACTTATAAAGATTGGCACGAGATGTTACCGTTCGCTCTGCATGGGTACCGTACCTCAGCAAGGACGTCAACCGGGGCAACGCCTTTCTCTCTGGTTTATGGTATGGAGGCAGTCTTGCCGATCGAAGTGCAAATTCCCTCTCTCCGGATAATGAAGGATGCAAATCTGAACGAAGATGATTGGATTCAGACACGACTTGACCAACTCAACCTCATTGACGAGAAAAGACTTGCTGCTATCTGTCATGGTCAGACGTACCAAAAACGAATGATCAGGGCATTTAACAAAAAGGTCAGACCACAGGAATACCAAGTCGGGGATCTGGTTATCAAGAGAATCATACTTCCTCAGAGTGATCCAAGGGGCAAATGGACCCCTACGTACGAAGGACCGTTTGTGGTTAAGCATGTGTTCTCAGGAGGAGCAATGATCTTAACCAACATGGATGGTGACGACCTTCCTCACCCCGCCAATGCAGACATAGTTAAAAAATACTACGCATGAAAAAAGACCCGCTAGGCTGACATGCCTAGGCAAAAATTAGGGCTTCCCGTCGAACCAAAAGGGTTCGGGCAAAATGTAGGGATGAAAATGAAAAAATCTGTACACCCGGCAAGTCGAAAACCTGAAAGGGCGGCTTGGGCAAAAATGGGTATCCCGGTGGACTGAAAACCCGAAAGGGCGGTCCAGGCAAAAATTAGGGATAAAGCGTAAAACTATGTCTCATTGATCACTTTGCATCCAGAATCCGGTACCAGCATCAAGTTCAAACGGCATCGATCAGTCAGCTTCATCTTCAACCAAGGTCATCAAGTGATGAGACGCTCGAAGTTATGAAGACAATAGCAGAGTTGAAACCCAGTGGATCATTCATCTTTCACACAGCTGTTTTATTTTTCTTTTGTACAAAACTTGTATAGACTCTTTTGATCGGCGACGTACCTCTTACTAGGGCGTCAGCCTCTTGTACACAAAACGCCTATTTTCAGGCCATTCAAAAATCAATAAAAATATATTTTCAGTTAAACGTGCCCAAGTGTTTTTCTTTTTTCTGTTTTGTTTTGCGAAGAACGTCCAAGGTTCAATTTGTGATGTATGCATTGACAATAATTTGCTAACTCATAAATATTTGCATACGAAACGAGGGAATTCATTGCAGGTGACACTAGAAACAGGGGCAATAAGAGAGTTGTCTGAGCAGTCTAATTGTTCTATCCTCTAAGGTACCAGGGTAGGTTCAGCTACAGAACACGGCCAAGTGTATCTTAATTCCCAGAGAGTGGTTCAACGAAACAATACATTCTCCTCCAAGCAAATCATCAAATATCAAGGAAATTGAGTATCTTCCTGTAGTTCTCAGTACCTCCCCAGCAGCACGCATTCTTAACAAGTATCCCCGGCAGTCTCGGTCTAAAGATTGTTCCCCGGCGGTATACCACTATTCAAAGGAATCACTTCCCCAGCATATCAAACTCCCTAGAAGAGTCCAATCCAGTTTCACCAGCAAAGTTGGAATTCAAATCCCCAAGCAGTAAGCTTATCCCCAGTAGACTCTGGAAGCTTACCCCCTCGCAGAGAACGAACGCGTCGTCCGACTTGGTTTAAAGAGTTATTTCCTTAACAGGATATAACTGGGTTATCCTCAGCCAAAAGCCACAGAAAGAGCGTCCTCGGCAAAATATCTTCCTACCCCCAGCGAAGTCTATCAACACTTCCGACAACAAGGATATCCCCAGCGGAGTTATCGTCATCAACTCAGCAAAGCATCGCTATCCCCACGGAGTAGCACTCCCCAGCATGATCGCTAGAGTATCTTTTCTCCCGCAGAATTATTTCATTTGCCAAGTTTATTCCTCAACGGAGTTATCTTCTCCTACCGGTATTCTTGCAACAATCACCCACAGCGGAAGCAAAATCTCTCCCTCAACATCAACCCAGGATACGACTTCCTGGCGCCTGTCAAGGATTTACTTTCCTAGACAAAAATATACATTCATAAAACGTCACATACATCATTATAGCATGCATAGACACATCATATCATACAAGTCTCATTTACATCAAGAACGTCATTGCATATCATACATTGCATATGACTGACTTTTACCTTTCAGGAAAGATGCAGTTTAAATTCTCAATCACATTTCAAGACCTAGACCGGTCCAGTCCAATCAACCCTAAGATTTTCCTGATTCTTACCCAGTCCAAGGCCTTCTCTGGTTCAGTCAGATCGACCCTAAGATCTCCCTGGTTCTTATCCCAGTAGAAGACACCCAAGATTTTTCTCAACGAGCGTTGTTGAAGATAAAGTCACCCAAGATTTCCTTAACGAGCGTTGTTGAGGTTACCAAGATTTTTCTCAACGAGCGTTGTTGAAGATAAAGTCACCCAAGATTTCCTTAACGAGCGTTGTTGAGGTTACCAAGATTTTTCTCAACGAGCGTTGTTGAAGATAAAGTCACCCAAGATTTCCTTAACGAGCGTTGTTGAGGTTACCAAGATTTTTCTCAACGAGCGTTGTTGAAGATAAAGTCACCCAAGATTTCCTTAACGAGCGTTGTTGAGGTTACCAAGATTTTTCTCAACGAGCGTTGTTGAAGATAAAGTCACCCAAGACTTCCTTAACGAGCGTTGTTGAGGTCATCAAGATTTTTCCTCAACAAGCGTTGTTGAAGTTAAAGTTTCTTTTGTGGTCCCCTCTCCGACGGTGAGCGTGAGGTGGTAATTCCTTTTTCGAGATGTTTTCCTCTCCGACGGTGAGCGTGAGGTGATAGTCTTTTGTGGTCCCCTCTCCGACGGTGAGCGTGAGGTGGTAATTCCTTTTTCGAGATGTTTTCCTCTCCGACGGTGAGCGTGAGGTGATAGTCTTTTGTGGTCCCCTCTCCGACGATGAGCGTGAGGTGGTAATTCCTTTTTCAAGATGTTTTCCTCTCCGACGATGAGCGTGAGGTGATAGTCTTTTATGGTCCCCTCTCCAACGGCGTGTGAGGTGGTAATTCCTTCTTCAGATAGTTCCCTCTCCAACGTGAGTGAGGTGACTCCCTTTGAGATTATAATTTCCTATAGTTCCCTCTCCAACGTGAGTGAGGTAACTCCCTTTGAGATTGTAACGTCCTTTGGCTCTCTTCCTGACACTACGAAGATGGTAATTCTCACCAAGATTTTCTCAACGAGCGTTGTTGAGATCATTCAGGTTCACTTATCATTCAGGCTAAGGCAGTAACCATCCCTGGTTCATTCATCAACGTTTGAAGCTCCAGATCCAGCTCCTGTAACCAGTCAGGACATATCTATACCAAGCACCTAAAATCAACTCCTGCAACGTGTCAGGTATTCATTTTCTCTTTTGCAGGTATGCAGGTTCTAGCGAAGGAATCTCTTACGCAGTCAGCATCCAGATGGCATCTGTAAGCCCATCACCCTACTCAGCAATCTCTAAATGGCATCTATAAGCCCATTCCCCATCACTGTCACTATGTGAGCGCAAATTTCTGGGCACTTTAGTGTTCAATCATCTTCTACCCTCGGATTACGAAAGGCACGTCCGCCAATCTGCATCCTCAGGTCTAAGAAGATTGAACAGGGGCAACTGTTGTACCCCAAAATTTGCCCTCCCATATTCATCAAGAATTGGCAAAATCAAGGTCACAAAATTCCCCAAGGGTTGTGCAGCTCAACTGTCTCCTAGACAGTCAATACTAGGGTTTGAGTTCTGGTCAAGCAAATAAACTTTTCAAAGTCCCAATCAAGTCTCATATGCTTAAAAAGATGGTCAAACATCCTCATGTCAAGTTTCAAGGCATTCAGCTCAAAATTGCACAGTCAAAACCCTAGATTGCACTACAGTCAACTGTAGGGGCAAAATGGTCATTTGACAGTCAAAAGTTCAAATTTTTGGTCAATATATCATTTTGAAGCCACAAACATCATTTGATCAATGCTTGATCATGATTCTCAAAATTTGGCTCAGAAATCATCAAAGAGCCAAAAGTTGCTATATTTGGACAGCTGAAAAAGTCAACTGAAATTGACCAGGGCATAACTTTCACATGGATTATCAGAAAAATTCCATCCAAAGCTCATTTTGAAGAGAAAGACATTTCCTACAATTCATCTTCATGTTCCAAGTCCAAGAAATGCTCTCACAAAAAGTTATCAATTTCAACATTATAGGTCATTTTCAAAAGTCAACAAAAAGTGACTTTAAGTCAAAGGCCATAACTTGAGATTGGTAAATCAAAATGACATGGGACCAAAGGCATTGGTTAAAGGACTCAAAGACCTTTCCAAAATGTCCAAGAAAATGTGAAAAGCTTAAAAATTGACCAAGTTATGCCTTGTGGAAGTTGGGAAATTTTTGGAAATTTTTGAAAGTCAACATTGATGCAAAAGGCCTAAAAATGCAAATGGGCCCAAGTTTCTTCCAAATTTCTTCATGCCAAGCCTATGCACGACCACTAGGCCCAAAGGGAAGTATTTTCATATTTTTTAATTATTTATTTGAATTAATATTAATTTATATTCATTTAAATGATTTTAATTCATGAAAAATATAAACCTAACATGAAAAATCTTTTTATACACATTATAGGCTCAACATTTCGTGTGAAGGCAAATGAGGAAAGATTTGGTATGATTGGCACATAATTGGTACAAAAGCCATGGAAAAAGATTCAAAAAGATCTTTAAACAAATCAAATATCCAAACATTGAATACCATGGATTTTGTACAGCTTTCTTAACCTAATTGCCTCCTTACAAGTATGAGAACACAACCCTAATCATCCAAGACTGGTAGCTGCGCAAGAAACAAGCCATTGCATATTGAATTTTTCCATAAAAACTCAAGAACTGAAAAGTGCCTTAGGAACCGATTCAAGCTTCCAAACCTATCCAAAAAGCTTCAGTGGCAATTACTGGACACGTTCCAACCATTAGAATCAAGTCAGACCTCAAGAAACGGTATCAAGACTCGTGACTGTATAAAGAAAAATTCTTGAACGCATATCATAATTTAAGCATATTTCTTGAGTTTTATTTGTGGATTCATGATTGTTGTTTTGTTCTGATGCTAACCATGCTAATGAATTCCATTTTTGTGCAATATATATGATTTCACCATGAACAACCTTTAGGGTTTCAGGAGCTCAAAAAGAGGGTTTCTCTCATACGGCAAAATTAGGCCACGAGACCAAGCCTAACAAACTCAGGACCTTTGGACGATCCGATTCCACTAGTCGCGCCATTTTTATGTTTGCATATAGCCTAATCGCTATTTTGAAAACATGCATATATTGGGGGGGTTCAAAACCCCCGTTAAATGTTTGATATTTTTCAGGCAGAAAGAAGCGTGAGGAAGACGATGATCTGGCAGTCACTGGTTGGTTCATTTGAACCAGCGCGCGTTTTTTGGTGCCTAGTGGCCACTAACCAGATTCTCTTTATATTATTCATTCATTAATATATAATAAAAATGATTCAAATGGCTCAGTGGCAGGTGGAAGGCATAGGCAAGGCATGAGACCTGGGTTCGATTCCCAGGTCTTCAACAACTCTATATTATTTTTCCTCTGATGATTATATGCGAGCACAATTCGTTGGTCCATAGTGCACACTCAAAATCCAATGAACACGCGTCCTACAAAAGCAAGTCAAAGGCATGGATTGAAGGCCTACCATGGAGGTTGGTCAACGCGTCCCACATAATCCCAAACGGTCAACAAAATCAAAGCACAAATGGGCTTAAATTACCAGGCCTGAACCTCCACTTGGGGACTACCCCCCCCCCTGGTTTGACTTTCTTTTTTTTTTTTATATTTCATTCTTTTTAATTGTTATATTATTTTCTTATTTTCATTGGTTTTCATTAATTAATTATTTTCATCAAAATAACAAAAACATACAAAAGTCAAAAATAAAAAATGTAATATTTATTTATTATGATTATTTTTAAACATGTAAATAATTTAGGTTAATTAGGCTATCATTTTAATCTTTCTAACAGAAAATCAAAAAAAAAGTAGAATTTAGGTTTAAACAACTTTTTATTTTCTTTTTAATTTTCCTTTTAATATTATTTATTTATTTATTTTCTTATTTTAACTGTACATAAATTAATTTAGAGTTTAATTTAGGTTTAATCAAAAAACTTTCATAATAAATAAAAAATACTAGAATTAGGGTTTGTCTTTCAATTTAATTTCAATTAATTTCCTTCCCTTATTAAATTTAAAAAAAAAACACAAAATACCAAAAATATTATTTTCATTTAATTTCAATCTTTAATTCATTAATTTAATTATTGTGGTAAAAGGGTCCAACGCCCTAGTTCGTTTAATTCCTTTATTCTCGCGCATTTACTTTATATCGTTTAAATGGTTTTGTAATTGCCCCGAAGCCATGTAACCTTGAATTCCTTGCACTTTTTATTGCTCTTTTACTTTCCGCTAAATCGGGTCCTGGAAATTTTGGCGATGTGGACCCGCGCCATTTGTAATAATCGTAGATTTACTTTCCCGCAACCTTATAACTGTTAAAAAAGCATGAAAGACTGTATGGACTTAAATTAAAATCAAGCGTAGAACACGACAAACATGACAAGACAAATAAACTGAAACATGACACACAATTCGCACACACCACCCCTAGGGTACGCCTCACTGTTGCCTTTCGAAAGGTGATCGTCGAGTAGAGGATGTCTTAGTAAGTCCTCATGATCCGGGAACCTGGCATGAGGGTAGCTTCTAAGGTGTCTTCCCATTGCTCTGGTGATCACCATGTCCCGAACCTCGAATTGACCCGAACACCTCCAATGGTGGTGCTACCTACCTCTCAATGGTGGGATGGCACTACTTTAAGGACATTTACACAGACGAATTCCTTAGGGTAGGTAGGTTCTCAAGGATACTTGCTCTAATCTCAAAACAAACAAAAAAGACTTTTCACACCAACACTTTTCAAAAGCTTTCAAAGCAAACTTTTCAAACACTCTGACGTATGAGTCGATCTGAAATTTTTCAAAGAAACTTTTAAACCCACATTGAAAAGCAAACAAAACAATTTTGAAAACATATGAGCAAGTATCTAAGAGCCCATGGATAACCATGGATAGAAAGGGTGCTAACACCTTCCCTTTCTATAACCCACCTCCCGAACCGAGAGCAATCTCTTTTAAGGAATTTTTCTGTGCTTTTGTCCTTTCCTATTGGAGAAAATAAAAGACGGTGGCGACTCTTGCTTACCGCGACATTTCGCGAACCAGCGTTAAACAGTCAGTTCCAGATCCACCGATCACACTTCCAAAACAACTTCAATGGTGAGGTTTGAATTTCTCAATATTTATTGACTAGGGCATGGAAATAAACTCATGAACCCATGAAGCAACCTGCTAAACCTCATTGCCTTTACCTACATTATTAACAAGTAAGACAAGCCAACATTGAATTTTATTAATTAGAAAGAAAATCAAAACAAAATATTCATGATCACAAAAGAAAACAAGTCAAGGTGCTTTGGGATTCCTCAAAAAGCAAAGCTAAATATAGGGAGAAGAACCAAAAGCCCGAATGTGATCTTGTTGTGATTGAATCAACATGCTATGATGAAGGGATCTTAGGGGCAAAAATTGGGGTACAACAGCTGCCCTTATTTAAGTTTCTTCTATCCGGAGATACGAAAGTTGAAAATCTTCGAGTCGACGTGATCGAAGATACTTAAATATAAAACAAACCCTATTTTTGGCCTTAAGATGCCATGCAAATGCTTATGCATATGCATGCATATGAACAGTACCAAAGAGACGCAAAGTATCACCAGGGATGCAACAAAAATAAAAAAAAACAAAGGAGCAACCCCACCAGGAAAATAAATCATTGATGGACCAAAAGAACTGAATCATAGGGGAAGATAACAAGCATTGGCGTTCACTGCCGATGGTCTAACAACTTTCACTGAAGGTAGAAAGAGAATATCATATCACCGTCGTTCACTGACGATGAACTATCAACGTTCACTGAAGATAGCAAAAAGATAACAAACACCGACGTTCACTGCCGATTGTCTACCAATGTTCACTGAAGGTAGAGAGAGAAAATCATATCATATCACTGTCGTTCACTAATGATGAACTATCAACGTTCACTGATGATAGCAAAAAGATAATAAACACTGATGTTCACTACCGATGCCCTACCAACATTCACTGAAGGTAGAAAGAGAAAATATATCATATAACCGTCGTTCACTGACGATGAACTATCAACGTTCACTGAAGATAGCAAAAAGATAATAAACATTGACGATCACTGCTGATGCCCTACCAACGTTCACTGAAGGTAGAAAGAGAAAATATATCATATCACCGCCGTTCACTGACGATGAACTATCAACGTTCACTGAAGATAGCAAAAAGATAATAAACATTGACGTTCACTGTTGATGCCCTACCAACGTTCACTGAAGGTAAAAAGAGAAAATATATCATATCACCGCCGTTCACTGACGATGAACTATCAACGTTCACTGAAGATAGCAAAAAGATAATAAACACCGACCTTCACTGCCGATGCCCTACCAACGTTCACTGAAGGTAGAAAGAGAAAATATATCATATCATCGTCGTTCACTGATGATGAACTATCAACATTCACTGAAGATAGCAAAAAGATAATAAACATCGACGTTCACTGCCGATACCCTACCAACGTTCACTAAAGGTAGAAAGAGAAAATATATCATCAAGTTTTCCCCAAAATTCTGGTGTTTCACTTAGAACGAGTCTCAACTTCTTCTTTAACCAAGGAAATTTGCCTGGAAAAGATTAAACATAAGTTGTCTCACATAAAGAGACTTGTTATTTGTGGTCACGGAGGTTTGCAGAAAGAAACGACCTTCTGGGGATAGAAATATGACTTCCTGGGGAAATGCCACGATATTCTTGCTGAGGAGATAAAGTCTTTTCGTGCAAAATAAATGCACAATCTAAAACTCAGAGTTTTCAGAAATCCAAAGTAAATAATATTGTCATGCAACCACAGATCCAAATCAGAAATAAACTGGGATGGAAGACAGCCAACAAAGATACATCCTTTGAGAAATAAACTCAAGAGGGAAAGCTGAATCCATCTAAGCAAGGAGAGTTGTAGGAAGGCCAGAGCAAAATGTCAATGAACAATGATTTGTCAATTTTAGCCATGTATTGATGTATGTATGAATGTATGAGTGCTTTCATGCGTATGCTGGTAAAACAAATACACAATCAGTAGGAACAAACAAACAAAACCACCTTAGGTACCAACAACACTTGGCTATACTTCAACCAGAAAGATCATTCCAAGAAAGGTAAAGGCCAACTACAGAAACCAAACCTATTGACTGCCTTTAACTTTGCTACAGAGAAACATAATTCGGAGGTAGATAAACCAAATAGATATCGGGATAGAACATCCTTCTTCCAGCTTCATCGGATAAACCAGTTTTTCCAAAAGTAACAGGCCTATTGGAGATGGCAAGACTAGCCTCAAATAAAGTAGACCGACGCTGAAACAATCAAACTTCACTGGGGAATTCAAGCCTACCTCCCTGGAGAAAAATGCGGATTGAAACTTACATCATGAAAACTTATTTCAATAAAAGATGCCCTAGGGTAGCCTTCTTGGGGAATAAATACCAACAATAATGCCAGTACTGCAGAAAGAGCGACATCTCAGCACATCAAGGGAATAGAACCTTTCATCATATGAGGGAAGACTTTGCTGGGGAATCTGGGATAGAGGCTTCTGACCATGCAAACCCAAAATCAAAAGTGAACCAAGACTTGACTGGGGAAAATGGGATCACAAACCCAATACTGCTCCTTACACCAATTGATATCGTCTTTAACTACCTGAGAAACATACAAATATCATGCGCATACCAGCAAAATGACCTGAGAGAACCTTTATGAGGGAAATAAATCTTCTCAAAACAACCGGAGTTTGTTCGTTCTTGGGATCATCATTTTTGTTGTCATTGTGTCATCACAAATCTCAAAGTAAATTGAATTATAAAGATCTCTTTTTTTTTTAAAAAAACAATTTTGTTTTTTTAATCTTTTTGCTTTGAAAGTTATTATCAGTAATAAATGGAGTCTTTGCAAGCTAAATAAAATAAGAACATAAAGAATTGGGTAAAAGCTTGAATTTCATTAATAGAATGGTAGTTTGCGAATGGCGAGACTCCATGGATGACTACAAAGTTTGGGAAATGGTAATACATAATGGAAAACATACATTGAAATACAATGACCACTATTCCCCCTAGAAACTTTTGAAATCCTGAGCAGCAGCTTTTGTTGAAGTATGGTGAGGATCTGAGAAGATTGTTGCTTCAACGATCAAGTCTTGTCTAACGTAGTTACTTGCCAAGAAAAATCCCTAACTTTTTCCTAAGCTTCCCATGCGGGTTTTCAACTTAGAGGGAAATTTATTCTGTTTATGTCTCTAATTTTTGCCTAGACCGCCCTTTCGGGTTTTCGGCCTACCGAGACGCTCCTTTTTGCATAAGCCGCCCTTTCGGGTTTTCAACTTAGCGAGCTATTCTTTTATTTCTTTATGCGGAGTATTTCTTGACTGCGTCAGCATTCATGGGACGTGGGAACTCCTCGCCATCCATAGTTTCAAGAATTAATGCACCACCAGAGAACACTTTCTTGACAACATACAGGCCTTCAAAATTGGGAGTCAACTTGCCTCTAGAATCAGTGTTGAAAGACATGATATTCGTGAGCACGAGGTCTCCTTCTCTGAATTCACGAGGTTTGACCTTTTTATCGAAAGCTTTCTTCTTTCTTTTCTGATATAACTGCCCATGACACAAAGTTGTCATTCTCTTTTCCTCAATCAAATTCAATTGGTCAAACCTGTTCTGGACCCATTCAGCCTCTGTCAATTTGGTTTCCATTATCACTCGCAACGAGGGAATCTCTACCTCGACAGGGAGTATAGCTTCCATTCCATACACTTGGGAGAACGGGCTTGCTCCTGTTGAAGTGCGAACAGATGTTCGATATCCATGCAGAGCAAAAGGGAGCATTTCATGCCAATCCTAATAAGTAACAACCATTTTCTGGATAATTCTCTTGATATTCTTATTAGCAGCTTCAATAGCCCCATTCATCTTTGGCCTGTATGGAGATGAATTGTGATGGACAATCTTGAATTCTTCACACAGTTCTATCATCATGTTGTTGTTCAAATTCGAGCCATTGTCAATGATGATTCTGCTCGGCATACCATACTGGCATATAAGATTATTCTTGATGAAACGCACACCCACCTGTTTGGTAACATTGGCATATGAAGAAGTCTCCACCCATTTGGTGAAGTAGTCAATTGCTACCAAGATAAAATGGTGCTCATTCGAAGCTTTGGGTTCTATCATCCCGATCATGTCTATACCCCACATAGAGAAAGGCCATGGGGAGGAAATCACATTGAGAAGTGTCGGAGGCACATGGACCTTGTTCGCATAGATCTGGCATTTATGGCACTTCTTTGCAAATTTGTAACAGTTAGATTCCATTGTCAACCAATAATAACCTGCCCTTAGCATATTTTTAGCCATCGAATGTCCATTAGCATGAGTGCCAAATGAACCTTCATGAATCTCATGCATCAACATGTTTGTTTCGTGTCTATCCACGCATCTGAGCAAGATCATGTCATAATTTCTCTTTTATAACACATTTTCACTGAGGAAGAAACTGCCTGCCAATCTTCTCAGTGTCTTTCTATCTTTCCTCGACGCACTAATCGGGTATTCCTGAGTCTGAATAAAATGCTTGATATCATAGTACCAAGGTTTTTCATCCGCTACCTCCTCTGTCGTAAACACATAAGTGGGCCTATCTAGCCGTCGAACTGTAATTCGAGGTATATCATTCCAAGTATTTACTTGGTACATGGAAGCCAGAGTTGCCAGAGCATCCGCCATTTGATTTTCATCTCTAGGGATGTGATGGAATTCAACTTTATTGAAGAAGGGTAATAATCTTCTAGCATAATCTTTGTAAGGAATCAAGCCAGGGTGACGAGTGTCCCATTCTACTTTAATCTGATTTATTACCAAAGCTGAATCACCATACACATCTAGAATTTTGATTCTGAGATAAATAAATTCCTCAAGACCCATGATGCAAGCCTCATATTCTGCCATATTATTAGTGCAATCAAATGTTAACCTCGGAGTAAAAGGAATGTTCGATCCATGAGGAGTAACAATCAAAACACCAATTCCTTTACCATAAGCATTCACCACTCCATCAAATATCATACTCCAACGAGATTCAGGGTCAGGGCCTTCCTCAGACAATGGTTTATCACAATCTTTCACTTTCAGGAAAATCACATCCTCATTGGGGAATTCATATTCTGCAGACTGATGATCTTCCACCGGTTGGTGAGCAAGGTAATCTACCAACACACTACTTTTAATAGCCTTTTGAGTGCGGTACTCGATATCATATTCAGATAACAACATCTGCCAGCAGATAATTCTCCCAGTAAGAGCAGGCATTTCAAAAATGTACTTGATTGGATCCATTTTGGAGATCAACCAAGTGGTATGATTCAACATATACTGCCGCAAATGCTTTGCCGCCCAGGCCAAAGCACAACATGTCTTTTCTAGCATGGAATACCGCGACTCCCAATCAGTGAATTTTTTGCTGAGATAATAAATGGCGAACTCCTTCTTCCTTCTTTCATCCTGTTGTCCCATAATACAACCCATGGATTTATCTAACACTGTTAGATACATAATCAATGGTCTTCCTTCTACGGGAGGGAGCAAGATAGGGGGTTCAAGCAGATATTCTTTAATACTCTCAAATGCCCTTTGGCAGTCATCCGTCCACACACAACCTTGATCTTTCTTTAACAACTTAAAGATCGGTTCACACGTTGCAGTCATGTGGGAAATAAATCTGGAAATATAATTCAAACGCCCGAGGAAACCTCTGACTTGCTTTTCAGTTCTTGGTGCTGGCATTTCTTGAATTGCTTTGACTTTATCAGAGTCAACTTCAATTCCTTTCTGGATAGCAATGAAACCCAACAATTTCTTCGATCGAACACTGAAGGTGCATTTATTTGGATTCAAGCGGAGACGATACTTCCTCAAACGCTGAAACAACATCAACAAATCTTCTATATGCCCTTTTCCAGTATGGGATTTGGCAATCATATCATCAACATATACTTCGATTTCTTTATGCATCAGATCATGGAATAGGGTTGTCATAGCCCTCTGGTACGTTGCACCAGCGTTCTTCAACCCGAAGGGCATCACTCTGTAACAGAATGTTCCCCAGGGTGTGATAAACGTTTTTTTTTTCATGTCCTCTAGAGCCATTCTTATTTGATTATACCCGGAATTTCCGTCCATGAACGAGAATACTTTTAATTTTGCTGTGTTGTCCACTAACATATCAATGTGTGGCAACTGAAAGTCATCTTTTGGACTAGCTTTATTTAGATCTCTATAATCTACGCACATGCGGACTTTTCCGTCTTTTTTCGGTACTGGGACAATATTGGCAATCCATTGAGGATACACTGATGTCACAAGAAAACCAGCATTAATCTACTTTAGGACCTCCTCTTTGATCTTTAGTGCCATATCTGGGTGGGTTCTTCTCAACTTTTGTTTAACCGGCGGACACTCTGGCTTCAACTACAAACGATGCTCGACAATATCTGTATCTAGACCAGGCATATCTTGATAAGACCAAGCAAAAATATCCACATACTCTTTCAATAGCTCAATCAACCCGCTCTTCACATCAGGATGCAACGATGCTCCAATCTTGACTTCCTTCGGATCTTCTTCTGAACCCAAATTGATCACTTCCAAAGGCTCCTTATATGGTTGAATGGTATTTTCCTCGTGCTCAAGGAACCGTGAGACCTCTTCTAGAATCTCATCATAATCTTCTTCTTCGGCCCCAAACACAGGACATTCAAAGTTGGGAGAGGGTGCAGGGTCATTGTATTCAACGGGTTTTTTAATTAATCTGCACATATGATTTATGATTGCTTTGAAACTGACACATATAACAAGTGATCATGCAGATTAATTTTCAGTTATTATTTATTTTGAAATGGTTTTTTTTAATTACCATTTTCCAAGAAAAAGCAGAAAATAAAGACATAATTTGGGAAGCAAAGACAACTTTTATTAATGATATTAAAAGTCACAGCAAACAGATAAGCCATACAACATTAATACTTCCACCTTGGGAAGAGTGAAAGCTTTTCAAGAAAAAAGAGATTAACAAAACAAATTACTTTGAAACATGTATGCAAGAAGCAACATCAATGGTGACCCAGTTCTGAACTCTGACTCCATGCGTCACATGATTCAGTACCTCCTGCTCTGCTCTATCCTCTTCAACAGCATTAATTCCATAATCAATTGGGTGGAGGTAGCCTATGCTGTAGAAAACATCATGATAACTGTTCACAGTAGACTTTGGCTTTAAACTTTCGTCTTCTCCATTCTTCGAAGAGAAACCCAAACCAATTTTGTTCTTGTTCACGGGTGGATCCACAATTCGTCCCCAAACAACATTATAACCATTACGCACAACCTGATGTGTGTCCTTCAGAGAAACCATAAAATTCTCATTTCACCTTATGTTGTCAATGGATAAGGCTTGGAACTGGGTTCCAACAGCAGCCTCATCCGCTTCTACGATACTGAAAGAGGACAGATGGGATATCAACAACGCCTGCTCCCCATTTATGATCACCACCTTCCCTTCACGCACAAACTTTAGCTTCTGATGCAGAGTTGAAGTGATAGCCCCTTCTTCATGTATCCATGGCCGTCCTAGCAAACAACTATATGCGGGAATAATTTCCATGACCTGGAAGGTTATCTGGAACAAATATGGTCCTATATGGATGGGTAAATCCACTTCACCGATGATAGATTTCCTCGACCCATCAAATGCTTTCACAATGATGCCACTCGGGTGCATAGGTGCTCCTTGATACTTTAACTTTGTGAGAGTACTCCTCGGTATAACATTCAACGCAGATCCATTATCAATTGGCACATTGGATAGCGAATCATTCTTACAGTTCATGGATATGTGGAGGGCCAGGTTGTGATTCCTCCCTTCGTCTGGTAACTCATCATCGCAGAAACTCAAGTTATTACATGACGTAATGTTTCCAATTACGCTGCTGAATTGATCTAATGGCATGTCACTCTCCACAAAAGCTTGGTCTAGTACTCTCATCAGTGATTCTCTATGAGCGGAGGAATTCATCAATAAAGCTAGGATAGATATCTTTGAAGGAGTCTGCAGTAGCTGATCTACAAATCTGTAGTCGCTCATCTTAAGTATCTTCAAAATATCATCCACTTATTTCTCTAATCTAGCTCCACTAGTCTCTCCTGTAGCCTTCTTAGGCTCATCATTCTCTGCAATTTTCTTTCCAGCAACAACATCTCTTCATAAACTGGCGCAAACACACGACGGCTACGGGTCACCCTGCTATTTTCAGCTATATTTCCAACAACAGCCATGGGCTGGATGGGAACTTCCACCCCATCTTCTAGAATTATAGCGTTGTATTTGTAAGGCACAACCTTATCTGATTTGTAGGGAATAAGACCTAGAAAACTAATTACCAATGGGGTAACAGCTGGTTTGCTATGGTACTCCACTTCCAAATGAGTGGGTGCACCAAAACAAGGCACAATGACGTTTACCTTTTCTTCAACACAATCAGTCATCAAAAAGTCATTTCTGGCAAACAAATCTTTGTCTGAAGAGAAATACTCATTCACGGAGGCATACTCTTCCTCTTACTCTTATGTTAAACAAAATTCAACCATATCAACCTCATGATAATCATCCCTCTGACCCATGATCTTGATAGTTCCATTGTCTAACAGCAACTAAACACCCTCCCTCACAATTGAACATCCTCGGGGATCTCGACAGCAAACTAGGCAAGATCCATATTGGTGTTCCACCTGACCAGCAGTACGGCAGAAGGTAGCATGCAGCTATACGAGATCCTCATTCAAATAATCCATATCGAAAATTCTGAATTCACCAGGACATCCAGAAACCATATTCACTTCCTCTTCATACTCTGCCCTAGGCCTGATTATATGGATTAAACTCTCATCCATTATCTCCTGTAAATCAGCCTTTATCTTCTCGCAACCCTGTATGTCTGTACTTCAAACAGCACAACCGGCATGGTCATGTATATAGTAACTGAATTCACAAAGGTCTGTGTGCATTTTCACCAAATCTCCTCTAACTAGATTAATGTCAAAAATCCGGAAGTCGTCTGGACAACCGGTCACCATATTTACAGCATTTACTCCCCCGTGCTTAGGTAGAGGATTATCTTTCACATTAGGTCCCATGTCTTTGAAAGATAGAATTCTAGACTTCACCAACCTTTGCACTTCAGTCCTCAAAGGATAAAAGTTCTCAACAGTATGCCCTGGTGCTCCCTGATGGAAAGCACACGTTTGGTATGCCTTATAATACCAAGGCAATGGTGATGGTACAACGAGAGATGGTCGTGTGTGAACCAACTTTTTATGAATTAATGTCGGTAGTAGCTCTGCATAGCTCATGGGAATAGGGTCATAGTTCTCCCTTCTCTGATTATTTCCTTGGTTCCCCTGCTGGGACGGTCTTTAATAAGCAACTGTAGTTGGAGCGGTACTCATCACAGGAGTAACTGAGGCGACTTGCTGGTGACGCTGATAATTCCTTCTAGGAGTGTTTACCCTCCTCTCTTGTATAACAGCATTTGTATCCCCTTCTTTCTTCTTGGTAAACCCATAAGATGGCTTCTTCACACCTTCGTATCCTTCACTCTTTGTTAAACGACCTTCTCTTACAGCCTCTTCTAAGCGGATATCCATTCCTACCATCTATGTAAAGTCACTTGGCACACTTGCTACCATCCTTTCGTAGTAGAAAGCTCCCAGCGTCTTCAGAAAAATCTTAGTCATTTCCTTCTCTTCCATGGGAGGAATCACTTGGGCAGCTACTTCGCGCCATCTCTGCGTATACTCTTTGTATGATTCCCTGTCTTTCTGAACCATGGCCCTAAGTTGGTCACGGTCGGGCACCATGTCCACATTGTACTTGTATTGTTTGATGAATGCTTCTCCTAAATCATTAAAAGTATGGATGTTAGCGCTGTCTAAACTCATATACCACTTCAACGTTGCGCCGGTGAAACTATCCTGAAAAAAGTGAATCAACAGACATTGATCATCAGTGTGGGTAGAAATTATTCTTACGTACATCACCAGGTGAGCACGAGGACAAGTGTTGCCCTTATACTTCTCAAATTCTGGGACCTTAAACTTAGCAGGTATCTTAACATTCAGGACAAAACATAGCTCATTCACATTCTGCCCGAATAGCTCTTTTCCCCTAAGAGCCTTCATCTCTCTTTGCATCTTATCAAACTGCTCTTGAAAATCATCCATTCTGTAATAAAGACCCAAGTCTTCACTCAGCGGAGGGAAAGGACGACACACATCTTCATTAATAAACGGAACCAAATTCACCGAAGGAGGTGCAGCGGGAACAGTATGCACCATAGGAGGTGCCAGAGTAACAACAGTCTAAACCACTGGAGTATCTTGAGGACCAAGATTGAAACCTTCAGGTGCAAAATTCTCTGGAATTCCCCACAGATAACCTTGAGGCATACGGTTTTGAACAACAGCCGGAGTAGAGGATACAGGAACAGTCAGAACTTCAGTATTTTCCCTTGTTGGTTGAGGTTAAATACTCGGTGGCTGATTCTGAGCAACCACCAGAGCTTCCATCAGAGTAGTCAAATTGGCCAAGTCGGCCTTCAAAGCAGAAACTTCTTCGCGCAGCTCGTGATTCTCCTGTTCTAAGTTGTCCATCTTCTTTTTGAAACTAACCCGAGTGTTGTAGTGATGAGTCAGCTTGCTGAATGAAGTAAAGAAGCTTGGTAAGACACCTGGGTATGCATAACAAATGCAAGAAATATGTGCAAGATTTAATTGCAAACATCAAAGTAATAAAGCTTTTGAAATACTGAAAAAATTTATTATAATAACTTCAAAATGGATTACAAGTTTCAATGATCCCAAGTACAAGATGAAAATTCAATCTAAAATCCTGAGAAAAAGAACTGATAGAGATCAATTTGTACGCTGGCGCTTCCCTGTGAGCCTGGCAATCTGAGCCCTCAACCTCTGGTTTTCTTCCACATGTCTGGTGGAAACCTCCTTCCAATCATCTGGATCAGGAAGTGAGTAATCAGCACCTGTTTGAGGCTTAGGGGAAAATAAATCCCCTTTCCTCTCCATAGACTCCACCGCTCGACTCTCATGGATCTCAATCAAATTTTCTTTCTCCTTCAAGTCTGCTTTATAGGAACTCTCTAAAGTTCGATACTTATTCTTCCAAGCATCCTTTTCCTATTGCATCCTAACCAAAGCGAGTTGCAGCTCTTCTAGATCATCTAATAAGGGAGGAGTGGTCTTCACAAACAGATCAGGCATGGCTGTCTCCCGAGTATACGGCATCTTTAACTGAATAGCTCTCGATCGAACCTTTTGAAGATATGGCTCCAAAGAAACAGCACCCCTAGGTCCCAAATCCTTCCTACTCTTCTTATGAATGTGACGCTAGGCCTTCGCAATGTGCTCGCTAGCTTCCCTGTGGTCTTTTCCCTCCTTCAGAAAGAAACTACTCAAATGAATAATATTCGGTTTATCCCTCATCGGATAACCAAGCTATCACCGTGCAAGAACAGGGTTATAGTTGATTCCTCCCATTGTACCAAGAAGCGGTACATTGGAGAAACTACCACAAATGTCAATAATATCCACATCCTGATAAGCTCAATGATACCAATCAATATCTGAGTGAGTAAGTTCCATGATCTTAGGAGCCCACCAGGATTCCTTCTTAACGTCCCAAAAAGAATCAGACTGAGGCATATGAGAGATGAACCACCGGTACAACAAAGGCGTGTAATAGATAATCATTCCCCCGTGATAAGAACTCCGAAGATGAACAGAGTAATAAGCATCACCCAACAGTGTAGGAACTGGGTTTCCAATCATGAAAATCCTAATAGCGTTAATGTCGACAAACTTGTCACTATTAGGAAATAAGAACAACCCGTAAGCAAGTAGAGCAAAGATGGCCTCAAAAGCAATTGTACTCTTCATTCCAGCAAAGTAACAAGCTTTCTCCAATAAAAACTGAGTTGGTAATCCTCTAATCCCTCCTTTAGTAGTCATATGGGCTTCCACCTCAGACTTCCCCAGATGGATCAAAGCAGAAATCTCATGTGGTTTTGGCTCGCCCTCCAAACCAGTAAAAGGAACACGATCAGTAACGGGTAAATCCAATAGATAAGAATACTCCTCCAGTGTAGGAATTAACTGATAATCGGGAAAAGTAAAGCAGTGATACATCGGATCATAGAACTGGACCAAGGTCGAGAGAATACCCTCCTTCATCTTCAGCTTCATGAGAGGAATATTGGATCCATACTTCTTCCGAAAGTCTGCAGAACACTCGATCTCTGGAATTAGACTGACCAACTCATCTATCTTGGGATCCTTGAAACTGTATTTCCCGGTCTTTCTCTTTCCAGAATCCATGGTTAAAAGTACCTGAGATATTCACAAATAGTCAACCTTTAAATCCCTTGAAATATTGTTTTCTTCAAAAGGTGCTTATGAGTGCATGGATGCATGATGCAACAATCACACACAAGATCACACATATAGGGTTCATAGGTTCAACTTCACGAGCATGAGGTCGAAGGTACTACCCATAAGGTGTTGATCTAAGAGTTATCACCTTTCGAACAAGGTTCTAGAGGTTCCCAGAGTCTACATCCTTCCTTCGGATATTACCAACTTCCTGATTAACTCGCTAATTAGTAATATTCTCAAGAAAGACTCGTCTGAGCGTAGCATCGCGTGACAACTATTTTCGGATTACTCCGTCATAGCTTCCGCACTACACCTAAGAGGCCAAGATGGGTTTGGTATTCTACGGTCCTCAGTTTCAGCAGGCTCCCAGGTCAAAAGCAGTACACCTTCCCGATTACTCGGTAAATGACACTACAATCAAAGGGGCCTCCACTGAGTGTGGGATCTCATGCCTCCTTTTTTAAGATTACTCCCTCAAAGTCAACATGACTATACCGCCCGTCCTATCTTAAAATTTGCCCAAGTCTGGGTACAGGACTTATGAGTAATCACCAAGCACCCTGAAAACCTTGAAAATCCAAACAAATATATATATATATATATATATATATATATATATATATATATATATATATATATATATATATATATATATATATATATATATATATATAAACAATAGCACATATACAGATATAAACAAAGATAGGCTTAACCCACTTAGGGATGGACCAGCAAGAGGACAATCTGTCCCCAGTGAAGTCGCCATTTTTTTTGTAGCGGTAGAAATGTTCAAGACTAAGTCATTGGATTGACTAGACTTTATACAAATCAAAAATAAAAAATTGCCACCGTGCTTTATTGTTTCCAAAGGAATGCGAAAAGAGAGAATAACCTAAAAAGAGGGGGAAAGATTCAAGGTAAGGGGGTTGGTTATGCAAAGGGAAGGTATTAGCACCTTAAACATCTACGGTACTCCGCAGGAACCTCTTTGAAAAATCTGTATATTTTGGCTATAAAAATGTGTTGTATAGAAATAGATGGTGGAGGTGAGAAGAGAAGTATTTTTTTATGATTTTTGCAGCCGCAATGGTTGCGAACCTTTAGTGCCTACGTACCACCTTTAGTGCAATAGGGGATTAGGGTACACGTAGTTCCTCTTTTAAAATTTGAAACACAAGTGTGTTGGTTAACTTTATGAGATAAGACATCATCGTCATTGTCCGTGTGGAAAATATACTTACTACCCACAATGATGAGGAAGGAGAATTTTCATCATCTCAAAGTGGAGGATATGGCTTGGATTTTAAAATCAACAATGTCTCACTCAACACCCAAGTGGAAAATATCTCACTTCACTACATATTGTAGAAGTATAGTTGTTTGCATCACTACAAGGATTGACAAGAGTCTAATCTTTTGAGAAAAGTTTAAAGATAAAAAGTCAAAGTGGAAAAATGGTTTTAAATGAGATTGATTGACTTTTAGTCTTCTCACAAAAATGTCAAGGTATTATTAAATTGATTGAAGTTTATTTATGAAAACATTTTTGAAAATTCATGGACATAAGTCCAAGTTTATTATGAAAGTGTTTCAAGTTTCAAAACAAGAAGAGTTTTCAAAAAAGGAGGGAGAGGATTTTTGAAATTAAAGAAGATGGGAGGAGAAGAAGAGGCTATCCTTAAGCATAAGGTAAAAGCTAAGGATAAGGACCATCTAACCAACAAGAAGCCAAAAAACTGGACATTATGAGCCAAGATAGAATTCTCATTCTTTGGATTAGAACCAAGCAAGCAAGGATAATAGACCTCTTGAGAGAACCAAAACTTCAAATGTATTAAGTCTTCACAAAAATTGGGCAGAGTAACGGTTGTATACGGGCGAATTCCAGATTACAAACAAAGTATGTAATCACAAAAAAAAACCTGAACATAGAAACAAACAAGCAACCCAATGTCTTTAGGTAAACCTCAAGAACTCCAGACAAAATAATCAGATAAGATCACAAGGTCTCATAGATAGGCCAAGGTTTCTAATCCTAAGTCCAAGAAAAAGTCCCATGCTCCATAATGCCAAGGATAGTAACCACATAGTCCAAGTGCCATTAAAATTTTTTTAGGGTTTATGTTGATTATTAAGTATCTTAAGAAAGGAAAAGAAAAGCTCAAGTGAGCAAAGTAAAAATGGCAAGAAAATAAATGCCCAAATGAGCAAAGATGAAAATGGCTTGAAACGTAAATGCTAAAAAAAATAGTACATAAAGCATAAAAATAATAAAAGTATAAGATAAAACAAATCAATAATTAGTGGTTAGTTAGATGACCATCTTGAAACTTGCATTTGGAACTCATTAGAAGATTGGTAGAACCAAAGCCTCCACACAACAAGTTGCATTTGCTTTTTGTCAAGTATATCATCCATTTGGAATTCTCACAAGTACCGTTTAATGATCAATGATGTTTAAGTGATCCGCATTGAACAAAGGTGTTGTAGATCCATTAGAGGATTGGTATAACAAAAGCCTCCACACAATGAATCTCAAGGTTATTGTATCAAAGAGATCAAATTAGCATACTTGGGATTGCAATCATAAGTTTGGGCCACGAATGATCATTTATTCGAATCGGAACAAAATTTAGCACTATGTTAAGCAATCGTAAGTGGACTTATATAGAAGTCGCACCTATTTTGAGGCCGGTCAATAGAAATCTATGCACCATTTTTTTTTAGACATGATATAGAGATCATACTACAACAACATTTAGTGCAATAAGAAGGGGGTAAGATGAAGAGGGATTAGGGTAAAAAGAATATACAAACCACATTTGAATTAAATTTTAATCAAACTATTATTAAAATCATTCATCCATTTTTTGTGGAGTTAAACTCAACACTATGGATCCAATGATGTTAATAAAGTTCATGATCCAAAACCTAACCCAAGTTCAGCCAGAAAATAATCACAAAATAATATCACATTTAATATATAGAAAAAAGGATTAAAAAACTGTTTTAAAAAATAGAAAATAATGAGAAAAATATTAATCATGTTCAAATTAATCATGAAATGAGAAGTAAGGCCAAAGAAAAATCAGAAATGGATCCAAATATTTTTATAAAAATTTTGGTGATTTTTAAAAGTCAGAAACTATTTTTAAACTATTTAAAATTTCTAAAACAAACATAAAATAGGTCGAAAATAGTAAACCTCAATATAAATTTCCATAAATTTTTCAGAAAGTCAAAAATATGCAAAATAATATTTATGAATTTTTCAAAAATTAAAAAATGTCAGGAAGTATTTTTTAAGTAATTAAAAGAAAGCAAATAATACAAAAAATATAAAAAAACCAAATTTCAAAATAAAAATGTGAAAAAATATTCATGAGATCAGAAATAATTCAAAGTATTTTTGTGAATTTTTTCATAATTTTTGGATGAAAAATAAAAGAGTTATGAATTTGTGAAAATTTAATCATGAAAAAATATATAATCAAAAAATAAAATAAAACTAAAAAGATGTGGACCATCAGATCATAGTCAAAATGCGTTAGTAAGCTAATCCAATGGACCAGACGCGTTGTACTTGATATGGACCTTAGTGAAATATACATGGGATCAGAAAAAGGGCAACCAATAAAATTAAAATGTTTGGCACGCTATCACTGGCTGAGACGAGACATGTCATCGTCTACAACCTCCAGACCCCCTGCAATGGGGATTTTGTGAGATCCTTCAAATGGAAAAATTAGGATCCCAGGCTAGCATCATTGAACTCGTCTCTTCAAGATGATTCTAACACAACCATCGCGCCAAATTTATATAAAGTATGGAGAGAGATATGAATCAAAAACCCAAAAAATAGCGAGCACCTTCAATCTGAGATTTCTCTCTCAATTCTCAATGGATTTAAAAATTGAAAGCATCATTATAATCAGAAGAAGGAGTAGAATAGATTAGTGCTTGATTTGGATCCAAATGGTAGAGAATTCTACCTTTTCGAAGTTCAAGTAAGAAGCTCTGAAACTGGACTTCTGTAGCTTGAATTATGGCTCGTTTTGATTGGTTTAGGTACTGGAGAGTTTATATGATGCTCAAGGATGATGAATGCGCAAAGAATTTTGGAAAAGATAGCTTAAATTTCAGAAATTGAATTCAAAAAAAGTGGGTTCGTGTGAGGTTTTGGCAGGGTGTTCTTGGCTCTCTAAGCTTAGGAAAATGGATGGGGGATGACCCTCTATTTATAGGGAAGTGAATGGGAGTAAAAATTTGAAGAAACAAGGAAATTTGGAGGGAAATTAAGTGAAGGTCGAGCACGAGTGAAGTGTGACTTCATTTCCATCAAAACTCAACCAAATCTCGCGTTTTGGGATGCTAATCACTTCTGGCAAGTTTTCTAAGCAAGTTTAAATCAAAAACACACATAAATCTTGTGTTTAGAAGTCACATTATGGATTTCAAAATTGTGACTTTGTGAAAAATTCAGTTTCAAGTTACCAAATTTAAATCCATGGCATTTCCAACTCAAGGAGTCTTAGGGCATAATTCTTGATGCTTTGAAAAAATGAGGTTACAAGCTTTGAAATGGATAAAGAATGGAACCAAATGGATGCTTGAGCTGAAAGTTACATGGAGTCAAAGTTGAAGAAAAAGAGTTGACTTTTCATACTTAGAAATATTTCAAATTCTTCTTCAAAAATGACCTATAATCTTTTGCATCCAAACATGGCCTTCCACTTGGAATTTGTTCTTGACAAAAAATATGCAATGAAGTAGATCTCTTGAATGACATTTTGAAACTTAAACCACTCAAAATATCCAAAAATTGATCAAGTTATGACTTGTTGAAGTTGGCCAAAAATCATGAAGTGACCTATAATCTTTTGTATCCTTAAGGCAACTTCTATCCATTTTCTATCTTTTCACATAAAAGAAGACAAAAATTACACATCTTCAAGATCATAATGGAAAATGAATGGACTCAAGGTGATAAAAATGGACCAAGTTATGACCATTTGAAATCACATATGGAAATTTGTGGATTCATCTGGATTACTTATAATCTTTCTTCTTCACCAAGTTCCTTCCATATGAAAACTCCTTGGAACTTTTGAAGTGATTTTTTGATAACCCTTTGAAGAGAAATATGTCTTTGGAATCACTCAAAAATACCAAAAGGTGAGCAAGATATGCTCCTTTGAAGTTCAAAACTTTAGCTTCTAGATCAAGATAAAGCTTTGAGGAACTTTGACAAGTTTGAACAAACTTCTTGTGCCAATATTCTTGTTTTGTGAATAGAAATTGTTGAGGATGATTATGAGGACTCATAGCCACCAAAACCACTTCCATATCTTGAAATTTGAGAGAAATATGCTCTTGTGACAAATAGGAACAAGACCTTGTCCAATCATGACAACTTCTTCCATCAACCCCTTGTACTTTTGAATCAATTTTGATAACTTTGAAATATTTTGAACCAAAATAAGCCTTGTCATGCCATTTCTTCCAAAACAACTTCAATGGTGAGGTTTGAATTTCTCAATATTTATTGACTAGGGCATGGAAATAAACTCATGAACCCATGAAGCAACCTGCTAAACCTCACTGCCTTTATCTACATTATTAACAAGTAAGACAAGCCAACATTGCATTTTATTAATTAGAAAGAAAATCAAAACAAAATATTCATGATCACAAAAGAAAACAAGTCAAGGTGCTTTGGGATTCCTCAAAAAGCAAAGCTAAAGATATGGAGAAAAACCAAAATCCCTAATGTGATCTTGTTGTGATTGAATCAACATGGTGTGATGAAAGGATCTGAGGGGCAAAAATTGGGGTACAACACCTCTAAACAAACACCATCAAAGATCAAGTACAACAACTTGAGTCAAGGGCTACAACCCACTTGACATGGTGAGCTTAATTCTCGTAGAAGGACATCCACCGATACAAAGTTCTCCAATCAAAATTGTAAGTGACCACTAATATTTACCCTGCGAGATCCTTTAAAACATGCTTCCACATATCATGCATCATATCATGACAGGTTTCTCCCATACATGCCTCCTTATCTTCCTACTGTTTATATCAATAAGATGGATATGGGACAAACAGTGAAAGATCTACAAGCTCAAAACGCTCAGTTCCAACAAATGTTCATGGCCATGGCTAAGGGGCAAGAGGACCTGAAGACTCTCCTTCTCAAAGACAAGAAGAATAAGCCTAAGAAGTCAGTAGGCGTCCTGAACTTGGGAAAAAGACTTAAGGGACCAGTCAATGGACCTCTAGATCTTCCAACTTCATCCAACATGGGGGATAGTCATGAAGAAGACAATAGTCTGGAGATTGATGAAGTCGAAGCTAACTACTCTGAGGAACAATATCCTCCCGCTGATGACAAGTACAAACAGTTAGAAGATTTCCTCATTGCTATGGAAATTCAGCAGATACCTGGCTTGGATTTAGGAGACATGGGTTTGGTGTCTGGAGTGGTCATCCCGCCAAAGTTCAAAATCCCTACCTTTGCCCTGTACGATGGAGTCTCTTGCCCTAAGATGCACTTAAAGTCTTATGTCCGTAAGATTCAACCATACACAATTGATCCGAAGCTTTGGATCCATTTTTTCCAAGAGAGCTTGGTAGGGACTCAACTTTAATGGTTCTATCAATTGGAGATTTCTCGCATCCACACTTGGGAGGATTTAGCTGTTGCTTTCTATAAGAAGTACCAGTATAACACTGATCTTACACCAACTCATGTGCAATTGCAGAACATGACCATGGGTTCCAACGAGAGCTTCAAAGGATACGCCCAAAGGTGGAGAGGTTTGGCTGGTAGGGTGCAACCCTCTTTAACTAATAGGGAGCTGATTGACATCTTCATGGGAACTTTGACAGGACCTTTCTTTAAACACCTAATCGGGAGCTCCTAGGTCGGGTTCACCGAGCTAATACTTACTGGCGAAATAGTCGAAGCTGGCATCAAAAGCGGTAAAATCCAACGGGGTGCATCCTCGAGTATAGGGAAACAACCATTCATCGGTAAGAAAGATTTTGATGTTATGTACAGTCAAAAAGGTCATAACCGGGGCAACCACGATCAACACGTAGGAGTAATCCTGATATCTAATCCTACACCTGCTCAACAAAGACATGGGCATCAGCGTAAAGAGGTTGCGCCTAAAAGACAATTTACTAAGATCAACATGTCACTGGCTCAAGCGCTACAACACATGTTAAAGGAAGAATTGATTACGTTAAAGGCTCCTCTCCGGAACCCCAACACTTCTTCTCTTATTTATCATCCCAATGAAAGGTGTGCATACCACTCTGATAGTCTAGGACATGACACAAACAGTTGTTGGGCTCTGAAGAACAAGATCTAAGATATGATTAATGCCAAGGAGATTGAGTTCGACCCTCCAGAGGTTCCTAACGTGATCACTGCTCTTATGCCAAATCTTTAAGAGCATCCTGTTCATTTTGAATTTTCAATTGTAATGTCTTTTTTGTTCAAACATTTATCTATTAATGTCGAACTTTATTTCATTAATGCATTGCATATGTTTGTATTGAATTAATCCATTCGTTTTCATTATATTTGAACTATGATTTTTACTCCCTTTATGATATTCAACGTTTGTTTTAAAAGTTGCAAGCCTTTAGAGGAAGGATGACGAAAACAAATATATTAATCGCATACAGTATGCTTTTGGACACACCTTGCTGACGATGTACAGGCGTTCTTTCAATTCCTAAACACTAGAGTTATAAGGAGGATAATCCCTAGTCAACCCCTTCGAGCCAAAGAAGTAGAAGTTTTCTTTTTTACACAAATTGAAACCTTTAATCAAAACCTGGGGCAGGGTAGTCTCTCAGTTAGTTCAAACGCGTGTTCAGTACACAACGAATGACATCAAAAACATTCCTTCTGAACTAAAAGATGGTGATGGTTCCCTATTAAATAGGCAGTCATTATATCTCAAAAGAAAAGCCCACTAAGTCAAAACCCACTAAGTCAAAACCCACAAAGGAGACTTAAAGAAAACAGGGGCGTCCCGCTGACTGTAATCTCAAAAACAAGAACAGTCGGGCAAAATCAGGGATAATAAATCAAAAAAGATGTCACTACAAAACCCTCTACAACATGGAAAATATGGCAAAAAATGACTGCCTTCCGACAAACTTAACTTGTTTGAACCATCACTATAGCGCCATTCTAGACTCAATTGGAGTTCAAACACACAATTAACTGAGTTTAGGACTGAAGAACATCACGAAGAACGGGTGGGTACAATTACACTTTGAGCCTTATCCTTTGTTTCTTAAACCGTGAACATAGGCTACTTTACAACCTTTCAAAGTCCTAATTGAAGCATGGGTTAGTTCGAAAGCATACTGTTACAAAAGGTATCCTGACTCCTGTAACGCTTACTCTAAATCCTGATTTAAATTCACATACTTGCAAAATTCTTGTATCTGCTAAAAGGCATTTTCAAAACTTCAAGACAAGCATAAACTTTGCAATATTTTGAATATCGTTGTTGCATATGGCTAATTGTTTGACAATAGAGAAATTCACACGACGAATATTCAGAAAATGAAATCTCTCTCAATAAACAGAATCACTTCAAATAGAAAGACGCTTACAATGACAAATCTCTCATAATCAAGGGGTATGGCATGACCATTGTCTAACACATCTGCGGCAGTCAAGTCGAGATTCAAAGAATCTCTCAAAGAATTGTTGAATAACCAGGGGGAAATCTCCATAGGTATCACTCAAGGGGCAATGTTACGTTGATCATGAGTTTGAAAAAAATCCAGTATGAAGACTTATGGTACCATCAAATTGCTTGTCTGTACCAAGAGTATCAGATGGTGTCAGTATCATGTCTTCGGATCCTCCCATGGCAGTTCTTAGAAAATTCTGAGACTTGACCAAAGATCTTGGGTACCACCAATTTGTTCGTCTATGCCAGTACTATCAGATGGTGTCAGTATCAGGTCTTCAGTTTCTTCCACAACAGTCTTAGAAAATATCTCTAGGAAGTTCAGGGCTACCGAAAATGTGATCAAAATCTCAAGCATTGAGGTGCACCAGATTAACTCTGGGGGAAAACAGGCTCCCACATAAAGGTTCATGTGCGACCAAGCAAACATTTTTTGGCATTACTACAACACTTACTACTAGGGGCAGTGACAAATATCCCTAATATCCTTGTCATTGGATGACTCCCAGCCAGAGTTTCAATCTCTGAAAACTTCTCACCAGCTGAGGCAACCTCAAGAATCCTCGATGATTTTCCCCAGTGAAGCAGACACCTCTCCAACAGACCGACAACAGGGTTTATTTCCCCAACAAACTACAGATTCCCTAGCTTGAGTTTGCCTCTTCGACTACTACAAATCAAAGGACCACAACTCCTCTTCCCCAGTAGACTACTCTATAATCCCCAGCAAGTTACTGTGAAGCCTGGAACCGACCAGATATCAGTTCAACTTCGCTCCCCAATAGAGCAACAAACAACTGAGACTCCTGAAATTTTTTCCCAAGCAAGAATCAACACTCTCCACAGAGTTTTCAACATTCCCAGTGGAGCTCTCCTCAAACAACCAAGCAGGAATCCTTGGTGGAAATATTCTAAGCAAAGTTTGAAGGCTCACCTACTATTTAACAGCAGTCCGGGATTTAATGAATCCCCAGAATTTGTCAAGGATTTATTTTCCCAGACAAAGATACATTCAAATAACATTTCACCCTTCATGCATCATATTACATACATGACAAGTGCATACGACACAATCTCATTTATTTTGAGAACATCATTGCACCATGCTTTTCATACATCATGACATTGCATACAGCTAACATTTTACCTTTTTTAGGAAAAGGTTAATCAACAGATGGCTATTGTCAATAATCTTCAAAAGGTCGGAAATTAATACCTATAACAAGCCAGGGCAATTATCTACACGAATGTAATACACCAAAATTGTCCTACCCTCTCACTTTTATCTGGCTTATGCATCGTCATGTACATACTCATCCATTAGGTCATCTAATGCATCATGCATACACTAATAATCAAGGTTTGGTATTTGAATCAAGGGTCATGGAGATCAAGGTTTCGCTTGTACATTAGCATTTCTCTATCTTTTGTAGGGTTTGTTTCAACTAAGAAATCTCAAGAATCTTGATAAGGGTTTATGCCCTATACTCAATAACATCCGATGAATGCTCACGAATTGAATGTACATCATCAGAGATTCTTGTCTCTTCAAGACTTTGGCTTCACTAATCTATCATGTGAAAGAACTAAATGGTTGCTTACAGCATAAGGCATTCCCAAGTCTCATCCCAAGGACCATGAGCTAGGGAATAGAGACTCTACAAGCATCATTTTCATGTACTCGTCATCATCATTTGATTAGGGCTTATTTCCCTAATCAATGTGCTATTCAAGGGAAATTCTCAGTGAAGTCTTGAGTTCATCAATGGATATCATCATTTAAGGGATTTAATCAAAATGGAAGTTATTAAAGGAAACTTGGTGGTATACGTGGCAAATTAAGGTTTCATTGGATTAAGGTTTCTTATAAGAGCTTATGTTTACCTAAAGCTCTCAGGGATCATGGACAAAGATGCATTTCGTGGTGTTGCAGTGATCAATTAATTTTAGAGATTAATGATCAGTATAAGGTGTCTCACTTTAATAATCAGAACTACAGTTATGTTATCAACTTAAGGGTGTTACAAGTCTTCCTACTATGTCTTATACGAACCTTTGAATTTTCATCCATGATTTCATTCAAATTGTTATGGGCAAGGAAGGAACCAAAAATATTTCATTTGAAGACATTCAAGCATCCAAAATTGTGAGGTTGAAGAAAAAGATTAAGGTTATGCAAGTTGCAATTTGAAGATTGTTTTGAAATGTCAAATAAAAGCATTTGAAAGATGAAAGTCCTCTTACATTCTTAAAGATCAAGACTTCATGAGTCAACCAATGAAAAGTGCTTGAAACCTAGAAAGAGAAAGATGTTTCGGAAAATGTATCATTTGGATTTACAAGGTTACAATACAAGATTACGGTGTATTGCCATGTTTCAAGAACTTTGTTACCTTGCCAAGTTTTCAAATACTTCATTCCAATTACGCCACAAAAGAAAACTCAAGTATATTACAAGAATGCTTCAAGTTTGCATTGACATCCCTCAAGTTTCATCTACAACATTCATAGTTACATTCAAGTTACACGTAAAACAAAGCATAAACTTATCCTAAGTCTTCAAGAACGGCTCCATGGCCAACTCTTCTTCCGAACAACTCTTCATACCACTCGCTACAATGTGCTGAACCATGATATTTTCATCATTTCCTTCAAACCTCTTGCCATGAAAACATGTCCGTATCACCCAAATCAGCCCTGCCATTTTGAAACAAACAGAAGAAAAACAAGTTAACCGCAACATAAAACGGGCCAGCTCATAAAATCCAAAGTAAACAATTAACTAACAATCCATTAAGTAATCTCAAACCAAAAAAAAAACCTCCAACAGCAAAAACCCATTCAAAAAAGCATCTAACATAACTTTAGCTCCCTAATTAACCTATGACAGAAAGAAGAAGGGGAAGAGAGGAATAACAGAACCTCAACTAATTTCCAGAAAAAAAACTCCAAACCTAAACAATAACCAAAGTCCCAACTGTTTCCTGACCATTCCTAGCAAACTCAAACAGAATTCTAACCACCTCTCAACTGCCAGAAATAACAAAAAAACAGAATTCTGACTAAACCCCCACCAATTATCCACATCCATGTAACCATATCCCAACTGATCTAACTGTTAACAGAACTATTTCCAACTAACAGCGTAAGCCCTAACCGTTTTCTAAGCCAATTTCCATAACCACTTCTAACAGAATGTCAGCTCCCTAACTACCATAAATGCTCTCAAGCGACCCCTAATTGTCAATCTATAACCAACGGTAACAGAATATAACAAAAATGGAGAAAGATGGAGAGGATGGGCGGTTATTCACAGTTTATCTACACAGAGAAAACGACCCAAAAACCTATCTACCTATTCTCTATGTAATTCATGGCAGAAGTTCAGAGAAAGATATCAAGAACTCACTGGAAAACTCCCTTTTCTTTCTATGCTTTCTCTGAAAAAGGCTCCTCGATCACCTTCAGTTTCAACCTCCATCAAGCATTCTAATCATTTCAGAAGAATCACTATCTGTGATGCGGTGGGAGAACTGACTTGGGATTTTGCGTTTGTGTTCGCAATTGTTCGGTTTAGCAAGAGTCGCCACTGACTTTTTATTTTATCCTAAGGAAAGGTCAAAAAGCACAGGAAAGACCTTTGAGATGTATTCTTGGGTTCGAGGGGTAGATTATGAAAAGGGAAGGTGCTAGCACCCTTTTCATCCATGGTTTTCTATGGGCTCTTAGTTACTTGTTTAGATCACTTGCCTTTGCTTTTCAATTGTTTGAAATAGTGCTTTGTGTGTGTGGTTTTGAAAATGCTTTGAAAAAGAGGCCTTGTCTAGGCAACCTTTGTAATGATTCTTGTTCGAATATATACAAAGGTGTGTGTCTTTTTGAAAAGATATTTCAATGTTTTGAAAGTTGTTTTAAAATTGTGTTGTGAGGTGTGTTTGAAAATAGCAAGGATGTTTTGCAAGCTTTTTGATCAAGTAACTAAGAGTTGTCTACCCTATTTTACTCAAAGACCTTTCTTATGTTTTCAACCCTTTTGATAGTGTTATTTCACCATTGTATTTGGCGAATAACTTTGTGTTAGGATGTTAAACGGGACAGGCACGGGTCATTGCATACAATCATTGAAAGCAACTTGTGAGACGCTCTAGAAATTTTGTAAGGGACGAGATCTTTTTATCGAAGGCAACATCGAGGGTCATCGAGGGACTATGATCTTTGTTTATCGAAGGGGCATTTGCTAGAGTGTCTCATACTCGTGGGACATGATTGCATTTTCCGAGGCAACAAGTGAGGTTACCCTAGAGGTGCAAGTGTGAATTGTGTATTGATTTTCATGCATTTATTCTTGTATTAGGTTATCTAGCGATTGATTTTAGATCTTCGCATACAAACCCTAATTACTATACAGTATATTGAAAGTAATAAATTGCGGGAATTTAAAGTCTAAGTTATTACAAAAAGTATTTGGGGATGGTGGTACAATTATTTACAAATGGGGATGAGTCTCATAAGAATAATAATGTCCGAATATGTGTTACAACCAAATCGAACTGTCGCAATTCAATGTAAAATTATAACGAATTAAGGAAAATCAAAGAACTATGAGATGCATGTATTTATTTACAAATGAACAAATAAAAATTTTAACCTAATAAAGATTAAGTATTATTATTATTATTTTTGTGTTTTTATTAATTGTGAAAAGTAAAGTTTTTAAAGAAAAAAAAATTATTTAAATTAAAGTTTCTATTGTGTATTTTTATTAAACGTAACAAATATTAAAGAAAACTAATATTGAGAAAATCCAAATAAAAATTAAACTATTATGTGTTCCTTATTATTAACAAAATAAATCATTTAGAAAGAAAATAATTGAAAGAGTATTAGTTTAAAATGAAAGGAAAGAAATTTAGTCAAGAAAGGGGTGGGCTCAGTTTGTTGGATTTGGCCCCAATTAACAAATTAGAAAGAAAAGGGGGGTTGCGTGCTTAAGTGAAACCGTTGGGCTTTAGGAAATGGTTGGGAGCGGGTCAGGCCCAAAATGAATTGTACAATGTTTTGTTTTGGGGTTCACTCAGTTTTACGGTTTGCAAGCCTTGGCCACAGCGGCGCCGCTCTTGCTCTTCTTCTTCTCTGTTTCATCTTTCTCTTCTCAGGCCATAACGCTGATCCTTCCTCAAACCTCCAGATTACCAGAGCGCCACCCTAGCCCTCTCCTCTCCAAGACGGTCCAAGGCATTTGTTTGATCGGTACAATTTTATCTTGTTTTGATTCTTAGGGTTTTTACAGTTTGCATTCATTTGATTTTCTTGATTTTGTTCAGATTTGTTTTCTAATCCATGGTTGATATGAAAATGATGCAGTGTAGGGGGTGAGAAAACTTACCTTAAGAGATCTTTCTGGAAAATGGAGGGAGAGGGGAAATGGGTTAGACCGGCAGCGCTCTTGGTGGCCAGAGGGCGGAGGATGAAGATAATATGATGCTTGGTAACCCTCTTTCTTTCTTCTTTGAAGGTTAACGATGATCTTGACTCTGAGACCCTTTGTTGTTCTTTGAATGTTTGATAATAAAAATTGTTGTTTGCTTTTTTCGTTGCTGATGATGAGTATTCCTGAAAACTGTTTGCTTCTGAATCTCTTCCTTTTTTATGTTGATGATGAACTTAGCTTCTGAAACTTGCTTGTTTCTAACTTTTGTTGATGATGAACTTAGCTTCTGAAAAAACTGCTTGTTTGAACTGAGCTTGATGATTTGTGGTTGTTTTTTGTTAGTGATGAAAATGTGTTCTGAAAATCTATATTGTTTTGCTTCTAAAACTCTTCCTCTCTCCTTGTTGATCCTGATTGTTTGATGATGATGATTCTGAAAACTTGTTATTGTTGTTTGCTTTTGACTTTTGTTGATGGACACAACCTGAAACTTGTTTGCTTGCTTTGGCAAAACTTGATGATTTTTGTTACAGGCTGTGTGTTTCACAGTTTGGTTTTGACAGGTTTGCAGGCTGTTTGTGTTTGGCCTTGTTGAGTTGGTTTTGCAACTGTAGTTTGCAGTTTCAAATGCAGGCTTGCAATTTGAGATGCAAGTTTGCAGTTTGAGATGTAGGTTTTGCAGTTTATAATGCAGGCTTGCTGATTGCAGTTTGGAAATGTTTGTAGGTTCTTTTTGTTTGGCCTGTGAGCAGGTTTTGCTATAGCTTGCAGTTTCAAATGTAGGCTTGGTTTGGGCCAGCTGCAGGTTTAGCAGTTTTGAGCAGTTTTGCTAAAACAGGTTTGCAAGTTTAGTCTTACAGGTTCGCAGTTTGTAATGCGGGCTTGTGATTTTTGCAAGCAGGTTTAGCAGTTATGGAACTACAGGTTCTGGGCCTGTTTGCTTGGCTTACAGTTTTGCAAGGTTTGGCTTGCAGTTTTGGACTGTAGGTTGTGGTTTCACAGTTTGTAAGCTGTGCAGATTTTTGGCTAAGTATTTTCCTCCCCTGGACTATTATACAATCTTCTCTCTTTTATATCTTTTTGTTTCTTTGATAACTTGAAAAACCTGCCTCCTACCAACACTGCAAACTCTTTTCACTAAAAGGTCCTCTCTTTCTCTCTCTCTCTCTATCTCTCTCTATCTCTCATAAGCATTTTTTGCTTATTATATTTAATTCTGAAAAGTTTGTCTAGGCTGGAAAGTGATGATGGCTAGGACAAGCCTCTTTGGCTTGTAACTTGGTTTATCTCTCTGCATTGTGTACTTCTGATTGCATATTTTCTGCATTGTGTACTTTGTTGCTTTTGCTAGTTGTTATGCTTCTTGACAATTCTGCATTCAGTTTGGTTAATGCATTGTTTAGTTAGCTTGCCATGCTTGCTTATGTTTGCCTTGCTGACTTGGTTTGACCACTGCAGTTTGGTTTAGTTTGCAGTACACTTTGATTTGCCTTGCAACTTGCCAATTTTTTTGCATTTGAACCAATTGTATGCTTGCAATTTATTTCTTTTATTTTTCTCTCTGTGAATCGAGAAGAGCGATCTTCTTGTGATTTGCAGAGAGGAAAATAAAATATGATGAACATAGCATTCTGATTCCGGCCGGCAAACTTTAATGATGATTTTCTTTATTCCTTTTCTGCTTGAAAAATCTTATACTAATTTCTTTTTCTCTGTCTTTTGCAGGTACGTACCAATTGGACGCTAGAGGAAGCAGTAGAAGTCAAAGACCTTAGGAGATTAGGCTTAGATTTATTTTTTCATTTATTGTAAACAAATATTATTTTAAATACTATAAGTTGTAATCTTATAATATTCAAATAAATTTTGTAACAACATTTGAAGTAAATAAAAGTCTTTATCCAAAAGAAAATTTCTACTGTCAAATATCTTTTCAATTCTTCCTTGCATGTTTACTTAATTATTTAAGACTCTTAAATCAAAATAATTGAAACTGTGTCCCAATAATTCTAATCCAGATAAAATAAATAATCAACAAACTTTGCAGTCTCGCAACCTTGCATCAATCACAATACGCATGGTATTCCAATTAACATATGCATTATACAGTTAAACAAACAAGAATTCCATTAAACGGTAAACCTTTCACTCCACTAATCAAGAAGATGCCTTAATGTTCCAAACAAAAGTCTCAGCTCTTATCTCAGATAATCAGGCTTTGAGAATAATCAATAAATTTGAACAAGCATTTTTTGAGGATTCGATTTCTTCTGAGAGATGTGAGAGAAAACCCTAATCCTAGATTACTGCCAAAGAAAGATTTGTATGATCGATTCCTGAGTCAATATCAACAAAATTAGAGAAAACCCTAATTCTGGATTGACTGATAAAGAAAAGTATGTTTGACCGATTCTTGAGCCAATCTTAAAACTCAAAGAAAAACCCTAGGGTTGTGATTTTCTTGTGAAAAAGGGAGGGCAAATTTTGGGGTACAACAGTTGCCCCTGTTCAATCTTCTTGAACCTGAAGAGTTATATTGGCAATTTCGCCGTTCGTGACTCGGAGGTAAAAGATGATTGGACACCAGAGTGCCCATAAATTTGCACTCGTCAAAGCATAGTTGAGGGAATGGGCTTAAAGATGCCATTTGGAGATGTGACAGAACCTTGTCAGAGATGGGCTTAAAGATGCCATTCAAGAATGTTTGTTGAACTGTATGTTGTAGGTGAAAGAATGAGTATTAGAAAGGTATCTGTGTTTGGAACGTCTCTGAGCTAGGGGTATGAATAAGCAATAGATTAACAACCATGTTTGGAGAATCCGTAAACTGTTTTCAAAAGTTGAATCTGAACAAGCAATAGATGGACATCCCTGTTTGGAAGCACCCGTAAACTGTTTTCATGATTCTGAATTTGAAGCTTGCTAATCTTATCCTGAAAAGGGTAAAATGTTAGCTGAACCACAAAGTTATGTTGCATGAAATATATGATGAAATGTATGTGTTATATCAATGTTTATGATATATGAATGCAATATATGCGCATGTAAGCTGATTAGCCGTCTTGCTGAGGAAGATAAATCCTGGATAGCTGGTGATAATAAAAACTTTGACCGCTGTCGGTGAAAATAAATCCTTGACTGCTGATGGGGATTGAAAATCCTTTGATCATTGAGAATGAGAAGTCCTGGGACAACTATTGAAGAGTATGTGTGTCTTCAAGATTTTTGACAACCTCTGCGGGGAGAAGTTATACTGCTGGGGAAAGTCAGGAGTTTGGATTGTATACCAATCTACTGGGGATTCCTATTTTGTCGTTTGAGGAGAACTCCGCGGGGAATATCTGGAAACTCTGGAGAATTGAGAACGAGAATCTTCATTCTGCCAGGGGGATTTGTGTTGAGGAGCCAAGAACGAGAATCTTCGATCTGTAGGGGATTAAAAACTCTGACAAATTTATGCTGAGGGTAAATGGAGCTCTGGTAACTTCACTGGAGAATCAAGGATAAGAGTCTTGATTTTTTCGGGGAGTAAAAACTATGACAAATTTATGCTGAGGGTAAATGAAGCTCTGGCAACTTCACTGGATAATCAAGGATAAGAATCTTGATTTTGTCGGGGAGTAAAAACTTTGTGGGGAGCAGCTGTACTGCTGAAGAGTAGCTATCCTGTTGGAGAGTAAAACTCAGGACTCTGGAAAAAGCTTATTCTTGTTTGGAAGAAGTTTAGGACTTAAAGTTGTACGCCACTTTGAGAATGAGAGTCTTCATTCTGTCGGGAATATCGAGGATTCAAGTTATATACCACTTTGAGAATGAGAATCTTCATTCTGTCGGGAATATCAGGAATTGAGGCTATATACCACTTTGAGAATGAGAATCTTCATTCTGTCGAGAATATCAGAAATCCAGGTTATATACCACTTTGAGAATGAGAACCTTCATTCTGTCGGGAATATCAAGAATCCAGGTTATATGCCACTTGGAGAATGAGAATCTTCATTCTATCGGGAATATCAGGAGGTTGGGTGTATATACCACTTTGAGAATGAGAATCTTCATTCTGTTAAGGGTATCAGGAGTTTGGGAGTATACCAATCTCTTGAGGTTTCAAGGTTGAGAATCTTCATTCTGTTAAGGGTATCAGGAGCTTGGGAGTATACCAATCTCTTGAGGTTTCAAGGATGAGAATCTTCATTCTATTAAGGGTATCAGGAGCTTGGGAGTATACCAATCTCTTGAGGTTTCAAGGATGAGAATCTTCATTCTTGAGAGAAACAGAATTTTAGGAGCTTCATTTGTCCATTATTCTGCTGGTGGGTTGTTTCTGTTGAGATTTAGGAATTCGTTCGTAATTCAACTAAAGTAAAAACTTTATCACTTGAATTTGATTGTACCTTCCCTGAAAGGCAAAAGTTAGTGGCATATATCAAATAATGATGTTCTCAAAATAAATGAGATTGCGTCATATGACGGCCTGATGTACAGAGGTGTAATGTTTTTCAAGACGACCTTTCGCTGGGGAAAATAAATCGCAAACTGGTGAAGGAGAAAGGAGTTGGATTCTTCATCAGAATAACTCGCTGAGAGATTTATCTGAAATATCAAAACCCGGAATAACTTCCACTGGCATAAGAATCAGGGAGATCTTAGTGTCGATCTGAATGAACCAGAGAGGGTCTTGGGTTAACTCTGATTCAACCGGATGATGGAGGAATCTCTGACGACTGTAACTTTCAACGGGTGATGAAGGAATCTTCGACAACCGTAACTTCCAACAGGTGATGAAGGAATCTTCGACGACCGTAACTTCCAACAGGTGATGAAGGAATCTTTGCCTGCTGATCAATCTGCATATGTCATGAACATTGTTGAAATGTAATTTTGTTTTAGAGAATAAATCCTTGACAAGTGTTGGCGAAATAAACCCATGAATGTTGGTCCGCTAGAGAGGTGATAAACTTCTCGAGGATGCTTGAATTCCTTTTCAGAAAAATTTTGGAGAGATTCGTCACTGCCCCTAGTATCAAATGTTTATGGCAACGCCAAGAAACTTGGATTGTACGTAACCCTTTGATGAGATTGACGTTTTAATGCCCCAAGTGATGGTGAGGGAGACTTGCCCCAGGTTAATCTGCAATTGAGAGATTTATTGAAATCTTGACTGGACTGCCCCAGGTTTACTGGACTTTGAAAGATTCGTTGAAATCTTAACTAGACTGCCCCAGATTTACTGGACAATACCATACCAAGTCCCCCATTGTTGATGGGAGATTTTTGCAACGGGAATGTCATCCCACTTGAAGTGATTTTATTCACTGAGAGATCTTTCGTTCATCCGAACATTCACTGTATGAATTTCTTTGCTGTCAAACAAATAGCCATGTGCAAACAACAATAAATAATGCAAAGTTTATGCTTGTCTCAAAGTTTTAAAAATGTGCTTTTTAGCAGAAAACTTTTTATAAGACAAATTCAACAAAATATTTGGAGCAAAGCCTTACAGGAGTCAGGATACCTTTTGTAACAGTATGCTTTCGAACTTACCCATGCTTCAATTAGGACTTTTGAAGGGTTGTAAAGTGGCTTGGTTCACGGTTTAAGAAACAAAGGATAAAGGCCCAAAGTATATTTGTACCCACCCGCTCTTCATGATGTTCTTCAATCCTAAACTCAGTTAATTGCGCGTCGAACTCTATTCGAGTTTGGAACGACGTTTTGGTGATGATTCACACAAGTTGTATTTGTTGGAAGGCAGTCATTTTTTGCAACATTTTTCATGTTGTTGAGGATTTATAACGACCTCTTTCTTTTGGTTTTTTATCCCTAATTTTTGCCTGACTGTTCTTGTTTACGAGATTACAGTCAGCGGGATGCCCCAGCTTTCTTAAGCCTCCTTTGTAGGTTTTGGCTCAGTGGGCTTTTCTCTTTTGAGAGATGATGACTGCCTATGAGATAAGGAACCATCACTGTCTTTTGGTTCCAAAGGAATGTTCTTGATGTCATTCGTTGTATTACGAACTGAGAGTTAGCAACTTTAATGTGCATCTTAAATTAAGTGAGAGACTACCCTGCCCCAGGTTTGATTGAAAGGTTTCAAATTGTGTTAAAACAGAAAACTTCTACTTCTTTGGCTCGAAGGGGTTGACTAGGGATTATCTTCCTTATAACTCCAGTGTTTAGGATTTGAAAGAAACGTCTGTAAATCGTCAGCAAGGTCTGTCCAAAAGCATATTGTATGAGATTATGGCATTGTTTCGTCATCCTCCCTCTAAAGGCTTGTAGCTTTTTGCAAGAGTTAAAAATCATAAAGAAAGTAGAAAGCATAGTTCAAGAATAGTGAAAACGAATGGATGAATTCAATACAAACATATGCAATGCATTAATGAAACAGAGTTTGACATCAATAGATAATTGTTTGAATAACAAAAGAAATTACAACTTGAAAATTTAAATGAAACAAAAGTCTCTTAGTTCGAACTTGTCATTTCAGGTGGAGAACCCTCAGCGAAATATTTTTATCTCGCCATCCGGCATGAATTTCAGCACTCCTCTGTCAATCAAGTCTTGAATTTTGTTTTTCAAAGCCCAACAGTCGTCGGTGTCATGTCCAGGACTATAGGAGTGGTATACATAAAATGCGCCGGGGTGATTGCCAGGAGCAGAGGTATTGGGATTCCGAATAGGATCCTTTAAAGCAATCAGATTGACCTCTAACAAGCGTTTCCATATTAGATATGATGGTATGTCAGTCTAAGTGAAATGTCTTCCAGATGTATTTTGCTTACACCGATTACTCCGTTGATGCTGGCGAGGTTGTTGTTGGGCTTGTGACCCTGAAGCAAGTTGAGGAGCCTTTCCCTTGTCTTATTGAATGATGACTTGATCTTCAACCCTAGTTGTTTGCCCCACTTGGTTATCTTGAAGCAGTTTGTTGACGAGGACCCTGAGCTCTTCTTGTCTTTGAGCCAGGTCTTCAATGAGAGCCATCTGGCCCACCAGTTATCCCATCATCTGGATCTTCATTGTTGCCAACTCAATTTGTAGCCCTTCCAATTTATCATTCCTGATGCCTCCTGGATTCCCTAGTACCATGCCCCTTGTGAGGAGAGCTTTCACTTCTTCTTGCCCCTGGGACAGGTTCAAGAACATTTCTTGAAGTTGAGCGTTTTGAGCCTGGATATCTTCGACAGTTCTCTCTAGAGTCATCTCTACTTAAATAAACAGTAGGAGAATAAGGAAACCTGAAAGGAAAAACCTGTCATGATATAATGCATGATATGTGATGCATGTTTTCAAGAATCTCTCGGGGTAAACACAAGAAAATGTTAGAGATTGAACTTCGATCAGCATGTTTGATTGGAGAACTTTGTATCGGTGGATGTCTTTCCACGAGAATCAAGCTCACCATGTCAAGTGGGTGATAGTCCTTGATTCAAGTTGTTGCACTTGATCTTTGACGGCGTTTGTTTAGAGGAAGATGAATTCTCTTGCCCTTTGGTAGACGTCTGGTTCAACATGACCCTGCATCAAAGACCCTTGAGATCCTTGAAATGGTTATTGAAAATGATATGGTATGATGTTATGTACAGGTATGCAAAAGTAAGCCAGTGTATATACAGGTAATCATATTCACATAAAGCAGACAAGTCCTTAGTTTTAGGCTTGCATGGGGTTCATAGGTAAGTACCCTCTTGAAGTTAGTTGGCTCAACCTGTCCTATAAATAGTAACCGGGTTCTAAGGAGCTCAATATCACTGGATTATTTTTTGTGTTCATTGTTTTGGTTTAGCCACTTTATTGGCGACCAAAATATTCCAAGAAAACAATCCTCAATGAGTGTAGTATCGAGTGTCTACCAACTTCGGACTGCACCAAAGCCGGTCACCTCAGTACCCCTAAAAAGGCCAAGATGGTCAAATAAGGTTCTTAAAGTTCGTTAGTGCTTCAGGACATCACTCAGCGGCCCCGTATTCTCTTTGATTGACTCAAAGGCTACCGGTACCCATAAATATGTTGCACTAACGTAGCCACTACTTCAACCATGTCGGTATACCCCGCACAGTTCCCTCACAGTTTATTGCTACTTACCTAAAAGGTGCCCCTAAATCCGGGTATAGGATTTAAAACAAACCCAAACAAGGAACGCAAAAAGTAAAGCAATCAAAGCAATCAAGGTAAGCATGTAAAGGTGATCTCAAACCCTAAGGTAACCCCACTTTTAGAATCGATCGCCAGCAGAGTCGCCAGTTCTGTGATGCGGTGGGAGAACTGACTTGGTATTTTGCGTTTGTGTTCGCAATTGTTTGGTTTAGCAAGAGTCGCCACCGACTTTTTATTTTATCCTAAGGAAAGGTCAAAAAGCACAGGAAAGACCTTTGAGATGTTTTCTTGGGTTCGGGGGGTAGATTATGAAAAGGGAAGGTGCTAGCATCCTTTTCATCCATGGTTTTCCATGGGCTCTTAGTTACTTGTTTAGATCACTTGCCTTTGCTTTTCAATTGTTTGAAATAGTGCTTTGTGTGTGTGGTTTTGAAAATGCTTTGAAAAAGAGGCCTTATCTAGGCAACCTTTGTAATGATTCTTGTTCGAATATATACAAAGGTGTGTGTCTTTTTGAAAAGATATTTCAATGTTTTGAAAGTTGTTTTGAAATTGTGTTGTGAGGTGTGTTTGAAAATAGCAAGGATGTTTTGCAAGCTTTTTGATCAAGTAACTAAGAGTTGTCTACCCTATTTTACTCAAAGATATTTCTTATGTTTTCAACCCTTTTGACAGTTTTAATTCACCATTGTATTTGGCGAATAACTTTGTGTTAGGATGTTAAACGGGACAGGCACGGGTCATCGCATACAATCATTGAAAGCAACTTGTGAGACGCTCTAGCAATTTAATAAGGGACAAGATCTTTTTATCGAAGGCAACATCGAGGGTCATCGAGGGACTACGATCTTTGTTTATCGAAGGGGCATTTGCTAGAGTGTCTCATACTCGTGGGACATGATTGCATTTTCCGAGGCAACAAGTGAGGTTACCCTAGAGGTGCAAGTGTGAATTCTGTATTGATTTTCATGCATTTATTCTTGTATTAGGTTATCTAGCGATGGATTTTAGATCTTTGCATACAAACCCTAATTACTATACAGTATATTGAAAGCAATAAATTGCAGGAATTTAAAGTCTAAGTTATTACAAAAAGTATCCGGGGATGGGAGTACAATTATTTACAAATGGGGAGGAGTCTCATAAGAATAATAATGTCCGAATATGTGTTACAACCAAATCGAACTGTCACAATTCAATGTAAAATTATAACGAATTAAGGAAAATCAAAGAACTATGAGATGCATGTATTTATTTACAAATGAACAAATAAAAATTTTAACCTAATAAAGATTAAGTATTTTTTTTTTTTGTGTTTTTATTAATTGTGAAAAGTAAAGTTTTTAAAGAAAGAAAAATTATTTAAATTAAAGTTTCTATTGTGTATTTTTATTAAACTTAACAAATATTAAAGAAAACTAATATTGAGAAAATCCAAATAAAAATTAAACTATTATTTGTTCCTTATTATTAACAAAATAAATCATTTAGAAAGAAAATAATTGAAAGAGTATTAGTTTAAAATGAAAGGAAAGAAATTTAGTCAAGAAAGGGGTGGGCTTAGTTTGTTGGATTTGGCCCCAATTAACAAATTAGAAAGAAAAGGGGGCTGCATGCTTAAGTGAAACCGTTGGGCTTTAGGAAATGGTTGGGAGCGGGTCAGGCCCAAAATGAATTGTACAATGTTTTGTTTTGGGGTTCACTCAGTTTTAGGGTTTGCAAGCCTTGGCCACAGCGGCGTCGCTCTTGCTCTTCTTCTTCTCTGTTTCATCTTTCTCTTCTCAGGCCATAACGCTGATCCTTCCTCAAACCTCCAGATTTCCAGAGCGCCACCCTAGCCCTCTCCTATCCACGACGGTCCAAGGCATTTGTTTGATCGGTACAATTTTATCTTGTTTTGATTCTTAGGGTTTTTACAGTTTGCATTCATTTGATTTTCTTGATTTTGTTCAGATTTGTTTTCTAATCCATGGTTGTTATGAACATGATGCAGTGTAGGGGGTGAGAAAACTTACCTTGAGAGATCTTTCTGGAAAATGGAGGGAGAGGGGAAATGGGTTAGACCGGCTGCGCTCTTGGTGGCCAGAGGGCGGAGGATGAAGATGAGATGATGCTTGGTAACCCTCTTTCTTTCTTCTTTGAAGGTTAATGATGATCTTAACTCTGAGACCCTTTGTTGTTCTTTGAATGTTTGATGATGAAAACAGTTGTTTGCTTTTTTCGTTGTTAATGATGAGTATTCCTGAAAATTGTTTGCTTCTGAATCTCTTCCTTTTTGATGTTGATGATGAACTTAGCTTCTGAAACTTGCTTGTTTCTGACTTTTGTTGATGATGAACTTAGCTTCTGAAAAAACTGCTTGTTTGAACTGAGCTTGATGATTTGTGGTTGTTTTTTGTTAATGATGAAAATGTGTTCTGAAACTCTATATTGTTTTGCTTCTAAAACTCTTCCTCTCTCCTTGTTGATCTTGATTGTTTGATGATGATGATTCTGAAAACTTGCTATTGTTGTTTGCTTTTGACTTTTGTTGATGGACACAACCTGAAACTTGTTTGCTTGCTTTGGCAAAACTTGATGATTTTTGTTACAGGCTGTGTGTTTCACAGTTTGGTCTTGACAGGTTTGCAGGTTGTTTGTGTTTGGCCTTGTTGAGCTGGTTTTGCAACTGTAGTTTGCAGTTTCAAATGCAGGCTTGCAATTTGAGATGCAAGTTTGCAGTTTGAGATGTAGGTTTTGCAGTTTGTAATGCAGGCTTGCTGATTGCAGTTTGGAAATGTTTGTAGGTTCTTTTTGTTATGCCTATGAGCAGGTTTTGCTATAGCTTGCTGTTTCAAATGCAGGCTTGGTTTGGGCCAGCTGCAGGTTTAGCAGTTTTGAGCAGTTTTGCTAAAACAGGTTTGCAGGTTTGGTCTTACAGGTTTGCAGTTTGTAATGCAGGCTTATGATTTTTACAAGCAGGTTTAGCAGTTATGGAACTACAGGTTCTGGGCCTGTTTGCTTGGCTTACAGTTTTGCAAGGTTTGGCTTGCAGTTTTGGACTGTAGGTTGTGGTTTCACAGTTTGCAAGCTGTGCAGATTTTTGGCTAAGTATTTTCCTCCCCTGGACTGTTATACAGTCTCCTCTCTTTTATATCTTTTTATTTCTTTGATAACTTGAAAAACCTGCCTCCTGCCAAAACTGCAAACTCTTTTCACTAAAAGGTCCTCTCTTTCTCTCTCTCTCTCTCTCTCATAAGCATTTTTTGCTTATTATATTTAATTCCGAAAAGTTTGTCTAGGCTGGAAAGTGATGATGGCTAGGACAAGCCTCTTTGGCTTGTAACTTGGTTTATCTCTCTGCATTTTGTATTTTTGATTGCATATTTTCTGCATTGTGTACTTTTTTGCTTTTGCTAGTTGCTATGCTTCTTGACAATTCTACATTCAGTTTGGTTAATGCATTGTTTAGTTAGCTTGCCATGCTTGCTTATGTTTGCCTTGCTTACATGGTTTGACCACTGCAGTTTGGTTTAGTTTGCAGTACACTTTGCTTTGCCTTGCAACTTGCCTATGTTTTTGCATTTGAACCAATTGTATGCTTGCAATTTATTTCTTTTATTTTTCTCTCTGTGAACCGAGAAGAGCGATCTTCTTGTGATTTGCAGAGAGGAAAATAAAATATGATGAACATAGCATTCTGATTCCGGCCGGCAAACTTTAATGATGATTTTCTTTTTTCCAATTCTACTTGAAAATTCTTATACTAATTTCTTTTTCTCTGTCTTTTGCAGGTATGTACCAATTGGATGCTAGAGGAAGCAGTAGAAGTCAAAGACCTTAGGAGATTAGGCTTAGATTTATTTTTTCATTTATTGTAAACAAATATTATTTTAAATATTATAAGTTGTAATCTTATAATATTCGAATAAATTTTGTAACAACATTTGAAGTAAATAAAAGTCTTTATCCAAAAGAAAATTTCTACTGTCAAATATCTTTTCAATTCTTCCTTGCATGTTTATTTAATTATTTAAGACTCTTAAATCAAAATAATTGAAACTGTGTCCCAATAATTCTAATCCAGATAAAATAAATAATCAACAAACTTTGCAGTCTCGCAACCTTGCATCAATCAAAATACGCATGGTATTCCAATTAACATATGCATTGTACAGTTAAACAAACAAGCATTCCATTAAACGGTAAACCTTTCACTCCACTAATTAAGCAGATGCCTTAATGTTTCAAACAAAAGTCTCAGCTCTTATCCCAGATAATCAGGCTTTGAGAACAATCAGTAAATTTGAACAAGAATTTTCTGAGGATTCGATTTCTTCTGAGAGATGTGAGAGAAAACCCTAATCCTGGATTACTGCCAAAGAAAGTTTTGTCTGATCGATTCCTGAGTCAATATCAACAAAATCAGAGAAAACCCTAATTCTGGATTGACTGATAAAGAAAAGTCTGTTTGACCGATTCTTGAGCCAATCTTAAAAATCAGAGAAAAACCCTAGGATTGTGATTTTCTTGTGAAAAAGGGAGGGCAAATTTTGGGGTACAACACTATCCACAAAGTATCTTAGAGCTCCAAAATTTCCTATGCACATCATCTTCTTCACGAAGTTCCAACTGCTTCAACAGATTCAAGCCAACATCCTTCAACTTTCATCATCACCAACAACTCTACTTTTCTTTATCATCTTCCTCGATGCATATGCAATCAAGCAACAACACTGCCCCAATCAAGAACAACAAATTCTCACAATTAGAGAAATGCACAAAAATGAGGGAAAGGGGAATAAAACTAAAACTTACCTTGAATTCCTCATTCTTCAATTACCAAAAATATCTTAGAGCTCCACATTTTTCTCTCTGCGCTTTCTTCATCATCAATACCATAAATTTCCCCTGACACCTTATTCTTCTTAAAAGAGTATCAAAGCATCTGCATCTTTCATCACCTTCACCAACGAACCTTCGGAATCCTCAATCCATGGTGTTTGCATCATAATCGACAACAACGTCCAATCGGAATCTCAACAACAACACATCACACGTTATCAACTACGCCTTCTTCAACTCTTCCCTCTACACCCACACTAAATAGACGACAACTACAGTTCAGAAAGAATTATGTGGACACGAATAAGAACTCAGAAGAAGGATAAAAGAGAATAAAAATAGTGACCAAAAAGCTTGCCTCTGAAGTTCAACCATCTTCGCTGTCTTTGCGGTTCTATCGCCATTCGATTGCAAACCATAGATCCATGGAAACTGACGAAATTTGAGGAGGTAAAAGAGGTACCTAGACTTAAGTCGTGTACTCGATTTGGATAGATGCTTAAAGGGGGGCTTCAATTCGAGAAAGTGTGGCCATCATTCGGTGACAGCAGTGCTCATGACGGCGGCTAGAAGTCACAATCATTGGAGAGCATCGAAAGAGAGGGAGAAGAGAATCGAGCTCTCGAAGAAGCTGAACGGCCACGAATCAAGAAACAATTGGGTTGGTGTTGTTGAAGATCAATGGACCGAGCCATCCTCTTCATTGAGCCCATGATAACTTTTTTATTTGGAGCTGAATGGCTTGTGCACAAAAATGTTGATGGATTAGGCATATGGGCCTGCACTGTTAATCACCACATTAGTTTAGTGCCAATTTCGGTGTGAGAATTGTTGAAGAATTTCAAGAGGTTTTGAAGCTAACTAAGAGCATAATTGTCATCAAATAAATCTGAGGATGCTTTTAATGGAGTTTTCTTATTGCTTGTGTCGTTATGAAGAGGCAACGGACCTTCTCCGTTCGGTATCATCGTGGCCTTATTTTATTCCTCATTTCCACACTTTACCGCTTTTCTAGATACCATGAGAAGTAGGAAATAAAGAGTGTGTGCTCGAAGTCGCAGTTTAAAGACCTGTAGCAAGCATTCTGCATTTCATTTGCTATATGCGTTGTGCTTGTGCTTGTTTCTGTGATTGTTGATCGATGAGTCACTCAATTTAGAAATTGAGATCACGACTTCGCTCTCAGTGCATGCTCCCTATAGAATTTTATCTCTTTCCTTTATTTCTTGTTGATTGATGAGTCACTCAATTTAGAATTTGAGATCACGACTTCGCTCTCACTTCATGTTCCCAATAGGATAGTTTTGTTAGAATTTCTTTGGCATGTTAACCTAGATAGAATCTCTCTAGGTGTGCTCTCTTGAGCTTATTGGCTTGTTTGCTTTATCCTTGTACATACCATGTTCCCTTGGGATGTGCTTGCTCCGTTCGGATGCAAGTTAGACCTTAGGTTGCAAACCATGCATGCTAACATTAGGTAGACGTTTCCCTTTTGTTAATCCAAACCTTAGGACCACCATTGTATGATAACATTAGGTTAGAAATAGGCTAGTCTCCCTTATACTCTTTTCTTCCCCTTTTCCATATGCATCTAAAACTAAAACTTCTTTTCTTAGCAAATCAAAACATGCTAATCATACATAAACCCTTCTTTTCAAGGTAATAAAACACAAACCAATTCAAACCATTTTGTACGCTCGAGCACCTTTTCTCTAAAACCCTTTTCAGGTAAGGACATGATTAATTTACTTATGTGTCAACGCATAAGTCTCCAAAGGTCGAGCTGCAGCAGAAGGCGGAATTAACATTGTCCATAAAAAAACACAAACAAACAAAAACATGTGAGCCAAACTGCGGTAGCTCTTATTCCTCAAAAAGGATACGTAGGCATTGGGGTAGGGCCTAAGCAAGTACAATTTTATTTTCCCAACATTCTTTTCTCATTTCTTTCGCATACATTCTCCCTTCAATAGTATAGTAAACAGTAAGCATAGATTGAACACACCCATAAGATAGATAACAAGAGTGGATATCATAGAGTACTACGGGCTTGTGGGGTGCTAATACCTTCCCCTCGCGTAACAGAATCCCTTACCCGATATCTCGGTCGCAAGATCGTGACTTCTCCCTTCTCAGTTTTTCTCGATGTTTACCTTTCCCTTCATGTGGGATAAAAGACGTTCGATGGCGACTTCATTGTTTGATGATTTTCAGCTAGTTGTTTCAGATGGAGACTTCACTGGGGATAGGTCGACCAAATGCTGGTCCATCTCGGAGTCGCTTATAGCTCTTGTTTCCTTTCTTTGGGTGTTTATTTTTATGCTTTCAGTTTATTCACTCATTTTGTATATACTTGAGCATATGTATGCATTGCATTTTACTATCTTCCATATACTACTGCGGTACTGGAGCTGCTTCTTGATTGGGTTGGGATGTAACTATTGAGGTAAAAGGCCCAATACCCAGGCCAGAGTGCACTAGGACACTAGGAATAGAGTAGGGGAATGACGGATATAGGACGTGGTCCGACTAGTGTAGTCATTTCATATACCACGCTCGGATGAGGTTCAATTGGAGGTACTTTCATCATGCACGTCTGTGTTGCGATGATTTTACTTTCATGCAAACCCGTGATTTTCGAGTTACCATTGCCTTACCCTGACCTAGTCTTCACCCATGAGTAGGGAGGGAATTATTATTACAGGTACAGTTGGTGACTATGTTCAGAAGGTTACTCATGTTTAGATGGTGACTATACCCAAACGATGGCTATCGGTTCTAATGGTTATGATCTGAATTTTTATCGGTGACTGCGAGGTTCTTAGATTTATTTTCTATGTTCCTGACTTGTTTATTTTGAGGTTCATTCGGGCCATCGATCTTGGTATTCTCAACATGTTAAGAAAAGGCTCAATAGTATTTGATGTTCCAGAAGCCTTGATCCCATAAAATTGATGATCTACATGGTACTCGGTTCTTATATGTGCGGAAGCTATGCCGAACCTTTGACTGTTAGAACATAGTTTGATTCTATAACCCTTAGTTATAGTTTTGATGATAACAAATACAAAGAACAAATATGCACTCTAAAATTATGTTATTTTGTATGCAGAAGTTTTGACCAAAGCTGCATCATAAGTTAAGCTATAGAAGCTACACGCTGAGGTATTCAGAATTTGTGCTGAAGAATGATGATCAGAACCTACGCTTAAGTGAAGTAAACTCTGATTCTGAACAGAAGGATTATAATCTAAGTCATCAATGTTCTGAAGCATCAGCAACAGGAAAGGATGTAAGATTCTGAAGCATTATTATTCAATCAAGACAGCATCAATTACAACGGCTTCATTCAGACAGGATCTTCTCAAAATGGAAATTGTGTTAATGACAATTATCACGCTTAATGATGAACAGGATTCCATTGTCTATATAAACAAGACAAGAGATCAAATCGTTCACGATTTGCCAACGCTAATGCAATACAATTCAAAACACTACGAGCTTACTCATCTATATTCTACACTCTAAATTTTTGTAAACTATCACAGTTGTGATAACTATTTTTGTAACGAAAAACAACTACACATAATTCTTGTATCTTTGATTAAGATAGTTGTTCCTTGAGATTAACCGGATTGTGGTTGTACTCAAGAGGACTTTGAGAGTTGTCAAAGTAGTGATTGTAATTTGTTTGTGATTAGTGGATTAATTCCTTGTTGGAGAGAGGTGAAATCACCTTGACGAGTGGACTGGAGTAGTTTGAGATCAAACGAACCAGGATAAAAATATTGTGTCATTGCGCATTTGATTTCAAGTTTTCAATTCAACCCCCTCCCCCCCCCCCCCCTTCTTGTGTTTTTCACTTCTTCAATTGGCATCAGAGCGCCTGGTTCTGAGTTAATACACTTAATCGTGTCAATACAAGATCCAAGCTTCAGAAAAACACTATGGTGGGACCAAGCCAAAACATCAACAATGACTACCATGAAGACAAGGACAGAATCAGTGGCAAACCTCCAGTCTTTGATGGAGAAAATTTTGACTACTGGAAAGACAGAATTGAGAGCTTATTTCTAGCCCATGATGTTGATCTATGGGACATGGTAACTGATGGATACACACATCCAGTGGATGGATGAGGTCAGAAGATAGACAGAAAAATGATGTCTGACCAGCAAAAACGTGAATTCAGAAACCATCACAAAGCCAGAACAATACTCCTCAGTGTTATCTCATACTCAGAATATGAGAAAATCTCAAACGGAGAGACAGCCAAAACCATGTTTGACTCTCTGAGAATGACGCATGAAGGCAACATACAAGTCAAAGAAACCAAGGCCATTGTGCTCATTCAGAAGTATGAGGCATTCAAGATGGAAGATAGTGAATCAATAGAAGCAATGTTCTCAAGATTCCAGATCCTTGTTGTTGGGCTGAAGGTTCTTGACAAAGGATATTCTACTGTTGATCACGTAAAGAAGATCATCAGAAGTCTACCCAAGTAATGGAGGCCAATGGTCACAGCACTTAAGCTAGCCAAAGATCTCAGCAAGATATCTCTGGAGGAACTTGTCAGCTCCCTTAGAAGTCACGAGATAGAGCTAGAAGAAGATGAGCCTCAAAAGCAAGGTAAGCTACTAGCTTTAAAATCTAACAAAAAATCTGATTCTAAGGTTTTGTAGGCTATGGAAGAAACCTCTGATGGATCCTCATCAGAAGAAGATGAATTGTCTCTCCTCTCCAGAAGGGTGAATCAACTGTGGAAGCAGAGACAACGGAGATTCAGAAATCCTAGAAGATCATAGAATCAAAATGAACCCTCATCCAGATACAGAAAGTCTGAATCTTCCTCTGGACACAGAAGATCTGAAGGTTCTTCAGGACACAGAAAGTCAAATAACAAGGACATCATCTGTTATGAGTGCAATGAGCAAGGGCATTACAAAAGTTACTGTCCAAGGCTTCAGAAGGAGAAGCCCAAAAATAAGTTCTTCAAGGAAAAGAAGAAAAGCCTTATTGCAACATGGGACGATTCGGACACCTCTGAAGTTGACTCATAGTCAGATGATGAAAGAAAAACATAGCTCTCATGGCAAACGTGTTAGAAGACAGTGAAGCTTCTGGTTCAGACTCAGAATCAGACACTGAACAGGTATTCCCTGACTTCACTATAAACTTTACTAAGGCTGAACTTGCAGAAAGTCTAAATGAAATTCTGGAAAGGTATCAGCAAATCAGAGTCAAATTCAAGAACCTAAAAAGGGATCTTGTCTCTGACTCTGAAAAGACTTAGAGTCTCAAATTAGAAAATTCTGAGTTAAAAGAAAAAGTTTCAAAATTAGAAAATGATTTATAAAACTCTCAGAAGGAAATAATCTCAGAGACTCCCAGTAATGCTGATGAGATCGTCAAAGAGTATGATCACAGCTTTCAGAAGTTTCTGGCTAAAAACATAGATAGAAGCAAGATGGCTTCGATGATCTATGGAGTTAGAAGAAATGGTAGAAAAGGGATAGGATATTAAGGTAAGGTACCTACACCTAAGAAAGTCATGGACTTAGTCATAAAACACACACCACTAAAATCACACTTCATATATGGGCACACACACGACATCAAATACACCAGTAATGATTACTCTGTCAAACCAAAATTCAACCAGAATTTTGGTAAAACTAAAAAACCAGGACCCAAGAAGATATGGGTACCTGAGGACAAAATTATATATGTAGCATATATCTTTAGCAGCAAGGCTAAAACACCAGTCAATGTACCTGGACTCTGGCTACTCTCAGTACATGACGGGAAGAAGGCATATGTTCAAAAGCCTGGAACTTAAACCTGGAGGCTACATGGGCTTTGGAGGAAACCAAAGAGGAAAGATCATTGGCTCTGGAACAGTAGGTAATGGAAATATTCCCTCTATAAATAATGTGTTATTAGTTGATGGATTAATGCATAACCTGTTATCTATAAGTCAATTAAGTGATAACGGTTATGATATAATCTTTAATCAAAATTCATGAAAAGTTGTTAGTCAGAAAGATGGAACTACCCTTTTTAATGGAAAGAGGAAAAACAACATTTATAAGATAAAACTTTCTGAACTAAAGAGTCAAAATGTAAAATGCCTTCTTTCTGTTAACAACGAGCAATGGGTCTGGCACAGAAGATTGGGGCATGTTAGTATGAGAAGAATATCTCAGATTAACAAACTCAATCTGGTCAGAGGACTATCTAATTTGAAGTTCAACTCAAATGCTCTGTGTGAAGCATGCCAGAAAGGAAAATTTGCAAAACCTGCTTTTAAATCTAAAAATGTTGTTTCCACCTCTAAGCCATTAGAACTTCTGCACATAGACTTATTTGGACCAGTAAAAACTGCGTCTGTCAGTGTCAAGAAGTATGGGTTAGTGATCATATATGACTATAGCAGATGGACGTGGGTAAAGTTCTTAAGACAAAAGGATGAGTCACACTCTGTGTTTGTTGCCTTCTGTAACCAAGTTCATAATGAAAAGGATCTTAGAATTATCAAAGTCAGAAGTGATCATGGTGGGGTATTTGAAAATAAAAATTTTGAATCTTTTTTTAATGAAAAAGGCATCTTGCATGACTTCTCTTGTCCTAGAACTCCCCAACAAAATGGAGTTGTAGAACGAAAGAACAGAACACTGCAAGAAATGGCCAGAACCATGATCAGTGAGACTAACATTGCTAAGATCTTCTGGGCAGAGGAAATTAACACAGCGTGTTACATTCAGAATAGAATCTCTATAAGACCTATTCTGGAAAAGACTCCATATGAATTGTGGAAGAACAGAAGGCCCAACATTTCTTATTTCCATCCTTTTGGATGCACTTGTTTCATTTTGAATACTAAAAATTATCTGAACAAGTTTGACTCTAAAGCACAAAAGTGTATCATGTTACGATACTTTGAACGCTCAAGAGAGTACAGAGTATACAATATAGAAACACAGATTGTTGAAGAGTCAATCAGTGTTAGATTTGATGATAAGCTTGACCCTCAAAAGTCAAAGCAGAATGAGTTCTTTGCAGATATAGAAGTTGAATTCAAAGGTACTAAAGACAACTCGCCAGAAGTTCTCAATAGAGATGCTCCCAAAACCTCTGAAAGAAATATTGCAAGCAATCCAGCACCTTTCGTTGATCAACTTCAGAAAAGGCTATCCAGAAATAGCATAGCTCACCCAGAAGATAAGATACTGGGAAAGAAGGATGATCCAATCAGAACAAGATCAACATTCAGAAATTCTGAAGAATCCCTCATGGAACTAATCTCTCTGATTGAACCAACAACAATTGATGAAGCGCTTCTGGACAATGACTGGATTCTGGCAATGCAGGAGGAATTGAATCAGATCACCAGGAATGACGTATGGGATATGGTTCCCAAACCAAAAGGATTCAACGTCATTGGAACCAAGTGGGTGTTTAGAAACAACCTGCACGAGCAAGGAGAAGTCATCAAAAACAAAGAACGACTGGTGGCACAAGGTTATAGTCAGCAAGAGGGGATAGACTATATAGAAACCTTTGCTCCAGTCGCCAGGTTAGAATCTATCAGACTCTTAATCTCATTTGATGTAAACAATGGCATCACTCTGTATCAGATGGATGTCAAAAGTGCATTCCTAAATGGCTATATAGATGAAGAGGTATATATGCACCAACCCCCTGGGTTTGAGAATTCCAAACACCCAGAATATGTTTTCAAACTAAAGAAGTCACTCTATGGTATGAAACAAGCTCCCAGAGCTTGGTATGAAAGACTAAGTAACTTCCTGTTAGAAAAGGAATTCACCGGAGGGAAAGTGGACACAACTCTGTTCTGTAAGACATTTAAGAATGACATTTTAGTATGTCAGATTTATGTAGATGATATTATCTTTGGATCTACCACAACCTCTCTGGGAAGAGAGTTTTCTAAGTGCATGCAGGCAGAGTTTGAGATGAGCTTAATGGGGGAACTCAAATTCTTTCTGGGCATTCAGATAAACCAAACTCCAGAAGGAACTTACATTCATCATAGTAAGTATATTAGAGAACTTCTGAAGAAATTTGATCTCTCAGAATGTAAGCCCTCAAAGAATCAAATACACCCCACGTGCATTCTGTAAAAGGAAGAGGTAAGTAAAAAGGTAGAACAGAAAGTCTATAGAGGTATGATTGGTTCTCTCCTTTATCTGACGGATTCAAGGCCTGACATTTTATTTAGTGTTTGCTTATGTGCTAGATTCCAATCAGATCCTAGAGAATCTCACTTAACAGCAGTTAAGCGAATTTTCAAGTATCTGAAAGGTACTACTAATCTGGGTTTGTTTTATAGAAAATCCAATGAATACAGCTTAGTAGGATATTGTGACGCTGATTTTGTTGGAGACAGAGTAGAACATAAAAGCACTTTTGGAAGCTGCCAGTTTCTGGGAGAAAATCTGATCTCATGGACCAGCAAGAGACAGTCCACAATAGCACTGTCAATAGCAGAAGCTGAATACATAGCAGCTGCTGGATGTAGCACATAAATGCTCTAGATGAAAAGTCAACTTGAAGACTTCAACATATTTGAGAGTAACATTCATATCTTCTGTGATAACACTTCAGCTATATGTCTCAGCAAGAATCCTATTTTGCATTCTAGGGCTAAGCATATAGAAATAAAACATCATTTTATTAGGGAATATATTCAAGAAGGAATTCTTACCTTAAAATTTATTGACACAGACCATCAATGGGCTGATGTATTTACAAAACCCCTTTATGAAGATAGATTCAACTTCATTCTGAAACATCTCAGCATGAATTTATGCCCATAATAAAATGTTTTATTTACATATCTTAACCTTCAAAACTTTATTATTTTCTGTGAACATCTGATCAACCTGTCTTCAGAGTTTAGAAGTACATATTGCCTCAGAATCTATCCATGAAGATATGAACGTTTCATTTCAAGGATAGAGGCATGCAGTTCACATCATCAAACACTTGTCATCCTCTCACAAGCTACCCTCTGAGGCTGAACACGTGTTCAAATTCTGAAGGGCCCAAGGCTCTGATTGGATGCATTGAGACACTTGTCAGTGGTAACCGTTTAATATCTTTCTAAATCCCCTAATTTCAGGTTCATTAATGCAAATAATCATTACTAATTTTTTCTTGCTTACTGTTTACATTTTCAAAAACCTATTTAAATAAAAAATTACTATTTCATTCATTCACTTTTACTCTCTTCAATATTTTCTCTTGTTCAAGTTTCGCTTTCAAAATCCTTTCCATCTTCTTCAAAGAACCCGTGTGAACAATGGCATCATCATCAAGTCTCAAGAATCTCAGTGCTCCTGAATCTTCATCAACGGAACAATATGAAGAACCCATAAGAACGCTTCTCACTCTTGTTGACAACCTGGAAGTTCTCTCTGAAATGGTCATTGATTTTGAGAGATTACAAGAAAATGGGTTCAACCTCTATGAGGACGTAACTGCACAGGGATGGAACAGGTATTTTGACCGTCTGTTGGGTCCAATGTTTCCCATTCTCGTCAAAAAATTCTAGATACATACTACCTCATCAAACCACCAGGTTACTTCTTATGTTATGGGGAAGAAAATAGTGATAACAGAAGATCTTATTAGGAAACTCATTGGATACAATGGTAGTGGAGTCAGATGCATTGATATGACAGATAGGTGTTCTGACCTAAAATCAATTGCCAGGGAAATCTTCACTTCTGGACAACCATCAAGCAAAATCAGAGATTTGAAGGATCGTCACAGAATCTGGGACAGAATCATTCTGGGATGTATCAATCACAGGAAGCCCACAAGCTCTCCTGATTACATCAATATTGATCAGCAATTTCTATTGTATTTCATTGCAAAGAAGACTAAGATTAATCTTCCACGCTTACTCTTCAACCATCTCAGAACAAGTGTGAAAGAGACCAGAGAAGACGAAAGGACTAAGAGGGATTGGATTCCCCTAGGAAGGCTGATATCAGATATTCTAACAGAAAACAGGCTGATAGAACATCTGACAGAGGCTCAAGAAATAAGTACTTTAGAAGCAACTGCTGGGAAGCCTCTGAACGCCAAGAATCTGAAGAAAATGAAGATCATTGAGAACATTAAGAAGGAACTAACTATGGCTTCTCATGATACCATTACTTCAAGGAGGATACCTCTGAAGGATTTTCCATTATTTTCTGAGATAGGCTTCAACCCAGAAATCATAGTCAGATACCTTGAAGCTTGCAAGGCTGATGGGACTGCTCCAGAAATCAACATTCAAGATCTGCACAAGGCTGCTCCAGAGGTTGCGTTAAAGAAATCCAAGAAGAGTGAAATTCTGGCTGCAGATACTCAATGTCACGTTTAATGTTATGACACCGTATCTGACTTTCTATAAGACAGTAAATACAAAAACAGTAAAGAACACAGTCAATTGTTTACCCAGTTCAGTGTGCAACAACACCTACTCTGGGGGCTACCAAGCCAGGGAGGAAATCCACTATAAGAGATGTTAATTCAGGAATAAACCAACCAGTTTATCTCCTTCACTTAAGACCTACCCAATGCAATTTCAATCTAAGTACAACTTAAACCTGAGTTCCTACTCACTCCCCCTCAATCACAGCAGTGATACATAAAACAATTTGACTAATGAATTGATGAAGACACTCTTCAAAAACATACACTTGATTAAGCTTCACAGCTTTTTAATCAAGCAACACAACCACTCTTGCTTCACAGCTTTGAGTGATACACACAACTAACTTGACTCTGCTTCACAGCTTTAGTCAAGAAACATTCAAACACTCTTGCTTCAAAGCTTTGAGTGCTACACAACCCTTACAATTAAAAACATATTCCAAGTCACTTATCACAATGATAATTGCTTGGAGTACAATAATTAAACCTATACAGTTTACAAATGATCTTCTGACCAAAAAAGGGATTACTTGCAAAACAGCAGCTCTGTTGAATATATAGCAGCTGCAACTTCAGTTAGGGTTTCCACAAAAACCTAGGGTTAATTCCGTTTGACCTTAAGACTAGGTCACAGGACTCTATTAACCAGGTTAGGGTTGAGCTAGGTTAACCCAAAGAAAACGCAGGATTCTGTTTTGGAAAGACTGAGTTATTTTCCTGAAAAAACTCAGAATTAACCAAACTGAAAACCTGTTAGTTCAGAACAGGATGTCTTAACATCTGTTATGACATCTGAGAAAACCTGTCTACTGATTTAGGAAAATGTGATCATTTTGCAAAATGCTCAGATACACACTTATAAACATCAGTACCTGAATGACAATATTTTTCTGCAAAGGTACCTAATGAATCAGTACATACTAAACTAGAATGTTATGACATCAGTCATGACATTCACACATACACTTGGGTTTTACCAAAAATGCAAGCCAATAACTAAACAACTACAAACTCCCCCTTTGGCAGATTTTTGGCTAAAGACCCTAAGCAATCAGAGATAGATAGCAGCAGAAAGAAATGACTGCAGAAAAATAGAATGTCTAATTAAGTACCAAAATATATCTCCCCCTCTTTAGCCACAAATGGGCCAAAGATACATGTTCTTAAAAGTTATACAGTCATCCAGAAAAAGTAATGAGAGCAGAACTAAAAACTGAACACACTTCCAAACTCCACCAGGTATCACCACCACCAATCAGTAACACCACCAAACAGCAACCAACCTTTAAGCATTGTCATCAGACTCAGAGGATTCGGGCTTCTTCCTTTTCTTGTGATCAATGTCAGCATTCTTCTCTTTGTCTGATGTCTCAACATCCTTAGAGACATCTGGATTTGTTTCAGCATTTGAACTTTCTTGATTCAAAGGAACAGAAATGCCAGGAACTGAGTGGTTCTCATTCAGAATTCTTGAAACAATTTTAGCTATTGCTTGACTAACATAGGCTGACCCTTCCCTATTTGCAATTTCAGGGGGAACTGAAGAAGAAGGATGAGATGGATTACCAGAGGCAGAAGCTTGGGGCTTTCCTGCATGTCTTGTTCTCAACTCTTTGACCTTAGTGGGGTTAGTTCCCACTTTTCTACGAGAAGAGATCTCCAGGACTTCAGAGTCCAGAAAAGAAGAGATTGTCCTAGAATCTTGATCAGAGGAAGAGGTTGAAATAGTCGTATTGGATGATGATGGTGTTTGAGACATTTTGACAGTCTTAGAGGACCAACAGCAACTGAAGAGAAAATTCTGATTGAGAGACTGAGTTATGATGAGGAGACGAGAGGGGAAGGAAGAAAAGGAGTGTCTATTCAACTTCTTAAAAGAATTGAAGGAAATGGGAAAATATAATTTTAACCCAATCAGAACAAGCATAACTCCTTTAACCCTTGTTTTAAGCAAAATTAATTGCTACAGTTCCTCATGTTGGCAAATACCCAACTTACCCCTCAAGTTTTCAAATTGATTTGCATCAAGAGCCTTGGTAAAAATGTCAGCCAGTTGTAGCTCAGTGGCAACATGTTCCAATTTGATTGTCTTCTCTTCTACAAGGTCTCTGATAAAGTGATGTCGTATGTCAATATGTTTGGTCCTACTATGCTGAATGGGATTCTTGGAAATGTTGATTGTACTCAGATTGTCACAGTACAATGTCATAACATCTTGTGTGACATTATACTCAGTAAGCATCTGTTTCATCCAGATCATTTGAGAGCAGCTACTACCAGTTGCAATGTATTCAGCTTCAGCAGTAGAAAGAGACACACAATTTTGTTTCTTGCTGAACCAGGAAACCAGATTATTTCCCAAGAAGAAACATCCTCCAGAGGTGCTTTTTCTATCATCAGCACTACCAGCCCAATCAGCATCACAGTAGCCAGTCAGAGCTGGTTCACAGCCATGAGAATACATCAACCCATAGTTGTAAGTTCCACTTACATACTTCAAAATTCTCTTCACTTGATTGATATGACTAACTTTGGGATCAACTTGGTATCTTGCACAAACTCCAACTGCAAAGGCAATATCAGGTCTGCTGGCAGTTAAGTACAACAAGCTTCCTATCATGCTTCTGTACAGACTTTGATCCACCTTAACCCCACTTGAATCTTTGGAAAGCTTTAGATGAGTAGGAGCAGGAGTCCTTTTGTGACTTGCATTCTCCATACCAAACTTCTTTACAATATTCTTGGCATACTTGCTTTGAGATAAGAAGATTGAGTCCTCCATCTGTGAGACTTGCAGTCCAAGAAAATAAGTTAGTTCTCCCATGAGACTCATTTCGAGTTCAGCCTGCATCTGGTCAGCAAAGTGTTTAACCATATGTTCTGACATTCCTCCAAACACTATGTCATCAACATATATTTGGGCAACCATCAACTTCCCTCCTTCAGTTTTGACAAAGAGAGTTTTGTCCAAGCCTCCTTTTATGTAGCCTTTGTCTGAGAGAAACTTTGTTAACCTGTCATACCATGCTCTTGGAGCTTGTTTCAGGCCATATAGAGCTTTTCTCAATTTGTAGACATGATCAGGGTGGGTTGGATCCACAAAGCCTTTAGGTTGTTCCACATAAGCTTCCTCATTTAAGTACCCATTTAAAAAGGCACTTTTCACATCCATATGAAATAACTTGAACTTCAGAAGACAAGCAATTGACAATAGGAGTCTGATTGATTCCAGCCTGGCTACAGGTGCAAAGGTTTCATCAAAATCAACCCCTTCAACCTGGGTGTATCCTTGAGCAACAAGTCTTGCCTTATTTCTGGTGACAACTCCTTCAGCATCTGACTTGTTCTTGAATATCCATTTTTTCCCAATGATGTTAGTTCCTTCAGGTCTAGGAACCAGTTCCCAAACTTCATGTTGCTTGAATTGGTTCAGTTCATCTTGCATTGCACCAATCCAGTATTCATCAGTTAAAGCTTCCTTGACATTTCTTGGTTCCATTTTGGACACAAAACAAGAGTTTGAGATGATTTCTCTAGATCTTGTGATGACTCCACTGTTGGGATCTCCTATGATGAGCTCTTTTGGATGATCCTTCTGAATTCTGATGGAAGGGATCTTGCTAGCTTCCTTTGATTCAGATTCTGTTGTGGTGGAGTTGGGTAGATCATTTTGTTGGGTTGAAGTCTCAAAGAATGTCTCAACAGTACAAGGAACATCTATTTCTTCATGATAGTCATCAATTATAACATTTATTGATTCCATCATGGCTTTGGTTCTGGAATTGAATACTCTATAAGCTCTGCTGTTTGAGGAGTATCCTAGAAATATGCCTTCATCACTTTTAGGGTCCAGTTTTCTTCTTTGTTCACGATCATCCAGAATATAGCATTTGCTGCCAAACACATGGAAGTACTTCACAGTTGGTTTTCTTCCTTTCCAGAGTTCATATATGGTGGATGAGGTTCCTTTTCTCAAGGTGACCCTGTTATGAACATAGCAGGCTGTATTCATAGCTTCAGCCCAAAAATACATAGGAAGTCTTTTGGCATGTAACATTGCTCTGGCAGATTCCTGTATTGTCCTGTTTTTTCTTTCCACAACTCCATTTTGCTGAGGTGTTATAGGAGAAGAAAATTCATGACTAATTCCTTCTGAAGAACAGAAATCATCAAACTTGCTGTTTTCAAATTCCTTGCCATGATCACTTCTGATTCTGACAATACACCCTTCCTTTTCTCTTTGAATTCTTTTGCACAATTCTTTAAAAACTTCAAATACATCAGATTTTTCCCTAATGAAATTAATCCATGTGAATCTGGAAAAATCATCCACAACCACATAGGCATATCTTTTTCCACCAAGACTCTCTACTTGCATTGGTCCCATCAGATCCATATGAAGAAGTTCTAGAACCTTAGAGGTGGTCAGATGTCTTGACTTTGGATGTGACATCCTAGTCTGCTTACCAACCTGACATTCACCACAAACTCTTTCTTCATCAATTTGCAGTCTTGGAATCCCTCTGACTGCCTCCAAGGAGATAATCCTCTTCATACCTCTTAGATGAAGATGGCCAAGTTTTTGGTGCCACAGTTTCACCTCTTTTTCTTCTTTTGCAATGGAACACACAGAGGAGAATTTAGTGTTCTCAGGCTCCCACAAGTAACAGTTGTCTTTAGATCTGACTCCTTTCATTATAATTTCTTGTTTGTCATTGATTACAAGACATTCAGATTTTGAGAAATTGACCTTGAATCCTACATCACACAATTGACTGATACTAATGAGATTAGCAGTCATCCCTTTTACCAGCAGTACTTCATTCAGACTTGGAACTCCAGGGCAATCCAAATCACCGACTCCTTTGATTTCACCTTTAGCACCATCTCCAAAGGTCACAAAACTGGTGGTGTGAGGCTTAACATTATTGAGGAGGTTCTTGATTCCAGTCATGTGTCTGGAACATCCACTGTCAAAGTACCAGTTTTCCTTTGCAGAGACCCTCAGGGAAGTGTGGGCTATCAGGGCAGTAGCCTTTTTCTTCCATTCAGGAGCATGTGGTACCTTTTTAGACTTAGGTTTGACACCTGAGTTCTTATTAGGGTATCCATGCAATCTGAAGCAGAAGGGCTTTATGTGGCCATATCTCCCACAATGATGACATCTCCATCTTTGGTACCTTTTCTTCATATGTCTCTGTTCCTGATGTTGAGAGTTGTGTTGAGACATCTGTTTTGACATTTGCTTATCAGGCTTGATCTTCTTATCTGTACCAGATTTCTTTGCTTCCATAAATCCTAGTCCAGATTTATTTCCCACATTTTGTCCAACCTGAAGAATCTCTTCCAAATTGTCTGTTCCATTTGTCAGCATCTTGACAGATTTGGTCATTTGATTCAGTTGTGAGTTCAGCAATTGAACTTCTCCTTCTAGATGACTTATAGTTTCAAGGTTTGCCCTTTTTTCAGCCTCCAGCTTTATGATGAGTTTTGATTGTTTCTCATTCTGCACACAGACTTCAGTACTTCTGATACACAATTTCTTGTAAGTATCAGCCAGTTCTTCAAAAGTCACCTCTTCATCACTGATGTCACTTTCAGAGGTACAAACACCAGTTAAAGCAGTAACTAGTTTGGCAGATTCTTCTTCAGAATTACTTTCTGAATCACAGTCAGACCAAGTAACAGTCATTCCTTTCTTTTGTTTCTTGAGAAAGGTAGGGCATTCAGCTCGAATGTGTCCATATCCTTCACAACCATGGCATTGAATTCCTCTGCCTTGATTTCCCTTCTCTTCTGACCTTGGTCTTCTGCTGGAACTGTCAATGTCAGAGGGAATGTTATGGACATTAGACCTTGACTTTGGATCTATTCTTTTGATGAGTTTGTTGAACTGTCTTCCAAGCATGGCTATAGCTTATGAAATATTTTTCTTCAACATCAGTGTTGGACACAAGTGCTATGCTCTTGTTCTTCTTGTCACTATTATCAGTGATCCCCATCTCAAAAGTCTGAAGAGACCCAATAAGTTCATCCACTTTCAACTTGCTGATGTCCTGGGCTTCCTCTATGGCAATTACCTTCATTGCAAATCTTTTAGGAAAGGATCTGAGAATCTTTCTCACCAGTTTTTCTTCTGACATCTTTTCTCCCAGTGCTCCTGAGGTGTTGGCAATCTCCAAGATGTTCATGTGAAACTCATGAATGGTTTCATCTTCCATCATTTTTATATTCTCAAACTTGGTAGTCAACATCTGAAGCCTTGACATTTTTACTTTGGAAGTGCCCTCATGAGTAGTTTTGAGAGTGTCCCAAACTTCCTTGGCCAGTTCATATTGATGTACTAGTCTGAAAATGTTTCTATCAATTCCATTGAACAAGGCATTTAAAGCTTTGGAATTTCCCAGGGCTAACTCATCTTCTTCTTTACTCCAATCTTCCTCAGGCTTCAGACTGATTGTCCCATCTTTCTCAGTTATGGTGGGATGGATCCATCCTTTGTCAGCAGCTCTCCAAGCCTTTTTGTCCAGAGATTTTAAGAAGGCAATCATACGAGGTTTCCAGTAGTCATAATTAGTTCCATCCAGAATGGGTGGTCTATTTCCAAAAACTCCTTCTTTGTCCATAGTGCCAGAAAGTGATATCCCTAGATCTCACCCAGTAATACAGGCAGGGTGCCTGCTCTGATGCCAATTGAAATTCTGGCTGCAGATACTCAATGTCACGTTTAATGTTATGACACCGTATCTGACTTTCTATAAGACAGTAAATACAAAAACAGTAAAGAACACAGTCAATTGTTTACCCAGTTCAGTGTGCAACAACACCTACTCTGGGGGCTACCAAGCCAAGGAGGAAATCCACTATAAGAGATGTTAATTCAGGAATAAACCAACCAGTTTATCTCCTTCACTTAAGACCTACCCAATGCAATTTCAATCTAAGTACAACTTAAACCTGAGTTCCTACTCACTCCCCCTCAATCACAGCAGTGATACATAAAACAATTTGACTAATGAATTGATGAAGACACTCTTCAAAAACATACACTTGATTAAGCTTCACAGCTTTTTAATTAAGCAACACAACCACTCTTGCTTCACAACTTTGAGTGATACACACAACTAACTTGACTCTGCTTCACAGCTTTAGTCAAGAAACATTCAAACACTCTTGCTTCAAAGCTTTGAGTGCTACACAACCCTTACAATTAAAAACCTATTCCAAGTCACTTATCACAATGATAATTGCTTGGAGTATAATAATTAAACCTATAGTTTACAAATGATCTTCTGACCAAAAAAGGGATTACTTGCAAAACAGCAGCTCTGTTGAATATATAGCAGCTGCAACTTCAGTTAGGGTTTCCACAAAAACCTAGGGTTAATTCCGTTTGACCTTAAGACTAGGTCACAGGACTCTATTAACCAGGTTAGGGTTGAGCTAGGTTAACCCAAAGAAAACGCAGGATTCTGTTCTGGAAAGACTGGGTTATTTTCCTGAAAAAACTCAGAATTAACCAAATTGAAAACCTGTTAGTTCAGAACAGGATGTCTTAACATTTGTTATGACATCTGAGAAAACCTGTCTACTGATTTAGGAAAATGTGATCATTTTGCAAAATGCTCAGATACACACTTATAAACATCAGTACCTGAATGACAATATTTTTCTGCAAAGGTACCTAATGAATCAGTACATACTAAACTAGAATGTTATGACATCAGTCATGACATTCACACATACACTTGGGTTTTACCAAAAATGCAAGCCAATAACTAAAGAACTACAAAGAGGAAAGCAGCAGGAGAAAGATCCTCTCAGAGGACACCTAAAGCTGCGAAAAAGAAAGGTAATCCATCTTCTGTTTTTGTTATAGAATCAATAATTGTTTCAACATCTGAAGCCATGCCTCCTCAACCAACAGAAAATCCTTCACCCCAAACCTTTGAAGATTTTGACATAGAGTTTGATCCATCTGCAACTCTAGGAAACTTCTTGAATGAACCTCACTCCCCAAATAAAAATCCAAACCCAGAACATCATTAACCAGAACTTGCCAAAGTTCTATCTGACATTGAACTATTTGATCAAGATTTTTCCTCCCCAATACCAGAAACTCCAAACACCCAACAACAACCAGAAAATCCAAACACTCAACAACAACCAGAAAATCCAAACATCCAACAACAACCAGAAAATCCATAACCACACTCTCAACAACCAGAAATTCCACAACCACACTCTCCTCAACCAGAAAATCCACAACCACACACTCCTCAACCAGAACATCTGAACCCCAACTCACCACAACCAGAAACTCCACCTTCTAAAAACCCATCTTCTAATATTCCTGAACCAGAAACCCAACATGTTGCCGCAAACCAATCTGAAGACTCTCCTTCAGATTCTGATACCACTATCCCAATCCCTAGAATAATAGAACCTCTTGCGATTCGCATGCCTCTCACTATTCATGATATTCCAGAAATCCCTTCATCCCTTGAATCCACACCACCAAACACCCCTAACACACCAATTATTATTTCTGACTCTCCCACTCCATCACCCATCAATCGTCCAGCTGACAACTTCAGACTTGTCATTGATCCACTAGTGCTGGAAAGACTAGCTTCCACCTTACACAAAATTGCCATTCCCAAACCTAAACCAACTGCAACCACATCAGATGTTGGTACGAGTTTATTGATTTTTGAAATAGAAATGCGGGAATGGATCAATTCTTTGAAGCATGCAAGTCAAGAGATTTATAATCCTGCTGCTTCTGATTCTCTGTGGGATTGATTCAGAAAATGGCTAAACTCTGAAACTCAAAAGCTGAAAGAATTGGGTTATGAAAAGGCTCAGCAGAGCTTCAGTGATCAGCTGAAAGCCTTCCAAGATCAAGTTATGAGCCAATGGTTCAAGAAAGATATCCTCTCGCTAGATAATGCTCCCTGGAAAGAGCATCATTCTTCAGAAGTAGCTGAACCAGATTCAGATAGTCTCTCTCTGACTACTACTCCAGAAGACATGATTGTAGCAGAAGAAGTGGTTCAATCAGAAGAGGCTGCAGAATTTTCTGAACAACATCCAACCCCTGAAGAGACACCAACCTCCTCTTTAGTCAAGAAAACTCTAGAAGAGTTGAAGAAAGAGAATGCTTTAATCCATGCAAGACTGGATAAGCAAGAGGATACGAACAAAGAGATCAAGGGTATTTTAGATAAACAAGAAGACACTACAAAATAAATTAAAGATATTCTGGGCAAGCAGGAAGATTCAAGCACTCAGATCAAGAGCTTGTTGGAAGCACTGTTCACACGTCTTCCCCCTCCTTCTTAAATTTTCTTTTAAAACTGTTTATCTGTAATTTTCATCTTTACCTCCTTGTTTCAGAAACATGCCATTGCCTTCTGTTTTCAATATAATTCATCTATTTTGGTTCTGATTATATTTCTTTTTGATACCTAACAAAAAGGGGGAGAAAGTAAGATATTTTCAATAACAACTTACCGGGACAAAGTCTCAAACATTCTGAATTATTTAACCTCTACTTTCTGAAAAGTTTGAACAGGAACGAATTCTGATAGGAGATGCAGCAAAAGCTCTGATGAGAAGAACCTTCAGGGAAGTAATCAACTCAGGGGGGGGGTCTCTCTTAAACCTTTTGTTCTCTATTTTTCATTGAAAATTTTAATTTTTGTCATCATCAAAAACGGGGAGATTGTTAGAACATTGTTTGATTCTACAACCCTTAGTTAGAGTTTTGATGATAACAAATACAAAGAACAAATATGCACTCTAAAATTATGTTATTTTGTATGCAGAAGTTCTGACCAAAGCAACATCAAAAGTTAAGCTATAGAAGCTACACGCTGAGGTAATCAGAATTTGCACTGAAGAATGATGATCAAAATCTGCGCTTAAGTGAAGTAAAATCTGATTCTGAACAGAAGGATTATAATCTAAGTCATCAATGTTCTAAAGCATCAGCAGCAGGCAAGGATGTAAGATTCTGAAGCATTATTATTCAATCAAGACAGCATTAATTACAATAGCTTCATTCAGACAGGATCTTCTCAAAATGGAAATTGTGTTAATGACAATTATCACGCTTAATGATGAACAGGATTCCATTGTCTATATAAACAAGACAAGAGATCAAATCATTCATGATTTGCCAATGCTACTGTAATACAATTCAAAACGCTGCAAGCTTACTCATCTATATTCTACGCTCTAAATTTGTGTAAACTATCACAGTTGTGATAACTGTTTTTGTAACGAAAAACAACTACACAGAATTCTTGTATATTTGATTAAGACAGTTGTTCCTTGAGATTAACCGGATTGTGGTTGTACTCAAGAGGACTTTGACAGTTGTCAAAGTAGTGATTGTAATTTGTTTGTGATTAGTGGATTAAGTCCTCAATGGAGAGAGGCGAAATCACCTTGACGGGTGGACTGGAGTAGTTTGAGATCAAACGAACCAGGATAAAAATACTGTGTCATTGCGCATTTGATTTCAAGTTTTCAATTCAACCCCCCCCCCCCCCCCCCCCCCCTTCTTGTGTTTTTCACTTCTTCATTGACTTGATGTTATTCATATGATTCAGAACAGTGCAACAATCATATTCAGGAATGATGAAACTTTAATCCCATGTCTTTGTATACATAACATGGTTAACCACATGCTTAATATACATGTCATGTTATCTCCAAGGAATCACACTTGCAAGTCTTGTGTTAAACTCTTCCATCCCTTACTTGCGTAAAATCAAAATCAAAGCACGTAAATTCCTTGGAAATGACAGAACATGACATGGCATCCATTCATGCACCCCATACATACTTATGCATCCATGACATGTACCCGAAGATTGGGGATTCTTATTTAGACCAGGTGCTCTCTTCAGAGGTTCAAACTTTGTTTCTTACTGTCACATGCTCAGAGATCAGTTATGGAATAACTCCATGTGATATACATACAAGCTTTGGCCCACGGCCGAGAATTCTTCGAGGAGGAAGATAATTGATTGAAGACACAAATAAGCCAGGTCATGGAAGCTCTGATGATAATGTCAGCAATCTTGCACTTGTTGTCACAGCAGACCAACGTCAGATGGTTACCTCCTGATTACAATACACATGTTAGATGTGTCTACTATTCTGAGGCACCCGGTTTTTATATTGAAAATTGTAAAGAGGTTGAAGTATAAATCCCAACATATGTCTGGCGTCTCTTTCAAAGGTCCAATTCCTATTTGGCCAACTTCCAGGATCTTTCTCACGAGTTGGATGTCTCCGTTGTTCTAAGAGAAGACGAACTGTATTATTTCTTTGTGGCGTAATATGCTTGGTGATGCAGTTTGTACTGATTCGCTTGGTAATGCATGCATTCTCTCTCCTGAAAGGATCTTCTATGCATATTATTCTGGGGCACCTGGCTATTAGATTAAAGATAATATGTTATCCAAAGACAAAGTCCAAGACAAGATCAATTCAAAGACTATCATGTTCACATCAAATCTGAAGGGGAATTCTCCCTCCCACTCAAGCATCAAGACTAAAGAAAGTCATCAAAATCAAGAAACCCATATGGAGTCAAGTCTCCTCAATGATGGAAATCATTGGTTTCTTCATTGCATTTTCATTTGCTTTCTTACTTGTTTGTTTAAACATTGCTTGCATGTAGAAACTTGACTATTTTTGAATGAAAATCTTAATGTAATAAGTATGCTTGTCTTGAAGTGTTCCTTTCATTTTTATTCATCCATTCATCATCACTATTTAAATGTTTTGCTTGCACATTGATGCCAAGTTCCCAAGTCTTAGGCAAAAATCTCCGGTTGGTACGCTTTTGAGTAAGACCCTGCTGACGATGTGCAGGCCTTGTTTCAATCCCTAAACACGGGAGATATAAGGGAGATAGACCCTCGTTAACCCCTCTGAGCCTTTGAAGTAGGAGTTTCTTTTATGTTCAGAAAAAACCCTCATTTTAACCTGAGGCATGGTAGATTTCAGTTAATCTGATCAAGCATTCAGAACTCATCAAGAGTGCACATCTGAGGGTACAACATTGGTTATCCTTCAAAAGGTTGAGGAAAGTCAAAACCACAATGGTTAACCCTCATCTATCAGCAACGTGCATCAATTAATGATATCCCTATGGGTATCTCTCGCACATCAGGAGGTTAACAGATGACGATACAACAATGGATATCCCTCGTCTACCAAAGACTCAGACAGTCACGGTTAATTCCGACAAATCAAAGACAATGCAAAGATCAATGACTTGTTCAAAATGGAAATACGAATAAGAAAGAAACAAAAAGCCTCCCTAAGTCAAAACTTGAAAACAAGTCGATTAGGCAAAAGTTAGGGCATCCCGCTGGACTTCCAAATCGAAATTCAAAAGAATTTGTCCAGGCAAAAGATAGGGACGACACGAAAGAAGATGAAAAGCCTAAAAGGCGAGAAAAGGATTACCAATGAGAATCCTCATCAAAGAAAAAATTCGTCTGATCAGACACCAAAATCAGAAGTTAGTGACTATTGTGTCCCAGAGGCCTCAGTGGTTCCTCAACCATCACAAACTCTTCTAGAGAGATGAATGCTTGTATTGGTTCAACTGAATATAGGAATGGAGAACATCATGGAGAATGGGTGGGTACCAAATAATTTTGAGCCTTAAATCCTTTTTTCTAAAACCATGAACCAGGCCACGTTACAACCCATAAAAGTCCTAATTGAAGCATGGGTCAATTCGAAAGCATGCTACAACGAGATTGCGTTTAACTGACTCCTAAGAGGTACGTTTGAATAGCTGTGTTGGCATCATATGCTTGCATTATCTTTCATAAAAAAGAATTTGCAAATGTTTCTCTCTAGCTAGTGACTCATTCACAATAGATTTGTGACGTCATTTCATTCAAAGCTTTTTCAAACTTCAAGACTTACATATGTGTTGCATTAGAATTATCATTCTCATAATAAACATTCTTCTGCATACAAAACAACTGATCGGCATTAAGTAAGTTTACACAATGAACAATTGGTAAAGAGCTCAATCTTGTTAGATAAGAGAGGCTTGAATACCCTGTTGAAGCAAGAGTCAGCTGCCACAAGAGAAATGACTTATCTAGGGGCATGTTAACCAGTGATTTTGTTAAGCGATAGCATATCTTGACACTTTACAATTTGAGTACCCTTCAAGGATGAAGTTAGCAGAGTCCGCCAATCTGGGGCAATCAAGTTGAGAGTCGATCTCTCTAAGGCCAGCCAAATTTGGGGCATTCCGTCAAAGTTATCAATCAGAGGCTATCACGTCGATAAATCTCTTCAAGCTCAACCAATCAGAGGCTATCACGTCGATAAATATCTTCAAGCTCGATCAATCGGAGGCTATCACATCAAGAAATCTATTCATAATCCATTCAACCTGGGGAAGTTACGTCGAGATTCGACAAATCTCTCCAAGAAAGTTGAAATCAAGAGCAGTTTATTTCATGGTTCAAGAGATTGGGGTAGGCCATATCATATCGTATTGTGGCACGAATATTCAGGTCTTCTATTCAACATAGATCTTCTCAGAGATCCTCTATACAGGGGAATTCCTCATCCGTACTTGCAAAGTTGCTCAAGCCAATTATGTTGTACGAGACAAATCAAGCTAAAAGCATCATAATGGTCACCATGACCTAGCCAGCACACGAAGTTGCCTTCATCTGCTACAGACAATTTCAAACCTGATTCCCCAAGTGAATTCAGAAAGTTCGGAGTCGACATTTGGCTCGGCACGCGCAAGTGCATCCCCGGTGGAGTTAATCAAGTGCGTCCCCAATAGAGCTAAACCGAGCATTTGCAGAGCTAAATCGGGGAATTCGCAAAGCTAAACCGGGGCACCCGCAAAGTTAAACCGGGGCATTCATAGGTGTCCATGCCCATCTCTTATCCCCAAGTGATTCAAGAGATAATTCCCCACTGTGCGTAAACTTGGGGCATGTATTCGAAGCAACCCACATGGTGTTCAGTATCCATTCTTCGGCATATTCAGCTCTACCATCCTCTTAATAGTTCGGGATGTATAGAAGTATGACCAGATTATATCTTCCCCAATGGTACGACTCAGAATTTAGCGGCGTACCTGAAAACTCGCTTCGTCGGCAATTCAATATTCGGCAGAGTCATCAACAATCTTCGATATCATGAGCTCCCAGTGCAAATTCTTCCCAGTATCCCCAGCAATCTTTGGTACTGCAAGCTTCCAGCCCCGATATGTATTGGCATCCCCGGTGATGAGCAACAGCTCCCAAAGAGTTTTCGCTTATCCCCATGAAGTCTATTTATTGGAATTGCATATAGCTATCACTGCATAACATTGCATCCTCAAAAGCGCGTAGCCGATCCATTAGAATGGATCTTTGCGGAAAAAGATATTTAAACATGCATACAAAGCATAAGCCAGATCAGGCACCTTACATGAAAGACCTGAATCATTCAAGGACAATGATACATCCCCATAAGAGGGTATCACTTCCCAAATCCCCAGTTGGTGTCCTTCACCTCCAACAATTCCCAGCAAAATTAATATACCTTGTCATGGGTTCCTTGGCAGACCATCCTTAGATCATCGTCGAACCTGAGATCTCCCGTAGGCTAGGTTCTTCCTCAGATCATCTTAGAACCTGAGGTCGTCCATAGGCTAGGTTCTTCCTCAGATTATCTTAGAACCTGAGATCGCCCGTAGGCTAGGTTCTTCTTTAGATCATGGTCGAACCTGATCGCCCGTAGGCTAGGTTCTTCCTTAGTTCATCTTAGAACCTGAGATCTACCCTTGGCTAGGTTCTTGCTTAGATCATCGTGAACCTGAGATCACCCGTAGGCTAGGTTCTTCTTCAGATCATCTTAGAACCTGAGATCCGTAGGCTAGGTTCTTCCTCAGATCATCTTAGAACCTGAGATCGCCCGTAGGCTAGGTTCTTATTTAGATCATCGTCGAACCTGAGATCACCCGTAGGCTAGGTTCTTTCTCAGATCATCTTAGAACCTGAGATTACCCGTAGGCTAGGTTCTTCCTCAGATCATCGTCGAACCTGAGATCACCCATAGGCTAGGTTCTTCCTCAGATCATCGTCGAACTTGAGATCACCCGTAGGCTATGTTCTTCCTCATATCATCTTAGAACCTGAGATCGCTCGTAGGCTAGGTTCTTTCTTAGATCATCGTCGAACCTGAGATCGCCCGTAATCTAGGTTCTTCTTTAGATCATCATCGAACCTGAGATCGCTCGTAGGCTAGGTTCTTCCTCATATCATCTTAGAACCTGAGATCACCCGTAGGCTAGGTTCTTTCTTAGATCATCGTCAAACCTGAGATTGCCTGTAGGCTAGGTTCTTCCTCAGATCATCGTCGAACCTGAGATCGCCCATAGGCTAGGTTCTTCCTCAGATCATCTTCGAACTGAGATCGCCCATAGGCTAGGTTCTTCCTCATATCATCTTAGAACCTGAGATCGCCCGTAGGCTAGGTTCTTCCTTAGATCATCGTCGAACCTGAGATCGCCCGTAGGCTAGGTTCTTCCTCATATCATCTTATAACTTGAGATCGCTCGTAGGCTAAGTTATTCCTCAGATCATCTTAGAACCTAAGATTGCCCGTAGGCTAGGTTCTTCTTCAAATCATCGTCGAACCTGAGACCGCCCGTAAGCTAGGTTCTTCCTCAGGTCATCTTAGAACCTGAGATTGCCTGTAGGCTAGGTTCTTCCTTAGATCATGGTTGAACCTGAGATTTCCCGTAGGCTAGGTTCTTCCTCAGATTATCTTAGAACCTGAGATCGCCCGTAGGCTAGGTTCTTCCTTAGATCATCGTTGAACCTGAGATCGCCCGTAGGCTAGGTTCTTCCTCAAATCATCGCCGAACCTGAGATCGCCCGTAGGCTAGATTCTTCCTCAGATCATCTTAAAACATGAGATCGCCCGTAGGCTAGGTTCTTCCTTAGATCATCGTCGAACCTGAGATCGCTCGTAAGCTATATTTTTCCTTATATCATCGTCGAACCTGAGATCGCCCGTAGGCTAGGTTCTTCCTTAAATCATTGTCGAACCTGAGATCGCCCGTAGGCTAGGTTCTTCCTTAGATCATCGTCAAACCTGAGATTGCCTCTTGGCTAGGTTCTTTCCATAGATCATCGTCGAACCTGAGGTCTCCCTTAGGCTAGGTTCTCCGGTAAATCACTTTCTCGTTTCACCTTAGGATCATAGGTCGCCCGTAGACCTTATCCGTTGTCTTTTCATACCAACCTTCATCTTGTATTGGCATCACGCCATGTTGTAAGTCCAACCTCCATCTTGTTTTAGCCTTTGTGGCTACGTTACGGGTCCAATCTCCGTCTCTCACCAAAAAACAAAAAAAGTTCTTTACCCAGCAAATGAGTAAACGCTTACCACAATCTTTCAAGAAAATTTTTTGGCAGTGGTATTTAATCATCTTCAACCTTGAACTTCTGAAAGGCACACGCCAATCGCACTTTCAGGTTTAAGACGATTAAATAGGGGCAGCTGTAATACCCCAAATTTGTCCTACCCTCTCACTTTTATCTGGCTTATGCATCGTCATGTACATACTCCTCCATTAGGTCATCTAATGCATCGTGCATACACTAATAATCAAGGTTTGGTATTTGAATCAAGGGTCATGGAGATCAAGGTTTCACTTGTACATTAGGATTTCTCTATCTTTTGCAGGGTTTGTTTCAACTAAGAAAGCTCAAGAATCTTGATAAGGGTTTATGCCCTATACTCAATGTTGTACCCCAAAATTTTCCCTCCCATTTTACTTAATACATGTCAATTGAGGTCCCCAAGTTTCTCAAGGAAGTCCAAGAGTTGACTAGGCCAACTCTCTCCTAAGGCAGTATACCACAAATTAGGGTTTCACTTTTCATCAAGATGCTTGAGTCCAAAGGATCCCAAATTCTCTCCATGATCTTAATATGTTCTCAAGACCCTACATGTCAAGTTTCATGCCTTGCACAAGAATTTTGCTCAGCCAACTGCTCAGATGCTTGAGAATCGACTATATTAGGTCAAAAGTCAATTGTGGCCCACATACAGTCAAACCTCAAGATTTTTGGTCAACATCAACATTTTGAAGTAACTTCCATCATTTGATCAAGGGTTGGTCATGATTCCTCAAGGGATACTCCAAATTCATCAAAACCCAAAAGTTGCTAAATTAGGATTTTGCAGGAAAAGTCAACCCAACTTTGACCAAGCATAACTTCTTCATACTTTATCAGAAATTTTCCATCCAAAGCCCATTTTGATGAGGATGAAATTTCCTACAATTCATATTCATCCCACAAGTTCAAACTATGCACTCATAAAAAGATATGAATTTTGACATTATAGGTCCTTTTGAAAAGTCAACAAAAACACCTTTTGGGTCAAAGCTTCATACATGAACATGGAAGACTCAATTGAGATCAGAATAAAAGGGTTGCTTAGGGGACATCCTAAGCTTTCTAAAAAGTCTAAGAACACCTCTCTAGGGTTAAAATTGGAAGAGATATGCCTTGTCAAAGTTAGCCTTTCGTGCAAAATGGCCAAAAGTCAAATGTGCTCACAAATGCATTTTTTGCTAAATGGGCCTAACTTTTTATGCTTGCACCTCACTTATAATGTGGTCCACGACTCAAAAATTCACCCACACATTATTTGCTTCATTTTTCAATTTATTTTGATTTTTTGTTAATTAAAAAATGAATTAAATCAAATAATTGATGAATAATAGCAAAGATATGATTTGGTTTAGTTTTTGGACAGGTTGGCAATCAGAATATGCTGAATTATCAAGGACAAAATGAATCAAGCATAATTGGTACAAGAAAGGGAGGATTTGGCTCAAAATAGCAAGTTTGCATATGGTTAAAGAATCAAATCAAATCTCATCAAATTTCAATATTTGATACAAATTTGTTTACCTAATTCAGTCTACTATAAGGGCATAACAATTCCAGATCAAGAGAACAAGGATTGGAGGCGTGAAACAGCAAAAACAAAAAATGAAACTTTAGACAAAAAGTGGGAGATCGAAATCCATCTTAGAGCCGTCCTCAAGGAGTTTCAAGGCTAGCAACACATTCCTGGACATCTCAGGAAGCTTCTCCAATTGATCGCACGCCTCTACACGTCCAGAATCACTCCATATCCCTCTCACGGTTTACAAAATTATTCAAATTCGATTGTTGTAATTCTTGCATCTTTAGCATGTTTAAGTTACATATTTGTGTTCATCATCATGTTTGCAATGTTTCTGGATAGTTTGATTTAAGTTACAGTGCAGGAACAAGATTTTTCCATTGCATGGGTTTCGTGCTCCAATTTGGGGTTTTGTGATTTAAGCAAAATTAGGCCTGATAATGGGTACCATGATGATCAGAGCTTCAAACCCAGTTGAATCATGGTCTCCAATTGAATTTATATTGCGTGTGCTTGATTATTGAATAACACAAGTTTTTAGCAACAAACTTGCGTCTGTAGGTAAAGGTTCAGAAACCTAAAACGACGGACAGGGAAGAAGACAACAGTGTGTCACAACCTGACTGGCTGGTTTAAATTTTGGCGCGTTTTTGGCATAATCATTATTTTACACTTTTTGTTTTATCTTTATATTATATTAACAAGTTAACATCCAGCGCAGTTGGTCAGAGGAAGGAAGTCAGAAGCTCATGTCCTGGGTTCGATCCCAGGCGTGAGCTTTTGGCATTTTCTCCATTATTTTCAACAGATCCAGCACATACACCTTTTGAGGATCATCAAGTGCCCTCTGGTCTCATCCTCTGGATCCATCTCCAGCCAGATCCAGCACACCTCACCTTCTGAGGATCATCCAGCGTCCTCTGATCCCATCCTCTGGATCCATCTCCAGCCAAATCCAACATACCTCACCATCTGAGGATCATCAAGCGCCCCATGGTCTCATCTTCTGGATCCATCTATGGCCAGATCCAACACACACCTTTTGAGGATCATCACGCTCCCTCTGATCTCATCCTCTGATCCAACGACAACATACGCAGGTCCACCATGAATCCTTAGAAGATGGTCTCATTGGATCAGGCTCTAGACTCTGGGCCATCCCTCTGGGTTTCAGAAGTTCAGCACCCTCAGAATTGCTTAAACAGACCCTTTTCTCATCTTTTAATTTTAATTTTTTTTAAATTATTTTCTAACTATTCTTTTTTTTAAAATAATACATAAATCATTTTTTATTTATTAAATCAAAAATCAAAAAAATACCAAAAATCTTTTTCATAAAAAAATATTGTTTCCTTGAATTAATTAATTTAATTTAATTAGGGCAATTAAATTATATTTTTGTAATTAAAATTAAATAGAATTAGGGTTGTAATTGTACATAACTTAATTAATTCTTTTCTCAAAAAATAACTTAAATATTTTCCAATTAGATTTTTAGGGTTTTCAATTTCTTCCCGCATTTAATTCGTCGCATATTTTATTTACCCTTTTTTGTTATTTTTTAACTGTTTCGAGTTTGTAATAGTTTTGATTAGGGTTTTAAATTCCGCACTTTAATTTTCCGTCGAGACAATTATGTAACTGTCAAAGCCTCGTAATAGCTAGGTTTATTCTTTTCCGCACTTTAAATTCCTACAAATATTTAACTGTCTAGATGTATGCTAATAGGATTGTATGGCAAGAATGTCTGAAAAAATTAAAACGGTAGATCACCTAATGTGCAAAGATTAAAATAACTGAAACAAATCACTCGCACATATTCACTCCTAGGGTTTACCTCACTTCGGTTGCCTTCAGTAAACAGTCATTAAGCATAGGAAATTTTAGTGGTCGCCCTCCTGTCTAAAAGATCAAATGTCCCATTCAAATGTTGCCTCGAAAATGTTGCCTCAGAAACGTTGCCTCGAAAAGATCTTAAGACTCTAGGGTTTCTACTAAGATTTTATAACTATTGCTTTAATGATTGTATTTGTCCCTTTCGGACGTCCCTTACAAACTCCAACGGCGGTGCTACCTAGTCCTTAATAGTGGGATAATGTTGTCTAAAGGAAATAGAACAGAAACGATCTTTCTTTCGAGTAGGTAGATGCTAGTAGGTACTTGCTTAAAATAAAAAATTTCACACAAACACTTTTCAAAAACAGTTTTCAAAACAACTTCGTCACACCCTTGAGGACAGATACAAGGGTTATCACGAAGTAAAACATTTTCAAAGCAAACACACACACACAAGCAATTTTAAGAATATGAGCAAGTACCTAAGAGCCCGTAGATAACTACGGATAGAAAGGGTGCTAACACCTTCCCTTTCTATAATCTACCCTCCGTACTCATAACATCTAGAAAAAAGGTTTTTTCTGTTCTTTTCCCTTTTCCATGATTGGATGAAATAAAAGTCGGTGGCGACTCTTGCTTACCGCGACATTTTGCAAACACAAAACGCAAAATGCAAACCAGTATTAAACAGTCGGTTTTGTCACCGTATCACACTCAATAACATCCGATGAATGCTCACAACTTGACTGTACATCATCAGAGATTCTTGTCTCTTCAAGACTTTGGCTTCACTAATTCGTCATGTTAAAGAGCTACATGGTTGCTTACAGAACAAGGCATTCCAAAGTCTCATCCCAAGGACCATGAGCTAGGGAATAGAGACTCTACAAGCATCATCTTCCTGTACTCATCATCATCATTTGATTAGCGCTTATTTCCCTAATCAATGTGCTATTCAAGGGGAATTCTTAGTGAAGTCTTGAGTTCATCAATGGATATCATCATTTAAGGGATTTCATCAAAATGAAAGTTATTGAAGGAAACTTGGTGGTATACATGGAAAATTAAGGTTTCATTGGATTAAGGTTTCTTATAAGAGCTTATGTTTACCTAAAGCTCTCAGGGATCATGGACAAAGATGCATTTCGTGGTGTTTGCAGTGATCAATTAATTTTAGAGATTAATGATCAGTATAAGGTGTCTCACTTCAATAATCATAACTATAGTTGTGCTATCAACTTAAGGGTGTTACAAGTCTTCCTACTATGTCTTATAAGAATCTTTGGATTTTCATCCATGATTTCATTCAAATTGTTATGGGCGAGGAAGGAACAAAAAATATTTCATTTGAAGACATTCAAGTATCCAAAAAAGTGAGGTTGAAGAAAAAGATTAAGGTTATGCAAGTTGCAATTTAAATATTGTTTTGAAATGTCAAATAAAAGCATTTGAAAGATGAAAGTCCTCTTACATTCTTAAAGAGCAAGACTTCATGAGTCAACCAATGAAAAGTGCTTGAAATCTAGAAAGAGAAAGATGTTTCGGAAAATGTATCATTTGGATTTACAAGGTTACAATACAAGATTACGGTGTATTGCCATGTTTCAAGAACTTTGGTACCTTGCCAAGTTTTCAAATACTTCATTCCAATTACGCCAAAAAATAATACTCAAGTATATTACAAGAATGCTTCAAGTTCGCATTGACATCCTTCAAGTTTCATCTACAACATTCATAGTTACATTCAAGTTACACGTAAAACAAAGCATAAACCTATCCTAAGTCTTCAAGAACGGCTCCATGGCCAATTCTTCTTCCGAACAACTCTTCATACCACTCGCTACTATGTGTTGAACCATGATATTTTCATCATTTCCTTAAAACCTCTTGCCATGAAAACATGTCCGTATCACCCAAATCAGCCCTGCCATTTTGAAACAAACAGAAGAAAAACAAGTTAACTGCAACACAAAACGGGCCAGCTCATAAAATCCAAAGTAAACAATTAACTAACAATCCATCAAGTAATCTAAAAAACAAAAAAAAAACTCCAACAACAAAAACCCATTCAAAACAGCATCTAACAGAACTTTAGCTCCCTAATTAACCTATGACAGAAAGCAGAAGGGGAAGAGAGGAATAATAGAACCTCAACTAATTTCCAAAAAAAAAACTCCAAAACTAAACTATAACCAAATTCCTAACTGTTTCCTGACCATTCCTAACAAAATCAAACAGAATTCTAACCACCTTCCAACTGCCAGAAATAACAAAAAAAATAGAATTCTGACTAAACCCCCGCCAATTATCCACATCCTTGTGACCATATCCCAACTGCTCTAACTGTTAACAGAAATGTTTCCAACTAACAGCCTAAGCCCTAACCGTTTTCTAAGCCAATTTCCATAACCACTACTAACAGAATGGAAGCTCCCTAACTACCATAATTGCTCTCAAACAACCCCTAACTGTCAATCTATAACCAACCGTAACAGAATATAACAAAAATGGAGAAATATGGAGAGGATGGGCGGTTATTCACAGTTTATCTACATAGAGAAAACGACCCAAAAACCTATCTACCTATTCTCTACGTAATTCACGGCAGAAGTTCAGAGAAAGATATCAAGAACTAACCGGAAAACTCCCTTTTCTTTCTATGCTTTCTCTGAAAAAGGCTCCTCGATCACCTTCAGTTTAAACCTCCATCAAGCATTCTTTAATCATTTCAGAAGAATCACTATCCACAAAGTATCTTAGAGCTCCAAAATTTCCTCTGCACATCATCTTCTTCACGAAGCTCCAACTGCTTCAACAGATCCAAGCCAACATCATTCAACTTTCATCATCACCAACAACTCTACTTTTCTTTATCATCTTCCTCAATGCATATGCAATCAAGCAACAACACTGCCCCAATCAAGAACAACAAATTCGCACAATTAGAGAAATGCACAAAAATGAGGGAAAGGGGAAGAAAACTGAAACTTACCTTGAAGTTCTTCATTCTTCAATTACCAAAAATATCTTAGAGCTCCAAATTTTTCTCTCTGCGCTTTCTTCATCATCAATACCATAAATTTCCCCCGACACCTTATTCTTCTTAAAAGAGTATCAAAGCATCTGCATCTTTCATCACCTTCAACAACGAACCTTCATAATCCATAATCCATGGTGTTTGCATCATAATCAACAACAACGTCCAATTGGAATCTCAACAACAACACATCGCACGTTATCAACTATGCCTTCTTCAACTCTTCCCTCTACATCCACACTAAATAGACAACAACAACTACAGTTCAGAAAGAATTGTGTGGAAACGAATAAGAACTCAGAAGAAGGATAAAAGCAAATAAAAATAGTGACCAAAAAGCTTGCCTCTGAAGTTCAACCATCTCTGTTGTCTTTGAGGTTCAATCACCATTCGATTGCAAATTGTAGATCCAAGGAATCAGACGAAATTTTAGGAGGTAAAAGAGGGACCTAGACTTAAGTTGTGTTCTCGATTGGGATAGATGCTTAAAGTGGGGCTTCAATTCGAGAAAGTATGGCCATCATTTGGTGACAGCAGTACTCATGACTGCGGCTAGAAGTCGCAATCATTGAAGAGCATCGAAAGAGAGGGATAAGAGAATCGAGCTCTCGAAGAAGCTGAAGTGCCACAAAACAAGAAACAATTGGGTTGGTGTTGTTGAAGATCAATGGATCGAACCATGCTCTTCACTGAGACCATGACAACATGTTTTCTTTGTAGCTGAATGGCTTATGCACAAAAATGTTGATGGATTAGGCATTTGGGCCTGCACTGTTAATCACCACGTTATTTTAGTGCCAATTTCGGTGTGAGAATTGTTGAAGAATTTCAAGAGGTATTAAAGCTAACTAAGAGCATAATTGTCATCAAATAAATCCGAAGAAGCTTTTAATGGAGTTTTCTTATTGCTTGTGTCATTATGAAGAGGCAACGGACCTTCTCCGTTCGGTATCATTGTGACCTTATTTTATTCCTCATTTCTGCACTTTACCACTTTTCTAGATACCATGAGAAGTAGGAAATAAAGAGCGTGCGCTCGAAGTTTCTTTTTAAAGACCTGTAGCAGGAATTCTGCATTTCATTTGCTATATGTGTTGTGCATGTGCTTGTTTCTGTGATTGTTGATCGATGAGTCACTCAATTTAGAAATTAAGTCATGACTTCGCTCTCAGTGCATGCTCCCTATAGAATTTTATCGCTTTCCTTTATTTCTTGTTGATCGATGAGTCACTCAATTTAGAAATTAAGATCACGACTTCGCTCTCATTGCATGTTCCCTATAGGATAGTTTTGTAAGACTTTATTTGGCATGCTAACCTAGATAGAATATCTCTAGGTGTGCTCTCTTGAGCTTATTGGCTTGTTTGCTTTATCCTTGTACATACCATGTTCCCTTAGGATGTGCTTGCTCCGTTTGGATGCAAGTTAGACCTTAGGTTGCAAACCATGCATGCTAACATTAGGTAGACGTTTCCCTTTTGTTAATCCAAACCTTAGGACCACCATTGTATGATAACATTAAGTTATAAATAGGCTAGTCTCCCTTAGACTCTTTTCTTCCCCTTTTCCATATGCATCTAAAACTAAAACTTCTTTTCTTAGCAAATCAAAAACATGCTAATAATACCTAAACCCTTCTTTTCAAGGTAATAAAACACAAACCAATTCAAACCATTTTGTGCGCTCGAACACCTTTTCTCTAAAACCCTTTTCAGGTAAGCACATGATTAATTTACTTCTGTGTCAACGCGTAAGTCTCCAAAGGTCGAGTTGCAGAAGTAGGCGGAATTAACATTGTCCATAAAAAAACATAAACAAACAAAAACATGTGAGCCGAACTACGGTAGCTCTGATTCCACAAAAAGGATACGTAGGAATTGGGGTAGGGCCCAAGCGAGTACAATTTTATTTTCCCTACATTATTTTCTCATTTCTTTTGCATACATTCTCCCTTCAGTAGTATAGTAAACAGTAAGCATAGATTGAACACACCCATAAGATAGATAACAAGCGTGGATGCCATAGAGTACTACGGGCGTGTGGGGTGCTAATACCTTCCCCTTGCGTAACAGACTCCCTTACCCGATATCTCGGTCGCAAGACCGTGACTTCTCCCTTCTCAGGTTTTCTCGATGTTTACCTTTCCCTTCATGTGGGATAAAAGACATTCGATGGAGACTTCATTGTTTGATGATTTTCAGTCGGTTGTTTAAACGACCAGCTGAAGCAATCCTACACGGGATCCTTCCCGTACACTCTTCTAGAAACAGTTCAGATGCGTTCCAGGTACGGTTGACATTTTGACACTTATTCCATATTCCTTCTAGAGGCAGTTCAAATGTGATCCAGATACGGCTGACATTAAGACACTTATTCCAGATTCCCTTCTAGGGACAGTTCATATGCGATCCAGATATTGCTGACATTCTGACACTTATTCCAGATTCCCTTCTAGGGACAGTTCAGATGCGATCCAGATATGGATGATACTCTGACACTTATTCCAGATTCCTTCTAGAGACAGTTCAGATGCAATCCAGATTCGGATGTCATTCTGTCACTCATTCAAATAAAGTCCAGATACGATCCAGATATGGATATCATTCTAATACTTCTTTCAGCATACCTTTCCAATACAGTCCAGATACGATCCAGATACGGATGTCATTCTGACGCTTATCTCCCAGATACGAGTCATATACAATTCATTTACGAATATTATTCTGATGCTCATCCAAGACCTCTGTTGGTTCAGTTTAAATCCCTCAACAATTTATCCTGATTCTTTTCGGTGGACATTTTCTCTTTTGTCTGGTTCAGTTGAATCAATCCCAAGATTCTTCTAAAATTTCCATTCTAGTCAAAGTTAATTAAAAACCTTCTCAGGTTCAGTCAGATCGACACTAAGATTTCTCTAATTTCTATTTCAGTCGAAGATGATCCAAGACTTTTTTATGGTTCAGTTAAATCAATACTAAGATTTTTCTAATTCCATTCCAATCAAAGTTAATTCAAGATTTTCCTCTGGTTCAGCCAGATCGACAGTAAGATCTCTCTGATTTCTATTCCAGTTGAAGATAATTCAAGACCTTTACTGTTTTAGTTAAATCAACATTAAGATTTATTTTGGATTCTTCTCCAGACCCCTGTTGGTTCAGTTTAAATCTCTCAACAGTTTATTCTGATTCTTTCCCGCAGGCATCTTCTCTGGTTCAGATAAGTCACTTCAAGATTTATTTTGTTTCTTCTCCATACCCTTGCTGGTTCAATTTAAATCTCTCAACGGTTTATTCTGATTCTTTCCCGCAGACATCGCCTCTGTTTCAGATAAGTCGCTTCAAGATTTATTCTAATTCTTCTCCAGACCCCTGCTGGTTCAGTTTAAATCTCTCAACAGTTTATCATGATTCTTTCCTAGTAGACATCGCCTCTGTTTCAGATAAGTCGCTCTAAGATTTATTCTGATTCTTTTCTAGACCCCTGCTAGGTCAGTTTAAATCTCTCAATGGTTTATCCTGATTTCTTTCCTAGTAGTCACTTTCACTGGTTCAGATAAATTTCTCAAAGATCTATTATGATTCTCTCTAGTTAAAGAATATCCAAGGCCTCTTTTGGTTCAGTTTAAACCTCTCAACGGTTTATCCTGATTCTTTCCAAATAAGACATTTTCTCTGGTTCAGATAAGTCGCTCCAAAGATTTATCCTGATTCTTCCCAGTTAAAGAACATTCGAGACTTCTGCTAGGTTCAGTTTTAAATCAACTGAAGGTTTATTCTGATTCTTTTCCCGGTTGAAGTCAAGTTTAGGCTTAGTCTAATTTCTGTCAATGGTCATCTCTGGATGACATTTATACGTCCATCTCCGCCAACTATCCATCATTCCTCCAAATGGATTCTTTAAGCCCATTCCTTACACCTCAACCACAATATCATCAAGTGCAAATTTCTAGGCACTCTAGTGTTCAATCATCTTCTACCCTCAAGTCATGAATGACAGATTCTCCAATCTAACTCTTAAGATTTAATAAGATTGAACAGGAGCAGTTGTTGTACCCAAAAATTTGCCCTCTCATTTCTCAAAGGATCATCCTGGACCCTCAGGTATGCTTCTTTCAAGTTTCAAGTCTTGAATTATAATTTTCCAAGAAAATCATTCACAAGGGCAAAAGCACACTGAAAAGTCAAACTTTGAATTTTTGATCAAAATAAAATTTCAAAAATTATATTTCATCAAGACATGAAATTGGTTCATCAAAAATCATAAGTCATAAATTACTTTGAAAAATCAAATTTCTAAACATTTAGAAAATTTTCTAAGTGTTAAGAGAATATGATACTTCAGAACTTCTGGGCCAGCCTTCACGCAAGTGCAATCAGAATTTGCAAATATGGTTCAGAACATGACTCATCAATCAGAACGTGACTCTTCAGCATATGGAGGCTATGTTCTATGCTTCAATCAGAGCCTCACCCTTCGAATATCACTCAGGTCTTCTGCGATCAAAACATCACCAAATCCAAAAACCTCGTTTGAGCAGCCTACTGCGCTGTTGTAGTATAGTCCTGCCATCATCTGCCATAACACTCCAAGGTGTTGCTGATCCAGTCCACGCCTGAGTTTTTTCTCAAACCCCATAATTGCACCAAATTAGCATGCAAAAACTGTGTTTAAAAAGCAATGGAACAGTATGCCAAAAGGTTACAAATCTCATTTGTTTCCCCCCCCCCCCCCCAAAAAAACCACAGCAAACACATCTATAAATAAGTTGCTCCATCACACGTTCAAGGGACTGGATTTTGGAGAGAGAGAGAGAGAGAGAGAGAGAGAGAGAGAGAGAGAGAGAGAGAGAGAGAGAGAGAGAGAGAGAGAGATAGAGAGAGAGAGAGAGAGAGAATTATTAAAGATAGAAAAGGAAACAGTAAAAACCTTCACAAATCCTAAACAAAACCTTTGTTCTTCCCTTTGAATCAAAGAACATAACCATTGTTCTGTTGCTCTCGTTGACTCCAGAACATCTGAAGGCAGCAGCTCAAATTCAAAGCACACGCTCCAGATTCAAGGTAAGTCTTTATGACTTTGCATCTTTTCATTCAAAACATTATTAAGTATATAAATATCATAGTGTTGATGTTGTCCATATCATTGCATAAGTAGAAAAACTATGGACTGAAACTTCTTGAATAAAGCTAGGCTCAGAATTAGAATTAGAACTTCTATAAACTGTTGTGCTTTTATCCTTTTGATTTGCTTTTAAGAACTTAATAAATTGTTGATATGCTAATTAATATGAGGAAAGAGTTGAAATGTAACACAGAACTTCTGAGTTTCTCTTCACTGTTTTAACACGAAAATTTCTAGGATTTCTTATTGTTTCAACACAGAACTTCTGATTTTCACTCACTGTTTAAGACAACACAGAACTTCAGATTTTCACTCATTGTTTAGCACAACATAGAACTTCTGAGTTCTTCTCACTGTTTTAATACACAAGAATTTCTAGGTTTTTTGCACTGTTATGATACGGTAACAGAACTTCTGACTTTTTACTCACTACTAACACAACACAGAACTTCTGATTTTTCACCCACTGTTTAACACGACACAGAACTTCTGACATTTTGATCACTGTCTAAACACCACCTAGAACCTATGTTTTCTTTCCCTATAACATTTCTTGCAGGACCTCAGAGTGTATCAATCCAGAACTTCTGATGCCCACTGACGTTTCTTTCTGAATCACAATGCACTTGGCATCAGAACTTCTGATCCCTTTTGTTTTGCTTGCAGCAGCACGCTGATTCTATCTCTCATTATTTTCCTTTTTTTCATTTTTAATATTAATACTCTTTTATTAATATAAAAAAGGAAATAAAAATATTTCCTTTTTATTAATTAATTTATCTTTTTTTTAATTCATTAAGACAAAAAAACACTTTCAAAATAAGTCCTTTTTCTTCTTATATTGTACATTTCAATATGGTTGTAATAGTTAAGTAGGATTTAAATTCTTGCAACCCCCCGTCTGTAAATTTGTACCCCCATCCCTAAAATGATGTAATAGCGTAGGACCTTTACGTTTCCGTAATTTATTATTTTCAAGTATAAATGCTAGTAATTAGGGTGTGTATGGCAAGACATGAAATCAACAAATAGATAACCCTAATCAAGACTAAATGCATGTAAATAAAACAAACTTGCACACTAGCACCCTTAGGGTAATCGCACCTTGTTTCCTTTCGGAAAATAGTCATGTCCCTCGAATATGGGCGTTTTAACAAAGATCCTCGATAAAAGATCGTAGTCCCTCGATGACCCTCAATGTTGCCTTCGGTAAACGATCTAGTCCCTAAATGACATTGCTAAAACGTCCCATAGGTTGCCTTCTATGACTATATAAATGTCCCGTGCCCGTCCCTTCATATCCAATGATGGGGCTTCTTACCAAAATAATGGTGAGATAGCAACATCTAAAGGAGGAGGAAAAGAACATCTAAGACCTTTTGAGTAGGTATATTCGCTCCTAGTTGCTCGCTTTCTCACAACAAAAACATTTTCATACACCAACACTTTCACTTTAAAACATTTTCAAAATACAAACACTTTGTACGTGTTCTTATAGAAACGAGAGTCATTATAAAGATGACACCTTTTCAAAATCGCTTTCAAAAACACATTCCACAAACACCTCTTTGAACTATTTTCGAAACAAACACTTTGTACACGTTCTTATAGAAACAAGAACCATTACAAAGACATTTTCAAAATACTTTAAAAACCCATACCACAAGCACATTTTCAAAAAGCAAGTGATCTAGAAAGCAAATAAGAGCCTGTAGATAACTACGGATGAAAAGGGTGCTAATACCTTCCTTTTTCATAATCTACCCCCCGAACTCAAGAAAATATCTCGAAAGGTCATTCCTGTTTTTTCAGCCTTTCCTTTTGGATAAAAGAAAAGTCGGTGGTGACTTTTGTTATCCGCACAATTGCGATAAAACGCAAAACAACCAAGTTAGTTCTCCCACCGTGTTACAGTAGCAATCGTCAAAGATTCCTTCATTATCTGATGAGGTAGCAATCTTCAAAGATTCCTTTATTATTCGTTGAGGTAGCGATCGTCAAAGATTCCTTCATTATCGGTTGAGGTAGCAATCGTCCAAGATTCCTTCATTATCTGTTGAGGTAGCAATCATCCAAGATTCCTACATTACTTATTGAGGTAGTAATCGTCAAAGATTCCTTCATTATCTATCGAGGTAGCAATCGTCAGAGATTCCTTCATTATCTGTTGAGGTAGAAATCATCAAAGATTACTCTGTATAACCCTCCAGAGGCAGTCCAACACTGACTCATCCTGAAATAGCCTTACACAGGCTCTTTCTAATACATTTTCAGGTAACGGTTAATTCCATTATCCCTAGAAAGTTACTATGAAGCCTGGACTTCATCCAGAAAACAGTAAATTTTCATCTCTCCGGTCAAGAGATGGCTTCCCCAATAGAGTAATGAACAACTGAAGTTCCTAGACTCTATTCCCCACAGAGTTTTCCTCAAGCAGGAGAACAACAGAAACCCACATTCCCCAACAGACTACTCCTCAAACGGTAGGAACAGGAACCCCCAAAGGAACCATGTGTGAAATTAGCACCTACTTTGGATGGCATCTTTAAGCCCGTCTCCGACGACTCTCTGTCATCTTTCCCAAATGGTGTCTGTAATCCCATTCCCGACATTATCAATCATCAGTGTTACTTCATGAGAGTGCAAATTTCTAGGCACTCTAGTGTACAATCATCTTCCACCTTCAGATCACGAAAGGAAGACAAGCCAATCTAAATCCTCAGGTTTAAGAAGATTGAACAGGGGCAGCTGTTGTACCCCAAAATTTTCCCTCTCATGTTTTCCAAGGTTTTCTCTTACATGGTTGGTCACAAACACTTACCTAAAAAAAATGAAATTTTTTGAATGATGTTTAAGTATCCTTCAATTGGCATGTCACCAATATCCTTCGACTGGCAGGTGAATAAAAGGGTCTTCGATTGGCATGTCAGCAATATCCTTTGATTGCGTGTTGGTTCCCCTTAGAGAAAGCCTTAGTCCAAGTTTCATTCAGGCAAGAACTCCCTACAAGTGTGTTTCGATTCATCAGGCCAAAAGCCCCTTCATGCTTGCCTTGGATTCACTAAGTCAAAGGCTCCTTTCAACTTGCCTTCAAAGCATAAGATAAAGACATTCCTTTGTGCTTGCCTTCAATGCATAAGACAAAGACATTCCTTTGTGCTTGCCCTCAATGCATAAAACAAAGACATTCCTTTATGCTTGCCTTTAATGTACAAGGCCAAGACTCCTCAACACAGTTTCTGCACTATGGCATACAATATGGTCCCTTCAAAAGAACACACACACTGGTTCAAAATGAAGAATACACAAAGGGCCCATTTGAAGGACACTTTGATGGGAAACACATATTGTTGTCTAAAATGGGGGTTCTGGTCGAAGGATGGATCTAGTTGGTCAAAACGAAAGAAAAATATTCAAAGAGGCTCGCTGGCCCAAAATCCAACATACTGTCAGTTTCAAACCAACGTGCACAAGCACATTCATGCCAAAGGAAGCTTTTATTGGCCGGGTTGAAGTCTTTTGATTGGTTTAGTTAGTTAGTGTCAAAGCTAATCAAAGAACAAGGCAAATAGGGACTCAATCGAAGGCCACAATGATAAGGCCTGGGGAAATTCGAAAGAAAGTGAGGAGGCTCCTCAAATCCTTCGATTGATAAAGAGCTGAAGCAACCTTTGACCAGTTAGAAAGGGAGAGTTGATGTTTCGATTGGTTTGAGTTAAAAGAAAGCCATTCGAAGGAAGTAACAATAGGCCAATCGAAGAGTAACGCTGGAGGGCATTCGAAGGAGTCAAATGTGTCCAGGTTCATCCCAAGGCTCAAAGGGGCATGGATATTTCAAAAAAAAAAGAAGTCTTTTAATGTGTCTGATTTTTGTCTCATGGCTTTCAATGCCATGGTTAATGGCTTGTTTCTTGTTGTTACTATCACACTCCTATAAATAACAGGCCTAAGGAACATTGCAAAGGGGGGAAATCATAAAAAAGGAAAGAAACAATCTTGCCACACTCACACTACCAGCCAGACGCTGCATCACACACAATACTTGTTACTGATCGAAGTTGCAGGTTGCCTGCCCTTAGAAACATTCTTGACCTATACACGCATCAGCCAGGTGAAAACCTTGCCTCCAGGAGGCGTTCCTAAGCACTTTGCAAGCCACCTCCATCCAAAACAAAGCATCCCATTGGTAATATACCTTCGATCTTAAACTAATTTTGATTTGTTGCATGACATATTAACATTTATAATTCAAGATTAAGGACATGGGTTCGACACCCAGGTCTGCATTTGTTTTGTTTCTAACACTTGTTGCGGATCCAGCCTAAACAAGCTAACACGCACATGATTAAAGGATCTGGGTTTTGATACCCAGGTCCTGCATTTTTGTTTTGCTAATGTATATTTTCAGATTCAGTGCCCTCACAGGTGATCCATCATGCCCTTCCAGCAACGCCCTCTAGATCGAAAGCCACGTCCTTTCACTGGATCGAAGGGTAACACCCTTCATAGAATCGAAAGGCAACATCCCTCCTGGGTCAAAAATCCCATCTATCCCTGGATCAAAAGGCTGCTTCCCCTCTGAATCAAAAAGCCCCCCTTTTCTCTCTGGGCCGAAGGATGCCCGTTTTGTATCTTTATTTTTATTTTCATTATTTCTCTTGTTAAACTAACCATTAAATCAAAATCACAAAAAACATTAGGCAAGTGTTTTATTAATCACATTAAATTTTGTTAATTAACTAATTAATTATTTTAACATTTTCCTTTATTTAAAATTAAATAGACTTAAGTTTATTTTCTTTTTAAATAAAAAAAACAAACAAAAAGATCTTTGTTTCTTAGGATGTTTTTAGATGTTATTTTCAATTTCACGCACGTTTATTTAATTTCGCATTTTATTATTAATGTACTTGCTCATGGTCTGTAATAGTAACTAGGACTTTACCTTCCGTATTTCTCTAATGTACCTCTCATAAAGCCATGTAATAGCGTAGATTTAATTTCCATATATAAATTCCTGTATATATATTAATTGTTAGATGTGTGTTAATAGGAATGCATGACAAGAGCTTAATAATTAAACGATTAGCAAACTTAACACAAGACAAAATAATTGAATACAACACACTTGCATATATACACCTTTAGGGTATTCCCATTTTGGTTTCCTTCGGAATATAAGACAGTCATGTCCCTCGAGACAGGGACGCTTTAGCAAAGACCCGTAAATCAAAAGATCATAATCCCTCGATGACCCTACAGTTGCCTTTCGGTAAATGATTTAGTCCATAGACAAAATTGCTAAAGCGTCTCCACATGTTGCCTTTGTGACTGTAACGTTCCTTCGAATATCCCTCATACATCCAACGATGGGGCTACCTACTCCCTAATAGTAGGATAGCACTGTCTAAAGGATAAGGAAGAAAAGAACAAACTTTTTCGAGTATAAGTAGATAAGTTCTTAAATGCTTGCTCAAAACAAACTTTCGCACTTACACATTTCAAAAACAACTTTCAAAAACATTTTATTTGTAAACACTCTTTAGGATTGATACAAGAGTTATCATAAAGCGAATAGCCACGCTAAGGCATTTTCAAAACAATTTTCAAAATACACAAAGAACAAGCAATTTTCAAAATGAGCTAGCATCTAAGAGTCCATAGATAACTACAGATGGAAAGGGTGCTAACACCTTTCCTTTCCATAATCTACCCCCTTACTCAGAATAATCTCGAAAAGGTATTTTCCTGTTCTTTTCACTCTTTCCTTAATTTGGATAAAATAAAAGTCGGTGGTGACTCTTGCTTACCGCAACATTTGCAAACACAAATGAAAAACTAGTATAACAGTCGGTTCTGCCACCATATCACACCATGTCAAGTGGGTCCTAGCCTTTGACTCAAGATAACGTACTTCGGTCTTTGACGGCATTGGCTAGAGGAAAGTAAATCCCATTGCCCCTTGTTAGACGTCTGATTCATGATACTTTGATGGTGTTTGGTTATAGGAAAATAAATTCTCTTGCCTCTTGCTAGACATCTGGTTCATGACAAACATGCATCATAGGCCCTTGAGATCCTTGAAATGGTTAAGAAAATGATATGGTATGATGTCATGATATTATGATGTCATGTTTGAAAAATTAATCATACACAAACAAAACACACAAGGCCTTAGGTTTAAGCTTGCATGGAGTTTGTAGGTAAGTACCCTCTTGAAGTTTTAGTTGGCTTAATTTGTCCTAAGAAAAGTAAGCAGGTTCTAGGATCCTCAATATCACTGATCTTTTCCCTAGGAATTATTTCAGCACAAGCATCTGATTTGAGACTGAAATATCCCGAGAGTCCGATCTCAATGAGTGTAGCATCAAGTATCAACCAGCTTCAGCCTGCACCAAAGTCGACTATCTCACTACTTTCGCATGGCTAAGTTGTGTCAACTAAGGTTCTACGGTCTGTTAGTACTTTATGACACCATGCGGTAGCCTAGCATTATCCTTGACTTAACTCAAGGGACACCGATACTAACCAATGTGTCGCACTAATGTAGTCATCGCTCCAACCATATCGATATATGTTGTACAGTCTTCATGATCTATTGCTACTTACCTAAAATGCTCCATATCCAGTATAGGATCTTTACAAAAATAACCGTAGCAAAACCCCAAAATATAAAGCATGCAAACCAAGCAAAGCATTTACAGTATGATATAACTCTTAAGGTAACCCCACTTTTAGTTATTTTCTCCAGCAGAGTCTCCAGTTCTATAATACGGTGGGAGAACTGACTTTTGGTTTTGCATTTTATCGGAAATGTCGCGGATAACAAGAGTTGCCACCAACTTTTCTTTTATCCAATAAGGAAATGGTGAAAAGAACAGGAAAGACCTTTGAGAATATTTATGATTAAGGGGGTAGGTTATGAAAATGGAAGGTGTTAGCACCCTTTTCATCCGTAGTTATCTACAGACTCTTAAACGCTAGCTCACTTTTGAAAATGCTTGGTGAATGTGTAAGTTTGAAAATATTTTGAAAATTCCTAAGTTCAGAAACTTTGTAATGATTCTCGTATCAGTTGAGAATGCATACAAAGTGTTGGTATTGAAAATATTTTAGAAAAGTGTTTGAGTGAAAATAGATGTTTTTGTGAGCAAGCGACTACGAGCTATCTACCTACTCAAAAGTCTTTGTTATTTTCCTCCTTTTCCTTAGATAGTGTTATCCTACCATTGGTTAATAGGAGTCCCTATCGTTGGATGTTTGAGGGACAGGCGTGGGTCATCGTTCAGTCATAAAGGAAACATATAGGGATACCTTTAGAAATTTGAAGGGACTATCATCATGTATTTGTAGGCAACATCGAGGGACAGGAACATTTACCGAAGGCAGCATCGAAGGGTCATCGAGGGACTATGATCTTTATGATGATTTTTAAATTAGGGTCTTTTCTAATGGTATCTGTTGTACCCCAAAATTTTCCCTCCCTTTTCTTTAAAACATTTCCCATAAAAGATCTCAAATGCTCAAGGATGCTTAAGAGTTGATCAGACAAGCTCGCCTCCTAAGCACTGAGACCACAAATTAGGGTTTTAGTTTTCACAAGGAAAGTTGGACTTTTAATACCTCAAGTTACTTTCATGGTTCATTATAGGTCTTCAAGAATGCTCGTACCAAGTTTCAAGTCTTGCACCACAAAATTGCTCAGTCAATTACTCAGATGACTGAAAATCAATTGTATTGGGTAAAAAGTCAATTGTGGTCAACATAGAGTCAAAATTCATGATTTTTGACCAACATCAACATTTTGAAGTCATACTCATCAATTTATCAAGGGTTGATCACAATTCCTCAAGAACGGCATTCAAATCATCAAAGGGGGGAAATTGTCAAAATTAGGATTTTGACTGAGAATGAATGATTATTGACTTTTTGACCTAGTACATGACCTAATGGTTTGAAGCATGATCTCAAGGAATAAAACACAATACTTTGACCTAATTTCATGGTCAAATCATTTCTCAAAGATCAATGGATTGATACTTGAAATTTGATCAACTGATGAAAAGTCAACTGATACACAAAAAGTTAAACTTTGACTTTTAGGTCAACATTGAATTTCAAAGATCAAGATTCATCAAGATATTCAAAAATATCAAACTTGATCATTAATAATCAATAAAGTCAATAAAATTCCACAAAAAGTCAAAGTTTTCAATACTTAGAAAAACTCTAAGTGTTTTTACCCTTGATAATTTCACTACTTCATGACAATTTTTCACCAGGATGCAACATGATTCAAAGAAAACTTTCAACATGAAAGTTGTATATCTTGATGAATTCTACAAATTTGTCCCTTAGGGTTGATGTCCAAAAACTTCTTAGATTATGATATATAGGCCCATGAAGTCATGCCTTTTTATCAAAAACACTTAGTGAAATTTTCATCAAGTTAGGCAGATTTTTTGTCCCAACTTCTTGGTAATTTTTCACCAAGTTCCAAGTTGATTTAGCCAAAGTGGTAAACATGAAGGTTGTATACAATGTTTCAAGCTTTCTAAAATGTCCAAGAACTTGAAGATATCATGTTTGAGATAGGAGATTCGAAGAGAAGAATTTGAGCATGCATTCTTGAATTTTAGGTTATTTTGTGATGAACCTTTTGATCCAATCTTCAAGCATGTTGCATAATCTTGCTTTGTAGGACTTAAAACTTGAAAATCAATCAAAAATTAAATGTTTACACAACTAATTGAGCTATGATCCAAGTGCTTGAACCATTGTCCAAGTGATTAATCCATTTTTTGGCACAAAGGTAACATTGCTATTTTGGAAAAGTGGCTTTAATCACAAAGTCCACTCTCCTTGAGCTTTGCACTTGTTACTTCTTAACACACACAATCTCAAAGCCATAAGAAACTTGTCTAAAGCCTCTAGCCATTTCAGATCATGCTTGTACTATGCATTGGAACAAAGTTATCTCAATGTTTCTTCAAAACTAAGTCACCTAGCCATAACTTTGTAACTTACAAACCTGATGTTCTCCTTCACTCCAACCTTTCCCTATAAATAGATACACTATTTGGAAAGCTAACATACGAATTCAAAAGCCTTGAAACCCCCTCAAACACTCTGAAATCATAATTTGCATTTCAAACCTCCATTATTGCACATTCTGACTTTGAATTCCAATCACACAATCCAATCGTGTGTTTTCACTTTTAATCAATCACAAAGCTTCTATAACTCATACAGAGGATATCTAAACACCTTCCACACGATTGTAACACCATTTGCACCATTCTCCATTTCCAAAAACTCAAACTTGCAACTTGACTTCTCAAGGAAGATTCAGGCACTTTCAGCATAAAGTAAGCATTGCATTAGCTTCCTAGGAGTTCACTGAAGCTATCCAGATCATCACAACACTTCTAGGAGTGCTCAAACACTAAACACGATTTCCAGCTTTGAGGTAAGTTTTATCAACTTTGAACTCTCTATACGAGCATCATTAATGGTTACTTTGTGAATGAAAAATATAGACATCATTTCCCTGAAGCTAACCATGCTTTTAGTTTTAATTAATGTTGTCTGGGTGATGCGAATTTCGAAGTTGAACTTTCTGAAAAAATTAGGTTTTATTTTGTACCAAACAAAATTCATGTTCATCTTTGATTTATAGCTTTAGTTATTTATATGGTTGACTTCGTAGTGAAAATGGAACAACTTTCATGTTTACAATTTTGAAAATGGTTGAGAAATGAAGAAGTTACAGTTTTGGCCATGGTGATGTTCATCTCCGCGGCGCAAGGTAGAAGATAAAGCCATTTTAAAATATCATAATTGAGTTTATTTTAAGTTTATTTCAAGTTGTTTTACTACCGGATGAAACAGCCACCCCAGTGGCAGAGAAGCACGCGCTAAGGCATTGATTTATAGGGACCTGGGTTTGAGCCCCAGTGCTACCCTTTTGTATTTTTTTCCATATTTTTTTGCAGATTCAGCGTGCCTAGTTTCCTTGAGTCCATAATGTACCTTCATCTCATCACCATTAGATCTAATTCAAAGAGGATCGAATGCACCAAGATGCATGACCATGATGCACCTCAGAAGGCCATCCACACATGATCCATACAGGCGATGGGTTTCCCAGAACTTAGGCCTCATTCTTTTTTTCTTCTTGTATACCCTTTTACTTTCTAATAGCATGCCCAATATTTTTAAACATTTTCTTTTTTTTTTTCTGATTTCAAAAAGGACATATGTTGGGCCTGCCAAAAAAATTGCTTTTCACACCTTTTTTACTTTTTAACACCCAAGCCCAATTTTTTATGTTCTTTATATTTTCTTTTATCTTTTTATTTATTTTATTTAATTAAAAATGCAAAAATATTTTTTTTTTAATATAATTAGATTTATTTATCTTATTTTTCTTTATTTTTTCCAAACAAATAAAACTTCAAAAAGATTTTCTAACAATTAATTTCCTTTCTAAAACTAACTTAGATTTAGGCTTTTCTATACTCAAATTATTTTTCCTCTTAGTTAGTACAATTAATTTTGATCTTAGTTTAATTAGGTTTACTATTTTTCTTTTAAAATATTAATTAATTTAATTAAGTTAATTTAAACCTTTCCATCAAAAAGCCATAAAAACAATTTATTTTTCTCTACTTTACATTTCGTGCATTCTATTATTATTCATGTTCAATGGTTTGTAATAGATAATTAGGTTTATTGCTTTCTTCCCCATCTCACAAAATTGTACCCCTCATTCTCAAAGCATTGTAATAGCGTAGGACTTCTAAAATTCTGCAATTTATTGTTTTCCTTATTATTGCTAGTAATTAAGGTTTGTATGATAAGACTTAAAATCAAACATAGCAAAACCCTAATTCAAAGATAAAATACTTGAAGTCAAAACACTTTGCACACATGCACCTCTAGGATAACCCACACTTGTTTCCTCGGATAAAAATAGTTATGTCCCTCGAACGTAGGATGTTTTAGCAAAGACCCTCGATTAAAAGAATGTAGTCCCTCAATGACCCTTCAATGTTGCCTTCAATAAACGGTCTTAGTCCCTTAAGACAATTTTTAAAGTATCTTAGAAGTTGCCTTCTATGACTGTATGATGACCACTCATGTCCCTCACATCCAATGATATGGCTCCTTACCAACCAATGGTAAAATAGCACTATCTAAAGGAGGAGGAAAAGAACAAATACTTTTTGAGTAGTTAGATTACTCGTACTTGCTTGCTCACAAACTAAAACTATTTTTTCCAAACCTCACACTTTCAAAAACAAACATCTTTTCAAACAAATATTTTCAAAACAAACATTTTGTATACATTCTCAACGATGCGAGAATCATTGCAATATTGCCGCACTAAGGCGTTTTCAAAATATTTCCAAAACAAACATTTTGTATACATTCTCAACGATACGAGAATCATTGCAAAATTACCACTTTCAAAACATCTTCAAAACACCTTTCAACATACATAAACACAAAGAATTTCAAAGTGAGCTAGCAATTAAGAGCCCATAGATAACTACAGATGAAAAGGGTGCTAACACTTTCCCTTTTCATAACCTACCCCCTGAACTCAAGAAAAATTCTCAAAAGGTATTTCCTATTCTTTTCACCCTTTTCTTTATTGGATAAAAGAAAAGTCGGTGGTGACTCTTGCTATCTGCAATATTTGCGATAAAACACAAAACACCCAAGTCAATTCTCCCACCATATTACAGAACTGGTGACTCTGTTGGGGATGACTCTACTAAAAGTGGGGTTACCTTAAGAGCTAGATCACCTTTATTTGATTTAATCGTTTGCCTTGTTTGCTTTACATTTGTGGGTTATGCTTGGGTTTATTTCTTGTATAGATCCTATACCCGGATCTGGGTCATATTAGGTAAGTAGCAATAGATCGTGGGGACTATGCGATGTAATACCGGCATGGTTGAAACTTGAAACGATGGCTACGTTAGTGTGACACATTTGTTGGTACCGGTGTCCCTTGAGTCTTGTTAAGGAGAATATAGGGCCGTTGTGTGGTGTCATGAAGCACTAACTGACCATAGAACCTTAGTTGAACAACTTGGCCGTTAGAAAGTATTGAGATAGCTGGCTTTGGTGCAAGACTAAATTTTGTTGATACTCAATACTAGAATCATTGAGATTGGACTTTTGGGATATTTTGGCCTCAGTTTGGATGCTTAAGCTAAAACAATGACCGATGAAGAAATATCAGTGATATTGAGGCTCCTAGAACCCGGTTACCTCTTTAGAACAGGTTAAACCACCTAAAACTTCAAGAGGGTACTTACCTATAAACCCCATGCAAGCCTAAACCTAAGACCTTGTGTACTTTGTTTGTGTATGATTATTTGATCAAGCATAAATATTATGACATCGGGCCATAGCATTTTAACTAACCATTTCAAGGACCTAGGGATTTATCTTTGTTCTATTTTGTAGGATATGGCTTTCGCTCGTAGAAATACCATCCAAATAAACTTCGTAAGGGTGTCTCCTCAAATCAAAGAGTTAGAATCAATGGTTCCTAAAAATTCTCCATTCACCAAAAGATAAGGTCGATTTCTCAATCTGGTTACCTCAAGATTTGAAGAAGACATGAGAGGGTGCTCTTTCAGTTCTTTGACCCTGTACATCATTGTTTTACCTTTCCCGAATATCAATTGGTGCCCACAATGGAAGAATTCTCTCAACTACTAGGAGTATCTATTCTTGATAAAATACCCTTCACCGGTTTAGAGGAATCTCTAAGACCTGAAGCCATTGCCACGACCTTACATTTGAAGAGTTTTGACATTGTATCTAATTGGGAGACAAGAAGTGGGGTCAAATCCTTTTTACATAAATTCCTGATGGAGAGGGCTCGTTTATTTTTGGATGCCATGAACTTTTGAGCTTTTGAGGAGATCTTGGATCTTCTAGTCTATGGTTTGGTGCTTTTTCCTAACCCTGACCAACTCATAGATGTGAACGTTGTCAAAATTGTCCTTACTCGTAACCATGTGCCTACATTGCTTTGAGACATTTTGCACTCTCTTCATACTCGCACTATGAGGAAGCGAGGGACTCTCATGTGTTGCTTTCCTTTTCTGTCTAGGTGGTTTATTTCGCACCTTCCCCGATCAGTATTGAAGAATGAGCAAGGTTTGAGATGGTCGCAAAGGATAATGTCGCTTTCTCATACAAATATCTATTGGTGCTCATGATCCCAAGAGGACATTACTATCATTGACCGTTGTGGGGAGTTCCCTAATATCCCACTCTTGGAAATTAGGGGAGGTATTACTTATAACCCTTCTCTAGATCTATGATAATTTGGCTATGCTCGAAGAGATGGTCCCGACGATGCACTCATTCAAGGTATTATATTTGACTACGAGAACGATGTTCAAGGTTATCATCAAAGGTTTGTACATGCTTGGGGCATGGTAAGCAAGGTTGATAGCAATACTTTGGGGAATAAGAATTACATCCCTCTTGAGCCTTATCTCAAATGGGTACGAGCCTGTGCTCAAAGTCTCATGATGATGTATCCAGCCATCTTACCAGTGATTATGGAGCCCATTATCGAATGGGACATTCTTTATACCATTATCCATCCTGACATGCCTACTGACCTTGAGGAATTGCGGAGGTCCTGGGTTCAAATCAAAGGAGAACGAGACACATTTGAAGCTCAATTCTATGCAAGCGAGAAGAAAATGTTGGAGCTCACCAAGCAACTTCACGAGGAGTAAAGCTTGAATGCCTACATCGACACAAAGAGGAAACGTTTGTGGGAGACTTGAGTCTTAGGTCTTAGGAGTTTTCATTTTGTTGTCTCTTCAAGACATTTTTCTTTTTCTTTGTAAGCCCAAAGGGAAATTGTAACTCTTGAACTTATTAATGCAATTGTTGTTTTTTGTTTCCTTTTTGGCTAGCAAATTTAAATCTCTCGAGGTTCTTGAAAACATTGCATCCACATAGCATGCATCATATCATAAGCAGGTTTTCTGATACAGGTTTCCTCATCCTTTAACTATTTATTTCAGTATAAGATGGCTCTAGAGAAGACCGTTAAAGATCAGCAAACTCAACACGCACAGTTCCAAGAGACTCTCCTAAACTTAGCTAAAGGACAACAAGAAATGATGACACTCCTTGTCACCAAAAAGAAGACCAAGAAACGGGTTGTTATTCTCAACATGGGAAGAAGGTTCAAAGGTCCCACCCGACTGGCTCAAATAGAAGAGGCTTCTTCTGAGGAAGAAGACAATCAAGATGAGGATGTTAGAAGCACCAGGGCTAGGGGTGGAAATAACCAGATTTTTGAGGATGAATACTACTCCAATGAGAAGTACGCACCGGCGGAGAACAAATACAAACAGCTGGAAGACCGACTTAAGGTTGTAGAGATCCAAACAATGTCTGGTTTGGACTTTGAAGACTTAGGTCTAGTCCTTGGGGTGGTCATTCCCCACAAATTCAAGGTACATGTCTTCGCCAAGTATGATGGAGTCTCTTGTCTGAAACTCCACTTAAGGTTATATGTCCGTAAGATTTAACCACACACCACAGATAGGAAGTTATGGGTTCATTTCTTCCAAGAAATATTATCTGGAACACCGTTGGAATGGTTCTATCAGCTAGAAGTGACTAATATCCACACATGGGAGGATATGGTTGTTGCCTTCTACAGAAAATACCAATACAATGCTGACCTTGCATCAAATCGTGTGCAATTACAAAGTATGACTATGGGCTCAAGCGAAGGCTTTAAGGAGTATGCTCAAAAATGGAGGAACCTGGCTGGAAGGGTGCAACACCCTTTGACTGAATGAGAATTAGTGGACATGTTCATGGGCACCTTGACTGGTTCATTATTTAATTTGCTGATTGGGAGTTCTTCGTCGTGGTTTACTGAGTTGATTTTGACTGGTGAACAAGTTGAAAGCGGAATTAAAAATGGGAAGATCCCAATGGCCTTGACCTCTACTGCTGTAAAGAAACCATTTGCTGGTAAGAAAGAGACTAATGATTTTTATGGATAAAGGAGTCATGTCAAAAATGACTGTCATCAGTCGGTAGGAGCAGTATTAATTTCTAACCCAACCCCAGTTCAACAACCACAACGACAAAATAATAAACAAAGGTCGGATTCCCTGAGAAGGCAGATCACTAGGATCAATATGCCATTGGCTCAAGCATTACAACATCTGTTGAAGGCAGATTTAGTAACACTACGGGATCCTCCTCAAAATCCCAACACATCATCTCCGAAGTATAACCCAAATGCAAGGTGTGCGTACCATTCCAATAGTCCTAGGCACGACAACAATGATTGTTGGGCCCTAAAAAAACAAAATCCAAGATTTGATTGACAATAAAGTGATTGAGTTTGACTCTCCACAGACCCCTAATGTGATTACTGCACCCATGCCCAGTCATGGTAAAGGTGTTAATGTTGTTGACGATGTTTCCTATGTCTCCTCCATCAGTGATTTGACTACTCCATTGATGATTGTTAAGAAGAATCTGTGGAGAGACGATTTATTTCCAGGCTACCTTAAAAATTGTTATCATTGTGCTTCCCAAACTAATGGATGTATGTGGCTGAAGAAAGGTATCCAACGCCTGATGGATAGCCATGAAATTTTGTTCGAGAAAACTCCATCCGTGAAGAGTTTGCCTGAAAGTATTTTCCAAGAACTGAGACTTGAAGATGTTTCCATAATCTTCATTTCCTATACTTCTATTAGGATCACCTCTAGAGGACCTATAAGGATCCCTGCTGACCCAAGAGTGGCTCCCCTAATTATCACTACAGCGGGGACATTCCCCTATTCCTCTGACAAAGTTGTGCCCTGGAACTATGGGTCAGAAGTCTATTATCATGGTGTCAAGCAAAAGCCATGGATTATTGAAAATGAAGATACTTAAATTATAAACATTGCTGGAACTAGTAAGGTCACTAGGACATGAAGGATCTTCTCTCCGGAGATCTCTCCTCCAACAACTACTATAACACTTATTCATATTCCTACTGCTGGGCCAACTGCTAATGCTCGAGGTAAGGAGAAAGTATCTGAGCCTGCCCGGATGGAGGCGCCATCCAAAGATGTTACAATTGAAGACACGTCTAGACAAGAGATGGAAGAAATTTTGAAGATCATCCAAAAAAGTGACTACAAAATAGTTAAACAATTGGGGAAGACACCCTCAAAAATATCCATGATGTCCTTGTTATTATGCTCTGAAGCACATGCTCAACCTTTGTTGAAATTTAGGAAGATTCCCATGTACCACAAGAGACCACTACTGGTCAATTTGAGAATTGTGTTGCAAGCCTAACCGCTAATAATGGCTTGGGATTTTCTGATGCAGACTTAACTCCGGTGGGAAAGAATCATAACAAGGCTCTGCACATCTCTATTGAATTCAAAGGGACAACTCTGGCGCGTGTGTTAGTAGATACTGGGTCCTCCCTAAATATTTTACCCAAGGGTGCTTTGGATAGACTAGACTGTGAAGGATTGGTGTTGAAACCCATCGATATTGTGGTAAGAGCCTTCGATGGGTCAAAGAGGATGGTCCATGGAGAGGTTAATCTCCTGATTAAGGTGGGATCTCAATTCTTCAATTCAACTTTTTATGTAATTGATATCCGCCCGGCCTATTCCTGCTTGCTTTGACGCCCATGGATTCATGGGGAAGGTGCGGTTACCTCTACATTACATCAAATGTTGAAGTACCCAGTAAGAGGGAAGGTTATCATAGTCTGTGGAGAGGAAGAATATATTGTCAGTCATTTGAATTCTTTCAAATATGTTTAAATGGATGGCGAATTCATTGAAAACCTTGCTAGAAATTTGAGGTAATCCCTCTGACGATTGTTGTTGCTAAATCTACTATTCCTGAGGTCTCTAAAAACACACCATGAATGGATTCCTTTAAAGAATTCTAGGGTTATGGTAGAAGATGGAGGTTGCACTATCTAGGGACAACTTCCTGAGATCCCCTACAAATCGAATAAATTTGGATTTGGTTTCACTTTGAAGGCTCAGAAAGAGGTTTGACGTGTCCGTGCTAGGGGGAACCTCTCTGTATTAGCAACAATGAAGTCACTGCACTGGGATACACTGATAGTGATGGTGACTTAGACGACTGGATATTTCCAACTACTGACGGTGGACTCAACAACCGGATGGCTAAATACTTCATCTCAATCTCCTTCAGCCAGGAGTAATTGATATTTCCTATTTGTATTGCTTTAAGAAGTTTGTCTGTATAATTTCTTTAAAAACAATGACTTTAAACCATGTGCCTTTCTCGGGGCACAATGGTCCATTTGTTAAGGGTTGTCATTTCAGATATCACATTCTCATTTATTGAAAACATTGGACGATTTTGCATTCAAATTTTTTTCTCCTTGTCTTTTTTTTACTTTACTGCATTTTCAAATAGCCATGTTACCTTACATGCACACACACATTTGCAAATCCACACCCACTCCGGATATCATTGACAACAATTTTTCTATTGCCATTTATGACTTCCAAAATCCAATCTATCAATCCGAAGACGAAGGTGAAGAAGATTGCGAGATACCTGGAGAACTCGCAGGACTCTTGATGCAAGAGGAAAAGGCTATCCAACCGCACGAAGAACCAGTCGAAGTAATAAACTTGGGTACTGAGGCAGATAAGAAAGAAGTCAAGATTGGCGCCAACCTAGAAGACAATGTCAAGATCATGTTGGTTTAGATGTTTCACGAATATGTTGAGGTCTTTACTTGGTCATACGAAGACATGTCGGGGCTCGATATTGTTATCGTGGTTCATCATCTGCCAATGAGAGAGGGTTGTTCTCCAATCAAACAAAAGGTTTGTCGCATGCATCCTAATATGTCAGAGAAAATCAAGGCTGAGGTAATGAAATAGTTCAATGCAGGTTTCTTGGCAGTGACGTCATATCCCCAATGGGTTGCAAATGTTGTTCCAATGCCGAAGAAAGATGGTAAAGTCCGTATGTGTGTAGACTACAAGGATTTAAATAGTGAAAGCCCCAAAGATGGCTTACCACTACCACATATTGATGTCTTTGTTGATAACACTGCTCAACACAAGGTATTCTCCTTCATGGATGGCTTCTCAGGGTACAACCAAATCAAAATGACGCCTGAAGACATGGAGAAAACAACTTTTGTCACACAGTGGGGCACCTTCTGTTATAAGGTCATGCCTTTTAGGCAGAAGAATGTGGGCGCAACTTATCAACGGGCTATGGTGTATTTATTTCATGATATGATCCATCATGAGATAGAAGTCTATATGGATAACATGATAGCAAGATCACAAACTGAGGAAGAGCACCTTGTTCATTTGCAGAAATTGTTTGACAGGCTGAAGAAATACAAGGTGAGGTTGAACCCAAACAAATGCATCTTCGGGGTAAGATCTAGAAAACTCTTAGGTTTTATCATCAGTGAAAAAGGAATTGAGGTTGATCCTGCAAAAGTCAAAGCAATCCAAGAAATGCCAGCTCCCCATACTGAGAAGGAGGTCAGAGGTTTCTTGGGACGACTCAACTACATTGCCTAATTCATTTCTCACCTGACTGCTACTTGTGAGCCATTCTTCAAACTGTTGAAGAAAGATCAAGTAGTAAAATGGAATGACAATTTCCAAATAACTTTTAACAAGATCAAAGAATATCTTCAAGAACCTCCAATTCTGATACCACCAGTTGAAGGAAGACCTCTGATCATGTACTTAACTGTGTTAGAGAATTCAATGGGGTGTGTGCTGGGGAAACATGATGAATCTGGTCAAAAAGAGCATGCAATATACTACCTTAGCAAAAAGTTTACCGATCGTGAAACAAGATATTCACTGCTCGAGAAAACTTGTTATGCTTTGGCATGGGCTGCTCGCCGACTAAGACAATATATTTTGACCCATACTACTCTATTGATCTCTAAGATGGGTCCCATCAAGTACATATTTGAGAAGCCAGCTCTCTCCAGAAGGATAGCCCGATGGAAAATGATCTAAACTGAGTACGATATTCAGTACACTACATAAAAAGCAATAAAAGGAAGTGTATTTTCAGATCATTTGGCGCATCAAGCTGTGGATGACTACCGATCTATAAACTTTGAATTCTCAGATGAGAATATCATGCTGATTACAGATTGTGAAAGGCCTAGACTGTTTGAAGGACCTGAGCAGGGATCCCGATGGACTATGGTTTTTGATGGAGCTTCCAACGCATTGGGTAACAGAATTGGTGTTGTGATCATTGACCCTGAAGGTTGCCATACGCCTTTCACTGCCAGACTTTGCTTTGACTATACCAACAACATGGCTGAGTACGAGGTGTGCATCTTGGGTCTTAAAGTTGCTATTGACCTAAGAATCAAATTCTTAAGTGTATATGGAGACTCAGCTTTAGTAATCAGTCAAGTTAAAGGAGAGTGGGATACAAAACATCCAAATCTTATCCCTTACAAAGAACTTGTGATAACCTTGATCCTGTACTTTGAAGAAATTACCTTTGAACATATCCCGAGGGAAGAAAATCAGTTGGAAGATGCTTTAGCTACCATGTCATCTATGTTCAAGGTCAAATGGGACAACGAAGCTCCCAGAATTACTGTCGAAATATTTAACGAACCGGCGCACTGCTATGAGATTGACACTGATGGAGTAGAGAAGGAGCCTTGGTTTCACGAAGTGAAAAAATATCTCGAAGCTCAAGAGTATCCTAAAGGAGCATTAATCAACAACAAGAAATTCCTACGGAGGTTCTCTGCCAAGTTCTTCCTGAGCAATGGGATTTTATATAAGCGCAACCATGATTCAACCCTTCTTCGTTGTATGGACAAGAAGGAAGTAGAGAAGATCATGGAGGACATGCACGAAGGCATCTTTGGTACTCACTCCAATGGACACACTATTTCCAAGAAGATTCTGAGAGCTGGCTACCATTGGTCGACCATGGAAATCGATTATCACCTCCACTCAAAAACTTGCCATAAGTGCCAAATTTATGTTGATAAGGTTCACGTGTCTCCAATTCCTTTGAATGTCATGACTGCTCCTTGGCCATTTGCAATGTGGGGTATTGATATGATCGGAGAAATCAAGCATACTGCCTCTAATGGACATCGTTTCATTCTTGTCGCCATTGACTACTTTACCAAGTAGGTTGAAGCAGCTTCATTTTCCTTAGTTACCAAGAACGCCATGGCCTGATTTATCAAGCATAACCTCATATGTCGATATGGCATCCCCGAGAGGATCATTACTTACAACAGTACCAACCTCAACAACGCCATGATCACACAACTCTACATGCAGTTCAAGATCAAGCATCACAACTCTTCTCCATACAAACCTAAGATGAATGGCGCAATGGAAGCCGTCAACAAGAATACAAAGAAGATTGTTCAAAAGATGGTGGTAACCTACAAAGAGTGGCATGAGATGTTACCATTTTCTCTTCATGTCTATCGTACTTCGACGCGAACATCAACTGGGGAAACCCCTTTCTCTCTAGTCTATGGTATGGAAGTTGTCCTACCTGTCGAAGTTCAAATCCTTTCTCTAAGGATTATGAAAGAAGAAGACTTAGACGAAGACAAGTGGATTTAGACTAGGTTGGATCAGTTGAATTTGATTGACGAAAGAGGCTGGAAGCTGTCTGTCATGGTCAAATGTACCAAAAACGTATGATCAAAACTTTCAACAAAAAGATCAAACATTGGGTATACCAGGTTGGTGACTTAATAATAAAGCGTACCATTCTACCATAAGGCGATCCTAGTGGAAAATGGGCTCCCACATATGAAGGACCATTTGTTGTCAAGAAAGTATTCTCGGGCGGTGCTATGATGCTAACCACAATGGATGGCAAAGATTTTCTGCACCCTGTGAACACCGACATAGTCAGAAAATACTATGCATAAGAATGACGCATTAGGTTGACATACCTAGGCAAAAATAAGGGCATCCCGGCGAACCAAAAGGGTTCAGACAAAAATTAGGGATATATGCAAAAGATTGTACACCCGGCAAGTCGAAAACCTGAAAGGGCGGCTTGGGCAAAAAAGGGTATCCTGGTGGACTAAAAACCTGAAAGAGCGGTCTAGGCAAAAATTAGGGATTTAAAAGCGTACGACAATGTCCCGTTGGATCACTTACATGCAAGCTTTATCACCAAAGTCGAAGGTTCAAATGGTTCAATCAACTTCTTCCGATGGCAAGGGACGAGATGTTTGAAGATATAGGGGAAATAGCAGAGTTTGGAACCCAATGAGATCACTTCAACATGGTTATACATTTTGTTTTCACTTTGTACTCTTTTCATTTTACAACGACTTCCTCTTACTAGGATTTCCGTCTCTTTGTACAAAATCGCCTGTTTATAGGCAAATTGTCAATACAAATATATCTTAAAGTCCAAACTTTTGGTTTTTTTTCTGTTTTGTTTGCAAGAACGTCCAATGACTAAAATTGAATGAACATGTGCATATGAACATGATTAACTATTAACAAATATATGCATAAGAACATGAATAAGTATTTACTCAAGATTCTAGGAATTGGGATAACGTTCAAGTTGTCCATCAATCCCCACTGAGCATGAGATTACCCCCACAAAGTAGTCTTCACAAATAAGGGTTCATTCCCCGTAATCTCCCCAACAGTTCGCTCTAGCAAATAAAGGAGTATAATTTTTTTCTTGACAATATTACCAACCTACGGAGTTTCCAATCAGTATAATGCATGTAAATTCTCTCCCTCAGTTGAGTTTGAAAATGGTAAAACCCCTATAGAGTTTCTTCTCTTTAGAAAATTCAATTTCCCCATGAGAGTTTGTTTCCTCAACAAAATACTTCTCCGACAACAGGGTTTATTTCCCCAACAAACTACAATTTCCCCAGCTCGAGTCTATTCGTTAGACTACTACAAACCACTGAAAACCCATAACATATGCATACGAAACACATATATCACAGTCTCATTTATTTGAGAACATCATTACGCAATGCATTTCATACATCATGGCATTGCATACAGCTAACTCTTTACCTTTTCAGGAAAGATTAATCGACGGACCGATATCATCAACAAATCCTCAAAACGGATTGTAGGTCATTCCCTGAAACAAGACAGGGTAAATATCTAGATGATGGATACTCCCTTCAACATCTGCTGGCTCAAATTAAATCTACCAAAGATTTATTCTGACACTTCTCTCAGTGGACCTATTCTGGATCAGATTAAACCGACCAAAGATTTATTCTGATACTTCTCCTAGTTAAAGATTTAAAGACCTTTGTTGGCTTAAGCTAAATCAACTAAAGATTTATTATGATACTTCTCTCAGTAGACCTTTTATGGCTCAGATTAAATCAACCAAAGATTTATTCTGATATGTTTCCCAGTTAAAGATTTAAAGACATTTGTTGGCTCAGATTAAATCGACCAAAGATTTATTCTGGTACTTCTCTCAGTAGACCTTTTCTGGCTCAGATTAAATCGACCAAAGATTTATTGTTATACTTCTCAATTAAAGACTTAAAGACCTCTACTGACTCAGATTAAATCGACTAAAGATTTATTCTGATACTTATCTCAGTAGACCCTTCTTGGCTCAGATTAAATCGACCAAAGATTTATTCTGATACTTCTCCCAGTTAAAGATTTAAAGACATCTACTGGCTCAGACTAAATCGACTAAAGATGTATTTTTATACTTCTCTCAGTAGACCTTTTCTAGCTTATATTAAATCGACCAAAGATTTATTCTGATACTTCTCTCAGTTAAATATTTAAATACCTTTGCTGGCTCAAGCTAAATCGACTAAAGATTTATTCTGATACTTCTCTCAGTAGACCTTTTCTGGCTCAGATCAAATTGACCAAAGATTTATTCTGATACTTCTCCCAGTTAAATATTTAAAGACATTTGTTGGCTCAAATTAAATCGACCAAAGATTTATTCTGATACTCTCTCAGTAGACCTTTTCTGGCTCGGGTTAAATAGACCAAAGATTTATTTTGATACTTCACAATTAATGACTTAAAGACTTCTGCTGGCTCAGATTAAATCGACTAAAGATTTATTCTGATACTTCTCTCGGTAGACCCTTCCTGGCTCAGATTAAATCGACCAAATATTTATTCTAATACTTCTTCCAGTTAAAGACAGACACAGACATATTCTGGCTCAGATTAAATCGACCAAAGATTTATTCTGATACTTCCTCCAGTTAAAGACGGACACATACATCTTCTGGCTCAGATTAAATCGACCAAAGATTTATTCTGATACTTCTTCCAGTAGACATTTTCTGGCTCAGATTAAACTCGAGCGTAGACTTAGTTTAATTTCTCTATCAACAGTTACTTTTGATGGAATCTATAAGCCCGTCTCTAAAAACTCTCTATCACCTCTCCAAATGGCATCTCTAAGCCCATCCCAACATAACCAACAAACAGTTTTACTTCAAGCACAAGCGAGTGCAAATTTATGGGCACTTAAGTGTTCAATCCTCTCCTACCTTCAAGTCACGAATGGAGGACAAGTCAATCTAACTCTTCAGGTTTAAGAAGATTGAACAGGGGTAGCTGTTGTACCCTAAAATTTTCCCTCCCTTTTCTTCAAAACATTTCCCATAAAAGATCTCAAATGCTCAAGGATGCTCAAGAGTTGATCAGACAAGCTCACCTCATAAGCACTGAGACCACAAATTAGGGTTTTGGTTTTCACAAGGAAAGTTGGACTTTTAATACCTCAAGTGACTTTCATGGTTCATTATAGGTCTTAAAGAATGCTCATACCAAGTTTCAAGTCTTACACCACAAATTTGCTCAGTCAATTACTCAGATGACTGAAAATAAGTTGTATTGGATAAAAGTCAATCGTGGTCAACATAGAGTCAAAATTCATGATTTTTGGCCATCATCAACATTTTGAAGTCATATTCATCAATTGATCAAGGGTTGATCACAATTCCTCAAGAAAGGCATTCAAATCATCAAAGGGGTAAAATTGTCAAAATTTAGGGTTTTGACTGAGAATGAATGATTATTGACTTTTTGACCTAATACATGACCTAATGGTTTGAAGCATGACATCAAGGACTCAAACACAATATCTTGACCTAATTTCATGGCTCAAATCATTTCTCAAAGATCAATTGATTGATAGTTAATATTTGATCAACTGATGAAAAGTCAACTAATACATAAAAAGTCAAACTTTGACTTTTTGGTCAACATTGAATTTCAAAGATCAAGATTCATCAAGATATTAAAAAATATCAAACTATATTATCAAGAATCAATAAATTCAAGAAAAGTCCACAAAAGTTAAAGTTTTCAATACTTAGAAAAATTCTAACTGTTTTTACCCTTGATAATTTCACTACTTCATGATAATTTTTCACCAAGATGCAAGACGATTCAAGGAAAACTTTCAACATGAAAGTTGTATATCTTCATGAATTCTACAGCTTTATCCCTTAGGGTTGATGTCTAAAAACTTCTTAGATTATGGGATATAGGCCTATGAAGTCATGGCTTTTTTATCAAAAACACTTAGTGAAATTTTCATCAAGTTAGGTAGATTTTTGCCCCAACTTCTTGGCAATTTTTCACCAAGTTCTAAGTTGATTTAGCCAAAGTGGTCAACATGAAGGTCGTAGACAATGTTTCAAGATTTCCAAAATGTCCAAGAACTTGAAGAGATCATGCTTGATCTAGGAGAATCAAAGAGAAGAAGTTGAGCATCCATTCTTGAATTTTAGGTCATTTTGTGATGAACCTTATGATCCAATCTTCAAGCATGCTTGCATAATCTTGCTTTACAGGCCTTCAAACTTGAAAATCACTCAAAAATAAAATGCTTACACAACTGATTAAGCTATGATCTAAGTTCTTGAGCCATTGTCCAAGTGATTAATCCATTTTTGGCACAAAGGTAACATTGCCATTTTGGAAAAGTGGATTTAATCACAAAGTCCACTCTCCTTGAGCTTTGCACTTGTTCCTTATGAACACACACAATCTCAAAGCTAGAACAACTTGTCTAGAGCCTCTAGCCATTTCAGATCATGCTTGTACTATGCATTGGAACAAGGTTATCTCAATGTTGCTTCAAAACTAAGTCACCTAACCATAGCTTTGTAACTTACAAACCCGATGTTCTCCTTCCCTCCAACCTTTCCCTATAAATGGAGACACTATTTGGCAAGATAACAAACGATTTTACAAGTCTTGAAACCCCCCTCAAACACTCTGAAATCAAAATTTTCATTTCAAACCTCCATTGTTGCACATTTTGACTTTGAATTCCAAATACACAATCTACTCGTGCATTTTCACTTTTAATCAATCACAAAGCTTCTATAACTCATATAGTAGCTATTCAAACAACTGCTACACGACTGTAACACCATTTGCACCATCCTCCATTTCCAAAAACTCAAACCTACAATTGACTTCTCCAGGAAGATTCAGGCACTTTCAGCACAAAGTAAGCATTGCATTAGCTTCATAGGAGTTCAGTGAAGCTATCCAGATCATCACAACACTTCCAAGAGTGCTTAAACTCCAAACACGATTTCCAATTTTGAGGTAAGTTTTCTCAACTTTGAACTCTCTATACAAGCATCATTAATGGTTACTTTGTGAATAAAAAATGTAGACATCATTGCCCTGAAGTTAACCATGCCTTTAATTTTCATTTATGTTGCCTAAGTGATGCGGATTTTGAAGTTGAACTTTTTGAAAAAAATTAGGTTTTATTTGGTACCAAACAAAATTCATGTTCATCTTTGATTTATAGCTTTAGTTGTTTATATGGTTGAATTCGGGGTGAAAATGGAATAACTTTCATGTTTATAATTTTGAAAATGGTTGAGAAATGAAGAAGTTACAGTTTTGGCCATGGTGATGTTCATCTCTGCGCGCGCAAGGTTGAAGATGAAGCCATTTTCAAATATCAAAATTGAGTTTATTTTAATTTTATTACAAGTTGTTTTACTACCGAATGAAACAACCACCCTAGTGGTAGAGAAGCGTGCGCTAAGGCATTGATCTATAGGGACCTGGCTTCGAGCCCCAGTGGTACCCTTTTGTATTTTTTCACATATTTTTTGCAGATTCAACGCACCTGGTTTCCTTAAGTCCATCATGTACCTTCGTCTCATCACCATTAGATCTAATTCAAAGAGGATCCAATGCACCAAGACGTATGACCATGGTGCACCTCAGAAGGCCATCCACACATGATCCATACAGGCATTGGGCTTCCCAGAACTTAGGCCTCATTCTTTTTTTTTGTTTTTGCTTTCTTATACCCCCCCCCCCTTTTACTTACTAATAGTGCAGGCCCAATATTTTTAAACATTTTTTTCTGATTTCAAAAAGGACATATGTTAGGCCTGCCAAAAATTGCTTTTTCACACCTCTTTTACTTTTTAGCACCCAGGCCCAATTTTTTATATTCTTTATATTTTCTTTATCTTTTTATTTATTTTATTTAATCAAAAATGCAAAAATATATATTTTTTGATATAATTAGATTTATTTATCTTATTTTCTTCATTTTTTCCAAACAAATAAAACTTCAAAAAGATTTTCTAACAATTAATTTCCCTTCTAAAATTGACTTAGATTTAGGCTTTTCTATACTCAAATTATTTTTCCTCTTAGTTAGTACAATTAATTTTGATCTTAGTTTAATTAGGTTTACTATTTTTCTTTTAAAATATTAATTAAGTTAATTTAAACCTTTCCATCAAAAAGCCACAAAAACAAATTATTTTTCTCTACTTTATATTTTGTGCATTCTATTATTATTCATGTTCAATGGTTTGTAATAGATAATTAGGTTTATTGCTTTCCTCCCCATCTCACAAAATTGTACCCCCCATTCTCAAAGCGTTGTAATAGCGTAGGACTTTTAAAATTCCGCAATTTATCGCTTTCCTTATTATTGCTAGTAATTAGGGTTTGCATGACAAGACTTAAAATAAAACCTAGAAAAAACCTAATTCAAAGATAAAATACTTGAAGTCAAAACACTTTGCACACATGCACCTCTAGGGTAACCCACACTTGTTGTCTCGAATAAAAATAATCATGTCCCTCGAACTTGGGATGTTTTAGCAAAGACTCTCGTTTAAAAGATCGTAGTCCCTCAATGACCCTTCAATGTTGCCTTCAATAAACGATCTTAGTCCCTTACGACAATTGCTAAAGTATCTTACAAGTTTTCTTCTATGACTGTATGATGACCACGCATGTCCCTCACATCCAATGATATGGCTCCTTACCAACCAATGGTAAAATAGCACTATCTAAAGAAGGGGGAAAAGAACAAAGACTTTTTGAGTAGGTAGATTGCTCGTAATTGCTTGCTCACAAACTAAAACAATTTTTTCCACACCTCACACTTTCAAAAATAAACATATTTTTAAACAAATATTTTCAAAACAAACATTTTGTATACATTCTCAACGATACGAGAATCATTGCAAAATTGTCGCACTAAGGCATTTTCAAAATATTTCCAAAACAAACATTTTGTATACATTCTCAACGATAGGAGAATCATTGCAAAATTACCACTTTTAAAACATCTTCAAAACATCTTTCAACATACACAAACACAAAGCATTTCAAAGTGAGCTAGCAATTAAGAGCCCGTAGATAACTATGGATGAAAAGGCTGCTAACACCTTCCCTTTTCATAACCTACCCCCTGAACTCAAGAAAAAATTCTCAAAAGGTCTTTCCTGTTATTTTCACCCTTCCCTTTATTTGATAAAAGAAAATTCGATGGTGATTCTTTCTATCCGCAACATTTACGATAAAACACAAAACTCTCAAGTCAGTTCTCTCACCGTATTATAGTATCCCTACATTCGAGGAACATGACTATTTTTATCCGAGGCAACAAGTGAGGGTCACCCTAGAGGTGCGCTTGTGTAAGGTGATTTGGTTTCAGTAATTTTTGTTTTAGATTTATGGTTGTCTAGCGTTTGCTTTTAGTCTTTGCCATACAATCCTATTAATCTAGCAGTAATAAGAAAAACAGTAAATTGCGGAAAAATAAATCTAGACTATTACAGAGCATCGGGGAAGGGAGTTACAAACCAAAAAATGGGGGTAAAAGCAAATCAATCCATAATTTAGCTATTACATCCCTTAACAGTTACATAATTATGAAAATAATAATGCGAAAATAAATAAGCGCGCAGAGATTGTGAAAAAGGGAAAGATGTAAAAAAAAAAACTAAAACATTTCTAAGCGTTTAGGAAAATATTTTTGGTGTTTTGTTTAGAAAAATATTTTATAGTGTAAAACCTTAATTCTAAATAATTTACAAATTAATTAATAAAATAAAATCAAAATGTGATTAAATTAAATCAATTTTTATTTGTCAAAAATTAAATTAATTAATTAAAACCTAAATCTAATTTTTGTGATTTTGTGATTTTTTCTGATTAAGTAAAATTGATTAAAAAATAAAATAATTAATTAAAACAAAAAATAGAAAAAATATTAAAGAGAAAATAGGTCAAAAAATAGTTGCATGCGCTGGGTGTTGAACCCACGCCCTTCCCTTCATCTGCATCCAATCCTTGCCAACTGAGTTGTGCGTTTTAATTGTTACTGAAATACAAATCAACTATTATATAATAAAAACATGTATACATTTTAAATTCAAACGCCAGTCAATTATGGGGCCCCTTGTATTTGAATGGACGAATCAGAAAAGGCCACACCTGAGTCAAACGTTCAGCAGGCTAGAGAAGCGTCAGAGCCCTAGCTCCCGTCATCTTCTTTGACGATGCCCATATCAAACCTGCAAAACAATGAAAATCAAAAACCAAAAAGGGTCGTGTCCCCCTAATTTGGACCTCCTGAATCCATTAGTGAGGTTATTTTGCCCTGAAAACGCATGTATACAAAGATACAAAGAGAACGGTGCAAATTTCCCTAACAATGGCAGATCCTTATCCTTGTGCCAAAGCTTGTGAGTGATGCATCAAAACAAATCCACACATCAATATGAACATGAATGTATTCATAAAATTCATTTAAATTACATGATTAAAGAGTTCGTAATCAAGAACTTTTACCAAATCGATGGGCTCGTATGAAGGGACTCTGGAGTGTGTTGAGCTTGAGAAATGATATGGATCGCCTCCTGGAGTCTTCGGGAAGGTGATGAGATGCTTCACACTGCTTGGGAACGACTGGAAATAAGGGTTTCAAGTTGCCCTAGTTTTGAGAATTTTTGAAAACCTTAGGGCTGTTCTTTGGGCAGGCCAGCGTGTCTGATCTGAGTGTTGTGCATATATAGAGCATGGATTTAGGGTAACAAAAATAGTATGATATCATGTATAATCAAGTGTATGAATTGTTTCCAAAATCCATTCAAAAACTTTCCAAAAGTGAAGATTTCCTTCCCCTCTTGGTCTATAAGATTTAGACAGCTTGTCATGAGCTATTTTGGTTTCAAAAAGATTCAGATTTTTATATCTTACATATTTCTTGCATTTATTTTGTGTTTATTTAATTTTATTTTGATTTTAAATAAATAAAAATCAAAATAAATAAAATAAAAACTAAAAATAATGTATGGATGCACTTAGGGGTCCTTAAACATATTATGAACACGTTTAAATTCCAAAGCTTAGGCCCAATAGCCCAATATCACAAATTTTCTCAATTGAGATTTCATGCATTTCTCAAAAATTGCCCAACTTGTGCAACTCATAACTTGCTCAATTTTCACCTTTTGAAGGTGATATTGGACTTTTTGAAAAGCTCAAGATGTCCTCTACAATTTCTATTTTTACCATTTTTCCATTTGAAGACTCATCTTGATGTAAATTGCTTTGATAAAAAGTGTCTTTTTGTTGACTTTTAAAATGACCTATAATGTATGGGCTCATATACTTCAAATGAAGCACTTTTTGGACTTGAGCATACGTATACAAAGTTGTAGAGAATTGCATTTCCTTAAAAATGGGCTTTGGTTGGGGAAAAGTTGATGAAGCAAGTGAAAGTTATGCTTGGTCAAAGTTCAGTTGACTTCTCCTATGGAAACCCTAGTTTGACAACTTTTGACTTTTGATGATTTGAGGGCTTTCCTTGAGGAATCATGATCAACCCTTGAAAAAATGATGACTTTCATTTCAAAATGTTGATGTTTACCAAAAAATCTCGAAGTTTGACTGTATGTTGACCATAATTGACTTTTTACCCAATATAGTTGATTTTCAATCATCTGAGCTATTGACTGAGCAAACTTGTGATGCCTTTTAAACCCATTTTCCCTTGTGTAAAATGAAACCCTAGTTGTAGACCCTTTGCTTAGGAGGAGCATTTTGACTAGACAACCCTTGAGTGGCTTTGAGTACTTGAGACCCTTGTGAGTATGTCTTTAAGAAAATGGGAGGGAAACTTTTGGGGTACAACACTTCTCTTTCAATTTTTTTTGGTAGGACATCTCTAAAGTATGGCATTTTTTCTTCCATGCTTCCTTCTTTTGTTGCATCCTAACCAGGGCAAGCTGAAGTTCTTCCACATCATATAAAAGGGGAGGAGTAGTCCTCACAAACATATCAGGTATAAGTTCTTCACGAGAATATGGAATCTTTAACTGAATTTCCCTTGCTTGTACCTAATATAGATGAGGCTTCAATGAAACAACTCCTCTTGGTCCCAAATCGTTTATACTTTTCCTATGAATATGGCACCAAGCCTTTGCAATCTCTTCCCTAGCCTCCTTGTGATCTTATCCTTCTTTGAGAAAGAAACCACTCATATGAATATTATTTTGCTTGTCTCTCATTGGATATCCAAGTTGATGAAGCTCGAGAACGGGATTATAGTTAATTCCTCCCTTCGTACCAAGAAGAGGCACATTGGGGAAACTACCACAACTATCAATAATCTCCACATCATGATAAGCCTGATGATACCAAACAATGTCAGCATGAGTGAGAGCCATAATCTTCGGGGCCTAACGAGGTTCCTTCTTGATATCTTAGGAAGCAACAAATTGAGGTAAGTGAGAAATAAACCACTGATATAACAACGGTGTACAACAAATGATCATCCCACCTTGATAAAAATCCTGAAGATGGATGGAACAATAAGTATCTCTTAACAGTGTAGGGTCTGGATTCCCAATCAAAAAGATCCTAATGGCGTTGACATCCATAAATTTGTCGATGTTAGGAAATAAGAATAAACCATAGGCAAGCAAAGCAAAGATAGCCTCAAAAGCAATTGTACTCTTCATCTTAGTAAAAAAGCAAGCTTTCTCCAATAAAAACTGAGCAGGTAAACCTCTGATTCCTCCTTTGGTAGTCATGTTAGCCTCAATCTCAAACTTCCCCAAATGAGTCATGGAAGCAACCTCATGAGACTTTGGCTCTCCCTCTAAACTGGTGAAAGGAATATGATTCGTAATAGGCAAGCCAAGTAAATAAGAATACTTCTCCAATGTGGGAATCAACTGATAATCAGGGAAAGTAAAACACCAGCATAATGGATCATAGAATTGGACCAATGTAGAAAGAATACCCTCTTTCATCTTGAGCTTCGTAAGAGGCATAATGGATCCATACTTCTTCCGCAAATCTGTAGAGCTCTCAATCTCGTGAATCAAACTCATCATCTCCTTTATCTTAGGATCCTTGAAATTGTACTTATGAGTCTTTCTTTTTCCAGAACCCATGGTCAAAAAGTACCTGAGATATTTGCAAAAAGTCAACTTTAAGTCCCTTGAAACAACTATTTTAAATGATTCTTATGGGTGCATGGATGCATGATTCAACAATCACACACAATATCTCAAACATGGGGGGTCATAGGTTTGACGTCACGAGCATGAAGTCAAAGGTACTACCCACGAGGTATGGAATAATGGTTTATCACCTGCCGATCAAGGTTCTAAAAGGTTCCCAGAGTCTACATACTTCCTTCGGATATTATAAATGTCCCGATTAACTCGGTAATTAGTAATATTCTCAGGTAAAACTCATCTGAGTGTAGTATCGCGTGACAACCATTTCCGGATTACTCTGTCCTAGTTTCTGAACTACACCTAAAAGGCCAAGATGGGTTAAGGGTTCTACGATCCTCAGCTTCAGCAGGCTCCTAAGTCGAAAGCAGTACATCTTCCCAATTACTCGATAAATGATACTACATTCAAAGGGGATTCCACTGAGTGGGGGGTCTCATGTCTTCTTTTTTAGGATTACTCCCTCAGAGTTAACATGACTATACCGCCCGTCCTTTCTTAAGTTTGCCCAAGTTCGGGTAGAGGACTTATGAGAAATCACCAAGCACCCTGAAAACCAGGAAAATCCAGACAAACATATATACAACACATAATATATAAAAAATAAAAGCACATACAATAATAAACAAAGATAGGCTCAACCCACTTAGAGATGGACCAGCATTTGGTCGATCTTTCCCCAGTGAAGTCGCCATTTTTTTGTAGCGGTAGAAATGTTGAGACTAAGCCATTTGATTGACTTAACTCAAATGGATCAAATAAAAATCACCACCGCGCTTTATTGTTTCCAGAGGAATAGGAAAAGAGAAAATAACCCAAAAAAATAGGTGGAGAGAATCTAGGTACGGGAGTTAGTTATGCAAAGGGAAGGTATTAGTACCCTAAACATCTACGATACTCTGAGGAACCTCTTTGAAAATTTGTGTACTTTGGCTATAAATGTTGTATACAAAAATATATGGTGGGGATGGGAAAAGAAGTATTTTTTACAATTTTTTCACCCGCCGCGATTGTGAACCTTTAGGGTCTACGTATCACCTTTCGTGCAATAGGAAATTAGGGTACTCATAGTTCACCTTTAAAAATTTAAAATGCAAGTGTGTTGGTTAATTTTAAGAGACGAGACATCATTGTCATATCCGGGTGGAAAATATACTTACTACCCACGATTATGAGAAAGGAGAATTTGTATCATCTCAAAGTAGAGGATATAGTTTTGATTTTAAAATCAACAAAGCCTCGCTCAACACCCAAGTGGAAAATATCTCACTTCACAATATACCATAGAAGTATAGTAGCTCGCATCACTACAAAGATTCACCAGAGTCTAATCTTTTGAGAAAATTTTAAAGTAAAAAGCCAAAGTGGTAAAAAAAATGGTTTGAATGAGGTTGATTGGCTTTTATTCTTCTCACACAAAAAAATGCCAAAGTATGATTAAGTTGGTTAAAGTTTGATTAAAAAAATATTTTTGAAAGTGCATGGACCTAAGTCCAAGTTTATTGTGAAAGTGGTTCAAGTTAGAAACACAAGAAGAGTTTTGAAAAGGAGGGAGAGATTTTTTGAAATTAAAGAAGATAGGAAGAGATGAAGGGGGTATCCTAAAGTATAGGATAAAAGCTAAGAAAAAGAACCATCTAACCAACAAGAAGTCAACACTTGACATATAAAGTCAATGTAGAATTCTCATCCTTTGGATTGAAACCAAGCAAGCAAAGATACCAAACCTCTTAAAAATACCAAGCTTCATATGAATTAAATCTTCTCAAAAGTTGGACAGAGTAACAACTGAATACAGAGGAATTCTCAATCACAGACAAGACACATAATCAGAATAATCTACACACACAAAAAATCAACCCAAGTATATTAAAACACCTAATAAAAATCCCAAAGAAATAGACAGAAGTCAAACATGAGTTAATAAGTGTTGACAAATTTTTTTGGAATTTTTTAAAGTCATAAACTATTTTTAAAATTTAAAGAAATATGCAAAATAAACCAAAAATTGTGAAAAATATTAAAATCAGAAATAAAAATAAAATGAAGTCACAAATATTTGTCAAGAGGTCATTGGATCCTTCCATAATTTTTCCAGAATTTAAAAATCAAGAAAAGTATTTTTAATTAATTAAAACAAGTTAAATAAAGTGAAAAGTTATAAAAAAAAATAACAAATTATAAAATTAAATTGTGAAAAAATAAAAATCACAAAGAGAAAAATCAAAAGTATTTTTGAGAATTTTTCATAATTTTTGAGGTTGAAATGAATTTTTGATGAACTTTTGAAATCTAAAACAATTAAAATATAAAATCAAAAAATAAAAAATAAAACCAAAATGATGTAGACCATTGGATCAATGTCAAAATGCATTAGTAATCAAATCAAGGAATTTGGTGCACTGTGCATATCATGGACATTAGTGAATAAACCACCAGATCATTAATTAAAAAACAGATTTGAAAAAAACAAGTGGCGCCTTGTCATTGGTTGAGAGATGACACGTTGGTCATCTTCAACCTCTAGCCACGCGAATTGTAGGTCTCATAAACTGTAAAATCAGGAGCTCATATCGGTGCCATTCGCTTCGTCTCTTCAAGACGATTTCAATGGTACCCTCGCGAAAAATTTATATAAATTGTAGCTCAGCCGATTCGAAGAAAACCAGAAGAAAAAAGTTGAATAGGGATTTGAAAATTCATGATCGAAACTCACTTCCAGTTAAAAACAAATGATGGGATAAGTATTAGAGTGATGAGAGCTTCATTGTTGTAATAAATTTTGAGAGAATTGATGAGAGCTTCATTGTAGTAACAAATTCTGAAACTTGACTTGGCTAGCACGATTTAGGACACTTCAATGATTGGTTCTTCTTCAGTTAACTTCAGTGAAGTTCAAGGATGAAGAATCGGCAAAGAAATTGGATTGAAAAAGGCTATAGAACCAAATTCAAAGTTAAAGAATTGTGAGTTATAGAGAGAGTTTGGCAGGGTGACTTTGGCTGTCCAAGCTTGAGGAAATGAGTGCAATACGTCCCTCTATTTATAGGGAAGTGAATGGGATAGAAAGTAGGCGTGAATGATGCAATTCAAGGTGAATTCGTGCACACCCTGATCATGACAAAAGTGTGACTTGTAAGTTGTCAAAACTTAGCTAATTCTTGTGTTTCAATTATTTAATCATGATTTAGAACTTTTTAAAATATGTTTAAATAAACAACACGCAGTAAAATGGTCATTAGAAGCCACAATATGGAAATTACAAACTGACTGCAAACAAAAGCTCAGTTTCATGATGCGAACTTTGAATCCATGGTGCATATGGTCAAGGGGCTTGATGATCTCATTACTTTTACAATGGAAATATCTCACCACAAACTTCACAATGTGCCAAGAAAGGTATCATTTGGATGCTTGAGCAGAAAGTTATGATAAAATGAAATCGTGAAAAACACATTGACTTGTGGGCTTAGAAAAATTCTAAGTTTTGAGTTCAAAAGTGACTTATAATATCTTGTTTTCAAACATGGCTTTCCACTCAAAATTAGGTTTTGGTCAATGAATATTGCATAAAGTAGACTTCTTAAAGAGCATTGTGAAACTTGAATCATCCAAAAACTCCAAAAGTTGAGAGAGTTATGGCCTTGTGAAGTTGATGAAAATCCATTAAGTGACCTATAATTTGTTGAGCTCTTAAGGCATCTCCTAACAATTTTCAATATTTGCACATAAAATAAAAGTTTAAGTTCACACTCTTAAGATCATTGTGAAAAAAAAAAGCTCAAGGTGATAAAAATTGACCAAGTTATGATCATTTGAAGTTAAACCCTAAAAACTCAAAGGCCTTTCAAATGGACTTGTAATCTTTCTCAATCATTAATGATATTTTATGAAAAATTAACCTTATATTTCTTAATATATCTTGTTAAGGACCCTTTAAAGAGTATCATGGCTTTAGAGCCATGCAAAAAACTCAAAAAATGAGCAAGATATGGTCCTTGTAAGTCAACAAACCCTAGCTCAGAGAGTGTCAAAATAACTTGAAACCCCTTTCAAATTTTGATGATCTTTCTTGCATAATTGGATCTTGTCATGTGAAGAGAGGTTGTTGTTGATGGTGATAAGAGTCCATAGAAAAAATAAGCAACTCAAAATGTTGAAAATTTAGAGAGTTATGCACTTGTGATCACTGAATCAAGCATTTGCTCAATTAGGTCAAACTTGTTGAACCAACCTTGAATCTTTTGATCTTTCTTGGAAATATAAAGCATGATAAATCATAATAGGTATTGAAATGATATTGTATTGAATCACACTCAAAGATGGAGCTTAAGTTTCAATGAAGCTTGTTGAAGAAGGCATGAAAATAAACACATGAACCTATCTCTTTGATGAATGTCAATACCAACTTTGAGGAAATTTTGAACTAAATAAGGTGAGATAACTCCTTGAACCACAAATCTTTGATATCATGAACATAGCCTTGAAACTTGAACTCTTGTAATCCATTGAAAAGTCATTTAATTGAGAACCAACCCGCAAACCTTAGGTTAGATGGTAAGATGAATGCAATTGTATCACCACCTATAATAAGAACATTCAAAGAAACATATATACATATTTTGATGTTAGTTTAAATAACACATGCACAAGATACACACTTCAAGGTGCTTGGTGATCCCTCAAGGGCAAACTTAAAGATAGGATGAAGATAGGGAGAATCAACCCTAATGTGTGATCTTGTTGTATTAATAAAAGTGAGATGATGAGAAATCTTAGGGGCAAAAATTAGGGTATAACACTGAATTCCCTTATTCCTGGCTCTCGTCCTGGCTATCATCCTGGAACTGCCCGTGTAAGGTGACACTGGTGGCCGTGTCAGGCCTCCTGTTGGTGGATATTTGCATTTCTTTCGAAACTCCGAGTTTTACACTGATTTTTCCCGATTTATTCTTTTGAACTTGAAAACATTAAAACACAAAACGAACGCATAGAAAGTAGAAAAATGAAATAAAACACTCGATGATAAAAAGAAAGGATAATGGAAAAAATGGCAAATAAATGTGTAAAAACCATTGATCAGTCCTTTAGATGAAGAGGTACATATAACACATCCTCATGGGTTTCTGATATAGGAGGAAGCAAGGAAAGTTCACAAGTTGCACAAAACCCTTTATGGTCTCAAACAGGTACCTATGGCATGGAACAAGAAAATTGACTCATACTTAGTCGAATTTGGATTCGTCAAATGCAATTATGAGTATGGTGCCTATGTTCAGGTTGTAGAAAATATATAACCATCATCTACTTATATGTCGATGATTTGTTGGTAACTAGAGATAGCTTAGAGAACTTGTTGAAGTTCAAAGAGCTAACGAAGAGGGAATTCAGAATGTCGGATCTGGGAAACTTATTTTAGTTCCTAGGCATGGAATTTCAAAATACCAAGCAAGGTATGGTGTTGCATAAAAGGAAGTATGTCAAAGAGATACTCAAGAAATTCAAGATGGATGATTCGAACCCTACATCTTTGCCTGTCGAACCAAATTTGAAATTCGAGAAGCATGGAGAGGAGGAAAAAATAAATGTCACTTTGTTCAAACAAATTGTCGGATCTCTAATATATGTATGCAATAATCAACCTGATATAGGTTTCTCAGTCGAATTAGTGAGCAGAAACATGAGTGAACCAATAATGTCACACATGAAGGCTGCAACAAGAATACTGAGATACTTAAAGGATCGATAAACTATGGAATTTTGTTTCCACGAAGTTTGAAGGCAAAGAAGTTGTGATTAATTTCTATTCAGATGCTTATTGGTCTGGAGATAAAGAAGATTGAAGAAGCACAACTGATTATTTCTTTCAAGTATTTGGTGCCCCGATCTTATGGTGCTTGAGAAAATAACTCGTGGTGGCATTGTTATCAAGTGAGGTTGAATACATAGCAGGATCATATGTGCTAGAAGAGATAGAGGTCAACATGAAGAAACCTCTGGTTTTGCATATTGATAACAAGTCATCCATAAATCTTACAAAGGATTCATTTCTACATGGAAGGAGTAAGCACATTGAAACTAGATTTCACTTCTTAAAGGAGAAGGTAAATTCAGGTGAACTTAAAGTGAGACATTGCTCAAGTGAAGCACAATTGACCGACATTTTCACTAAAATATTTAAGATTGACATATTTTTGAATTTGAGAAAGAAAGTAGGAATAACTCAGATCAACTATGATTAGTTTGTGTTTAACAACTTAGATTATAATCAGATATGTTGAGATATAATCCAAATTGTGTAGCCCAAACCCAAGTTAGTTAGGGTTAAGGTCGGTTACTTAGTATACAAGGTACATAGTTATATATATTCAATGCAAAACATATAAGATAATATATCTTTACACCTAGTAGTGGTGAAAATCACCACTAAAAACCCGAAAATATCCTTCGGAAATGCACTTCCAAACTCACCTATCAGCATGTTTCGGATGTGCATCTCCGAAGACACCCTTTTCCATGTTTTAATACTTAAACATTGGATTTGAAATCCTTAAGTTAGTTTCATATATGCATATCTGAAACATGCAGATATGTGAGTTCAGATGTGCATATCTGAAACCATCCCTTCCATATTAGAATGTTGTATGGTCACATATTCCAACTATTTCATTCATTTTCTATTCCTCCATAACCAAAACCCTCAAAAACCATCAATCATTTTCAATGGATTTTTCGTCTCCAAATCAAGTTTCAAGTGTTTGACTATAGCAAAGAGAGCATAGAAAGCTGCAATTTGAGGTAAACTTCCATTATTTCATTATACATTTCCTGCATTGAAGTTGATTTGTTGAAGAAGAAAACAACGTCACTTTGAATATGCACTTCCGAATTCAACCTACCATAATTCAGATGTGCATATCTGAAAAAATGTTTGTTACAAAATTAGGATTCTGTTTTAACGAAATATTGTCAAAGCTCTCGTAAAGGTTTCGTACAAGGTCAATGAAGATGATAAGTCGATTGAGGTGAAGGACGTTGATAAAACGAATGATGTTGTGATAAATTATGGACAACAATTTCAAAATGATAAAAGTTTCACCTCTCGTCAACATATCTTGAATGGGTTCGAATGGAAGCGTCCGACAATGGGACTAGTCAAAGGCAAACAATTGTTGTGATGAAATGCGAGAGAAGTGGGAAATATGTTCCAAAAATTCGGAAGATAAAACATGATGACACAGGATCGAGGAAATGTGAGTGCCTGTTTAAATTGCACGTTTATTGTAGGTTGGATGGTTTATGGAGGTAAAATGTCATGTCCGGTATGCATAATCATGCGTTGGACACCAAGCTACATGGGCATCCAATTGTATGTCGGCTTAAGATAGTAGAAAGGGAATTTATTTCAGAATTGTCATTGATCAAAGTTGTGCCGAGAAACATACTTTCCAGTTTGAAACAAAAAAAAAACGGAATTTGTTTCAAATATCAAGTCGGTTTACAATCATTGTTATAAACAACACATTGCACAAAGAGGTCCGAGGTCCAAAATGCAACATTTATTAAAATGTTTGGACGATAACCACTACGTTTCTAGGTACAGAGTTTGTGAGGACAACGTCAATATTTGTGACATTTTTTGGACTCGTCCAAAAAGTATCAATTTGCTCAATACATTTCTATTCATCCTTATGATTGATTCGACGTACAAGACCAAAAAGTACAGGCTCCCGCTTCTATAAATTGTTGGCGTCACCTCTACGGACAAGACATATTCAATTGGATTTGATTTTTTGGAATGTGAGAAAGAATACAACATTACTTGGGCGTTCGGTATATGCAAGACTTTGTTGAAGGATCCATAAAATATGCCTAAGGTCATTATTACCAACCGAGATAACGCCCTTATGAATACGGTAGGCACTGTGTTTCCTTCGTCAACCGCATTACTTTGTCGGTATCATATAACAAAAAATATGAGAGCACGACTCAAACCCGTAGTTGGCACCAAAGAAAAAAAGGGTGAAGATGGAAACATGATCAAATTCGATGTTGTGGTTGAGAAGATAATGGGTGCATGGATTGATATTCTTATTTCTACTACCGAAGAGTTGTATACTGAGAATATGGTACATTTCAGGAACTTGTGTGTCAAATATCCTGATTTCTTGAAATACATTGAATCTACTATCCTTGATCAGGTGAAAGAGAAAGTTGTATGTAGTTGGACGAACTGGGTTAGACATTTGGGTAACACAACAACTAATAAAGTGGAATCTGCACATGCAGCATTGAAGAAGTGGTTGTGTGATAGCATGGGTGACCTTTGTAGAGAATGGGACATGGTGAACCAAATGCTCTAAAACCAACATAATGAAATTCAACTAACGTTTGGTAGGAGCAAAACTGTATTAGAACATTGTTTCAAAGGCAACACTCTATATGCATAATTGGTCTACAATATAACCCGAACATAATTGAATTTCATTTATCATGAAGTGAAGCGATCAGAAACGACGGGGCCAAATTGAAGAAGTGAAAAACACAAGAAGGGGGGTTGAATTGTAAAACTGAAAAACAATTGCAATGAACACGATATTTTATCCGGGTTCGTTTGATCTCAAACTACTCCAGTCCACCCGTCAAGGTGATTTCGCCTCTCTCCAATGAGGTCTTAATCCACTATATTCAACTGAATATTACAATCTGCTTTAACAACTGCTAAAGCCTTCTTGAAGCAAACCACAAACCGGTTTCTCAAGGAATTACTTTCTTACAAAGAATTGAAATCTAGGTGTGTGAATGTTTTCTACAAAACTGTTTATCACAACTGTGATATTACACAACTTAAGCTTATGGAAACTAGATTGCTAAAATGATTGAGTAAGGAATTTTGGAGCTTTTAGCAAACTGAGAATAAGAAGATGATGAATAGCTTTTAGGCGTGTAAATTGATGTAGAGCATTAGCTAATTCAATCTTCATTGACTTGTTTATATAGCATTGAAATTGATGAACGTTGGAGCAATAATTCTGATTCAATGCCAATAACAATCTTTCCTTATTAAGCAGATCTTGTCTGGAATGATGCCGTTGGTAATAACTCATCTTGAATGCACAGTACCGTTGCAACTAAGGCGTGTTATGGCTTTGGCTCATTCTGACGCTGCTTAAGTGCTGATGAACTGTTGTTGTCTTTATCAGAGTTCAGAGTGTTGAGCGCAGTTCTGTTCATCAAGCTTCAGCATAAGCGTGAGTTGTTCTTCTAATTCTGGTATCTGATATAGCATCTTCTGATGCTGATGTTGATATCCAATATTCTGATGCTGATTATGATGTTCTCATGCTGATACCCATCAGAGTTTCTGTAAAACAGAAAGTAATTTTTAGGTAGCAAATAGTTCTTACATGAATCACATAATTAATATATCTTTTCATTTTGTTATCATCAAAACTTAAACTTAGGGTAGTAGATTCAAACTTTGTTCTAACAATCTCCCCCTTTTTGATGATGACAAAAACTAGATATTTTTTAATTGAAAATAGCATGAAAAAGTATCAGAGATAACTAAATGATAAGTTGCATCTAAATTAAATAAGGAGTTATCAAAGATAAGGGATAAAGAGATATCAGAGATAGGATCGGAGATACTCCCCCTGAATTTATTACTTCCCTTTTTAATTCCGAGAGTCTTCAAGATCAGATCTTTATTGAATTTTTGAACATCAGAATGTTAGAGCTTCAGATCAGAATATCAGAGCTTTGACTGTCAGAACTTCAGATCAGAATATCAGAGCTTTGCTTTGGATCAGAGTATCAGAGTTTTGGGCTTCAGTGTATCAGAGAGCATTCTTGTACCTGTAGACTTATGCAAAAACAGAAAACATATTCAAGTATATCAGAGTTAGAATGTTTGAGACTTTTTGTCTCAGTAATCCGTTAATGAAAAATATCATTCTTGTTCTCCCCCTTTTTGTCAGCAATCAAAAAGTGTAAGTGATGTGTTAAAACGATCAGAGCAGAAAAACTTGTTATATTAAAGTATTCACAGCCAGACAAAACAGTACAAAAGATATGCAAAGAAAAACATTGAAAATATCATGAATGAAAAACTAAGGTTGGGGAGGAAAGCGTGTGAACAGAGTCTCCAGCATTGCCTTAATCTGATCAGCAGTTTCAGTCTGCTTGTGCACCATGCTGACTACTGTATCTATCTTGCTGTCTTGCACGTCCATCCTTTCCTTCATCTTCTGATCATTTTCATCCATTCTTTGCTGCAGACGCATATCATTCAGCTTCAGTTCTTCCAGAGTCTGCCTGTCCAAGGCAGCTTGAGAAACATCAGAAGCAGGGAGCTTCTGAGAGCTTTCTGCAACATCTTCAGCTTGACTGACCTCTTCAGCTTGAATAGTCTGATCTTTTGCTTGCTGAACTTTTGAAGTTGGGCGCTTCTCAGACCATGGCTCACTATCCAGAAGGAGCACGTCTTCCTGTGGCAGCTGACTTTCAACTTCCTTCAGCAGCTTGCTGAAGTTCTGTTGTGCCTGCTCATAGTTGATATCTTGCAACTTGAGGGCTTCAGCACGTACCCATATTCTTAAACGTGTCCAGAGCTGGTCTGAGGCAGCAGGATCAATCATTCCAGGACAGGCTTGCTTTAGAGAAGCAATCCATTGCTGCAAACCTGTTTCAAAATTCACAATGCCAGAGCCAACATCTGGCTGTTTTGGTTTTGGAATGGCTATTTTGTGTTTGAGATCAGCAAGACGGTCAAGGATTGTTAAATCGATGAAGGTCCTGCTGGGGTCTTCTGTATTTTGTTTGGGAGATGGAGTGGGAGAATCAGAAATAATAATTTGACTGTGTGGAGTTTTTGGAGTATTTGGAGGGGTAGTTTCTGGCGAGGATGGAAGCTGGGCCATGGTTACAGTTGTTCCACATGGCAGCTGAATTGCCAGAGGTTGTGGCTCAGAGGATTGAGGAGAATGAGGTTCAGGAGATGGAGTTTCAGAATGATGAAACTCAGGTTGAGGAGGTGATGGTGGAGGTGATGGTGGATGAATTTCTAGTTGAGGAGAGGGAGGAGGAATTGCTGGTTGTGGAGAAGGAGATGGAATTTCTGGTTGTTGTGGGATTTGTGGTTCTTCTGGTATGGATGAGAGAGGTTGTTCTGGTTGAGGAGAGTGGGCAATTTCTGGTTCAGTGTTTGGATTATTTGAGATGTGATCAGAAACACGTTGATCAATGTCAGACAGAACTTTGTCAAGTTCTGATGCTGTTGAAGAAGTGGGTTTTGGATGTTTGGTGCGGGGTCTCCTCAGAGTCAGTGACTCAGAAGGGTCATCTTCTGGTTCTGTTTCATCAATAGTTGGTATGGGGATTGGAATTTCATGTGAAGCTGGAGTTGGGATTGATGTTGGAATAGCAGAAGAATTTAAAACAGAAGCAGCAGATAAATTACCTCTTTTCTTGGGAGTCTGCTGGGATGATACTTCTGAAGTGGCCTTCCTTTTCTTCGTCTTCTTCAGAGAAACTTCTGGTTGAGGTTGGTGCAGATCTTTGATATTCAGCTTGGGATCTGTACCATCAGCCTTGCACGCGTCCAAGTATCTGAGAACCACCACTGGTTTTGATTCTATCTCAAAAATAATGGAAAGTTGTCCAGAGGGACTCTTCTGCTGGTGATGTCAGCAAGAGGAGTAACGCTGGGCTCCTTTCTGATATTCTCTATCAGTTTCATTTTCTTCAGATTCTTGGCGTTCAGAGGCTTGCCAACAGTTGGTTCAATAGTACTTAACTCCTGAGCTTCTATAAGGTGCTCTATCAGCCTATTCTCAGTCAGAATATCTGATATTAACCTCCCAAAGGGTATCCAATCCCTCTTTGTCCTTTCTTCTTCCCTGGTCTCCTTGACGCTGGTCCTGAGGTGATTAAACAGAAGATGAGCCAAGTTGATTTTTACCTTCTGATTAATAAAATAGATCAAAAACTGCTGATCTATATTTATATAATCAGGGGAGCTTGTTGGCTTCCTGTGATTAAAACACCCCAGAATGATCTTCGCCCAAACTCTGTGGTGATCCTTTAAGTCTCTGATCTTGCTGCTGGGCACCCCAAGGGTGAAAATCTGTTCTGCTATGACACCAACGTCAGAGCATCTTTCAGCCATATCAATACAGCGGACGCCACCACCACTGTAACCAATCAATTTTGCTATGTGATCCTCAGTGATCACAATCTTCTTTCCCATTATGTAGGAGGTGACTTGATGCGTTAATGAGGACGCATGAATCCAGAACTCCTTGACCAAGACTGGGAACGTTGGTCCAACCAACCTATCAAAATATCTCTCCTATTTCTGTGCCCTAACTTCTTCTGTTAAGTCAAAACCATTTTCTTTCAGACTGCCAAAGTCAATAATCAGTTCAGACAGCACTTCTAAATTCTTCACTGGTGTAAGGAGTGTTCTGAATGGAACTTGGTACTGTTCAGAGGAATCTTTCTTCTGAGAACCTGCAGAGACATTGTTGGAGGTAGCCATGTTCACACTTAGGGTTTTTCTGAGAGAACTGAAAAATTGGTTTCTTTGAGAAAGATGAACACACAGAGAAAAATGCAGAGAAATATTTGTGAGATTGTAAGAAACGGTAAAGGATTAATGTGAGAAGTTAACGTGCTTAAATAGATTTCAAAATACTTTTTGAAAGTGTAAACAGTTTCAAGAAAGAGAAATAAAATCATGATTAGGTTTTTAAAACATGATTACTTTCATTTAATGCTTGCTGATTTTGGGGGATTTGAGAAAGATACTTGAAATGGTTACCAGACGTGTGTCTCAATGCACCCAATCAGCGTTTTGCCTTCTCAGAAGCGTGCACGCGTTCTGCTTCAGAGATTTGCTGATGATTGGATGACACTTGTTTGATTTAGTGAGCAACACGTCTATCCTTAAGCTGAAACGCTCAGATCTTTAAGAATAACATCTGATACAATCTGCATGTTCTATCTTTCTGAAAAGAGATTGATCAGAAGTTCACAGTAAAACAAATACATTCTGAAGATAAATATATAGAATTAAAGCATTTTCACTCTGGGCAGATTTTCATGCTGAGATGTTTCAGAATGAAATTGAATCTATCTTCAGAAAGGGGTTTAGTGAAGATATCAGCCCATTGATGGTCTGTATCTATAAATTTTAAGTTCAAAATTCCTTTCTGAATGTAGTCCCTAATGAAGTGATGTTTTATTTCTATATGCTTAGCTCTAGAATGTAAAATGGGATTCTTACTTAAGCAAATAGCAGAAGTATTGTCACAGAGTATAGGGATGTTACTCTCAAAAATCTGGAAGTCTTCAAGCTGACTTTTCATCTAGAGCATTTGTGTGCTACATCCTGTTGCTACTATGTACTCAGCTTCTGCTGTTGATAGCGCAATTGTGGATTGCCTTTTGCTGGACCAAGAGATCAGATTTTCTCCCAGAAACTGGCAGCTTCTAGAAGTACTTTTACGCTCTACTCTGTCTTCAGCAAAGTCAGCATCGCAGTAGCCTACTAAGCTGTAATCACTAGATTTTCTATAAAATAAACCCAGATTAGTAGTACCTTTCAGATACTTGAAAATTCGCTTAACAGCTGTTAAGTGAGATTCTCTAGGATCTGATTGGAATCTAGCACAAATACATACGCTGAATAAGATATCAGGTCTTGAAGCTGTCAGATAAAGGAGAGAACCAATCATACCTCTGTAGACCTTCTGTTCTACCTTTTTGCTTACCTCTTCTCTTTCCAGAATGCACGTGGGATGCATTGGAATCTTTGATGGCTTACATTCTGAGAGGTCAAATTTCTTCAGAAGATCTCTGATATATTTGCTCTGATGAATGTAAGTTCCCTCTGGAGTTTGATTGATCTGAATTCCTAGAAAGAATTTCAGTTCCCCCATGAGGCTCATCTCAAATTCTGCCTGCATACACTTAGCAAATTTTCTTCCAAGAGAAGGATTAGTAGATCCAAAAATAATATCATCAACATAAATTTGACAGACTAAGATGTCATTCTTAACTGACTTACAGAATAAGGTAGTGTCCACCTTCCCTCTGGTGACTTCATTTTCTAACAGAAAGTTACTTAGTCTTTCATACCAAGCTCTGGGAGCTTGTTTCAGACCATATAGTGACTTCTTTAGTTTGAAAACATGTTCTGGATGTTTTGTATTTTCAAAACCAGGGGTTGGTGCACATAAACCTCTTCTTCTATATAACCATTTAAGAATGCACTCTTGACATCCATCTGATACGGAGTGATGCCTCTATTAACAGCAAATGAAATTAAAAGTCTGATAGATTCTAACCTGGCGACTGGAGCAAAGGTTTCTGTATAGTCTATCCCCTCTTGCTGACTATAACCTTGTGCTACCAGTCGTGCTTTGTTTCTGATGACTTCACCTTGTTCATTTAGCTTGTTTCTGAACCCCCATCTTGTTCCAATGACGTTGAATCCTTTTGGTCTGGGAACAAGATCCCATACGTCATTTCTGGTGAATTGATTTAGCTCTTCTTGAATTGCTAGAATCCAGTCGTTGTCCAGAAGTGCTTCATCAATAGAAGAAGGTTCAATCAGAGACACCAGTCCCATGAGAGTTTCTTCAGAGTTTCTGAAGCTTGCTCTTGTTCTGATTGGATCTTCCATTCTTCCTAAGATAGTTTCTTCTAGGTGATCCAAGCTGCTTCTGGGTAATCTCTTCTGAGGTTGATCAGCAGCTGTTATAGGATTGCTAGCAGTGCTCCTTTCAGATGTTGAAGGAGTGTCTGTGTTGAGAGCTTCTGATGACTTGTCTTCAGAACCTGTAAATTCAATTTCCATACCTGCAAAAACTTCATTCTGCTTTGACTTTTTAGAGTCAAGCTTATCATCAAAACGAACACTGATTGATTCTTCCACAATCTGTGTTTCTGTATTGTATACTCTGTACCCTCTTGAGCGTTCAGAGTATCCTAACATAATACACTTCTGTGCTTTAGAGTCAAACTTGTTCAAATAATTCTTTGTATTTAACATAAAACAAGTACATCCAAATGGATGAAAATATGAAATGTTGGGCTTTCTGTTCTTCCACAATTCGTATGGAGTCTTTTCCAGAATAGGTCTTATTGAGATTCTATTCTGAATGTAGCACGCTGTGTTTATTGCTTCTGCCCAGAAGATCTTAGCAACGTTTGTCTCATTGATCATGGTTCTGGCCATTTCTTGCAATGTTCTGTTCTTTCGTTCTACAACTCCATTTTGTTGGGGAGTTCTAGGACAAGAGAAATCATGCAGAATGCCTCTGTCATTAAAGAATGACTCAAAAACTTTGTTTTCAAACTCTCCACCATGATCACTTCTGACTTTAACGATTCTAAGATCCTTTTCATTCTGAACTTGGTTACAGAAGGTAACAAACACAGAGTGTGACTCGTCCTTGTGTCTTAAGAACTTTACCCATGTCCATCTGCTATAGTCATCTACGATTACTAACCCATACTTCTTGCCACTGACTGAAGCAGTTTTAACTGGTCCAAATAAGTCAATGTGCACAAGTTCTAATGGCTTAGAGGTAGAAACAACATTTTTAGATTTGAAAGAAGGTTTTGCAAACTTGCCTTTCTGACATGCTTCACACAGAGCATCTGAATTGAACTTCAAATTAGGAAGTCCTCTGACCAGATTGAGTTTGTTAATTTGAGATATTCTTCTCATACTAACATGCCCCAATTTTCTGTGCCAGATCCACTGCTCGTTGTTAACAGACAGAAGACACTTTACATTCTGACTTTTCAGTTCAGAAAGTTTGATTTTGTAAATGTTGTTTTTCCTCTTTCCATTAAACAGGATAATCCCATCTTTCTGACTAACAGCTTTACATGATTTTTGATTAAAGATTATATCATAACCGTTATCACTTAATTGACTTATGGATAACAGATTATGCATTAATCCATCTACTAGCAGAACATTATTTATAGAGGGAAGATTTCCATTACCTACAGTTCCAACGCCAATGATCTTTCCCCTCTGATTGCCTCCAAAGCCAACGTGGCCTCCAGGCTTAAGTTCCAGGCTTTGGAACATATGCCTTCTTCCCGTCATGTGTCGCGAGCAGCCAGAGTCCAGGTACCATGACTGGTGTTTCTGATTTGCTGCTAAAGATATCTGCAACATGTATTATTTTATCCTTAGGTACCCAGATTTTCCTGGGTCCTGATTTGTTAGATTTACCAAAACTCTGGTTGAATTTTGGTTTCACAGAATACTTACTGCTAGTGTATTTAATATCATGTGTGTGACCATACACAAAGTGTGAGTTCAGAGGAGTGAATGGTTAAATCCATGACATTCTTTGGTGTAGGAACCTTACCTTGGTATCCTATTCCCTTCCTGCCGTTTCTGCTAACTCCATAGATCATTGAAGCCATTTTGCTTCTATCTATGCTTTTAGCAAGGAACTTCTGGAAACTGTGATCATACTCCTTAATGATCTCATCAGCACTGCTGGGAGTTTCAGAAATTGGTTCCTTCTGAGAGTTTTGTAAAACATTTTCTAATTTTGAAATTTTATTTCTCAGCTCAGAATTTTCCAATTTAAGACTCTCAGTCTTATCAGAGTCAGATTCAAGATTCCTTTTCAGGTTTCTGAATTTAACTCTAATCTGCTGATACCTTTCCAGAATTTCATTAAGGCTTTCAGCAAGTTCAGCCTTGGTAAAATTAACTGCAAAGTCACGAAATACCTCTTCAGTATCTGATTCTGAGTCTGATTCAGAAGCTTCACTATCTTCTGAGATGTTGGCCATGAGAGCTATGTTTTCTCTCTCATCATCTGATTCTGAGTCAGCTTCAGACGAGTCAGAGTCATCCCATGTAGCCATAAGACTTTTCTTCTTTTCTCTTCCAAACTTCTTTTTGGGCTTTTCCCTCTAAAGCTTTGGGCAGTCACTCTTGTAGTGTCCTTGCTCATTGCACTCATAGCAGATGATGTCCTTGGTGTTTGGCTTTCTGCTTCCTGAGGAGCCTTCAGATCTTCTGTATCCAGAGGAAGAATCTGTCCTCCTGTATCTGGAAGAAGACTCGTTCTAATCAGATCTTATGGGATTCCTGAACTTCCTTTGCCTCTGCTTCCACAGTTGATTCACTCTTCTAGAGAGGAGAGAAAGTTCGTCTTCTTCTGATGAGGATCCATCAGATGTTTCTTCAACTGCCTGCAAAACTTTAGACTCAGATTTTTTGTTAGATTTTAATGCTAAAGGCTTACCTTGCTTCTGGGGTTCATCAGCTTCTAGCTCTATCTCATGACTTCTGAGGGAGCTGATAAGTTCCTCCAGAGAAATTTTGTTGAGATCTTTTGCTAGCTTCAGAGCTGTAACCATTGGCCTCCACTACTTTGGTAAGCTTCTGATGATTTTCTTGACATGATCAGCAGTAGAGTAACCTTTGTCCAGAACCTTGAGACCAGCTACCAGAATTTGGAATCTTGAGAACATTGTTTCAATGGATCCACTTTCTTCCATTTTGAATGCCTCATACTTCTGAATGAGTGCAAGAGCTTTTGTTTCTTTGACCTGAACGTTGCCCTCATGCGTCATTCTGAGTGAGTCAAACATGTTCTTTGTTGTGTCTCTGTTAGAGATCTTTTCATGTTCAGCATAGGAGATGGCGCTGAGAAGGATGGTTCTGGCCTTAGTGTGATTTTTGAAGTCACGCTTTTGTTGATCAGACATTGCTTTTCTATCAATCTTCTGACCGCTTGCATTCACAGGGTGCGTGTATCCATCTGTCACCATGTCCCACAGATCAGCATCATGTGCCAGAAAGAAGCTTTCAATTCTGTCTTTCCAGTAATCAAAATTTTCTCCATCAAAGACTGGAGGTTTGCCGCTGAATCTGTCTCTGTCTTCATTGTTGTCATTGCTGGTGTGTGAATAAGTTCCTGCCATTGTGTTTTTGACGCTGGATCTTGTACTGACATGGTTAAGTATTTTAGCTCAGAACCAGGCGCTCTGATGCCAATTGAAGAAGTGAAAAACACAAGAAGAGGGGTTGAATTGTAAAACTGAAAAACAATTGCAATGAACACGATATTTTTATCCTGGTTCGTTTGATCTCAAACTACTCCAGTCCACCCGTCAAGGTGATTTCGCCTCTCTCCAACGAGGTCTTAATCCACTATATTCAACTGAATATTACAATCTGCTTTAACAACTGCTAAAGCCTTCTTGAAGCAAACCACAAACCGGTTTCTCAAGGAATTACTTTCTTACAAAGAATTGACATCTAGGTGTGTGAATATTTTCTACAAAACTGTTTATCACAACTGTGATATTACACAACTTAAGCTTATGGAAACTAGATTGCTAAAATGATTGAGTAAGGAATTTTGGAGCTTTTAGCAAACTGAGAATAAGAAGATGATGAATATCTTTTAGGCGTGTAAATTGATGTAGAGCATTAGCCAATTCAATCTTCATTGACTTGTTTATATAGCATTGAAATTGATGAACGTTGGAGCAATAATTCTGATTCAATGCCAATAACAATCTTTCCTTATTAAGCAGATCTTGTCTGGAATGATGTCGTTGGTAATAACTCATCTTGAATGCACAGTACCGTTGCAACTAAGGCGTGTTCTGGCTTTGGCTCATTCTGACGCTGCTTAAGTGCTGATGAATTGTTGTTGTCTTTATCAGAGTTCAGAGTGTTGAGCGCAATTCTGTTCATCAAGCTTCAGCATAAGCGTGAGTTGTTCTTCTAATTCTGGTATTTGATATAGCATATTCTGATGCTGATGTTGATATCCAATATTCTGATGCTGATTATGATGTTCTCATGCTGATACCCATCAGAGTTTCTGTAAAACAGAAAGTAATTTTTAGGTAGCAAATAGTTCTTACATGAATCACATAATTAATATATCTTTTCATTTTGTTATCATCAAAACTTAAACTTAGGGTAGTAGATTCAAACTTTGTTCTAACACAAATATTTTGAAATGTGGGTGTACAATCAGGACAAATTACAGGCTTCCATGTGCTTGTGTTATTTCCAAAATAATTAAGCTTAATTCTCCCATTCGTATGGATGAGGTTTACACTCATTGGAAAAGACTTTGTTTTAATGACTACGAGCTGACAAAGGAAGGTATATCCAATATAACCATTACAAACGAGTTGGAAGTAATAATGGATAGATTTTATAAATCTAATGACTCTATGAAATTTCACATCAAAGAACTTTTGAGAAAAATCGTGTTTCCAGAAACCACCGATTTGAAACCTTCATCGCAACCGGTAAAAACAAAAGGTGCGTCTAAAAAAGCAAAAAGTTCTTAGGGTAACAGTTCAACAAAGCTGACTCCTTCTTACCATAAAGTTGTTGATTCAATATTTCTGGATTCTCCAACCCCAAAATCTAAAACTAGTGTTAACAAAGGAGCTCACATTTCCAAACCACCTCGTACACCGCCTATTATAAAACAACCACAACTGCCAGCGATTATCTACATTGATGAGATGTCGCTTTTTATGCACAAACACATTGAATGAATCGTGGATGTGGGGAGTGATGGTAATTGCCGGTATCGTTCCGTGTTCGGGTTAGTTGGTAAAGGAGAGGAAAATCACACTCTTGTGCATCAAACACTTATTTCAGAGTTGAGGGCACATAGTGAACTCTACACTCGCTTATATGTGACTACAGAGATATTTAATAAAGTTCATTATGCTCTTGCTCCAAGTGTTACCGTTCGCGCACCAGTTGCTAAGTGGATGAGCTTCCCAGAAGCGGGTCATCTTATAGCAAGTGCATATGAGAGGGTGTGTATCGACTTGACGAGGTATGGGTTTTCAGAAACATTTTTTCCTCTTCGGACTCTCCCGCCTAAAGATCCATCTGGCCACATAATGTGTATTGGGTACCTTAGATCACGCCATTTTGTTCAGGTTTATTTGAAATCAGGTTGTCTTATACCGGCTACATCCGTGGAATGGACGACACATCATGAAAAAGAGGCGGAAACTTGGTCGGACCAGTTTTTGGATAAGATGATAGAGTTTACCAATTTGATGGAGCTTGAGAGAGAATCAAATGGGGGAGAAGTCGAAGAAAGAACCAGTTTTAGATTTAAGCGGTGACAATTCGTTCGGTGCATTTTAGAATGTAATCAAACTATTTTTTGAATGTATTGTCGTACTTATTATAAAATCTATACGTTTCAATACATATATAATATATTATATATATTTTGTTTTACAATTGTTTATTTTTTCATGTCACTTTGGTACAAATAATGATTGAGTTCTTGTTCTGCATAATTCGAAAGTGCACTTTCGAATTGACCTTAAATTAAAATTTAAAAAAACACAGGGCATATTTCGAATATGAACATCCGAATTCACCTCTTATTTTTATTAAAAAATGTGGTGTTTTCAGATGTGCATTTCCGAAAATGCCTAATTTTGATTTTTTTTAAAATGTGAATTCGGATGCTGATATCCGAATTATGTCCTGATAAGATTTCTTTGGTCTATATTGCTCCAAAAAGGCTATAAATTGGGTCTTCTATACAATTTCTTTATCATTCACATACCACAACCAGAAATGACACAAACATATTCACACCTTGCTTTCGTCTACTTCAGTGGTGCGCAGTCACCAATTCAATTCAAGTTCTCGCAGGACACGCCGTTCGTCGAGCTCATTACCATACTGCATTCTCTCTTGCAATATCTAGAGAATTGAAAGGTGGTCAAGTTTGAGTATCGTTTACCTTCGATTGACACTGAAGGAAACGTAAAGTTCACCCCATTTGAGCTCAAGAACGACGACGATTTAGAGGTTATGTGAGATACCTTTCAACAATACTTTTCTAATGGTCCGATTGAGATGAATCTGAAGCTTCAAAGATCGACAAAAGATGTTATTAAGATGTTGCGACATCCTCAATTGTCCTTTATAACAATATGTAACTTTAATTTTCTGCATAACTATTTATGTAACTTCTTTGAGTTATGTTGAATGAATGCCATAAATTATGTTGAATAATGTTCTGTCAAGAGATAAATTCGGATATGCATATCCGAAATTGTCTAATAATTGACTTCAGATATGTATATCCAAAATAAATTTAATAAATCATATTGGTGATTCGTTCGGATATACACTTCTAAATTCGAAAAATATTTTAAATTTTTTACCAAAAATCTAAAAGAAATGTATTAAGTGTGGAAATAAATTCTTAACCTATAATATGGGTGGGTCCATAGTTGAGAAATTCAGTCCGATCTAAATCATATGTCTAATGGGCTGGTCAAAGTTTACCTCTCTAACTAATTCGATGGATGGCTGGAGGTAAGTGAATAAAAGTGCACTTGAAGACAAAAGTATGGAACATAAAAACAAGGAGAAGAAAAAGTATAGAAGAGGGGAGAGTTTGATAAGGACAACAAATTAAAGACAATGTTATAGAAGTAAGTAGACTTTGAAAAAAAAACACCTGAAGACCATCCCACAAATTACCTATCTAAGTCCATTTAATTATTTCATCAAACTTTTCTACTAATATTATATTTTAAGAAAGAACATTATTTTATTATTAAATAAACACAACTTTTTTTTAATGACAAATAAAATATATTATTAAAAGAAAAAAAATACGATACAACAAAAGATCACAAAATACTACAAACAAACATAACAAAAATAAAGAATTTAAAAAACTGAGGACAATCACGAATAAGACTACAATTATTACAAAATAATCTCTTGTTTTCAAACTAAATCTCAAATCAATTAAATATATATAAAAGTGATACTGAAAATCCACCACAATACTCTAAATCAAACCAAATACCCAGTTCACTATAAATACATATAAATGATAAGATACTAAAATCAATTTATGAAGGTGTAAAAGTTCTCCCCAAATCTACTCAAAACTAATTATGAACAACTAATTGAAATTAAAATTTATATTAGACATAAGCATAAAATAAGATCGAGTATGTAAAAAAGCGTGTGAAAACTGAAAAGAATAGTATTAGTGACAACTGAAATTAATTAGTTCCTCTATTTTAAGTAATATTTTAGTTCTATGTAAATCTTATCATTTTATATAAGACTCATTTTTTAAAATGAAAGATTCACAGCGTTCACTCAATGAAAGATTCTTTTTATATTAAAGAGAATATAAAAAAAAAAATGTTCCTAACATTTCTCAAACTAACTTATCCATACTTATATTTCTTTTAACTAAATAAAGTCCTATATATCACTTGAAAAAAAAAATACTTTGTATTAAATTATTAATAATTTTATAATATCAAAAAATTATTATTGTAATTTTTTTATGTAACCTCATTTTTTAGTTTTTTTTATATTAATAATTAATGATAATTTTGCAAAATATTTCATAACTTTTTTATAATACAAATTTAATAATTTTTTTACATAATTAATTAATTTTTTTATGACAAAATTTAAGTACAATTCTTTAGATATGATTCTTACTATTTTATATAAAAAGTATAATAAATATATAATTTTTCTCTTACACAAATATAAATTGCTTTTATTTCAAACATAGTTGTTATATTTTCATTAGAAAATCTACATTTAAAAAATTATAGCTAAGTTTTATCCATTTTAATATATAAAAATCATAATGACATTCTTGTATAGTAAAAAAAAAGCTAAGAGTGCATATGATTACATTCAATATATATAATTCTAATAAATAATTAACTCCATTGACTAAATTACTCTTTATGAATAATAAACTTTCTATTGAGAGTATTTAAAATATGTTGTGATTAAATTAGATCTTTTTGACTAAAATATTGCCATATTCACGAGTCATATAAATTTCGCTAAAAACAAAAATGATGACACTATAAACAAATTTAGAACATCTAAATTAATTACTGCTTATAATTTCCGGTATATATATATATATATATATATATATATATATATATATATATATATATATATATATATATATATATATATATATATATATATATATATATATATATATATATATATATATATATATATATATATATATATATATATATATAAATATAAAATACCGTATCATCTTTAAATATTAATTTATGATTCTCTTTTTTTTTTATTGATGAAATTTATCTTATTTATTGTAAGGCGTGTTTGAAAATATTTGAGGAACATGCTATTTATTGTAAAGAACTTTCAAAATTTAAATATTGACATGATTTTATGAATGTTTGGTTTGATTTTTTGAAAAGTCAAAAGCAATTTTAGTGGCGTAGAATTGATTATGAATGATTTTGAGATGGTTGGTTAGATAAAAGTAGAATTGATTATGTCTCCGACAATAATTCTACTTGAAGATAGAATTTGTAGCTTCTACCACTAGAATTGATTATGGATTATTTATACACTGAAATTTATTATTTAACTCATTTTTACATAATTGTATTCAAACATAAATCAACTATACTAAACTCAATTATGATAAAATCAATTATAACAAATTCAATTTTACTAGAATCAATTATGTCCACCAATCCAAACACACTAAACTGTCTTGATATATTTAGGCGTATAAGGGTATTTGTGAATAAAGAAACGCCTATGAATTTTTGACTTGACCATAAGAGGGAAGACCGAGTCTTATGCTAACATATGCTTTGATGTATGGATGTGTAGGAAATAAACATGCATGTGTATATTTTACCATGAGACAAACAATTTCAAAGTCACTTTAAGTAAATTGGCCAAACGTGAGAAAACATGTTCTAACAATCAACATGCTTTTATACTATTTATTTTTTATACTTTTGTTTTTCTAGAACCGAAAACAATTGATCTTTTAGAGAGAGTTCAAAGAATAATACATAGCAACATTGTGTCACCTAAGACAATGAATACTACATCCGTTTCAAAATAAGTCTCATTTAAAATTTTTGCACACTGAATTAAGGAATGAAATAACAATACCATAAAACATTGCACTTTTATTTAAATTAACATTATCAATGTATTGGAAATAGTGCACAGAATAGTAATTAAAGAACACAATTAAAAAAATAATAATCATTTATATATAGAAAAATGAAAATGATGTTCATTTAAAAATATTTTTTTTTAAAACGATATTCATTTTGAAACCGATGAAAAAATTTATAAAAAAATAATTGTTGAATCCAAAAAGGAATAATGGTGCAACGTATTATCTATTTATTTATTATTTTTATTTATGTAGAATCTTCATTTTAATTAAGTAATTAATTCTTTTGAAAAAAAATCAAAATTTAATTTTAAAAAAAAAAGAATAACGTAATGTCGTTTATACGAATCTGCATTCTTTATAATTGAATTTAGAAAATAACTGAACCGTATTAATAGAATTTTCAGAAAAAAAGATGTATAGCATCTAAAGCAAATTAAATATTCTCGAAAATATCATAAGAATTTACTGAAAACAGATTTACATTAAAAATACATTTAATGTAATAATAAAAAAGTTGATCACAGCACAGACACAAATATTGAAGCAAAATAAAATAGAGAGACAGTTGGTTTTGGGGTCCCTCATTTTGTGTCCTTATCTCCAACCTTTTTGTCTTTGTTCCTTTCTGGTCCGGTTTCTACTTGTTTCATTCTCCACTTTTATACCTTTAACTCTCCCCCACTTGCTTCACTCATGTCTTCTTCTTCATCTTCTTCCTCATCCTCCTCTTCTTCCTCCTCCTCATCATCACAACCAAATGTTACTGCTCAAATCCAACCTTCTGCTCCTCCTGCCGATAACATTGACGCCCCTTCTTCCTCTCGTCAACGCTCCATGAATAATGAGGTTTGGCTTGAACCTGTTGTTGAAGCATTAGCCACTCAACTTGCCATTGATGCTTCTCATTTTCATGGCCGTCTTTCTGCCGCTTCTGCTCTCGCCATTATTTTTCAGGTCACATTTTCTTTACCTTGTTTCTTTCTTTCTTCATCTTTAATATTTTGTTTTCTTTTTCTTGAATCTATTAATCTAAATATTTCAAATAATGGAATCTCAAAGCATGTGTAAGTGTTAGCTTTTTCAGTTCCGAAAATGGACAAATTATTGGTCAAGTCAAACATTATGCAATGCAACCTGCAGAGATAACGCAGATTCTTTTTTTTTTTTTTGATATATATAAATATAGTATATAGAAATTATTCTATTTAATCAATTAAATATTCAAAAGTGATATATAAAGTAAGTTTGTTGACCCAACTATGTTATTTCAAAAAAATTACTAGTATAATATAAATTAAATAACTAAAATTTTTAATAAGCAAAATAAGATTAACCAAAGAATATAAAAAATACTCCAACCCTTTATGGAACAAAAGGTAAGAAAATTATAAACTTTTTGATAAGCAAAATGATATCAACGAGTAGTATAACCATTATAAAAAATGGAAGAAAAAAAAAGTGTGAATATATAAATATAAAAATAAAGATATAATTCATTAAGGAAGAAAAAATTATGGTTTTTAAGATGGTTAAAGCATCCTAGAAGAAACTGTTCCTTAAAAACGGCTACTTTTACGTGGGTCATTTTCTAAACTAAATGTGTGTCCCTTTCATGAAAAGGGTTTTTTTTTTCTTCTTGTTATTGTTCTGTCTCTAGTATATTGAAAAGGGGTTAACTTGGGTTTGAATTTTGATGTTACCCTTTCTTGGCATGGATCTTTTTTTGACTCAACTTTTTAAATATTCTAGCTATATATCTATCTTCTAGGCTAACAAATCCATGGCATACCTTTTTATCTATCTAAAAACATGTTGTTAGTAGCTTTTCTACTTTGTTTCAGAACTATTGTTTTCTTAAATTACACAAGGAGGGAACATATGAATAGTGATTCATGTCTCAAGATACTATAGTGTCCTTACAACTATATTCTTTTTTTTTTTTAAATATTAGGTCATATAAGCCTATTTGTAAGAAAAAAATATTTCATAGTATTATTTTTATTTTATTTATCATTTTTTTACGGCTATTATCATTATTTTATTTTATTTATCAGCTAAAGTTTCTTTCCGGTTGCATAATTAGTAATTATTTTTTAAATGAGATTAATTACTATATATTGTCTGTGTAAAATTCTTTATACAATGAGTCCATTATAACTATTTACAAAAATTATTTTATAAATAATTAAAATAAAAGTCAACTCAATAAATATTTAATAATCATGAAACTGATTTAAACCGAAAATATGTATAATTAAATTCTTTTTAAATAATATTATTTACATTGACTGTATAATAAAACAGTTTATCTTTCTTAATTCATTCAACTGAGTTGAGAGTGTGCCACAACTTTTCTCTAGCTACTTGGATTTTTCCCCAAGATTATATTCGTAGAAATCTGTAGCTGGGTTGGATCTGATCTGGTAGAAGAAGTCAGATTCAGTCTTCAGTGTTCAATGGATATCCTAAATAAATTCTTTATCATCTAAATTTAAATAAATTAAAAATAAAGCTAAATATTTTTACCAAAAAGAGTGTAGATCAAAATTTTTTATATCATGTCTCATTGAAAGAGAAAAGAATGCCTCAACTAAAATTTTTATAATGTAGAAAACAATTTAGAAGATCATCCTATAAAATAAATACATTAAATTTAGTACTCAAATTTATAAAAAATTTCAAATTAAACCTTTATCATTTATTTTAATTTTTTCTAACATTCTAAAATATTTAAATTTTAATAATAAAATTTATATAGATATAGAAGGCAAAATGATAATAGATTGTGCAGATATTCCTTTTTAAATCGCAAAATTAATTTTCTAAAAAATTATATTTATAGACCTAAGAAACAAAACATTTGTATTTATAAATAATAAAAAATATTAATTTTTATTGAAAATTAAAAGATCCAATGTCAGGCTAAAATAAATGAAAAAAATAAAAAGTTTGGATTACGTTCTAATATTTCAAAACTAGTGGAGTGTAATAGAGTGAGATGAATATTATTTTGATATTTTAAATGAAATGTAATAAAAGTAATAGAATTCGTATTCTGCTCCCCTCTTCATATTCTGTTCCATTCCTACATCTTTTTTAACAATCCAACTCACTATATAACATAACCTTATTTCATCCTTAGAGTCAAATGTTGAATGTTTTACTAACTTTTTAATATATGAAAATATTAAATAAAAAGTTTTTATTAAAACTTTTAGAATATAATAATAATAATTAATAATAATAATAATAATAATAATAATAATAATAATAATAATATAATAATAATAAAAATAATATACAATGGACAATTGTATATGTATAAAATCCAAAAGTCACATGGAGTCCAATTCTTGCTATGGTAAACCCATTCTTTTTGTATCTACTACTTATTCCCTCTCATTAGGTTCTTTCCCAAAAAAATTAAAAGTGTAACATTAATATGAAAAATGTTATAATTTGTCAATAAATATAAAAAAAACTCATTTAGAAAATTTGTTAATAATTAAATATAAGACCATTTGCAATTTACTACTCAGATCCTTTATAATTATTTTAAATATATATATTAGGTCATATAAGCTATATATAACATTCTAATCATTTTAAATTTATAAGGTATATATATATATATATATATATATATATATATATATATATATATATATATATATATATATATATATATATATATATATATATATATATATATATATATATATATATATATATATATATATATATATATATATATATATATATATATATACCTTATAAATTGTAAATTGTAACTAGAAATATTAATAATTTAGTAATAAAAACACACATTATTCACCCAACTAATTTTGAAATTTGCCTAAGATCGTTCAAGTGTTTGTAAAAAAAAAGACATTAAAAGATGTTTGTTTGTGGAACATGTAGCTAGCAACATGACTGGATATTTGTCTTTTGGCTTGTTGGAAGTGTTTTGTTGAAGTAGATAGATTCGATGGTTGAAACAACACAGAGCTTTGACCATTACCTTTATTGGAAATGAAAGTGAAATATTTCTGGGGAACCACACCACCTAGCTTACCTTTCATTTCATAATATGTATAATACTATATAGTTTTAATATTTCATTTCATTTTCATACACACGCCTACATCAACAGTAACTAAGATTTATTTTTGACCTATGCTTTGGACCACATCATATCATATTACTATTATTTTCTAGGGCTATATGATAGCTCATGCATTGAACAATCTCATCCAAACTCCTCCTTTTGATCATATAACATTACAGAATATCTTTTCCATATCTTATGATTCCAAATATATCTTTATATATTCACATGTTGAACCTTCAATTGTATCTGTCACGATCTCACTTTTTCCTTCTTAATTGGAACATACACAACAGAATCTAGGATATTCTTCATCACTCAATCATCTCATTTTAGATATACAGATACTAATACTCACTATTTCTATATAATATATTATTTGGTATCTAAATCATATAATCAATCAAATAAATCAAATTAATAATCTTGAGTAAATAAATAAATGAACAAAATTTGGTTGACATAGTTTTTTATGTTTTTTATATGACTGGAAAAATGCATGCAGGTTTGTTCAACATGGAGAGAAGTGTCGCGCTCGGATCTACTGTGGCAGAGGCTCACGAGACGCATCTGGCGCAGAACCTATAGATTGAGAGACACGTGGCAACTAGAGTACATCTATTGGCATCGAACGGCTAGGAACTTCACAACAGGTAGACACGCTTTAGTTGTCCCACAATACGATCCAGGAGATCCTCATCAAACCCTCATCTGCCGTTGTCTCACTCTCTCCGACACTCACCTTGCCTGCGGCTTTGTCGATGGCACGGTGCGCCTATTCGATCTCCTCACCGGCGTGCACATTACAACCTTCTGGTCGAATCATGGTCATCTATTTGGTCCGTTCTCACAATCCGTTTCGGGAATTGTAATTGCGAATTCCAACCTCGCAACTATTGTGTTTGCGAGATTAGATGGAGATGTGTACGTCGCGATTATCAATGAATCCGAGATAATATCCGGGTCCATTGCAGCGCGACGTGCAATCTCTGGAGATGTTGTTAACAACGGAGTATTAGTGGAATTCGCGGGCTGTAGTCGTTGGTGGATTGGTTTATTCGCCGGTCACGCGGGCGGGGCTTTTCAAATATGGGACGCGCTAACAGAACAGCGCGTGTTTGTTGGCGGTTCATTAACCGATCCAGAAACGGTTCAAGGATGGCATATGTTAACCGAGTTAGTCGAACCGGTGGGTCGAGTTAGGGTTACAGAAAGAGAGTTCGTTGTGGCTTGTACAAGTTCGAGATTGGTTTGTTTCAACTTAAGAAACCCAGAGGTTTTATTACGTGACGTGGGCTCCACCACAGGTTTTGTTGTTGGTTCGTTGGATGTTTGTCAAGAGGTTTTTGTTGTAGTGGAAAGAAACGGTGTTGGAACGGTTAGGCGCGTGGGTAGTTTTGAGCGCGTGAGTAGGCTTAGATTAAGAGGTTCTTGGTTGAGGGGTTTGTTGGGCGGCATGAATTTGGGGTATGTTATAACGTATTCTAGTGGGTCTGGTTTGTTGAGAGTTTGGGATATTCACGAGCCTGCGGCGCGGTTGTGTATCACGCTCGTTGTTAGAGATGATGGAGAAGCACAAGTTCATGGGAATAGTATGGTTGCAAATCAAACTCATGTGGCTATCTCATCTAATGACTCTTCCATACATTTACTGGATTTTAGTGTACAGTAATTAACATTTGGATGATTTATTTATCTCATTGTTATATTATTATTAGGAGAGGAGGATTATTTTATCCTCACATTCATTATTATAACTTAAAATTTCCTTTTTTATATTTAATATCTCAAAAATCACATCTATTGTTATTATCATTTTATCTTGTTAATCCTAGAAGTTTATCATTTTCTATTATTTTTAGTGTATTACTATCTGCTAGCGCTTATATATTACAGTCGATATAGTCAGTCTTATAAAGAAGCAAAATTTCGTAAACCCTTAAATTTTTCAGACTTTAGAAATTTCAAATTCTTTAAGATATGGTGACCCTGGTAGTAATCTATAATTTCTTTTGCAGTAAAAAATAATCTTCAGAAATATATCCTTGACCTGCTATAATATTTTTTATAATGATCAAATATTATCATGATCTTTTGAAAATATATATTTTTTTAGAGATTAGTAAAATATTTAACAGTTGCAATTTATTGACAAAACATAACTGTTTTACATTATTAATGTATATCAATTAAATTTACTTTTTTATTAACAAATTAATTCTGAAATCTTTTAAATAATTACGAGTCATGTTTATTGATCTGACCTGATCAGGAGGTTTGGACCGTCACGGCTGCTCCGAGCTGAAGGCTTTTTGAACGAGGAGGGGGGGGGTACCTGCAAGGCACTCCGATGCTTAAGTCAGCGAGAGTACTAGCAGATAATAGAGTTGAGGTTAGAATTGAAGATTACCTGACCCTCTGGAAGCAGAGGGTATTTATAGCCCCCAGCGCTGGGCCAAGGTTCCTTCACTGGGCCGGGCGGATTTGGCCCAATGGAGGAACTGCCAGGTCCTACGCGGGTAGTGGGGATCAGCACGTGGTCCCCTCCCTGGATGTGGTGCGTGAAGTGCGGGCGGACAGAGACGCGGTCTTTACGGAGTATCGTTGGGGCAATGGTGACTGAGTCTGCCCTAGCAAGGTAGCTTGAATCCATGTCGAGCAGTGCAGCGTGATGTCGAGCTCGGCGCCAAGACCCCGAGCTGGACAGCGAATGTCGAGCTGGAAACCAGGGCATAGAGCTGGACGGCAGTCTGTCCCACGTGACTTCGTCGCGTGGGCTGGCACACTGAGATGTCGAGGTGGACATCAGGGTGTCGGGCATAGACGTTGTGGTCCTTAGTGAGTCCCATTGGACTGGGCCTTAGTAATGCTTTTGGGCCTGTCGGGCCCAGTCCAGAACAGGAGCCCCCCAAGTCGTGGTTCCTTTGCGAGGAGCCATGACTTGAAACCAAGTTGTTCAGTCGCTGAGGTCTCGTGCCCAAAATGGAGGCGCGGCCCCTCGAGGAGCCTCCTCGTGTCGTGCTCGGGAACGTCCTCGGTGGTGGATGCGTGGAGGATCCGTACCGAGCACGTTGGTCGGGCACGCGAGGCATCTTTTGGGAATTGTGCCGCCACCCTAGGGGGGTAGGGCCATCATTGCGTTGGGTGCAGTGCGTCGAGGAGACGGAGTCCGTGGCTAAACGAGGTGACGTTTGGTATTCCATGTCATCACTATAAATAGGGTCCTTGGGCCCCATAATACGCTTTCCGTTCTTCGTGCTCTCTTCGTTGCAACTCTCAACACTCTCTCCAACCGTGACTTCCCGTCCCAGATTCTTCTTTTCCTAGCCGAATCCCATCTTTGATCCAAGTAAGTGATCCACTCTCTTTATTTTCTTGTTTTAGAATGCATGATTCTAGGAAGTTGTGGATGTTTTAGGACCGTTAATGTGGGATTAGCCCGGTAAACTCGTGTTTTGCCCGACAGATTTACGTCTAGGACCGGCAAACGCATACTTGTGGCCGACGCGTTCATAGTTTTAGGTGAAAAACTTCAGAGCTGCCCGGGGTATTCATGATCCTGGGCGCCTGACTCATGCCGGTGCCCGGTATGTTTATGGTCGTGGCCGTGGGCTTCATAATGCGGCTCGCCATGTTCATACCCCGGACCGACATGCTTGAAGAGTGGCCGTGTAGTTGGTTTGTGGAGGAACACTGGATTCAGGAGAGTCGGGGAGGCATCCACTTGTGAAAATGGACTCGTGGTATTGTATGGACGACATGATTATGTCGAGCGTAGGGCTTCATGCTCAATCTGATTGGTTTCCCGTGCTCTGCAGGTAACCATGGCGGATGAGCCGAGCTCCTCAGGTCGTCATGACAGCGAAGAACAAAGTGCCGACGAGTCGGCCAACCTTATCGACACTGTGACCGACCCGTCGCTGGAATGGGTGGGCGCCGAGCCTCGGGGGACGGCGTCGGTATATAGTCGGGATGACCGACACCCGTTCATCGCCATTGAAGGGGGGCAGGACCAGCCCGACTTCCAACCGAATTTCGAGGTCATGCTGCCTGCGACCACTGCCAGAATCTGCTCGATGTACCCGGATTACAGTTTTGCGATGTACGAGATCGCCTTTAAGGACTTGGGTTTGCGGCTGCCCTTCACAGACTTTGAGACCGGGGTTTTTACGCATTTGGAGCTGGCCCCGTCCCAGCTACACCCTAACTCTCTCGCCTTCATCCGGGCGTTTGAGCTGACGTGCCGGTACTTAAGGATAGGGGCGACCATCCCTCTCTTCTTTAGGGTCTTCCACCTACAGCGCCAGTCCCGAGGAGGGAAGCACAGCTGGGTGTCCTTGAAGCAGTCGAGGAGACTGTTTAGGATGTACATGGATTCTGTGAGGGGGTTCAAGGATAAGTGGTATGTGGTACACCCTATCACTGATTCTGCTGTGGATTCCCTCTACGAGGAGGAAGGGCTGGTCAGCGATGACGACGGAGAAGCATTGTTGAACGATGACGGGAGCCCCGTGCTAGGACGTCGGGCTAAGTTCCCGGTGTACTGGATGTCTCGACACTTCCAGCATGGAACCGGCTACTTCCACACTGCAGTCGGGGACATGTGCACGGAGGATCAGCGGGCGTACACGACCCTATGCAACTTCGTCGACAGTTTTCATCCCGCCCAGTGGGTTACACGGGAGGGGAATGACATCCTCGACAAGGATGGTTACCCGACCTTCGAGGCTCGCCCGATTGACACCAAGGCGTTGGTGGAATGTTCGACCTATAGGGAGGCAGCCCGCCTGTTAGGTTGTTTGTTTGCAATTCTTTACTCGTCATTTATTTACGCGTTTTGCTCGATACTGACTTTTGTTTTACTTCGTGCAGGTACGATGGCCAGCCGACACGAGAGGCTCCTAAAATTATCAACCGGCCAGAGGCGAAATAAGAAGGTCGTGCCGGCCCCTCAGATGACGAGGATGGGTCCACCGACAAACCTGAACGCTTCTCAGCCTGTGAGAGTAGATTCGACGTCGAGCTCAGGGGCGGCGTCTGATCCAGATGTCGAGGTCATTGATGCCGATGCCGTTCTGACACAAAGGAAGAGGACCCGCGTGGAAGGCGGTCCAACTGTCGGGGAAGATACCGGTCCCGTTCAATCCTTTGCCTTTCCCCCCTGCATCGAGGAGGAGGGTTTTTTCGAGCGGTTTCCCCCGACCGTGGTCGCGCATGAAGCTGAGGCCATAAAAAGGATGACCAAAGAGGAGAGGCGGTCGCGGCTGGTCGCCAGCGTGGACGGGCTGGTTAAAATGGCTGAAATGGCTCTGGTATTGTCTGAAGACGCAGGGGACGCTGCTCGTGTTGAAGAGCTCGAGCGGGAGAAGGCAGCCTTGACGGCGAGCTCAAGGAAGTTGAAGGTCGCTCTGGAACGCTCCGAGGGGATGTTCCAAGAGCAGACCGTGATACTTGACGCCGAGAGGGAGGCGCTGACCTTGGAGAAAGAGAAGTCGGGGCGGTTGACCGAGGAAGGGGAGTTGCTCCGGGCCGATAGGGATCGTTTGGCTGCTGAAGTCGAACGCCTGGGCAAGCAGGTCGAGGAACTGAATGCTGCTCAACAACCCGCTGAAGATGAGCCCGAGGACCTAATGGCTTTGAAGAGTCGGGCTGAGTTTATTGCTCATATTCGGAACCTCGAGGAGGACGCAGTCGGTGCCCTGGAAGACGGGTTCAATTCTGCCGTCGACCAGCTCTCGTTGCTAAATCCCGGCTTGGTCACCGAGGGTATCGGGCACACTCATCGGGTTGTCGGTGGCACGATCATTCCCCCGCCCGACTCTCCCTGCGTCGACAGTGGTGATAATACGGAAGCTTGATTTGTATTTTTTGGTTGGTGGGCCTGCGTGCCTGATATTTGAATTTGTATTCTTTGGGCCTGCGTGCCCGTTTATTCCATGTATGAACATCGCCGGCCTTCTTGGTCGGTTTAATATTACTTTGTTGCCTACGGGCGTTTATACCTTGTTTATTTTGGATTTTCTGCCCTTGTATGAACTCATATGCTTGTATGAATTTAGCTCGTCAATATGCTTGTATGAATTTAGCTCGTCCAGGGCCCGTGGAGTGCCCGTAGGCGGCTTCGATTTGGCGAGCATCGATGCTCGACTCTGTTTGCGTGCAACCTCGGCCCAACTTCGGTTGGCCGGGGTTGCTTGAGTTTTTCGCTCGAGGGGAGAGATTTTGTTTTGACCCTTGTAGATGTCCCGTTATTCTTGATGGAATGTCGGGTATTTCGGAGCGAGGTCGCTCAGTCGGGCGTGGAGCCCGTAGGGACGATTCGCCCTTGGCGTGAACTGCCCATCGCGAGCTGGGTGTTCTGCCTTATGGGTACGACGACGGTGGTGCTCGGTATAGCTGTCCACGTCGGGCACTATAGATCGTCAACGTCTACCGCGCGATGCCGTGCCATTTGGTCGTGCGTCGGCCTGTACCTTGGCCTTAAACGAAGTTGGACTTTTTCCTCGTTGCCCGAGCATGGTTGCTTATGGTCGAGGGTCCTAAGTGTTGACAGTTTTTAACTGTAGTACTGCTTCAACTTAGCAGCATTCCAGGGTCTTGGTAATGGCTCTCCGTCTAACTGCTCGAGGTAGTACGCCCCGGTACCCGTGGTGCCGTGGACGCGGTAAGGTCCTTCCCAGTTCGCGGCCAACTTCCCTTCGCGGGAGTCTTTCTGGTTTCTGCGTAGTACCAGACTGCCTATTTCGAACTCTCGCTTGATGACCTTATCGTTGTGGCGTAAAGCCACTCGTTGTTTTAGGGTTGCTTCACGCAGGGCAGCCCCCGATCGGATTTCCTCGACTAGGTCGAGTTCATCCCTTAGTGCTTCGTCGTTCATTTCTTCGTCGAGGGGTTCCTCCGTTCGTCGGGATGGTTCCATGATTTCGACTGGGATGACAGCTTCGGTGCCGTACGTTAGTCGGAATGGCGTTTCACCCGTCGTTGAATGGGGTGTGGTGCGGTATGCCCACAGGACGCTGTGGAGCTCCTCGACCCATCCTCTTTTGGCTTCGCCGAGTCGACGTTTGAGCCCTCGGAGGATGACTCTGTTCGCAGCTTCGGCTTGCCCGTTGGTCTGAGGGTGCTCGACCGATGTGAAGTGATGTTTGGTCCCCAGTTTGGTGACGAAGTCTCGGAATCCGTGGTCGGTGAACTGGGTGCCGTTGTCGGTCACCAGTGCCTGTGGAATTCCGAACCTGGCGAGCACGTTTCTCTTGTAGAAACGAAGGATGTTATGTGAGGTGATTTTCGCGAGGGCCTCGGCCTCGATCCATTTTGTGAAGTAGTCCACGGCGACGATTAGGAACTTGTTCTGATAGGTCCCTTGCACGAAGGGCCCGAGGATGTCCATGCCCCACCAGGCGAACGGCCATGGGGATGACAATGTGCTCAGCTCGTGTGGGGGAGCGAGGTGCATATCCCCGTGCTTCTGGCACTTGTCACATTTTTTCACATGTTCCTTAGCGTCCTGTTGCATCGTCGGCCAGTAGTATCCTGCTCGGAGGGCTTTCCTCGCCAAGGATTTACCGCCCATGTGCTGGGCGTTGATACCTTCGTGTATCTCCCGCAGTACGTCGGGGATGGAGGACTCGTCAATGCATTTCAGGAGGGGAATGGAAAATCCCCTTCTGTACAGTTTCTGTTCGAGAACAACGTAGGAACATGCTCGACGCTTTATCGTGGCTGCGTCGGCCTGGTTCGTCGGGAGTTCTCCCTTTGTGAGGAAATTGTAGACCGGGGTCATCCAAGACGTGGCGTCCCCGATAGCATGAACCTCGACCATAGTCGAGGGTGATTCGATGCTTGGCCGTGCCAGAGATTCCTGGATGACGGATTTATTCCCGCCTTTCTTTCGTGTGCTCGCGAGTTTGGACAATATGTCCGCCCTCGTGTTCTGCTCGCGGGGAACATGAGAGATTTCTGCTCGTACGAACTTTGCCATGTGCTTTTTGACTAGGTTCAAGTATTCAATGAGGTTGTCATTCTTGGCCTGATAGCTTCCCTGTACCTGGGAAGCGACGAGCTGGGAGTCGGTGTAAATTTGAACTTCGCGGGCTCCTAGGTCCTCGGCCAATCTCAGTCCCGCGAGCAGGGCTTCGTATTCTGCCTGGTTATTTGATGTCGGGAAGGAGAGAACCAAGGAGTGCTCGATCACTACCCCTTCCTCGTTTTCCAGGAGGATCCCTGCGCCGCTTCCGGACGAGCTGGAGGCTCCGTCGACGAAAATGGTCCACTTGTGCTCCTTTCCCGGGGGGATGTCGTTGGAGGTCATCTCGGCGACGAAGTCGGCCAGGGCCTGTGCTTTTAGGGCTTTCCTGCTCTCGTATTGAATGTCGAATTCAGAGAGTTCTAGGGACCACTTCAGCATTCTGCCCGCCATATCTGGCCGACCCAAGAGTTGTCTCACAGGTTGATCAGTTCGCACAATGATGGTGTGCGCCAGAAAGTAGTGTCTGAGCCTCCTCGCAGCATTGACGAGGGCCAGTGCAACCTTTTCTATCTGTTGATATCTGCTCTCGGGGCCTTGTAAGGCTTTGCTTGTGAAGTAGACAGGTTTCTGCCCGTCGGGAGTCTCGCGGACAAGAGCCGCGCTGATGGCTTCATTTGAGACAGCCAAGTATAAGTAAAGTGGCTCGTTGTCATCAGGTCGAGACAGCACGGGCGGTTGAGACAGGCTCTGTTTCAGATGGCGAAGTGCGTGTTCGCATTCCTCGGTCCATTCGAAGGCTGCTTCCTTTCGAAGGAGTTTGAAAAAGGGAAGGGCGTGCTGAGCGGACTTTGCGACGAAGCGCGAGAGCGACGTCAACATGCCGTTCATTATCTGTATCGACTTCTTCGACGTTGGAGTCGGGAGGTCGGCAAATGCTCGGCACTTGTCGGGGTTTGCTTCAATGCCTCGTTCTGTTAGGTAGAATCCGAGGAACTTTCCTGCCTTAACCCCGAATGTGCACTTCTCCGGGTTGAACCTCATTTTGCATTGTCTTGCTTGGGCGAAGACAGTCTTGAGATGAGCTGCATGATCGGTGTCTGCTCGGGATTTAACGATCATGTCGTCCATGTATACCTCGAGCATGTCTCCGATCTGTTTGTTGAACACCTTGTTCATCATGCGTTGGTACGTCGCGCCGGCATTCTTTAATCCGAAGGGCATTACGTTGTAGTAATAGTTGCCCGAGCTGGTCATGAATGCCGTGCAGCGTTTGTCGCCCGGAGCCATTGGGATTTGATTGTATCCCGAGTAAGCGTCCATGAACGACAAAGTTTTGTAGCCGGCCGAGTTGTCGACCAGCATATCAATGTTCGGCAGAGGAAAAGCATCCTTCGGGCAAGCCCGATTGAGATCGGTATAATCAACACACATACGCCATTTTCCATTATTCTTTTTGACAAGTACAACATTTGACAGCCAGGTGGAATACCGGGCTTCAGAAATAAAATTTGCCTCTAAGAGGTCTTTTACAGCTTTTTCAGCAGCCTCCGTTTTTTCTGGAGACTGCCTACGCCTACGTTGTACTACTGCCTTGGCGGCTGGATCAATGGCGAGGTGATGACAGGCGACCTCAGGGTCGAGTCCGGGCATCTCTGCAGCGCTCCAGGCAAAGAGGTCAGCATTCTCGCGCAGACAGGCCTTGATTTGCTTCCTGGCCAAGTCGGGGAGGTCCTTGCCAATCTTCACTCCTTTGGTCGGGTCTGCTCCAAGGGGAACGAGTTCGAAATCACCGTCCGGAATGGGTCGGAGGGGGATTTGCTCGCTGCTGGCCGGTTCATCTTCGTCAAAACGGGCGTCGAGCGCAATGGAGTCGACCTTTGGTGGAGCCTTCTGAGCTTCTACCTCAGGAGATGCTGTGTCGGGCTCTTGCTTTGTCTTCTTGACGGGCCTAGTGCTGGGACCCACGTCGACAGTATCCCGACCCCTTGAAGCGGCGTTGAAGCACCGGCGGGCAGCAGCGAGGTCGCCCTGGATGGTGGCTACCCTCCCCCTTTTGGTATAGAACTTCATCTTTAGGTGGACAGTTGAAGGGACCGCTGTCAGTTCCGCCAGTGTCGGCCTCCCCAGGATGCAATGGTACAGGGATGGGCAGTCAATGACGAGGAAGCGGACCTTCACCTGTCTTGTAGCAGTATCTTCCCCGAATGTCACGAGGAGCTCGACATATCCCCAAGGTTTGGACGTCGAGCCGTTGAAGCCTTGAAGGTCCGAACCTATGTATGGAGACAGATGGGATTCGTCCAGTTGTAAGGTCCGGAACAGCTGGGTGTACATCACGTCGACGGAACTCCCTTCGTCGACCAGGATGCGATGCACATCAAAATTAGCCATCTTCGCCCTTATCAGCAAGGGGATGACTGCGTTCGGTGCTCCGCCGGGGAGCTCTTCCAAGTAGAATGTGATGGGCTCTGACCTGCCCCTCACCATTTCAAAAGTCACAGTTTGAGGAGGAGCTTTGTCGACCAGTTCGTCCAACTTTCTCTTGGCTGAGTTGATGGTGAGGTCGCTGAACCCGCCCCCGTTGATGACCATGGCGGAGGGGAAGTATTCCCACCTGCTGTGAGTAGTCAGGGGCTCCTGCAGGAGCTCGGGAAGTTCGAAATCCTCGGGCCTGGTTATTGCGTAGGCGGTCTGGATTGGCACCGACTCGTCAGATGGTCGGGCATCTTCTTCAGGCTCTTTTGCCTCACGGGCTTCACGACGGGGAGCGTCGTTTTTCCTGTACTGCGCAAGTCTCCCTCCTTTGATGAGGGTTTCAATAGCATCCTTCAGGTGGACGCAGTCCTCTGTCAAGTGACCATGACTCCTATGGTACTGACAGTACTTGTTTTTATCTACTCCTGGCTTGGCAGGAGCTGGTCGGGGACGCTTGACGCCACCGTCCTTGAAATCTGTGCTTGCACACTCCGCCAGAATACGCTCGCGGGAAGCCGTGAGCGGAGTGTACTCAGTAAACCTGCCCGAGGGGCCCCTTTGTTCCCGGACCTCCCGGGGTCTGTCTTCCTTCCTCTTCTCTCCGGTGCGTCGGGGAGGAGGGTCTTGTCTTGAGCTGCTTCCATGGTTGCGGGCTCTGGAGTCCCGTGCCCTGTTGGCAGCTTCTCTCTCCTCGTAATCCATATATGCTCGAGCTTTGTCGAGGAGAGCATCAAAAGTTGCAGGTGGCTCGATGCCTACAGCTTTCCTGAATTCGGTGCCGGGGAGGAGGCCCCTCTCCAGCAAATACCTCTTCATGTGGTCCGCGCAGGGGACCTGGATTGCTTCCCGGTTGAAGCGGTTGATGAATTCCCTCAAGGTCTCATCATGTCTCTGGATGATGGCCTCGAGGGCTGCCTCTGTCTTTGGATGGCGACGAGAGGCTGTAAAGGAACTGATGAACTGGTTTTTCAAGTTCCGCCACGAGGTGATGGAGCCCGGGGCAAGTCCTTTGTACCAGTCCATGGCCGCCTTCCTGAGAGTTGTTGGAAAGAGACGGCACTTGATTGGCCCCCCGACATTATGATAGTGGAGCATGGCTTCAAACCCGTCAATATGGTCGACTGGGTCTGCCACCCCATCATACTCCTTTAGGTGTGGGGGCTTCTCCATGCCCGGGGGGATAGGTGCGTCCATGATTGCCTGCGACAGGGGACCGCGGGGGTCGTCCTCGTCGCTCCTTTCTGGAGAAAGAGAAAGGGTCCTGTAGTTGTGTCGGGCACGGTGTTCGTGCTGGGATTCCCTTGAACGTGATGTTCGGTGGGCGAAGCTCACATGTCCGTCTCTGTTGTGCCTCCGTTCGTGTCTTGAGGCGTCGCGAACGGGATCTTCGGCCGGGATGACGGGCTGTCTTTCATACTGGGGCCGCCTCTGCTTTGGTGCGGGAGAGGGGCTCCTAGAGATTTCCCTGTAATGTCTCCGCGGGGGAGTAGGGTGTCGAGCTTCTTCGACCCGAGGAAGTGGAGATGGTGGCCTTTGATGTCTCCTCGGGGGGCGTCGATCATTTTCCAGTGCCCTAAGTCTTTCTCCTTGTGCGAACAGGAGATAGTTCGTCTGGTTGATGGCAGCGAACAGTGCCTGAGCAGTGGCATCTGCTCCGACAGGGGCCTGGACTTCATAGAACCGGGCAGCCTGGCGATAGGCGAGAGCTTCCGGATCGTCCTCGAGTTCTGGGGGAGTTGTCGAGGAGGACGCAGTGTGACCGTCCCTGCGGGTGGAAGGTCCAGGGGCGGTTGTCAGGGGGCCGGAATTGTGGCCGGCACCACTGGGATTGTCCAGGTGCCCATTCTTGTCCGCGGGACCGTTGTTGACGTCGAGGACGCGAGTGTGTTGCTCTTCACGAGTTGGAGAGGCCATGACAGTGAATGGATTGAGCTTTGGTCTTTGAAAACTGTTCGTTAGACGGGGAAGCTGTTTCCCACAGACGGCGCCACTGATCTGACCTGATCAGGAGGTTTGGACCGTCACGGCTGCTCCGAGCTGAAGGCTTTTTGAACGAGGAGGGGGGGGGGTACCTGCAAGGCACTCCGATGCTTAAGTCAGCGAGAGTACTAGCAGATAATAGAGTTGAGGTTAGAATTGAAGATTACCTGACCCTCTGGAAGCAGAGGGTATTTATAGCCCCCAGCGCTGGGCCAAGGTTCCTTCACTGGGCCGGGCGGATTTGGCCCAATGGAGGAACTGCCAGGTCCTACGCGGGTAGTGGGGATCAGCACGTGGTCCCCTCCCTGGATGTGGTGCGTGAAGTGCGGGCGGACAGAGACGCGGTCTTTACGGAGTATCGTTGGGGCAATGGTGACTGAGTCTGCCCTAGCAAGGTAGCTTGAATCCATGTCGAGCAGTGCAGCGTGATGTCGAGCTCGGCGCCAAGACCCCGAGCTGGACAGCGAATGTCGAGCTGGAAACCAGGGCATAGAGCTGGACGGCAGTCTGTCCCACGTGACTTCGTCGCGTGGGCTGGCACACTGAGATGTCGAGGTGGACATCAGGGTGTCGGGCATAGACGTTGTGGTCCTTAGTGAGTCCCATTGGACTGGGCCTTAGTAATGCTTTTGGGCCTGTCGGGCCCAGTCCAGAACATTTATATATAAATAACATAATTTGATAGAGTTTCTAAGAATAAGTAATTGTTAAAATAACATTATTTTCAAATGAAATGAGATCATTAACTCTATAGATAGAGTTTTTCAATCTTAAGTAAAGTAGTAAATATAATTTGTCATTGAACATTGGACTATATAGGTTTTTGGTTTTACTAAGTTATATTTTACATCAAATGGCAATGACCGTTATCACGCTTTTCTTGAATAATGAAATAGAAAGAGTCATTTTTAAATAAATGTAATAATATAATTAAATATAATACAATTATATTTAAAATTTCGAAATATTAAATGTATGCATCTCAGATAATATTTTTATAAATAGTTTATTAATTTGTGACTTTAGAATACATGTTAGTTTTTTCAATAAAAAATTGTTTTATAAACATGCTTTGATTTGATCCTTTGCATATATTTCTTTTAGTTTTGTTTATAAAAAAATTCATTTGAATAACATATTATTTAAATACAATAAAAAAAAATATATCATTTGAACAATATATTATTTAAATACATTATTTATTCAATATATTTAAAAAGTAAATTTTTTTTATATAAATAAAACCGAAAGTGATAATATATACATTCACACGTGCTGCATATAGTATATAAGAAGTGATGGGTCATACAGACTTTACAAATTTCAAACTCATTTATTAGCAAAGTATCATTATCATTTATTAGCAAAGTATCATTATCATTTACTTTCTCCATCTATAAATTTAATATATTAGATATTCAATAAATACTTTTTATTTATAATATAAGATAGAGGGAATAAAGTTTAAACATATTTTAAAGACTTGTTCTTTTAATATGTTCTTTTAATATATATATATATATATATATATATATATATATATATATATATATATATATATATATATATATATATATATATATATATATATCGCGCTTCAAACCGTATATCTTATGATTCAAAAACAAATCTTCATTCAGAAAACACAGAGTCAAAGTATGATACTGCCACTAGTACATTAGACCACCATTATTCTTTATTTTCGGTTCTGGTGTGGGTCAATTTAAAATAACTAGCTAACTTAATTTAATGTAAGTACAGTATATAAATGTAGTATTCATCATCATCATCACGTATGCAAAGTAGTAGTACAAATTTCGGTTTTATTCTTAGTATGTTGGTTATAACAATGTTTCTATTACTCCAGGGAAGTAGATATTATTCTTAAATTCATGATAAATACTATTCATTACGTAACTAATGAAAAGGACACTCCATTTTTGTAAATAAGTACCCAGGAAATTAAATATATTATATTTTTTATTAATATTTTTATAAATTAATTTAGTTTATACGTAACTAATGAAAAAGACACTCCATTTTTGTAAATAAGTACCCAGGAAATTAAATATATTATATTTTTGATTAATATTTTTATAAATTAATTTAGTTTATAGTTATGGGGAACCATCATATTTTAAGACATGAATTTAAAAACAAAATTTTAAATATGAAAAAAATAAAAATAAAGTAAAAGACAAGTAATTCTTTATTAGGTAGTTGAATAATGTGATAAAAAATGAAGAGAATAAATGAAGGACAAAGAGAGATAGACAGTAGTATGCTGGTAGGTCTAGTACTGCTCTCTAGTCCCTAGTCTCTCCTGCTTCTATCTCTAACCTTGTCTGTTATTATGTCTGATACATCTGTAGCTATAACCTACATCTGCTGCTACTATATTTACATTACATAATTGAATAACATAGCTATATACCTATTTATAGCTAGCCCTGCTTAATTTCTGATCATATATTATGAATAATAGTAAATTTGCTTGCTTTCAAACTTGGCTGCACCTTCGAGGCTGAAGCTCTCATTTACTATACGCGCATGGCATGGCATAGAATTAATTGATTGAGAATGGAATATAACTTCTCAGTTTCTGACTATTATCACTTTACAACTTCATCATCTTAATATGAAAATTATGTCTTCATGCCAACAACCTCTTCTGCCTCTACCATTAATTTACTGCTTCATCACTTATATTTCTAAATAAATTCATACTACGTTTTCAAAAAAATAATATACATGTTTTTTTATTAGAGTTAAATATGTTTTTATTTATTATAAATTATTAAGTTTTGTTTTGTGTTTTTATTAAAAAATTAGTATATTTTATGTACGAAGTTTTAGTTCTTGCTGTTAAATCAATTTATATTTTTAAATAATTATTTTATAAATATATTTGAAAAAATTCAAAATTTAATTTTTAAATCAAGATTTTATATGTTTTTATTAATATTTTTTTAAATTTAAAAATTTATATTTAATTCTTTTCAATTTAAAAAATTCTAAAATTTGACAAATGAATATTTTATAGTATTCTTAATAATTATAAAAAAATTATTTAAAAAGTTTAAAAATTTAAGAATAATTAAACAGATTTCAAAATTTTAAAAAATAACATAAATGAAAACTGCATGAATAAATTTTTTGTAAAGATTAAAATATATATTTTTATAGAAATTAAAAATTAAATTTGAAATATTTATAGAAACAAAAACATATTTAATTATTTTTAAATATTATTGAATTTAATGTTGTTTAAAAGTTTTACTATGATGATTCCACTTTTTATTATACTATTAACTACTGTCTTTAATTGTACTCATTTTTACTTTTTCTATCACTTGATGAAAAATAAATTTTAAAATTCCATAGATTAACTACTGTACCTCAGTACAAAAACACTCATTTAACTATCATATATTCAAGTAATAGAATTTGATTTGTTCTTTAATATATATTTTTTTAAAATAACTCAGCTCAATTATTATTTGAAAAATAATTATATTTAATATTTTATTCCTTAAATGATTATAATGGTACTAATTACGAAGAAGTGCATAATATCCATTTTAACAAGTTTATTATTTCAATAACTTTTTAATAACAGTAAATTTTATAAATGTGTTTCATAATAACTGATAATGTGAATATTATAGCTTGTGCTCATTACTATTAATAAATTGCCTCTTTGCCGTTGCCAAAAAAAAATAGCATGATAATATTTCTTGAACACAAAAATCTATTTCTAACACTAGAAAAAAAAATTAAGAATGTAGGCCAAGAAATTTAATTCTTATTTCGATATAGTATTTTATGCTAATATTTTTTTGTTGAGTTTGTCTTTTATATTATATTTGATTTACAATGTTGAGTTTGTGATTTGAAACATTACTCATGATTATATTCTTTAATATTTTTATTTGTTTTATAGGATGGTTGTTGTTTATCATTCAAAATGTATGATCTTCTTTGTCATTGATTTATTGATACGATATTTATAATTTGTTTATTTAAATTTTTTTAGTGTATATTTAGTTTTTTAAAGATTAATCTAAAGTAATTTTTTAACACAAAATCTTGTTAATGTGCGTGACACTTTTAATGGCGGAAGAATGAGATAATAAAAGAAATAAAGATTTTATTATAAATTGACTTGTTATAAATAATGATTATTTATATATACCTAATTTATACACTAAGTAGGCTAACAAATCCTAATTGGGTTTGGGTTTAGGTTATTCAACTTGGATTAAGTCTAATATCTCAACATATCCCATATAATCCAAGTTGTCAAACATACTCTAAAAATAGTCAATCTGAATTATTTATAATTTCTTTCTCAAATTCAAGAATCTGTCGATCTTCAATCTTTTGGTGAAAATATCGGTCAACTGTACTTCACTTGAGCAGTGCCTAACTTCAAATTCACCTCGATTTGTCTTTTTCCTCAAGAAGTGAAATCTAACTTCAATATGCTTACTTCTTCCATGCAGAACTGAATTTTTCACTAGATTTATGGCTCACTTGTTGTCGATTTGCAACACAAGACGTTTCTCCACTTCAACCTCCATTTCTTCAAGTACCAATTTGATCCAAATTACTTGACATACAACACAAGATCCTGCTATATATTCAGCTTCACACAATGATAATACCACCACAAGTTGCTTTTTCGAGCACCATAAGATTGAGATACCAAATACTTGAAAGAAATATCCAGTTGTGCTTCTTTGATCTTCCTTATCTCCACACTAATCAACATATGAAAAACAATTAATTGTTTCTTCTTTTCCTTCAAAGTCTCTTCGAAACAGAATTCCATAGTCTATCAATCGTTTCAAGCATCTAAGAATTCTTCTTGTAGCCTTCATGTGTGACATTCTTGGTTCACTCATGTATTCACTCACTAGTCTGACTGTGAAACCTATGTCAGGTCGACTGTTGCACACATACCTCATAGATCCAACAATTTGTTTGAAAAAAGTAACATCAACTTTGTCTTCCTCTCCATGCTTCTCCAACTTCAAATTTGGTTCGACAAGTGAAGATGATGGAGTCGAATCATTTATCCTAAATCTCTTGAGTATCTCTTTTACATACTTCCTTTGATGTACCACCATACCTTGATTCGACATTTGAAATTCCATGCCTACGAAATAAGATGATTTTCCCAGATCAGACATTTCAAATTCTCTCATCATCATCTCTTTGAACTTCAAAAAATTTTACCTGCTATTTTCAGTTACTAGTAAGTCATCGACATATAAGCAGATGATTGTTATATCTTGTGCTACAACCTGAACATAGACATCATACTCAAACTTGTATTTTACAAATCCAAATTTGACTAAGTATGAGTCGATCTTCTTGTTCCATGCTCTAGGTGTCTGCTTGAGGCCATAGAGCGTTTTATGCAACTTATATATTTTACCCGCTTCCTTTTGAATCACAAATCCTAGAGGTTGTGTGACATATACCTTTTCTTCTAAAGAACCATTCAAAAATTGTTGATTTCATATCTAAGTGAAATGTCGACCAACCTTGGTTGCATGTCAAGGCTACTAGTAGTCGAACAATCTTCAATCTTTCTATTGGAGAAAATACTTCAGAATAGTCGGATCCTACTCTTTGAAGAAAACCTCGAGCTACCAATATTGCTTTATGTCTTGCTATCGACCCATCAACATTGTGTTTTAGCTTGAACACCCATTTTACTTCGATAGCTTTTGTATGTGCCAGAAATTCGACTAACTCCCATGTGTTGTTTCTTTAGATTTCTTGTAACTCTTCGACCATAGATGACTTCCACTGTTTAATCTTCAAAGCTTCGTTATAGTTAATTGGTTCAGCACTTGCAAGTAAAGCAAAATTAAGTAATTCTCCATCTGATGTGACTTCATCATCACCAACGACTTCATAATCATGAAGTCTTGCTGGAAGAACTCTAGTTCTTTGAGGTCTTTGGCTTGTGCTGGCCACACCCTCTTCGATTTTGACAGTGTCGGGAATTTCAACAACTGCTTCGACTTTGACTTTATCAGTTTCTTCATTGAAACCATAGCTCATCAATGACTTGTTAATTGCATCATTAGGATTTCAATCCCAGGTAGAATTTTCATCAATCACAATGTCTCGATTTATCACAATTTTCTCATTGATTATATTGAATAGCCTATATGTACCAATTTTATGATATCCCACCATAATCATAAGTTCACTCTTGTCATCAAGCTTCCTTCGTCTTGCATTAGGAACATGCGTGTAACACATAGAGCCAAACAACTTCAGATGACTCATTGATGGTCTTTTTCCACTCCACACTTCTTCAAGAACCTTATTCTTCACATTGGTATAGTCAAAATGAAATAATTTCTGGATTACTTTCCGACTAAACAACCTTAACAGAGTTTGTTAGGCATCTCAAGACTTGGGATTCCAATTACCATATCTTGAGTAATCAATTGATTGATTGATCAAAAGTTCAAATGTCCAAAAATCAAATGCCACAAGCAAATATCCTTGTGGTCGGCAACAACTTTTAGACATTGTACTTCAGTCAAACTGATCATGGTCTTAAACATCCTATTCTTCGATAGTGAATATTTTAAGACTAAATTGTTCTAGGTGTCGAACAATTTTAAAGCTCCATCTTTCATGACAACTGAGAAAACTTTTTCGACCAGTTGTCCAACACTTAACAGGATGCACTTCATTCCTAGTACATAATTACATCTTTGATCATACCTTTCCCTGCATTACTCATTTGAAAAACTATGTTTCCAATAACTTCTGCTTGCAATGAACTATTATCAACAAGTTTTACCTTACTCTTCTTCGACTCGTCGAAATCTGCCAACCACATCTTTTGACCAGTCATGTGATTTGAGCAACATGAGTCTAGGAACCAGATCTTAGATTCAACATGGTTATCTGCAACTGTATCCATAACCCCCATACCTTCATAATCATCTGAATCTAGGCGTTCAAGGTTCGCTCCTTCATCCTTGCCTTTTGTCGATCCCTTGTCTTTCTTGTACCAATAATGCTTGGCCAAGTGACCCCACTTTTCACAATTTTAGCACTGCATACCTTTTTTTATCTTCTTTGTCCTTTTGATAGTTTCCTCCTCCTCTTTTCTAGGATTCAAAATCCCTATCATCGATCTAATGCTTATGAGGGTTCAACTAAGACTTATTTCTCCGAGTCTTTTCTAATTTGCCTTTGTTGGAACAACCATTCTTTTTCCATGACTGAGCCTACAAAGCTTTTATCGAATCTTGAACTCATTTTCTTTCAATAGTCCTAATCTCATGCGCTTCCAACGAACCAACCAAATCATCCAATTTTAGGGTTTCAATTTGATTGTATTCTTGAATAGCTACAATAACATGATCAAAGTGAGATGTCAATGTATGCATTACCTTCTCAACTATCATATTATCAGTTAGGGTTTCACCATAACTCTTCATGAGATGGACGGGTTTCTGAACCTTCGACGCATACTCTGCAAATTTTTTGTTTTCTCCCATCGACAACAATTCATATTGTCGGTGCAAGGTCTGCAACTTGACAACCTTGAATTTCTCATCTCCTTCATAGTACTTGATAATAATATCCCATGCCTCCTTCTCCAATTCAGCATGATAGATCCTATCAAATTTTTTCGTATCGACCGCCGTTTGAATGTAATACGCAGCTTTGTAGTCATTCTTCTTGACTTCATTATGAGCGATCTTCTGTGCGTCGGTTGCATCCACAACTAACACAAGAACACCATTACTAACTACTTCCAGGGTTTCATGAAACCAAATAGAGATTGCATCTATTTTCTCCATCGAATCCAATTCTTGTCGTCAAGAGTTAGAACTTTATTCAAAATGTCGTTAGTACCATTCATCTTCACAGTGATTTATTGACAACAATCCATGATCCCGGAAATACGATCTCTAACATGTGATTCTTGAAAACACGATAAAGAATCTAACTGAAGCTATAGATACCATTTTGTTAGTGCGTGGGGTACTTTTAGTGAGGGGAGAAATAGAGAATAAAGGAAACAAGGATTTTATTATGAATCAAATTGTTACAAATAATGATATAAATTATGACTATTTATATACACCTAACTTATACACTAAGTAGACTAACAAACTTTAATTGGACTTGGACTTAGATTACACAACTTAGATTAGGTCTAATATCTCAACAAATCTAACTCAACATTAGGAAAATAAATTAGGAATGTAAGTGAAGAAATTTAATTCTTATTTTGATATAGTATTTTATGTTAAGTTTTTTTTTTTAGTTTGTCTTTTATATTATATTATATTTACAATGTCGAGTTTGTGATTTAAAACATTGCTCATGACTATATTATTTAACATTTTTATTTGTTTCATATCATCGTTGTTATTCATCATCCAAAATGTATGATCCTCTTTGTAATTGATATGATATCCATAATTTGTTTCTTTAAATTTTTTTAGTTAATATTTGGTTTTTTTTGGAAGATTAATGAAAAGCAATTCTTGAACACAAAAATCTAACTCAACACTAGAAAAAACTAAGAATGTAGGCTAAGAAATTTAATTCTTATTTTGACATAGTATTTTATGTTAATTTTTTTTGAGTATGTCTTTTATATTATACTTTATTTACAATGTTGAGTTTGTGATTTGAAACATTGCTCATGACTATATTCTTTAACATTTTTATTTATTTTATATGATCGTTGTTGTTCATCATCCAAAATGTATGATCCTCTTTGTCATTGAAATGATATCCAATAATTTATTTCTTTAAATTTTTTAGTGTATATTTGATTTTTTTTATTATAAAATATTAATCAAATGAAATTCTAGAGATGTAGAATTGATTTTGGAATAATTCTGTGTTTGGTTCTTCTAAAATACAATTGATTCTGCCTCCAAAATTGATTCTTTTTTAAGCTAGAATTTGTAGCTTTTGATTTTAAACGGGATTTTTACATTAAAATTTACGATTCAACTCACTTTTACGTAAATTTATCCAAAACATAAATCACTTTAATTTCAAGTCACTTTTAGGAAAAAACAATTTTATCAAATCAATTAATTTAAAATCAATTCTTTTAATTAAAATCAAACACACCCTTTATAATTCGTCGTTTCTCGAAACATGATACCTTTTGGCTAGTCAAGATTCATATTTGTTGCATAGAGAATAAACACAATTTTTTCATTGCCAGTGGTTTCTATTTATATAAGAGGCTTGCACGGTCCATTTGAAAGGTTCTATTGTTGCTCAGATGACTTTGAAGGGAACAAGAGTCTTTCTTGTATGAAGTATCATCTTAAGACATTACACATTTGTATATTATGAGGAGCCATTGAGAGTGGCCAGGGTTTGTTTATGGTGTTCGAGGAGTCTTTTAAGGTGGTAAAGTAATGGATGTGTAAAAGATGTATGGTTATTCAGGTCAGAGTCAGGCATGTGATCTTCTCAATGCTAAGGTCCACGTTACTCATGGGATAAGAGAGATTGGGAGTCACATTTGAGATATTTTAAAACCATCTACAAAGGATCATGATACCCTTAGTGCAAGGGGGAGATGGTTTTGGATGCAAGATAGTTAAAAAGAGTCCTCAAAGAAACCCTCTTCATTGTGAAAAACATACCTTATAATTTTTGTTTTGCATTCTCTCAAACATTTGAAAAAGTATCTTTATAAGATGGTAGATGAGTCTGGTTTTGTAGATCCCAGAATTGAAAGTCCTTGCAATAACTCCAAATTTTTGGTTGCTTGGCTACATAGAGAGAAGAAGAGAGTCTCGCCAAGTTAGTTGAGATCATGTTGAAAAGTAAGATAAAAAAGATGATCACTAACATTAATTAATGCCTGTATAAAGTTACATATTGACATTTTACAATAGTTAAGAAAGTGTTGAGGTCATGTAGAGTGACCCTTATAATGGAGATACAATAAATATTTTAGAGGATAAAGACCACTATGTGATATGGTGGGAGAACTGACTTGGGTATTTTGTGTTTGATTGCAATTGTTACCGATAGCAAGAGTCGCCACTGACTTTTCTTTTATCCAATAAAGGAAAGGGTGAAAAGAACAGGAAAGACCTTTGAGATATTTTTTTTGAGTTTGGGGGGTAGGTTATGAAAATAGAAGGTGTTATCACCCTTTTCATCCGTAGTTATCTACGGGCTCTTAGTTGCTTGCTAGATCATTTGAAAAATGCTTTGTTTGAAAGTGTGTTTTATGATGTAAGTTTGGAAATATTTTGAAAACGCATTTGTTGCAGAAAACTTTGTAATGATTCTCGTCTCTATAAGAATGCGTACAAAGTGTTGGTTTTGAAAATAGTTCAAAGAGATATTTGTTTTTGAATATTTTTTGAAAGTGTAAGTGTGGAAATGGTTTTAGTTTGTGAGAAAGAAACTACGAGCGTCCTACCTACTCAAAAGGTCTTTGTTCTTTTCCTCCTCCTTTAGATGTTGCCATCTTACCATTGATTTGGTAAGAATCCCCATCATTAGATGTGAAGGGACAAGCATGGGTCAATCATATAGTCATAGAAGGCAACTTATGAGACGTTTTAGCCATTTTCGTAAGGGACTAGATCATTTACCGGAGGAAACATTGAGGGACATCGAGGGACTACGATCTTTTTTATCGAGGGTCTTTGCTAAAACGCTCATATTCAAGGGACATGACTATTTTTCAAGGCAACAAGCGAGGTTACCCTATATGTGCATGTGTGCAAGTGTATTATATTTCATGCTTTGTTTAATCTTAAATTAGGTTTGTCTATTTGTTGATTTTAAATCTTGCCATGCACATCCTAATTACTAGCATTTTATATAAAATGCGGTAAATTGCAGAAATTAAAATACTAAGTTATTACATCACTTTAGGGGATGGGGGATACAAATGTACAAATGGGGGTGGAAAGAAATAAAATTCCTAAATATTACAACCATATTGAATAGCAATGAAAGAAAAATATATAGAAAAAACAAAAACAACGCAAAAGAGAGAAAAAAAATCTTTCGACAGCATGTGTCGAAGCATGCTTAGAAGCATGCTTATATGCATCGAACTTGTCATTCTTTTGACCCTATAATTCTAAATCAAATCAGTGTGAATCTAAGCATAACATTATGTGTTGAATCACACACCGTTCAATTCATACACCCTTCTATTCACACACCCTTTTTCCTTTCTGTTTGTGCCTGTAAAATAGTTTGTGTCGAAGCCTAAGGCTTTGTGTCGAACCATGCTATAATTCTTTCACTCCAACATCGTTTTTATGTCTGTACAGGTTAGTTCTTAACATATAATTTACAAGAAAAGAATATAAACAAATGGTTAGCTTCAAATGCAATGGTGATTACATGTTATCTTTGAAGATGAATCATCAATGATGCTTGAAACGAAAGGTTTAAAGTCAAGAAGACTTACCTTGAAGCTGGAATGTGATTCGAACTTGAGTTGTTGCTGTTGTACCCCAATTTACCCCCCTAAGATCCCTTCATCATACCATATTGATTCAATCACAACAAGATCACATTAGGGCTTTTGGTTCTCCTCCCTATCTTTAGCTCTGCTCTTTGAGGAATCACCAAGCACCTTGACTTGTTTTTCTTTTGTGATCATGCATGTTTTGTGTTGACTTTCCTTTTAATTAATAAAATGCAATGTTGGTTTGTCTTACTTGTTAATAATGTAGGTAAAGGCAATGTGGCTTAGCAAGTTGATCCATGAGTTCATGAGTTTATTTCCATGCCTTAGTCAATAAAGCTTGAGAAATTCAAATCTCACCATTGAAGTTGTTTCGGAATAAATGGCAGGGCAAGGTTTATTTTGGTTCACCATATTTCAAAGTTATCAAAATTGATTCAAAAGTACAAGAGGTTGATTAAAGAAGTTATCATAGTTGGATAAGGCCTTGTTCCAATTGGTCACAAGTGCATATTTCTGTCAATTCTCAAGATATGGAAGTGGTTTAGGTTGCTATGAGTTCCCATTATCATCCTCAATAACTTATATCTACAAAGAAAGAGTGTTGGTACAAGAAGGTTATTTAAAATTGTCAAAGTTCCTCAAAGCATTTTCTTGATTTAGGAGCTAGGGTTTTGAACTTCAAAGAAGTATATCATTCTCATCTTTTGGTATTTTTGAGTGATTCCAAAAACATATTTCTCTTTAAAGGGTTATTAACAAATTACTTCAAAAGTTTCAAGGAGTTTTCATGTGTAAGAAACTTGATGATGAAGAAAGATTACAAGTCCTCTAGATGAATCCCCAACTTCCCATGTGTGACTTCAAATGATCATAACTTAGTCAATTTTTATCACCTTAAGCCTACTCTTTTTCCATAATGATCTTGAGGATGTGAACTTTATTCCTTCTTTTATGTACAAAGTGATAAAATGGATGGAGGATGCCTTAAGGATACAAAATATTATAGGTCATGTCATGATTATTTTCCAACTTCAACAATTCATAACTCTCTCAATTTTTGGAGATTTTGAATGGTTCAAGTTTCAAAATGTCATTCAAGAGGTATATTTAATGCCATATTTTTTGGTTAAGATAAAATTCCAAGAGGAAGGCCATGTTTGTATGCAAAACATTATAGGTCACTTTTGAAGAAAAACTTGAAATATTTCTAAGTATGGAAAATCAACCTCTTTTTCCCAACATTGACTCATTGCAACTTTCAGCTCAAACCTCCATTTGATTCCATTATTTTCCTATTGCAAAGCTTGTAATCTCATCTTTCTAAAGCATCAAGAACCATGCCTTAAGACCCCTTGAGTTGAGAATGTCATTGTTTCAAAAGTGGTAACTTGGAATTGAAGTTTCATCGCAAGTCAGAATTTGAATTTCATGTTACAACTTCTAACCCTCAAATTAGCATGCGTTTTGGGTCTAAACATGATTAGCCAACTTTCCCAAGTGGTTTAGTGCATCAAAACGCGCGTTTTGGATGAGTTTTGACAAAAGAGAAGTCACACTTTCTTCATGATGCAAACCCACACGAGTTCCCTCCAAATTTCATCATTCACCCTTCCTTTTGATCCTATTTGCTTTTCCTATAAATACATGAGCTATCCCATTCTTTTTCTCAACCTTGAACAGCCAAAATCACCCTGCCAAACTCGCTCCATAACTCACTTTTCTACAACTTCAAAATCATTGTTCAAGCCTTTTTTTAATCCATTTTTTTATCAATTCACCTTCCTTGATCTTCTCTGAAGCTAACAGAAGAAGAATTGAGCCTCGAAACCTTTTGAATTGATCTAACCAAGTCCATTTACAAAGCTCTGCAACTGAACTTCAATAGGTAGATTTCTCCATCAATCCTTTCAAACTTTGATATCATTGTGAAGCTCTCATTGCCCTGATTCTTGTGCTTCTTACAATTTTTAAATCCATTGAGAACTGAGAGAGAAATCTCAAATTGAAGGTGCTCGCTATTTTATGGGTTTTTTATTCATATCTCTTTGCATACCTTATATAAATTTGGCGCGATGGTGATGTTAGGACCGTCTTAAAGAGACGAATCCAGTGATACTAGTCTGGGGTCCTAATTTTTCCATTTGAAGGATCTCACAAAATCTCCATTGCAGGGTGTCTAAAATTTGAAGACGATGACATATCTCGTCTCAGCCAATGATAGTGTGCCAAACGTTTTAATTTCAATGGTTGCCTTTTTTCTGATCCTATGCGTATCTCACTAAGGTCCATATCAAGCACAACGCGTTTGGTCCATTGGATTAGCTTACTAACGCGTTTTGACTATGATCTGATGGCCCACATCTTTTTGGTTTTATTTTATTTTCTGATTTTATATTTTAATTGATTTAATTTTCAAAAATTCATAACTCTTTTATTTTTTATCCAAAAATTATGAAAAAATTCACAAAAATACTTTGAACTATTTCTAATCTTATGACTATTTTTTCACATTTTTATTTTGACATTTGACATTTTTTATATTTTTTGCATTATTTGCTTTCTTTTAATTACTTTAAAAATAATTTCTGACATTTTTTAATTCTAAAAAAATTTATAAATATTATTTTACATATTTCTGACTTTTTTGAAAATTTTATGGAATTTTATATTGATGTTTACTATTTTTTGATCTATTTTCTATTTGTTTAAGCAATTTTAATTAGTTTAAAAATAGTTTCTGACTTTAAAAAATTACCAAAATTTTTATAAAAATATTTGAGTTTATTTCTGATTTTTCTATGACCTTATTTCTTTTTTATAAATCAATTTGAATATAGTTGATATTTTTTTCCTTTATTTTCATTTTTATTCATTTTTAAACCCTTTTCAACATATATATTAAATGTAATATTATTTTTTGATTATTTACTGGCTGATCTTGGGTTGAATTTTTTATCATGAACTTTGTTAACATCATTGGATCCACGGTGTTGAGTCTAACTCCATAAAAATGGATGAATGATTTTAATAATAGTTTGATTAAATTTTAATTCAAATGTGGTTTATATATTCTTTTTCACCCCTCTTCATCTTATCATTTTCTTATTGCACTAAGTGTTATTGGAGCATGATCTCTATATCATGTCTCAAAACAAATGGTGCATAGATTGCTATTGACCAGCCTCAAAATAGGTGCGACTTCTATATAAGTCCACTTACGATTGCTTAACATAGTGCTAAATTTTGTCCTGATTCGAATAAATTATCATTCGTGGCCCAAACCTATGTTTGCAAGCCAAAGTATGTTAATTTGATCTCTTTGATCCAATAACCTTGAAATTCATTGTATGGAGGCTTTGGTTCAACCAATTCTCTAATGGATCTACATCACTTTTGGTTAACACGGATCACTTAAACACCGTTGATCATTAAATTTTATTTTTGAGGATTCCAAAATGGATGATATACTTGAAAAAAAGCAAATGTAACTTGTTGTGTGGAGGCTTTGATTCTAACAATCCTCTAATGAGTTCTAAATGCAAGTTTCAAGATGGTCATCCAACTAACCATTAATTACTAATAATTGACTTTATTTTGTGTTTTTATTTTATGCTCTTTTATTTTATGCACCATTTATTTTTAGCATTTACATCTCATGCTATTTTCATCTTTGCTCACTTGAGCATTTATTTTTATGCCATTTTTATTTTGCTCACTTGAGCTTTTCTTTTCCTTTTGAAGACACTTAATAATCAACATGAACCATAGAAGATATTAATGATACTTGGACTATTTGGTTACTATCCTTGGCATTATGGAGTATTGGACTTCTTGGACTTAGGATTAGAAACCTTGGCCTATGTTGGAGACCTTGTGACCTTAATTGATATTTTGTCTAGAGTTCTTGAGGTTTACCTCAAGATATTGGGTTGTTTGTTTTTTTTGTGTGCAGGTTATTGTGATTACATACTTTGTTTGTAATCTGGAATTCATCCGTATACATCTGTTACTCTGCCCAATTTTTGTGAAGACTTAATACACTTGAAGTTTGATTCTCTCAAGAGGTCTAGTATCTTTGCTTTCTTGGCTCCAATCCAAAGAATGAGAATTCTATCTTGACTCATAATGTCAAGTATTGGCTTCTTGTTGGTTAGATGATTCTTCTCCCTATCTTTTAACTTATGCTTTAGGATAGTCTCTTCTTCTCCTCCTATCTTCTTTAATTTCAAAAATCTTCTCCCTCCTTTTGAAAACTCTTTTTGTTTGAAACTTGAACCATTTTCATAATAAACTTGGACTTATGTCCATGCCTCTTTCAAAATATTTTCATAAATAAACTTCAATCAACTTAATAATACCTTGACATTTTTGTGAGAAGTCTAAAAGTCAATCAATCTCATTTCAAACAATTTTTCCACTTTGGGCTTTTTACATTAAATTTTTTTCTCAAAAGATTGGACTCTTGTCAATCCTTGTAGTGATGCAAACAACTATACTTCTACAATATATAGTGAAGTGAGATATTTTCCACTTGGGTGTTGAGTGAGGCATTGTTGATTTTAAAATCCAAGTCATATCCTCCACTTTGAGATGATGCAAATTATCCTTTCTCGTGATTGTAGGTAGTAAGTATGTTTTCCACACGGACAATGATGATGATGTCTTATCTCATAAAATTAACCAACACACTTGTGTCTTAAAATTTTTTAAAAAGAGGAACTACGTGTACCCTGATCCTCTATTGCATGAAAGGTGGTACGTAGGCACTAAAGATTCGCAACCGCGGCGGGTGCAAAAATCATAAAAAATACTTCTCTTCTCACCTCCACCATCTATTTATAGACAACATATTTTATAGCCAAAATATACAAATTTACAAAGAGGTTCCTGCGGAGTACCATATATCTTTTGGGTGCTAATACCTTCCCTTTGCATAACCAACCCCCTTACCTTGAATCTTTCCCCTTGTTTTTGGGTTTCTCACTCTTTTCCCATTCCTTTGGAAACAATAAAACGTGGTGGCGATTTTTATTTTGATCTGTATAAGTCTAGTCAATCCAATGGCTTAGTCTTAAACATTTCTACCGCTACAGAAAAAATGGCGACTTCACTGGGGAAAGATTGACCTCTTGCTGGTCCATCCCTAAGTGGGTTGAGCATATCTTTGTTTATATTTGTATATGTGTTATTGTTGTTTATGTGTTATATGTTATATATATGTTTGTCTGGATTTTCCTGGTTTTCAAGGTGCTTAGTGATTACTTATAATTCCTATACCCGGACTTAGGCAAACTTTAAGATAGAACGGGCGGTATAGTCATGTTAACTTTGAGGGAGTAATTCCAAAAAAGGAGGCATGAGATCCCCCATTCAATGGAGGCCCCTTTGACTGTAGTGTCGTTTACCGAGTAATCGAGAAGACTTACTGCTTTCAACTTGGGAGCTTGCTGAAGCTGAGGATCGTAGAATACCTAACCCATCTTGGCCTTTTAGGTGTAGTGCGGAAGCTATGACGGAATAATCTGGAAATAGTTATCACGCGATACTACGCTCAGACGAGTTTTTCTTGAGAATATTACTAATTACCGAGTTAATCAGGAAGTTGATAATATCCGAAGGAAGGATGTAGACTCTGGGAACCTCTAGAACCTTGTTCGGCAAGTGATAACTTTTAGACCATACCTTATGGGTAGTACCTTCGACCTCATGCTCATGACATTGAACCTATGAACCCTATGTTTGTGATCTTGTGTGTGATTGTTGCATCATGCATCCATGCACTCATAAGCATCTTTTGAAGAAATTTTATTTCAAGGGACTTGAAAGTTGACCATTTGTGAATATCTCAGGTACCTTTTGACCATGGATTCTGGAAAAAGAAAGACCGGAAAATACAGTTTCAAAGATTCCAAGATAGATGAGTTAATCAGTCTAATTCCTGAGATTGAGTATTCTGCTGATTTTTGGAAGAAGTATGGATCCATCATTCCTCTCATGAAGCTTGGGATGAAGGAGGGTATTCTCTCAAACTTGGTCCAGTTCTATGATCTGATGTATCATTTCTTTACTTTCCCTGACTATCAGTTGATGCCTACACTAGAGGAGTATTCTTATCTGTTGGATTTACCAATTACCGATCGTGTTCCTTTTACTGGTTTGGAGGGTGATCCAAAACCACACGAGATTGCTGCTTTGATCCATCTGGGGAAGTCTGAGGTTGAAGCCCATATGACTACTAAAGGAGGGATTAGAGGATTACCAGCTCAGTTCTTATTGGAGAAAGCTCTTTACTTTTCTAGGATGAAGAGTACAGTCGCTTTTGAGGCCATCTTTGCTCTACTTGCTTACGAGTTGTTTTTATTTCCTAATGTGGATAAGTTTGTTGATATTAATGCTATCAGGATCTTCATAATTGGAAACCCAGTTCCTACATTATTGGGTGATGCTTATTACTCTATTCATCTTCGGAATTCTTATCATGGAGGGATGATTATCTATTGCACGCCTCTGTTGTACCGGTGGTTTATTTCTCATATGCCTCAGTCTGATGCTTTCTGGGATGTCAGGAAGGAACCTCGCTGGGCTCCTAAGATCATGGGACTTACTCACTCAGATATTGTTTGGTATCATCGGGCTTACCATGATGTAGAGATTGTTGACAGTTGTGGTAGTTTCCCTAATGTACTTCTTCTTGGTATAAAGGGAGGAATTAACTACAACCCTGTTCTTGCATGACGACGACTTGGTTATCCGGTTAGGGATAAACCAAATAGTATTCATTTGAGTAGTTTCTTCCTGAAGGAGGGAGAAGACCATAAGGAAGCTAGGGAGAAGATTACGAAGGCCTGGCGTCACATTCATAGGAAGAGTAGGAAAGACTTGGGACCTAGGGGGATGTTTCTTAGGAGCCTTATCTTCAGTGGGTCCAAACGAGAGCTATTCAATTGAAGATGCCGTATTCCCGGGAAGCATCTATTCCTGATTTGTTTGTGAAGACCACTCCCTCCTTATTGGATGATGTGGAAGAGCTACAACTTTCTTTGGTCAGGATGCAACAGGAAAGGATGCTTGGAAGAATAAGTGCCAAACTTTAGATATTTCCTATAGAGCAGACTTGGAGGAGAAAGACAACTTGATTGAGATTCTTAAGAGTCTGGATGTAGAGATGATGGAGAGGCAAGGGGATTCATTTTCTCCTAAGCCCCAGTCAGGTGCTAGTTGCTCACTTTATGATTCAGGTGATTGGAAGAAGGTTGCCACCAGATATGCGGAAGAAGACCAGAGGTTGAAGGCTTAGATTGCCAGGCTTACAGGGAAGCGCCAACGTATAGAGTGATCTCCATCAGCTTTACTTCTTAGGGTTTTAGACTTTATTTTCATCTTGTAATTGGGATTTTTGAAACTTGTAATCCATTTTGAAGTTATTATTGTTGTACCCCAAAATTTTCCATCTCCTTTCCTCAACATTTTCTCACCACAAGACCCTTGGAGCTCAAGATCAAGTTAGGTTTTGCTCTGCTCAAGACTCCTCCTTGCACTGTTGACCCAAATTAGGGTTTGAGTTTGCACAAAGATGTTTTGACCTAAAATGCCCAAAATGACTTTCATGCTTCATGTTGAACTCACAAGTTTATCCATACCAAGTTTCAAGCCTTGATTCCAATCTTTGCCCAGTCAATTGGACAGTTGACTTAGAAATCAGCTGTATTGGGGAAAAAGTCAACTGTGGTCAATTGACAGTCAAACTTCATGATTTTTGACCTACATCAACATTATGAACTCATATGGACCATTTGATCAAGTTTGGATCACAATTCCACAAGAAATTTGATCAGATCACCAAAAGGGCAAAATGGTCATTTTTAGGGTTTTGACTGCACAAAGGCAATTTTTGACTGTTTGACCTAGCCAATGGCAAACCAAGCTCACATATGGACTCAAGGACTCAATGGCATTGTCTTGACATGTTCAACAAGTTCAAAAGATCCCAAATGCACAGGATTGACAAATGAATTTTCCAGTCAATTGATCAAAATTTGACTGTATAGTGAAAAGTCAAACTTTGACTTTTTGGTCAAAATCAAGTGTCAAGATTCATTTTTCATCAAGACATGTCAAATTATGAAACTTGTTCATCAAGAAACCAAAAATTACAAATTAGGGTTTGAAATGAAGAAATTTCATAACTTCGAAATTTTCTAAGTTATGAAATTTCCTAATTTTTTCCTAACTTTGTCCCATCTTTCATCAAGATATATTTGGATTCAAACAAAACTCAAAACATGAAAGTTATAGTCCATTGCAAAATCTACAACTTTGATTCACAAAGTTTTCTCAAAAGAAGCTTGTAGCTCAAGTTATAATTTTTGGAATAGGGGTGCAAAACATTCTTAACTTAGAAATTTTTTTGACCTATTTTAGGCAGGATTTTTGCCCAACTTCATGGCCACTTTTCACATGCTTCCACTTGGAATTTCAATTTTAATTACAAAGATGGATTGTAGTACACATTCCAAGATTTCCAAATTATCCAAGAACTCATCAAACACCCTTGTGGTTAGGGAGAATCGAATTTGTGAAGATGGGCAAAAGTCACTTTGTTCATGGCCAAATTCATGTACATAACATTGGCATTTTGAACTCAGCTTGCACAAGTTAGGTTACAGGCCTCTAATCCCATTAACACTCAATAATTAAATGCTAAACCATTGTGCCAAGATGTTATTTTGTTCATTTGGTCTTTACATGAAAGATTAACCTTTAAATGGATAAAGCATTTTTGCCATTTTGGAAAAGAAGCACTTTATGTAAAGTTCACAATCTAAGAAGTACAAAGCAGATCTTTGGGCACAAGATTCATGAAAAAATTCCACTGATCAAGAGTGATTTATGCAGCATAGATTGAGGGTAGTAGGGGCCTGCATTGTCAATACACATTTTCTTACTTATCAAAGAAGTAACTTTGCAAAAACTGGTCCAACATTCACTTCCTGCAAGCAAGAGCCAAAACAAACTTTGTCCATACATTTCATACTCCCTAACTAACCTGAAGCACGACCAAACCATCCCTAAAACTCCCTCATTCACAGAAACACCATTTTTCTGCAAGAAACAGGGCATTCTGCATTTTGACTTGGCCAATTCATTTCCCTCGTGCGTTTTCATCCAAACCAGTTCAAACACATCCTACATCATCCATACAAACTATCCCAAGCCTTAGATACAAGCTGTAACAACCATAGCCAAGTGTGCCATTTTCATTTTTCATCTGTGCAGGTTGACTTCTATAGCTCGATTCAGTAAGATTCAAAGCAAGCCAAGCATAGAGGAAGCATCCTTGGACCTCAGGCAAGCTGTACAAATCCTCAAATTCCATTGAAAGTGCCTCCATTGTTATACACGATTCAAGCTGAACAGGTAAAAGTTTGAACTTCTATCTCTCTATCCAAGCATATCTAGGCTTAGGTTTGTGAAGAAGTTATGTCCTACTCATGGCCCTGAAGCTACCCATATCATTACTTTTCATTTATGTTGTGTGTACTGAGAGAATTTTGAACTTGAATATTGAACAAAAGTTAGGTCAGGAATTGGGGGAGAAGAAATTCTCTCTCATTTCTGAGAGTTAGATCAAGTTCTTTACATGTATGAATTCGTGGTTTGATGCTCTATATTTTTGATGTTATAAGTTTGTGCTAAATATCAAAGAATCAGGATGTTTGAACAAGGCATGAAAGGCGCGCGTTTTTTCTGTTTGGAAGGGTGCTGGAGGTTGAAGACAAAGCCCCTTGGGCTGGGCCTATTTCATTTTTCTGTTTGCACACTCATTTCCCACATACACCCCCTTGGCCCATTGTGTGTTATTTTTATCATTTTTGATTTTTTCTTTTTGTTTCTGACTTATTATTTTTTGTCAAAATATAAAAAACATTAAAAATATTTTTTCACTCATTTTTGCATTTATTTTGAATTTATTTGCTTTATTAAACTTGTATATATAAATAAACATAATACTTTTTTTATTTAAAATACTAAAAAATAATACAAGATACATCTTATTTTCTGATTTTATTTTATTTTATCTTTTGAAAACATTTTCTTAAAATATACTTTTTTTGATAAATAATAAATATTTTATTTTCTATATATATTTAATATATTTAATACATAATATAAATACTTATATATTTATTAGAATATTTAGGATAAAAATATAAAAATAATACATTTTTATTTTTATTAATATTTGACCTCAAAAATTACTTTTTTGCAATATACTTCCCTTTTATTTATTTTTTGTATATAATTAATAAATATTGTATATAATATAAATAATAAATACCATTTATTTACAAAATTAGGGTTTTGCCCTAAACATGAAAATATCCAAAATTAACCTCTTTTTATTATTTTTATTTCACTTGTAAATAAATCACATACACTTACACAAATACATTTACACATACACATTTGCTTATTCCTATACATTGATACATATTACATTTGTGATCGATTCGATTTGGTTGTAAATATTTGGATACTACTCTCCTATTAAAGTCTCACCCCCATTTGAACATTTGTACCCCCATCCCCATGATTATTTTGTAATAATTTAGGACTTTAAATTCCACATTTTAAAGCTTTCTAAATATGCCATGATAGACTTAGGGTTTGTATGCAAATCAAAAACAACAAATAGCTTGACCTAATTCAAAGACAAAAAAGCATGAAAATGGACAACACCAATCACACTTGCACCCCTAGGGTTACTCCACTTGTTGCCTTCAATAATGGGCCGTGTTGCATGTTGAGTTTTCTTTGGCAAAACAAAACAATTCAAATGATCATAGTCCCTCGATGACGCTTTCGAAAGTTGCCTAAAAATGATCAAGTCCCTTAAAGGAAAAGTTGCCAAAGACACTTGGCGCTATTGCAATCATGGTCTAAACGATGACCCGCGCCCGTCCCGTTAACATCCTAACACAAGATTGTCCACCAAATACAATGGTGGAACAAAATTGTTAAAAGGGTTAAAACATAGGAAAAACCTTTGAGTAATTTAGGGGTAGACAACTCTTGGTTACTTGACCAAATCTTGCAAAACAATCCTTGCCATTTTTCAAAACACACATCACAATACACTTTCAAAACAACTTTCAAAAACATTGAAAACTTTTCAAAAGACAAATACATCTTTGTATACATTCAAACGTGAATAATTACAAAGGTTGCCACAACAATGGCCTCTTTTCAAAACATTTTCAAACCCACACACGAAGCACCATTTCAAACAATTGAAAATACAAGGCAAGTGATCTAAGCAAGTAACTAAGAGCCCATGGATAACCATGGATAGAAAGGGTGCTAATACCTTCCCTTTCTATAATCTACTCCCCGAACCCAAGAAAACATCTCAAAGGTTTTAACTGTGCTTTTTAACCTTTCCTTAGGATAAAATAAAAAGTCGGTGGCGACTCTTGCTCAACCGAAACATTTGCGAAAACAAATGCAAAACCCAAGTCAGTTCTCCCACCGTATCACAGAACTGGCGACTCTGCCGAGGACAACTTAAAAGTGGGGTTACCTTAGGACTAGACCACTCTTGTTTTCAATTGCTTTCTTTGTTTGCTTTTATATTTGTGGGCTTTGCATCGGAGTTTCATAGATCCTAACCCGAATATGGGGAATACCCTTTAGGTAGAATAAGCTGTGAGGGACCTGTCTGGCGTAGACCGACATGGGTGAAGCAGTGGCTACGTTGGTGTGACACCTTGGCCTGTACCGATATCCCTTGTGTTGCAACGAGGAGAATATGGGTCTTCTAAGGAGTCATTAAACACCAACCGACCTTAGAACCCTAAATTGACCCAACTTGGCCATAGAACGGTAGCAGTATGCTACACTTATTGAGGCTAAACTCTCGCGATGGTTCTGGCCGCAAGAAAAGATTGCGATGCTGGAGTTATGACCGATTGAGGGTAGTCAATGATATTGAGATCCTCTAGAACCCGGTTACTTTTGATAGGACAGGTCTTAACCAACGAAACTGAAAGAGGGTAATACCTAAACTTCATGCTGGCCTAAACCCTAAGGGCTGTCTTGTGTGACTTGTGTGCCTTATCATGCTTGCCTTTGTGAATACTTGTGGTGTGTTTTATCATAACATCATACCATCATACCATTGCATGCATCCTGCATAAGGACTTACCCATTTCAAAGACAAGAGGGTTTCATCTTTGCTCTGTTTTGTAGGACATCATGATGCCCATGCGTAGGAATACTATCCGGCTCAACTTTGTTCAACCACCTGCTTTACTCAAGGAATTGGTTGATAGGATTCCAAACAATACTTCCTTCACCAAGAGGCATGGTTCTCTTCTCGGTTTAGTCACTTCAAAGTGGTACCAACAACTGATGAGTGTCCTGGTCCAGTTTTATGATCCCCTATACCATTGCTTCACTTTTCAAGACTTCCAGCTGGTCCCTACCCTGGAAGAATTCTCTGAGTTACTTGGTGTCCCTGTTTTGGAGCAGACTCCATTCACTGGTTGGGAGAAGACTCTTAGGCCTGAAGAGATTGCTGCAGCCCTTCCCTTGACCAAAGAAGAGGTAATGGCTAACTGGGAGACTAGAAGTGGAGTTAAGGGCTTTTTGGCTAAGTTTCTGGTTGGCAAAGCTAATAGTTTCTGGAATGACTTAGACTTCAAGGCGTACGAAGACATTCTGGCTCTTTTAATCTATGGTCTGGCATTGTTTCCAAATCCTGATACCTTTATTAATGTCAACTCCATAAGGATCTTCATTTCTCGGAACCCTGTACCCACTCTCTTGGGTGATATCCTGCAACAACTCTATGCTCGTACTGCCCGAAGACGGGGAACTCCATGGTGTTGTGCTCCTTTGTTAGTGAGGTGGTTTATTTTGCACCTCCCTAAGTTCGTGCTAAAGAACAAAGAAGGAAGGGGCTGGGCTCATAGGTTAATGTATCTCACTGATAATGATATCCTTTGGACCCTCAGAGGTTTGGATGAGGTGGCCATTATTGATTGTTGCGGAGAATATCCTAATGTTCCATTGATCGGTACCCAGGGAGGAATCTCTTATAATCCATGTTTAGCTCTCCGTCAGTTTGGAAGAGCCAGAAGAGCAGGGCCTCATGAGATGTTGGTACCTCACATCAGTTTTGAGTTTCAGGTAGACAGTGACGAGCTACGCCGTAGATTCATCAAGGCTTGGGACAGAATTCACAAAGCTGACCCACATGAATTGGGATCGAAGACTTCTCTACCAATGGAACCCTACTACAGATGGGTCCGCATCCGTGCTCAGAAGTTAGGTATGCCATACGAAGCTGTCAGGCCTATCATTCTTGAATTTCCTGATGAAGACGGGGTTCCTCCAACTGTCCTCCCTCCTCAGATACCCACTGATGTTGATACACTAAAGAGATCTTGGGCGCAGCTACAGGAAGAACGGGATTCTTATCGAGAAAAGTTCAACGAATAGGAACAAAAGATCCAGAAGCTGACTAAGCAATTGGAGAATGAGCAGATCCTGAACGACTATATCCGTACTGAGAAGAGGAGGCCATGGGAGCACTGATGGGCTTTGGATGTTTCTTTTACAGCTTTTATTTCCTTTTCAGTATTTTCATTCTTGTAATGCCTAAGGGAAAATTGTTGAATAATTTAAAGTTTGAATCTAATGAAGTGTGTTTCCTTTTTGTCTACAAAGTTGAATCCCGATTGTCTTTGAAAACATAAATCATACGCATCTCATTGCATCATATGCATAACAGGCACCCTTCTTCTACAGGTTGCTTAATCTTCTTCGCTATTTATTTCAGCAGTTAATCATCATGTCTTCCGAGCCTACTACCGAACAAGCTATCAAGGCCCTCCAGGCCCAGTACGCCCAGTTTCAAGAGCTGGTCATGAGCTTAGGCCAGGGTCAACAGGAGTTGAAGACTCTGCTCTTGAAGAAGAAGAAGAGGACTGCGCTGTTTAACACTGGACGAAGGTTTGGGAATACACTGCAGAATGAGGCTGATCAGGCTACTTCCTCTGCAGAGAAAGACAGTCCCCAAGGGGGAAGGGCTCCTAGTCCTGTGGTCTCTGACAACGAGACGGATTACAATGATGAACAATACCCTCCTGCTGAAGACAGGTACAAGAAACTAGAGGACCGTTTAAGTGCCATGGAGATTCAACATGTGCCGGGGCTGGATTTTGGAGATCTAGGTTTATCTTCTGGGGTGGTGATCCCACATAAGTTCAAGGCACCTGCCTTTGCAAAGTACGACGGGGCTTCCTGCCCTAAGCTGCATCTCAGATCATATGTAAGGAAGATACAACCTTACACTGCAGACAAGAAACTATGGATCCATTTCTTCCAGGATAGCCTCTCAGGGGCTCAACTTGAATGGTTCTATCAGCTGGATGGAGCCAGTATTCGAAACTGGGAGGACTTGGCTACTGCATTTTATAAGCAGTATCAGTATAATTCCGACCTCGCTCCCACGCGTACCCAGCTCCAGGGTATGTCACTGGGGACGGGCGAAGGATTCAAGGAGTATGCGCAAAAGTGGAGAGACCTGGCTGGCAGGGTGCAGCCACCGCTGACGGACCGTGAACTTGTTGACATGTTCCTGGGGACCCTGTCTGGTCCGTTCTTGAACCATCTGATTGGGAATTCTTCTGCTTGGTTTATAGATTTGATCTTGACTGGTGAGAGAATAGAAGCTGGTATCAAGTCGGGGAAGATACAAAAGGGTGCCTCCTCGAGTACTGAAAAGAAGCCTCTCAAGAAGGAAGCTAGTGCTGTTTATGGTCCAAGGAGACTGAACAAACTGGAATGCCGCCAAGCTGTCAACGCGGTGGTAATTTCAAAGCCTGCTGCTGCTCCTCAGTAGTATAACCAGCCAAGGGGTGAGAGACCTAAAAGATAGTACACTCAACTCAGCATGACCCTGTCTCAAATTTTGCCGCAACTACTGTCAACCAATCTGGTAACTGTCAAAGAAGCTCCGAAGGTAGTGAACACAATATCTCCGAAGTACAACCCCAACGCCCGCTGCGCCTATCACTCTGACAGCCCGGGGCATACTACGGATGATTGTTGGGCTCTGAGGAATAAGGTTCAGGACCTTATTGATGCTAAAGAAATACAGTTCGAGGCGCCCGAAAGGCCCAATGTTGTGACTGCTCTCATGCCCCAGCATGGAGTGAATGCTGTGGAAGAAGACCTGTATGTGGCCTCCGTGGATGATATTGTTACTCCATTGTTGACTGTCAAGAGGAACCTGTTGCTAGCCGGTTTATTTCCGGGATGTAGTAAAGGTTGCCTTCTATGTGCTGTTTCACCTGCTGGTTGTCCTTTGCTGAAGTCAGGCGTCCAAAACCTGATGGATAGTAAAGAGATCTTGTTCGAAAAGGTTGTTGTCCCTGCTATCCCTGCTGAAGAAGTTTCTATTGTCACTATTTTCAACAAACCTCCTGAGGCTCCCTCAAAGAAGCCTGTCAAAATCATGTCTACTCAGAAGATTGCTCCTATCATCATCACTGTTCCGGGGCCCCTCCCCTATACATCTGAGAAAGCTGTCCCTTAGCACTATGGGGTGGATGTTTATATTCTTGGAGTAAAACAAGAGTTCGATACAAGTACCGGCGTCAGCAACATCACCGGGCCTGCCAAATTTACTCACAGTGGTAGGCTGTTCTCACCAGATATTGCGCCACCAGCTATTCAGAGACCTCTTATCATCACACCTGCAAGTGTGCCTGCTCCCCTTCCTGATCAAGTTCCTGTTTCTACCCCTGCTGCCGAGTCATCTGACGCTCAGGGCAAAGGGATTGCTACTGATTTGCCTGCCCTGACGGAGGCACCAAAGACAACCAATGTTGAAGCTTCCCAACAAGAGATGGAAGAGATTCTCAAGATCATTAAGAAGAGTGATTTCAACGTAGTTGAGCAGCTGGGGCACACTCCATCAAAAATTTCTATGCTATCATTGTTGTTGTGTTCAGAGGCCCATGCCAAGGCCCTGATTTCCTTCCTGAAGACGGACCATGTGCCACAAGAAACGTCTGCTGATCAATTTACCAATTATGTGGCCAACTTGACTGCTGATAATGGGTTGGGCTTCTCTGATGCTGATCTGACTGCCAAAGGAAAGAACCATAACGACGCCCTGCATGTCTCCATTGAATGCAGGGGCACTACTCTTGCCCATGTGTTGGTAGACACCGGTTCTTCATTGAACGTATTACCCAAGAAGGCCCTAGACAGGTTGGATTTGAGGGTTTAGAGCTCAAGCCTAGTAACATTGTTGTCCGGGCCTTTGACGGTTCGAAAAGGATGGTACATGGGGAAGTTGACATTCCAATCAGGGTTGGTTCGCAGGTCTTTGACTCAACGTTCTATGTGATGGACATTCGTCCATCCTATTCCTGTTTGTTGGGTCGTCCATGGATCCATAAGGCTGGAGCTGTGACCTCCACATTACATCAAAAGCTTAAGTACCCGGTTAGAGGGAAAATTGTTACAGTTCAGGGGGAGGAAGAATACATGGTCAGCCACCTCAACTCATTCCAGTACATAGAAATGGATGGGGAGTTCATTGAAACCCCCTTTCAACACTTTGAAGAGGTTCCTCAGATACTGGCATCAGCAGAGACTGTGACTGTAGAAGATTCTCCGTTAAAGATGGCCTCCCTAAAGGATGCCCGGGCTGTTATTGAGAGGGGTGAGTGCGCAAACTGGGGCCGACTTCCTGATTTCACTCCGAAGACTGACAAGTTCGGTTTGGGTTTCACTGCAGAAGCTCAGAGGGCTGTTCGTAAGGCAGGAATTGGAAAATCTCCTGTGTTCATCACCAACCCGGGAGTAAATGCTATTGAAGACGACGTGGAGGAATCTGAATTCAACAGTTGGATCTACCCAACAACCGACGGTGGACCAAGCAACTGGACTGCCAAAGACTTCACACCTATTACTTTTGTCACTCAATAATGAACTCTTTTGTTTTGAATTTGTAACAGACAATATTTTGAAACTTTTATGGCTCGGTGTCTTACCCGGGGCACCGTGGCTTCATTTGTGAGGGCTTTTGTGTGTCATTTTCATATATCATTAATAAAAACATTGGACGTTTGTTGCATTTAAAAATCTTGCGCTCATTTTCTTTCTTTATTATATATTGCAAAACAGCTATATTTACACACACTCACCTATACAGGTTCCAATCCACTCTGGATCTCACTGGTAACGACTCTGCTACTGCCAATTATGACTTCTAAAATCCGATCAACTTAGCTGAAGACGAAGGTAAAGGTGATTGCGAAGTGCCTGGTGAGCTCGCAAGTAGGTTACTCCAGGAAGAGAGGGCCATTCAGCCACATGAAGAGCTAGTGGAAACGGTAAATCTGGGTACTGAGACAGACAGAAAGGAAGTCAAGATTGGTGCCAATCTAGAGCTCAGTGTGAAACAACGGTTGATTCAGATGATGCATGACTATGTGGAAATCTTTGCCTAGTCTTACGAAGACATGCCTGGGTTGGATACCGACATTGTGGTTCATCACCTGCCTACCAAGGAAGAATGCCCTCTGGTAAAACAGAAGGTCCGCCGTATGCGTCCAGAAATGTCCGAGAAAATCAAAGCTGAGGTTATGAAACAATTTGATGCCGGGTTTCTAGCAGTGACTTCTTACCCTCAGTGGATTGCCAACGTGGTTCCAATGCCGAAGAAGGATGGTAAGGTCCGAATGTGTGTTGATTACAGGGATTTGAACAGGGCGAGCCCTAAGGATGATTTCCCTCTGCCTCACATCGACGTTCTGGTTGACAATACTGCTCAGCATAAAGTATTCTCCTTCATGGACGGATTCTCCGGTTATAATTAGATCAAGATGGCTCCTGAAGACATGGAAAAGACCACTTTTGTTACTCAATGGGGCACCTTTTGCTACAAGGTCATGCCATTTGGTTTGAAAAATGTTGGGGCCACCTACCAACGTGCCATGGTTGCTTTGTTCCATGACATGATCCATCATGAGATAGAAGTATACGTCGACGATATGATTGCAAGGTCCCAAACTGAGGAAGAACACCTTGACCATCTACAGAAGTTGTTTGACCGTCTGAAGTTGTACAAGCTGAGGTTGAACCCGAACAAGTGCACCTTCGGGGTGAGATCTGGAAAATTGCTAGGCTTCGTCGTAAGCGACAAAGGTATTCAAGTGGACCCTGCCAAAGTGAAATCCATACAAGAGATGCCAACTCCCAAGACAGAGAAAGAAGTCAGAGGCTTTCTAGGACGGTTGAACTACATTTCCCGATTCATCTTGCATCTAACTGCTACCTGTGAACCAATCTTCAAGCTGCTGAAGAAAGATCAAGTAGTACGTTGGAACGATGAATATCAGGCCGCTTTCGAAAGAATCAAAGAGTATCTCCAAGAACCACCCATTCTTATGCCTCCGGTTGAAGGGAGACCTCTAATCTTATACTTGACAGTACTGGACAACTCAATGGGGTGTGTGCTGGGGCAGCATGACGAGTCTGGCCGAAAAGAACACGCCATTTATTACCTTAGCAAAAAGTTTACCGACTGTGAGACCCGATACTCACTGCTCGAGAAAACTTGTTGCGCTTTGGTATGGGCTGCTCACCGGCTGAGACAGTATATGTTGACTCACACTACTCTGTTGATTTCAAAAATGGATCCAATAAAGTACATCTTCGAAAAGCCTGCCTTGTCCGGAAGAATAGCAAGATGGCAGATGATCTTGACAGAATACGACATCCAGTACACGACTCAGAAAGCAATCAAGGGAAGTGTATTGGCAGACCATTTGGCACACCAGGCAGTGGACGATTACCAGTCAATGAACTTTGAATTTCCAGACGAGGATATCATGGTAGTGACTGATTGTGAAGTACCTGGACCAGATGAAGGACCTGAGGAAGGATCCCGATGGTCTATGCACTTTGACGGAGCCTCAAACGCTTTGGGTAATGGTATCGGCGCTGTGATCATATCCCCTAAAGGCACTCATACTCCACTCACCGCCCGACTATGTTTCAACTACACCAACAACATGGCAGAGTATGAAGCATGTATCATGGGTCTTCAAGCTGCAATTGACTTAAGGATCAAGTTTATGAGTGTCTTCGGAGATTCCGCTCTCGTGATCAATCAGATCAAAGGCGAGTGGGATACGAAACACCCAAATCTTATTCCTTACAAGGAGTATGTGCTGACGTTGATTCCCCACTTCGAGGAGATAACCTTTGAACATTTCCCAAGAGAGGAGAATCAGTTAGCGGACGCGTTGGCTACGATGTCTTCTATGTTCAAAGTCAAATGGGACAACGAGGCTCCCCGGATCATTATCTGGAAGTTGGACGAACCTGCACATTGCTGCGATCTCGAGACCGAAGAGGTAACATAAAAACCCTGGTATCATGAAGTGAAAAGGTACCTTGAAGCTCAAGAATACCCCGAAGGCGCATCTGTTAATGACAAGAAGTTCCTGAGAAGGTTTGCGGAAAAGTTCTTCCTCAGCAATGGCATTCTCTACAAGCGAAACCATGATTAAACCTTACTGTGTTGTGTGGATAAGACTGAAGCAGAAAGGATCATGGCAGAGCTACATGATGGTACCTTCGGAACACATTCCAGTGGACATACCATGGCAAAGAAAATACTTCGGGCAGGATATTTCTGGTCCACAATGGAAGCCGACTGTTATCAGCATTCTCGAACTTGTCATAAATGCCAGATCTATGCTGATAAGGTGCACATTCTTCCGGTCCCTCTGAACGTCTTGACAGCACCCTGGCCCTTTGCAATGTGGGGTATTGATATGATCGGTGAAATCAGACCTACGGCATCCAACGGGCATCGCTTCATCTTAGTAGCGATTGATTACTTCACAAAGTGGGTCGAGGCAGCTTCCTTCGCTATCGTAACCAAGAACGTCGTGGCACGGTTCATTCGGAACAACCTGATCTGTCGATACGGTGTACCTGAGAGGATTATTACGGATAATGGTACCAATCTTAACAACAAAATGATCACTGAGATCTGCGAGCAATTCAAGATACAGCACCACAACTCTTCTCCCTATCGACCGAAGATGAATGGGGCTGTAGAAGCAGGGAATAAGAACATCAAGAAGATTGTGCAGAAGATGACAATGACCTACAAAGATTGGCACGAAATGTTACCGTTTGCTCTTCATGGGTACCGTACCTCAACACGGACGTCAACAGGGGCAACTCCCTTTTGCTTGGTCTATGGCATGGAGGCAGTCTTTCCTATTGAAGTACAGATACCCTCTCTCCGGATAATGAAGTATGCAGGTTTGAGCAAAGATGACTGGATCCAGACTCGGCTTGATCAATTAAACCTAATTGACGAAAAGAGACTCACTGCTATTTGTCATGGTCAAACGTACCAAAAACGGATGATCAGGGCATTTAACAAGAAGATCAGACGACAAGAGTATCAAGTCGGAGATCTGGTAATCAAGCGCATCATTCTTCCTCAAAGTGACCCCAGGGGAAAATGGACCCCTACGTACGAAGGGCCATTTGTGGTTTAACATATCTTCTCAGGAGGAGCTATGATTCTAACCACCATGGATGGTGACGACCTTCCTCACCCCGCCAATGCAGACATAGCAAAAAGATACTATGCATGAATTAAAGACCCGCTAGGTTGACACACCTAGGCAAAAATAAGGGCTTCCCGGCGAACCAAAAGGGTTCGGGCAAAAATAAGGGACAAAATGAAAAAAAATCTGTACACCCGGCAAGTCGAAAACCTGAAAAGGCGGCTTGGGCAAAAATGGGTATCCCGATGGACTGAAAACCCGAGAGGGCGGTCTAGGCAAAAGTTAGGGATAAAGCGTAATACTATGTCTCATTGGATCACCTTGCATCCAGAATTCGACATCAACTATCGGGCACAAATGACTCCAATAAATCAGCTTCATCTTCAACTAAGCAGCAGAGTGATGAGACGCTTGAAGACATAAAGGCGATAGCAGAGTTGGAACCTAGTGGGATTATTTTTCACATAGCTGTTTTGTTTCCTTTTCACAAAATTGTATAAACTCTATTTTTCTCGGCAGAGTTCTCTTACTAGGACGTCAACCTCCTGTACACAAACGCCTATTTACAGGCAAATTTCAAAATCAATACAAGTTCAATTTTTCAGACAAATTACCCATCGTTTTTTCCTTTTTCTATTTTGTTTTGCAAAGAACGTCCAATGTTCATTTTTGATATATGCATTTGACATTAATTGCTAATCATGAATATTTGCATGCGAAACAAAGGACTAATTACAGATGACATCAGAAACAGGGGCAATAAAGAATCGTCTAAGCGATCTAGTTGCTTTGTCCACCAAGGTCCCAAGGTAGGTTCGGCTGAAGAACATAACCAGGATACCTTCACTCCCCGTTGAGTAAGACGAGATTCAGCAATACTCTCCCCAGGAAGAGTTGGTCCCCCATTAGCCCTAAAAAGGTACAGTATCTCCAGCAAGTCAGCGATACTCTCCCCAAGCAGAGTTAGTCTACTGTCAGCCTTAAGAAAGTTGGGTATCCCCAGAAGATCTAAACATTCCCCACCGGAATATAGACATTCCTCAGCAAGCATCCCCGAAAGTCTTAATATAAGATTGTTCCCCGGTGGAATACAAGACACCCTAGTGGAGCCACTCCCCAGTACAGTCTGAAAAATTTCCCCAGGAAAGTTGAATCATCCTCCCCAGTAGATTCTGAAGCTTATCCCCAGTAGATTCTGGAAGCTTATCCCCTGCAGAGTACGAACGCATCTCCCCGGTTTCATTCAAAGGTTATTTCCCACCAGAGCTTATAACTGGGTTATCCTCAGCTAGTTACCACGGAAAGATCGTCCTCGACGAAGCTCTTCCTATCCTCAGCGAAGTTCATCAAATTCCCCAACATAACTCATCAGTGGAATCCCCAGCGGAGCTCTCATCAAAACCTCAGCGAAGTATCTCTTCCCACAGAGTAATTCCCCGCAGAGTAATCTCTCCAACAAGTTTATCCCCCGACGGAGTCATCTTCTCCTACCGGTTTATTCTTGCAACCATCATCCCCAGCGGAAGCAAAGAACTCTACTCTTCAACATCAGCCCAGGATTCCACAAACTCCCGGCAGTCGTCAAGGATTTATTTTCCTAGACAAAAATACATTCATCACATTATCATACACCATGACGTATGCATATACGCATCATATCACACGATCTCATTTATTTTTGAGAACATCATGACATCATCATGACATTGCATACAACTAATGTTTTTGCCTTTTCAGAAAAAGGACAATCCAAAGATGATTACTATCAACTGTCACAATTCCAGATTCGATACCTGTATCTAGCCAGGGCATATCTGTGAGTGATTGATTGTAGATTCGATACCTGTATCCAGCCAGGGCATGTCTGCATGAAGAGTTTAGAGATTTGATACCTGTATCTAGCCAGGGCATATCTGTAGACGATAAATTCCAGATTCGATTCCTGTATCCAGCCAGGGCATATCTGTAGACAACAAATTCCAGATTCGATACCTGTATCCAGCCATGGCATATCTGCATGAAGAGTTTAGAGATTCGATACTTGTACCCAGCCAGGGCATATCTGAAAACGACTAATTCCAGATTCAATACCTGTATCCAGCCAGGGCATATCTGTAGATGACAAATTCCAGATTCGATTCCTGTATCCAGCCAGGGCATATCTGTAGACGACCAATTCCAGATTTGATTCCTGTATCTAGCCAGGGCATATCTGTGAGCATTTGATTCCAGATTCGATACCTACATCCAGCCAGGGCATATCTGCATGGAGAGACTGAAGATCAACACCTGTAGCAAGCCAGGAAACCATCTTTCTCAGGTACGCAAGTTCTCGCTAAGGAATCTCTTACGCGATCGACACCCCGGATGGCATCTTTAAGCCCATCTCCACCATTATCCATCCCACTTCCAAATGGCATCTATAAGCCCATTCCCGACATCACATTGCTGATACTCCACTATGCGAGTGCAAATTTCTGGGCACTTTAGTGTTCAATCATCTTCCACCTTCGGATCACGAAAGGCACGCAAGCCAATCTACATCCTCAGGTCTAAGAAGATTGAACAGGGGCAACTGTTGTACCCCAAAATTTTCCCTCTCATTTCCTCAACATTTTCTCACCACAAGACCCTTGGAGCTCAAGATCAAGTTAGGTTTTGCTCTACTCAAGACTCCTCCTTGCATTGTTGACCCAAATTAGGGTTTGAGTTTGCACAAAGATGTTTTGACCTAAAATGCCCAAAATGACTTTCATGCTTCATGTTGAACTCACAAGTTTATCCATACCAAGTTTCAAGCCTTGATTCCAATCTTTGCCCAGTCAATTGGACAGTTGACCTATAAATCAGCTGTATTGGCGAAAAAGTCAACTGTGGTCAATTGACAGTCAAACTTCATGATTTTTGACCTACATCAACACTATGAACTAATATGGACCATTTGATCAAGTTTGGATCACAATTCCACAAGAAATTTGATCAGATCACCAAAAGGGCAAAATGGTCATTTTTAGGGTTTTGACTGCACAAAGGCAATTTTTGACTGTTTGACCTAGCCAATGGCAAACCAAGCTCACATATGGACTCAAGGACTCAATGGCATTGTATTGACATGTTCAACAAGTTCAAAAGATCCCAAATGCACAGGATTGACAGATGAATTTTCCAGTCAACTTATCAAAATTTGACTGTATACTGAAAAGTCAAACTTTGACTTTTTGGTCAAAATCAAGTGTCAAGATTCATTTTTCATCAAGACATGTCAAATTATGAAACTTGTTCATCAAGAAACCAAAAATTACAAATTAGGGTTTGAAATGAAAAAAATTTCATAACTTAGAAATTTTCTAAGTTATGAAATTTCCTAATTTTTTCCTAACTTTGTTCCATCTTTTAATCAAGATATATTTGGATTCAAACAAAACTCAAAACATGAAAGTTATAGTCCATTGCAAAATCTACAACTTTGATTCACAAAGTTTTCTTAAAAGAAGCTTGTAGATCAAGTTATAATTTTTGGAATAGGGGTGCAAAACATTCTTAACTTAGAAATTTTTTTGACCTATTTTAGGCAGGATTTTTGCCCAACTTCATGGCCACTTTTCACATGCTTCCACTTGGAATTTCAATTTGCATTACAAAGATGGATTGTAGTACATATTCCAAGATTTCCAAATTGTTCAAGAACTCATCAAACACCCTTGTGGTTAGGGAGAATCGAATTTGTGAAGATGGGCAAAAGTCACTTTGTTCATGGCCAAATTCATGTACATAACATTGGCATTTTGAACTCAGCTTGCACAAGTTAGGTTACAGGACTCTAATCCCATTAACACTCAATAATTCAATGCTAAACCATTGTGCCAAGATGTTATTTTGTTCATTTGGTCTTTACATGAAAGATTAACCTTTAAATGGATAAAGCATTTTTGCCATTTTGGAAAAGAAGCACTTTATGTCAAGTTCACAATCTAAGAAGTACAAAGCAGATCTTTGGGCACAAGATTCATGAAAAAATTCCACTGATCAAGAGTGATTTATGCAGCATAGATTGAGGGTAGTAGGGGCCTGCATTGTCAATACACATTTTCTTACTTATCAAAGAAGTAACTTTGCAAAAACTGGTCCAACATTCACTTCCTGCAAGCAAGAGCCAAAACAAACTTTGTCCACACATTTAATACTCCCTCACTAACCTGAAGCACGACCAAACCATCCCTAAAACTCCCTCATTCACAGAAACACCATTTTTCTGCAAGAAACAGGGCATTCTGCATTTTGACTTGGCCAATTCATTTCCCTCGTGCGTTTTCATCCAAACCAGTTCAAACACATCCTACATCATCCGTACAAACTATCCCAAGCCTTAGATACAAACTGTAACAGCCATAGCCAAGTGTGCCATTTTCATTTTTCATCTGTGCAGGTTGACTTCTATAGCTCGATTCAGTAAGATTCAAAGCAAGCCAAGCATGGAGGAAGCATCATTGGACCTCAGGCAAGCTGTACAAATCCTCAAATTCCATTGAAAGTGCCTCCATTGTTATACACGATTCAAGCTGAACAGGTAAAAGTTTGAACTTCTATCTCTCTATCCAAGCATATCTAGGCTTAGGTTTGTGAAGAAGTTATGTCCTACTCATGGCCCTGAAGCTACCCATATCATTACTTTTCATTTATGTTGTGTGTACTGAGAGAATTTTGAACTTGAATATTGAACAAAAGTTAGGTCAGGAATTGGGGGAGAAGAAATTCTCTCTCATTTCTGAGAGTTAGATCAAGTTCTTTACATGTATGAATTCGTGGTTTGATGCTCTATATTTTTGATGTTATAAGTTTGTGCTAAAAATCAAAGAATCAGGATATTTGAACAAGGCATGAAAGGCGCGCGTTTTTTCTGTTTGGAAGGGTGCTGGAGGTTGAAGACAAAGCCCCTTGGGCTGGGCCTGTTTCATTTTTCTGTTTGCACACTCATTTCCCACATACACCCCCTTGGCCCATTGTGTGTTATTTTTATCATTTTTGATTTTTTCTTTTTGTTTCTGACTTATTATTTTTTGTCAAAATATAAAAAACATTAAAAATATTTTTTCACTCATTTTTGCATTTATTTTGAATTTATTTGCTTTATTAAACTTGTATATATAAATAAACATAATACTTTTTTTTATATTTAAAATACTAAAAAATAATACAAGATACATCTTATTTTCTGATTTTATTTTATTTTATCTTTTGAAAACATTTTCTTAAAATATACTTTTTTTGATAAATAATAAATATTTTATTTTCTATATATATTTAATATATTTAATACATAATATAAATACTTATATATTTATTAGAATATTTAGGATAAAAATATAAAAATAATACATTTTTATTTTTATTAATATTTGACCTCAAAAATTACTTTTTTGCAATATACTTCCCTTTTATTTATTTTTTGTATATAATTAATAAATATTGTATATAATATAAATAATAAATACCATTTATTTACAAAATTAGGGTTTTGCCCTAAACATGAAAATATCCAAAATTAACCTCTTTTTATTATTTTTATTTCACTTGTAAATAAATCACATACACTTACACAAATACATTTACACATACACATTTGCTTATTCCTATACATTGATACATATTACATTTGTGATCGATTCGATTTGGTTGTAAATATTTGGATACTACTCTCCTATTAAAGTCTCACCCCCATTTGAACATTTGTACCCCCATCCCCATGATTATTTTGTAATAATTTAGGACTTTAAATTCCGCATTTTTAAGCTTTCTAAATATGCCATGATAGACTTAGGGTTTGTATGCAAATCAAAAACAATAAATAGCTTGACCTAATTCAAAGACAAAAAAGCATGAAAATGGACAACACCAATCACACTTGCACCCCTAGGGTTACTCCACTTGTTGCCTTCAATAATGGGCCATGTTGCATGTTGAGTTTTCTTTGGCAAAACAAAACAATTCAAATGATCATAGTCCCTCAATGACGCTTTCGAAAGTTGCCTAAAAATGATCAAGTCCCTTAAAGGAAAAGTTGCCAAAGACACTTGGCACTATTGCAATCATGGTCTAAACGATGACCCGCGCCCGTCCCGTTAACATCCTAACACAAGATTGTCCACCAAATACAATGGTGGAACAAAATTGTTAAAAGGGTTAAAACATAGGAAAAACCTTTGAGTAATTTAGGGGTAGACAACTCTTGGTTACTTGACCAAATCTTGCAAAACAATCCTTGCCATTTTTCAAAACACACATCACAATACACTTTCAAAACAACTTTCAAAAACATTGAAAACTTTTCAAAAGACAAATACATCTTTGTATACATTCAAACATGAATCATTACAAAGGTTGCCACAACAATGGCCTCTTTTCAAAACATTTTCAAACCCACACACGAAGCACCATTTCAAACAATTGAAAATGCAAGGCAAGTGATCTAAGCAAGTAACTAAGAGCCCATGGATAACCATGGATAGAAAGGGTGCTAATACCTTCCCTTTCTATAATCTACTCCCTGAACCCAAGAAAACATCTCAAAGGTTTTTGCTGTGCTTTTTAATCTTTCCTTAGGATAAAATAAAAAGTCGGTGGCGACTCTTGCTCAACCGAAACATTTGCGAAAACAAACGCAAAACCCAAGTCAGTTCTCCCACCGTAACACAATCATAATAAATTTTTTCAGTATTTCAAATGTGTTATTACTTTGATATTTGCAATGTGTCTATAAATCTTTAAGTACCTTGAAATATTAATAATAAAAATAAATCATGTGCATTGCACATCATGCATCATACTCTACATATTTCTTGCATTTGTTATGCATATCCAGGTGTCTTACAAAGCTTCTTTACTTTGTTCAGCAAGCTCTCTCACCAGTACAATACTCGAGCTAATTTCAGAAGGAAGATGGACAACTTAGAACAAGAGAATCACGAGCTGTGCGAGGAAGTTTCTGCTCTGAAGGCCGACATGGCCAATCTCACTGCTCTGATGGAATCTCTAGTGGCTGCTCAGAATCAGCCACCAAGTGTTCAACCTCAATAAACAAGGGTTACTACCGAAGCTCCGACTGTTCCTGTGTCTGCTACTCCAACTGTTGTTCAGAATCACATGCCTCAAGGTTATCCATGGGGAATGCCAGAGAACTTTGTGCCTGAAGGTTTCAATCTTGATCCTCAAGTTGCTACAGTTATTCAGACTACTGTTACTCCTGCACATCCTGTGGTGCATGCTACTCCTACTACACCTCCTTCGGTGAATATGGTCCCATTTGCTAATGATGATATGTATCGTCCTTTTCCTCCACCAAGTGAAGGCTTGGATATCTATGATAGAATGAATGATTTTCAAGATCAGTTTAACAAGATGCAGAGGGGGATGAAGGCCCTCAGGGGAAAGGAATTGTTCGGGAAGAATGTGAATGATTTATGCTTGGTCCCAAATGTAAAGATACCTGCAAAGTTTAAAATTCCGAAATTCGAGAAGTACAAGGACAACAATTTTACTCGTGCTCATCTTGTGATGTACATAAGAAGAATGTCTACCCACACTAATGATCAACATCTGTTGATTCACTTTTTTCAAGATAGTTTGACTGGTGCTGCGTTGAAGTGGTATATGAGTTTGGACAGTGTCAATATCCATACTTCCAACGACTTGGGAGAAGCATTTATCAGAAAATACAAATACAACATGGACATGGCGCCTGATCATGATCAACTCAGGGCCATGGTCCAAAAGGACAGGGAATAATTCAAAGAATATGCACAGAGATGGCGTGAGGTAGCCGCCCAAGTGATTCCTCCCATGGAAGAAAAGGAGATGACTAAGATTTTCCTGAAGACTCTAGGTGCTTTCTACTATGAGAGGATAGTAGCGAGTGCGCCAAGTGACTTTACTGAAATGGTAGGCATGGGTATCCGTTTGGAAGAGGCTGTAAGAGAGGGCCGTTTAACAAAAAGTGAAATTTCCGGAAGTACGAAGAAGCCATCCTATGGGTTTTCCAAAAAGAAGGAAGGAGATACAAATGTTGTTATGCAAGAAAGGAAGGTCAATCCTCCTAGAAGAAATTATTAGCGTCATCAACAAGTCACCTCAGTAACTCTAGTTATTAGTATAGCTCCAACCACCGTTGCTTATCAGAGACCATCCCATCAGGGGAATCAAGGGTATAATCAAAGAAGGGAGAGTTATGACCCTATCCCTATGAGCTATACATAATTACTCCCGACGTTAATTCAAAATAAGTTGGTTCGGACCAGACCACCTCCCGCTATACCATCACCATTGCCTTGGTATTGCAAGGCAGACCAAACATGTGCTTTTCATCAAGGAGCACCAGGGCACAATGTTAAGAATTGCTATCCTTTGAAAACTGAAGTACAAAAATTGGTGAAGTCTGGTATCTTGTCCTTCAAAGATGTTGGCCCTAATGTGAAAGATAATCCTTTGCCAAAGCATGGAGGAGCAAATGCTGTGAACATGGTTTCTGGTTGTCCAGGTAACTTTCGTATTTTCGATATTAAATTGGTTAGAGGAGATTTGGTAAAAACGCATGCAGACCTTTGTGAATTTAGCTACTATACGCATGACCATGCTAGTTGTGCTATTTGCAGTACGGATATACAGGGTTCTGACAAGATAAAGGCTGATTTACAGGAGATGATGGATGAGGGCCTCATTCACATAATTAGGCCTAGGGCAGAGTATGAAGAGGAAGTAAACATGATTTCTGGATGTCCTGGAGAGTTCAGAATCTTTGATGTGGAACATATGAATGAGGATCTTGTACAATTGCATGCTACTTTTTGCCACATGGCTAGTAAGGTAAAACATCAGTATGGATCTTGCCGAATTTGCTGCCGGGACTCCCGAGGATGTTTAATTGTAAGGAAAGGTATTCAGTTGTTATTGGATAATGGAACTATCAAGGTTACAGGCCAAAGGGATGATTACCATGAGGTTAATGAGATTGAGGTTTGTTTGGCTGAAGAAGAGTCAGATGATGAGTATGCCTCTACGAATGAGTTCTTCTCCTCAGATGAAGATATGTTTTCCAGAGATGACTCTATAATGAATGAATGTGTTGAAGAGGGAGTAAATGTTATTGTTCCTTGTTTTGGTGTACCCACCCCTTTTGAAGTTGAATATCATGGAAAGCCATCAATTTCTCCATTGGTGATTAGTTTGTTGGGTCATGTCCCCTACAAGTCAGACAAGGTTGTACCCTACAAATATAATGCTACAATTTTAGAGGATGGTTTAGAAGTTCCCATCCAGTCAATGCCTAATGTTGGAAATATTGCTGAGACTAGCAGAGTGACCCGCAGTGGTCGTGTATTTGCACCAGTTGTTCATGGAGATATTAGTACCGGAAAGAAAATTGTTGAAAATGTTGAACCCAAGAAGGCAGTGGGTGAATCTAGTGGAGCTACGCTAGAAAAGGAGGTAAATGATATTTTTAAGATAATCAAGATGAGCTACTATAGAATTGTATATCATCTACTGCAGACTCCTTCAAAAATATCTATCTTGGCTTTATTGATGAACTCTACTACTCATAGAGAATCTTTAATGAGGGTATTGGACCATGCTTTTGTGGAAAGTGATATGCCAGTAGACCAATTCAACAATGTGGTAGGGAACATTACATCATGTAATAACCTGAGTTTCTATGATGATGAACTGCCCGATAAAGGAAGAAATCACAATCTAGCCCTCCACATCTTTATGAACTACGAGAATGATTCATTATCCAATGTGCTGATTGATAATGGATCCACATTGAACGTTATAACAAGGAGCACGCTTATGAAGTTGAAATATCAAGGAACACCCATGCGCCCAAGTGGCATTATTGTGAAAGTGTTTGATGGATCAAGGAAATCTGTTATCGGTGAAGTGGACTTGCCTATTCATATAGACCCACATTTGTTTCATATTACTTTCCAGGTCATAGATATTGTACCCGCTTATAGCTACTTGTTGGGATGGCCGTGGATACATGAGGAAGGGGCTATCACTTCGACTTTACACCAGAAGTTGAAGTTTGTGCGTGAAGGAAAAGTGGTAATTATAAATGGAGAACATGAATTATTGATATCTCATTTGTCCTCTTTCAGCATTGTGGAGGCAGATGAAGCTGTTGTTAGAACCCAATTCCAAGCTTTATCCATTGATAATATAACAGGAAATGAGAATTCTATGGTTTCGTTTAAGGATGCTCAGCAGGTTGTGCGTAATGGCCACAGTGAAGTATGGGGATAAATTGTTGATCCACCTGTAAACAAGAATAGAGCTGGCTTGGGGTTCTCTGTGAAGAATGATAAAGGTAAGAGCATGAAGCTGAAGTCTGTTGCAAGAAAGTATCAAGACATCTTTTGTAGCGGGGGTTATCTTCATCCAACTGTTTCCGGGATTAATACCATTGTGGAAGATGAAGCAGAGCTAGAAATGCCAAATCATGTGACGCACAAAGTTAGGGTTTAGAACTGGATCACCATTGATGTTCCCTCTTGCATGCATGTTTCAAAGTAATTTGTTTTTGTTAATCTTTTTTAAAATCTTTCACTCTGCCCAAGGTGAAATTATTGATATTGTATGGGCTTATCTGTTTTCTTTGATTTTTAAATCAATAATAAAAGTTGTCTCTGTTTCCCAAATTGTGTTTTTATTTTTTTTATTTTTTCTTGAAAAATGGTAATCAGAAAAAACCTTTCAAAATAAATAGTAATTGAAATTCAATCTGCATGATCACTTGTTATATGTGCCATTTTCTAAAAGCAATCATAAATCATATGTGCAGATTAATTAAAAAACTCGTTGAATACAATGACCCTGCACCCTCTCCCAACTTTGAATATCCTGTGTATGGGGCCGAAGAAGAAGACTATGATGAGATTCTGGAAGAGATCTCACGGTTGCTTGAGCGCGAGGAGAATTCCATTCAACCATATAAAGAGCCATTGGAAGTAATCAATTTGGGTTCAGAAGAAGATCCGAAGGAAGTCAAGATTGGAGCCTTACTGCATCCTGATGTGAAGAGCATGTTGATTGAGATGTCGAAAGAGTATGTGGATATTTTTTCCTTGTCTTACCAAGATATGCCTAGTCTAGATACAGATATTGTAGAGCACCATTTATCGCTGAAGCCAGAGTGCCCGCCAATCAAACAGAAGTTGCGAAGAACTCACCCAGACATGGCAGTGAAGATCAAAGAAGAAGTTCTAAAGAAGATTAATGCCAATTTTATTGTGACATCAGCGTACCATCAGTGGATTGCCAATATTGTCCCAATACCGAAGAAAGACATAAAAGTTCGCATGTGCGTAGATTACAGAGATCTAAATAAAGTTAGTCCAAAAGATGATTTTCTATTGCCACACACTGATATGTTAGTGGATAGCACATCAAAATTCAAAGTTTTCTCGTTCATGGATGGATTTTCTGGGTATAACAAAATAAGGATGGCTCCTGAGGACATGGAAAAACAACGTTTATCACACCCTAAGGAACATTCTATTACAAAGTGATTCCCTTCAGGTCGAAGAACGCTAGTTCAACGTACCAGAGGGCTATGACAACCCTATTCCATGATCTAATGCACAAGGAAATTGAGGTATATGTTGATGATATGATTGCTAAATCCCAGACTGAAGAAGGGCATGTGGAAGATTTGTTGAAGTTATTTCAGCGTTTAAGGAAGTATCGTCTCCGCTTGAATCCAAATAAATGTACCTTCGATGTTCGGTCAGGGAAATTGTTTGGTTTCATTGTTAGCCAGAGAGGGATTGAAGTTGACCCTGATAAAGTCAAAGAAATTCAAGAAATGCCAGCGCCGAGAACTGAAAAGCAAGTCAGAGGGTTCCTCAGGCGTTTGAATTATATTTCCAGATTCATTTCCCACATGACCGCAACGTGTGAACCGATCTTTAAGTTGTTAAAGAAAGATCAAGGTTGTGTATGGACAGATGACTACCAAAGGGAATTTCAAAGTATTAAAGAATATCTACTTGAACCTCCTATCTTGCTCCCTCCTGTTGAAGGAAGACCATTGATTATGTATCTGACAGTGTTAGAAAATTCCATGGGCTGTATTCTGGGACAACAAGATGAAACAGGGAAGAAAGAGTATTCCCTTTATTATCTCAGTAAAAAGTTTATTGATTGTGAATCACGGTATTCCATGCTGGAAAAGACATGTTGTGCTCTGGCCTGGGCGGAAAAACATTTGCGGCAGTATATGTTGAATCACACTACTTGGTTGATCTCCAAAATGGATCCAATCAAGTACATTTTTGAAAAGCCTACTCTTACTGGGAGAATTTCCCGCTGGCAGATGCTGTTATCTGAATATGACATCGAATACCGCACTCAAAAAGTTATTAAAAGTAGTGTGTTGGCATATTATCTTTCTCACTAACCAGTTGATGATAATTAGTATGTGATGTATGATTTCCCTGACGAGGATGTGATATTTATGAAAGTAAAAGATTGTGATGAACCATTTCCCGAGGAAGGACCTGGTCCTGAATCTCGCTGGAGCATGATATTTGATGGAGCTGTGAATGCTTATGGTAAAGGAATTGGTGCTGTGATTGTCACTCCACATGGATCACACATTTCTTTTACTTCAAGGTTGACATTTAATTGTACTAATAATATGGCAGAATATGAGGCTTGCATCATGAGTCTCGAAGAAGCTATTGATCTCAGAATTAAAATTCTAGATGTGTATGGCGATTCAGCTTTGGTAATAAATCAGATTAAAGGAGAGTGGGATACTCGTCACCCCGACTTGATCCCTTACAAAGATTATGCTATAAGATTGTTACCCTTCATTAATAAAGTTGAATTCCATCACATCCCCAGAGACGAATATCAAACGGTGGATGCTCTGGAAACTCTGGATTCTATGTATCAAGTGAATACTTGGAATGATATACCTAGAATTATAGTTCGGTGACTGGATAGGCCCACTCATGTGTTTACAAAATAAGAGATAGAAAATGAGAAACCTTGGTATTATGATATCAAGCATTTTCTCCAGACTCAGGAATATCTGATTGGTGCTTCGAATAAAGATAGAAAGACATTGAGAAGATTGGCTAGCAGCTTCTTCCTCAGTGAAAACGTGTTGTACAAGAGAAATTATGACATGGTCTTGCTCAGATGTGTGGATAGACACGAAGCAAACATGTTAATGCATGAGATTCATGAAGGTTCATTTGGCACTCATGCCAATGGACATTCGATGGCTAAAAAGATACTAAGGGCAGGTTACTATTGGCTGACAATGGAATCTGACTGTTATAAATTTGCAAATAAGTGCCATACATTCCACATTTATGTGGACAAAATTCATGTGCCTCCGACACTTCTCAATGTTATTTTTTCCCCGTGGCCTTTCTCTATGTGGGGTACTGACATGTTTGGAATGGTAGAACCCAAAGCTTCAAATGGACACCGTTTTATTTTGGTAGCAATTGACTACTTCACCAAATGGGTGGAAGCTGCTTCATATGCTAATGTTACTAAGCAGGTGGTAGTGCGCTTCATTAAGAATAATCTTATATGTCGGTATGGTGTGCCGAGTAGAATCATCACAGACAATGGCTCGAATCTGAACAACAAGATGATGACAGAACTTTGCGAAGAATTCAAGATTTTCCATCACAATTCATCTCCGTACAGGCCAAAGATGAATGGGGCTGTTGAAGCTGCTAATAATAATATCAAGAAGATCATCCAGAAGATGGTTGTTACTTATAAAGATTGGCATGAAATGCTCCCTTTTGCTTTACATGGATATCAGACATCTGTCCGCACTTCAACAGGAGCAATCTCGTTCTCCCTTGTGTATGGAATGGAAGCGGTGCTCCCAATCGAGGTTGAGATTCCCTCTTTGCGTGTGATAATAGAAACCAAGTTGTCAGAGGCTGAATGGGTCCAGAACAGGTTTGACCAATTGAATTTTATCGAAGATAAGAGAATGACGACTTTGTGTCATGGGCAGTTATATCAGAAGAGAATGAAGAAAGCTTTTGATATGAAGGTCAAACCTCGTGAATTTAGAGAAGGCGACCTCGTGCTCAGGAAGATCATGTCTTTTAACGCTGATTCTAGGGGAAAGTGGACTCCCAATTTTGAAGGCCCATATGTTGTCAAGAAAGCCTTCTCTGGCGGTGCATTAATTCTTGAAACTATGGATGGCAAGGAGTTCCCACGTTCCATGAATGCTGATGCAGTTAAGAAATACTTCGCCTAACGAAATAAAAAAATAGCTCGCTAAGTTGAAAACCCGAAAGGGCGGCTTAGGCAAAAAGGAGCTTCACGGTAGGCCAAAAACCCAAAAGGGAGGTTAAGGCAAAAATTAGAGACATAAATAGAATAAATTTTCCCGCTAAGTTGAAAACCTGCAAGGGCAGCTTAGGTAAAAATTAGGGACTTTCTTGGCAAGTAACTACATCAGACAAGACTTGATCGTTGAAGCAACAATCTTCTTGGATCCTCACCATACTTCAACGAAAGTTGGTGCTCAGAATTTCAAAGTTGTTAGAGGGAATAGTGGTCATTGTATCTCAATGTATCTTTTCCATTATATATTACCATTTTCCAAACTTTGTAATCATCCGTGGAGTCTCGCCATTCACAGACTACCATTCTATCAATAAAATTTGAGCTTTTACCCAATTCTTTATAATTCTTATTTTATTCAGCTTACAAAGACTCCATTTATTATTGATAATAATTTTCAAAGCAAAAATATTAAATAACAAAATTATTTTTCAAAAAAAGAATTTACAACTTACTTTTACTTTAGATTTAGTGATTCAAGAGGAAAACAAAAGTAGTGATCCCAGGAATGGACGAACTCTAGTAATTTTGGGAAGTTTTGTTTCCTCCAATAAGGTTTTCTCAAGTCTCTTCTACTGGTACGCGTGTGATTTTTGTATATTGAAGATGATACCAATTGGCATGAGGTGCAGTATTGGGTTTGTGATCCAAGTGTCCCCAGTCAAGTCTTGGTTCATTTTATTTATTTATTTTTGGGTTTGCATGGTCTGAGGCATCTATTCCAGATTCCCCAGTGAAGTATTCCCTCATATGACGAAAGGTCCTTTTCCCTTGGTGTGCTGAGATGGAACTATTTGCAAAAATGTCGCTCTTTTTAGAAGCATTGGCATTATTGTTGGTATTTATTTCCCAGGCAACTAGACCAGAGAAGTATATTTTCTAAGAAGTGTTGATACAGTTGTCAACCCTTTGGGTTTTCACCCGCCAAGTGCTGGGTTTCATTTAAAATCCCCATGAGTTTGACCTCTTTCTATAATGTTGAATTCTTGATTCCCCAGAAAGGCTATCCCAGGGCATCTTTTGTTGGAATAAGTTTGCATGATATGAAGATTCAATCCAAGATTCCCCAGTGAAGGCTTTTCTATTTGATAGAAGTCTTTTATCCCCGTGCATGCTGAGATTTGACTCATTTACGAAGCATCTCCCTTTTTGAAGTACTTGCATTTTGTTTGGTTACCCGATAATCAGGCAAGGGAAATGTTTTATTTAAGAAGTGTTGATGCATTTGTCAGTTTTTTGGGTTTTCACCCCCCCAAGTGCTAGGTTTGATTTAAAATCCCCATAAAATTGATTTCCTGCTGTAATGTTTGACTTCTTAATTCCCCATGTTGTTATCCCAATGAGGTTTCATACTTTTTCCCCAGAGAGGTTGGTGCAATACTTACTCTCAATCTTGAAGAACGTATCTTGGTTTCCCCTTTTCGATGTGGTGTTGGCCTCCCCAATAAAGTCAGCATGAGGTCCCCAGTTGATGTCTCGATGATGAGGCATTATATCCTCTAGTGAAGTCTGTATGATGTTCCCCCAATGAAGTTAACTGGAAATCCTCAGTTGATGTTTTGCCGATATGGTTTCCATCTGCCTTATTTGAGATCAGTATTGCAATCCCTAGTAGAAGTGCGGACCGTGAAAACATTTGTTTCCCCATTTAAGTCTAAGTGCTATTCCCCGGTGAAGCCTGGAGAAGGATGTTATATCCCTGTATCTATACTGTTTTATCGTTATGTTTTGTTTACTTCCCGGTTGTGTTATTTCCCAGTGAAGTTAAGCCATGCAATAGGATTTTATTCCTCATTCGGTGCTTACTTTTTATGGAATTTTCATCTTGAATGCGATTTAGCCGAGTATTGATTGTGCCTGAGTTGGTTTTGCCTGGTTATTCCCAGTGTTATATGTTTGTTTTGTCAGCATATACATGATAACACTCATACATTCATACATACATCATGCATAGTTAAATTTAGAAAGTCATTTCTCATTCACATTCGTTAATATTATGTTGACATATTACCCTGTTTTGCAGAGTTGTGTTGTCCTCTCTCCAATAGAGTGTCAGCCTTAAGCAGAAAGTGTATATTCTTTCAATTTCCCCACTGATTTATCCCTCGTGGAAGATTTTTGCTTTAACCTTCCTGTACATTTCTTTGTCTGGATGATTTGGATTTCCATCTTGAGTTTATTTCTCATAGGATGTATTTTGATTGATTGTTTCACTCCAGTTTATTTCTGGTTTGAATCTTTGTTTCCGAGCAATATTATTACTTTGGATTTCTGTAAGCTTCGAGCATTGGTTTGAGAATGTGCATTTATTTTGGCACGAGAAAACTTTTATCTCCTCAGCAGGAATATGTTGGCATTTCCCCAGGAAGCTGTATTTCATTCCCCAGTAAGTCATATTGCTTTCACCAGGAAGCCATATTTCTTTCCCCAGGAAGCCATATTGCTTTCCCCAGAAAGTCATTTTTTATAATCCTTCCTATAACAACAAGTAGCAGGTCTCTTTATATGAGCAACTTGTATTTCCCCGTTAAAGTAGGCATTACTTTTTTGCTATCTTCTCTATAAGTGAATAGTTTGCAGTTCATTGTCAAATTACTCCAGTGGATGGCAAGTCTTTCAATATCGTAGAGACAGTTCTTTGTGAAATCTCAGCAAGTGGTAGTCTCTTTATTTGAGACAGCTTATATATTACCCTTTCTAGGCGGAATGCCTTGGTTAAAGAAGAAGTTGAGACCCGTTCTAGGTGAAACGCCAGAATTTTGGAGAAACTTGTTATTTCTTTTCTCTCTACCTTCAGTGAAATTTGGTACTTCACCACCAGTGAACGTTGGTGATTATTATCTTTTTGCTACCTTCAGAGAATGTTGGTAGTTCACCGTCAGTGAACATCGATGCTATGATATTTTCTCTCTACCTTCAGTGAAAGTTGGTAGTCCGTCGTCAGTGAACGTCGATGTTATTCTCTTACTACCTTCAGTGAAAGTTGGTAGTTCACCATCAGTGAATATTGGTGATTGTTATCTTTTTGCTACCTTTAGTGAACGTTGGTAGTTCACTGTCAGTGAACGTTGGTGCTATGATATTTTCTCTCTACCTTCAGTGAAAGTTGGTAGTTCACCGCCAGTGAATGTCGGTGTTGTTAATCTTTTCTCTTTCTACTTTCTGTGAACGTTGGTAGTTTCGTCTTCAGTAAAAGTTGGTGTATCCTTTGATCTTTTACCATCCTCTATGAGTCGGTATCCTTTTGATATTCTACCTTCAACTATGATTTGGTAGTTTACTGTCATCTATGAGTCATTATCTTTTTGATCTTCTACCTCCGACTATTGAGTTTGGTAGTTCACAGTTGGTTGTCAATCACTTTTATCATGTACTATCTCCTCTTTAGCTGAGTTGATGCTACCTTATCTCTTCTTTGGGTGTTACACCAATAGAGTCAGGTATTTTTGATTTACCAGTGATTATTTTCCTGGTCGAGTTTCTGTTTTGATCCTTATTTCCTTTGCTACATCCCCAATGGTGTTTTGCGTCCCTTTGAAGTTGTTCATATGCATTCATACTCATAAGCATTGCATGGCATCTTAGGGACAAAAATAGGGTTTGTTTTATATTTAAGTATCTTCGACCGCGTCGACACGAAGATTTTTAACCTTCGCATCTCCGGATAGAAGAAACTTAAATAAGGGTAGTTGTTGTACCCCAATTTTTGCCCATAAGACCCCTTCATCATACCATATTGATTCAATCACAACAAGATCACATTAGGGCTTTTGGTTCTCCTCCCTATCTATAGCTTTGCTCTTTGAGGAATCACCAAACACCTTAACTTGTTTTTATTTTGTGATCATTCATGTTTTGTGTTGACTTTCCTTTTAATTAATAAAATGCAATGTTGGTTTGTTTTACTTGTTAGTAATGTAGGTAAAGGCAATGTGGCTTAGCAAGTTGATCCATGGGTTCATGAGTTTATTTCCATGCCCTAGTCAATAAAGCTTGAGAAATTCAAATCCCATAATTGAAGTTGTTTTGGAAGAAATGGAAGGGCAAGGTTTATTTTGGTTCACCATATTTCAAAGTTATCAAGATTGATTCAAAAGTACAAGGGGTTGATTGAAGAAGTTGTCATAGTTGGACAAGGCCTTGTTCCCATTGCTCACAAGTGCATATTTCTGTCAATTCTCAAGACATGGGAGTGGTTTTGGTTGCTATGAGTTCTCATTATCATCCTCAACAACTTCTATCTACAAAGAAAAAATGTTGGTACAAGAAGGTTGTTTAAAATTGTCAAAGTTCCTCAAAGTATTTTCTTGATTTGTGAGCTAGAGTTTCGAACTTCAAAGAAGTATATCTTTCTCATATTTTGGTATTTTTGAGTGATTCCAAAAACATCCTTCTCTTAAAAGGGTTATTAAAAAATCACTTCAAAAGTTTCAAGGAGTTTTCATGTGGAAGAAACTTTATGATGAAGAAAGATTACAAGTCCTCCAGATGAATCCCCAACATCCCATGTGTGACTTCAAATGATCATAACTTGGTCAATTGTTATCACCTTGAGCCCACTCTTTTTCCACAATGATCTTGAGGATGTGAAATTTATTCCTTCTTTTAATGTGCAAATTTAGAAAATGGATGGAGGATGCCTTAAGGATACAAAAGATTATAGGTCATTTCATGATTTTTGCCAACTTCAACAATTCATAACTCTCTTAAATTTTGGAGATTTTAAATGATTCAAGTTTCAAAATGTCATTCAAGATGTTTATTTAATGCCATCTTTTTTGGTCAAGAGAAAATTCCAAGAGTAAGGCCATGTTTGAATGTAAAACATTATAGGTCACTTTTGAAGAAAAACTTAAAATATTTCTAAGTATGGAAAGTCAACCTCTTTTTCCCAACTTTGACTCATTGCAACTTTCATCTCAAACCTTCATTTGATTCCATTATTTTGTCATTGTAAAGATTGTAATCTCATCTTTATAAAGCATCAAGAACCATGCCTTAAGACCCATTGAGCTGATAATGCCATTGTTTTAAAAGTGGTAACTTGGAATTGAAGTTTCATCGCAAGTCAGAATTTGAATTTCATGTTACAACTTCTAACCCTCAAATTAGCATGCGTTTTGGGTCTAAACATGATTATCCAACTTTCCCAAGTGGTTTAGTGCATCAAAACACGCGTTTTGGATGATTTTTGACAAAAGAGAAGTCACACTTTCCTCATGATGCAGACCCACATGAATTCCCTCCAAACTGCCTCATTCACCCTTCCTTTTGATCCCATTTGCTTCTCCTATAAATACATGAGCTATCCCATTCGTTTTCTCAACCTTGAACAACCAAAATCACCTTGCCAAACTCGCTCCATACCTCACTTTTCTGCAACTTCGAAATCATTGTTCAAGCCTTTTTCAATCCATTTTTTCTATAAATTCACTTTCCTTGATCTTCCTTGAAGCTAACAGAAGAAGAATTGAGCCTTGAAACATTCTGAATTGATCTGACCAAGTCCAGTTACAGAGCTGTGTAACTGAACTTCAATAGGTAGATTTCTTCATCAATCCTTCCAAACTTTGATATCATTGTGAAGCTCTCATTGCCCTAATTCTTGCGCTTCTTACAATTTTTAAATCCATTGAGAATTGAGAGAGAAATCTCAAATTAAAGGTGCTCTCTATTTTCTGGGTTTTTGATTCATATCTCTTTGCATACCTTATATAAATATTGCGCGATGGTGATGTTAGGATCGTCTTAAAGAGACGAATCCAATGATACTAGTCTGGGATCCTAATTTTTGCATTTGAACAATCTCACAAAATCTCCATTGCAGGACGTCTGGAGGTTGAAGACGATGAAATGTCTCGTCTCAGCCAATGATAGTGTGCCAAATATTTTAATTTCATTGGTTGCCTTTTTTCTGATCCTATGCATATCTCACTACGGTCCATATCAAGCACAACGCATCTAGTCCGTTGGATCAGCTTACTAATGCGTTTTGACTATGATATGATGGCCCACATCTTTTTGGTTTTATTTTATTTTCTTATTTTATATTTTAATTGATTTAATTTTAAAAAATTCATAACTCTTTTATTTTTTATCCAAAAATTCTGAAAAAATTCACAAAAATACTTTGAATTATTTCTGATCTTATGACTATATTTTCACATTTTTATTTTGATATTTGATATTTTTTATATTTTTTTCCAGTATTTGCTTTCTTTTAATTACTTTAAAAATACTTTCTGACATTTTTTAATTCTAAAAAAATTCTTAAATATCATTTTATATATTTCTGACTTTTTTGAAAATTTTATGGAATTTTATATTGATGTTTACTATTTTTGATCTATTTTCTATTTATTTGAGCAATTTTAATTAGTTTAAAAATAGTTTCTGACTTTAAAAAATTACCAAAATTTTATAAAAATATTTAAGTTTATTTATGATTTTTCTATGACCTTATTTATTTTTTATAAATCAATTTGAATATAGTTGATATTGTTTCCTTTATTTTCATTTTTATTCATTTTTAAACCCTTTTCAACATATATATTAAATGTAATATTATTTTGTGATAATTTAATGGATGATCTTGGGTTGAATTTTTGATCACGAACTTTGTTAACATCATTGGATCCATGATGTTGAGTCTAACTCCATAAAATTGGATGAATGATTTTAATAATAGTTTGATTAAATTTTAATTCAAATGTGGTTTATATATTCTTTCCCACCCCTCTTCATCTCATCCCTTTCTTATTGTACTAAGTGTTATTGGAGCATGATCTCTATATCATGTCTCAAAACTAATGGTGCATAGATTGCTATTGACCGGCCTCAAAATAGGTGCGACTTTTATATAAGTCCACTTACGATTGCTTAACATAGCGCTAAATTTTATCCTGATTCAAATAAATGATCATTCATGGCCCAAACCTATGTTTGCAAGGCCAAGTATGTTAATTTGATCTCTTTGATCCAATAACCTTGAGATTATTTTTGTGGAGGCTTTGGTTCTACCAATCCTCTAATGGATATACATCACTTTTGATCAACGCGGATCACTTAAACATCGTTGATCATTAAATTTTATTTTTGAGGATTCCAAAATGGATGATATACTTGACAAAAAGAAAATGCAACTTGTTGTGTGGAGGCTTTTTTTCTACCAATCCTCTAATGAAGTCCAAATACAAGTTTCAAGATGGCCATCCAACTAACCATTAATTACTAATAATTGACTTTATTTTGTGTTTTTATTTTATGCTCTTTTATTTTATGCACCATTTATTTTTATCATTTACATTTCATTCTATTTTCATCTTTGCTCACTTGAGCATTCATTTTTATGCCATTTTTATTTTGCTCACTTGAGCTTTTCTTTTCATTTTGAAGACACTTAATTATCAACATGAACCATAAAAGATATTAATGATACTTGGACTATTTGGTTACTATCCTTGGCATTATGGAGTATTGGACTTCTTGGACTTAGGATTAGAAACCTTGGCTTATGTTGGAGACTTTGTGACCTTAATTGATATTTTGTCTGGAGTTCTTGAGGTTTACCTCAAGATATTGGGTTATTTGTTTATTTTGTGTGCATGTTATTATGATTACATACTTTGTTTTTATTCTAGAATTCACCAGTATACAGCCGTTACTCTGCCCAATTTTTGTGAAGACTTAATACACTTGAAATTTGGTTCTCTCAAGAGGTTTAGTATCTTTGCTTGCTTGGCTCCAATCCAAAGAATGGTAATTCTATCTTGACTCATAATGTCAAGTATTGACTTCTTGTTGGTTAGATGGTTCTTCTCCCCAGCTTTTACCTTATGCTTTAGGATAGTCTCTTCTTCTCCTTCCATCTTCTTTAATTTCAAAAATCTTCTCCCTCATTTTGAAAACTCTTTTTGTTTGAAACTTGAACCATTTTCGTAATAAACTTGGACTTATGTCCATGCCTCTTTCAAAATATTTTCATAAATAAACTTCAATCAACTTAATAATACCTTGACATTTTTGTGAGAAGTCTAAAAGTCAATCAATCTCATTTCAAACTATTTTTCCACTTTGGGCTTTTTACTTTAAAACTTTTTCTCAAAAGATTGGACTCTTGTCAATCCTTGTAGTGATGCAAACAACTATACTTCTACAATATATAGTGAAGTGAGATATTTTCTGCTTGGGTGTTGAGTGAGGCATTGTTGATTTTAAAATCCAAGCCATATCCTCCACTTTTAGATGATGCAAATTCTCCTTTCTCGTGATTGTGGGTAGTAAGTATGTTTTCCACACATTCAATGACGATGATGTCTTATCTCATAAAATTAACCAACAAACTTGTGTATTAAATTTTTTTAAAAGAGGAACTATGTGTACCCTGATCCCCTATTGCACGAAAGGTGGTACGTAGGCACTAAAGGTTTGCAACCGCGGAGGGTGCAAAAATCATAAAAAATACTTCTCTTCTCACCTCCACCATCTATTTCTATACAACTTATTTTATAGCCAAAATATACAGATTTATAAAGAGGTTCCTGCAGAGTACCGTAGATGTTTAGGGTGCTAATACATTCCCTTCGCATAACCAACCCACTTACCTTGAATTTTCCCCCTTCTTTTTGGGTTACTCACTCTTTTCCAATTCCTCTGGAAACAATAAAGCGCGGTGGAGATTTTTGTTTTGATCTGTATAAGTCTAGTCAATCCAATGGCTTAGTCTTAAACATTTCTACCGCTACAGCTTCCTTGAATGCTCTTGGGTTCGAAATAGGTGTTGTGTTTGTTGGTTCTGGGTTCGAAAGAAAAGAACAAAGGTGTTGTACTTTTTTGATTATGGATTTAAGAGTTTCCTAAGGTTTCAACCTTAGTATTCTCTCCTCTGTCTTTTTCCTTCTTCTCCTTTTTTCTTCTCCAAAAGCCCCTTTAGATTTTATGGAAACAACTTATTTATAGAAGGTCTTACTGGTGTTTTGGGGGAAAATCAAATAAAATTTGAACAGTTTGGGTATTTTCTTTTCATAGCTTTCGAGGTGCAGCTCTTATATGCTAGTTTGGTGCAAATATGGGACTGGTTTAGGAGCAACATAGCAGGACTGTTTTGTAGCAGTTTTGGAGTGTTGTGGCAAATTGGTGTATGGCTATTTCATAGCAGTGCAACAGTCTGCTTTTGACATGGCTTTAGGCTGTTATGTGGACAGTACATCAAACTTGGGCTTTGCAGCATATATGACTTTGTTCAGCAAGCATCTTGAATACTTCACCCTTTCGTTTTGATCACATAGATCCATAAACCTTTGACCAAACTTATCAACATACCAAATAATATTATTTCCAACAATTGTGTATTCTTTTAATGGACCACTAATTGCATGTTCTTCGAATCCACCAATTGTATGTTCTTAGAATAGACCACCAATTATATGTTCTTCGAATAGACCACATTCATCTAAACCTTTGAGCAGACTCAACAACAGACGAAACAATGTTTCCACCAAATGTGTGTCCTTCGAATGGACCAACAATTGTATGTTCTTCGAATCCACCAATGTATGTTCTTCAAATGGGCCACCAAGTGTATTTTCTTAGAATGTACCATATGTACCACTTACTTTGTCCTTTTGTTTATATCCACAACCTTTGACGAAACTCATCAACAGACGAAACAATATTTGTTTCCAGCAATTGCATGTCCTTCGAATGGACCATATTTATCTGAATGTACCACTTTGAGTATGCAAGATAATCTCATTGGCATAGCCAAAACAAAATAATTTCTGGATTACTTTCCAACCAGTAACCATCAGTTGATTAAGTGGTGTAAAGTTCAAATGTCCAAACCTTAAATTGTAATTTATAGTGTAGAAACTATGTGTGTAGAAGGGTTTAGAGGTTGAATTGAAGCAAGCATGAAGGAAGCCATTTCCTTGTGGATCGAAGCAAGCATGAAGGAAGCCATTTCCTTGTGGATCGAAGAAAGAATGAAGGAATCAATTTCCTTGTGGATTAAAGCAAGCTTGTAGGAAGCCATTGCCCAATCGAAGCTTGTGGATAAAAGCAAGCTTGCACCCATTTCGATGAGTCATGTAGTTCGACCAGCCTGAACCAGATTTTAAATTTGACATAGTTATCTGCAGCTGCACACTTTTTATTTTATCTTCTTTTCCCTTTCCACAATTCCCCCTTCCTTCTTTCGAAGATTCAGAAGTTCCATCTTTCAACCTGATGCTTGAGAGTCCAATTGTACTTGTGCAAACTTGAGCTTTTTGAAAATCTTTGTGAGAAATGTCTTGAGAAAAGAGAGGGAAAATTTTTGGGTACAACAACTGCCCCTGTTCAATCTTCTTAAACTAGAAGAGTTAGATTGGCGAGTCCGCCATTCGTGGCTTGAAGGTAGAAGATGATTGAACACTAGAGTGCCCAAAAATTTACACTCGACCATGTATTAGTTGGTTGTGTAGGAAATGGGCTTAAAGATGCCATTTGGAGAGATGATGAAGGGTCTGTCAGAGACGGGCTTACAGATGCCATCCAGAGTGATTGTTGATAGGAATATTAGAACGAGTCTATGCTTGACTGTATCTTGAAGATTGATTTTAAGAATGAAGTGCTGAAGGGGAAATCCGTTTTAGAACTCCTCTGAAGGAAATGCTTTCCAGAACTCGGTCTCTGGGGAAAATGCTTTTCAGGATTCCGTATCTGAAGGGGAAATGCTTTTCAAAATGAAGCGTTGAAGGAGATGCTTTTTAGAATAAAACTTCTGAAGGAGATGCTTTTTAGAATGAAGTGCTGAAGGGAAAATTCATTTCAGAACCCCTCTAAAGGAAATGCTCGCCAGAACTCAGTCTTTGGGGAAAAGGCTTTTCAGGATTCAGTATCTGAAGGGGAAATGCTTTTCAGAATGAAGTGCTGAAGGAGACAATTTTCAGAATAAATCTTCTAAAGGAAATGCTTTTTAGAATGAAGTGATGAAGGGGAAATACGTTTCAGAACTCCTCACAAGGAAATGCTCGCCAAAACTCAGTCTCTGGGGAAAATACTTTTTAGGATTCCATATCTGAAGGGGAAATGCTTTTAAGAACGAAGCGCTGAAGGAGATACTTTTCAGAATAAAAATTCTGAAGGAGATGCTTTTCAGAATGAAGTGCTGGAGGGGAAATGCGTTTTAGAACTCCTTTGAAGGAAATGCTCTCCAGAACTCGGTCTCTGGGTAAAATGCTTTTCAGGATTCCGTATCTGAAGGGGAAATTATTTTCAGAAGGAAGCGATGAAGGAGATACTTTTCAGAATAAAACTTCTGAAGGAGATGATTTTCATAATGAAGTTCTGAAGGGGAAATGTGTTTTAGAACTCCTCTAAAGGAAATGCTCACCAGAACTCGGCCTCTGGGGAAAATGATTTTCAAGATTTCGTATGTGAAAGGGGAATGCTTTTCAGAATGAAGCGCTGAAGGAGATCACTTGGTCGTGTGGATAGTCACCCTGTTTTTATTTTGAAAATTGATCCATAACTCGTTTATGTAGATAGTTGTCATGTCTTGCTTCAGGTATTAATCTATAACCGCTCATAGATAGTTGTCTTGTCTTGTTTCAAGTATTAATCTGGAACTTGTTTTTTGTTGGTCGTAGAGATATTTTCCCTGGCTCATTTCAGGAGTTAATCTATGATCTATTTGAGAAAGAAAGATAGTTTCTCCGGCGTGTTTCGGGAGTTAATCTTCAATTCGCTCATGTAGATAGTTGTCCTGTGTTGCTTCAGGTATTAATCTACAACCAGTTTTCACAGATAGTTGTCTTGTCTTGTTTCAGGTATTAATCCAGAACCTGTTTATTTTGTTGGCCGTAGAGATAGTTGCCATGGCTTGTTTCAGGAATTAATCTCTGACCTTTTGTGAAATGGTTGTGGTATTTGCCAAAAGAGAATTTTTGTTGATTGCCTTTTCCTACAAGGAAGAGGGTTAGTTTCATGCAGATGTATGCATGGCTTGATGATGTTCTCAAAATAAATGAGATTATGCATTTATCATGTATGTAATATGATATATGAATGTGAAATATTTGTTGAAAAGTATCTTTGTCTCGAAAAATAAATCCTTGACAAATGCTGGTGAGCCTTGGGAAATGAAATCCCAAACTACTATTGGGGATGAAGAGTATGGTCCTCTTCAGACCTTGTTTTAGGATGTTTCCACTAGGGATTCCTGTTTTGTTGTTTGAGGAGAAATCCGCTGGAGAAGATTGGCCTTGGCTTGAGAAATCTTTGTGGAGAGTGTTGATTTCTTCTTGGGGAAAAGAGTTCAGGAGTTTTAGTTGTCTGTTGCTCTACTGGGGAGTTATACTCTTGATTGGAGAGAATGGAAGTTAACAACTTGTTGGGGATACAGAAGTTAACTGTTATCTGATCGGCTATCAGGCTTTGCAGCAACTCACTGGGAATAGTGGCAAACTCTACTGGGGGATCTGTAGTCTGTTTGGGAAATAAACCCTGTTGAAGAGGATATTAGATGAACTGCTGGGGAAGATATTCTTTAGGAAGAATTCCACAAGGCTTCCTTTTAAGAACAAATCAGATGGGGAGAGGACTTTCTGGAGATTGAAACTTTGGTTGGGGATTGCATGAATCCAACTTCGTAGGGATGCTTTTATGGAGATATCCATGAATTTGGCCTTGTGGGGTTTTGACCCTTATCTATGAAGATTATTTTGTGGGGATAACCTTATAGAGGTGGCTTTGGTGATTTTAACGGGGATTACCTTATGAAAGGGACTTTGTGGGGGGTTTGTCATTGTCCATAGTAGTAAGTGTTGTAGTTACTACCAGAAATTTTTTGCTTGATTGTACGTGCCCCTTTGATGGAATTCATGTTCAATGCCCCCAATGATTCGAATGGAGACCTGCCCCCGGCTATGAAAGATTTCTTGTAATCTTGACTTGACTTCCCCAAATGGGTTTGACAATAATCATTTTATGCCCCTTGATTATGGAAGATTTGTCATTGGAAGTGTTTTTCCATTTGAAGTGAATCTGTTTATTGAGAGAGTTTTTCGTTTACTGGATATTCATCGTGTGAATTTCTCCGTTGTCAAACAATTAGCTATATGCAAATAGCAGTATTAAAATAATGCAAAGTTTATGTTTTGTCTTGAAGTTTTAAAAATGAAGTTTTAACAAATAAAAGAGTTTTGTAAGAATATGAATTCAACTCAAGATTTACAGTAAGCCTTACAGGAGTCAGGATACCTTTTGTAACAGTATGCTTTCGAACCAACCCATGCTTCAATTAAGACTTTTAAAAGTTTGTAACGTGGCCTGGTTCATGGTTTAAGAAACAAAGGATAAGACTCAAAGTTTATTTGTACCCACCCGTTCTTCATGATATTCTCCAGTTCTATACTCAGTTAATTGTGCATTTGGATTCCAAATGAGTCTGGAATGACATTTTGGTGATGGTTTAGATACTGAAAGTTTATTCGTGAAGGCAATCATTTTTTGCAACAGTTTTCACATTTGTCAAGGATTTGTAGCGCCCTCTTTTTGATTTATTGTCCCTATTTTTTTTGCCTGACTATTTTGAGATTATAGTCAGCGAGATACCCCCGTTTTTTCTTGAGTCTCCTTCATAGGTTTTGACTCAGTGGGGTTTTCTTTTGAGAGACAATGACTGCCTATTTTACGAGGAACCATAGTCGACTTTTGATTCAAAAGGATGTTCTTGATGTCATTCGTTGTGTATGAAGTGAAAGCTTGCGACTGAACACGCTTTTGAATTAGATGAGAAACTACCTTGCCCCAGGTTTTGATTAAAGGTTTCAATTTGTGTGAAAAAAAAGAAAACTCATACTTCTTAGGCTCAAAGGGGTTGACTAGGGATTATCTTCCTTATAACTCTAGTGTTTAGGAATTTGAAACAAAGTCTGTACATCATCAGCAAGGTCTATCCAAAAGCATACTGTATGCGATTATGGTATTATTTTTGTCATCCTCCCTCTAAAGACTTGCAACTTGTAGTCGAGATTTGAATATCACAAAAAGGAGTAGAAATCACAATTTAAATATAGTGACAATGAATGAATTAATTCAAGACAAACATATGCAATGCATTAATGAGAATAAACCAAAGTCTGACATAAAGGTAAATATTTAAGCAGAAAAATAAATTACAACTGAAAATTCAAATGAACAAAAATTTCTCCGCCTAAACTTCGTCACTTCTGATGATGTGCCTTTGAGGGATGACAAAAAACTTAAGTTGACCATCTTGTGTGAATTCCAACGCCCATTCGTCGATCGGGTCTTGAATCTTGTTTTTCAATGTCCAACAGTGGTTAGTGTCGTGTCCAGGACTGTTGGAGTGGTAAGCACACCTTTCTTCATGATTGTAACGGGGAGAAGTAGTAAAGGGTTTTTGAGAAGGCTCTCTCAATGTGACGAGCTTGGCTTCCAACATATGATGCAATGCTTGAGCCAAGGGCATGTTGATCTCAATAAATTGTCTTCCTTGCTTACACCGACCACCTTGTCGTGGTTGGAGAGGTTGTTGTTGGGATCGTGATGTAGTAGCCATTTTGAAAAGTGTCTTCTCGACCAAACCAACTTCGTGTCTCATCGGAGGCTGATTTATGACTCGATCCCTAATTCTAGCTGTTTGTCCCATATGGTTGCATCCATCTTGATGAAGCTTGTTGATGAGGACTCTCATCTCTTCTTGTCCCCGAGCTAATTTTTGGATAAGAGCCATCTGACCTACCATCTGTCGTATCATCTGGATTTTCATGGTTGCCATTTTAGTTTGTAATTGTTCCAACTGGTCACCCCTGCCGTCCTTAGGATTCTTCTTGGTCATGATCTCAATGAGGAGTGCTTTGTTTTCTTCCTGCCCCTTGGATAGGTTTAGGAACAATTCTTAAAGTTGAGCATTTTGGGTCTGAAGATCTATGACAGTTTGTTCTAGAGTCATCTCTATTGAAATAAACAGTAAGCAGATGAGAAACATGTGTGGGAAAAACCTGTCATGATATGATGCATGATATGTGGATGTAACGTTTTCAAGGATCTCGCGGGGTAAACACAAGAAGATGTTAGAAGTTTAACTTTGATCACAACCTCTATTGGATAACTTCATATCGTTGGATGTCCTTCCACGATAATCAAGCTCACCATGTCAAGTGGGTCATAGCCCTTGACTCAAGTTATCGTGCTTTGGTCTTTGACGGCATTTGGTTAGAGGAAAATAAATCCTCTTTCCCCTTGACAGACGTTTGGTTCATCATGACCTTGCATCACAGACCCTTGAGATCCTTGAAATTGTTATTAAAAATGCTATGGTATGATGTCATGATGTTATGTACAAGTGAACAAAGCAAACAAGTCTTTATGTACAAATAATCATATACACACAAAGCAGACAAGTCCTTAGGTTGAGTCTTGGATGGAGTTTTATAGGTAAGTACCCTCTTGAAGTTTAGTTGGCTCAACCTGTCCTAGAAAGTAATCGGGTTCTAGGGGATCTCAATATCATTGATCTTTATTCATTGGGAATTGTTTCAGCGCAAGCCTCTTTATTAGAGACCGAAATATCTCAAAAGTCAGATCTCAATGAGTGTAGCATCGAGTATCAACCAACTTCGGACTGCAACAAAGCCGGCTATCTCACTACTTCCTAATGGCCAAGGTTTTCAATCAAAGGTTCTAAGTTCAGTTAGTGCTTCATGACACCACACAACAACACCGTATTCTCCTTGATACTCAAGGGCTACTGGTACCAACAAATGTGTCACACTAACGTAGTTATCGCTTCAACCATGTTGGTATACCCCGCATAGTCCCCACGATCTATTTCTACTTACCTAAAAGGTGCCCCAGATCCGGGTGTAGGATCAAAACAAAACCCAAACAAGGACAAAAAAAATGTAAAGCAAGCAAGTCAAACAAAGAAAGAATTATAAAGGTGATCTAGCTCTAAGGTAACCCTACTTTTAAGTTAATTCCCCAGTAGAGTCTCCAGTTCTATGGTACGGTGGGAGAACTGACTTGGGTGTTTTGCGTTTGATCACAATTATTAGGGATAGCAAGAGTCGCCACTGACTTTTATTTTATCCAATAAAGGAAAGGGTGAAAAGAACAGGAAACACCTTTGAGATATTTTCTTGAGTTCGGGGGGTAGGTTATGAAAAGGGAAGGTGTTAGTACCCTTTTCATCTGTAGTTATCTATGGGCTCTTAGTTTTTTGCTAGATCATTTGAAAAATGCTTTTTTTGAAAGTGTGCTTTGTGATGTAAGTTTAAAAATATTTTGAAAATGCCTTTGTTGCGACAAACTTTGTAATGATTCTCGTCTCTATAAGAATGCGTACAAAGTATTGGTTTTGAAAATAGTTCAAAGAGATGTTTATTTTTGAAGATGTTTTGAAAGTGTAAGTGTGGAAATGGTTTTAGATTGTGAGCAAGCAACTACGAGCGTCCTACCTACTCAAAAGGTCTTTATTATTTTCATCCTCCTTTAGATGTTGCTATCTTACCCTTGATTTGGAAAGAAGCCCCATCATTGGATATGAAGGGAAGGGAATGGGTCAATCATATAGTCATAGAAGGCAACTTATGAGACGTTTTGGCAATTTTCACAAGGGACTAAATCGTTTACCGGAGGTAACATCGAGGGACATCAAGGGACTACGATTTTTTTTATCGAGGGTCTTTGCTAAAACGCTCATATTTGAGGGAATTGACTATTTTTCGAGGCAAAAAGCGAGGTTACCCTAGAGGTGCACGTGTGCAAGTGTATTGTATTTCATGCTTGGTTTAATCTTGAATTAGGGTTGTCTATTTGTTGATTTTAAATCTTGCCATGCACATCCTAATTACTAGCATTTTATATAAAAAGTGGTAAATTGTGGAAATTAAAATCCTAAGCTATTACATCACTTTAGGGGGTGGGGGATACAAATGTACAAATGGGGGTGGAAAGCAATAAAAGTACTAATTATTACAACCATATTGAATATCAATGAAAGAAAATATATAGAAAAACCAAAAACAGCGCAAAAGAGAGAAAAATAAATCTTTCAACAACATGTGTCGAAGCATGCTTATATGCGTCGAACTTGTCATTCTTTCTACCCTGTAATGCCAAATCAAATCAGTGTGAATCGAAGCATAATGTTATGTGTCGAATCACACACCCTTCGATTCGCACACCCTTCGATTCACACACCCTTCGATTCATACACCCTTTTTCCTTTCTGTTGTTGCCTGTAAAACAGTTTGTGTCGAAGCCTAAGGCTTTGTGTCGAACCATGCTATAATTCTTTCACTCTAACGTCATTTTTATGTCTCTACAGGTTAGTTCTTAACATATAATTGACAAGAAAATAAGACAAGAAAATGGTTAGCTTCAAATTAAATGGTGATTGCATGTTATCTTTGAAGATGAATCATCAATGATGCTTGAAACAGAAGGTTTAAAGTCAAGAAGACTTACCTTGAAGCTGGAATGTGATTCGAACTTGAGTTGCTGCATTGAATGCTCTTGGGTTTGAAAGAGGTGTTGTGTTTGTGGTTTCAAAAGAAAAGAACAAAGATGTTGTATTTTTTTGATTCTAGATTTAAGAGTTCCCTAAGGTTTCAACCTTAGCATTCTCTCCTCTATCTTTTTCCCTCTTCTCCTTTTTTCTTCTCCAAAAGCCCCCTTTAGATGTTGTGGAAACAACTTATTTATAGAAGAGTTTTGCGGGGGTTTTGGGGGGAAAGCAAATAAAATTTGAACAATTTGAGTATGTTCTTTTCATAGCTTTCAAGGTGCATTTCTTATATGCTAGTTTGGTGCAAATATGAGACTGGTTTAGGAGCAGAATAGCAGGACTATTTTACAGCAGTTTTAGAGTGTTGTGGCAGCTTGGTGTAGGGCTGTTTCATAGCAGTGCAACATATTGCTTTTGACATGGTTTCAGGCTGTTATATGGACAGTACAACAAACTTGGGCTTGGTAGCATATAGGACTTTGTTCAGCAAGCATCTTGAATACTTCACCCTTTCATTTTGATCACATAGATCCACAAACCTCTGACCAAACTTATCAACAGACCAAACAATATTGTTTCCAACAATTGTGTGTTCTTCAAATGGAACACCAATTGCATCTTCTTCGAATCCATTAATTATATGTTCTTCAAATAGACCACCAATTGTATGTTCTTCGAATGGACCACATTCATCTGAACCTTCGACCAGACTCAACAACAGATAAAACAATGTTTCCACCAAATTTGTGTCCTTCAAATGGACCAACAGTTGTATGTTATTCGAATCTACCAACGTAGGTTCTTCGAATGGGCCACCAAGTGTATGTTCTTCGAATGGACCATATGTACCACTTACTTTGTCCTTTCGTTTCGATCACATAGATCCATAACATTCGACCAAAATTATCAACAGACGAAACAATATTTGTTTCCTGCAATCACATGTCCTTCGAATGGACCATATTTATCTGTGTAATACGGTGAGAGAACTGGCTTGGGATGTTTTGCGTTTAATCGCAAATGTTGCGGTTAGCAAGAGTCGCCACCGAATTTTCTTTTATCCAAAAGGAAATATGGAAAAGAATAGGAAAGACCTTTGAGATTAATTCTCGAGTTCGGGGGGTAGATTATAAACTAGGAAGGTGTTAACACCCTTTTCATCCATAGTTATCTATGAACTCTTAGTTGCTTGCTAGATCACTTGTTTTGTTTGAAAATGTACTTTGTGGTGGTTTTTGAAAGTATTTTGAAAAGGCGCATTCGTTTAGGCAAACTTTGTAATGGTTCTTGTTCGTAAGAACGTATACAAAGTGTTGGACTTTTGAAAATACTTTAAGTTTTGAAAGTTTATTTTTTTGAAAGTGTTTGGTGTATGTTTTGAAAATGAGCAAGGATGTTTATTTTGAAAGTGAGCTAGAAACTAGGAACAATCTACCTACTCAAAAGTCTTTTGTTCATTTCTTCCTTTCCTTTGATATTTCTATCTTACCATTGATTGGTAAGAAGCCTTATCTTTGGATGTAAAGGGACGGGCCTGGGTCATCGTATAGTCATGATAGCAATGTTGTGAGATATCTTAGCATTTCTCTTTGAGGGACTAAGATTATTTGAAAGGCAACATTCGTAGCGTCATCGAGGGACTATGATCTTGTATTTTTGATTATTTTTGCTAAGATATTCCACATGCATAACATGACCATTTTTATAAGGCAACAAGTGGAATTACCCTAAGGGTGCATGTGTGAATAGTGTGTTTGATTTGCATGCATTTAATCTTGCATTAGGGTTATCTACTCGTTGATTTTCATCTTTTCATACAAACCCAAATTACTAGCATTCATATGAAAGCGATAAATTGCGGAAAGTAAAATTACTACGCTATTACATCATTAGGGGGATAGGATATATAAACTTACAAATGAGGATTGAAAGAATTTAAACCTAATTATCTATTACAACCATATTGAATAATGAATAATGTACAAGAAATGAAAATATAATATACAAGGATATAAATGGAAAAGAAAAGGATTTTCATTTGGATTTTTGAGGAAAGGGTTTTAACTTAATTATCTAAAAGAAAGTGATTAATTAGAAATTAACCTAAACTAATTAAGAAAAAGAAAATAAGTTAGAAAGCATTTTTTAGGGTTTTTTAGGAAAAAGGTTTTTAGTTTAATAAAAATAATATGGAAATTAATTAATTAAAAGAAACCTAAGTTCTAAGTTAATTTTAAATAAAAAGAAAATAAATAAACCTAAATATAATTATTTAATCTATTAAGAAAAAGAATTAAATTTGTTTAAGAAAATATTTTTGTCTTTTGTTTTATAAAGAAAATAAAAATATAAGTATGTAAATAATAAATAAAAATAAATTTTGGATTTTTATTAATAAAAATAATAATAATAATAATAAAAATAATAAATAAAAATAAAATAAATTAAAATATAAAAATAAAAGTCAGGGGGGTTTGAAATTGGATTTGGGAGTTTGTTAGAAAAACAATTTTTGAAACCTGGCCCAAATGGTATTTTTTGGTAATCAGAAAAAAATTAAAATAAAAAGGGTTGGGCCTGTGTTGTGCAGTGAAGTGAGGGTGTGTCTCAGTAAAATATTATATCTAACGGCCTTCGGCCTAAGCGCTGGTTGTGCAAGAAATGAGAAAAATGTTGAAAAAAAATAAAAGGCAGCGCTGAGACTTGAACCCATGACCTTGACCATAAACGCGCGCTGCCTTTACCACTGGGGTGACTTTACATCCGTTAATATAACTGAAAAAATTAATACATAATACAAAATAAGTTCCAGAAATGAACTTCATCTTCAACCTCCAGCCATGGTTCCTGTAACTCACTCATTTATCATCCATTCACAAAACTTCAACCATCAAACTTGTTAGAAATTTCATCACGATTCTGAATATGTAAACAACTTAAGCTAATTCTCAAAGATGAGCATGAATTTCTAAAAGTACCAAATTCTGAGCTAACTTTTTTCAGAGATTCAAACATAAAATTCTCTAAGCTCAGGCAATATAAATAAAAACTATGGACATGTACAACTTCAGGGCAATGATATCTACATTTTTATTTCATAATGTATGCACAAAAGATGCTTGTATGAAGAGATAGAAGTTTGAAAAGTTACCTCTTGCATCTGGATTCGTGTATGGAGTTTGAGCAACCTTTGAGATGGCCCAATAATTTATTTAGCTTGCCTGGACCTCCTTGAGTGTATTCCAACTCCTACTTTCTTTTGAGGATGGCTGAAACTCCAACCTCAAGTCAAGTTGCAAGCTTCAGTTTTGAAAATGGTGGATGGTGATGGAGGGTTTACAGTCAGGAAACATGGGCCTAAATCACTTTGATATGATGTATAGAAAGTTTATGGATGATTAGATTTCAAAACGCACGAGTGAAAATGGAGATGATGAGTTTTGGCTCAAAATTGTCAAGTTTGGGAAGATTCAAGGAAACATGGTGTTTGGGAAGTCTTGGGAGGGCTTGAAACCGTGTCTTTTCTTGAAAATAACTTGTATAGTTATAAGAAACAACTTAGAGGACTTGAGGTTGACTGATCTATGGGATATAGGGTTATGGCTATGTTACTTGATTTTGAAGAAAAGTGGAAAACATGGTTTCAAGGCATAGTACAAGCATGGTCTGAGTTTATGGGAGGCTCTAGACATGTTAATTTTATCTTTGACATTGCTTGTACTCAGATGAAACAAGTTGGGAGCTCTATGCATTGACTTTTGCAATAAAGCTTGCTTTTCTGAAATGGAAGTGTTACCTTTGTGCCATTAATGGAATAACCATTTGGACAATGCCTCAAATGCTTGGATCAAAGCTTTAACAGTTGTGCAAACATTTAATTATGGAGTGAAAGGCAAGTTATAAACCTTCAAAGTGGGATTTGTACAACATGTTTAAAGATTGAATAAAGTGTTCTTCACAAATTTTCCTTGCAAAACAAGAATGAAACCCTGACTTCATAGTTTCAATTCTCTTAGCACAAACATGAGCTGAATGAGTTCTTGGACATTTTGGAAATCTTGAAACATCCCCTACAACCTTCATGTTGGACATTTTTGAAAATTCAATTTGGAACTAGGTGAAAAATTTCCATGAAGTTAGGTCAAAATCCTGCCTAACTAGGGCAAAATTTCACTAAGTCTTTTTAGTTTCATGGACATGTCTTAAAAAATTCATAACTTGAAATCCATGCATTTCTTGGAAAAGTTCTTCCCTACAATGTTTTAGATATCATTGAGATCTACAACTTTCATGTTGGAAGTTTCTCTTGAATCACCTTGCATCATGGTGGGAATTTGGCACAAAGTTGTGAAAACATGTGAACTTTCCAATACTTAGAAAAAATTCTAAGTCTTGGAACTTTGACTTTTCAAGGATGAATTTTGACTTTTTAATTTCTTGTTGAACAAGTTTCATATTTTGGCATGTCTTGATGAATTGTAATCTTTGGAACTTGATTTTGATCAAAAAGTCATAGTTTGACTTTTCAGTGCATAATTGACTTTTCATCAGTTGACCGAAATTCATCTGTCAATCAATTGATCTTGAGAAAATTTTTGAGCCATGCCATTAGGTGAAAATTATGTATTTGAATCCTTGAGATCATGTCTTAAACCAATAAGTCATTGGTTAGGTCAAAAGTCAAAATTTTCACCTTCTCAGCTCAAACCCTAATTTTGACCATTTTGCCCTTTTGATGATCTGATCAAATTTCTTGGGAAATTGTGATCCAAACTTGATCAATTTACATATATGAGTTCGTGATGTTGATATGGATAAAAAATTATGAAGTTTGACTGTAAATTGACCATATTTGACTTTTTCCCCAATACAATTGATTTTTAGGTCAACTGATCAATTGACTGAGTAAAATTGTGATCCAAGACTTGAAACTTGACATGATCAATATTGAGGGTCCAAAATGATTCATTAAAATCAATTGAGGCTTATAAATTTCAATTGTCCTTATACAAACTCAAACCCTAATTTGAGTCATCAGTGTTTTGAGGAGGTGTCTTGAGTTGATCAAAATTTGTGTAGTCTTGAATCAATGGAGACCTTGTGAGAGATTTCTTGAGAAATGAGAGGGAAAATTTTGGGGTACAATAGCTTCCCATGTTCAATATTCTTAAACCTGAAGAGATAGATTGGCGGATCCGCCATTCGTGACTTGAAGGTGGAAGATGATTGAACACTAGAGTGCCCAGAAATTTGCACTCGAAGATGTATTGGGAATGGGCTTATAGATGCCATTTGGAGGAATGATGGTAAATACTGGAAGAAGTATCAACACAAATCTTTGGTCGATTTATACTAAAATTTGATGTTTTACCTGTGGGAAAAAGGGTTAGTTAAATGAAGATGTATGCATGACGTTCTCAAGATGAATGAGATTGTGCTAAATGCATTTTGTATGTATATGCTATGATGTATGAATGTGGGATGCATATTCGTCTGGGAAAATAAATCCCTGACTACTACTGAGGAGTTGTGGGAAGCTGAATCCCAGATTACTATTGGGGATGAAGAATATACATATCTTCAAACTTTGTTGAAAGGATGCTTCGGTAGGGGATTATCTCCTGCATGTTAGCTGTTATCTGGTCGGATCCAGGCTTCACAATAAATTGCTGAGGATGAGGAAGTCAACTGCTATCTGGTTGGATCCAGGCTTCACGGTAAATTACTAGGGAAGAATAAATTAACTGTTATCTGGTCGGATTATAGGATTCACAGAAGATTTCTTGAAATTGAATTATTATCTGATCGGATCCAGGCTTCACAGATTTCTTGAAGGGGTAACTACTATCTGGTCGGGTCCAAGCTTCATAGTTTTTGAAAATTTATACTATTATCTGGTCGGGTCCAGGCTTCATAGTGTCTCACTGGGGATTGTAGCTAGTTGTTATCTGGTCGGACTCTAGGCTTCATAATAACTTGCTTGAATAGATGAATTTGAAATGATATCTAGTCGGGTCCAAGCTTTACAGTAACTTTCTTGGAACTTAGTTGTTATCTGGTCGGGTTCCAGGTTTTACAACAAACTTTTGAGGGGAATTTCTATCTGGTCGGATCTAGGCTTCACAATAATTTGTTTGAAAAGATGAAGTTGAAAACTGATATCTGGTCGAATCCAGGCTTCACAGTAACTCGCTGGGGTAGAGGCAAACTCTACCAAGGAAAAGAAGTTAAACCCTAGTCTGGTTGAGTCTAGGTTCTTCAATATCTCAAAGAGTTAAACTATTATCTGGTCGGGTCCAGGTTTCCTAGTATTTGAAAGTTGTACTATTTATCTGGTCGGGTCCAGTCTTCATAGTATTTGAAAGGTTACACTATTACCTGGCCAGGTCCAGGCTTCATAGTGACTTGATAAGTTACACTATTATCTGGTCGGGTCCATGCTTCATAATATCTTGAACGAATGAAGTTGACTGCTATCTGGTCGGATCCAAGCTTCACAACAACTTTTGGAGATATCAAAGGCTTTGTTGTCGAATTCCACGGGGATTAGGGGTTGTTGCCCTCTGATTTGTAATAGTCTAAACGACAAACTCAAGCTGGAGAGGATAGACTATGCCGGTGAATTTTGTTGTTCGTTGTTTGTTGGGGAAATAAACCCTTTTGGGGAAATAAACCCTGTCTATGAGTACTTGATGAACTGCTGACGAGGTGAGTTCTTTGAGGAAGAGATCCGTAAGGCTTATTATTTTAGGACCAACTTAGCTGGAGAGAGATATGTCAAGAGATTGAGACTCTGGCAGGAGATCAACCTATGCAATAGAGACTTTGTGGGAAACTCTGTTGAGGAATGGTTTATTGTAACCGTTCTTGTGGGGATAATGCTAATGAAATAACTCAGGGGGATATTCAAATTGAATTAAAGATATGCTTGTTATTGCTTAGCAGGACACATGTTGTTGTACCCCAAAATTTGCCCTCTTATTTATCAAGACTTTTCTCACAAGATTTTCTTTGACTCAAGACTGGATTATGGTTTGGTCAGCTCAAGACATCTCATCATGCACTGATGACCCAGAATTAGGGTTTGAGGTTGCACAAGGATTTTTGGACTATCAATGCTTCCTATGACTTTCAAACATCATTATGGACCCCTAAGATTACTCATGACAAGTTTCAAGCTTTGAACCACATTTTTGATCAGTCAATTGGACAATTGACCTAAAAATCAGTAGTATTGGGGAAAAGTAAACCATGGCCAATTTACAGTCAAAATCCATAATTTTTGATCCACATCAACATTCTAGACTCATATGTATCATTTGATCAAGTTTGGATCATAATTCCTCAAGAAATTTGATCAAATCATCAAAAGGGCAAAATGGTCAAAATTAGGTTTTTTGACTAAGGAAGGGCATTTTCTGATCTTTGACCTAGCAAATGACCAATTGAGTTAAATAATGATTTCAAGGTTTCATTTGTATCATCTTGACCTAATTACATGGCTTAAAAACATTTCAATTTCATTGATAGACAGATGAAATTTGCAGTCAACTGATCAAAAGTCAACTGTATACTGAAAAGTCAAACTTTGACTTTTTGGTCAAAATCAAGTACCAAGGGTCACAATTCATCAAGACATGTCAAAATGTGAATCTTGTTCATCAACAAATCAAGGATTGAAGATTAGGGTTTAAAATTGAAAATTTTCTTAACTTAGAAATTTTTCTAAGTATAGAAAATTTCTTATTTTTTCTCAACTTTAGGCCACTTTTTCACCATGATACAAGATGATTCAAAGGAAGTTCCCAACATGAAAGTTATAGGCCTCCATGAAATCTACAACTTTGCTTCACACATTTTTCCATAAAGATGCTTATATCTCAAGATATAAATTTATGAATACATGCTCATGAACTAAATAACTTAGTGAATTTTTTGCCCTAATTTAGGCAGGTTTTGGACCCAACTTCATGGCAATTTTTCACCTAGTTCCAAGAGAGATCTTGAAATGCATTTCAAATATGAGTTATAGAGAATATTGCAAGCTTTCCAAAATTTCCCAGAACTCCTCAAGGTCATTTTTGAGTAGGGAGAATCGAAGAGATGAAGTTGGAAATTTCTCACTTTTAATTCAAGCCATTTCATGAAGAACAAAGTTCTAATCAGTACCTATGCTGCCTAATCCATGCTTTACAGGTCCCAATCTTGTTTCTTACTCCATAATTTAATGCTTACTCAGTTGACAAAGCTTTAATCCAAGACTTAGAGCCATTACCTAAATTGTAATTCCATAAATGGCATAAAGTGGCCATTGCCATTTTGGAAAACTCCACTTTTGCAAACTTTACAAATCTTGAGCATTGAACCTGTCCCCTTTGCACATACAAGTCCACATACCTAAGGCAACTTTTATAGAACTCACACCAACCCTAAATAAGCCAGTACAAGCAGGTAAGGCCTTGTCCCTTCACTTTGCTTCAAAAGCAAGAAAGTGTGCCAAAAGCCTTTAAATCACAAACCTGTGGAAGAGCTGACTTAAGACCTTCTCTATTCTAATATACAAAAACAATACAACAGAAGACACGATTGATAGAGGCCTGAAACACTCCCAAACTCCAGAACATCAAAAAACTGTCCAAACTTGCAGTTTTTACATAAGCATAGCAATCCCTCATTTGGCTCGTGCGTTTCAAGTCTTAACCATCAAAACACTTTACCTACTTAATATCTAACTGATCCAGATCCTCATCCCTGTACTGTAACCCCTTCTCCATAATCTTCCATTTTTGTTTTCAAAGCTTGTAGGTTAACTTGGATAGAGAGTTTTAGACACTTTCAAAGCAAGGCAAGGGTTGGATCACACTCAGGGAGGTTCAAGCATGCTCAAGCAATCATCAGGCATTCATAAAACTCACTCCAATTCCATCCATGATTTCAACTAAAAGAGGTAAAAATATTAACTTATATCTCTTCATACATGCATCCATTGGCCATGATCTGTAAATAAATAATGTAGACCTCATTGCTACGAAGCTGTACATGTATATATCTTGCATTTATTTGGCCTGAGTTGAGAGAATTTTGAAGTTCAAATTCCTGTAAAAATTAGGTTTAGATTTAGGGCTTTTAAAATTCATCTTGATCTTTGATTGTTAGCTTACATGATTTATATGGTTAGAATCGTGAGACAAAATGCCACAACATTCATGATATGAGTTTTTATTTTCATGGTGAAATGAGAAAGTTACAGAGCATCTGGCTGGCTAGAGGAAGAAGATGAAGTACATGGAAAGGGCTTTGTTTGTGTTATGTTATTTTTGTTTCACATTAATCAACGAATGTATAGCCACCCCAGTGGCAAGGTAGCGCGCTGGTGAGACCCATGTCCTGGATCCGAACCTTGGTGCTACCTTTTATTTTTTCCATATTTTTTCCTTCTTCATTTTTGGTTGTTTTTGCAGGATTGGGCTTATTCTTTGGGCCTAGCGTTTTTTACTAATACACTGCTTCCATTTTTCCTACAGCACCCCTGGCCCATTATTTTTATATATTTTTATTTACTTATTTTTGTTTCCATTTTTGTTTGTTAAATATTTTTCTTTAATACATAAAATCTTAAAAAATACAAATAGGATAATATTGTATTTTATTTTATTTTATTTTATTTTACACATAAAAAATATATTTTATTTTCAATATACTCTAATTATTTTTCTCAATAAACTTGTAAACATAAATAAAATAGGTTTAGTTTAATTTATTTTATTTCATATTTGTAAATATTCATTTTAACATGTAAAAACTAAATACTTCCTTACAAATAATATTTATTATTTTTAATATAAAATACACAATAATAATATATATAAGAACCTTATCTTCTTTCAAATAGAAATTAGGGTTAAACCTTTCTTTTAAGAATTAATTTCTTTTCCTTATATTTTTAGGTTTCAGTTAAATTTTCTTTTCACACAAAAAATAGAACAAAATCTTTTTTCTTGTATGTACATAATATTGCATTTTTTTAAATATTGTATTTTGTTTGTTCTAATATTCGTACAAATTCGATTTGGTTGTAATAACTTATTTAGATTTACATACTTGCAAATCCCCATTCAAATTTGTATTCCCCCCTCCCATAAATTGTTGTAATAGCTTAGTAATCTTTACATCACGCAATTTACCGCTTTACATGCCATGATTAGTAATTAGGGTTTGTATGATAAGATCTAAACAAAGCAAATAGAAAACCCTAATACAAGAAAAAATCAAAGCATGAAAATAACACACTAACACACAATCACCCTTAGGGTTTCTCCACTTGGTTGCCTTATATAAAGATAGCCATATTACGCATGTGAAATATCTTGGCAAAACAAACAAATATAAGATATTAGTCCCTCGATGACGCTATTCAAGGCTGCCTTATAAAATGATCTTAGTCCCTCAAAAATGCTAAGATACTTTGAAAACATTGCTAATCATGGTTATACGATGACCCACGCCCGTCCCGTTTACATCCAAAGACAGGGTTGCTTATCAAATCAATGGTAAGACAACAATGTCAAAGGAATAGAAAATGCATAATAAAGACATTTTGAGTAGGTAGATTACTTCTAGTTACTTGCTCTATTTCCAAACAACTATCCTTGATATTTTCAAAAAAACAAACACACACATTTCAAAAACATCTTACAAACATTGAAATTTTTTTCAAAAGACAAACATCTTTGTATACATTCTTACGAACGAGAATCATTACAAAGATTTCCTAAACAAATGGCCTCTTTTACAAAATACTTTCAAAAACCACACAAAGCATAATTTCAAAATAAAAGCAAGTGATCTAGCAAGTAACTAAGAGCCCATGGAAAACCATGGATGAAATGGGTGCTAATACCTTCCCTCTTCATAATCTACCCCCCGAACTCAAAAAACAATCTCAAAGGTCTTTCCTGTGCTTTTTCACCTTTCCTTTTGGATAAAAGAAAAGTCGGGGGCGACTCTTACTAACCACAACATTTGCGATAAAACACAAAACCCTAAAGTCAGTTCTTCCACCGTATCACAGAACTGGCGACTCTGCTGGGGAATATTGTAAAAGTGGGGTTACCTTAGGGCTAGATCAAATTTATTTACTTACATTTGTTTGACTTGTTTGCTTTACATTATGGTTCTTTGTTTGGGTTTAAATCTTCCACCTGGATTTTGGGAAACATTATAGGTAAATAGCAATACGTTGTGGAAACTGTACGGGGTATACCGACATGGTCTAAGCAATAGCTATGTTAGTGTTACATATATGTGGGTACCGGTAGCCTTTGAGTCAATCAAAGAGAATACGGGACCGCTGAGTGATGTCATGAAGCACTAATGAACTTCTAGAACCCTTTACTTGACCAACTTGGCCTTTAGGATGTAGTGAGATGAAACAATGACCAAGGAAACAATGAAAGAGGCTTGAGATGAAACAATGACCAAGGAAACAATCCGGTGATATTGAGCTCCTTAGAACGATACTACTATTACTAGGACAGGTTTAAGCCAACTAAACTTCAAGAGGGTACTTACCTATAAAACCCCATGCAAGCCTAAACTAAGAACTTGTTTGTTTTTCTTGTATATGCATACCTGTACATAACATCATGGACATCATGAGCATCATATATATCTACTAACCATTTCAAGGATTTTGGAGATTCATCTTTGTTCTTGTTTTGTAGGATATGGATTCACTTCGCAGGAAAACTATCCAAATCAACCTTGTAAGAATTCCTCCATAACTCAAGGAGCTAGCTTCAAGGATCCCTGAGAACTCTCCATTCACCGAGAGGCATGGTCGTCTACTCAACTTGGTCACCTCCAACACAGAGGAGGATATGATGAAGGTACTCTTCCAGTTCTTTGATCCTTTGCACCATTGCTTCACATTTCCCGACTATCAGCTTGTGCCCACTTTGGAGGAATTCTCTCAACTCTTGAGGATTCCCATTCTCAATAAACTACCTTTCAACGGTACTGAAAGAGACCCGAAGCCAGAAGAGATAGCTCAAGTTATGCACTTGCACTCATCTGATGTCACAACTCATTGGGAAACTAGAAGTGGTGTCAAAGGCTTCTTAGCAAAGTTTCTGTTTGAGAAAGCCCAAAGCTGTTGGAATTCCCTAGACTTGAAAGCTTTTGAGGAAATTGTGGCTCTTCTCATCTATGGGATGTTTTTGTTTCCCAATCCTGACCAACTCATAGATGTGAGCACCGTCAGAATTTATTGTCACGCAATCCGGTGCCTACATTACTAGGGGATATCCTGCATTCTTTTCACACTCGTACAATGAGGAAAAGAGGTGTCCTTATGTGTTGCAATCCTCTCCTAGCAAGATGGTTTATTTCTCATCTTCCCCAATCAGTCTTAAAGAATGAGCAAGGGCTAAGGTGGTCACAAAGGTTAATGACGCTCAAACATTCAGATATTCATTGGTGCTCTCGATCCAAAGAGAATGTTATCATTGTTGACCGTTGTGGGGAATTCCCTAATGTTCCTTTACTTGGAATTAGGGGAGGAATTACCTACAACCCATGCTTATCTCTAAGACAGTTTGGTTATGCCCGAAGGGATGGCCCACATGAGATGCTGATTCAAGGCTTGGTATTCGACTACGAAAACGACGATCAAGGTCTTCGCCAGAGATTCATCCGAGCATGGAGGATGCTAAACAAGGTGGATAGCAAGACTTTGGGACACAATAATTCCATCCCTCTTGAGCCTTACCTCAAGTGGGTATGAACCCGTTCTCAAAGTCTTATGATGCCTTATCCTTCCATTCTCCCTGTGATCAATGAGCCTGTTAAGGAAGGAGACATTCCATACACTATCCTACATCCTAACATGCCCACATCTCTTGAAGACCTACAAAGGGATTGGATACAGCTCAAAGGATAGCGAGATACTTTCAAAGCCCAATTCTACGCAAGCGAGAAGAAGGTTTTGGAACTCACTAGGCTACTTCATGAGGAGCATACTCTAAATGCCTACATTGCACCAAAGAGGATGCTCACTACTTTTTTATCTTAGAGTTTTGTATTATTTAGCCCAAGGGGCATTGATGTACTCAAACTCTATCTTATTAATATAACATGTGTTTTTCTTTTTGTCTAAAACGAACTTAAAATCTTTTAAAATCCTTGAAAACATTGCATGTGTACATATCATTCATCATAACATAAACATGTCTTTTGCAACGAGTTCCCTCATCTCTCTACTGTTTATTTCAGTAAGATGGATCTCGAACAGACAGTCAAAGATCTTTAAGTTCAAAACATGCAATTTCAACAGTTACTCACAACCCTGGCCAAAGGGCAAGAGGAGTTGAAGACTCTGTTGGCCAAAGAGAAAAAGAAGAAAGAGAAGAAACCAACTGGTGTTGTAATCATGGGGAGAAGGTTTCAAGGACAAACTAGAAGAACCTTGAATTTCGCAGCAACATCTGATGAAGGAGAAGGAAAAGGAAAGGAAACAACGGTTCCGTCAGAATCCGAAGAGGAGGAAGAAGAGGAAGACTACTCTGAGGAACAGTATCCTCTAGCAGATGATAAGTACAGACATCTTTATGAGCGTTTGAACGCTATGGAAATACATAGGGTTCCAGGTCTAGACTTTGAAGAATTGGGACTGGTGTTGGGAATTGTGATCCCACCAAAGTTCAAAGTGTCGTTGTTTGCAAAGTATGATGGAGTGTCATGTCCTAAGATGCACCTCCAATCATATGTGAGAAAGATTCAGCCACACTCCGCTGATAAAGACCTGTGGGTCCATTTTTTCCAAGATAGCCTATCTGGAACATAACTCGATTTGTTTTACCAATTGGAAAGGGCCTACGTCCACAACTGGGAGGATCTTGCCGCAGCTTTCTATATGCAATACCGGTATAATGCTGATTTGGCGCTTACCCGTACTCAACTTCAGAGTATGGCTATGGTTTCAAATGAGGGTTTCAAGTATTACGCACAGAAATGGAGAGATCTAGTTGGGAGGGTACAACCCCCTTTGTCTGAAAGGGAGTTATTGGATATGTTCTTAGGCACTCTATCAGGCCCTTTCTTCAACCATTTGATTGGGAGCTCATCTGCTGAATTTACTGAGTTAATACTAACGGAGAGAGCGTGGAAGCTGGCATAAAAAGTGGAAAGATTCAGAAGGATTCATCTGCCTCTACAGCTGTGAGAAAGCCTTTCACTGGAAAGAAGGAAGTATCTGCTGTTTACCCATAAAGGAACCGAGGGAGAGCTGAACGCCGACCAATGGTAGGAGCCGTTATGATCCCAAAGCCTACATCTGACCAACCAAGAAATAACCAACCGAGGGTGGAAAGGCCAGTCCGGAAATTCACCAGAATCAATATGACTCTAGCCCAGGTTTTACCACATCTTCTGAAATCTAATTTGACAACTCTGAAGGAAGCTCCAAAGAACCCCAACACTGCGTCCCCTCATTATCACCTAAATGCCAGATGCACATATCATTCCGAAAGTCCATGTCATGACACTAACAATTGTTGGGCCCTGAAAAACAAGATTCAAGACCTTATAGATGCAAAAGAGATTGAGTTTGATGCACCCGAGATGCCAAACGTCATTTTCGCTCCTATGCCTAAGCATGGTCACAACACCAATGCTATCGAAGAGGATTTGTTTGTAACCACAGTTGATAAACTCTTGATTCCACTCCTAATCATTAAGATAAACTTATTGAAAGCTGATATATTCCTGGGTTGTAATGAAGACTGTCATCTTAGCTTATCCTCACCAACTGTTTGCCCTTTGTTGAAGACATGCATTCAACACTTGATAGACAACCAAGAGATTCTGTTTGAAAGTGCTCATGTTGCACCTGTTCCTGTTGAAGACGTTTCAATCATAACCATCTCCACCAATCCTTCCAGGGCCCCCAAAAGACCCATTAGGATTACATCGGTTCCAAAAACTACTCCTCTTATAATCACAATGCCCGGGCCAGTACCGTATGAATCAGACAAAACTGTGCCGTGGAATTATGGTGGAGACATCTACTACCATGGTGTCAAACAAGATGGGCTAGCCACCGAAGAAATGAGCTCCAAAGAAGAAGAATCTGACATTATCAATATTGCCGGAACCAGTAAGATTACCCGTAGTGGTAGAATCTTCTCTCCAGAAATTTCCCCTCCAAAGGCAGTTTTTGGACCCGTAGTTATTCCAAAGGTTACCTCCGTACCAATAATCATATCTGCAAGTGCTCCTAATGACAAAGATGACACAACCCCTGCTGTTATCCCTACCAACACTCCTACTACTGAAATCCAAGGAAAAAGCATTCAAGAAGAGCCTGTTCGGACGAAGGCTCAACCACTGATTATCCCCGAAGCCTCCAAGAAGGAAATGGAGGAGATCTTAAGAATAATAAAGAAGAGCGACTACGACGTAGTTGAACAGTTGGGGAAAACTCCCTCCAAAATTTCCATGCTGGCATTGTTTCTGTGCTCCGAGGCACATGCGAAAGCTCTGGTGAAGTTTCTAAAGACAACCCATGTGCCCCAAGAGACGTCGGCTGACCAATTTCAAGATTGTGTGGCCAGTTTGACAGTTGATAATGGCCTGGGTTTATCTGATGCTAATCTGACACCAAGGGGAAGAAAGCACAATGAGGAATTGCATGTCCCTGTGGAATATAGAGGAACAACTCTGGCCCATGTCTTGGTGGACACCGACTCACCTTTGAATGTTTTACCGAAGAAAGCTCTCGACAGATTGGACTGCGAAGGACTGACGTTGAAACCCAGTAACATAATTGTAAGAGCGTTTGATGGCTCAAACAGGATGGTCCACGGGGAAGTGGACATCCCCATAAAGGTTGAGACTCAGACTTTCAACTCAACTTTCTATGTAATAGACATCTGCCCCTCTTACTCCTGTCTTCTAGGACGGTCGTGGATCCATAATTCCAGTGCTATCACCTCTACACTACACCAGATGCTGAAATACCCGGTCCATGGAAAGATTATCACTGTCCACAGAGAGGAAGAATATATGATTAGCCACCTCAATTCCGTCCGGTATGTAGAATTGGACGGTGAGTTCATCGAAACTCCTTTTCAACATTTCGAAGAAGTCTCTTAAGAGGTAGCAGTAACCAAGACGGTGTCCCAGATTCCTAAGATCACAAGACCTCCACTCTGGTTGTCATCTCTAGAGGACGCCAAGGAAGTAGTAGAAGAGGGTGGATGCACCATCTGGGGGAAACTTCCGGACATTCCGTATAAATCTGACAAGTTCGGCTTAGGGTTTACTTCAAATGCTCAGAAGGCTATGCGTCATGCCCGTGCTGGAGGTCCACCCTTGAAGATTAGAAACCGAGAGGTCAATGCAGTGGAAGATGGTGAAGAGGATTGCAGCTTGGAAAATTGGATATTTCCCACTGTCAATAGAGGACTCCGCAATTGGGAAGCCAGAGACTTTGTCCCAATAACTTTCATCCCTCAATAATTTATCTTTTACATTTCTGTTGGACTTGTAATATTCACAAACAATTCGCACATTTAAAACCTTGTGTCTTGCTTGAGGCACAATGGTCCATTTGTACGGGTTTTTATTTCATCTTCATATGACGTTCAATGAATCATGGACGTTTTTCACATACAAACTTTTTGTGCTCATTGTTTTTCTTTTACATTTTATTTTTTAAGGATGGCTATACCCTTACACACACCCACACTCACAAATGCAGGTACCCTTCCATTCCGTATCCCATGGGTAACGATACTGCTATGGCCTTTAGTGACTCTGAGGATCTAATCTACCAATCCGAAGACGAAGGTGAGGAAGATTGTGAAGTACCAGGGGAACTGGCCAGACTACTACAACAAGAGGAAAGAGCTATTCAGCCTCATGAGGAACCGGTGGATACAATCAACTTGGGTACCGAGGAGGGTAAAAAAGAAATCAAGGTGGGTGAAAATCTAGAGCCGAGTGTCAAGGAGCGTCTAGTTTAGATGTTGCATGATTACAGACATCGTGGTACATCGTCTTCCCACAAGAGAAGACTGTCCACCGGTAAAACAAAAAGTCCTCCACATGAGGCCGAACATGTCAGAGAAGATCAAAGCAGAAGTCATGAAACAATTCAATGCTGGATTCTTGGCTGTCACTTCCTATCCCCAATGGGTTGCCAACATTGTTCCCCTGCCTAAAAAGGATGGCAAAGTACGAATGTGCATGGATTATAGAGATTTGAGTAGGGCCAGCGCTAAAGATGATTTTCCACTTCCCCACATTGATATCCTGGTTGACAATATGGCCTAACACAAAGTATTTTCCTTCATGGACGGATTCTCAGGTTATAACCAAATCAAGATGGCACCTGAGGACATGGAGAAAACTACATTTGTCACACAGTGGGGCACATTCTGCTACAAAGTGATGCCATTCGGACTGAAGAATGCTGGGGCAACCTATCAGCGCACCATGTTAGCCTTATTTCACGACATGATACATCATGAAATAGAGGTCTACGTAGAAGATATGATAGCCCGATCACAAACAGAAGAAGAGCACTTGGATCATTGCAAAAGTTGTTTGAAAGGTTGAAGAAGTATAAACTAAGGTTGAACACAAACAAGTGTACATTCAGAGTACGACCCGAGAAACTTTTAGGTTTTGTTGTCAGCAACAAAGGCATTGAGGTCGACCCTGCAAAGGTCAAGGCAATACAAGAAATGCCTGCTCCTCGTACTGAGAAGGAAGTTAGAGGATTCTTGGGACGCCTGAACTATATTGCCAGATTCATTTCTCACCCAACAGCTACTTGTGAGCCAATCTTCAAATTATTGAAGAAAGATCAAGTAGTCAGATAGAATGATGAATGCCAGATTGCTTTTGACAAGATCAAAGAGTATTTACAAGAGCCTCCTGTTTTGATGCCACCAGTCGAGGGAAGACCACTGATCATGTATCTGACTGTTTTAGAAAACTCAATGGGGTGTGTATTGGGGCAGCATGACGAGTCTGGCTGAAAAGAGCACGCTATTTATTACCTGAGCAAAAAGTTTACCGACTGTGAAACCAGATATTCACTGCTCGAGAAAACTTGCTGCGCTCTGGCATGGGCTGCTCGCTGGCTAAGACAATATATGCTGACTCATACTACTTTGTTGATATCTAAGATGGATCCGATAAAGTACATCTTCGAAAAGCCTGCTCTGTGTGGGAGGATAGCTAGATGGCAGATGATCCTAACAGAATATGACATAAAGTATACTACCCAGAAAGCTATAAAGGGCAGTGTGCTAGCTGATCATCTTGCTCATCAAGCTGTGGAAGATTATCAGTCCATGAGGTTTGAATTCCCAGACGAAGACATCATGACATTAGACAACAGTGAAGAAATCAGACCATATGACGGACTTGAACAAGGATCCCGATGGACCCTTTTCTTTGAAGGGGCATCCAATGCACTTGGTAATGGTATTGGCGCTGTACTCATATCTCCAGAAGGGTGTCATATTCCATTTACTTCTAGACTCTTCTTCAACTGTACAAACAACATGGCGGAGTACAAAGCATGCACCTTTGGTCTCAGAGCTGCCATAGACTTGGGAATAAAATCTTTAGATGTATTCGGAGATTCGACTTTGGTCATCATTCAGATCAAAGGGGAATGAGATACTAAGCACCCAAATCTTATCCCTTACAAAGAACATGTTTTGACATTGCTACCGTATTTTGAGAAGATTACCTTCGAGCATTTCTCGCGAGAAGAAAATCAGCTAGCAGACGCTCTAGCCACAATGTCATCTATGTTCAAACTTAATTGGGATAACGGGGCTCCCCAGATCATCATCGAACGAATGGATGAACCAGCACATTGTCACGAGATTAATACTGAAGAGGTAGTGGACCAACCTTGGTTTCATGAACTTAAGAGGTATCTCGAGGCTCAAGAATATCTGTAAGGAGCTTCAATCAATGATAATAAGTTCTTAAGGAGATTCTCTGCTAAATTCTTCTTGAGTAATGGAATCCTGTACAAGTGTAATCATGACTCCATTCTTCTTCTGTGTATGGATAAGGTTGAAGCGGAAAAGATCATGGCTGAATTACATGAAGGTACTTTTGGCACTCACTCCAGTGGGCATATGATGGCGAAGAAAATCCTACGGGAAGGCTTTTATTGGTCTACCATGGAAGCGGACTGCTATCAACACTCTCGGACTTGTCATAAGTGTCAAATTTATGTTGAAAAGGTGCACGTACCTCCGTTTCCTCTGAATGTCTTAACGGCTCCTTGGCCCTTTGCTATGTGGGGAATTGATATGATTGGGGAGATCAAGCCTACAGCCTCCAATGGACATCGCTTCATCCTAGTGGCCATTGACTATTTTACAAAGTGGGTTGAAGCAGCTTCCTTCGCTTCTGTTACTAAGAATGTTGTTTCCCGCTTCATCAAGCAAAATCTCATTTGGCGGTACGGTATCTCGGAAAGGATAATCACTAACAATGGTATAAATCTTAACAATACTATGATCACCGCCTTGTGCGAGCAATTCAATATTAAGTATCACAATTCTTCCCCCTATCGGCCAAAGATGAATGGTGCTGTCGGAGCTGCAAATAAAAACATTAAAAAGATCATACAAAAAATGACAGTCACCTACAAGGAATGACATGAAATGCTACCATTTGCTCTCCATGGGTATCATACCACGACTCGCACATCAACTGGGGCAACACCCTATTCTTTGGTTTATGGCATGAAGGCTGTCTTGCCTATTGAGGTCCAGATCCCCTCTTTGAGAATTATGAAGGATGCAGGTTTAAATGAAGACGATTGGATCCAGACTCGACTTGATCAACTGAACTTAATTGATGAAAAGATACTCACTTCTGTTTGCCATGGTCAAACGTATCAAAGACGGATGATCAAGGCCTTCAACAAGAAAGTCAGACGCCAAGTATATCAAGTTGGGGATCTAGTGATCAAACGTATCATTTTACCACAAAGTGATCCCAGGGGCAAATGGACTCCTACCTATGAAGGACCATTTGTAATCAAAAACATATTCTCTGGTGGGGAAATGATTTTAACCACCATGGATGGCGATGACCTGCCACACCCTGCGAAGCGGACATAGTCAAAAGATACTACGCATAAGAGACCCGCTAGGTTGACACACCTAAGCAAAACAAGGGCATCCCGGCGAACCAAAAAGGTTCGGGCAAAAATTAGGGATAAAACAAAAAATCTGTACACCCGACAAGTTGAAAACCCGAAAGGGCGACTTGCGCAAAAAAGGGTTTCCCGGTGGACTGAAAACCCGAAAGGGAGGTCCAGGCAAAAGTTAGGGAATTTAAGCGTATGACTATGTCCCGTCGGATCACTTACGAATAACCTTTGACCTTCACTGACAAACTCGAAGTTTTTGATCAATTAAATCATCTTTGAACGAGACAAATATGCAAGATATTCGGAGATATAAAGGCTATAGCAGAATGGGAACCCCATGGGATCATTACACATAGCTATCTTTCTTTGTATAAATTTTTCTTGCTTTTTATAGCACCATTCTCTTACTAGAATGATTGTCTCCTTTGTACAAAATACTTATTCAAAGTCAAATACAAAGATATCTCTTTGAAATTACAGAAAACTATTTGTCTTTTTCTTTACACTTGTGTTTTATTTGCAAAAACGTCAGATGATTCATTAATGAAAATATGCATTTGAACATAATTACTGTTTTCAAATAAACAAAATGAGAAAGATAATTACTGATAGGTTGAAAGGATAGGAAAACGTCTTTAGGCTATTCCATAAGCAATACCCACAATACCTCATTTAAATCCCCAGCGGAACATAAATTTCAAATTATTAATCCCAGTAGAAATCGTCAAATTTCTCGGGATTCCACAAGCAGATCTTACAAGCAGTACATGGCATTGCCCTCACAATAGAATTTACTTCTCTCAACAAGAGTTCGTCAGTACTTCAACCTCGAGACATTGGAAATTCAACATATCCTCATTAGAGTTCAAGGGTTTATTTTCCTCAATTCCAACAGCAATATAGCAAATCAGCTTACATGCGCATACATTACATCTACATATCATAAACATTGATAAAGCAAATACGTTGCACCATGCATTTCATGCAATATAACTTTGTTTCAGCTAACATTTTACCCTTTTGAGGATAATATTAACAACTACCATTAACAACATACAACTTTGATACAGTACATATACGCTCCAGACACGGATGCCATTCTGATACTAATTCAGATTCAACTTCCAAGATACAGTACATATACGCTCCATACACGGATGCCATTCTGATACTTATTCAGATTTCAAGTTTAGATACAATACATATACGCTCCAGACACGGATGCCATTCTGATACTTATTCAGATTTCAAGTTCAGATACTGTACATATACGCTTCAGACACGGATGCCATTTTGATACTCATTCAGACTCAACTTCAGATACAGTACAGATACGCTCCAGACACAGATGCCATTCTAATACTCATTCAGATACAACCTTCCAGATACAATACAGTACAGATATACTCCAGACACGAATGCTATTCTGTTGCTCATACAAATTCAGTCTCAGATACAGTTCAGATACGCTCCAGACACGGACACCATTCTGATACTTATTCTTTCGACTTGCAATTTACAATTCAACAAACATTTTTGGATGGAGTTTACAATCCCATCTCCAACAAGATTCTATCACTTCTCAAAATGGCATCTTTAAGACCATTCCTTCTACCATCGCATCGCCGAGTGCAAATTTCTGGGCACTCTAGTGTCCAATCATCTTTCACCTTCGAGTCACGAATGGCAAAGCTCGCCAATCTAACTCTTCAGGTTTAAGAAGATTGAACAGGGGCAGCTGTTGTACCCTAAAATTTGCCCTCTTATTTATCAAGACTTTTCTCACAAGATTTTCTTTGACTCTAGACTGGATTAGGGTTTGGTCAACTCAAGACATCTCATCATGCACTGATGACCCAAAATTTGGGTTTGAGGTTGCACAAGGATTTTTGGACTATCAATGCTTCCTATGACTTTCAAACATCATTATGGACCCCTAAGATTACTCATGACAAGTTTCAAGCCTTGAACCACATTTTTGATCAATCAATTGGACAATTGACCTTAAAATCAGCAGTATTGGGGAAAAAGTCAACCATGGCCAATTTACAGTCAAAATCCGTAATTTTTGATCCACATCAACATTCTAGACTCATATGTATCATTTGATAAAGTTTGGATCACAATTCCTCAATAAATTTGATCAAATCATCAAAAGGGCAAAATGGTCAAAATTAGTTTTTTTGATTGAGGAAGGGAAATTTATGATCTTTGACCTAGCAAATGACCAATTGAGTTAAAGCATGATTTCAAGGGTTCATTTGTATCATCTTGACATGATTACATGGCTTAAAAACATTTCAATTTCATTGATAGACAGATGAAATTTGCAGTCAATTGATCAAAAGTCAACTATACACTGAAAAGTCAAACTTTGACTTTTTGGTAAAAATCAAGTACCAAGGGTCACAATTCATCAAGACATGTCAAAATGTGAAGCTTGTTCATCAAGAAATCAAGGATTGAAGATTAGGGTTTAAAATTGAAAATTTTCTTAACTTAGAAATTTTTCTAAGTATAGAAAATTTCTTATTTTTTCTCAACTTTAGGCCATTTTTTCACCATGATACAAGATGATTCAAAGGAAGTTCCCAACATGAAAGTTATAGACCTCCATGTAATATTCAACTTTGGTTCACACATTTTTCCATAAATATGCTTAGATCTCAAGATATATATTTATGAATACATGCTCATGAACTAAATAACTTAGTGAATTTTTTGCCCTAATTTAGGTAGGTTTTGGACCCAACTTCATGGCAATTTTTCACCTAGTTCCAAGAGGTATCTTGAAATGCATTTTAAATATGAGTATAGAGCATATTTCAAGCTTTCGAAAATGTCACAGAACTCCTCAAGATCATTTTTGAGTAGAGAGAATCGAAGAGATGAAGTTGACAATTTCTCACTTTTGATTCAAGCCATTTCATGAAGAACAAAGTTCCAATCAGTACCTATGCTGCCTAATCCATGCTTTACAGGTCCCAAACTTGTTTCTTACTCCATAATTTAATGCTTACTCAGTTGACAAAGCTTTAATTCAAGTCTTAGAGCCATTACCTAAGTTGTAATTCCATAAATGGCATGAAGTGGCCATTGCCACTTTGGAAAAGCTTCACTTTCGCAAAATTTACAAATCTTGAGCATTGAACCTGTCCCCTTTACACATACAAGTACCACTGACCTAAGGCAACTTGTATAGAACTCACACCAACCCTAAACAAACCAGTACAAGCAGGTAAGCCCTTGTCCCTTCACTTTGCTTCAAAAGCAAGAAAGTGTGCCAAAAGCATATAACTCACAAACCTGTGGAAGATCTGACTTAAGACCTTCTCCATACTAATATATAAACACAATACAACAGAAAACACGATTTCTAGAGGCCTGAAACACTCCCAAACTCCAGAACATCAAAAACTGTCCAAACTTGCAGTTTTTGCATAAGCATAACAATCCCTCATTTGGCTCGTGCATTTCAAGTCTTAACCATCAAAAAACTTTATCTACTCGATATCTAAAAGATCCAGGCCCTCATCCCTGTACTGTAACCCCTTCTCCATCATCTGCCATTTTTGTTTTCAAAGCTTGCAGGTTGACTTGGATAGAGAGTTTCTGACACTTTCAAAGCAAGGCAAGGGTTGGAACACACTCAGGTAGGTTCAAGCAAGCTCAAGCAATCATCAGGCATTCATAAAACTCACTCCAACTCCATCCATGATTTCAACTGAAAGAGGTAAAAATCTTAACTTCTATCTCTTCATATAGGCATCCATTGGCCACAATCTGTGAATAAACAATGTAGACCTCATTGCTACGAAGCTGTACATGTATATATCTTGCATTCATTTGGCCTGAGTTGAGAGAATTTTGAAGTATAAATTCCTGTAAAAATTAGGTTTAGATTTAGGGCTTTTAAAATTCATCTTGATCTTTGATTGTTAGCTTACATGATTTATATGGTTAGAATCGTGAGACAAAATGCCACAACATTCATGATATGAGTTTTCATTTTCATGGAGAAATAAGAAAGTTACAGAGCATCTGGCAGGCTAGAGGAAGAAGACGAAGTACATGGCAAGGGCTTTGTTTGTGTTATGTTATTTTTGTTTCACATTAATCAACGGATGTATAGCCACGCCAGTGGCAAGGTAGCACGCTGGTGAGACCCATGTCCTGGGTTCGAACCTTGGCACTACCTTTTATTTTTTCCATATTTTTTCCTTCTTCATTTTTGGTTGTTTTTGCCGGATTGGGCTTGATTCTTTGGGCCTAACATTTTTTACTAATACACTGCTTCCAGTTTTCCTACAGCACCCCTGGCCCATTATTTTCATATATTTTTATTTACTTATTTTTGTTTCCATTTTTTTTTGTTAAATATTTTTCTTTAATACATAAAATCTTAAAAAATACAAATAGGATAATATTGCATTTTATTTTATTTTATTTTATTTTTCACATAAAAAATATATTTTATTTTCAATATACTCTAATTATTTTTCTCAATAAACTTGTAAACATAAATAAAATAGGTTTAGTTTAATTTGTTTTATTTCATATTTGTAAATATTCATTTTAACATGTAAAAACTAAATACTTCCTTACAAATAATATTTATTATTTTTAATATAAAATACACAATAATAATATATATAAGAACCTTATCTTCTTTCAAAATAGAAATTAGGGTTAAACCTTTCTTTTAAGAATTAATTTCTTTTCCTTATATTTTTAGGTTTAGGTTAAATTTTCTTTTCACACAAAAAACAGAACAAAATCTTTTTTCTTGTATGTACATAATATTGCATTTTTTAAATATTGTGTTTTGTTTGTTCTAATATTCGTACAAATTCGATTTGGTTGTAATAACTTATTTAGATTTACATACTTGCAAATCCCCATTCAAATTTGTATTCCCCCCTCCCATAAATTATTGTAATAGCTTAGTAATCTTTACATCATGCAATTTACCGCTTTACATGCCATGATTAGTAATTAGGGTTTGTATGATAAGATCTAAACAAAGCAAATAGAAAACCCTAATACAAGAAAAAATCAAAGCATGAAAATAACACACTAACACACAAGCACCCTTAGGGTTTCCCCACTTGGTTGCCTTATATAAAGATAGCCATATTACGCATGCGAAATATCTTGGCAAAACAAACAAATATAAGATCTTAGTCCCTCGATGACGCTATTCAAGGTTGCCTTATAAAATGATCTTAGTCCCTAAAAAATGCTAAGATACTTTGAAAACATTGCTAATCATGGTTATACGATGACCCACGCCCATCCCGTTTACATCCAAAGACAGGGTTGCTTACCAAATCAATGGTAAGACAACAATGTCAAAGGAATAGAAAATGCATAATAAAGACAATTTGAGTAGGTAGATTACTTCTAGTTACTTGCTCTATTTCCAAACAACTATCCTTGCTATTTTAAAAAAAAAAAACACACACATTTCAAAAACATCTTACAAACATTGAAAACATTTTCAAAAGACAAACATCTTTGTATACATTCTTACGAACGAGAATCATTACAAATATTGCCTAAACGAATGGCCTCTTTTACAAAATACTTTCAAAAACCACACAAAGCACAATTTCAAAATAAAAGCAAGTGATCTAGCAAGTAACTAAGAGCCCATGGAAAACCATGGATGAAAAGGGTGCTAGTACCTTCCCTCTTCATAATCTACCCCCCGAACTCAAAAAACAATCTCAAAGGTCTTTCCTGTGCTTTTTCACCTTTCCTTTTGGATAAAAGAAAAGTCGGTGGTGGCTCTTGCTAACCGCAACATTTGCGATAGAATGCAAAACCCTCAAGTCAGTTCTCCCACCGTATCACACATGTGCCAAATAGTTTTAATTATGTTCACATGCATATGTTTGTTCAATTTTAGTCATTAGACATTTCCGTATTCAAAACAAAAACAGAAAGTTTGTACTTCAAAGTATATTTGTATTGATGTTTTTCCCATGAATAGGCATTTTCGTACAAAGAGACGAAGATCCTAGTAAGAGGAAATCGTCGAAAGGAAAACAAAATTGAAAACAAAGATAATAGCCATGTGGAAGTGATCTCATTGAATTCCAACTCTACTATTGCCCCAATGTCTTTGAATGTCCCTTGCCGTTGATAGAATTTGATTGGATTTATCTTGGACCGTTTGAACTCGGACCTTGGTAATAAAGTCGACTGGGGTGATTCCACGGGACATAGTCATACGCTTTTAATCCTTATTTTTTTCCTGGACCGCCTTTTCGGGTTTTCAGCCCACCAGGATACCCATTTTTGCCCAAGTCGCCCTTTCGGGTTTTCAACTTGCCGGGTGTACAATCTTTTGCATATATCCCTAATTTTTTCCTAAACCTTTTGGTTTGCCGGGATGCTCTTATTTTTCCTAGGTGTGTTAACCTAGCGCGTCCTTTATGCGTAGTATTTTTTAACTATGTCCGCGTTCACAGGATGTGAGAATTCTTCACCGTCCATGGTAGTCATCACCATGGCACCACCATAGAAAACTCTCTTAACAAAAAATGACCCTTCTTAGGTAGGGATCCATTTGCCTCTGGGGTCTCCTTGTGGCAGAATGATGCGCTTTATCACCAAGTCACCAGCTTGATATACTCGAGGCTAGATCTTTTTGTTAAATGCCTCGATCAGACGTTTTTGGTATGTCTGACCATGACAAACAGGATCCAATCGCTTCTCATCGATCAAGTTCAACTGATCCAATCTTGTATGAATCCACTCGTCTTCGCCTAGGCCTGCTTCATTCATAATCCTTAGTGGGGGAATCTGAGCTTCTACTAGCAAAACAACTTCCAATCTGTCTTCTAACTGCTTGTACTTAACATTGACAGGAGGATACTGCTCGTCAAAATAATCCTCATCATTAGACGCTTGATCATTAATACACCCAGCCTGGGTACTCCTAGCTTCTCCAATCTGATTCTTGTCTTCCTCAGACGAGTCTTCCACTACCGGGATCTGACGGACCGACTCATTGAATCTTCTACCCATGTTGACTAGGGCTTTCCTCTTTAGTTTCTTTTTGGCTGCTAGCAACACCATCAGATCTTGTTGCCCCTTGGCTAGGGTCAGCAGAGTCTCTTGAAATTGAGAGTTCTGTGCTTGTAGGTCTTTCACTGTTTTCTCGATATCCATCTTGCTGAAATAAACAACAGAAAGACAAGGAAACCAGTCGTGGAAAACCTATTATGTTATGATGCATGAAAGATGTATATGCAAATTATTTCAAGGATTTATGAAATTTAAATTTGTATAGACAAAAAATTAACAAACGTCAAATTCTATGAATTAGTTAAAAATGATTACAACACGCCTCTTAGGCTTAAAATAAATCTCTAAGATAAAAAGACCGAACGCATCCTCTTTGGGGCAAGATAGGCGTTCACGCTTTGCTCTTCACGCAGTTGCTTTGTAAGCTCCAAGACCCTTTTCTCACTAGCGTATAATTGAGCTTAGAAGGTATCCCGTCCTTCCTTTAGCTGAATCTAACCTTTTTTCAAGTCTTCAAGAGAAGTAGGCATGTCGGGATGGAGGGCAGTGTACGGGACATCTCCTTCAACCACAAGTTCCATGATAACTGGTAAGATGGAGGGATAAGGCATCACGAGCTTCTGAGCACGAGCTTGTACCCACCTAAGATAAGGTTCAAGTGGAATAGAATTCTTGTGTCCTAGCGTTTTACTGTCCACTTTTCTTACCATCCTTCAAGCTCGTATAAACTTCTGACGATAACTTTGATCGTCTCTCTCGTAGTCGAATACCACTCCTTTGATAAGCATATCATGAGGACCATCTCTTCGGGCGTATCCAAAATGTCGTAAGGCTAAGAAAGGGTTGTAAGTGATACCCCCCTAATGCCAAGCAAAGGAAAATTAGGGAATTCTCCATAACGGTCGATAATAGTAACGTTCTCCAAGGATCGAGAACACCAATGCATATCTGAATGTTTGAGCGTCATCAGCATATGGGACCATCTCAAACCTTGCTCGTTCATCAATACAGACCAGGGAAGATACGAAATAAACCATCTATCCAAGAGAGGAGTGCAACACATGAGGGCCCCTCTCTTCCTCATAGTGCGAGAGTGGAGAGAATGTAGGATATCTCCCAAAAAAGTAGGCACCGGATTGCGAGTCATGAAGATTTTAACAGCATTTACATCTATAAGTTGGTCAGGGTTTGGAATCAAAACCATCCCATAGATGAGAAGGGCTAAGATTTCTTTAAAAGCCTGTAAATCCAAAGAATTCCAACAATCTTGAGCTTTCTCAGACAAGAACTTGGCTAATAACCTTTTTACACCACTCTCCTTGTTTCCCAATTAGTTGTGACATAAGATTGTTGCAAGTGTAATACTCGGGAAATCTCTTCAGGTCTTGGATCTCTTTTGGTATAGTTGAAGGGTAGTTGATTGAGAATGGGAATCCTCAAGAGTTGAGAGAATTCTTCCAGAGTAGGTACAAGCTGATAATCAGAAAAGGTAAAGCAATGGTGTAGAGGATCAAAGAACTGGAAAAGCACCTTCATCATATCTTCATAAATGTTCGAGGTAACCAAGTTTAGGAGGCGACCATGTATTTCGGTTAATAAATAACTCTCAAGGACCCTTGATTCTAACTATTTGAGTTGAGAAGGAATTCTTACGAGATTGACTTGGATAGTATTCCTGCGGATGGAAGCCATGTCCTACAATACATAACAAAGATAAATCCCAATAATCCTTGAAATGGTTAGTGAGAATGAGTGTGATGTTATGATGTTTATGATGTTATGTACAAGTAAGCATATACAAACAAGTATAACAAGTCCTTAGGTTTAGGCTTGCATGGAGTCTTATAGGTAAGTACCCTCTTGAAGTTTAGTTGGCTCAAACCTGTCCTAGAAATAGTAACCGAGTTATAAGGGATCTCAATATCACTAATCTTTCTTGTCAGGCATCGTTTTAGCGCAAGCCTCTTTCACGGCGACTGAAATATCTCGAGAAGTTTGATCTCAATGAGCATAGTATCGAGTATCAACCAACTTCAGACTGCACTAAAGCCGGCTATCTCACTACTTCCTAATGGAAAAGTTGGTCAAGTAAAGGTTCTAAAGTCAATTAGTGCTTCGTGACACCACACAGCGGCCCCGTATTCTCCTTGACTACTCAATGGCTACTGGTACCCACAAATGTGTCACACTAACATAGATATTTCTTAGACCATGTCGGTATACCCCACACAGTTTCCACAATGTAATGCTACTTACCTGTAAGGTATCCCAAACCCGGGTAGAGGATCCAAACAAGACCAAACAAGGAACCAAAATGTAAAGCAAGCAATTCAAACAATGAAAATAAGCAAAGGTGATCTAGCCCTAAGGTAACCCCACTTTTAAGATATTCCCCAGCAGATTCACCAGTTCTGTAATACGGTGGGAGAATTGACTTGGGATGTTTTGCGTTTAATCGCAAATGTTGTGGTTAGCAAGAGTCACCACCGACTTTTCTTTTATCCAAAAGGAAAGGTGGAAAAGAACAGGAATGACCTTTGAGATTATTTCTTGAGTTCGGGGGGTAGATTATAAAAAGGGAAGTTGTTAGCACCCTTTTCATCTATAGTTATCTATGGGCTCATAGTTGCTTGCTAGACCACTTGTTTTGTTTGAAAATGTGCTTTGTGGTTGTTTTTGAAAGTATTTTGAAAAGGCGCCTTCGTTTAGGCAAACTTTGTAATGGTTCTCATTCGTAAGAACTTATACAAAGTGTTGGACTTTTGAAAATATTTTAAGTTTTGAAAGTTTGTTTTTTTGAAAGTGTTTGGTGTTTGTTTTAAAAATGAGCAAGGATGTTTGTTTTGAAAGTGAGCAAGCAACTAGGAACAATCTATCTACTCAAAAGTCTTTTGTTCATTTCTTTCTTTCCTTTGATATTACTATCTTACCATTGATTGGAAAGAAGCCTTATCTTTGTATGTAAATGGACGGGCGTGGGTCATCGTATAGTCATGATATCAATGTTGTGAGATATCTTAGCATTTCTCTTTGAGGGACTAAAATCATTTGAAAGGCAACATTCGTAGCGTCATCGAGGGACTATGATCTTGTATTTTTGATTGTTTTTGCTAAGATATCCCACATGCATAACATGACCATTTTTGTAAGGAAACAAGTGGAATTACCCTAAGAGTGCATGTGTGAATATTGTGTTTTATTTGCATGCATTTAATCTTGGATTAGGGTTATCTACTCGTTGATTTTTAACTTTTCATACAAACCCAAATTACTAGCATTCATATGAAAGTGATAAATTGTGGAAAGTAAAATTACTACACTATTACATCATTACTGGGATAGGGTATACAAACTTACAAATGGGGATTGCAAGAATTTAAACCTAATTATCTATTACAACCATATTGAATAATGAATAATGTACAAGAAATGAAAATATAATATACAAGGATATAAATGGAAAAGAAAAGGATTTTTATTTGGATTTTTGAGGAAAGGGTTTTAACTTAATTATCTAAAAGAAAGTGATTAATTAGAAATTAACCTAAACTAATTAAGAAAAAGAAAATAAGTTAGAAAACATTTTTTAGGGTTTTTTAAGAAAAGGTTTTTTGTTTAATAAAAATAATATGGAAATTAATTAATTAAAAGAAACCTAATTTCTAAGTTAATTTTAAATAAAAAGAAAATAACTAAACCTAAATCTAATTATTTAATCTATTAAGAAAAATAATTAATTTGTTTAAGAAAATATTTTTGTCTTTTGTTTTATAAAGAAAATAAAAATATAAGTATGTAAATAATAAATAAAAATATATTTTAGATTTTTAATAATAATAATAATAATAAAAATAATAAAGAAAAATAAAATAAAATAAAATATAAAAATAAAAGCCAGGGGGGTTTGAAATGGGATTTGGGAGTTTGTTAGAAAAACAACTTTTGAAACCTGGCCCAAATGGTATTTTTTGGTAATCAGAAAAAAAAAAAATTTGGGCCTGTGTTGTGCATTGAAGTGGGGGTGTGTCTCAGTAAAATACAATATCCAATGGCCTTAGGCCCAAGTGCTGGTTGTGCAAGAAAGGAGAAATTTTTTGAAAAAATAAAAACGAAAGGCAACGCTAGGACTTGAATCCATGACCTTGACCATAAACGCGCGCTGCCTTTACCACCGGGGTGGCTGTATATCCGTTAATATAACTGAAACAATAAATACATAATACAAAACAAGTTCCAGAAATGAACTTCATCTTCAACCTCCAGCCATGGTTCCTGTAACTCACTCATTTCTCATCCATTCACAAAACTTCCAACATCAAACTTGTTAGAAATTTCATCACGATTCTGAATATGTAAATAACTTAAGCTAACTCTCAAAGATGAGCATGAATTTCTAAAAGTACCAAATTCTAACCTAACTTTTTTCAGAGATTCAAACCTAAAATTCTCTAAGCTCAGGCAATATAAATGAAAACTATGGACATGTACAGCTTCAGGGCAATGGTATCTACATTTTTAATTCAAAATGTATGCACAAAAGATGCTTATATGAAGAGATAGAAGTTTGAAAACTTACCTCTTGCAGCTGGATTCGTGTATGGAGTTTGAGCAACCTTTGAGATGGACTGATGATTTCTTTAGCTTGCCTGGACCTCCATGAGTGTATTCTAACTCCTACTTTGTTTTGAGGATGGCTGAAACTCCCAACTCAAGTCAAGTTGCAAGCTTCGGTTTTGAAAATGGTGGATGGTGATGGAGGGGTTACAGCCAGGAAATATGGGCCTGGATCACTTTGATATGATGTATAGAGAGTGTATGGATGATTAGATTTCAAAATGCACGAGTGAAAATGGAGATGACGAGTTTTGGCTAAAAAATGTCAAGTTTGGGTAGATTCAAGGCAACATGGTGTTTGGGAAGTATTGGGAGGGCTTGCAATCGTGTCTTTTCTTGCAAATAACTTGTATAGTTATAAGAAACAACTTAGAGGACTTAAGGTTGACAGATCTGTGGGATATATGGTTATGTATATGTTACTTGATTTTAAAGAAAAGTGGAAAACATGGTTTCAAGGCATAGTACAAGCATGGTCCGAGTTTATGGGAGGCTCTAGACATGTTTATTTTATCTTTGACATTGCTTGTACTCATATTAAACAAGTTGGGAGCTCTATGCATTGACTTTTGCAATAAAGCTTGTTTTTCCAAAATGGAAGTGTTACCTTTGTGCCATTAATGGAATAACCATTTGGACAATGCCTCAAATGTTTGGATCAAAGCTCTAACAGTTGTGTAAACATTTAATTATGGAGTTAAAGGCAAGTTATAAGCATGCAAAGTGGGATTTGTACAACATGCTTGAAGATTGGGTCAAGTGTTCTTCACAAATTTGCCTTGCAAAACATGAATGAAACCCTAACTTCATGGCTTCAATTATCTTAGAAAAAAAATGATCTGATATTTTGGAAAGCTTGTAACATCCCCTACAACCTTCATGTTGGACATTTTTGAAAATTCAATTTGGAACTAGGTGAAAAATTTCCATGAAGTTAGGTCAAAATCCTGCCTAACTAGGACAAAATTTCACTAAGTCTTTTTAGTTTCATGGACATGTCTTCACAAATTCATAAATTTAAATCCAAGCATTTCTAGGAAAAGTTCTGTCCTACAATGTTTTATATCTCATTGATATCTACAATTTTCATGTTGGAAGTTTCTCTTGAATCACCTTGCATCATGGTGGAAATTTGGCACAAAGTTGTGAAAAAATGTGAACTTTCCAACACTTAGAAAAAATTCTAAGTCTTGGAATTTTTACTTTTCAAAGATGAATTTTGACTTTTTGATTTCTTGATGAACAAGTTTCATATTTTGACATGTCTTGATGAATTGTAATCTTTGGAACTTGTTTTTAATCAAAAAGTCAAAGTTTGACTTTTCAGTGTACAATTGACTTTTCATCAATTGACTAAAATTCATCTGTCAATCAATTGATCTTGAGAAATTTTTTTAGCCATGCCATTAGGTCAAAATAATTTATTTTAATCCTTAAGATCATGTCTTAAACCAATAAGTCATTGGTTAGGTCAAAAGACAAAAATTGCACCTTCTTAGTCAAAACCCTAATTTTGACATTTTGCCCTTTTGATGATCTGATCAAATTTGTTGAGAAATTGTGATCCAAACTTGATCAATTGATGTATATGAGTTCATGATGTTGATATGGATCAAAAGTTATGAAGTTTGACTGTAAATTGACTACAGTTGACTTTTTCCCTAATACACTTGATTTTTAGGTCAATGATCAATTGACTGAGCAAAAGTGTGATCCAATACTTGAAACTTGACATGAGCAATCTTGAGGGTCCAAAATGATTCATTAAAATAAATTGAGGCTGATAAAGTTCAATTATCCTTATACAAACTCAAACCCTAATTTGAGTCATCAGTGCTTTGAGGAGGTGTCTTGAGTTGGTCAAACTTTGTGTAGTCTTGAATCAATGGAGATCTTGTGTGAGATTTCTTGAGAAATGAGAGGGAAAATTTTGGGGTACAACACAATCTAAATGTACCACTTTGAGCATGCAAGATGATCTCATTGGCATAGTCAAAATGAAAGAATTTCTGGATTACTTTCCCACCAGTAACCAACAGTTGATTAAGTGGTCTAAAGTTCAAATGTCCAAACCTCAAATTGTAATTCATAATGTAGAAACTATGTCTGTTGAAGGGTGTAGAGGTGGAATCGAAGCAAGCATGAAGTATGCCATTGCCTTGTGGATTGAAGCAAGCATGAACGAAGCCATTTCCTTGTGGATCGAAGCAAGCATAAAGGAAGCCATTGCCTTGTGGATCAAAGCAACCTTGCTGGAAGCCATTTCCCAATCATAGCTTGTGGATCAAAGCAAGCTTGCACCCCTTTAAATCAGTCATGTAGTTCAACCAGCCTAAACCAAATTTTGAATTTGACATCGTTATCTACAGCTGTACACTTTTTCTTTTATCTGCTTTCCCCTTTTGACAGTTCCCTCTTCCTTCTTTCGAAGATTCAAAAGTTACTTTTTTCAACCTGATGCTTGAGAGTCCAATTGTACTTCTTCAAACTTGAACTTTTTAAAAATCTTTGTGAGAATTTTTTTGAGAAAACAGAGGGAAAATATTTGGGTACAACACATTATAATCCACCTCCCTTCATGCGACCAACATGTTTTATGAAGCTCTTTTTGTGGCTGAAGTTGTCATTAGTCTCAGAGGCATTAAATAATTCCCTAAAAGGACATGTGGTAGAGATGGTTTGCAAGCCCAAAACATATTAGATACACCATGTGGAGAATTTTTTATTGTGGTAAGAGAAATTTTTATGTACAATCACCTCATCAGTTAATTTATGGCTAGGAGGAAGATGCACACTGATTTTGGTAAAGTTTGTTGCTACCACACCATTGATTCGATTATTAAAGCTTGGAAAGTAGATACACCATATTGAAATAGGCATTATTCATATGTTATGGTATCCAAGGTTGTTATGAAATGTTGAACTAAGAATGGTTAGAATACAACACTCTTTAATTTTGTTTTGATGATAATACAATATAAGAGAACAATTTTATTATCTAACTGTTGTACCCCAAAATTTGTACTCCCATTTTTCTCAACATTTTCTCATCACAAGACCCTTGGAGCTCAAGGTCCAGTTAGGGTTTCCTCTGCTCAAGACTTCTCCTTGCACTGTTGACCCAAATTAGGGTTTGTGTTTGCACAAAGATATTTTGACCTAAAATGCCTAAGATGACTTTCATGCTTCATGTTGGACTCCCAAGTTTATCCATACCAAGTTTTAAGTCTTGATTCCAAATTTTGCCCAGTCAATTGGACAGTTGACCTAGAAATCAACTATATTGGGGAAAAAGTCAACTGTGGCCAATTGACAGTCAAATCTCATGAAAATTGACCCACATCAAAATTATGAACTCACATGGACCATTTTATCAAGTTTGGATCACAATTCCACAAGAAATTTGATCAGATCACCAAAAGGGCAAAATGGTCATTTTTACGGTTTTGACTGCACAAAGGCAATTTTTGACTGTTTGACCTAGCCAATGGAAAACCAAGCTCACATATGGACTCAAGGACCCCATGGAATTGTCTTGACATACTCAACAAGTTCAAAAGATCCCAAATGCACAAGATTGACAGTTGAATTTCCCAATCAATTGATCAATTTTGACTGTATACTGAAAAGTCAAACTTTGACTTTTTGGTCAAAATCAAGTGTCAAGATTCATTTTTCATCAAAACATGCCAAATCATGAAACTTGTTCATCAAGAAATCAAGAATTGCAAATTAGGGTTTGAAATGAAGATTTTTCATAACTTAGAAATTTTCTAAGTTATGAAAAACCCTAATTTTCCCCTAAGTTTGCCCCACTTTCTCACCAAGATTCATTTGGATTCAAGCAAAAGTCAAAACATGAAAGTTGTAGTCCATTGCAAAATCTACAACTTTGATTCACAAAGTTTTCCCAAAAGAAGCTTGTAGCTCAAGTTACAATTTTTGGAACAAGGGTACCAAACCATTCTTAACTTAGAGAAATTTTGAACCATTTTAGGCAGGATTTTTGCCTAACTTCAAGACCATATTTCACATGCTTCCACTTGGAATTTCAATTTGCATTTCAAAGATGGATTGTATTAAACATTCCAAGCTTTCCAAAATGTCCAATAACTCATCAAACAACCTCATGGTTAGAGAGAATCGAATTTGGCAAGTTGGGAAAAACTCACTTTTGATTTGGCCAATTTACATGTTCATACACTTGTGCCATTTTGAACTCAGCTTGCATTCCTTGATTACATGTCCTATATCCCATTTGCACTCAATAATTTAATGCTAACTCATTGTGCCAAGGCCTTGTTTTATGTGTTTAAGCATTACATGGAAGTTTAACCCTTAAATAGAAAAAGCATTATATCCATTTTAGAAAAGTTGCACTTTATGTCAAATGCAAATCCAAGCAAGTACATTGCAAATCCTTTTGGCACAAGTTTTTGAACTAATTACACTGATCAAGGCCAAGGTATGCAACATAGATTGGGGGCCTGCACAAGTCTAGAAAACCAAGTTGACATTTGTTGCTTAAAGTTGAAGAAACATTGCATAACAATACACAATTCTCATTCCTGTGAACCAGAGCTTAAGCAAAGTTATCAAACACTTTCTAATCATCAAACCTAAGCTAAAACGCAAGCCAACCACCTTCCAAACCTCATCAAACCTCAAAACACCATAGAACTGCCCAAAACAGGGCACCTGCTGCAGATTGAGTTCCATAACACAATCCATTCATGCATTCTTGCTAAAACCACTTCAAACATATCCCACATCATCCCTTGAAACTATTCCAAGCCTCAAACACGACCTGTAACATCCCTAGCTAACATCACCATTTTCATTTTTCTGTTTTGCAGTTGAAGTACCATAGCACGATTCTCTTGGTTTCCAAGCAAACTAAAGCTTGGAATAGCATCCCTGGACATCAAGGAAGCTGTACCAACCATCACCTTGCATTGAAAGCACCTCCATCACCAGATACGATTCCAACTGAACAGGTAAGTTCATGAACTCGTATCTCTCTATCCAGGCATTGTTAGCTTTAGGTTTGTGAAGAAATTATGTCACATTCATGGCCCTGAATCTGCCCATATCATTAATTTTCATTTATGTTATGTATGCTATGATAATTTGAGGTCTGAACTTGGAACAAAAACTAGGTCAGGAAACGGGGGAGAAGAAATTCTCTCTCATTTCTGAGAGTTAGATCATGTTCTTTATATGTATGAAATCGTGAGATGATGCTTTACATTTTTTGTGTTGTAAGTTTTCATTAAAAATCAAAGAATCAGGATCTTGATGTTGAAGCAAGAAGGCGCGTGTTTTCAAACAGAGATGGCTGGAGGTTGAAGAAGCTACCTTTGGGCTGGGCCTGTTTCACTTTTCTTATTTGCACCATATTTAATTTTAAACCCCCTTGGCCCATTATGTTTATTTTTATGATTTTTTGACCTTTTCTTTTTTGTTCTGACTTATTTATTTTTTATCATAATAATAAAAATATAAAAATTATTTTTTAAACCATTTTTGTATTTATTAGGCATTTATTTGTTTAAATGGGCATTTGTACATAAATAAATACTTATATACTATTATTTAAAATAACTAAAAATAATACAAACATATTTTTCTGACTTTTATTTCATGTTATCTCTTGAAATTTTTTTATAATAAAAATACATTTTTTTTATAATATTAAATATTTTTATTTTTTTATATATAATATATATTTAATAAATAATGTAAATACATATATACTTGTTAATATATTTAGGAAAATACAAAGAATTAATACATTGTTATTTTATTAATATTTTGATCTCAAAATACCTTTTTTTACAATATACCTTTTTTCATTTTATTTTATTTTTATACATAATTAATAAATATGGTATATAATGCTTAATAAATATTAAATAATAAATACCTTTTATTTGCAAAATTAGGGTTTTGCCCTAAATACATAAAAACTCAAAAAAATTAATACTTTTTATTTTGTTTATTTGACATATAAAAAACACTTTTTTCATACATATAAAAAACATTTTTTGCATCTTGCATATTTATTCCATTTTTATTTAATTATTGTATATTAAATAATTTGTATAACTCAATTTTGATGTAATAGTTAGGTTTAAATTCCTTGTCAAAATACCCCCATTTGAACATTTGTACCCCCCTTCCCATATATTGTGTTGTAATAACTTAGGAACTTTATTTTTCGCACTTTAAAGCTTTCTAATTATGCCATGTTAGAATTAGGGTTTGTATGCAAATCAATTAACCAAAATAGTTTGACCTAATTTCAAGATAAGCAAGCATGAAAATGGACAACACTAATCACACTTGCACCCCTAGGGTATTCCACTTGTTGCCTTCCATAATGGGCCATATTGCATGTTAGGTCTCTTTGGGCAAAACAAAACAATTCAAATGATCATAGTCCCTCGATGACGCTTTCGAAAGTTGCCTAAAAATGATCAAGTCCCTCCAAGGAAAAATTGCCCAAAGATACTTGGCACCATTGCAATTATGGTCTAAGCGATGACCCGCGCCCGTCCCTTTCACATCCTAACACAAGATTGTCCACCAAATGCAATGGTGGAACAAAATTGTTAAAAGGGTTAAAAACATAGGAGAAATCTTTGAGAAATTTAGGAGTAGACAAAATCTTAGTTACTTGAATCAAACTTGCAAAACAAAACACTTGCCTATTTTCAAACCACACATCACTACACTTTCAAAACAACTTTCAAAAACATCGAAAACCTTTTCAAAAGACATACACCTTTGTATACATCCCAACATGGATCATTACAAAGGTTGCCACTGCATTGGCCTCTTTTCAAAACATTTTTAAACCCACACACACAAAGCACCATTTCAAACAATTGAAAATTAAGGCAAGTTGATCTAAGCAAGTAACTAAGAGCCCATGGATAACCATGGATAGAAAGGGTGCTAATACCTTCCCTTTCTATAATCTACTCCCCGAACCCAAAAAAACATCTCAAAGGTTTTTGTTGTGCTTTTTAACCTTTCCTTAGGATAAAATAAAAAGTCGGTGGCGACTCTTGCTCAACCGAAACATTTGTGAAAACAAACGCAAAACTCTAGTCAGTTCTCCCACCGTATCACAGAACTGGCGACTCTGCTGGGGAATAAACTAAAAGTGGAGTAACCTTAGGGCTTAGATCACCCTCTTGCATGACTAATTGTTTGATTTGATTTCTTTATATCTTGGCTCTCTTGGTTGGGTTTGCAATCCTACACCCGGATTTTGGGAAACATTCATAGATAGCAATACGTTGTGGAACCTGTGCGGGGTATACCGACACGGTCAGAGCAATAGCTATATTAGTGCGACATATTTGTGAGTACCGGTAACCCTTGAGTTCAATCAAGGAGAGTACGGGGCCGGTGAGTGATGTCACTAAGCACTAATGATCTAGAACCTTACATGACCATCTTGGCCTTACATTAGGGGTAGTGAGATGACCGGCTTTGGTGCAGTCCGAAGTTGGTAGATACTCGATACTACACTCATTGAGGGTTGTTTTCTTGGAATATTTTGGTCGCTAGTTAAGTGGCTAAACCAAATGAACAATGAAAACAATCCAATGATATTGAGCTCCTTAGAACCCGGTTACTATTTATAGGACAGGTTTTTAAGCCAACTACACTCAAGAGGGTACTTACCTATGAAACCCCATGCAAGCCTGAAACTAGGGTTTGGTGTGATTTGCTTGTACATATGTTTGTGCATACATCATGAACATCATGAAACATCATATGCATTTACTAACCACTTCAAGGGTTTAGATCTTCATCTTTGTTCTTGTTTTGTAGGTCATGGAAATTCCTCGCAGAAAAACCATCCAAGTCAACCTTGTGAGAATCTCTCCTCAACTCAAGAAGCTCACATCAAGAATTCCGGAAAGCTCATCCTTCAGTGAAAGACATGGTAGACTGCTCAGCTTAGTCAACACCAACATTGAAGAGGACATGATGAAAGTGCTATTCCAGTTCTTTGACCCTCTTCATCACTGTTTCACTTTCCCCGACTACCAGTTAGTGCCTACTTTGGAGGAATTTTCTCAACTCCTGAGAATTCCTATCCTAAATCAACTACCTTTCAACGGTACGGAAAAGGAACCAAAGCCTGAAGATGTTGCTCGAGCATTACATCTACAGCCTTCTGACATCAAGGGGCACTGGGAAACTAGAAGCGGTGTCAAAGGCTTCTTAGCAAAATTCTTGTTTGAGAAGGCACAAGAATGTTGGAATTCATTGGACCTACAAGCCTTTGAAGAAATTGTGGCACTCCTTATCTATGGGTTGGTCTTGTTCCCAAATCCTGACCAGCTTGTAGAGGTCAACGCCGTCAAAATCTTCTTGTCCAGAAATCCAATACCAACATTACTTGGGGACATCCTTCACTCATTTTACACACGAACAATGAGAAAGAGGGGCGTTCTCATGTGCTGTACTCCTCTCCTTGCAAGGTGGTTTATTTCGCACCTTCCACAATCTGTCTTGAAGAATGACCAAGGCTCAAGGTGGTCCCAACGGTTGATGACCCTTACTCACTCTGATGTACATTGGTGTTCTCGGTCCAGAGAAAATACCATCATCGTCGATCGTTGTGGAGAGTTTCCTAATGTTCCTTTACTTGGAATCAGAGGAGGTATCACCTACAACCCTTGCCTAGCTTTGAGGCAATTTGGATATGCACGAAGAGATGGTCCTCATGACATGTTGATTCCTGACCTAGTTTTTGACTTCGACAACGATGCGTAAGGACTTCGCCAAAGATTCATCAGAGCTTGGGGGAGGCCCAACAAGGTTGATAGCAAGACACCGGGGCACAAGAACTCCATCCCTCTTGAACCTTATCTCAAGTGGGTACGAGCCCGAGCCCAGAGTCTAATGATGCCTTATCCTCATGTTCTCCCTGTGATTAAAGAGCCCGTCAAGGAAGGAGAGGTTCCCTACACCATCCTACATCCTGACATGCCTACATCGTGGGAGGAGATGCAGAAGAGTTGGATCCAACTCAAGGAGGAACGAAACACTTTTGAAGCCAGCTTTTACGCCAGCGAGAAGAAGGTTCTAGAGCTCACCCGCCGACTCCATGAGCAAGAGTCCCTCAACACCTACATTGCGCCAAAGAGGATGCGCAACGTCTTTTTACCTTGAGAAGTTGTTTTTGTAATATTTGGCCCATGGGGCACTTATGTACTAACAAATTTCTTCTTATTAATATGACGTGCGTTCTTTTTGTCTGCAATAATTGTGAATTTCTAAAATCCTTGAATGCATTGCATAGATAGCATCTCATGCATCATGTGCATAACAGGTACCCCTTTTTCTACAGGTTGCTTAATCTTCTTCGCTGTTTATTTTAAACAGTCATCATGAATCCAGAATCATCCAGTGAGCAACCAATCAAGGCCCTCCAGGCCCAGAGTGCCCAGTTTCAAGAGATGGTCATGAGCCTGGCCCAAGGTCAGCAAGAGTTGAAGGCTCTGCTCCTAAAGAAGAAGAAGAAGAAGAGGACTGTGTTATTCAACACTGGACGCAGGTTTGGGAACACACTTCATAACGAGGCTGATCCAACTACTTCCTCTACAGAGAAAGACAGTCCCCAAGGGGGAGGAGCTCCTAGTCCTGCAGTCTCTAACAACGAGACGGATTACAATGACGAACAATACCCTTCCGCTGCTGACAGATACAAGCAATTAGAGGACCGCTTGAGTGCCATGGAGATTCAAAATGTGCCGGGGCTGGATTTCGGAGATTTAGGGTTATCTTCTGGGGTGGTAATACCGCACAAGTTCAAGGCGCCTGCCTTTGCCAAATATGACGGGGCTTCCTGTCCAAAGCTGCATCTCAGGTCGTACGTAAGGAAGATCCAACCTTACACGGCAGACAAAAATCTTTGGATCCACTTCTTCCAAGATAGCCTTTCGGGGTCACAACTTGAGTGGTTCTATCAGCTAGATGGAACCAGTATCCGACATTGGGAAGATTTGGCTATCGCATTTTATAGACAATATCAATACAATTCTGACCTCGCTCCTACGCGTACCCAACTTCAGGGTATGTCACTAGGAACGGGCGAATGGTTCAACGAATATGCGCAAAAATGGAGGGATTTGGCTGGCAGGGTGCAGCCTCCTTTGACTGATCGTGAACTGGTTGACATGTTTCTAGGGACCTTGTCTGGTCCATTCTTCAATCATCTGGTTGGTAATTCCTCCGCTGGGTTTACGGATTTGATCCTGACGGGCGAAAGGATAGAAGCTGGCATCAGGTCAGGAAAGATACAGAAAGGAGCCGCCGCAAGTACTGAGAAGAAGCCTTTCAAGAAGGAAGCTAGTGCCGTCTATGGTCCTAGAAGACAAGTCAAGCCAGAACACCGCCAAGCCGTCAATGCCTTGGTAATTTCAAAACTTGTTGCTGCTCCTCAACAGTACAATCAACAAAGGGGTGAGAGGCCCAAGAGGCAATACACTCGGCTGAGTATGACCTTGTCACAAATCTTACCGCAACTGCTATCAACCAGCTTGGTGACCATCAAAGAGGCTCCAAAGGTCGTGAATACTGCATCTCCTAAGTATAACCCAAATGCCCGTTGTGCTTATCATTCTGATAGCCCCGGGCATACTACTGATGATTGCTGGGCCCTGAGAAATAAGGTTCAAGACCTTATCGATGCGAAGGAAATTCAGTTTGAGGCGACTGAGAGGCCAAATGTTGTAACTGCTCCTATGCCCCAACATAGAGTAAATGCCGTTGAAGAAGATTTGTATGCTATTTCGGTGAATGATGTTGCTACTCCTCTATTGACTGTTAAGAGGAACCTACTGCTAGCCGGTTTATTTCCGGGTTGTAGCAAGGGTTGCCTCTTGTGTGCTGTTATCCCTACCGGTTGTCCGCTGCTAAAATCAGGCATCCAAAGCCTGATGGATAGCAAAGAAATTCTGTTCAAGAAAACTGCTGTCCCGTTTGTTTCCGCCGAAGAAGTATCTGTTGTCACAATTTTCAACAATCCTACTAAGGTTCCCCCGAGGAAGCCAGTCCAAATTATGTCTGTTGCACCCATTACCATTACTGTTCCGGGGCCCCTCCCCTATGAATCTGACAAGGCTGTCCCATGGCACTATGGGGCAGACGTGTATGTGCTTGGAGTGAAGAAGGAGTTCAACACCGTTACCAGTATCAGTAACATCACTGGTCCCGCCAAGATTACTTGCAGTGGCAGGCTTTTCTCACCTAACATTGCACCACCAGTTATCTGAAAACCTCTTATCATCACACCCGCAAATGTGCATGTTTCAAATCAAGTTCCTGTGTCTACTACTGCCGCCGAGTCCTCTGATGCTCGGGGCAAAGAAGTTGCTACCGATTTGCCTGCCCGGACGGAGGCACCGAAAAAGACCGCTGTTGAAGCCTCCCAGCAAGAGATGGAGGAAATCCTTAAAATCATTAAAAAGAGTGACTTCAATGTCGTTGAACAGTTGGGGCATACCCCCTCCAAAATCTCTATGCTATCACTGCTGCTGTGCTCAGAGGCCCACGCCAAGGCCCTGATTTCATTTCTGAAAACGGCCCATGTGCCGCAAGAGACCTCTGCAGATCAGTTCACTGACTGTGTGGCTAATTTGACAGCTGATAATGGTTTGGGGTTCTCAGATGCTGACCTTACCGCCAAGGGAAAAAATCACAATGATGCCCTGCATGTTTCCATAGAATGCAGGGGCACTACTCTCGCACACGTGTTGGTGGATACCGGTTCTTCCCTGAATGTATTGCCCAAGAAGGCCTTAGATCAGTTGGATTGTGAGGGCCTGGAATTGAAACCTAGTAACATCATTGTTAGAGCCTTCGACGGTTCTAAGAGGATGGTGCACGGTGAGGTAGACATTCCTATTCGTGTGGGTTCCCAAGTCTTCGACTCAACGTTCTACGTAATGGATATTCGTCCATCTTATTCCTGCTTGTTGGGTCGACCCTGGATTCACAAGGCTGGGGCGGTAACATCCACTCTACACCAAAAGCTCAAATACCCTGTCAAAGGGAAAATTGTTACTGTGCAGGGAGAGGAGGAATACATGGTTAGTCACTTGAATTCATTCTGGTATATCGAGATGGACGGGGAGTTTATTGAAACCCCCTTTCAACATTTTGAGGAGGTTCCTCCAACGTTGGCGTCAGCTGAGACAGTGGTTGAAGAATACTTTCCCTTGAAGATGGCTTCCTTGAAGGATGCCCGGGCTGTAATCGAGAAAGGCAAATGCGCAAACTGGGGTCAGCTTCCTGACTTCACTCAAAAGACCGACAAGTTTGGGCTGGGCTTTACTGCAGAGGCTCAGAGGGCTGTTCGCAAAGAAAGGATTAGAAAGGCTCCGGTGTTCATCACCAACCCAAGGGTGAATGCTATCGAGGAGGACGTAGAGGAAGCAGAGTTTGACAGTTGGATTTATCCAACCACCAACAACGGACCAAGCAACTGGACGGCAAAAGATTTTACACCTATTACATTTGTCACGCAGTAATGAACTCTTTTGATTTTCAATTTGTAACAAACAATATGTTGAAACTTTTATTGGCTCGGTGTCCTACCCGGGGCACCGTGGCTCCATTTGTGAGGGCTTTTTGTATGACATTTCCATATATCATTAATCAAAACATTGGACGTTTGTTGCATTTCAAATCTTGTGCTCTTTTTCTTTCTGTGTTATATATTGCAAAACAGCTATATTTACACACACTCACTTATACAGGTTCCAATCCACTCTGGATCTCACTGGTAACATCTCTGCTACTGCCAGTTATGACTTCGAAAATCCGATCAACTTGGCCGAAGACGTAGGTGAAGATGATTGCGAAGTGCCTGGTGAACTCGCAAGACTGCTACTCCAGGAAGAGAGGGCCATTCAGCCGCATGAAGAGCCGGTGGAAACAGTGAACCTGGGTACTGAGATAGATAGAAAAGAAGGTAAGATTGGTGCCAATCTAGAGCTCAGCGTGAAGCAACGATTGATCCAGATGTTACATGATTACATGGAGATCTTTGCTTGGTCTTACGAAGACATGCCTGGTTTGGATGCCGACATTGTGGTTCATCATCTTCCTACCAAGGAAGACTGCCCTCCGGTAAAGCAAAAGGTCCGCCGCATGCGTCCAGAGATGTCCGAAAAGATCAAAGCTGAGGTTATGAAGCAATTCGATGTCGGGTTTCTAGAAGTGACTTCTTACCCTCAGTGGGTTACCAACGTGGTGCCAGTGCCAAAGAAAGATGGTAAAGTTAGAATGTGTGTTGACTACAGGGATTTGAACAGGGCCAGCCCTAAAGATGATTTCCCTCTGCCTCACATCGACGTTCTTGTTGACAATACTGCTCAACACAAGGTGTTTTCCTTCATGGATGGTTTTTCAGGGTATAATCAGATCAAGATGGCTCCCGAAGATATGGAAAAGACTACCTTTGTCACTCAGTGGGGAACCTTCTGCTACAAGGTCATGCCATTCGGGTTGAAAAATGCTGGGGCAACCTACCAACGTGCCATGGTTGCTTTATTTCATGATATGATCCACATGAGATTGAAGTGTACGTCGATGATATGATTGCAAGGTCCCAAACTGAGGAGGAACACCTTGACCATCTGCGGAAGCTGTTTGACCGACTGAAGTTATACAAGATGAGGTTGAATCCAAACAAATGCACCTTTGGGGTGAGTTCTGGAAAATTACTAGGTTTCATTGTAAGCGATAAAGGCATTCAGGTGGACCCTGCCAAGGTGAAAGCCATACAAGAGATGCCGACTCCCAAGACAGAGAAAGAAGTCAGAGGCTTTCTAGGACGACTGAATTACATTGCCCGATTTATCTCATATCTAACTGCTACCTGTGAGCCAATCTTCAAATTGCTGAAGAAAGATCAAGTAGTAAGTTGGAACGATGAATGTCAGGCCGCTTTCGAAAAGATAAAGGAATATCTCCAAGAGCCACCCATTCTTATGCCTCCAGTGGAAGGGAGACCTCTAATACTATACTTGACAGTACTTGACAACTCAATGGGGTGTGTGCTGGGGCAGCATGACGAGTCTGGCCGAAAAGAGCATGCTATTTATTACCTGAGCAAAAAGTTTACCGACTGTGAGTCTCGGTACTCACTGCTCGAGAAAACTTGCTGCGCTCTGGTATGGGCTGCTCACCGGCTGAGACAGTATATGTTGACTCACACTACTCTGTTGATTTCAAAAATGGATCCCATCAAGTACATATTCGAAAAGCCTGCTCTGTCTGGAAGAATAGCAAGATGGCAAATGATCTTGACAGAATATGACATCCAATACACAACTCAAAAAGCCATCAAGGGAAGTGTATTGGCAGATCATTTGGCACACCAACCTGTGGACGATTACCAATCATTGAACTTTGAATTTCCAGATGAAGATATCATGGTAGTAACTGATTGTGAGGTACCTGGACCGGATGAAGGACCTGAGGAAGGATCCCGATGGTCTATGCATTTTGACGGAGCCTCGAACGCTTTGGGTAATGGAATCGGCGCCGTGATCATATCCCCTAAAGGTACTCATACTCCACTCACCGCCCGGCTGTGTTTCAACTGCACCAACAACATGGAAGAATATGAAGCATGTATTATGGGTCTTCAAGCTGCAATCGACTTAAGGATCAAGTTTCTGAGTGTCTTCGGAGATTCCGCTCTCGTGATCAATCAGATCAAAGGCGATTGGGATACGAAACACCCAAATCTTATTCCTTACAAGGAGTATGTGCTGACATTGCTTCCCCACTTCGAAGAAATAACTTTTGAACACTTCCCAAGAGAGGAGAATCAGTTAGCAGACGCACTAGCTACGATGTCTTCAATGTTCAAAGTCAAATGGGACAACGAGGCTCCCCGGATCATTATCTGGAAGTTGGACGAACCCGTATACTGCTGCGATCTTGAGGCCGAAGAGGTGACTGAAAAACCCTGGTATCATGAGGTGAAGAGATACTTGGAAGCTCAGGAATACCCTGAAGGTGCGTCTGTCAACGATAAGAAGTTTCTGAGAAGGTTCGCGGAGAAATTCTTCCTCAGCAACGACATTCTCTACAAACGAAATCATGATTCAACTCTACTGCGTTGTGTGGATAAGACTGAAGCAGAAAAGATCATGGCAGAGCTGCATGAAGGTACATTCGGAACACATTCCAGTGGACATACCATGGCAAAGAAAATCCTTAGGTCAGGATATTTCTGGTCCACAATGGAAACCGACTGTTACCAACATTCTCGAACTTGTCATAAATGCCAGATCTATGCTGATAAGGTGCACATCCCTCCGGTTCCTCTAAACGTCCTGACGGAACCTTGGCCTTTTGCAATGTGGGGCATTGATATGATCGGTGAGATCCGACCGACGGCATCCAATGGGCATCGCTTCATCTTGGTAGCGATTGATTACTTCACAAAGTGGGTTGAGGCAGCTTCCTATGCCACCGTAACCAAGAGCGTCGTGGCACGTTTCGTTCGGCATAACCTGATCTGTCGATACGGCGTCCCGGAAAGGGTCATTACGGACAATGGTACCAATCTTAATAACAAGATGATCACTGAGCTCTGCGAGCAATTAAAGATACAACACCACAACTCTTCTCCCTACCGGCCGAAGATGAATGGGGCTGTCGAAGCGGCTAATAAAAACATCAAGAAAATTGTGCAGAAGATGACAGTGACTTACAAAGATTGGCACGAGATGTTACCGTTTGCTCTTCATGGGTACCGTACCTCAGCACGGACGTCAACCGGGGCAACACCCTTTTCCTTGGTCTATGGCATGGAGGCAGTCTTGCCAATTGAAGTCCAGATACCCTCTCTCCGGATAATGAAGGATGCAGGCTTGAGTGAAGATGACTGGATTCAGACTCGACTTGATCAATTAAACCTAATTGACGAAAAGAGACTCACTGCTATCTGTCATGGTCAGACGTATCAAAAACGGATGATCAGGGCATTTAACAAGAAAGTCAGACCACAAGAGTATCAAGTTGGGGATCTGGTAATCAAGCGCATCATCCTTCCTCAAAGTGATCCCCGGGGCAAATGGACCCCTACATACGAAGGGCCATTTATGGTTAAACATGTGTTCTCAGGAGGAGCCATGATTCTAACCACCATGGATGGTGACGACCTTCCTCACCCCGCCAATGCAGACATAGTAAAAAGATACTACGCATGAATAAAAGACCCGCTAGGTTGACATACCTAGGCAAAAATAAGGGCTTCCCGGCGAACCAAAAGGGTTCGGGAAAAAATAAGGGATGAAATGAAAAATCTGTACACCCGGCAAGTCGAAAACCTGAAAAGGCGGCTTGGGCAAAAATGGGTATCCCGGTGGACTGAAAACCCGAAAGGGAGGTCCAGGAAAAAGTTAGGGATAAAGCGTAACACTATGTCTCATTGGATCACCTTGCATCCAGAATTCGGCATCAACTATCTGGCTCAGACTTCGGCATCGATCAATCAGCTTCATCTTCAACTAAGCAGCAAAGTGATGAGACGCTTGAAGACATAAAGGCGATAGCAGAGTTGGAACCCAGTGGGAATATTGTGCACATAGCTGTTTTGTTTCCTTTTCAAAATTGTATAAACTTTATGTTATTCGGCGGCGTTCTCTTACTAGGACGTCGGCCTCTTGTACAAAAAACGCCTATTTACAGGCAAATTTCAAAATCAATACAAGTTCGCTTTTCCAAACAAATTGCCAATTGTTTTTCTTTTTTCTGTTTTGTCTTGCGAAGAACGTCCAATGTTCATTTTTGATATATGCATTTGACATTAAAATTGCTAATTCATAAATACTTGCATACGAAACAAAAGACTAATTACAGGTGACATCAGAAACAGGGGCAATGAAGAATTGTCCAGGCAGTCTAGTTGCTTTGTCCGCTAAGGTACCAAGGTAGGTTCGACTGAAGAATGTGACCAAGTTACCTCAACTCCCCACAGAGTAGGACAAGATTCAGCAATACTCTCCCCAGGAGGAGTTAGTCTATCATCAGCCCTACAATAGGCATCATGTTCCCCTAGCAAGTCAGCAATACTCTCCTCCAGCAGAGTTAGTCTACGGTCAGCCTAAAGGAAGTTGGGTATCCCCAGAAGATATCAACATTCCCCAGCGGAGTATAGGCATTCATCAGCAAGCATCCCCGACAGTCTTGATCTAAGATTGTTCCCCGGCAGAATACGGACACTCTAGTGGAACCATCTTCCAGTACAGTCTGAAGGTTTCCCCAGGAAAGTGGAATTCATATCCCCAGCAGGTCTTGAAGCTTATCCCCAGTAGATTCTGGAAGCTTATCCCCTGTAGAGTACGGACGTCTCCCCGGGCTTTATTCAAAGTTATTCCTCACAAGGGCTTAACTGGGTTATCCTCAGCTAATTGCCACGGAAAATCGCCCTCGACGAAGTTCTTCCTATCCCCAGCGGAGTTCATCAAAGTCCCCCAACATAACTTATCAACAGAATCCCCAGCGGAGTTTAACATTGTCATCCCCAACGGAGTCCATCATTGAAATCCTCAGCGGAGCTCCCATCAAAACTTCAGCGAAGTATCTCTTCCCACAGAGTAATTCCCCTCAGAGTAATATCTCCAACAAGTTTATTCCCCAATGGAGTCATCTTCTCCTACCGGTGTATTCTTGCAACCATCATCCCCAGCGGAAGCAAAAAGCTCCACTCTTCAACGTCGGCCCATGATTTAATTCCCCGGCCGGTCGTCAAGGATTTATCTTCCTAGACGAAAATACATTCATAAACATTTCACATTTCATACATCTTGTTTACATGCATGATAAAGTGCATACAACACTATCTCATCTTGAACAACATGACATCATGCATTTCATACATCATGACATTGCATGCAACTGATGTTTTTCCTTTTCAGGGAAAAAGACAACCCAAAAGACAACTACTTTCAACTATCACAATTCCAGATTCGATTCCTGTATCTAGCCAGGGCACATCTGTGAGTGATCAATTCCAGATTTGATTCCTGTATCCAGCCAGGGCATATCTGTTGACGACTATTTCCAGATTCGATTCCTGTATCCAGCCAGGGCATATCTGTTGATGACTATTTCCAGATTCGATTCTTGTATCCAGCCAGGGCATATCTGTTGACGACTATTTCCAGATTCGATTCCTGTATCCAGCCAGGGCACATCTGAAGAGTTTGAAGATTCGATTCTTGTATCCAGCCAGGGCATATCTATCAACTGTCACAATTCCGGATTCGATTCCTGTATCTAGCCAGGGCACATCTGAAGAGTTCGAAGATTCGATTCTTGTATCCAGCCAGGGCATATCTGTTGACGACTAATTCCAGATTCGATACCTGTATCCAGCCAGGGCATATCTGCGAGCAACCAATTATAGACTCGACACCTGTATCTATCCAGGGCATGTCTGCATGAAGAGATTGAAGATCAATACCTGTAACAAGCCAGGAAAACATCTGTCTTTCTCAAAATACACAAGTTCTCGCTAAGGAATCTCTTATGCGATCAACACTTCCAAATGGCATCTATAAGCCCATTCCCGACAAGGTTCTGTCACGCCTTCAGATGGCATCTATAAGCCCATCTACCTATCCACCATCTCTCCAAATGGCATCTATAAGACCATTCCCGACATCACATTTGCTGATACTCCAACATGCGAGTGCAAATTTCCGGGCACTCTAGTGTCCAATCTCCTTTTACCCTCGAGTCACGAAAGGCAAACTTGCCAATCTAACTCTTCAGGTTCAAGAAGATTGAACAGGGGAAACTGTTGTACCCCAAAATTTGCCCTCCCATTTTTCTCAACATTTTCTCATCACAAGACCCTTGGAGCTCAAGGTCCAGTTAGGGTTTCCTCTGCTCAAGACTTCTCCTTGCACTGTTGACCCAAATTAGGGTTTGTGTTTGCACAAAGATATTTTGACCTAAAATGCCTAAGATGACTTTCATGCTTCATGTTGGACTCCCAAGTTTATCCATACCAAGTTTTAAGTCTTGATTCTAAATTTTGCCCAGTCAATTGGACAGTTGACCTAGAAATCAACTATACTGGGGAAAAAGTCAACTGTGGCCAATTGACAGTCAAATCTCATGAAAATTGACCCACATCAACATTATGAACTCACATGGACCATTTGATCAAGTTTGGATCACAATTCCACAAGAAATTTGATCAGATCACCAAAAGGGCAAAATGGTCATTTTTAGGGTTTTGACTACACAAAGGCAATTTTTGACTGTTTGACCTAGCCAATGGCAAACCAAGCTCACATATGGACTCAAGGACCCCATGGAATTTTCTTGACATACTCAACAAGTTCAAAAGATCCCAAATGCACAAGATTGACAGTTGAATTTCCCAGTCAATTGATCAATTTTGACTGTATACTGAAAAGTCAAACTTTGACTTTTTGGTCAAAATCAAGTGTCAAGATTCATTTTTCATCAAAACATGCCAAATCATGAAACTTGTTCATCAAGAAATCAAGAATTGCAAATTAGGGTTTGAAATGAAGATTTTTCATAACTTAGAATTTTTCTAAGTTATGAAAAACCCTAATTTTTCCCTAACTTTGCCCCACTTTCTCACCAAGATTCATTTGGATTCAAGCAAAAGTCAAAACATGAAAGTTGTAGTTAATTGCAAAATATACAACTTTGATTCACAAAGTTTCCCCAAAAGAAGCTTGTAGCTCAAGTTACAATTTTTGGAACAAGGGTACCAAACCATTCTTAACTTAGAGAAATTTTGAAGCATTTTAGGCAGGATTTTTGCCTAACTTCAAGACCATTTTTCACATGCTTCCACTTGGAATTTCAATTTGCATTTCAAATATGGATTATAGTACACATTCCAAGCTTTCCAAAATGTCCAAGAACTCATCAAACAACCTCATGGTTAGAGAGAATCGAATTTGGCAAGTTGGGAAAAACTCACTTTTGATTTGGCCAATTTACATGTTCATACACTTGTGCCATTTTGAACTCAGCTTGCATTCCTTGATTACAGGTCCTATATCCCATTTGCACTCAATAATATAATGCTAACTCATTATGCCAAGGCCTTGTTTTATGTGTTTAAGCATTACATGGAAGTTTAACCCTTAAATAGAAAAAGCATTATATCCATTTTAGAAAAGTTGCACTTTATGTCAAATGCAAATCCAAGCAAGTACATTGCAAATCCTTTTGGCACAAGTTTATGAACTAATTACACTGATCAAGGCCAAGGTATGCAGCATAGATTGGGGGCCTGCACAAGTCTAGAAAACCAAGTTGACATTTGTTGCTTAAAGTTGAAGAAACATTGCATAACAATACACAACTCTCATTCCTGTGAACCAGAGCTTAAGCAAAGTTATCAAACACTTTCTAATCATCAAACCTAAGCTAAAACACAAGCCAACCACCTTCCAAACCTCATCAAACCTCAAAACACCATAGAACTGCCCAAAACAGGGCACCTGCTGCAGATTGAGTTCCATAACACAATCCATTCATGCATTCTTGCTAAAACCACTTCAAACATATCCCACATCATCCCTTGAAACTATTCCAAGCCTCAAACACGACCTGTAACATCCCTAGCTAACATCACCATTTTCATTTTTCTGTTTTGCAGTTGAAGTACCATAGCATGATTCTCTTGGTTTCCAAGCAAACTAAAGCTTGGAATAGCATCCCTGGACATCAAGGAAGCTGTACCAACCATCACCTTGCATTGAAAGCATCTCCATCACCAGATACGATTCCAACTGAACAGGTAAGTTCATGAACTCGTATCTCTCTATCCAGGCATTGTTAGATTTAGGTTTGTGAAGAAATTATGTCACATTCATGGCCCTGAATCTGCCCATATCATTAGTTTTCATTTATGTTATGTATGCTATGAGAATTTGAGGTCTGAACTTGGAACAAAAACTAGGTCAGGAATTGGGGGAGAAGAAATTCTCTCTCATTTCTGAGAGTTAGATCATGTTCTTTATATGTATGAAATCGTGAGATGATGCTTTACATTTTTTGTGTTATAAGTTTTCATTAAAAATCAAAGAATCAGGATCTTGATGTTGAAGAAAGAAGGCGCGTGTTTTCAAACAGAGATGGCTGGAGGTTGAAGAAGCTGCCTTTGGGCTGGGCCTGTTTCACTTTTCTTATTTGCACCATAGTTTTACTTTTAAACCCCCTTGGCCCATTATGTGTATTTTTATGATTTTTTGACCTTTTCTTTTTTGTTCTGACTTATTTATTTTTTCTCATAATAATAAAAATATAAAAATTATTTTTTAAACCATTTTTGTATTTATTAGGCATTTATTTGTTTAAATGGGCATTTGTACATAAATAAATACTTATATACTATTATTTAAAATAACTAAAAATAATACAAACATATTTTTCTGACTTTTATTTCATGTTATCTCTTGAAAATATTTTATAATAAAAATACATTTTTTTTATAATATTAAATATTTTTATTTTTGTATATATAATATATATTTAATAAATAATGTAAATACATATATACTTGTTAATATATTTAGGAAAATACAAAGAATTAATACATTGTTATTTTATTAATATTTTGATCTCAAAATACCTTTTTTTACAATATACCTTTTTTCATTTTATTTTATTTTTATACATAATTAATAAATATGGTATATAATGCTTAATAAATATTAAATAATAAATACCTTTTATTTGCAAAATTAGGGTTTTGCCCTAAATACATAAAAACTCAAAATAATTAATACTTTTTATTTTGTTTATTTGACATATAAAAAACACTTTTTTCATACATATAAAAAACATTTTTTGCATCTTGCATATTTATTCCATTTTTATTTAATTATTGTATATTAAATAATTTGTATAATTCAATTTTGATGTAATAGTTAGGTTTAAATTCCTTGTCAAAATACCCCCATTTGAACATTTGTACCCCCCTTCCCATATATTGTGTTGTAATAACTTAGGAACTTTATTTTTCGCACTTTAAAGCTTTCTAATTATGCCATGTTAGAATTAGGGTTTGTATGCAAATCAATTAACCAAAATAGTTTGACCTAATTTCAAGATAAGCAAGCATGAAAATGGACAACACTAATCACACTTGCACCCCTAGGGTATTCCACTTGTTGCCTTCCATAATGGACCATATTGCATGTTAGGTCTCTTTGGGCAAAACAAAACAATTCAAATGATCATAGTCCCTCGATGACGCTTTCGAAAGTTGCCTAAAAATGATCAAGTCCCTCCAAGGAAAAATTGCCCAAAGATACTTGGCACCATTGCAATTATGGTCTAAGCGATGACCCGCGCCCGTCCCTTTCACATCCTAACACAAGATTGTCCACCAAATGCAATGGTGGAACAAAATTGTTAAAAGGGTTAAAAACATAGGAGAAATCTTTGAGAAATTTAGGAGTAGACAAACTCTTAGTTACTTGAATTAAACTTGCAAAACAAAACACTTGCCTATTTTCAAACCACACATCACTACACTTTCAAAACAACTTTCAAAAACATCGAAAACCTTTTCAAAAGACATACACCTTTGTATACATCCCAACATGGATCATTACAAAGGTTGCCACCGCATTGGCCTCTTTTTAAAACATTTTTAAACCCACACACACAAAGCACCATTTCAAACAATTGAAAATTAAGGCAAGTTGATCTAAGCAAGTAACTAAGAGCCCATGGATAACCATGGATAGAAAGGGTGCTAATACCTTCCCTTTCTATAATCTACTCCCCGAACCCAAGAAAACATCTCAAAGGTTTTTGCTGTGCTTTTTAACCTTTCCTTAGGATAAAATAAAAAGTCGGTGGCGACTCTTGCTCAACCGAAACATTTGCGAAAACAAACGCAAAACTCTAGTCAGTTCTCCCACCGTATCACACTAACCATAAACCATACAACTAGTAAAAAATGGCATCACACACAAGAAAACAAATAACTCCCCCTGAACAGAAGATCAATCATAAACACTTAAATCTCATACTCCCCCTCAAGATAGAAACTAACAAAACAACAACAGTCCAAACTACCAAGGCTACCAAAACTATCAAAATATACCATAATAACTTCTCCCCCTTTTTAGCCACAATATTGACAAAGGGAACACCCTTGCATTCATAAAAAATCAACATAGAGTGCAACATAATTTTGAAGCATATTAAAATAAGTTAAACAATATAGACCAATAGCATATTAAATGCTCAAACTATCCTGCACAGGGCCCAAAAAAAATAGAAGCACAAAACATCAAAATACCTGGACACAATTGATGTCACATCAGATGTCAACACTTTCTTCAATCTTATTATCATTACCACTTGCATTACCATTATCATTCATATTCTCTTCTTCCTTATCACCTGTTAAGTTTTCATCAACAACTTCTTCAGATAGGGCTTTGCTCAAGCCCTCCAGTATGATCTTCCTTTCAGTGCAACATTTTATGGTCTCATCCAAAACTTTGCAAGTTTTCTTCAGATCAATAATAATATCAACTTTAGAGGTTGAGTTTCCATTCTCCTTTCCAGATGTCATGACAATGTCTGTGACATGTGCCCCTGCAAACAACCTCTAGTGTAATGAAAAAGGAGATTCCCTCTTATAAGCAGTATCAGAACTGTAAAAGATCTCAGGGTGTTAACTGATAAGTGCCAAAATATTGTTATTTTTCAGTTGTATTTTGTGGCATTTATTACTCGATTTGTGTGTATAAATAAGTAAAACTCCGACTTTTGTGTAAATAATAGTATAATCATGTTTTCATGTAAATATTGTATCATTTGATAGTTTTTCATCTCTTTTGTAGGTATTTATTTCATGGTTGGAGCATTGAATAATAAGAGTCAAAGGAAAAGCTAAGCGCGGTGGTGTTATACCACAATTTTTACCCCTAAGATCCCTCATTATTTCACAACCTTACAATACATCAAGATCATAACCTTTGGTTTTATATCTCTCTTTCTTCTTTAAGTTTGTCTTTGAGGGATCACCAAGCACCCTTATTGTGTATGTTGTACATACATGTTTTATTTACTAATTTCTAACTAAAATTCAAAAACATGTTTTATTTCCCTTTTGTGTTTTGTACATTGTAGGTGTTGAGCCAAGTGTATCTATATCACTCCCTAAGATAGAGTTTTGAGATTGATCTTCATTAAATTGATTATGCCTCAAGGGGCTTAAACTTCAAAGCTATGATTCTACCATCAAATTGCTATATCTTGATCATCCTTCAGCTTTATATGGTCAAGTTTTTCTTAAGGTATTGTGATTTGATTCATCAAGAAAACTTCATAGGTTCATGTGTTTATTTCTATGCCTTCTTCAACAGGTTTCATCAAGCTATGAGCCGCATCATCAATTGTGCTTCAAGATGACATAATTTCAAGGTCCCATGTGCTTCATCATGCCTTGGATTACCAGCAAAGTTCAAAAGATTCAAAGTTGATTCAAGTTGTTTGACCTAATTTGGCAAGTTCTTGATTATATGGTCACGAGTGCATAACTCTCTCAATTTTCAACATTTTGAAGTGATTAGTTTTTCTATGGACTCTTCTCATCATCCCCGACAACTTATCTTTACACGACAAGAGCCATTTATGCTTGTAGGTTCATCAAAGGTTTGATTACATTAGAGGTCACTTTGGAGATTTTGACCTAATTTTTGTTCAACTTTCAAGGATCATAACTTCATCAATTTTAATCATTTGAAGCTCATTTTCTCTCTACTATGATGTTGTAGATGTTTTCTACAAGTTTGATTCAAGGAGCAAGGCCTAAAAATGATTGGAAGATCATTGAATTAAAGGAGACATTATAGGTCATTTTTTAGTCCTCATGGACTTGAAATATTTCTAAGTTAAATGTGCTTGTTTTCAGCCAACTTCAACATGTCACAACTTTTTGCTCAAACATCCAAATGAACACTTTTTTTTAGCACATTGTAAAGCTTGTGGGAAGATATTTTAAAGAAAAAAAGATAGAACTCATAAATCCCCTTTTGCATGATGCCTAATGGATCTAAAGTTGGTAACTTGAAATTGAAGCTTTGCACCTTGATCAGATTTTTGAATCCATTTAGACTCAATTACACACCAATTTAAGACTCAATTTTGTACCTAATCATGTTTAGTACATGCCTAAAATAGAAAATGACCTTTAAACTCAAGCTTTGGCTTCATTTTGATGCACCTTGAGGTTACACTTTTTTCACTTTTGACCTTCACACGAATCCCATAATTATGGATCCTTCTCACATGCTTGAGAATTGTATCATCTTCAACTATAAATAGAGACCTCATTCCCTTCATTTTCAAGATTTTGATAGCCAAAATACCCCTGAATAGACCCCATTTGAAATCTTAATCTTGTACTCCATTTTCTGATTTCCACCCTTCAAACACTAAGATCTTCACTTAGTTAGCTTTATCAACATTCAGTGAAGCTAACCAACCCAAGAGGAAGAAGAATTGAGCTCCCATTGAAGATCGCCTAGTCTAATTTCAGAGCAAAACCATCACACTTCATTCAAGTAGTTAGAGGCATCAAATCTCTTAATTCAAACTACTTTGATGATCCTTGGTGTGCACTAATGCTTACTGCATCGTTAGTTTTCATTAATTAATCCATTTGATGTGTCTGTTTTTGAATTTTTATGCTTGCAAGTGACCAGTGGTTTTTACACAGTTATTTAACTTGATTTTAATTATTTTTTCTTTATATTGACAAGATTTTTATTTCATTTCTCCGCATTTTATGCATTGGTTATGTGTTTTAGTGTTTGTAGGCTTAAAGATATAAGTTGGATAAATCAGGAGAAAAAGTGCGATATTTGGAGTTTCAGAGGAAGTCAAAATACCATGCTACAGGAGGCCTGACACGGCCACCCGTGTCACCTGACACGGCCCATGTCAGGATGAAATCTAGGACGAGAAAAAGGAAAATGGGAAGTCAGGGGTGTGACACAGGCGCCTTTGTCACCTAACAAGGCCCGTGTCAGGAGGTCTGTACCAGAAAAACAAAATGCAAATTTCTAGAGGTGCAACACGGGCACTCGTATTGCCTGACACGACCCGTGTTAGGCTACGACATTGGTTTCAAGATTTAACATTATTTTACTCAATAGTTGGTACGCAAGGGTGTTTTGGGTATTTCAACCCGACCCAAGTGAATATTTACTATTTAGAAGAGTTTTCACAATGAATTAGGGGACTTTTTTCCAGCGGAGAATTTTGACAATTAAAAATAGCAACATATGGGATTGTTGGAGAACAAAGACTTTTCATGAGCGAAAGCAATTGAAGATCAAAGTTCACCATCAATTTGTAATGTCTAATTTTTATTCTGAAATTCTTTTGAACAATATGAGTAGCTAAATTCCCCAATGCTAGGGGGTGTCCCTGATTTGATTTTGTAATGACTATGAATTCCTAATTTTAGTAATACAATTGTTTTTCATATTTGATTTAATTGTACAAGGTTTTAACGCTTTTTTTATCGGACCAACAAAGATTGATTTACGGTTAACAATTAGCTGGACCGTAGTTGTTAAGGTTTTTGTACAACTAGACTATAGTAGATATCACCTAAGACTAGGGATACCCTATAATTATCAGTTAAATCTTGATAAAAAAAAGGCTTGATTTCATCATAGTTCTCTAAGGACTTAGGATTTGGGATGAATGTTCAAAGGTTTTCCCACTAAGGACTTTGGGGAAAATAAACTATAGATCTGGTAATTGAGTATTTTGAACTTGTTGAAAAAAATCAGGATTCAATATTATTATAGGGAAAATTATATACTTTACCCTAGCATGCTCCTCATATATGTGAAAAATCCAATTTTTATTTATGCTTATTTTTACTTACGATTAAGTGACAATTTCAAAACAAAACCCAATATTAAGTTTTTGCTTAATTGAACCATGAATTGAACTTGATAGTCATACACAGTCCTTGAGATTGATACTTTGGGATTTCCCATTAGTACGCTTGCTAATTTTCTGATCAAGTATTTGGTGTCGTTTCCGTGGAATGAGAGTTTGATTTGAGTTCAATTAGATTTTTGTTACTCTGCAACAAAATTTTATTTTCCGTTATTTTAATATTTTTGTTATTACTGATTTTTGTCTAATCTTTGTATGCGAGGAAAGTCTTTAGCTGAATTTCCTTTTGACGCAGAGATCGAAATAACTTTTCATGCATGGCACATACAAGATCGATTAGCCAAACTAGCCTCCAACGAAGAACATTAAGTTCATACAGAGACAGAGTCAGAGTCAGAAGAGGAAATACCAATGGGAGAAAATCCATCAGCACCTGAGAGGCTACTTGGTGACTATGGTGGTACAAATGCACCGACTGGTAGACTGTCAATTATAAACCAACTGGTGATTGTGCCAAATTTTCAAATGCATCCGAGCACAATCACTCAACTTGAGAGGAGATCTTTCACCAAAAAGGTCAATGAAGATGAAATAAACACTTGTAGTGGTTCCTCACCATGAGTACTACTTTAAAGATTGAGGGACACTCTGAAGAAGCAAAGAAATTAAGAATGTTTTTGTTCATGCTTTCTGAAGATGCTGAAGAATGGTTTTACTCATTACCTATTGGGAGTATTACAACTTAGGAAGAGATGGAGAAAATTTTTCTTGATGAATACTTTCCTACTTCTGTTTATATTCATAAAAGATATGATGTTATGAATTTTAAGAAGAAAGAAGGAGAGTCACTAGGTGATGCTTATAAGAGGTTCAATAGGTTGTTGGTATCTTGTACCACACACAATATGGATCAAACTGAACAAATGCAAATGTTTGTAAATGGTCTCAGAATGAAGACAAAATATCTTATTGATACAACAGTTGGTGTCTCATCCAGTTTTTCAACAACCACTAGTATTAAGAAGATAATTGAAGCAATTACTGCAAATGAATATTTGTAGTTGTATGAAAGAGTTGCAAGCAAACTAGAGGGAGTGATTGATTTGAAGTTGGAGGCTAACAAAAAACTCAGAATTGAATAAACAGTTGTTGCAGAAGTAGAGAAAAAGCTAAAGGCATTGAAAATAGGCACTCAACAAGTAGCTCAGGTACAACAGGAACAAAAAACGGTTTGTGAGATTTGTAATGGACCAGACATGATTATACACTATCTTTCAACTCCACAACAAGTTGAAGAGATCAAATTTTTGAAGCAGAATAATCCTTTCTCTAAATACTTACAATCTAGGGTGGAAGAATCATCCAAATGTTTCCTGGAAAGATCAACAAAGAAATGTCCAAAATCAACAACAAGCTCCATAGAAGGCATATTAGGAGGTAGATATTGAAAAGATGGCTGCCCACACTTCTCAATTCCAGGAAGAGATAAAGACCAACCATAAGAACACCACAACTTCCATAAAAAATTTGGAAGTTCAAGTGGGACAAATATCACAACAATTATCTCTACAAGCACATAGCAATCAGAAATGTCATAAGAATGTTAATGCTGTCATAACAAGAAGTCAGAAGGGGTCACAAGGTGAATAAGAGAAGGTATCAAATGATGACTATGTCATAGAGTTAGATTTGGAAGTGAGAGAAAATAAGAATAATCTAGAAGAATTTATACCACCTGTGAAGCCAACTGAAGAAAAAAAATTAAAAAGGAGGATAAACCGGTGATTAAGCTGCCATATCCCTCTTGAGTAGGAAAGAAGGACCCAAAAGAGAAATACTTTGAGAAATTTGTCATAGTATTAAAAAAGTTAGATATCAACATACCTTTCTTTGAAGCTCTTGAGAAAATTCCCATGTACCAAAAATTCATGAAGGAGATACTATCTAATAAGAGACCAATAAAAGATGGATGTGCAATTTCGCCAGAGAGGAGAATCCCAATCAAGCAGAAGGATTTTAGATCAGTTACAATACTGTGCACTATAAAAGATAGAACATTCAAGAGGGTTATAATTGATTCTGGTTATAGTGTGAGCTTAATGCTATTATCTATCTTCAAAAAGCTTGGTATTGAAAAGATAAGTGAGAGTGGGACAAAATTAAAATTTGCTGATCACACCATTAGGCAATCATATGAGATAACTGAAGATGTATTGGTGGAAATTGGAAAATTTTCCTTTCCAGTTGATTTCCAGATCATGGACATTCCTGAAGATGAAGAGACCTCTATCATTCTTGGTCGACCATTTTTGCTTACTAGTCGAAGCAATTTTGATATCGAGAAAGGGACACCGATGCTAAAATTATTTAATGAGGATATAAGGTTGAAAGTGATGGAGATCAAGAATCAAGGTAAAGGTGGAAATAATCAATCGTCCGTTGGAATGATCAAACTAGAAGGAGAAAGCAAAATTTCAAAACCACTTATAGAAAAAGTATCAGGCATAATCTCTTAGGCGACATCATCTCATGTGTCTATCAAAGTCCCTAAGTTCATTCAAGAAGGCAAGAAGAGAAAGAAAAAGGAACATCAAGGTGAGGATATGGAAGTTGGAAGTGACTTAAAGCATAAAGTGATCTATACTTTTGATCTAGATTAGTACTTGGTTGCGAAAAGGACAAGCAACAAGGTGTGGAAAAGGAAGTGTCCCCTATAATAAAGGGGAATGAGTCGCCTATCCAGGAGACATTAAATGAAGCGCTTCGTGGAAGGAAACCCACGCTTTTAATGACTTAGTTTTTGTTTTGTTGTTTGTTTTGTTTTGTTTTGTCTTCGGGTAATAAAAAGGGGGCCTTGCAGGTGAAAGCTAGGATGTAACAATTGGTGTTGTGTTACCCTCTATGAGTCACCCTTCTCAATCTTGTTCTGAAATAGTGGGGCCAATGTTTAGTTCATGTTTGGGGGAGAGGGGGTTTATGTTTCCTGTTTTGTGATTTACTTGTTTGTTCTATGCTATTTTCGTTGTAAAACCACACGTTGATGTCCTTCCCAAATTTTTACCAAAACTTATTGGAATTTTTATTTTGCACAAGAGCTTGAAATTCAAAGAGATCAAGAATAGTATATAGAAACAAAGGGATGATTGTTTGAGGGTAGGAAGTAAGGAATAATGTGACAGTGATACGAGTCTAATGTGTAGATTTGTAACATAGTGCTTGTATCTTGAGAAGTAATCCTTGAGTAGTTTATCTTTACATTCTGGCATAATCTAGATTCGCATGCATGTATGATTGGTTGAGAAATAAATAATTTTGATACCAAATGATGAAACTGCGGTAAAAGGAAATCAACATGCTAAGTTGGTTAGCCCTCACCCAGTTATTCAGCCCAAAGGGGGTTGATCCCCAAACAACGTCGTCCAAATAAGGACAATATATAAACTTCAAAGTTTTGAAAATTTCATCGGTAGTAATTAAAAGTAGCAATATCTACTTATTTGGTGCCTAAACAAAAAATTCTTAATTAGTCTTGTGCATGTGATGATCATCATAATTCTCATTGCCTTAATTTGACTGTCCGAATGAAAAAGGAGGAAAATCGGAAAAAGAATTAAGTACAAAGCATAGTTAGAGAGGTATCCTAAGAGGAAACTCAGGTTAAAAATGTTCTAATAAAAAATCTTTGCGTCGTGTGAAAATCAAACGAACTACCTCTTGATTAATGTGAACAGACGTCTCACGTATGAGTACTGGTATACTGTGTGTAATACGGTGGCAAAACCAACCGTTTAATACTGGTTTGCATTTTTTGTTCGCAAATGTAGCCGCAAGCAAGAGTCGCCACTGACTTTTCTTTTATACAACAAAGGAAAGGGTGAAAAGAACTGAAAAATACCTTTTTCGAGATTTTCTGAGTAAGGGGGGTAGATTATGGAAAGGGAAGGTGTTAGCACCCTTTCCATCCGTGGTTTTCCACGGGCTCTTAGATGCTAGCTCATTTGAAAATACCTTGTGTTTGAAGAAAATATTTTTAAAGGACGCCTTAGTGCGGCGAACTTTGTAATATTTCTCGTATTGTTGAGAACGTATACAAAGTGTTTTGAAATTTTTTTTGGAAAGAGTTTTGTGTATTTGAAAAATTATTTTATTTTGGGCAAGCATCTAAGAACTATCTACCTACTCGAAAAGGTTTGTTCTTTTCCTCTTTTCCTTTAGACAGTATTATCCTACTATTAGTCAGTAGGTAGCCCTATCGTCGGGTGTTAAGGGACTATCGAAAAGGACGTTATGGTCATCGAAGGAAACATGTAAGGATACCTTAGCATTTCGAAGGGACTATCATCATATAGGCAACATCGAGGGACAAGATCATTTCTTGTAGGCAACTCGAGGGATGTTTAGGGACCATGATCTTTTATGATAACTTTTATACCGAGGGTCTTTGCTAAGATATCCCTACGTTCGAGGGACATGACCATTTCCGAGACAACCGAGTGAGATATGCCCTAAGGGTGCAAGTGCGTAACAATGTGTTTTTTCCAGATATTTGTCTTGAGATTAATGATCTAATGGTTAATTGATTAATCTTGTCATGTACACCTAAGTTACTAACAATTATATACAAGCATATAAGAATATAAAAGCGAGAAATAAAATCCTACAACTATTACAGGGCTTTGGAACAGTTACATAAAAAAGGTGCAAAAATAAAGTGCCGAATTTTAAATCTAGACTATCACATCCCATAATCAATTACATTATTATATAAAATGCGAGAATAAAAATAATGTGCGCGAAATGATATATTACGTCTAAAAAATCTTAAGAATGAAAGTCTTTTTTGGTTTTATTTTTATTTAGGAAAATACTTAAAATGAACATCCTAAAAAAAATATAAATTAGTTAAGAAATAGTCTAAGTTTTTTTTTGTTTAGTTTTTATTATGAAAAAGAAATGATTAAACCTAAATTAAATCCTAAGTTCTAATTCAATTTTAATTAAAGAAAAAAAGATTAAAATAGTTATTAATTAAATCAAGAAATTAATTATTTAATAAAAAATCTAATCCTAATTTTTGTGATTTTTTTTCATTATTTGGCTAATTAAATAAATAATCAAGAAAAAAAAGAGATAAAACAATACAAAAAAAATGCAAAGTGGGCCTGGTCATCAAAAGCAAAAATGGGGGTGTTGATCTGAAAAAACCGTTTGGCCCATTTGAGAGCCCAAACTGCTTGGATCCAGTAAGGGAGATCCTTGATGGCACATGGTGATCTAGATCGTTTGATTTGAATTAGTGGTGATCAACTGGCTGAGGGTGAGGACGCATGGTGTTCCTATGGATTTGTTCACCATTTGATCTGCAAAAAGCATGTAATAAAAAATAAATTTCAAGGCCCGGGGATCGAACCCAAACCCTCCAGCCTCACAAACATGCATCTCACCACTACACCAACCTGCTCATTCGTTAATATACATAACAAAATACTATTATATGATAAACGAAATCAGAAATATATTTGAAATAAAAAAATGTGCATTAATTCAAATTGCTCAATGGGAAAGAGACAGCCAAGTGCCGGAGTCCAAGAAGTCAAAGGTGCCGGAGTTGGACTTCGATCACCATCACCGGCCGATCCAAAATCTGTCCCTGCAAATCAAGCGATCTAAGACAAAAACAAAGGCCCTATCCTACATAAAAACATGCCCTGGTCTCAAATCTGGCCTTAGATTAGCCTGAAAACCTCTAGATTAAGAGCTTGGACCTTAGCAGCCATGGATGCCCTAACAATGGCATATGGCGTTCTAGGCTCCAAACCTCTCATGCGAAGCATCTATCCCGTCCTAATGAAGGTCCTAAGCATGAAGCAAAACATCAAAAAATTCAATAACGTATAGATTAAGAGATAGAGATTAAAAAATTTACCAAGAAAAGGTGACTTGGCTAGGCGAGTTCTGGGCGTGTTTTTGCTTGAGTGATGGTTGGAAACGAACCCTGGCAACCTCAGGAACACATTTAGGAAGTTGACTGGGACTGAAAGTGGCTGGGAGTTAGGTTTTGGAATTTGACAACTTTGAATTTTTTTTTGAAAATTCTAGAGAGCACTTTTTAGGAAATATATCCATGCATTTGGCTTGCCAAGGTGGTGTATTTATAGTGTAGATGGAGGAGACAAGATTGGATGGAAAGAATCATCACCATAAACATGGATTTTAACACATGATCAAAGTTTGAATAATTGTCAAAAATGGAGATTTCATGCCTTTTTTTATGTTAGAATGAACCTGGTCACTCCTTGTACAAAATTGTGGGCTTCAAGACAATTCAAATCAATAGCCCAAATGCCTAATCCCATTTCCTATTATTTTGTACCATTTATTTTATATTTATTTGAAATAAATTAAAATAAATATGTAAAAAATAGGTAGAAAATTCAAGGCCATTCAAAAATAAGATTAGAGGTCCTCTACAACCTTAGGAATATATTTTAACCTTAAAAAGTTAAGCCATTGACTCAAAAATCCAAATTTGCTCAATGCACCAGTCTTGAAATTTTCAAAACTTTACCAACTTGGGAAAGCCATAACTTTCTCAATTTTTATATCATGATGAAGATCTTATACTTTTTGGAAATCCCAAGATGTCTACTTCAATCCCTCTTTTTATTAATTTTGCATTTGAAAATGTTATCTTGATATAAAAGGTCTTGGAAAAAAGTGGCTTTTGTTGACTTTTTGAAAATGACCTGTAATGTCTGAGCTCATATCTTTCAAATGATACATTTATTGATCTTTGGGGATGAAGATAAGTTGTATGGAATTGGATTCTCTTCAAAATTATCTTTGGTTTGGAAATTTATGATAAAGTATGAGAAAGTTATGCTTGGTCAAAGTTTAGTTGACTTTTCCTAAAGAAACCCTAATTTGCCATTTTTGACTTTTGATGGGTTAGGAGCATTTCTTGAGGAATCATGATCAGCCATTGATCAAATTATTGATATCACTTAAAAATGTTGATGTTGACCAAAAATCTTGAAGTTTGACTGTACATGGGCCACATTTGACTTTTGACATAACACAATTGATTTTCCAACACTTGAGCAATTGATTGAGAAAACTTATTGTGCAAGGCATGAAATTTGGCATAGATAATCTTGAAGACATATTAGGACTATGGAAAGAATTTTAGACCTTTGGAGCTCAACCATCTTGATGAAAATTGAAAACCTAGTTGGGGGTTCATTGCCTTAAGAGGAGAATTGTCTGATCAATTCTTGGTCAACCCTGAGCAATTGAGAACCTCTAGGAGTATGTCTTGTGTGAGAATGGGAGGAAAAATTTTGTGGTACAAAACTGTGAATTTCATGAGCTCTTGTAATTTTCGCTTGAGGGCAAGCAACAGTTTAAGTTTGGGCGAGTTTGACAAGTAGTTTTTACACAGTTATTTACCATTAAATTTAGTTATATTTTCTTTATATTGTCAAGAATTTTATTTCATTTCTACTCATTTTATGCATTGGTTATGTGTTTTAGTGTTTGTAGGCTTAGAGAAATAAATTGGGATAAAACGGCTGAAAAGTGTGATATTCGAAGTTTCAGAGGTAGTCAAAATACCATGCTACAGAAGGCCTGACATGGCCACCCGTGTCACCTGACACGAGCCATGTTAGGATGAAAGCTAGGACAAGAAAAAGGAAAATGAGAAGTCATGGGTGTGACACGGGCGCCTGTGTCAGCTGACATGGCCCGTGTCAGGAGGTTTGTACCAGAAAAACAAAATGCAAATTTCTAGAGGTGCAACACGGGCACCCGTGTTGGGCTACAACGCTGATTTCAAGATTTTATGTTAGTTTACTCAACAGTTGGCCTACGAGGGTGTTTTGGGTATTTCTTGCCGACCTAAGTGAATGTTTGCTATTTAGATGAGTTTTCACGATGAATTAGGGGACATTTTGCCAGCGGAGAATTTTGACGATTGAAGAGAGTAACATATGAGATTGTTGATGAACGAAGACTTTTTATGAGCGGAAGCAATTGAAGATCAAAGTTCACCATAAATTTGTAATGTATAATTTTTATTCTGAAATTCTTTTGAACAATATGATTAGATAAACTCCCCAATTCCAGGGGGTGTCCCTAATTTGATTTTGTAATGACTGTGAATTCCTAATTTCAGTAATACAATTGTTTTTCATATTCGATTTAATTGTACAAGGTTTTTAACGCTTTCTTTGTTGGACCAACAAAGATTGATGGTTAAAAATCAATTGGACTACGGTTAAATCTTGATAAAACAAAGGCTTGATTTCATCATAATTCTCTAAGGACTTAGGATTTAGGATGAATGTTCAAAGGTTTTCCCACTAAGGACTTAGGTGAAAATAAACTAAAGATCTAGTAATTGAGTATTTTGAACTTCTTGAAGAAATCAGGATTCAAGGTTATTATAGGGAAAATTATACATTTTACCCTAGCATGCTCCTCATATCTGTGAAAAAGCCAATTTTTTCCTGCTTATTTTTACTTATCATTAAGTGACAATTTCCAAACAAAACCCCAAATTAAGTTTTTGCTTAATTGACCAACGAATTGAACTCGATACTTATACGCAATCCTTGAGATTGATACTTTATGATTTCCTATTAGTACTACATTGGTGAATTAGTACACTTGCTAATTTTATGATCAGTAACCTCTTCTGGTTTTTCTTAAATCGAGTAGCCTACGGTTTAAATAAAATTTTCGCGAAGGCATGGTTAAGATCGTCTTGATGAGACACTTCTAATGATAGTAGCCTCATGAGCAATGATTACTTCTTTTTGAAATACGAATTCATCCTAGTTGCAAGTGGCTGGAGGTTGAAGATGACCAACGTGACATTCTCAATCAATAAAAGCGTGCCATTTGAAATAATTTGATTGGTGTGACTTTTTTAGATATGATGCGTGTGTTTTGACTTGTGTCCACCATACATCATCACCCCTGGTTCCTTTGATGTGCCAGCGTGTTTAAGTGAATTAGATCCAACGCTTCTCATAATTTCTGATTTGTTTTTATTTTACAAAATTGTTTTTAAATTCATTTTATCTTCAAAAATTCATAACTCCTTTATTTTTTATCCAAAAAATATGAAAAACTACACAAAAATACTTTGAATGATTTCTGATTTTATGAATATCTTTTCAGATTTTTATTTTGGTGTTTGATATTTTTTATAGTTTTGGATTATTTGCTTTGTGTTAATTAATTTAAAAATATTTTTATTACCTTTTAAATACTGAAAAAATATATTATATGATCCAATGATGGTTTCTGAGCTATGGTGATTTTATATAGCTTTTATTTTTAGTGTGACTATTTTTCATCCCTTTTTGATCTTTTTGCTGAATTTTTAATAGTTTAACAATAGTTTTTGATTTCAAAAAATGATGAAACTATTTTCTAAAAATATTATAGGTTATTCCTGGTTTTTCTATGATCTTATTTCATTTTTTATTTTATGTTTGGATTAGACTTTGATATTTTCTCTTTTATATTCCATTTTAAAATAAATTTAAATCCATTTATTAAATTTTTAAATGTATTTTAATATTGTTTTGACTTTGTTGACTGTTTGGCTTTGGTTCATGGTCCCTTTAATCACATGTTTCATCAACCTCATTTGATCTTGGGTATTGATAGGGTGAAAACCCTAATCCATCGAAATGGATAAGTGATGTTGATGACAACTTGATCAAGACCTTTGATCCAAGTTAGATTTCTATTTTGTCTGGTTCCCCTTACCTCTGATTCTTCTCTTTCTTCTTCCTTTTTTTGGATCAATTGGATGATTGATGATTCATCTTATTCAATTGAATGAGGATTGGTGCTTGATGAACTTTCATCATTTCAAATCTATCTCTAAGTGATCATTTGATCACTCAAGGTACTTTGGATTAGCGAAAGTTTGTCTTAAGGTATCATGAAGGATTTAATTGATGTAATAATCTCATCTCCTTGACTTAGGTCTTGATCCACTTTTGTTTTTACTTATGCTACATGATTTAGGAGTATGGTTGCTACCATATATCTAACATGTATGGTACATACATTATTATTGACCGGCCTTGTATAATATTGATTTCTACATAAGTACGTCCGCGATTGCTTAACATAGCGCTAAATTTGCCCCAAATTGGAAAACAAACATACTAACTCTAACATTTATTGTACTAATTTTTATTTTAATGAAATTTAAAATTCCCGCAATTTACTTTATGTCATTTAATTTCAGCATCTTTATCATTCATGTCATTTATCTTTTTTCTCTTTATTTTATGTCTTTTTCTCTTTGTCCACTTAGACTTTTATTTTATGTCATTTTTCCTTTGTCCACTTGGACATTTGTTTATGTTTATGCATATTTTTTCCTTTGTCCACTTGGAATTTTATTTTTGTTCTTAAATCATTAATAATCAACTTGAACATTAAAAGACTTAAGGCTATTTTTGGACTATTGTTACTATCCCTTGGCATATTGGAGTATTTGGACCTTTGGACTTAGGATAAGACCTTGTTACTTTGAGACCTTTGGATCTTGAGACCTTGTTGTTATTTTGTTTGTGTATTGGGAAATTTTGTATGTGCATGTGTTACTTTAAAATTTCATCTGATGCGAGAATAATTCATCTGATCCATGCCAAGTCATATACGGTTTAATGAATTCATCTGATACAAGTTTGCACCTGAGGCACTGATTACTCATCTGATGCTTATTTCTTCATCGTGTGACTTCAATCCAAAGGATGGTAATGATATATTAACTTCATTATATCAAGTGTTGACTTTTTATTTGGTTAGATCTTTCTTACCTTAGCTTTTACTTTGTGCTCTAGGATAGTCCCTTCATCTCTTGCGCATCTTCTTTGATTTCAAAAACTTCTCCCTCCTTTTCAAAACCTTCTTTGTTTGCAAACTTAAACCACTTTCATAATAAATAAAAAACCTTGACGTCGGCAAGTACATTTTTTCAAAACCTTTTTCTTAATCAAACTTTAATTCATTTAAATAAAGTCTAACTCTTTTCTTCAAAGACTAAAAAAATACAAAATTTCACTTCAAACCTTTTGCCATTTGGCTTTTTAATTTGTAAACCTTTTTTTTTTAAATATTAGATATGATTCATCTATATGGTTGAGATATAATTCTCTCATGTTTATAACCTTGATTGATATGATGTTAAATCTTTTCCACTTGAAGGAGTTAGTGGCATACTTGTTGAGTTATCCAGGTTGGACCCTTCTTTCACTTGCGATGCAAAGGTATATCATTTTCATGTTTATGGATACTTGGTTGAGTATTCTTCCTAAGATGACAAAATGTCTCTTATTTTAAAATTAACCAACAAACAGTTTTGTCCTTTTTTAGAAGAACTACGAGGTTTGATTTCATCATTGCACATTGATGGTATATAGGCACAGGGCTCATTGAAGTCTTGCCGAATCAAAATTGTAAAAACTACTTCTTTTCTCATCTCCATAAACTTATTGCAAACAACTCCTTTTTAGCCAAATGCACATATTTTTAAAGAGGTTCATGCGGAGTGCCATAGGGTGCTAATACTTTCTCTTTGCATAACCAACCCCCTTACCTAGATCTTTGTTTTTATTAGTTTTTTTGTGTTAAAAACTTCTTTGAGTTTTATTCCCTCTTTTCCCATTTCCTTTGGAAACAATAAAGTGCGGTGGCGACTTTCAATTTGTGAGGTAAGTCAATCAACGACTTGATCTCAACTTTTCACCGCTAAAGGTGGTAGCACGCGAGAAGTTGGCCAGGAAAAGAATTTCGTGCTAACTGTAGTCTGAGGGCACTTAGCACGCGTTAAGGAAGTTTAGACAATAAGTGGTAGCGTGCTTAGCACGCTCTGTGCAGGCTAAACACGGTCTATGATTTCCATCCATTATATATATATATATATATATATATATATATATATATATATATATATATATATATATATATATATATATATATATATATATATATATATATATATATATATATATATCCATTTGTTCAGATATTTTTAGGTTATGGTTTTGGGGACTTTTACACCTAACTCCATCAACAAATTTTTTTTGGTTAAGAGGCTTAGAAACAATATTAGAGCTTTCATCTTGATGATCCAGAGGTTGAGTTGCATCAATCGGTGTTGAAACCGAGATAATCTTATTCATCTCATTCTTTCTTATATATATATATATATATATATATATATATATATATATATATATATATATATATATATATATATATATATATATATATATATATATATATATATATATATATATATATATATATATATATATATATATATATATATATCCATTTGTTCAGATATTTTTAGGCTATGGTTTTGGGGACTCTTACACCCAACTCCATCAACAACATTCTTTTGATTAAGAGGCTTAGAAACAATATTAGAGCTTGCATCTTGATAATCTGAAGGTTGAGTTGCATCAATCGGCATTGAAACCAAGATATTCTTGTTCATCTCATTCTTTCTTTTATTTGTACCCTCCATTGTTGGGATTTGTTTGTAAGTTTACTTTGATTGTATGTATATTTATTAATCACGATGTTGTATACTATTTATTTTACAAATCAATATCGATATTTGCTTGCTTTATGTTGGATTTGAGTTGCTATAGACATATACGGTTCGAATCCTAATTTAGGATGACCATCTATTAGGTTATAGACTCTAAAGATAGATTTAGACTTAATATTCAAAGTGGGTATCCGTTCTTAATGCTTCTGCATTGTTTAGTTGCGCGAGACATCGCCGATGAGACAATATTGTTGTTCTCTCAATTTTGGGTTTGATATAACCTGTGCTGTGGGTGATACGTGATGATATTGACTAGTATTATAGGTTGCGTACAACTGATCGATAGATTTAAGTATTTTACGGGTAGATGAAATTCAAACTTGACGAGTTCTCTCCTCTCCAAAGAATGTATTTATTTTCTTATTCATATGTTTTAATTTCCACACTTTACACTTTTAAACTATTCAAAATCAAGCTCAAGATCGTGGAGATTATTGAACAACATTTTTCCCTCGCACTAATCTCCGTGGAGATGATAAAACAAAAATACTTACTTTTGCTTACTGCTTTACCACAATAACAAAATGACATTGTTGCCGGGTTTTTATGTTTAGATATTGAATCACATGGAAATAATTTCTATGCTTTTGAGTTTTGTACATAATGTCTATAACGTGTATATATATATACTTGTTTATATTCATACCTTTGTACATTTTTCCATATATAAATGCTTGTTTATGTTGATACATTTGTATATTTATCCATATTGTATATACTTGTTTTTTTAATGTTTGTTAAAGTTTTGGTTAGGGGTTACTATTGGTGTAGGGATAGAGAAACCAGGAGCAACAACTAGTCAAGCTAAATAAAGGCGTCGAGCTAACAGCGTAAAACAAGCGTTTGTTGGGAGGCACTCCAACATTTGTAAATCATGTATGGTTTTGCAGTTTAGTTAGTGTAAGTGATAGTGGATGTTTAGCATGAAATTCAGTTGCATTTATGAATTTTTGCATATACATGCTCGCGCTGAGTGTGCCTTACTTTTCTATGCGTGATAAGCGTAGTCTATGGGGGCTAAGCGCGCCCTGCTGTTGTGCCAGTGGGAATTCTTTTCACTAGGCCCTTTTACCCACTTTCACCGAGGATCTTTAGAGTAGTAAATAGTAGGGGTATTCAAATCCAAACCAATCCAAATAAAAAACCAAAAACCGATCCAAAATAACGAAAACTGCAAAAAATCGAAATTTATTGGATTTGTTTGGATGTCATTTTGTGAAAACTGATTGGTTCATATCGGATTTCGAATTAATTTTTCAAAATTGATCCAAACCAAACCAAACCGCATACGTATATTTTTATACTTATTTACTTTTTTATTAGTATGATATGTTACGTGAATTTATTATTAGATGATAATAATTTTTTTAATAATAGTTATTAGCTTGGTATAATTTATTTATTTTTATTATTTCAATCATAATCAACCACTCTCATTTTGTAATATTAACTTTTAATATACTATATGTTATATATTATATCAAATCTATGATTTATTAGTAGTTTTATAATATTAATAAAAATATAATGTATAATTTGGATATCCAAAAACCTATCCAAATTAAACCACATAAAATTAAATCTGATCGAATTAGATTTTTTTAATATATCATCCAAAATCGAACCGAACCGCAAGTAAATTTATCTTTGGACCAGATGATTTTTTGTCTTCAAACTGATCCAAACCGAACCGCGAACACCCCTAGTAAATAGTAGTAGTAATTTCTAATAATTTTTTATTAGTGGTTGGTGTTCAAACATTGATCTTATGGTTTTAAGAAGCACAAGGTAATTGTTTCAAGTTTGGTTGTAACATGAAAATGTGTGGTAATGATAGTGTTTAAAGTTGATACCTTACAAGGTATCTGTTTAATGCTTTCTATAATATAACCTGATGAAGAAACTTTTAATCTGTACGACTTCCATGTCATTTACTCTTTTTCACTACATGTTCATGATTGAATCACCTTAGATCCAAGCCTTTCTACGAGGAAGTTTTCCATTGTTTACTATATGAACAAGAGACCAAAATTTTTGTTTTAACTAGTTTGACTTATGTTTAATTTTGCATTTATGTTATTTTGTATGAAAGCATGAATATGATCAAGGCATTTTGTTTTATTTTAAGCATAACCACCTGATCAAAAGTAATTCACCTGGTGAGTGAGCGAGCATTTGTTAACTCCTTTGAGCCTTTTTGTTAGAATTCTTCTTGCTGTTGAATTATGAACTTGTACATGAGTAAGTAGTTCATCATGAATTCTTATTTTATGCATGCAGCCAACACAACAAAACCTAACAATCTCCTCCTTTGGAAAATTTTGGCTAAAAAAATAATTGCATAAAACATCTTGTAAGAATTCAACAATACAATAAACAACCAGAGCAAGATGGATAAAAATTCAAACAAATAACTCAAATGAACATCTTTAACCAAAACACAAAAAATACAAGAGAAACCAGAACTGCATCAATTTATATCAGAGGCATACACAATAACAGAGATAAACACTACTACAAAAAACACATGTTATATCGGACGTAAAATGCATTAATTGTCGGTTCCGGATTAGAGGTAAGTAATCGTCCTAAATATTTTTATCACCTCAGGTATTAAAATACTTAGGGGTTACGTAAAATGCATGTTGGTTTGATTCTCATCCTCGACATTTTTTATTTATTTTCATAACTGGATGGGGTGCCCCTTATTAACACTCAGTTTTCTAATAAACTGAGGTAATATATAAAAATTATTACTTCGGTTAATTTTGGAAACTGATGGGTTATATTTTTTTCTTTTTTTTCTGTTGTCGTCTGTACCAGAATTACAAATACAAAACTACAGAAAATAGAATACAGAACCAATGCAAACCCAAAATGGTGCGTCCATTCCTTAATTTGAAAAAAAAATATCCATTGATTACACCATATGCAATACCCAAAATGGCACACACTTTATGATTTTACATCAAAACTAAAAAAAATGATTACGAAACAAAAGCAATAAACCATTTACTTACTAGTTTTCCCATATGCCCTCTTCATGATCACGAAGAATATCATGCACATCATCTAAGTCATTTTATTCAGATGATTGACTTACATGTGTTGCTAAACAAGGAGTCTCATAGTTAAAATCTTGATTTTCATCAGTACTATGAGGAAGATGTTTTCCTTGAAGAACAATTGACCATCTAATATTAGATGAACCAGTGACATAAAAAATTGTTTTACTTGGTTTTCCATGATGAATGGTTCGTTCTTGTAAGTTGTCTTTCAAAGACAAACCCTTGTGAATCCTAATTCATTGGTTTCTACACCAGTTTTACTATTAATCCAACTGCACTTAAATAAAGACACTTTAAAAAAACATAGTCAATCTCCAAAATCTCCTCTAGGATCCCAAAGAACACTCTAGATGCTAGTACTTGATTGTTATCTTTGGAACTAGAATAGTACATAGATTCAGCTTCAACTATAACACCACCATTTTTCTTGGTGCTACTATCATCCTTTGATTTTGTATAGAACAACTATTTTCTAATGTCGTATGCACTCCAAGTAATTACATTAAACATAGGAAAATGTGACAACCATTTGCAAATATCCGATGCACCACTCTCATTTGAAATACTTTCCTTAAACCAATCTATGAAAGTTCTGTTATGCTCCGTCAACAACCATTTTTCCTTTATCCGGGGGTATTGTTCCTTTATAAGATCTTTGTGAGCGGTCAAGTAAGGATCAACTTCACTAAGGTTATTCAATATATAGAAATATGCTTGAAAAGCTACTTCTCGACTAAATGTATTAACATTTAAACCTTGAATACCTCTACCTTCATAAAATCCATCATGACGAGACTTGGGCACTCCTACAAAATTTGCATCTGACAAATAGTTTGTACAAAACTCAATAGCTTCTTCTATGATGTACCTTTCTACAATCGAAGCTTCTGGACGGTGATGATTCTTTGTATACCCTTTGAAATTCTTCATGTAAAGCTCTATTGGATACATCCACTACAAATAAACTGGACTGCAAATTCTAATCTCCCTTACTATATGAATAACTAAGTGAACCATAATGTCAAAGAATGATGGAGGGAAAAACATCTCTAAATAGCACAAGATAATTGCAGCTTCGTGTTCTAATTCATCTAAATTTCTAGGATCTATAACTTTGCTTCATATAACATTGAAGAATAAGCACAATCTCGTTATAGTCACCCTTACATTTCTTGGTAAGATGGCATATAGTATTCTTTGCGTCACTAACATTAGAAAACAATCTCTTGAACCTTGGAATTATTGGTAGGTACCACATCACCTTAACAGGAACACCCTTTCTATTTGCACCATCATCATTATCAACACCATTGTCTTTCTGTCTGTAGCGCGACACCCCATACCTTAGGCACACGTTCAAGTTTTCAAACTCTTTCCTATATAAGATATAATCATTACGACAAGCATGTATTGTGACATAATCCAAACCCATTGGACACAATATCTTCTTGGACTCATATGTATGGTTTGACAAAGTGTTACCTTTAGGAAGCATTTCTTTCAACAATTCAAGCACTTTAGTGAAACTTTTATCCGTCCACCCATCTCTCACCTTAAGACTAAATAGTCTTAACGCATCTGACAATCTTGTAAAACCTTTACATCCTGGTTACAACGAAGCTTCCATGTCTTTTCACAAAGTATCTACCATACTAACTTTCTTGAAAGCATCTACTCCAATATCATGAATGATGTCTTCTAGATTATCAGTCATACATTCATCATCTTAAAGTGTTTGTAACAAAGGTCTCTTTTTTGACGCTTCACCATGCCATACCCATTTCTTGTAAGTTTGAATAATTCCATCATAACCACAATGATTGAATATAACATTTCTTGTATGTTTTTTTCTTCGTATTATAACATTTCAAACAAGGACACAAAAAAATCCCATTGTTAAGAAATTGTTTTAATCCATTCTCATACTCGCTACTTAATCTATTGGTTTTCATCCAACTATGATCCATAATCACAATTTCTGAAAGTAAAATAAAAAATAGTACATAAATAAAACTTCTCAACAACAATAGCAACATTAACAATAAAACAATGCGCGGAGAACAACAGGAACAACAATAATGGAGAAAAAGTTCTTTCGTTGGCTAATCTCCTTGGAGTAGAAGTGTTCTTTCGTTGGCTAAGCTCCTTGCAGTAGAAGTGTTCTTTCGTTAGGGCTTGAAAAATTAAATAGATGGACACAAAGTTGGAATCAAACATATATAGAAACTTTACCTCGGTTAAATTAAAAAACCGAGGTAGAGTAGCCGACATAAAATATAAAAAGGCGCCTTTTTGTTTTCCAACAGAGTCAAAAAGTTAGGGAGATTTTATATCTGTTTTGAAAATAACCAAGGTGACGTATCCGACGTAACATCTTAAAAAAAATAACGACACATTTTTGGTTCCATATAAAACCCTAAATAGCAGGAAATGGTAATCGAACCTCAAACTCTGAGCATTTATTTTTTCCGTTTTATTAAAAGTCGAGGTAATAAGATTTATTATTATTGTTTTTTAAATAAAACAAAGCGCTCCGTTCACATGTACCCGCGATTTTGTTTCATTTGTTGTGAAAGCTTCATCATGAAAATAGTTATTTGTTGTAGTGAAATAAACTCTCATACTTGGACATTCAACATAGTGATGATGTGAGACATGATGACACAACATCATATAGGATTGCACCAAAACCAACCATCAGCCATACAACTAGAAAAAGAAATGGCATCACATACAACAAAACAAACAGCCCCCCCTGAATAGAAGATTAGTCATAAACATATAAAGCTCATACTCCCCCTCAACAAGGAAACCAACAAAACAACAAGAGGAAGAACTACCAAAGCTACCAAAACTATCAAAATACACCATAATCACTTCTCCCCCTTTTTAGCCACAATATTTACAAAGGGAACGCCCTTGCATTCATAAAAAAACAACACAGAGTGCCACATAATTCTAAAGCATATCAAAAGGAGTTAAACAATAGAGACCAACAACACATAATGTGCTCAAAATATCTTGGGTAAAGCCCCAAAAAAATAGAAGAAAAAAAATCAAAATATCAGGACACAACTGATGTCACATCAGATGTCAACACGTCCTTCAGTCTCCTTCTCATTACCACTTAAATTACCATCATCATTCATATTCTCATATTCCTCATCATTTTCCAAGTTCTCATCAGCAACTTCTTCAAATAGGGCTTTGATCAAGCTCTCCAGTCTGATCTTCCTTTCAGTGCAGCATTTTATGGTCTCATAAAAACCTTTGCATGTTTCCTTCAACTCAACAATAATAGAAACTTTAGAGGTTGAGCTTACATCCTCCTTTCCATATGTCATGAAATGTCTGCGGCATGTGCCCCTGCAAACAACCTGTAGTGTAATGAAAGAGGAGATTCCCTCTTACAAGCAATACCATAACTGTTCAAGAGCCCAGTGTGTTGACTTAGTATTATCCCAAAGAACAGAGAGGGAAAGGCTATTGGCATCTTTACAGTAAATGAAGTAGCATGCTTTATGGTTTGGTAATACACATAAGACCCAAAGTCAAATTTGGTTTTGGTCCCTACAATGTTGTCATAGCCGGTAAAAAATACGAGTCGCCACCATTAATTTTTGTCTTAAGGACGGGGAAATAACGGATAACCCTAATTTATATAGAGATTCTAAATTCACAAGTCAATTAGATGAAGGAAAGGTGTTAGGAACCCTTCATCTCCCTTGTTCTAAAGGGGCTCCGCTTTTAGGTTTAAGGGTAAGATGGGAATTTGATATTTAATATTTCTATATGTTGAGGAAAGGATTTAATTTTTTAATAGCTGGACTCGTCTTGGTTTTAACCGCGTGCCTACGTATCTCCTTATGAAGAATCAGAGTCCAATTTCATAGTTCGTATGTGTTTGGTTGGTGTTTTTCATAGGATTGTGTAGAATTGCTTTTGAATTATCATTGAACCTTGTATGGGTTTTTTAAAAGAGTGATCGTAGACGCAATTCACAGTTATTTTTATAGCAATTTTCATTAATCCTTTTTCTGAAAATATCTTGATTTTTGTTAAGTTATTAGAAAAAATATTTTTGTTGTTGGTTAGCTGTTTTAAGTTTCATCAAATCAATTTAGTGCTCTTGAACCTCTTTTTATTTTCATACCTTTTGGAAAGATTATACATAAGCCATTCTCTTGTACTAATGTAAGTTTCCTGTCCCCACAGTATGATTGAGAGTTGTTGACATTTTCCACATGAATGTTGAGATATGTGTGTTGATTATATCCAATCTAAATTTCTACACCAAGATGATGCAAATGTACACTTTCTCATACTTGTGAGTGATAAGTTAAGTTTTCCACTCGAAAATGAGGAAATGTCTTTTCATTAAAATCAACCAAACAAACACCTTTTTATTTTTTATACAAGAACTACAAGGTTTTGACTTCTTTATTGCACATGGAGGGTACGTAGACATGAGGCTCTTGAAGTCTTGGCGAACCAAATGTAATTTAAAAAAATTACTTCTTTTCTCATCTTTCCAATCTTTTTGAAAACAACCATTATAGCCTAACACAAATTTTAAAGAGGTTCCTCTGGAGTACCGTAGATGTGAATGAAACAATCAGCTGAACAAATCATCGAGATGACATCAATGAAGATTCCATTGAACTTTTTTATCCAATATGAAGGGAAAGGTAAATATCGAGTAAACCTAAGAAGGGTGAAATCAAGGTCAAACGACCAAGAATGCAGGTAAAGGAGTCGATTACGCAAGGAGAAAGTATTAGAACCTCTCACGTCTGTGGTACTCCACATGATTCACTCTTGTTGTTCTAATCAAAAGGCGTGTTCTAATATAAAGCTTACGAGCGAAAATAAAAATGAAAAGATGGAATGCATACAAACGAAAACACGGGGAAAAGAAGGAAATATTTACAAAGTTTTGCTCGGCTGAGCCCCGCGACCAGATGCATACGTATCCTTTTTAAGGAATCAGAGCGCCGTAGTTCGGCTCACATGTTTCAATTTGTTGTATATTTTTTATGAACAATATTAAATTAGCTTTCTGCTGCAGCTTGACCTTTGGAGAATTGCGCTCAACACAAAAATGAATTAATATGTTCATTTTAAAAGTTTAAAAGAAAAGGCCTGAAGATGGAACAAAGTTTGCATTGGTTGATATTTTTTACCTTGAAATAGAATTTGAAATTTGTTAGGTGTTTTATGCATTTTCCAAGAAAAGAGTTTTAGTTTTAAGGATGTAAATGGAGAGAAAACAACTAAGGGAAACTATCTAGCTCTATCCCTAATGTTATCATACAATGATGGTCTTAAGGTTGAGTTTGAAAGGGAAATCTCTACCTATGTTAGCATGCATGGATTACAATCCTAATGTCTAACTTGCATCAGAAGCGAAACAAGTGAATCCTACGGGAGCATGGCAAAGGTTCAAAACCTAAGGGAACATGGTATATACAAGGATGAAGAGAAAACAAGCAAACGACAAGCTCAAGAGAGCACACACATGTCATGAGCAGTGCACACTAGCTCAAGCCAAAAGTCCTAACTAAGATATGGAATCATCGAGGTAGGTAAAAAGGGGAAGTTCCTGACCATATATATCTCATTTAAGCAAGAAAGGGTCATGAAAGCTACTATTAACCAAGGTATCATGTTACCAAGGCAAGAAGTATAGAGTGGAGGGAAGTGAATGTACAAGGCGACTACACACCTAAGTAAGATATCGAGAATCAAGGTAGGAGATAGAAGATAATATGAACAAGCATAAAGCATCAACTTCACCCGATGTGAGCTCAAGACAAAATGTGGGGGATTGGTTACATATCCCTGTATTCCACTTTACCGACTCGATAATAGGAGTATCATGATTCGAAGCATCATTGCACAGTGCGAGCTACGAATGACATGGACTAGAAATGGTGGGGTCGATTGCGGACCCTCTGCTTGCCTTGCCTCCTTTGAGGACTTATCAATAGGCAACGGTAATGAAACGCCTTCATCAGGTCTTTGGGCACAAATGTAAACATTCCAATATGTAAACAAACATAAGTAGGAATTTCCTACTACAAGTCTTTTAAACAACGACTTTTCCTCAAAGGGACTCCCAGAATATGCATCTCTAATCCTACTTCTCATGGAAAGGAAAAAAGTAAAGCATGCATCTCTATTCCTACTTCTCATGGCATCAAAAACTGATAAAATGCGGAAAGATAAATTGAAATCACTGTAATACCAAATGGATAAAATGTTCGTTCTACAACAAGTAAGAAAAAGCAGAAATACTCTAGAAAACTTCGCGCAAGCTAACATCAATAACACAGTAGTCAGAATATGAATTGATCAAATAAGCACAATGAGAATGTGTTGCATACACCTCCACAATAAACAGAATACCTGCACACAAATTCACATCCAGACAAAACACAAACAGTGTATATTTTCTCATGAAATGAGAATCGAGATAAAATCACGTCGGAAGCGAATGCACAAATCAAATGTTTTTCAATAAAATAACCAACAATTTAGTTACGTGATTGAAATCTCTCACAATGTACCTTGTACAAGTCAACAAACACATTAGTGATAATAAGAAACTGCAATTGGAGCTATGCATTCTCAACACACTTTAATTTATGATTAAACCATGAAGAAGTAGAAATTAAAAGCCAATTAGAAGCACAACAACGAATTCCGGACAAGATTGCATTACAAAAATGATTGTGTAAAAAGTCAGAACGGAATTGCACGAAAATCGCACAATAGTATCCAATCTTACCAAGAAGCTCGCAAAAGTGGTCACCGTGAATTAAGTTACATCACAAGTTCCCTTTACCTTTTCCGGGCAGCAACACTGTAATAACATGAATTGTGCGGAAAAACACACCGGAATCAAGGACAATCAATCACAATGGTTCATGAATGAACAATAAAATGTACACATGCATCAAATGAAAGTCAAAGCTCAACATACATGTTATAATAAACCGAATAGCACTACGTTCAAAATTTAGGTGCACGAAATGTAAGAACTGAAGCACACGAAAATTACATGGTTGCTTCCAAATGCATCAACAAACTCAAAAAGTATGCGCCTAGAATTAAATCCAAGCGCGAGTACCACTTACATTACCGGGACAGCCGTGTACATTTGTGTGAATTTCAACCAAAATCAAGCTTAAACAACAGAAGCTAGTTCATAAAAGTGCTCAATGGTTTAAGTATCACCACTTATGAGAAATGCACAAATTACAAACAAGAGAAACACAATGGATTCCTTAAATCCAAGTAGAAACCAATATTCATGTGTTAATGCAATTTAAACCAATTTGAGGTTTTAAATATCAAATAATTATGTCAATCAACATATTAGTATCGAATTACATTAACTCATGAAATTGCACCAAATTATCATTAACTCAAGCATTATGAAGTTCAACTATAAAAAATCAAACTCCAATTCTCCACATGCTACAACTTCACTTCAATATCCATGTCTCTTTGACATCACAAATATAACTCTTCTTTAAGTCAAGAATCAAAAAACATCCACCAATTACAACAAGGCTCTGGCCTATTCCACACTTTGAAATAATCACAAGAACAAATTTTATCTCCAAAATTCAATTCTAATCAAATTTTACTTAAGCATTTTATCAAACACCTAAACTACAACAATATATCTCAACCAAACTTCAAAATTCCAACTAAAGTTTATGTCCAATTCTTCAATTCACAATTAATATTCAACACTTTAATTCAATAATTATATCAACCTTCAATCATGAACATAATCAAAATTGCAATTCAATTCAAGAATTCAAGAAAAGATTATGAAGAGTTACTAAATTGGAGATGAAGAGGAGGTTGAAGAAGTATATCGCCAGAAAATGCAAGCAATAAGAAGGAGATTTGCGGATGGAAATTGCACTAGAGAGGGATTATAAATCCCCGGACTTCACACGGTGAACCGAGAAAAAAATGTGGTGGCTGGAGCTAGGAGGTTCGGCGGGAATCTGGCGAGAATCCGAAGGTGCTAGGCGGTCCGGTTGCGGATCGACGGAGGAAGAAGAGTTAATCAAATAATTTTGAGTTTTCATGAACTTTTTTGAATTTGCTTGAATCTTGTTGATGAAGATTGATGATGTTCTTCAGAAAATAGAGAGAAAAATGAAGTTTGATTCTTGAGAGAATAGAGAGAGATTTGTGAGGTATTTTTGGGAGTGAGAGAAGTTATGAGAGAAATTTTGATTTTTTGAATATAAACTCTCTCCATTTGGACCTTAAATTTGAATTGGGGTTGGGCCTTGTTTTGACAGTGTTAGCATATTTAATACACAACGCGAGAATAAAATGCCACGTTATCACCAGTGTGAAATCTCGACTCGAGGTCAACCTCAAAATCGAAGATTGCAAAATCTATGATGCGATACCGAAAGAACAGACTCAATCAGATAAACTATGAGAAAGTTATGAGTTTTCGAAGATGCACAAACACAAAGAAGAGTTAGCTAATGCATATTTTTCTCAGTTAATTTCACCGTTCAGTTTGGAAAGAACGCCACCAACGAAAATCCTCCGATCAAAATACGAACTCGAGGTATGAAGAAAATTTGTAGCTGGCATCATTTGTGAATTTGTGCCGAAAGAATCGTCTTGATACAATAAAATTCGAAGAAGTTATGATTTTTACAATATCGGAAAACGATGAATTAAAATTTTGGTTTAACACAATAAATTTGTCTAGTAATCCATAATTCCGGGGACTTTCCTCAAAGAATTAGCTCTCGGCCCGAACACACAAATTGAAGATAAAATCAAGACGGATTTTTCTCCCAAAGAACAGCTGAAAAACAATGATCCAGGCAAAAGTTATGAATTTTTTAACATTCTCAAAATAACGGTTTAACACAATATTTTCACTATTTTTTCACTATTTAGCTTTAAAGTACTCGTGCATTCAGAGATCTCCCTCAAAGAACAGGCTTTCGAACCGAACATGAAAGTTGGAGGAAATAACAAGATGATTCAAATGCTCCAAGAGGCACTCAAAGATATTATTCCATTCAGAAGTTATGAATTTTTAAGCATCTGAAAACTAGAGAAACGGTAAATCCATTGTATGCCGCAATTTAAGTATTTTGCGCTTTAGAAAATCTTCCTAACAAAATTAGCCTTCGACATGAAAAGATGAAATGAAGAAGAACTCAATATGGTTCTAACGACTGAAGAATCAATCCCAAACCATTTTCTGAACTCGAGTTATGAAATTTTGAGCTTGAAACGCACAATACTGAGTTTTTGTCTGCACTGTCTCAAATCGACTGAAACACTTGAATTTCTGCACAATTCAGAGCGTGTTGAAACACATAAGAGCTTAACATGTTGATGCCTTGCTTGGTTATTGACAGTATAGCTTAGAAGTCATGCTGATCACATTAAAATGTGGAAAACCCAGAGTTCTGCTTCAGATTACTGCTTAACGGAACAGTCAATTTTTGCAACTCTTTCTTGCAAAGAAATGCCTCGATTCCATGAGCATAAGCCAATGACACATATGTATGCATATGGTAATGAAGTATAAGGAAATTAGATTTATAAATGAAGAGGACGAATTTTGAGGTACAACAACTGCCCTTATTCAATCTTTTTTAACCAGAGGGTGAGATTGGCGTAAGCCTTTCGAACAATCAAGGTGAAAGAGGATTGAATACTTAATAAAACCATAAATTTTTCACTAAGAAGACAATAGGGTATTATTTTTTTGTTTTTTTTTTGTATTTTGTATTTTTTTGCTTTTTATGGATAGTAGTTTTCTGGGGTAAATGCATGTTGGGTCAAGGTTAAACACACAACAGAGAAATTGGATATACACGCTCGACCAGAATTGGACATATATAAGGTTGAATGACTGAGGACACCTGAATCATAGGTGAACTCAAAGGTAGAGGTAGAGAATGCTTGAATAAAAAACAAACTCAAAAATATCAACAAAGAACACTTGCATCAAAAGTGAACTCACAGAGGGGAAAGAAAACCAACCGCAAATAGGCTTCTAAAGAGAATACCTGAATCAAAGGAAACTCAAAGATATCGGGCAGAGGATGTTTGAATTAATAATGAACTCAAAGATATCGACAGAGAACACTTGCATCTAAAGTTGACTCACAAACATCAGACCGAGAACACATGCATCAAAAGTGAACTCAACAGGGGAAAACATGTAACTCTTAAATCAAAAGAAAACCCAAAGATATTGAATAAAGGATGCTTGAATCAAAATAAAAATCAAAAATAGAGGTTAGGGATCTCTTGAATCAAAAGAGAAACTCAAAGATCGGACAGAGGATGCTTGCATAAAAAACAAACTCATTGATCGAATAGAGAACACCTGAATCAAAGGCGAACTCATAAATATTAAACTGAGAACTCTTGAATAAAAAGAGGACTCAAAGATACCAAATAGAGATCTCTTGAATCAAAAGAGAAACTCAAAGATCTAACAGAGAACGCTTGCATCAAAAACGAACTCAACGATCGAATAGAGAACACCCGAATCAAAGGCGAACTCAAGGACATCAAATAGAGAACTCTTGAATCAAAAGAGGATTCAAAGATATCAAACATATATCTCTTGAATGAAAAAAGAAACTTACAGATTGAACAAAGAACACTTGCATCAAAACAAACTCAGCAGTCGAATAGAGAACACTTGAATCAAAGGCAAACTTAAGGACATTAAATAGAGAACTCTTGAATCAAAAGAAGACTCAAAGATATTAAGAAGATATCTCTTGAATCAAAAGAGAAACAAAAAGATCAAATAGAGAATGCTTGCGACAAAAACAAACTCAACGGTCGAATAGATAACACCTGAATCAAATGCGAACTCAAGGACATCAAATAGAGAACTCTTGAATCAAAATTGGACTTAAAGATATCAAACAGAGATCTCTTGAATCAAAAGAGAAACTCAAAGATATAACAGAGAATGCTTGCATAAAAAATGAACTCAACGATCGAATAGAGAACACCTAAATCAAAGGCGAACTCACGGGAAAAGAAGGATAGCCGCAACTAGACTCTTAGAGGAATCTCGCTAATCCAAGGCAGGTTTACTTGGGATACAAATAAACATGTCTGGTCAGAGTTAGACATATATAGGACAAAGATCGATCAAAGAAGGCTCCAACAAGGGACGCTTGAACAAAAGTTAACCTGCAATGACAATGAGACTAGTCGAAGATAGACTCTTGGGGAAAATAATGCTGATCAGAAGCGAACTTAACTGGGAATTCATGTTCATATTGAACCCAAATAGAACGACGGTCGAGTGCGAACATGCAAATAGAAAAGAGACCAATCTGTAAGGACTCTAGACGAGGAATACCAACACACATTGAGACTTTAAGAGGTTGCAAATTTGAAAGAACTAAAATATTCCCCAGGCCAAAGGCGGGGTGTAATTCTTCAAGAGTGGAAATTATCTGAATTACCACATACCAAGCATGGATACCCAAATACTAGAGAAATAAGAAAGGTTATACACCGACTCTTACTCGCACTCTAACGCCAAGGTAAACACGAGTAAAATAACCAAGGGCTTACAGGGGAAAAGAAAGACCACGACTCACTGGGAAACACCAAAGACCTGACTGGTGGTAAACCAAAATAGACTCCGCTGAGGTAACAGGACAGGATCACCCCAAAGGCAAGCTCCGAAGATAATTCAAATCTGAGTGCATAACAATTTGGTTACTGCAAGTAAACACATTTGGCTTATACTTATGCATGTTTGAATTTTTTCTTTCTATTTTGGTAAATGCAATGTAATGATGCATGTTTAGCGATGCACTAGGGAAAACACAACAATAATCAATTGCTGAGAACACAAAGAACCTTCGAACAATTATCTTTGCACATCTGATTTTCTGGAAAGAAAGAATCAATCTGAACTTCAATGGGGAATCTAAATTCATAACCATCAACTTTCAAAGATTGAAATCAATGGGGGAAGTAAACTTCCTGGGCGGAATACTACAAAAATAAATTGTAGTTCAGAGAAAATCTTGAACTATTATCAAACTCTCAACTTCCTGGGAACAGATTCCTGACCTCTTGTCCAGATGAGGAGAACTCCGTTGGGAGCAAAAACTTTCTCGCGTAGAGTTTCTTAATGAAGATAACTTCTACTGGGGAATCAGAGAAGTTCTTAAATAAAAAGAATTCTACTCAGACCACACTCGGGAAAATACCGTCGGGTAAAAATCTTCACTTGGGGAAGAAGCAAAAATATTTGGAATAGAACCCAACTGGGGAATACTTCAACCATCTTCTATCATTATGGATGAAAAGAGTTCTGACTAGCGCTCCCAAGTATACACGACACTATGGAAATAGGACATTCGTTTCACTGGGAAAAGAAAAATTGCTCCACTGAGAAATAATAGGCAAGTTATACCATAAGTTCCTCAAAATTCGACCCGGACTGGGGATAAAGCTACCTCTTCCATCAGGGAAGATAAAAGCTTTTAATGGAAATATCACTGGCACAAACTACACTGGGGATAGCCACATTTACAAGACTCATGCCGACAAGGACATGTACTGGGGAGAAGAAATTTCACCATCATACATAATAACCATCTTCATGGGGGTACCAACCAGAATCTCCCATAGATAAACATGGATCTCTTCAAGAAAACTCTTACAACAACAAACTGCACTAGAGAGGAAGGATGCAAACTTCACTGAGTAGGAAAATGCATACTCCAAGGGGAATACGAGTGCTAACCTCATTGGGAAAGTAGAATGTTGACTTCAACGGGAGTATATCAAAAATATCCGGTTGGTAAATAGAAATGATTCTTCTGAGAGGTTTCGAAAGACACAACATGTGCTTAGAAGTAATTATACTCGAGCAAGAGTAAGCCTTCTCTAGGGATAAAAGGATTCTATCTTTGAGATAAAACACTTCTTCTATTAAGAAACTTATGTTGGTCACGAGCAGACCCTTCTCTGTTCATTTGCTAGTACACTTCTTGTCATAAAAGACCAACGGTGCCTGCTAAGGGAAACATGAGCATCTTGTAAGATCCTTGGGAAACTGAACTTCACTGAGGAATAAACAGGATGAACTACAGACCATTGGTTAAAAACTACGATGCAAGATTGCAACTCTGACATGTTAACTCCGAGGAGGAATGCCACTACAAAGTGGACTTTGGAGAGGACACATCAAAAATAAATTATAGTCCACTGAGAAGAAATCATCTTGACTTTAAACAACACCTAAATTTCTAGGTAGAGGATCTATTCTTCTCCTACAGAGAAATGAGAAATGATTTGCTAGGGAATAAAGATCTATGAAGAGAAACCCCTTAGCAGACATACCTTTGTCAAGTAGCAGTGGATTCTTTACTGGGGAAAGAACTCCTTCTAGAAAATAAGGTTTCCAGCATGAACCTTGTAAGGGTAAAAACCTCACACGCTTCCTGCCCTCTTGATCGTATTCTGTGGAGGATAGTAGTCCAGAATTCAATTGGAGATAATGATCCTAAATTCTAATGAAGGAACACCAATAACTCAGACTTAAGAATTTGATGATCCGAGGATAATCAAACCCTACTTACCGAAATTCACAAGTTGTTTATTCTGCTCCTGGACTCCACTTGATCAAACTCTAAAATGGAGGAATACCCCTTGCATAATACATTGCCCTAGCCTGTAGGACCTTTAAAGAAAATCGCCTCGAAAGGACTTTCTGAGATCTGTACCATCAAGATAACCTGTCCCGGTATTATGAACTTCAGAACACTGACCTTGACTAACCAGAGGTGGAAGCATTTTCAACCATGATTGAGTGAATGCCTTGCATCTTCAGATTCTAAAATGATTCTCCTCTAATCAACGAATTCACGAAGAGATTTGTCAAATCTCGACATAACTGCCCTAGTTTGACTTCACTTTGAGGGATTCAAATCCTGACTTGAATGCCCCAGATCGGATAATTTTGAGATATCTCCTCTCGTCTTTAATTGCCTCAGGATGGCTGCATTTGAAAACAAACAGTGATGGGAAAACAAACTCGCTCATACCCAACAAGTTCTCAAACTTTTCCATTTTAGGATAATTGAATTACTCTTGAAAGTAGGCTAGTACACAACCGTACTTCTCAACTTGAATTGCCTCACTGTTCAAGCATATACTTGAAGCAATATGTCCCTTATGACCTAACTGAAAGTGATACACCATTGCTCAACAGGGAGACTTCTGGGAAATCAAAACTTTCACATAATCTACTTCAGATCATTTCTCAAACTGGTATTTTTTACTCAGCAGAGTCAATTAAAGGTCTACCCTATATTAAGATCATTCTCAAAAAGGATTTACCCCTCAATGGTATTGTGATCGGTGGAAATAGAACTGACTGTTTTGAAATGCTGGTTCACGAAATGTCGCGGTAAGCAAGAGTTGCCACCGTCTTTTATTTTCTCCAACAAGGAAAGGACAAAAGCACAGCAAAATTCCTTTTTTGAGATGTCTCTCGGTTCGGGAGGTAGATTTATAGAAAGGGAAGGTGTTAGCACCCTTTCTATCCGTGGTTATCCACGGGCTCTTAGGTATTTGCTCTTATGTTTTCAAAATTTGTTTGCTTTTCAAGTATGTGTGGGTTTTGAAAAATTTTTGTTTGAAAAACTTCTAGGTAACTCTTGTATCAGTCCTCAAGAGTGTGTGAAGTATTTTGTTTGAAAACTTTTTGAAAGTGTAAGTGTGAAAAGATGTTTTTGTTTTTTGAAAGAGAAAGTACCCAGGAGAAATCTACCTACTCTAAGGAATTAGGCTGTGTAAGAGTCCTTTAGACAGTACTATCCCACTATTGAGAAGTAGGTAGCACCGTCGTTGGAGTTATTCGGGTCAATTCGATTATTAGGGACAATGTGTGGTCACCAAAGCAATAGTAGGACGTCTTAGTGGTAACCCTAATGTCCTAGATCCTTTTTATCCGAGGCAACCGTTTCGAGGCAACTGGATCTTTAGACAGGAGGGCGACCTCTAAAACACGCTATACTTAATGACCACGTCGAGGCAACCAGTGAGGCGTACCCTAAGAGTGGCATGTGCATGTGCGTTGTTTCAGTTTATATTTATCTTTGAACATGCATTTGTGAGCTACGGATTGATTTTATTTTTCATACAAGTCTTTCATGCATTTTTAACAGTTAAGAGTGCGGAAAATAAATTGCGGAAAGGTAAATCTACGCTATTACAAGGCGCGGGTCTATACATCGCCAAAAACAAAACCCGTTTGGAAAATAAATACGAAAAAGTAAATAAAGCGGTAAAAGCCTAATTAACTATTACATCCTCGGAAACAGTTACATCAATATAATCAAAAGGAATTAAAGCGCGAAAAGAAATTAAATCGGGACGTCCTTAGGGTTTTGACCCTTTTTGAGAAAAGAATTGAATTTTGTCCTTTTTCGCAATTAAATATTAAACCTAATAACTAATTAATTAATTAATTAAAGAAAAAAATGTTTTTTTATGTTTTTTAAGTCTTAATGAAAATAAAAAAATAAAAAGAAATTAAAAGTCAAGAAAACCCTAATTCTAGATTGATTTTATTTATTATGAAAAAGATTCAAAATTTAACCTAATTAAACTAAATAAATTATATTAGTATTTATTTACAAAAATAATTAAATTAAGGTGAAAACAATAAAAATATTTAATTTTCTGAAGATATTATGAAAATAATTATTTGTGAGTTAATTAAATAATAGTAATAATAACTATAATTAATAATTAAATAGAAATTGAAATAGAAAAGAAAGAAAAGAGTAAAGAAAACCAGGGGGGTGCTGGGCCTTTTTGAAGGTGTGAAGGAGCAATTTGGACCATTAAGCTGCAAGCCTGCTTGGACTTTTGGAATTGCCTAGAGCGTGGGTTGACCAAGAGCATGGTGGTCATCCACTTTTTGATCACTGGATTGATGCACAAGGACACTTGGCGTGCATCTGGATGAGGCATATGGTGGGACGCTTGGGATAGCCTGCACATGAACGCTTTATAAAAAATGGAAACAAATATGGGGTGGACCTGGGAATCGAACCCAGGTCCCAATGATGCATAGCCAACACACTAACCACTCCAACCACCTGCGCGCGTTTGTAAGTGTAATGAGAAACAAATATTATAATAAATAACAAAACGCTAAACTGTAAAGCATAAAACGCGCGCCATCTTTTGAATCGTCCAAACACAAAGCAACACGTCATCATCTTCCTCCTTTCGCCTGTAAAATAAAAGTGAGATAGCGGGGGTTTTTAACCCCCACAAAGCAACATGAGGAAAAATAACGATTAGCTCTGTGTGCTGTATAAATTGTTCGCGAGGGTTGGGTTGGATTCGTCTGGCCTTGACGAATTCAACCATATGCGTTACGAGGCCTAATTTTTCTTGTATGGGAAAGCCCCAAATCCAGAACTCGAAAACCCTAGATTTCGTTCATGGTGATTCTTGTTTCAGGGCGTTTTAATCCAATTGAACCACGCCAAAAGCTTCACCTGAGTTCTATGAACATAAAACAAACAACAAAAGATGTTAAATATGCATGAATTGTGAGATGTGATTCTAAAAAAAGTGACAAACCAAGGGACTGTTCTTGCGTGTTTCTTGAGCTTTAAGGCTTGTTTTTGATTGCAACGTGTTCCTGGGAGGCCTAACAATGTATTGGAATCAAGAAAAGGCTTTGAATTGGCGTGGAAAGTAGAATTCAGTTTTGAGTTTTCTTTGATATTTTTGAAATTGGCTTATGGCTTTTTGCAGCAGCTTGCCCGTTCCAGGCATTAGGGTTGGCTTCAGTATTTATGTTGGAAGGGAATTAGGTTAACTTTTGGCCAAGAAATCCATTGCATTATGGTTTCAATATTTGATTGGAAATCAAATAATTTTCAATCTTTTTGATTGATAAAACTTGCCAAACATGGAGATTTTTGTCTCTTTGATTGATGCACGAATTTGCCAGCTTGCCCTGATCTTGTTTGCTTCACAAAAGATTTGAAAAAACATATCTTTGAATTTCCTACATTTTAAATCAATTAAAGGAATTAATATCAATAAAAAATTCAATTAATTAATTAAAAATAAGAAAATAATTTAAAATAATCTTAATGGGTCGTGCATGAGCTTTGGACAAAGTTTCAAGAAGAAATTTGAGGCCCATTAGCAAAAATGAGGTGTTTTGGGCAAAGTTGACTTTTGCAAATTCCCAAAAATTTCCCAACTTCTCCTATGCATATCTTGCTCAATTTTGATCATATGAACATGTTCTTGGACATTTTGGAAAGGTCTTGAAGTCCTCTAACCAATGCCTTTGGTCCCATGTCATTTGGATTTACCAATCTCAAGTTATGGTCTTGGACTTAAAATGCCTTTTTGTTGACTTTTGAAATTGACCTATAATGTAGAAATTGATAACTTTTTGTGAGAGAATTTCTTGGACTTGGAATGTGAATATGAGTTGTAGGAAATGTCATCCCCTTCAAAATGAGCATTGGATGGGATTTTTCTGATGAACCATGAAAAAGTTATGCCTTGGTCAAGATACAGTTGACTTTTCAACTGTCCAAAAATAGAAACTTTTGCATCCTTGATGATTTTTGAGCCATGCTTGAGGAATCATGATCAAGACTTGATCAAATGATGATTGTGGCTTCAAAATAAGATGTTGACCAAAATGTTTGACTTTTGACTGTAAAATGACCATTTTGCCCCTACAGTTGATTGTAGAGCAAATAGGGCTTTTGACTGTGCAACCTGACCCTGTGAGCCTTGAAACTTGGCATGTAGATGCTTGACAATGTATATGGGCATATGGGACTTGATTGAGCCCTTGAAAACCTCAACTTCTTTGCAAGAACCAAAACCCTAATTTTGACTGGCTTAGGAGGCAGTTGGACTGTGCAACCCTTGAGTAGTCTTGAACCATTTGAGGATGATTCTTGACAAACCTTGAAGAATATGGGAGGGAAAATTTTGGGGTACAACAGTTGCCCCTGTTCAATCTTCTTAGACCTGAGGATGTAGATTGGCTTGCATGCCTTTCGTGATCCGAAGGTGGAAGATGATTGAACACTAGAGTGCCCAGAAATTTGCACTCGCATAGTAGAATATCAGCAATGTGATGTCGGGAATGGGCTTACAGATGCCATTTGGAGATTGTTGGTAGGAGGATGAGCTTATAGATGCCATCTGGAGATGTGACAGAACCTTGTCGGGATTGGGCTTATAGATGCCATTTGGACATGTGACATAACTTTGTCGGGAATGGGCTTATAGATGCCATTTGGAAATGTAATGGGTAGTTGTGGAGATGGGATTAAAGATGCCATCGGGAGATTGTCGATCGTGTAAGAGATTCCTTAGCGAGAACTTGCGTACTTGAGAAAGAAAGATAATTTCCTGGCCTGTTACAGGGGTTGATCTTCAAACTCTTCATGCAGATATGCCCTGGCTAGATACAGATGTCGAATCCACAATTAATTACTCACAGATATGCCCTAGCTAGATACAGGTATCAAATCTGGAATTAGTCGTCTACAGATATGCCCTGGATGGATACAGGTATCGAACCTCTAAACTCTTCATGCAGATATGCCCTGGCTGAATACAGGTATCGAATCCACAATCAATTGCTCACAGATATGCCCTGGCTAGATACAGGTATCGAATCTGGAACTGGTCGTCTATAGATATGCCCTGGCTGGATACATGTATCGAATCTCTAAACTCTTCATGCAGATATTCCCTGGCTAGATACAGGTATCGAATCTACAATCAATTACTCACAGATATGCCCTGGCTGGATACAGGTATCGAATTTGGAACTGGTCGTCTACAGATATGCCCTGGCTGGATACAGGTATCGAATCTCTAAACTCTTCATGTAGATATGCCCTGGCTAGATACAGGTATCGAATCTACAATCAATTACTCACAGATATGCCCTGGCTAGATACAGGTATCGAATCTGGAATTAGTCGTCTACAGATATGCCCTGGCTGGATACAGGTATCGAATCTCTAAACTCTTCATGCAGATATGCCCTGGCTAGATACAGGTATCGAATCTACAATCAATTACTCACAGATATGCCCTGGCTAGATACAAGTATCGAATATGGAATTAGTCGTCTACAGATATGCCCTGGCTGGATACAGGTATCGAATCTCTAAACTCTTCATGCAGATATGCCCTGGCTAGATACATGTATCGAATCTACAATCAATTACTCACAGATATGCCCTGGCTAGATACAAGAATCGAATCTGGAACTTGGTCGTCTACAGATATGCCCTGGCTGGATACAGGTATCGAATCTCTAAACTCTTCATGTAGATATGCCCTGGCTAGATACACGTATCGAATCCGTAATCAATCACTCACAGATATGCCCTGGCTAGATACAGGAATCGAATCTGGAACTGGGACAATTGATAGTAATCATCTTTAGATTGACCTTTTTCCTGAAAAGGCAAAACATCAGTTGTATGCAATGTCATGATGTATGAGATGCATGATGTCATAATGTTCTCAAAAATAAATGAGATCGTGTCGTATGCACTTCATCATGTACGTAAGCAGGATGTATGAAATGTGAAATGTCTATGAATGTATTTTCGTCTAGGAAAATAAATCCTTGACAAATGCCGGGAGCTTGACTCCTGGGCTGACGTTGAAGAGTAGAGTTCTTCGTTCCCGCTAGGGATGATGTTTGCAAGCATAAACTGGTAGGAGAAGATGACTCCGTTGGGGAATAAACTTGTTGAAGAGATTACCCTGCGGGGAAATACTCTGTGGGAGGAGATACTTCGCTGAGGTTTTAACGGTAACTCCGCTGGGGATTCCGTTGATGAGCTTTGTTGAGAAATTTGATGAACTCCGCTGGGGGATAGGAAGAACTTCGCCAAGGACGGTCTTTCCATGGTAATTATCTGAGGATAACCCAGTTATAAGCTCTTGGTGGGGAATAACCTTTGAATATGGCCGGGGAGAGGCTTTTGCACTCTGCGGGGGATAAGCTTCCAGAATCTAATGGGGATAAGCTTCCAGAATCTACTGGGGATAAGCTTCCAGAATCTCCTGGGGAGGATGATTCAACTCTCCTGGGGAAACTTTTGGACTGTACTGGGGAAGTGGCTCCACTGGGGTGTCTGTATTCCGCCGGGGAACAATCTTATATTAAGACTGCCGGGGACGCTTGTTGAGGAATATCTGTATACTACGCTGGGGAATATTAAGATCTTCTGGGGATACCCAACTTCCTTAGGGCTGATAGTAACCTAACTCTGCTTGGGAAGAGTATTGCTGACTTTCCGGAGATACTGTGCCTTTTGGGGCTGACGGAGACCAAACCTGCTTGGGGCATGAAGGTGTCTTGGTTAATTCTTCAGCTAAACCTACCTTGGTACCTTAGTGGACAGAGAAGCTTGTATAGTTCGGACCATTTTATTTCCCCAGTTTCTGCGAGAGAAGGTACCTGTGGAGGTGCTTGATAACTGTCGATTGACAAGTCTTCTTCTGACAGGCAAGTGACGAGATGATGGGACATAGTCGTACGCTTTGATCCCTAACTTTTGCCTGGACCGTCCTTTCGGGTTTTCAGTCCACCGGGATACCCATTTTTGCCCAAGCCGCCTTTTCAGGTTTTCGACTTGCCGGGTGTACAGATTTTCCATTTTCGTCCCTTATTTTTTCCCGAACCCTTTTGGTTCGCCCGGAAGCCCTTATTTTTGCCTAGGCCAGTCGACCTAGCGGGTCTTTGATTATGCGTGGTATTTTTTCCGACTATGTTCATGCTCTCAGAGTGCAGGGAGTTGTCACTGTCAGTAGTATTGTGTCGCCATACCATCAGAAGATTCGTCGCTGGAATTCATGTCCAATGCCCCAAGTGACTCAGGCGAAGATTTGCCCCAGGCTATTTGTCCTTTGAGAGATTCTCTGAATCTTGACTTCACTGCCCCAGATTATGGACAATGATCATGCCGTGCCCCTTGATTGGGAGTGCTTTTGTTCATCAGATATTCTTCGTGCGAACTTCTATGCTGTTCAAACAAATAGTCATATGCAAGCAATGTTATATTAAAAATGCAAAGCTTATGTCTGTCTTGAAGTTTTTGAAAATGCAGTTTTTCACAAAAACAAGTGAATTTTTTTGTAATCTGTGATGTCAACTCGTTATTTTACCGCAAGCCTTAAGGAGTCAGGATATCTTTCGTAACAGTATGCTTTCGAACTAACCCATGCTTCAGCTAGGACTTTTTGAGGGTTATAACGTGGCCTGGTTCACGGTTTAAGAAACAAAAGATAAAGGCTCAAATTTTATTTGTACCCACCCGCTCTTCGTGATGTTCTTCGATCCTAAACTCAACTAATCGTGCATTAGATCTTGTTTGAGTCTTTGCTCTGATATTCCGGTGATGGTTCGGATTTTGACGATTTATTTTGAATAGGCAGTCATTTTTTTGTTGAGGGTTTGTAGGACCTCTTCCCTTTTGGTTTTTATTATCCCTGTCTTTTTGCCTAAACTGTTTCTTTCTGTGATTACAGTCAGCGGGATGCCCCAGTTTTGTAAGTCTCCTTCATAGGTTTTGACTTATCGGGCTTTTATTTCTGGGAGATAATGAATGCCTGTCTTTATGATTATTTGGAACCATCACGGTCTTTTGTTTCGGAAGGACTCCTTCGGTGCTATTTGTTGTGCACCTGGATCAGCTGAGAGAACTACCCTGCCCTAGGTTATGATTAAGGGTTTTAATTTTCGAAAAGAAAAACTCCAACTTCTTTGGCTCAGAGGGGTTGACGAGGGATTATCTTCCTTATAACTCCAGTGTTTAGGATTTGAAACAATGCATGTACCTCATCAGCGGGGTCTGTTCAAAAGCACACTGTAAAGATCGTGGTATCGTTTTCGTCATCCTCCCTCAAAAGGCTTAGAATTTAATCGAGAGTTGACATCAAAAAATGAAAGCAGTTTGAATATAGCGAATGCGAATATATTGATTCAAAACAGACATATGCGATGCATTGATAAAGTAAAAGAGTTTGACATGAACAAATGTTTGAACAAGCAAAGAAAAATACAACTTGAAACTTCCAATGAAAGAAAAAGTTTCTAGTCTCAGGACTTGTCACTTCAAATGGTGACCCTTGGAGGGATGATAGAAGAACTCCGCCTGACCATCTTGTGTGAATTCCAATGCTCCTTCATCAATCAGGTCTTGGATCTTGTTCTTCAGAGACCAACAGTCGTCGGTGTCATGTCCTGGACTGGCAAAGTGGTAGGCACACATTTTATTGGGATGATAGGTAGGAGATGAGGTGTTGGGATTCCGGGGAGGAGCCCTTAATGTGATCAGATTCAATCTCAACAAGCGTTGTAAAGCTTGAAACAACGATATGTTGAGCTGGGTGAATTGCCTTCTGGGCTTGTCTGGCTTGCTCTGATCAACCTATTGTTCTTGGTGAGGTCGTTGTTGGACCTGTGAAGTAGTAGCAGCTCGGAGAGGTCTATTCATCAAACCAAGCCTTTGACTTCTTGGGGGATGATTACCGGTTTGGTCCCCAACCCTGACTACTTGCTTCATACTGTCTTGCTGAAGCTGGTTGATCATGGCTTTCAACTCTTCCTGCTCCAGAGCTAAGCCTTGGATAAGGGCCGTCTGCCCTAGCATATGGGTTCTCATGGCATCTACCTCATCTTGCAGATGTTTCAGTCGTTCGTCCTTATCGTCCTCAGAACTGTTCCTGACCAAAGTCCCCATGAGGAGTGTTCTCAACTCCTCCTGCCCCTTGGATAGGTTTAGGAGGATTTCCCTGAACCGAGTCTCTTGAGCCTGAAGATCCTGGTTGTCTTGTTGGGAAGTCATTGCTGAAATAAACAGCGAAGAAGGTAAGTGACCTATAACAAGGGTACCTGTAATGCAATGATATGTATGTATGCATGCAATGTTTTCAAGGATCTCGCGGGGTAGACAAGAAAATTGTTAGAATTTGAATCTGGTAGCTTGATTAAAGGAACTTCATGTTGCTGAGAGTCCTTCTTCAAGAGTCAAAGCTCACCATATCGAGTGGGTCATAGCCCCTGACTCAAGTTATCGTGCTTGGATTTCTGGACAACCTTGGCTAGAGGAAAATAAATTCCCTTTGCCCCTTGTTAAACGTCTGGTTCGTCATGACCTGCATCACAAACCCTTGAGATCTTTGAAATGGGTTAGTCCTTATGCAGGATGTATGCAATGGCATGATGGTATGATGTTATGCTATGCGTGGAGTGATGTAAGTGAACCCTGTTATAAGCCCAGATTAAGGACTGTAAACAAAACCTGCAAGGAACTCATGCTGTCAGATAACAAGAATGTGCAAGTAGTTCAACTTAGAAGGCACACAAGTCACACATATAGCCTTAAGTTAAGGCTGGCATGGAGTTTAGGTATTACCATCTTGAAGTTAGTTGGCTCAAAACCTGTCCTATAAATAGTAATCGGGTTCTAAGGAGCTCAATATCATTGGGTTGTTTTCTATGTTCATTGTTTTGATTTAGCCACTGAACTGGCGATCAAAATATTCCAAGAAAACAACCCTCAATGAGTGTAGTATCGAGTATCTACCAACTTCGGACTGCACCAAAGTCGGTCATCTCACTACCCCTAAAAAGGCCAGGATGGTCAAGTAAGGTTCCTAAGGTCAGTTGATACTTCACGACACCACGCGGCGGCCCCGTACTCTCCTTGACTTGACTCAAGGGTTACCGGTACTCACCAAAGTGCCACATCAACGTAGCAACTGCTTCAACCGTGTCGGTATACCCCGCACAGTTCCCTCACAGTTTGTTGCTACCTAAAAGGTATCCCCCAGATCCGAGTTAGGATCTATGAAACTCCCAAAACAGGCCCACAATATTAAAGCAATCAAAACAGGCAATTGAAAACATAAGAGTGGTCTAATCCTAAGGTACACCTCACTTATAAATTTCCCCAGCAGAGTCGCCAGTTCAGTGATCGGTGGAAATAGAACTACCTGTTTTGAAATGCTAGTTCGCGAAATGTCGCAGTAAGCAAGAGTCGCCACCGTCTTTTATTTTCTCCAACAAGGAAAGGACAAAAGCACAGCAAAATTCCTTTTTTGAGATGTCTCTCGGTTCGGGAGGTATATTTATAGAAAGGGAAGGTGTTAGCACCCTTTCTATCCGTGGTTATCCACGGGCTCTTAGGTACTTGCTCTTATGTTTTCAAAATTTGTTTGCTTTTCAAGTATGTGTGGGTTTTGAAAAAGTTTAGTTTGAAAAACTTCTAGGTAACTCTTGTATCAGTCCTCAAGAGTGTGTGAAGTATTTTGTTTGAAAACTTTTTGAAAGTGTAAGTGTGAAAAGATGTTTTAGTTTTTTGAAAGAGCAAGTACCTAGGAGAAATCTACCCACTCTAAGGAATTAGGCTGTGTAAGAGTCCTTTAGACAGTACTATCCCACTATTGAGAAGTAGGTAGCACCGTCGTTGGAGTTATTTGGGTGAATTCAATTATTAGGGACAATGTGTGGTCACCAAAGCAATAGTAGGACGTCTTAGTGGTAACCCTAATGTCTTAGATCCTTTTTATCCGAGGCAACCGTTTCGAGGCAACTGGATCTTTAGACAGGAGGGCAACCTCTAAAACACCCTATACTTGATGACCACGTCGAGGCAACCAGTGAGGCCTACCCTAAGAGTGGCATGTGCATGTGCGTTGTTTCAGTTTATATTTATCTTTGAACATGCATTTGTGAGCTACAGATTGATTTTATTTTTCATACAAGTCTTTCATGCATTTTTAACAGTTAAGAGTGCGGAAAATAAATTATGGAAAGGTAAATCTACACTATTACAAGTCGCGGGTCTATACATCGCCAAAAACAAAACCCGTTTGGAAAATAAATACGAAAAAGTAAATAAAGCGGTAAAAGCCTAATTAACTATTACATCCTCGGAAACAATTACATCAATATAATCAAAAGGAATTAAAGCGCGAAAAGAAATTAAATCGGGACGTCCTTAGGGTTTTGACCCTTTTTGAGAAAAGAATTGAATTTTGTCCTTTTTCGCAATTAAATATTAAACCTAATAACTAATTAATTAATTAATTAATCAAAGAAAAAAATGTTTTTTATGTTTTTTAAGTCTTAATGAAAATAAAAAAATAAAAAGAAATTAAAAGTCAAGAAAACCCTAATTCTAGATTGATTTTATTTATTATGAAAAAGATTCAAAATTTAACCTAATTAAACAAAATAAATTATATTAGTATTTATTTACAAAAATAATTAAATTAAGGTGAAAACAATAAAAATATTTAATTTTCTGAAGTTATTGTGAAAATAATTATTTGTGAGTTAATTAAATAATAGTAATAATAACTATAATTAATAATTAAATAGAAATTGAAATAGAAAAGAAAAAAAAGAGTAAAGAAAACCAGGGGGGTGCTGGGCCTTTTTGGAGGTGTGAAGGAGCAATTTGGCCCATTAAGCTGCAAGCCTGCTTGGACTTTTGGAATTGCCTAGAGCGTGGGTTGACCAGGAGTATGGTGGTCATCCACTTTTTGATCACTGGATTGATGCACAAGGACACTTGGCGTGCATCTGGATGAGGCATATGGTGGGACGCTTGGGATAGCCTGCACATGAACGCTTTAGAAAAAATGGAAACAAATATGGGGTGGACCTGGGAATCGAACCCAGGTCCCAATGATGCATAGCCAACACACTAACCACTCCAACCACCTGCGCGCGTTTGTTAGTGTAATGAGAAACAAATATTATAATAAATAACAAAACGCTAAACTGTAAAGCATAAAACGCGCGCCATCTTTTGAATCGTCCAAACACAAAGCAGCACGTCATCATCTTTCTCCTTTCGCCTGTAAAATAAAAGTGAGATAGCGGGGGTTTTTAACCCCCACAAAGCAGCATGAGGAAAAATAACGATTAGCTCTGTGTGCTGTATAAATTGTTCGCGAGGGTTGGGTTGGATTCGTCTGGCCTTGACGAATTCAACCATATGCGTTATGAGGCCTAATTTTTCTTGTATGGGAACGCCCCAAATCCAGAACTCGAAAACCCTAGATTTCGTTCATGGTGATTCTTGTTTCAGGGCGTTTTAATCCAATTGAACCACGCCAAAAGCTTCACCTGAGTTCTATGAACATAAAACAAACAACAAAAGATGTTAAATATGCATGAATTGTGAGATGCGATTCTAAAAAAAAGTTACAAACCAAGGGACTGTTCTTGCGTGTTTCTTGAGCTTTAAGGCTTGTTTTTTATTGCAACGTGTTCCTGGGAGGCCTAACAATGTATTGGAATCAAGAAAAGGCTTTGAATTGGCGTGGAAAGTAGAATTCAGTTTTGAGTTTTCTTTGATATTTTTTGAATTGGCTTATGGCTTTTTGCAGCAGCTTGCCCGTTCCAGGCATTAGGGTTGGCTTCAGTATTTATGTTGGAAGGGAATTAGGTTAACTTTTGGCCAAGAAATCCATTGCATTATGGTTTCAATATTTGATTGGAAATCAAATAATTTTCAGTCTTTTTGATTGATAAAACTTGCCAAACATGGAGATTTTTGTCTCTTTGATTGATGCACGAATTTGCCAGCTTGCCCTGATCTTGTTTGCTTCACAAAAGATTTGAAAAAACATATCTTTGAATTTCCTACATTTTAAATCAATTAAAGGAATTAATATCAATAAAAATTAAATTAATTAATTAAAAATAAGAAAATAATTTAAAATAATCTTAATGGGTCGTGCATGAGCTTTGGACAAAGTTTCAAAAAGAAATTTGAGGCCCATTAGCAAAAATGAGGTGTTTTGGGCAAAGTTGACTTTTGCAAATTCCCAAAAATTTCCCAACTTCTCCAATGCATATCTTGCTCAATTTTGATCATATGAACATTGTTGTACCCCAAAATTTGCCCTCCCATATTCTTCAAGAAATTGCCAAGTCAAGCTTCAAAATCCCCCAAGGGTTGCACAGTTCAAGAGCCTCCTGAACAGTCAAAATTAGGGTTTTGGTTCTGATCAAGAAAATGAAGTTTCCAAAGGTCCAACCAAGTCTCACATGCCTAGAAATATGGTCAAGCATCCTCATATCAAGTTTCAAGACTTTCAGCACAAAATTGCACAGTCAAAACCCTAATTGCACTACAGTCAACTGTAGGGGCAAAATGGTCATTTGACAGTCAAAAGTTCAAATTTTTGGTCAACATCTCATTTTGAAGCCACAAACATCATTTGATCAATCCTTGATCATGATTCTCAAAGCTTGGCTCAAAAATCATCAAGATGCAAAAGTTTCCTTATTTGGACAGCTGAAAAAGTCAACTGTAATTTGACCAGGGCATAACTTTCACATGGATTATTATAAAAATTCCATCCAAATCTCATTTTGAAGAGAAAGACATTTCCTACAACTCATCTTCATACTTCAAGTCCAAGAAAGGCTCTCACAAAAAGTTATCAATTTCAACATTATAGGTCATTTTCAAAAGTCAACAAAAAGGGACTTTAAGTCAAAGGCCATAACTTGAGATTGGTAAATCAAAATGACATGGGACCAAAAGGATTGGTTAGAGGACTCAAAGACCTTTCTAAAATGTCCACGAACATGAGCAAATCTTAAAAATTGAGCAAGTTATGCCTTGTGGAAGTTGGGAAATGTTTGGATATTTTGAAAAGTCAACATTGATTCAAATGACCTAAAATTGCTAATGGGCCTATTTTTCTTCCACAACTCATCATCCAAGGCATGTGCACGACCACTTGGCCCAAAGGGAAGTTTTTATTCATTTTTTATTTATTTATTTGAATTTTTATTAATAATAATTCATTTAAATCAATTAAATACATGAAAAATATCTAACCTAAGTTTTTCAATCTTTTTGTGCATGAAATATACTCAATAATTCGTGCATGATCAGGTTTGGAAGGAATTGAATTGATTGGATATGATTGAGAGCAAAAGTGCATGAAAAATATTGAAAAAAAGATCTTTGAAAATCAAATCTCAAAAACCATGAATGCCAAGGATTTGGGTTGTTTTCTTTGACCTAATTCATTCTTACATAAGTAGAGAACACAAACCTAATGCAAAAGACCACTCAGCTGCACTACAGACCAAGACACAAACTTGAAATTTTTGCAAAAAACTCAACTGAAAACCTAATTCTAGGGTGATTCAAGGCACGATTTTGATTTCATTAGCTTGCTAAGGCTTCATAGAAGGGAGTTGCATCCAAAACCACAAGCTTTCGTGCCCAGAAACGTGAGAACAATCTCATCTGTACCTAAATTTTTTCATAATCGTGCATCTCAATTCATGCACATTTAGCACTTTTTAATATTTGATTCATATTCCTTGTGTGATTCTAATGCTAACCATGTAAATTAATTGTGTTTTTAAGCATTGTATACGATTCTACCATTATCACGTTTTAGGGTTTATGAAGCTCTGAATTGGGGGTTTGTGAAAAAGGCAAAATTGGGACACCACGATGCCATGAACATGCTCAGCATACTTGGACGAAGAGTTTGAGACCCTCGCGCTCAATTTATGAGCCTTCCTGGCCTATTCGCTATTTTCCTGAAAGTGGCCTAAAAGAACACTTGAAAAAACGCTGCCTAATATGTTTATGTTTCAGGGACGAGGAAGAAGAAGATGCGTGGCCATCAATGATTGGCTGGTTTGAAAATTCGCGCGAAAGCCAAGCACTAACGCATATTTGTTTTATTATGTTTATTCATTATTTTATTTACAGATAAGCAAGATAGCCTGGTTGGTGAAGCGCGTGAGTGGTAATGTTCAGGACCTGGGTTCGATCCCAGGTCCCCACCCTTTCCATATATTTTTTTCCAGTTAATACTTCTATGCAGTTTTCAACGCTGGATTCCACCGTGCGCCCTCAAAATCTAACCGCCCACGCGTCCAGCTTCATCAATCCAAAGGCACAGATTTGGAGACCATGGTAAGTCCTGGTCAACGCTGATACACGTTGCATGAAAAAGTCCAACAGGCCAAGGTTGATGGGCCCAAATTGCTAAGGAGAAACCTCCACTTTGGGGACTGATACCCCCCTAGGTTTGCCATTTTATTTTTTTTTCTTTTTGCATTATTTCTATTCTTCTTTTTAATTATTGTTATTAATTAACTTAATTATTTTCATAATATACAAAAAACAAAACAAAAATCAGAAAAGAAAAAAAATAAATATTTTTTTATTTTAATATTTCTTGTAAATAAATTCATAAGTTAACTAGTTTTAAATTAGGTTCTAATTTTAATTCTTTTAATAAAAATCTAAAAAATATAGAATTAGGGTTTAATTGATTTTTATCTCTTTTTATTTTTCTTTCATAATAATTAAATAATTAAATATTTATTTTTGTAATTAAATTGCAATAAATTAATTAGGATTAATTTTAGGTTAAATTTCAATCTTTTCTTAATAAATTAAAAACAATTAGAATTAGGGTTATCATTTATTTTAATTAATTCTTTTTCCCATTAAACATAAAATACCTAAAAATACCAAAAACAATTTCTTTTCTTTTTAATTAATTAATTCTATCATTTAATTTAATTTTGCAAAAAGGGTCCAACGCCCTCGTTTAATTCTTATTTAATTCGCATATTTATTTTATTTCGTATAATTTCTGTATCTCTCCCAAAGCCGTGTAACTAATTGCTCGCACTTTATTTTCCTTAATTCTTTATTTTTCTGTCAAATCGGGTTCAAGAAATTTTGGCGATGTGGACCCGCGCCGTTTGTAATAGCTTAGACTTTTACTCTTTTCGCAAATTTTAACTGTTAATAATGGCATGAAAGAATATATGGACAAAAATAAAAACAAACGCTAGATCACCAATAACATGACAAAAGACAACAGTATCTGAAAACGACACACAAATCGCACACACCACCCCTAGGGTACGCCTCACTGTTGCCTTGCCTCGAAAGGTGATCGTCGAGTAGAGGATGTCTTAGTAAGTCCTCATGATCCGGAAACCTGGCATGAGGGTAGCTTCTAAGGTGTCTTCCCATTGCTCTGGTGATCACCATGTCCGGAACCTCGAATTGACCCGAACACCTCCAACGGTGGTGCTACCTACCTTTCAATGGTGGGATGGCACTACTTTAAAGGACATTTACACATACGAATTCCTTAGGGTAGGTAGGTTCTCGTAGATACTTGCTCTAATTTCAAAAACAAATCAAAAATGCTTTTCACACCGACACCTTTTCAAAAAGCTTTCGAAAGCATTTTTTCAAACACTCTTGAGGACCGATACAAGAGTCGAACTGAAATTTTCAAAGAAACTTTTTTAAACCCACAGTTGAAAAGCAAACAAACAATTTTTGAAAACACAAATGAGCAAGTATCTAAGAGCCCATGGATAACCATGGATAGAAAGGGTGCTAACACCTTCCCTTTCTATAATCTACCTCCCGAACCGAGAGCAATCTCTTTAAGGAATTTTTCTGTGCTTTTTTCCTTTCCATTTGGAGAAAATAAAAGACGGTGGCGACTCTTGCTTCCGCGACATTTCGCGAACCAGCGTTAAACAGTCAGTTCCAGATCCACCGATCACAAACATGTTCTTGGACATTTTGGAAAGGTCTTGAAGTCCTCTAACCAATGCCTTTGGTCCCATGTCATTTGGATTTACCAATCTCAAGTTATGGTCTTGGACTTAAAATGCCTTTTTGTTGACTTTTGAAATTGACCTATAATGTAGAAATTGATAACCTTTTGTGAGAGAATTTCTTGGACTTGGAATGTGAAGATGAGTTGTAGGAAATGTCATCCCCTTCAAGCTCACTTCATGTTTAAGCACTTATTCATATGCAAAGAATGTTTTACTATAGGAATGATAATTCTAATGTTAATCCTATGCTTGTCTTGAAGTTAAAAACTTTGATTTAAAAGATGTCAAAACAATGAACTTTTCTGTACAAAAGAAAGTAAAAAAATGGAGTGATACCAACTCAAAAGTTTTATCAAGCCTCCTACGAGTCATATTACCATACTCTCGTTATAGTATTTCTTCGAATTAACCCACGCTTCAGTTAGGACTTTCAAGGTTGTAAGGTGGCATGGTTCACAGTTTTAGAAAAAAAGGATTTGATGCTCAAAAATATTTGGTGCCCACCCATTCTCCATGATGTTCTCCTTTCCTATGTTCTGTTAACTCGATACGAGTACCCATCTCTTACAAGGAGTTTTCAATGATTGAGGAACCACTAAGATTTCTTGGACACGACAATCACTTCACCTTTTTTGTCTGTCTGATCACACGACTTTGTTCCTTTGAGGATTTTTCTTTGATAATCCTTTTCGCTTTTCAGGCTTTACATATTTCTTTTCATTTTCCCGAACTTTTTCCTGGACAAATTATTTTGAATTTTGATTTTGAGGTCTAGCGGGATGCACTAACTTTTTCCTAAGTTATTTTCTTTCAAGTTTTTTCTTTTTGACTTAGCGAGCTTTCTTTCTTTTGTTTTTTCAATCATTCTTTTTTCTTTTGAACAAATCGTGTGACCTTGAGTCATTTTTACTTTTTGGAAGGTGGTGACTACCTTGCTATTTAGTTGATGAGTGACAACTACTGTGGTATCATCATCTTTTATCCTCCTGGAGGGTGAAGGATAACCATTGTGGTTGATCCTTAGATGTGCAATTATGATGAGATTTGAATACTTGATCAGATTAATTAAACACTACCCTTCCTCGGGTTAAAAATGAGGGTTTTTTTAGTAGAAAAAAAACTCCTACTTCAAGGATCAAAGGGGTTGACAAGGGTTTCAATCCCTTATATATTTGGTGTTTGTAGATTTGAAACAATACATGTACATCGTCAACAGGGTTTTACTCAAAAGCATATTGTTTGAGATTAAAAGTAAATTTCTCATCATCATCCCTCCAAAGATATTTGTTTTGTTCATTAGAGTTGAGTATCAAAAGCAAAGAAAAACATTTAAAAGTGAATACGAAAGGATTAGTTCAAGACAAACATATTCAATACATTATGATTAATATCCAAAAGATAAACAAGTTTTTAATACAAGAAAGTACTGAACAAAACAAGAAAGATTACAAATGAGAATGCAAGATGAAACTATAAATTTCCATGTTGAGGAGACTATACTCCGTATGGGCTTATTGCTTCAGAAGATGCGATTTGTAGTATTGAAATTCCCTGAGTCGAAGGAGACTTCAAATTCGACCATATGGTGTGGAACTAATGACATTTTCACTAAGTAAGTCTAACACCTTTTCTTTGAAGGCCTTGCAGTCTTTGATGGAATGGCATGGTACCCCGACATAGTAATCACAAAGGATTCTCTTAAATTATTTGATGAATGCTTTATGTAACACCCCTTCTAAATACCCCAATTAATAGTAAAGATTAAAATCAGAGAAATAAATTTGCATGGAAGGGATGCCACAACACACATCACAATCCAAAGTTTTAAAGAAAAACGGACAGGGTATGTTTGAAAGTATAAGCATTCCAACACAAAACAAACATACAATAAATATTTACTTCATTCTCTCGTGCAAACGCAACGGAGTTTCATAATTTCACATCATCTCCATTTATGGAGGAATCAAAACATAATTCAAGGCATCAAGCCATCATAGTTCACATAAGCATATGTTATCAAGTCTCACATATACAAAACATCATATACACGAATAAGGATTATATACATCATAATCCAAATACAAAATAATCGAGTTCGACACTAAATAAATTCTCCCCCCATGTGTTACTACCAGAGCATCGACTCGACTCTAATCAAAATAAAACAGATTGCAATCCAATGCATCCGTTAACTAGCGCCTCGCGCTACCGTCCTCGGTACCTGAACAATGCCATCAAAAGCATTTTCCAACAGAAGGGTAAGAATTCCAATAATCATATAACATGTAATTTTAAGTAAATGAAATGGCAATAAATAAAGCAATACATAATGATCATGTTCATTTTATCACCTATAGTATCCTTACTCAAGGAATCCATTTCCAACGCATTAACCATGTAAACCGATTATCCGAATACTCACATCCTTGGCACATAACCATAATTCAAACAACAACAACATTGGCACATAATCAAACACATCAACACACATACATAACATGCACAATTATGCATGTGACTCACAACACGACTCAACGTATGCGAATACGGTACCGACTCGTGGACCCAAGGTTCCACCACCTATGTTTCCCTTCTGGATCAAGGTCACTACGTCTTTTCCCACAATAGGGTCACCGTCTAGATATTGTGGACCCAATGTTCCACCACCTATGTTTCCCTTCCGGATCAAGGTCACTACGTCTATTCCCACACTAGGGTCACCGTCTATAAAATCATGTGAACCCACAGTTTCACCGTCTCTGTTTCAAGACCAACCATGCCATGCAATGTACAATATAACCAATGTATGCAATTAAGATCCACAATAATCTTAACATACACATACCATCAAATCCAACCAATGGAACATCAACTATTGTACATACATGCATACATATAATTTAACAATCACAACGTCAAGTAAAATGTATACAAACGAGTTACTTACTCAACCAAAACATAAACCATCAACTATCAAACAATTCCAAATCGGAAAGTATATTTCAACATAAAGTCATCATCCATGAACCGGCATATTACTCAATGTTACTCATCGCGATCGAGTCACCGGAATGTAACTCGAACGGTTAAATTCGGGATTAAACTCAATTTATTTCATTTCGTACTAAAATCGGGTCGATTCTTAAAAAGTCGAAATTTTGCAAAACGAACTTCACTACGTTAATCTACACGTCGAATTATGCTAGCACGTCAATTTTCGTGCAAATCGGAGAAAGTAGCTCCGTCGCCGAAATTACCGAAATCGGGTAATCGGCACATCAACGGGTTCGAAATTAAGTCGGCTAAATGTTTCTAATATTAATTATCATAATATTTCTAATATTAATTATCATAATGTTTCTAATATTAATTATCGTAATATTTCTAATATTAATTATCATAATACTTCTTAATGTTACTTCTTGAAATCATTTATGTTAGTGCTATAGAAACAAGGCAAGCGCTATTCATGCTACAAGAACAAGAAAATGTTGGAAATGCTACTTCCTCATGTTACATTCTTTGCGCTATGGTATCTTTTGCTATGGTATTACCAAACAATACTTTTAAACTACTTGGTTAATATTACAGCAAGCACTCACATGCCTTAAGTATTACGCTACAGTGATATGTAATGCCATTCATGTTTTGAAAGTACTACTACTTACTAAGTATTGTTTTAAGAATGCCGTTACAGCAACAGAAAAACTAGAACTTTTGTAAAGAAAACTACTAAGGTACTTATATATGCATTATCCAATCATATTGGGTCCTAAATCATCTCTCAATTTCATCAATCTACCAATTTTTTTTCATCATAACATAGTAGTGAAACTAATACCCTAAACCCCTAATTTATTCCAAAATCAAAACTATAAAATCACACACTAAATAATTAGTGGAAGTCAAACCCTTACCTCTAGTGTTGATTTTCTTGGAACAAGATGATGATTTTGTAGAACAAACCCTAGCCTTCTCCTTCTCTTCTCTTCTTCTTCTCTCTTTTCTTTCTTCTTTCTCTTCTTACCAACTACTCTTACTAACTCTACTTTTCTATTTTATAAAACTATCTTTCTACTACTAACTTTCCTCCCTCTATCTTTCTAAAATTATAATTTGGCCCCAACAATTATTTAATTCAAATTATAATATATAACTCTATTAAAACAATATTACACTAAATAATATTTATTCTATATAAACCTAATCATGTCAATTAATCAAACAAAGTCAAATATTACTACACACCAAATTAATATTATTCAAAATAATATTTCGACATAATAAATATATTTATTTCATATTACCCAATTAATATTTTAATCGATATCAATTGAATATATTTCTCAAAATAGATATAATTTAATAGTTTTGGAAAATAATTAATGAAATGACATTTAAATATAAACGGCGTGTTACAACTCTCCCCCACTTAAAAGATTTTCGGCCACGAAAATTACCTCTAAACGAACAATTCGGGATAGGAATCCCGCATCCGACTTTCAAGCTCCCACGTCACATTACCATTCGCCGAACCACCCCATGCAACTTTAACCAAAGCAATCTCTCTTCCTCTTAGTTGTTTCACCTTTCTATCTTCAATCCTCACCGGTAAAACCTCAACCGTCAAATTGTCTCTTACTTCCAAATCATCCGCTTGAATAACATGAGACGGATCCGCAATATACTTTCGTAATTGCGAAACGTGAAACACATCATGCAAATTTGAAAGTGATGGCGGCAATGCAATCCGATAAGCCATACTTCCAATCCGCTCTGAAATCTGATAAGGACCAATAAACCGAGGTGTTAACTTCCACGATTTAAGCGCCCTTCCAACACCCGTAGTTGGATTCACCTTTAAAAACACATGTTCATCCTTCTTGAACTCAAGAGGTTTCCTCCTCTTGTCATAGTAACTCTTTTGGCGATTCTGAGACACTTTCATCTTCTCTCTTATCAATCTGATCTTATCTGTGGTCTCTTGAACCAATTCCGGACCAACTATAGCACTTTCTCCCGTCTCGTACCAACACAAAGGTGTCCTACACCGTCTTCCATACAATGCCTCGAAAGGAGCCATGCCAATGCTAGAATGAAAACTATTATTATAAGTAAACTCAATCAAAGGCAAATGACTCTCCCATGAACCTCCTTGATCCAAGACACAAGCACGCAACAAATCCTCAAGTGACTGAATTGTTCTCTCCGTTTGACCATCCGTCTGAGGATGATAAGCGGAACTCAATCTCAGCTTAGTACCCAAGGCTCTTTGTAAACCTTCCCAAAATCTCGAAGTGAAACGCGGATCTCTATCTGAAACAATACATGTAGGAATACCATGTAAACAAACAATCCGCTCTATATACAACTTAGCAAGCTTCTCCATGGCGTAATCCATCCTAATCGGAATAAAGTGTACAAATTTAGTCAATCTATCCACTATGACCCAAATGGCCTCATGGTTACTCGGAGTCCTCGGCAAACCAGAAACAAAATCCATCGAGATACTATCCCACTTCCACTCGGGAATAGACAACGGTTGCAACAAACCCGAAGGCTTCTGATGTTCAATCTTAGACTTTTGGCAAACCAAACAAGCATACACAAACTCAGCAATTTCTTTCTTCATACAAGGCCACCAAAACAGCTTCTTTAAATCTTGATACATCTTCTTAGCACCAGGGTGAATACTTAACCCACTTCTATGACCTTCCTCAAGAATCCTCTTTTTCACATCCCCCACATCGGGAACGCAAACTCTATCATGACATCTCAAAATTCCATTCTCATCAATTCTGAACTCTCCACCTTGACCTTGATTCACCAAAGTAAACTTGTCAACCAAAACCAAATCTGACTTTTGCCCATCTCTAATCTCTTCCAAGACACCACTAGTAAGCTTCATCATACCAAGCTTCACGCCAAAATAAGTCTCTTCACACACCAAACTCAAATCTCGAAATTGCTCCAACAATTCCCATTCTTTAACCATTAACATAGACATGTGTAAAGACTTCCTGCTCAGAGCATCTGCAACCACGTTTGCCTTACCAGGATGGTAATTCAAACTGAAGTCATAATCTTTAAGAAACTCTAGCCACCTTCTTTGCCTCATATTCAACTCTTTTTGATCAAACAGATATTTCAAACTCTTATGATCGCTAAAGACGTCGAATCTCGACCCAAACAAATAATGCCTCCAAATCTTTAACACAAAAACCACTGCTGCCAACTCCAAGTCATGAGTTGGATAATTCCTCTCATGCACCTTGAGTTGCCTCGAAGCATACGCCACAACCTGCCCATCTTGCATTAACACACCTCCTAAACCCATCAAAGAAGCATCGCAATAGACCGTAAACGGTTCAGATGGTTTAGGCAAAATCAAAACTGGCGCAGTTGTCAACCTTCTCTTCAACTCTTGGAAACCATCTTCACACTGCGGAGTCCACACGAACGCTTGACTCTTCCTAGTCAATTGTGTCAACGGTAAAGCTAGCTTAGAAAAGCCTTCAATGAACTTACGGTAATAACCCGCTAAACCAAGAAAGCTTCGAATCTCAAAAACTGACTTTGGAGATTCCCATTCTGACACGGCTTCTATCTTCGAAGGATCCACAGCAATACCTCCACGAGATATCACGTGACCAAGGAAACTCACTTGTTCTAACCAGAATTCGCACTTCGAAAGTTTAGCAAACAAATGATTTTCCTTCAGAATTGACAAAACAATTCCCAAGTGTTCGACATGCTCTGCTTCACTCTTGGAATAAATCAAAATGTCATCGATGAACACCACCACAAACTTATCCAGAAACTCATGAAAGATTCTGTTCATATACTCCATGAACACACCAGGTGCATTCGTAACACCAAAAGGCATCACCGAATAATCATAGTGTCCATAACGAGTTCTGAACGCAGTTTTCTGAATATCACCAGCTTTCACGCGAATCTGATGATAGCCTGACCTCAAGTCAATCTTGCTAAACACACACGCACCCACCAGCTGATCCATTAAATCATCAATCCTTGGCAAAGGATACTTGTTCTTAATGGTCACTTTGTTTAGCTGCCTATAATCCACACAAAGTCTCATTGTTCCTTCTTTCTTCTTCACAAGTAAAACTGGAGCACCCCACGGGCTCACACTAGGACGAATAAACCTTTTGTCAAGCAACTCTTCCAGCTGACTCTTCAGTTCCACTAGTTCCGACGGTGACATCCTATAAGGAGCCATTGAAACAGGACTAGTACCAAGAATTAAGTCGATGGAAAACTCTACCTCACGCTCAGGAGGTAAATCCGTAATCTCTTCAGGAAACACTTCAGGAAATTCGCATACCACAGGATAATCCTTTCTTACTCTACCATCTTCCAAAACCATACTCGCCATAAGCATAAACAACCCATCTCCATTCTTCACACTCTTCTCAACTTGCTGTGTAGACAAGAAAACCACACCATCTTTCTCGGACTCGAGAAAAAGAACAACCTTAGTAAAACAGTTGATATAGACATGGTTGGCTTTCAACCAGTCCATACCCAGAATCACATCTATCTGATGCAAAGGAAGACACACAAGATCAACTTCGAAATCTCTTCCACACATGCGCAAAGGACACTTCAAACAAACAACTGAAGTAGAAACTGAACCCATCGCAGGTGTATCTACCTCCATACTTCGATCCAAAGTAGACAAGACAAGGCCCAATCTCTTGGCACAATCTAAAGCAATAAACGAATGTGTCGCACCCGTATCAATAATAGCAACCAAAGACACATTAGAGATAAAGCATGTACCTCTGATTAGACGTTCCTCAGCAGAAGTCTCTGCTCCAGATAAAGCGAATACTTTTCCAACTTCTTTCTTTGGCTTTGGACATTTGGTACTTATGTGGCCTCGCTCACCACAATTAAAGCAAGTTACACTCACACCAACTCTACAATCCACTGCTTTGTGACCCACCCTGTCACACTTGAAACACTTAACTATCCCCTGGCGACATTCCATAGCACGATGTCCCTCTTTACCACATTTAAAACATTTGATTGGAGTAGTCACTCCCCCACTCGGACTCTTTCCACTACTTATGGGTCTCTTTCCTCTTCCATCATAAGGCTTAGGACGCATCTGTCCCTTACCTCTTTTCTCACTCAAGCTCTTGTAATAAGCAGTGCTATCCCGACTGTCTTCGTCGTAGATACGACTCTTATTAACCAACTCAGAGAATCTTGTAATCTGTTGATACCCAATCGCCTTCTTTATGTCCGGCCTCAAACCATTAACAAACTTAAGGCACTTCGACCTCTCAGCATTAACAGTGTTGTAGTGAGGACAGTATTTGATCAAATCTTGAAATTTAGCCGCATAGTCAGCTACTGAACCACTACCTTGTTTCAATTCCAGGAATTCAACTTCCTTTTTACCACGAACATCCTCCGGAAAATAATTCTCCAAGAATGCATCTCGGAAAATTTCCCAAGTCACCACAACCTGCCCCTCCTCATACCTCTGACTAGCGTTGATCCACCAGTCTTCGGCCTCTTTAATCAGCATGTGTGTTCCGAATTGCACTTTCTGAGCGTCGGTGCAATTCATCACACGAAAGATTTTCTCAATTGCTTTTAACCATTCTTGAGCTTCCACCGGAGCATGCTCTCCCTTGAAAGTAGGCGGGTTGTTCTTTTGGAACTTCCCAAGAGCACGGAAAGCATCTTCAGTACCATCATGTGGCGCTTGAGTCGTTTGCGGCATCTGATTTATTGACCCCGCAAGCAACCTCAATGCCTCAGCTAAAGCATCATCATTCCTTCTACCAGCCATCTTCTCTCTACAACACAAAGTATTGATCGCATTAGCCACACAATCAAATACAAGGGCTTAACAAAATAAGACCTGACAACCGACCGACTATGCTCTGATACCACTATTGTAACACCCCTTCTAAATACCCCAATTAATAGTAAAGATTAAAATCAGAGAAATAAATTTGCACGGAAGGGATGCCACAACACACATCACAATCCAAAGTTTTAAAGAAAAACGGACAGGGTATGTTTGAAAGTATAAGCATTCCAACACAAAACAAACATACAATAAATATTTACTTCATTCTCTCGTGCAAACGCAACGGAGTTTCATAATTTCACATCATCTCCATTTATGGAGGAATCAAAACATAATTCAAGGCATCAAGCCATCATAGTTCACATAAGCATATGTTATCAAGTCTCACATATACAAAACATCATATACACGAATAAGGATTATATACATCATAATCCAAATACAAAATAATCGAGTTCGACACTAAATAAATTCTCCCCCCATGTGTTACTACCAGAGCATCGACTCGACTCTAATCAAAATAAAACAGATTGCAATCCAATGCATCCGTTAACTAGCGCCTCGCGCTACCGTCCTCGGTACCTGAACAATGCCATCAAAAGCATTTTCCAACAAAAGGGTAAGAATTCCAATAATCATATAACATGTAATTTTAAGTAAATGAAATGGCAATAAATAAAGCAATACATAATGATCATGTTCATTTTATCACCTATAGTATCCTTACTCAAGGAATCCATTTCCAACGCATTAACCATGTAAACCGATTATCCGAATACTCACATCCTTGGCACATAACCATAATTCAAACAACAACAACATTGGCACATAATCAAACACATCAACACACATACATAACATGCACAATTATGCATGTGACTCACAACACGACTCAACGTATGCGAATGCGGTACCGACTCGTGGACCCAAGGTTCCACCACCTATGTTTCCCTTCCGGATCAAGGTCACTACGTCTTTTCCCACAATAGGGTCACCGTCTAGATATTGTGGACCCAATGTTCCACCACCTATGTTTCCCTTCCGGATCAAGGTCACTACGTCTATTCCCACACTAGGGTCACCGTCTATAAAATCATGTGAACCCACAGTTTCACCGTCTCTGTTTCAAGACCAACCATGCCATGCAATGTACAATATAACCAATGTATGCAATTAAGATCCACAATAATCTTAACATACACATACCATCAAATCCAACCAATGGAACATCAACTATTGTACATACATGCATACATATAATTTAACAATCACAACGTCAAGTAAAATGTATACAAACGAGTTACTTACTCAACCAAAACATAAACCATCAACTATCAAACAATTCCAAATCGGAAAGTATATTTCAACATAAAGTCATCATCCATGAACCGGCATTACTCTCAATGTTACTCATCGCGATCGAGTCACCGGAATGTAACTCGAACGGTTAAATTCGGGATTAAACTCAATTTATTTCATTTCGTACTAAAATCGGGTCGATTCTTAAAAAGTCGAAATTTTGCAAAACGAACTTCACTACATTAATCTACACGTCGAATTATGCTAGCACGTCAATTTTCGTGCAAATCAGAGAAAGTAGCTCCGTCGCCGAAATTACCGAAATCGGGTAATCGGCACATCAACGGGTTCGGAATTAAGTCGGCTAAATGTTTCTAATATTAATTATCATAATATTTCTAATATTAATTATCATAATGTTTCTAATATTAATTATCATAATATTTCTAATATTAATTATCATAATATTTCTAATATTAATTATCATAATACTTCTTAATGTTACTTCTTGAAATCATTTATGTTAGTGCTATAGAAACAAGGCAAGCGCTATTCATGCTACAGGAACAAGAAAATGTTGGAAATGCTACTTCCTCATGTTACATTCTTTGCGCTATGGTATATTTTGCTATGGTATTACCAAACAATACTTTTAAGCTACTTGGTTAATATTACAGCAAGCACTCACATGCCTTAAGTATTACGCTACAGTGATATGTAATGCCATTCATGTTTTGAAAGTACTACTACTTACTAAGTATTGTTTTAAGAATGCCGTTACAGCAACAGAAAAACTAGAACTTTTGTAAAGAAAACTACTAAGGTACTTATATATGCATTATCCAATCATATTGGGTCCTAAATCATCTCTCAATTTCATCAATCTACCAATTTTTTTTCATCATAACATAGTAGTGAAACTAATACCCTAAACCCCTAATTTATTCCAAAATCAAAACTATAAAATCACACACTAAATAATTAGTGGAAGTCAAACCCTTACCTCTAGTGTTGATTTTCTTGGAACAAGATGATGATTTTGTAGAACAAACCCTAGCCTTCTCCTTCTCTTCTCTTCTTCTTCTTCTCTCTTTTCTTTCTTCTTTCTCTTCTTACCAACTACTCTTACTAACTCTACTTTTCTATTTTATAAAACTATCTTTCTACTACTAACTTTCCTCCCTCTATCTTTCTAAAATTATAATTTGGCCCCAACAATTATTTAATTCAAATTATAATATATAACTCTATTAAAACAATATTACACTAAATAATATTTATTCTATATAAACCTAATCATGTCAATTAATCAAACAAAGTCAAATATTACTACACACCAAATTAATATTATTCAAAATAATATTTCGACATAATAAATATTTTTATTTCATATTACCCAATTAATATTTTAATCGATATCAATTGAATATATTTCTCAAAATAGATATAATTTAATAGTTTTGGAAAATAATTAATGAAATGACATTTAAATATAAACGGCGTGTTACACTTTATCAAGGGAACTTGCATAAACTGCATCATAAAGTATCTTCTACTACAGAGAATAAATGCCAACCATCTTCTACTACACATAAGAGAAAATCAGCAACTGAACTCCGGGGAATCTCCTACTTTACAAAAGAATCTTTGTCTTCTACTACACAGAAGAAAAATCCATAAACTATACCAAAGGATCTTCTACTACACAGAAGAACATAAAATCTGGATATAGAACTTGAACTTTGAGGTATTTTTCTTCTACACAACAATAAATGTCCAAGAACTTGATATCTTCTATTTCTTCATCACAGAAGCATCACCCTATCTTCTACTACACAGAAGAAGCACTCAGCTGAGGAGAAATAGTCTGAAACGGTTTGCCAAATAGGGATGGGACTTTGAAAAATGAGCCAGACAAGTGTCAGACTTCATACTTCAAGTTCTTGCAGTCTTCAATATCATAACCAAGTGCTCTAGAATGGGAGATACATCTAACATTTGCATCAAACTCAGGAGAGAGGTTTATGGGAGGAGGACTCAAAGAACAGAGCTTTACCAATTGAATTTCCAACAGACGAGGAAGTAACTGGATGTAATGTATTGGGAGTGTATCCACATGCTTCTCAGGCTTTTTTTGTCTCTGGTGATAATCTTTGCCTCATGGATTCACTTGGAGACCATAATTAGCTGCTGACGAGAAAATAGGAGAACACGAAGTTCCAGATGAGACCCATAAAGTATTTCATGATTTGAAAAAGGTCCCATAGGATGGGGATGAATGAAAGCTTTTGTTTCACTAACATATATATGATCACTTTCCTTTGCTGAGTATGTCTTCAGAACTTCCATACCCGACTCAACTGAGTCTCTACCTAGTTATTTCCCCCCTTAAGGGTTTATGACCACGAGCCATTGCTTGCATGTCCATCATAAACAACCCCATCTAATCTCTCATTCCAGCGAATTCCCCACGAAGTCGACCCATGGCTTTTTCGGATCACAATGCGGTGAGAAGTCAAGATTTGCAGTTCTGAAAAGAATACCAGACCTGAATAAGAATTTCCCCACTCTGAGTACCTGTTATGAATGCATGAAGATGTATGAGGTGTATGAGTGGATGCAATGCCATGTTCGATCATTTTCAAGAAACCTGCATACTTTTAATATTTTGATTTTAATCCAGTAAGAGATGAACAAACACAACATAAGGCTCACAAGAATGATTCCTTGGAAATGGAAAGATTGGTTAGAACATAGTTTGGTTCTACATCCTTGTAAGAGTTTTGATGATAACAAACACATGATATATATAAAGAACAAATATGCTCTCTAATAATGTATTTTAATATGCAGGCAAATTGTGATGTTAGAAACATAGAAGATGAGAGAGTTACGTTTTTGAAGCTCTGTTGTGACATATCATACTTAGAAGCAAACCCGTGTAACACGCTTAAATGAAGAAGTTCTAATGTTACAACTTCTAATTGCACCAACGTTGCGAACCAAACTCTGTTATTCTGATAAAGTAAAGTTCTTGAAGAACAAAAGAAGTCTCAATGGTAATATTCATCTTCTGATATGATCCAAATAAAGCAATGTTCTGATGCATTGTAACTCATTCATTACAAATCAAAAAGTAATGGCTGAACCAAGACAAGATCTCTATTTTTGGAAAGTGCATTAACTACACTTTATCAACCTTCCAAAAGTATCTTCTCATGTCTCTCATTCATGGCCTATATAAATAAAACTTGAAGAAGAAATACACAACTACTCTACTACGCACCAAAAGAAATATTCTTATCTAGTTTTATCTTGTGCTTTATAATTGTGTATACATCACTGTTGTGATATAGTTTTGTTTAGAAAACATCTTTTTACACACCTTTAATTTATTTATCTTGTAATACCTTGAGAAAACCGAGTTATGGTTTAAACTCAAGAAGACATTGACAATAGTTATTATATCCGTGTAGTCAAGTTTTGATTAGTGGATTAAGACCTCGTTTGAGAGAGGAGAAATCACCTTGGCGGGTGGACTGGAGTAGTTTGAGTTCAAATGAACCAGGATAACCAATGTGTCTACTATTTTATTTTTGAAAACCCCAACTAAACCCCCCTTCTTGTTTTTTTTCCATTTTTCAATTGGCATCAGGGCGCCTGGTTCTGGGTGAAAACACTTATCGTGTCAGAAAAAGATCCTAACAAGAAAAACACTATGGTGGGACCAAGCCAGATCATCAACAATGATAATCATGCTGATAAAGATAGAATCAGTGACAAACCTGCAATCTTTGATGGTGAGAGCTTCGACATCTGGAAAGACAAAATCGAAAGTTTCTTTCTAGCTAATGACGCTGATCTCTGGGATATGGTGACTGATGGATACATTTATCCAGTTTATGAAAGCGGTTAGAAGATCGTCAGAAAGAGAATGGAGGATCAACAAAAGAAAGAATTCAGAAATCATCACAAAGCCAGAACAATCCTCTTGAGTGCTATCTCATAAACCGCATATGAGAAAACCACGAACGTAAAATTAGCTAAAAACATGTTTGACTCTTTAATAATGGTGCATGAAGGTAACACACAAGTCAAGGAAACCAAATCTCTTGCCCTCAATCATAAGTATGAGGCCTTCAAAATGAAAGAAGATGAAACAGTTGAAACAATGCTCTCAAGGTTTCAAATTTTGGTTGCTGGACTGAAAGTTATGGATAAAGGGTACTCAATAGCAAATCATGTAAAGAAAATCAACAGAAGCTTACCCAAGAAATGGAGACCCATGGCCACAACCTTAAAACTAGCCAATGATCTGAACAAAATATCTCTTGAAGAACTTATCGTCTCATTGAGAAGTCGTGAGATAGAACTTGAAGAAGACAAGCCCCAGAAGCAAGGTAAGTATCTTGCTCTTAAATCTAATAAAAAATATAAACCTAAAGTTTTTTAGGAAAAAGAAGAAAACTCTAGTAGATCCTTGTCATAAGAAGACAAACTATCTCTTCTCTCTAGAAGAGTCAATCAGCTATGGAAGCACAGACAGAGGAATTTTAGAAACTTCAGAAGAATAGGAAATCACACTGAAACATCTTCTGGATACAAAAAATCTAGCAACAAAGACATTGTATGCTACAAATGCAACAAACCAGGTTACTACAAAAGAGACTGCCCAAATCTACCGAAACAAAAGCCTAAAAAGAAATTCTCCAAAGAAAGGAAGAAAAGTCTTATGGAAACGTGGGATGACTCTGAATTTTCTGAAGCTGAAACAGAATCAGAAGATGAACGAGCCAATATAGCCTTAATGGAAAATATATCAGATGACATTGGATCATCTGAATCAGAGTCAGACTCAGAGGCAGAAGAGGTATTCTCTAACTTTTCTAGATCTCAATTAGAAGAAAGTCTATTCGAAATAATTGAAAGATATTAACATTTGTGAGGCAAAAACAAGAACCTGGAAAAGGATCTAGTATCTGACTCTGAAGAAACTAAGAAACTAAGAAACTAAAAACATAAAACTTTGAGCTAAAAGAAACCATTTCCAAACTTAAAAATGGAACTTATGTTATTAAAAATGAATTACAAAAATATCAGAAAGAAACGGTTTTAGAAGTTTCGAATAGTTATGATAAAATCATAAAAGAATATGATCACAACTTTCAAAAATTACTAGTTAAAAACATAGATAGGAGCAAGATGGCTTCAATAATCTATGGAGTTAGCAGAAACGGCAGAAAATGTATAGGATATGTGAAACTAGGGGGAGAAGAAACATCTCAACCAAAGAAAGTTGATGATATATTTATAAAACACACATCTATCTATTCACACTTTACATATGGACATACACATGATATAAAATATACTAGTATTGCTTTTTTCTGCAAAATCAAAATTCAAATAGAATTTTAGAAACTCTAACAAACAAGGACCCAAAAAGATATGGGTACCTAAGGATAAAATCATCTATGTTGCAGATGTCTTTAACAACAAAGTTGAAACACCAATCTTGGTACCTGGACTCTGGATGCTCTCGACACATGAGGGGAAGAAAGTATATGTTCCAAAGTATGGAGTTTAAATCTGGAGGCTATATAGGTTTCGGAGGCAACCAGAAAGGAAATATTATTGGCTCTGGAACTATTGGTAATGATACACTTCCCTCTATAACTAATGTTTTGTTAGTAGATGGATTAATGCATAACCTGTTATCCATAAGTCAATTAAGTGATAACGGTTATGATATAATCTTTAATCAAAAGTCATGTAAAGCAGTTAGTCAGAGAGATGGTTCTATCCTTTTTAATGGTAAGAGAAAGAACAATATTTATAAAATGCCTTATGCCTGTTAACGATGAGCAATGGGTCTGGAACAGAAGATTGGGGGCATGTTAGTATGAGAAGAATATCTCATATTAACAAACTCAATCTGGTCAGTGGACTTCCTAAGCTAGAGTTCAGCTCAGATGCTCTGTGTGAAGCATGTCAAAAAGGCAAGTTTGCAAAACCCTGTTTCAAATCAAAAAAATATTGTTTCTACCTCTAGACCATTAGAACTTCTACATATAGATTTGTTTGGACCAGTAAAAATTGCATCCATAATGTGGAAAGAAGTATGGATTAGTGATTGTAGATGACTATAGCAGATGGGCATGGGTAAAGTTCTTAAGACACAAGGACGAGTCACACTTTGTGTTCTCTACTTTCTATAACCAAGTTCAAAATGAAAAAGATTTTAGAGTTTTTAATGTCAGAAGTGATCATGTTGGGGAATTTGAAAACAAAAGATTTGAAAACTTTTTTTAACGAGAATGGCATCTCTCATGATTTCTCTTGTCCTAGAACTCCTCAACAAAAAGGAGTTGTAGAACGAAAGAATAGAACTTTACAAGAAATGGCCAAAACCATGATCAACGAGACTAACATTGCTAAAAACTTTTGGACATAAGCAATTAACACAACATGTTATATTAAGAATAGAATCTCTATAAGACCTATTCTGGATAAGACTCCATATGAACTGTGGAAGAACAGAAAGCCCACCATCTCTTAATTCCATCTATTTGGATGTACTTGCTTTATATTAAACACCAAAGAACATATGAACACGTTTGATTCTAAAGCACACAAGTGTCTCATGTTAGGATACTCTGAACGCTCAAAAGGTTATAGAGTATATAACACAAACACAAATTGTGGAAGAATCTATTAGTGTCAGATTTGATGATAATCTCTGCTCTCAAAAGTCAAAGCATGGAAAAACTTTTGCAGATATAGAAGTTCAACTTACAGGTACTAAAGACAAATTGTCAGAAATTCTTAATAAAGAATCTCAGCCAAATACAGAAGAAGATGTCAGAAACAACACAGTAACTTCTGAAGACCCCATCCAGAAGAGTCAATCCAGAAGCAGCTTAGGCCATCCGAAAGATATGATTCTGGGAAAGAAAGATGACCCAATCAGAACAAGATTTACATTCATAAATTCTGAAGAATCATTCATGGGATTAATATTTCTGGTCGAGCCAACTTCCATTGACGAAGCTTTTCAAGACAATGATTGGATCCTTACAATGCAGGAAGAACTAAATCAATTTACCAGGACCGATGTATGGGATCTGGTTCCTAAACTAATAGGTTTCAAAATTATTGGAATCAAATGGGTCTTCAAAAATAAGTTAAACAAACAAGGAGAAGTCATCAGAGACAAAGCACGACTGGTGGCACAAGGTTAGAAAGAAGGGATAGACTATACAAAAACCTTTGCTCCAGTCTGTTGTACCCCAAAATTTGCCCTCTTCATTTTCTATCTCTAATTGGGTTATACTTGGTTAACATGCACATACATGCATATCATTGAATCTGGGATCACAGGATTAAGGTACTTTTGTCAACACAACAAAGCTCCCATTTTTGTTCAATGCATGACGAGTGGCAGAAGATTTGGGTGTTTTTGGTGAATTTTAAGCAGTGCGAATAGAAAATAGTTTTGCAGCTGATTTGAGTGTGGAAATTCATGTCTCCTGTTTGGAATGGTGTTTTAGATTGATTCTTGCAGTTTTGAAACTGTCTCGACATTCTCTTCAACTTTCGTGTTCGAATCAAAAAACTAAATCTCGAAGGAAGGTCTCCGAATACACCATTCTTTTGGAAGTTATACAGTGAAAAAATACAAAGGAAAAATGGGTTGATACCTTTACTTTGTGTGCACTAAAAAATTTATAACTTTTGAATGGATAATCATATGTTCGCGGTTTCAATTGTCCCAAATCCGTTTTGATGTCATCTTGATGTCATCTTCTGAGGCTAAAAGCGGATTCACAAAGGAAGGACCCGTGAATTTTGAGTTTCTGAAGACATATTAGTGCTAAACCAGAATTTATTTGTATTAACGTTTGGTACGGAAAAACTCATATCTCATTCAATTTTTATCGTATTGAGTTGGATCCAGTGGCATTGGTTCACGAATTTTGTCTACTACGACGTATCTTCAGATTTTAAAAGCAAATGGTGATCAGAAGGTTCTTGTTTTTTATCTTATTTGTGCATGACACAATAAAATTGTGCACAGGAAATTATTTTTGCCTGACACAGCATCAATGAAACTTCAAAAATTCATAACTTCCTCGTCGTTTATCTGATTAATTCCGTTCTTTCGGAAATGATTCAAAAATTTGATTATCTTCATTTTTCGTGTTGGAAAATTTTGAAGATCCCGTACGGATGATGACGTGACACTTTTGGTACGTGTCGGGCTTACGTTTTCAAGTCAAGGCTCAATCCAATTGCACGTCCAAGGGCCAATTTGCTTACACCATATAATTAAAAATATTAATTTTTGTTAAGATAGAGCTCTCATAAATCAGAAATTCTCAGAAAACACAAAAATCTTTTCTCTCAATTCTCTCAAAGATCAAACCAAGGTTTTTCTATACTTTTTCATCAAGAACACAACAACTATTTTATCAAGATTTGAAAGTCAAGATCACAACAAATTCTACTCCGATTGTTGATCCGTTTATTTCAATCTCTATACCTAAGCCTCCTCTTCACTTCTATCAGTGAGTTTTCTTGAATTAAGCACTTTTGAAATAAGGGATTATTTGAGAAACACTTTTTAATCAAGCATGAAATGAATCTAGGTTGAATTTTGAATTGAGAATATAGATCTAAGCCTAGAATTGTAATTTGATTTTATTATCATGTGTAGATCTGAAATTGGATAGTTGAATTAAGTTCTTATTGAATTAAGTTGTTTCTCATGAAAGTGCTTAATTGATGAAATAAATTGATGATGTTGCATGACGTTTAATTGTTGATCCTAATCAAGCATGTGGAGTTTGGATCTAGACCTTGAATTATGCCAAATCATGTATTAAATGTGCAGAGGTTTGGTGTTTGATCAATTGCCTAAGCCATGAGCCAAAACCTCAAAAATTTGGAAAAAGCTACTTTCTACCTGCGGGTAACCGGTTACCCAGTTATGGTAACCGGTTACCAGCTTTTCCACGTAACTAAAATTTAAATATTTGCACGCGGTAACCGGTTACCCATTTATGGTAACCGGTTACCTCAAGACAATAGTGTTTTCCTCAACTTTTTGAGTTATGGTAACCAGTTACCCAATTATTGTAACTGGTTACCCAGATAGAAATATCAATGTTTGTTTGTTTTAATGCATGTTTGCATATATTTCCTTGTTTATTCTAACTCCTTTTGTGAATACTTTGCAAGGTACATTGTTAAGCCTTCAACCTTTAATTAGCACATGATTATTGGTTGAAAATCACTTTTATGTGATCACTTGTTAGTGAAAGTTTGTGTATGATGCGCAAATGATATCATTTTGGCATAAATCTTGTTTTGTGCAGGTACCTTGGCATCACACGGATATGTCCACAACATATTCCATCTGTGATTGTTATTCCATAATGTATGAATTGTATTTCGTGCAGGTACCCTGGAATCACACGGATGTGTCTGCTACATGTTCTGCCGTGTGATTGTTATTTCATACATTGTATGAATTGTGTTTTGTGCAAATGTATCTTTATATTCAGATGGGTCCGCTACACATTCCGATCTTGATTTTTTGATGCTTTGACACTTATGCTAACGGTATTTTCTTTATTGGTGATAACATCTCGTGGATTTTTCTGGGTTTCTTTGTTATCACTTAGTGTTGTACCCCAAAATTTGCCCTTCCATATTTGAGACAAATGGATTCAAGATACCTCCTCATGCTCATGAAGGTCTCAATTGCTCAAGGCTACTCAAGGGTTGACCAGACAAACTCTCCTACTAAACAATTGACCTACGACTAGGGTTTTTATTTTCTCAAAGAAAATTGGACATCTAATGCCTCAAGGGGATTTCATGGTTTCTCATGTGTATCAAGGTATCATCATGCCAAATTTCAAGCCTTACATCATAAGTTTGCTCAGTCAATTAGCCTGAGGATTGAAAATCAACTATGTTGGACAAAAAGTCAACTTTGACCAATTCATAGTCAAACCTCAATATTTTTGGTCAACATCAAGATTTTGAGGCCACATTCATCATTTGATCAAGGGTTGATCATGATTCATCAAGAAAACACAAGATTCATCAAAAGTCAAAAGTTACTAAATTAGGATATTCTTAAGGAGAAGTCAAGTGAACTTTGACCAATCATAACTTTCACATACTTTATCAGAAATTCCTCAACCAAAGCGTATCTTAAAGTAAATTCAAGTCTCTATAACTTTGTCTTTCTAAGCTCAAGGCCAAAAATTCTTTATTTGAAAGATATGGGCCAAACCATTACAGGTCATTTTAAATAATTTTTTTTTAAATAACCACTTTTTTCAAATTTTTTTCCCAAATAACCACTTTTTCAATTTTTTTTACCAAAATGACCATTTTTCAAACAAAAAAAATTTCGCCACGCAGAGGAGTAGCCACTCTGTGTGGAGCATGCATTCAATTTAAAGAGGAGGCACCATACTGCATGGCTTGTCCTCCTCTCTAAAGCCTTACAGTGTGGCGCATGCATGTGTTTTTGAGAGGAAGCGCCACCCTCCTTGGCTTGACAGTGTTATTGCAATTTTTTTGAATAAAATAAAAAAAACTAAAAATATTTTATATTAATATTTAATATTACACAATGCATGGATACATTTTTTTGGACGTCCCCTCAACCTAAGTGGGCCCCTGTATGACATAAACGACCGCGCCTTTGTCTCGCCCCTTGTCTCACTTCTCTCTGTTGATTTTCCTAAGGTGTTTGTGGTCTGTTCTGACTCGCTTGATTATGAGGTGCTTGATGTGATGGTCCTGGAACATCCGGATCATACATCTCATCGATCATTTTCCCCACTATGCTGTGCTTCCAAAGAGATCGGTGCCCATATTGTTGAAGTTTGGTCATGTTGGTTGGGATATGTGTGGGTGGTGGGGTGGTTGATAGTATTGGGATGTTGAATCGTGATGGAAACGAAGTAACGTTTCTTGTGGTGTATGAAATCCGTATGATGGTTGGGTACTTCAATGATATGATGTTTGACTATATGTAGGTTGAGTGGTATGGTAGGAAGGAGATGCATCATATGTTTCTTGGGTGTTATGGTAGGATGAGGATGGTGCATATTGTTGGTGGTGGGTCGGGTCATGCTCTTGGTATTGTGTTTGTGTGTGTGGTATGAATTGAAGACGAGTTTGGTTGAATGTGGTGGTGTATGGTTGTTGGGTTTGAGTGGGTTGACATTGTGGTTGGGTTTGGTATTGTTGAGGGGTTGGTTGTTGGGTTTGGTATTGTTGAGGGGTTGGTTGTTGGGGTTTTTGTTGGGCGTATGTTGCAACTCTTTGGTGTGGGTCAATCAAATAAGTCTCTTGAGATAGAAACAAATTTGTTGAAACCGATGTGTACCATCTCAAATATTGGAGCATCGGTTTTAAGTCATCTTGCAAGATCGGCTCCCTTATGACAATTTTCACGTCTATGCCTCCATTGAAGATATTGATTTTTAGCGAAGTCTCTCAAATCGTTAAATCCCCACTGGTCGTCAACTCTGAGTAGATTCCATTTTCCCAAACATGTTAGGCGGTCGGGGATACCCTATTGCATGCTGAACTGTAGCTTCACACGATCATTATGGTGTATCTCCACAGTAGTGAACCTGATGAGTTCTATTTTTGCAGTCCAGACTTCAGCATCAGGAGGGTTAATCTCATGGTCGAGATTCTTATACGGCCTCCATAAAAACTGTAGAGTAAAAAAAGTTATATAAAATATTAAACTTAATTAAACTATTGAATGCGTTGTATAAAATATGTAAGTTTAATACCTCTTCGGGTCTAACATGATCAATAAGATTTCGGTAGATTAGTATTGCATTTCTAGGGGATTTGTTGTAATTCAGCCCAGCAACAGACCACCTACATAGAAAAATAGGTAATAAATTAATACACTACATGTCTTGGTATATAATATGTAAAATTTATGGTTTTTTAATCTTACTTTGTAGCAAAGGGGAAAATGAATGTCCTTGTGTTGCGGGGGGGCGAGTGTCGGCATTCTCGACCAGCAATATGTCTAGAGCAAAAAGGCGCAAGAATTGAAAGAACATCTACCATTCGATGGATTTTTACACAAGGAACTATACAGATGGGCCAAAATAGTTGAACCCCAACTATATGTGTTTATTTTATCAAATTCTTAACAAGGGTAAATATATGATTTTAACAGTATTACCTGTTGTTTCAGGAAATAAAAAATGGCCAAATAATATCATTATGTAACACCGAGATTTTACAATTTTTTCTTGCTCGGTAGAGTTTTCAGTTATTACGAGACTACTATGATATTGGCCTCTTGACCCTTGTTCAAATAAAGAGACTCCCAAAAGTTCCTCGCATATGGCATTGTCTTGGTTGACTCGGCCATTGACAACCTTACCGTTGATCAGTAGACCGAATAACATGTATACGTCCTCTAGTGTGACTGTACATTCACCACATGGAAGATGAAAGGTGTGAGTTTCAGGTCTCCATCTCTCCACTAATGCAAGAATAATTTTATAGTCAACATGGTAATTAACTATGTTGAGTAACGGACCAAAACCTGCATGTCGTAAGTACGATTCAATTTGAACGTCGTAAGGGACATACTCATGGACACGACAACGAAATATTTTAACATCCTATTAAAAACATGTATTACGTATAAGAAATACAAGATTTACGTATAACAATCATAAGAATTAAGGAACACAAAATTTTTGGCAAAAAATAGGTATTGAGGAAAATACACTTACAAAGGTTTCAATGTTGATCGGAGTTCCTCTATGTTGATCACCCATGGTCAAGAGAGACATTTTTTCTTGATTACTCTTGTGTTGTTGTTGAGACTTCAAGAAAGAAATAGTGTATGAGTTGTGATTGTGATGGAAATATAGGGTGAATGTTACATGTATTTATAGGAAAATCTTGAAGAACACTTTGCATGCAACTTATACACATAGGCTCAACACTAGGTGGCGCATGCTCTTCCTTATTGCACATAGGCGCCAAACTAGGTGGCACATGCTCTCATGGTTGTACATAGGCGCCATTCAACACGACTTCTTGCTTTTTGCATGCATGCAAACCTGCAGTGTGGCAGGGATCAGGTGACATGCATGCAAATTTTTTTGTTCAATGACAAGCCACCCTAGGTGGCGCATGCACGCATAAAGAGGAGGATAAGCCACCTAGGGTGGTGCATGCATGAGAAAATAGGAGGATAAGCCACCTAGGGTGGCGCATGCATGATAAAATAGGAGGATAAGCCACCTAGGGTGGCGCATGCATGCAGAATATCAGTCTATTTAATCGTCTGTGTAGGTTGCATTACTAGTATATATCCATAACTCACAAAAAACATACCTCAACAACATGGATCATTCACAAAATTATACTATTATTGCCCATATTAACGGTGAGACGTTCAACTGCGATAACTTAGGTTTTAATTTTCGTAATACCGATTTTATACGCTTTCGGATAAACAAGAAATCAAGTTTTGCATGCTTCAAAGATAGAGTAGAATCCAAATTGCAGTGTGGTCCAGTTTACCAAATTCTTTACAAGTACCCATTTCTATTTGACAACAACCAAGTAAAATTTTATCAATTTAAGGTGCGCGACGATGATGATGTTCGAAACATGTTTCGAACTCATGAACAATCCGGGTTCGATGAGATTGAGCTTTATGTTTTATTACAACAACCAGATCAATCTTAGGTGGTAGATCCTTCTCAAGACTTTGAAGAAGAGGATGAATCTGACGAGGACAACCATCCTGAAGTCGATGTTATTGACCAAGAAGAAGAAGATGATGAGGCAATGATTGATTTTATGGTCAATGATGACACTGCAAATCAAGAGCATGAACCTATACCCGCAAGTCATGCGTACGACCCTATGTTTCACATAACGAATTTGAATTGGGGGAAGATGAACCAGCCTCAGATATCTTTCACGATCCTTATATGCAGACTGAAGGTGCCTTGAAAGTTGGATAAAAATTTCTAACAAAAGAAGAGTGTCTTAGAGCTATCAAACAATACCACATGGAAATTTTAGCTGACTTCACTGTAGATACAAATAATTCAGGGAGGTACGTTATTTTATGTCGTCAAAAACCAATTTTCCCTTTTTGGTTAACTGCATCTTACAGAAAAAAAAGTGATTCATGGGAAATAGGTTCCATTGATCCATTCCACACTTGCACCACCACCGTTCCGACACAGGATCATCAGAAACTTAGTTCTCAACTAATATGTCAAGAAATCTTGCCTCTTATTAGCAAACATCCATCATTAAAGGTGAGTACAATTATTTCTCATATCACTACGAGATTCAATTATACTCCCTCTTACAGGAAGGCATGGATCGGGAGGACTAACGCAGTTGAACTTGTGTACGGTAATTGGGAGGAATCGTACAAATAACTTCCAAGATTTTCGGTGGCACTCAAATATTATGCTCCGGGAACTTTTATAATTTTGGAGACACTTCCGGATTTTACCCCAGACAGAACTCATGTTAGTGGAAATGGAATATTTCATCGATTGTTTTGGGCGTTTGAACCATGCATCAAGGGTTTTGCATTTTGCAAACCTATTATACATATTGATGGAACTTGGTTATATGGGAAGTATAAAGGAACATTACTCATGACAATGGCACAAGATGGGAACAATAATGTTTTTCCAATTGCCTTCACTCTAGTTGAAGGTGAGACATGTGGTGCATGGAATTTCTTTCTGAAGAATCTCTGGTTACACGTTGCTCCACAACCCAACCTTTGTTTAATTTCAGACAGACATCCATCGGTTGTAAGTGCATACAATAACCCTGATAACGGTTGGCAGGATCCCCCTTCGACACATGTCTATTGCATTAGACATATCACACAAAACTTCATGCTCCATATCAAAGACAAGACACTTTGAAAGAAAGTTATTAATGCAGGGTATGCCTTAACAGAACCATTATTCTGATACTATCACGAAAAAATCTGGTTGGCAAACTCAAAAGCATTAAGGTGGATCGATAACATTCCAGTGGAGAAGTCGACTCGGGCATTTGATAATGGTCAATGATGGGGCCACATGACAACAAATATGGTGGAATCATTGGACTCTGTATTCAAAGGCATCCAAAACTTACCAATTACCGTGTTGGTTAGAGCAACAAATTTCAGAATGGGATCATTGTTTGACACAAGAAGTTCAAAATGGAGAGTAGTGTTACAATCAGGGCAGTTGTTTAGTGAATGCACGATGAAAACATTTAACGAGGAGGCTGCAAAAGCAAACACCCATATTGTCACCGTGTTTGACCGTATTAAAGGTGGATTCAGTGTACAAGAGACAATGGATCATAATGAGGGGAGGCCAAGGGGATATTATTGGGTCGAACTAGATAGATGTTGGTGTGATTGCGAAAAGTTTCAAGCATTTCACATGCCTTACTCTCATGTCATAGCGGTATGTTCGCTTGGACCCAATACAATATATATCTCCCGTGTACACAGTAAAGAGTGTTTTAAGTGTGTACATCAATACCTTCTCCGTTTTGGCAAAAGAGGATTACTGGTCTTCTTATGAAGGGGGCATTGTTTGGCACAATAAACAAATGCGACAGAAGAAAAAGGGGTGCCTGAAAAGCACTCATATTATAACTTAAATAGATACGCCCAACAAAATGATAAGATTATGCGGTACATGTCGTCTTCTCGGACACAATCGGAAAAATTGTCCGAATATTAGGTCTAGCTCTGAAACATAAATTTTTTATAGCAAATTATCCGGAGTGTTTAATTTGTTGTACGTAATATATTTCAATTTATCATTCGATTACAACGACTTTCGCATCCTGACACAAAAAATCACAACACCACATGATCAGGATAACAATACAACAACATGATAAACATACAAAATAACTAAACAAATCATAATATCTAAGAGATAAAGACCATCAACACAATATCCTCTGGTCCAAGCATCATCATCATGACACCAGCGTCGCATCTCACCTTTTTCCATGATCGGCTTACTCCATTTTCGTTCCTCACTGTGATGTGCCTTTCTATTTTCCTGATTTGTTCACCTTCAAGAATGCCTCCTTGCAACCAGTGAATCAAGTGCCTTTGAAAATGCTCGAATGTCTGCTGTTCCATAGTTTGATATTCACCGGAGGCTTTGTCGCTGAAAAAATAATATGCACATCTCTTTTGATCATTGAAAATTTGGCAAGGGAGTTGAAGACATTTTCTAAGAGTTATGTAACAAATGGTGTGGAAAAATGAAGAGGATTGGTGGTTGTATTTATAGAAAATTGCAATAACACTGTCAAGCCAAGGAGGGTGGCGCCTCCACTCAAAAACACATGCATGCGCCACACTGCATGGCTTTACAGAGGAGGACAAGCCATGCAGTGTGGCGCCTCCTCTTTAAATTGAATGCATACGCCACACAGAGTGGCTACTCCTCTGTGTGGAGAAATGTTTTTGTTTGAAAAGTGGTCATTTTGGTAAAGTTTTTGAGAAAATGGTTATTTGGGAATTTTTTTTGAAAAAAGTGGTTATTTAAAAAAAATCCATTTTAAAAGTCAACAAAAAGACATTTTTTGTCAAAGCAATTTACATCAAGTTAAAATCTTCAAATGAAAAAAATGACCAACATGAAAGTTGTAGGAGACATCTTGAAGTTTCCAAAAATTCAAAGTTCATCTTCATATGACAAAAATTTAGAGAGTTATGATTTGTGCAAGTTGAGCAATTTTTAGAAAATGCATGAAACCTAAATTGAGCAAACTTGAATTTTTGGGCTAACGGGCCTAAGTTTTAAGGTCCAAACGTGATCATGACCTCATAAGGGACTCCTAAATCCATTCATGTAGCTTTGTTATTTTTATTTATTTTGATTTTGATTTTATTCAATTAAAATCAAAATAAATCAAACAAAATAACAAATGAATGATACAAGGCGTGTGGATATAATTTTGAATTAAATCATAAGTCCAAAAAGCTGGTGATAAATTTCCAAAATCGCGTGGTTCATGAATATTTGATTTGGCCTAAAATAGAAGTTTTTCATCCAAAATTCCAAATCAAATATTATACCATGATTGCACAAGATTTATCTTACAAAAGTTGACCTAATCTTCTCTCCTATAAATACATAACATGTTCAGACATCAAGGACACGAAAAGTTGCCTCGAGAACACACTCTAAAATTTCTCAAAACTAGGGCACGATTAAATCCTTATCTCCAGCCGTTTTCAATCTATTCCAAGCATCACACTAGCCTCCTGAAGATCCCAGGAGTTCACCCTAACCATACCTGAGGCATGAAGTACGCCAGAACACTCTCCCTCGATTACACCGGTTTGGTAAAATTCTTGAGTTTCAAACTTTTAATATGCGGATTGTTGAATGATATGATGCATACTAATGTACCCCAAAATTTTCCCTCCCATTTTTACTCAAGACATGCTCATTGAGGTCCTTAATTGCTCAAGGATGAACAAGAATTAACCATAAATTCTCCTCCTAAGCAATGAACCTCTAACTAGGGTTTCACTTTTCATCAAGATGTGTGAGCTCCAAATGTCTCAAAGGTTATCCATTGTCCTAATATGCCTTCAATATTTTCCATGACAAATTTTATGCCTTCCGCTACAAGTTTTCTCAGTCAATTGCTCAAATGTTTGAAAATCAACTGTACTAGGTCAAAAGTCAATTGTGACCAGCTGAAACAACTGGCCAAATTGCCATCTAATATATGAAATCAATGAAGTCACCACCGAACGTCTATTATCCCGCCGAAAGGGAAAGGTAAGCATCGAGAAAACCTGAAGTGGGAGAAATCACGGTCTTGCGACCGAGAGATCGGGTAAGAGAGTCTGTTACACGAGGGGAAGATGTTAGCACCCCACACGCCTGTAGTACTCTACGGTATCCACTCTTTTTGTCTAATGTAATGGGTGTGTAAAAATCTATATCTAAGCTGTACAGGGAATGCATGCGAAAGGAAGAAGAAAAGAACGTAAGGAAAATAAAAGTTGTGCTCGCCTGGGCCCCACCCTAATGCCGACGTATCCCTTTTAAGGAATCAGAGTAGCCGTAGTTCGGATCATATATTTTGGTTGGTTTGTGTTTTTTAGTTAAGAAGACAAAAGCAACAATCAAGATGGAAAAACATCAGATAAATGAAAAAACATCAACAACAATGATAAAGCAACAAAAATGGATGACAAAACATCGCATGGCGACACAAACTCAGATAAGATGATAAAAATGTTAGCTTGATAACAAAATATCTGATAAGACAATGAGACATTACATCTAACAATGATATCGAGAATCAAAGTAGGATTACAAACATATACGATGGCGAAACACCGACTAAAATAATGTTCGATGGCGAAACATCAGCATAGGAAGATAACATGGCAAAAATGGCGAAACATCAAAAAATCAGAGAACAAAACATCACACTATAGTGGTATAAATGTTTAAGACTAAGCTAATGGATTGACTAGACTTATACAGATCAAAATAAAAATTGTCGTCGCGCTTTATTGTTTCCAAACGAATGGGAAACGAGAGAATAACCCAAAAGAGGGGGAAAGATTCAAGGTAAGGGGGTCGGTTATGAAAAGGGAAGGTATTAGCACCCTTAATATCTATGGTACTCCGTAGGAACCTCTTTGAAAAATCTGTATATTTTGGCTATAAAAGATTGTGTTTAAAATAGATGGTGGATGTGAGAAAAGAAACATATTTTTAATGATATTTGCACCCATCGCAGTTGCGAACCTTTAGTTCCTATGTACCACCTTTCATGCAATAGGGGATCAGGGTACACGTATTTCACCTTTAGAAAATTTAAAACACAAGTGTGTTGGTTAATATTATGAGATAAGACATCATCGTCATTGTCTGTGTGGAAAACATACTTATTACCCACAATCATGAGAAAGGAGAATTTGCATCATCTCAAAGTGGAGGATATGGCTTGGATTTTTAAAATCAACAATGACTCACTCAACACCATAGTGGAAAATATCTCTCTTTACTACATATTGTAGAAGTATAGTTGTTTGCATCACTACAAGGATTGACAAGAGTCCAATATTTTGTGAAAGGTTTTAAAATAAAAAGCCTAAGTGGCAAAATGGTTTGAAATGAGATTGATTTACTTTTGGTCTTTTCACAAAAATGTCAAAGTATTGTTAAGTTGATTGAAGTTTATTTATGAAAGGTTTTTAAAATGCATGGACTAAGTCCAAGTTTATTATGAAAATGGTTCAAATTTCAAAACAAGAAGAGTTTTCAAAAGAAGGAAGAATATTTTTGAAATTAAAGAAGATGGGAGGAGAAGAAGAGACTATTCTAAAGCATAAGGTAAAAGATAGGGATACAAACCATCTAACCAACAAGGAGCCAATACTTGACATTATGAGCAAGATATAATCACCATTCATTGGATTGAAACAAAACAAGGAAATATACTAGACCTCTTGAGAGAACCAAACTTCAAATTTATTAAGTCTTCAAAAAAATTGGGCAGAGTAACGGCTGTATACGGGTGAATTACAGATTACAAACAAAGAATATAATCATAATAACCTGCACACAAAACAAACAAACAACCCAATGTCTTGAGGTAAACCCCAAGAACTCCAGACAAAATATCAATTAAGGCAACAAAGTCTCCAACATAGATCAAGGTTTCTAATCCTAAGTCCAAGAAGTCCAATACTCCACAATGCCAAGGATATTAACCAAATAGTCCAAGTATCATTGAAGTTTTTATGGTTCATGTTCATTATTAGGTGTCTTGAAAAAGAAAAGAAAAGCTCAAGTGAGGAAAATAAAAATAACAAGAATATAAATGCTCAAGTGAGAAAAATAAAAATGGCATGAAATGTAATGTGTTGGGGAAAAATATTACTCATGTCAAGTTTCAAGCTTTGGATCACACTTTTGATCCTTTAATTGAGCAATTGACCTAAAAATCAGCTGTATTGGGGAAAAAGTCAACTATAGAAAATTTATAGTCAAAATTCATAATTTTTTATCCACATCAACATTTTAAACTCATATGCATCATTTGATCAAGTTTGGACCATAATTCCTCAAGAAATTTGATCAAATCTTCAAAATGGCAAAATGGTCAAAATGAGGGTTTTGACTGGGAAAAGGCAATTTCTGATTTTTGACCTAGCAAATGATCAATTGGTTTAAGTTATGATCTCAAGTTTCCAATTTTATAATTTTGACCTAATGACATGGCTCAAGTCCAATAGATTGACAGATGACTTTTTAGTCAATTGATCAAAAGTCAACTGTATACTGAAAAGTCAAACTTAGACTTTTTTGTCAAATTCAAATGCCAAAGATCACAATTCATCAAAACATGTAAAAATATGAAACTTATTCATCAAGAAATCCAAAATTCAAGATTTCATTTTAAAAAGTTAAAATTTCTAAACTTGGAAATTTTTCTAAGTGTTGGAAATTTCTTATTTTTTCATAACTTTGAGCAAAATTTTCACCATGATGCAAGCTGATTCAAAAGAAAATTCCAAAATGAAAGTTTTAGATCTCCATGAAATCTACAACATTGATTTACACAACTCCTTCCAAAAGTACTTGGATCTCAAGTTTTAATTTTAAGAATACATGGTCATGAAACAAAACACTTAGTGAAATTTTGCCCTAATTTGGTCAGGATTTGGACCCAACTTCATGGAACTTTTTCATATAGTTACAAGGAAAATATTCAAAAGTAATTCAAAGATAGGTTGTAGATAACATTTCAAGCTTTCCAAAATGTCCAAGAAATCCTTGACATCATTTTTGAGTAGGGAGAATCGAAGAGATGAAGTTAGGGTTTTATCACTTGAATTACAAGTCATTTTGGGATGAACAAATTTAAAATTCAAAGTTATGTTGCATAACCTCTACTTTGCAGGCCTCAAACTTGTTAGGAACTCCATAATTAATTTCTTGCACAACTGTTATAGGTCTCATTTCAAGCATTCAATGCAAGGCCATGTTTTATATCCACTTTGGTAAGAAAGTGCACATTGCCATTTTGATAAAGTGACTTTTTGCAAAAAACTTGTTCTTGAGCCTTGCACTTGTTCTCTTCTGACCAGACAAGCCCCATAACTCATAAGAAACTTGTTAGACACTTACAATCACTAAGCCCATGCTTGTACTTCCCCTTGAAACTTGTTTTCCCACTTTTCTTGAAAATCAAGTAACATAGAAAATAACTTGTAACTTGTACTTCTGACTTTCAAAACCACTCAAGACCTTTTGCTTATAGATACACAAGTCATTTTCCACAAAACACACGCATGCTTGACCCCTAAGAAACACCAAGAGCTCAGAACTGTATCACATACCTCCATTGTTGCCTAACCTGACCAAAAGTTTGAAACTCACATCTCCCTCGGGCGTTTTCAAGCCTTTTTGTTCCTAAAATTTCTAAACATCATTTAGAACTCATCCCACACCCTGTTACAATACTGTAACACCATTAACACCATCCTCATTTTTCAAAAATAGAGCTTTGCACTTGGACTTCTCCAGAACTCCTCAGGCACTTTCAGTTCAAGCTAAGCATCCCATTAGCTTCCTGGGAACTTGAGGAAGCTAATCCAATCATTGGAACTCACTGAAAGCTTCTCAAACTACAAACCCGATACCCTATTGCAAGGTAAGTTTTATGACTTTGGAACTTTTCATACAGGCATCATTAATGGTTTATTTGTGAATGAAAAATGTAGATATTGTTGCCCTAAAGCTAACCATGTCCATAGTTTTCATTAATTTTTCTTGAGCCTAAAGAATTTTAAGATTGAAGTTTATGAGATTTTTAGGATTCAGATTAGGGACATTAAAATTCATGCTTATCTTTGATCTATAATTTTATTGCTTTGCATTTCTGAAATCGTGAGGAAATTTGCTACAAGTTTCCTGTTTACAGTTTTCATTTTTGTTGAGATTTGAACAAGTTACAAAGGCTCTGGCTGGACGTGAGGTTGAAGATGAAGTTGGCCTCAGGAACGTATTTTACATATATATATTTATGGTTTGATTTATATAAATGGATGTATATCCACCCCAGTGGTAGAAGCGCGCGCTTGTGACTTGAAGGGCCTAGGTTCGAGCCCCAGTGGTACCCTTTTGATTTTTCTCCATATTTTTCCTATTCTGACTTTTAGACAAGCGCTAGGCCTCCTCCTTGGTCCTTATTGTTTTTTTTTTACTTTCTGACCCCCTGTTTCACTTACACAGCCCTTGGCCCATTTTTATTTCTTTTTCTTATTTTTATTTATTTATTTTCTTAAATATTTTATCTAATATTAAAAAATCATGAAAAATATAAAAATATTAGATTTTTTATTTTGACATAGTTTATTTATTTTTTCTCACAAAAAATTATTTTATTTAATCATACTTTATTTATTTTGACTAATTAATTTGTAATTTAATTAAAAAACTAGGGTTTTAGTTAATTTCTTTTACACCATGCAAATATATTATTTTAAAATATAAAAAGACCAAAAATATTTTATAATACTATAAATTTATTTTTAAGACAAAAATACCAAAAATATTCTTCTTATAAACTTAATTTCCTTTTTAATCAATTATTAGATTAGGGTTTTGTTTAATTCTTTTTTAGTAAATTAGGGTTTTATCTTTTACTACTTTTAATTAATTATTTTCCCTTTAGGTAATTAGGGTAAAATCAAAACCCCTTTTCTCTAAAAAATCCAATCAAACATCCATTTAATTTACATTTATATTCTTGTACATTTATTCATTTTGTACATTATATTCATTTAATTTCTTGTACATTTATACCAATTCAATATGGTTGTAATATATTAATTAGGTTTATTTTCTTGCAATCCCCATTTATAATTTATACACCCCTCCCACAAGTATTGTAATAGCGTAGTAATTTTAAATTCCGCAAATTATCGCTTTATATACAAATGCTAGTAATTAGGGTTTGAATGGAAAGACTAAAACCAATCAATTAGAAAACCCTAATCAAAGACAAAATCAAGCATGAAAATAATACACTTGCACACAAACACCCCTAGGGTAAATCCACTTGGTTGCCTTACAAAATGACCATATTACGCACGTGAGGTATCTTAGCAAAAACAAGCGAAATATAAGATAATAGTCCCTCGATGACGCTATTTAAGTTGCCTTTCAAATGATCTAAGTACCTAAAAGAGAATGCTAAGATATATTGCAACATTGCTAATCATGGTTATACGATGACCCATGCCCGTCCCGTTTATATCCAAAGATAGGGTTACTTAAAAAATCAATGGTAAGATAACAATGTCAACGGAAAAGAAAATGAACAAGAAAGACTTTTGAGTAGGTAGAATACTCCTAATTACTTGCTTCATTTAAAAAAAAACATCCTTTCTATTTTAAAAAAAAAACACCTACACTTTCAAAACATCTTTCAAAACTTGAAAACATTTTTAAAAGATCAAAAAGTTTGTATACATTCTTACGAACGAGAATCATTACAAAGTTTGCCTAAACAATGGCCTCTTTACAAGATACTTTTAAAAAACCACACAAAGCACAATTTCAAAACAAAAGCAAGTGATCTAGCAAGTAACTAAGAGCCCATGAAAAACCATGGATGAAAAGGGTGCTAATATCTTCCATTTTCATAATCTACCCCCTGAACTCAAGAAATAATCTCAAAGGTCTTTCCTATGCTTTTTCACCTTTCCTTTTGGATAAAAGAAAAGTCAGTGGCGACTCTTACTAACCGTAACATTTGCGATCAAACGCAAAACACCAAAGTCAGTTCTCCCACCATATCACATAATGCTTAAATTAAAATGGTACATAAAGCATACAAATAAAAGTATAAAGTAAAAACAATTTAATAATTAGTGGTTAGTTGGATGACCATCTTGAAACTTGCATTTGGAACTCATTAGAGGATTGGTAGAACCAAAGCCTCCATACAACAAGTTACATTTACTTTTTGTCAAGTATATAATCCATTTGGAATCCTCAAAAGTACCATTTAATGATCAACGATGTTTAAGTGATCCGCGTTGACCAAAAGTATTATAGATCCATTAGAGGATTGGTAGAACCAAAGCCTCCACACAATGAATCTCAAGGTTATTGGATCAAATAGATCAAATTAATATACTTGGGCTTGCAAACATAGGTTTGGGCCACGAATGATCATTTATTCGAATTGGGACAAAATTTAGCGCTATGTTAAGCAATCGTAAGTTTACTTATATAGAAGTCGCACCTATTTTGAGACCGGCCAATAGCAATCTATGCAACATTTGTTTTGAGATATGATATAGAGATCATGCTCCAATAACACTCAGTGCAATAAGAAAGAGGTGAGATGAAGAAGGGTGGGGAAGAATGTACAAACCACATTTGAATTAAAATTTAATCAAACTATTATTAAAATTATACATCCATTTTTGTGGAGTTAGACTCAATACCATGGATCCAATGATGTTAATAAAGTTCATGATCAAAAATTTAACCCAAGATCAGCCAGAAAATAATCACAAAATAATATTGCATTTAATATATACACGAAAAAAGGGTTTTAAAAATGTTTTAAAATAAAAGTAAGAAAGAAAAATATCAACTATGTTCAAACTAATCAAGAAAAAATAAGTAGGACCATAGAACCATCGGAAATGGACTCAAATATTTTTATAAAATTTTTGGTAATTTTTTAAAATCAGAAACTATTTTTAAACTAATTAAAATTGCTCAAACAAATAGAAAATAAATCAAAAATAGTAAACATCAATATAAAATTCCATAAAATTTTAAAAAAGTCAGAAATATGTAAAATGATATTTATGATTTTTTTTAGAATTAAAAATGGCAGAAAATATTTTTAAAGTAATTAAAAGGAAGCAAATAATGAAAAAAAATAAAAAATATCAAATATCAAAATAAAAATGTGAAAAAATAGTCTTGAGATCAGAAATAATTCAAAGTATTTTTGTGAATTTTTTCATGATTTTTGGATAAAAAAATAAAAGAGTTATGAATTTAAAAAAAATTAAATCAATTAAAATATAAAATCAGAAAATAAAATAAAACCAAAAAGATGTGGGCCATCAAATCATAGTCAAAACGCGTTAGTAAGCTGATCCAATGGACCAGGCGTCCTGTGCTTGACATGAACATTAGTGAGATACACATAGGATTAGAAAAAGGCAACCAATGAAATTAAAACGTTTGGCACACTATCATTGGCTGAGACGAGACATGTCATCGTCTTCAACCTCCAGACACCCTGCAATGGAGATTTTGTGAAATCCTTCAAATGGAAAAATTAGGATTCCAGACTAGTATCATTGTATTCGTCTCTTCAAGACGATCCTAACACCACCATCGCGCCAAATTTATATAAGGTATGCAAAGAGATATGAATCAAAAACCCAGAAAATAGCGAGCACCTTTAATTTGAGATTTCTCTCTCAATTCTTAATGGATTTAAAAATTGTAAGAAGCACAAGAATCAGGAGAAAGAGTGGAATAGGTTAGTTCTTTATTTGGATCCAAATGGTGGAGAATTCTACTTTTTCGAAGTTCAAGAAAGAAGCTTTGAAACTGGACTTTTGTTGCTTGAATTATGGCTCGTTTTGCTTGGTTTAAGTGCTGGAGAGTTTGTATGATGCTGAAGGATGATGAATGTGAAAAGAATTTTGGAAGAAAAGACTTGAATCTTAGAAACTGATTTAAAAAATTTGAAGTTCGTGCGAGGTTTTGACAGAGTATATTTGGCTCTCAAAGCTTGAGGAAATGAATAGGGGATGTCCCTCTATTTATAGGGAATAAAATGCAATGTTCAAGCGTGTGAAATGATGATGTTTGGAGGGGAATCGTGTGAACCTGATACACAAGCAAGGTGTGATCTGTTTTGCATCAAAACTCATCTAATCCTTGAGTTTTATGGCTCTAATCCACTTTGGCAACTTGGTTAAACATGTTTAGATCATAAACGCGTGCTAATTTGATTTTTAGAAGCCAAAACATGAATTTCAAATTTTGACTTAAGAAGAAACTTCAATTCAAAGTTACCAAGTTCAACTCAATGGCATTCCCAACTCAAGGAGTCTTAAGGAACGATTCTTGATGCTTTAGAAAGATGAGATTACAAGATTTGCAATGCAAAAAAGTGGAATCAAATAGATGCTTGAGCTGAAAGTTGCAATGAGTCAAAGTTTGGGAAAAAATGTTTACTTTCCATACTTAGAAATATTTCAAACTTTTCTTCAAAAATGACCTATAATGTTTTGCATTCAAACATGGCCTTCCACTTGGAAATTTATATTGACCAAAAAATATGGCATGAAATAGACCTCTTGAATGACATTTTGAGACTTGAACCATTCATAGTCTCCAAAAATTGAGGGAGTTATGAATTGTTGAAGTTGGAAAAAAAATCATGAAATGCCCTATAATCGTTTGCATCCTTAGGGCATCTTCCATCCATTTTATCACTTTGCACATAACATAAGGAATAAAGTTCACATCCTCAAGATAATTATGGAAAAAGAGTGGGTTCAAGGTGATAAAAATTGACAAAGTTATGAATATTTGAAGTCACACATGAGAAATTTGGGGTTCATCTGGAGGACTTGTAATCTTTCTTCATCATTAAGTTTCTTCCACATGAAAACTCCTTGAAAATTTTAAAGTTATTTGTTAATAACCCTTTGAAGGGAATTATGTTTTTGGAATCACTCAAAAATACCAAAAGATGAGCAAGATATACTTCTTTGAAGTTCAAAATCCTAGCTCCTAAATCAAGAAAATGCTTTGAGAAACTTTGACAATTTTGAACAACCTTCTTGTACCAACACTCTTGCTTTGTAGATAGAAGTTGTTGAGGATGATAATGATAACTCATAGAAACCAAAACAACTTCCATATCTTGTGAATTGGGAGAAGTATGCACTTGTGACCAATGGGAAAAAGACCTTGTCCAACCATGACAACTTCTTCAATCAACCCCTTGTATTTTTGAATCAATCTTGATAACTTTGAAATGTGGTGAACCAAAATAAACCTTGTCATGCCATTTCTTACAAAATAACTTCAATGGTGATGTTTTAATTTCTCAAGCTTTAATGACTAGGGAATTGAAATAAACTCATGAACATATGGATTAACTTGCTAAGCCACATTGCCTTTACCTACATTATTAACAAGTAAGACAAACCAACATTGCATTTTATTAATTAAAAGGAGAGTCAAAACAAAAAATGTATGATCACAAAAGAAAAATAAGTCAAGGTGCTTGGTGATTCCTCAAAGAGCAAGAGTAGAGATAGGGAGGAGAACCAGAAGCCATAATATGATCTTGTTGTGATTGAATCAACATGGTATGATGAAGGTATCTTAGGGGCAAAAATTGGGGTATAACAGTTGCCCTTATTTAATTTTCTTCTATCCGAAGATATGAAGGTTAAAAATCTTCGTGTCGACGCGATTGAAGATACTTAAATATAAAATAAACCCTATTTTTGACCCTAAGATGCCATGCAACACTTATGAGCATGAATGCATATGAACAAATTCAAAGAGACGCAAAACACCACTGGGGATGTATCAAAGGAAATAAGGATCCAAAAGAGAAACCCGACCAAGAAAATAAATCATTGGTGAATCGAAAAGACCCGACTCATAGAGGATGGTAAAAGGTCAAAGGATACACCAATTTTTACTGAAGGCGAGACTACCAACGTTCACTGAAGGTAGAAAGAGAAAAGAAATTACAACACCGATATTCACTGACGGTGACCTACCAACATTTACTTAAGGTAGAGAGAAAGAATATATCATAACATCGTTGTTCATTGATGATGAACTACCAACGTTCAACGAGGGTAGAAAAAAGATAACAATCACCAACTTTCACTAAAGGTGATCTACCAACTTTCACTGAAGGTAGAGAGAAAATATATCTCAGCACTGCCGTTCACTGATGATGAACTACCAACGTTCACTAAGGGTAGCAAAAAAACAACAATCTCCAACTTTCACTGATGATGATCTACCAACTTTCACTGAAGGTAGAGAGAAAATATATCATAGCACCGTCGTTCACTGACGATGAAACTACCAACATTCACTAAGGGTAGAAAAAAGATAACAATCACCAACTTTCACTGATGGTGATTGTGATACGGTGGGAGAACTGACTTGAAGGTTTTGCATTTTATCGTAAATGTTGCGGTTAGAAAGAGTCGCCACCGACTTTTCTTTTATCCAAAAGGAAAGGTGAAAAATCACAGGAAAGACCTTTGAGATTATTTCTTGAGTTCGGGGGGGGGGGGGTAGATTATGAAAAGGGAAGGTATTAACACCCTTTTCATCCATGGTTTTCCATGGGCACTTAGTTACTTGCTAGATCACTTGCTTTTGTTTGAAATTGTGCTTTGTGTGGTTTTTTAAAGTATTTTTTAAAGAGGTCATTGTTTAGGAAATCTTTGTAATGATTCTTGTTTGTAAGAATGTATACAAAGATGTTTGATCTTTTTGAAAATGTTTTCAAGTTTTGTAAGATGTTTTGAAAGTGTAGGTGTTTGTTTTGAAAATAGCAAGGATGTTTAGTTTTGAAATTTAGGAAGTAATTAGGAGCATTCTACCTACTCAAAAGTCTTTCTTGTTCATTTTCCTTTTGCTTTGACATTGTTATCTTACCATTGATTTGGTAAGTAACCCTATCTTTGGATGTAAATGGGACGGGCGTGGGTCATTGTATAACCATGATTAGAAATGTTGCAAGGTATCTTAGCATTATCTTTTAGGGACTAAGATCATTTGAAAGGCAACTTAGATAGCGTCATTGAGGGACTATGATCTTGTATTTGCTTGATCTTGCTAAGATACCTTACATACGTAATATGACCATTTTGTATAAGGCAACCAAGTGGAATAATCCTAGGGATGCTTTGTGTGCAAATGTATTGTTTTAATGCTTGTTTTTGTCTTGAATTAGGGTTTTCTATGTATTGGTTTTAGTTTTTCCATACAAACCCTAATTACTTGCATGTTATATATAAAAGCGATAAATTACGGAATTTAAAATTACTAGGATATTACGACATTTGTGGGGAGGGAGGTGTACAAATTAAATGGGGATTGCAAGAATGTAAACCTAGTTAGTCTATTACAACCATATTGAATTGGTATAAATGTACAAGAATTTAAATGAATACAATATACAAAAAGAATAAATATGCAAAAATATAAATGTGAAGAAAATGCATATTTATTTGGATTTTTTAGAGAAAAGTGAATTTGTTTTAACCTAATTAATTAAAAGAAAATAATTAATTAAACCTAAATTATTAAGAAAATATTTTAAATGAAAAAACCTAAATCTAATAATTGATTAAAAGAAAATAAGTTTATAAGAAAAGTATTTTTGTCTTGAAAATAATTTATAGTATTATAAAATATTTTTGGCCTTTTTTATATTAAACTAATATATTTTAAATGTTATAAAAGACAACAAATGATAACCTAGTTTTAAATTAAATTTACAATACTAGTTAGTAAAAATAAATAAATTATATTTAAACAAAAAATATTTTTAGTGAGAAAAATAAAATAAACTAAGTAAAAATATAAATTTATTTATTTTTTTTGTATTTTATATGATTTTTTTAGTATTAGGAAAAATATTTATGAAAATAAAATGAAATAAAAATAAGAAAATAAAATAAACTGGGCCAGGGGTGCAATTAGCCTGCAGGGGGTTAGTAAGCGAAAAAAACAAAATAGTCAGGCTCAAGAAGGCCCAACGCGTGCAAAAAGAAAAATCAGAAAACAAGGAAATGTGAAAAATCCAAAAGGGTACCACTAGGGCTCGAACCCAGGTCCCAAAGGTTACAGGCGCGCGCTTCTACCACTGGAGTGGCTATACATCCGTTAACATAAGCAAAACAATAAATATACAAGGCAAAATGTGCCCTGATGACTTCATCTTCAACCTCCAGCCAAACCAACTGTAATTTCTTATTTCTCATCCAAAATGAAAACTGTAAACACGAAACTTGTAGCAAATTTTCTCACGGTTTCAGAAATGTAAAGCATTAAAACTATAGATCAAAGATAAGTATGAATTTTAATGGCCCTAATCCGAACCCTAAAAATCTCAGAAATTTCATTTTCAAAATTCTCTAAGTTCAAGCAAAATTAATGGAAACTATGGACATGGTTAGATTTAGGGCAATGATATCTACATGTTTTGTTCACAAATAAATCATTAATGATGCATGTATGAAGAGATCCAAAGTTAGAAAAGTTACCTCAAAACTGGAAATTGTGTTTTGAGTTTGAGCTTGTTTCAAGTGATGGTGATGATAAGGTTAGCTTCCTTGAGGTCCCAAGAAGCTAATGCAATGATTAGCTTGAGCAATGGATAGCTGAAATGGTTTGGAGAAGTCAATGTGCAGAGCTATGTTTTTGGAAATGGAGGATGGTGTTAATGGTGTTACAGTTCTATAACAGGGTGTGGGATCAACTCTATATGATGTTTAGAAACTTTATGAGTAGATTATGAGTTTCAATTTTTTGGTCAGTTTGTGTGAAATGGAAGTGTGAAGTGCGATTCTGAGTTCTAGATTCTTTCAAGGCTTGAGCATTCGCGTGTTTTTGTCAAAATGGTTTGTGTATGTATACACAAAAGTGTTTGAGAGCTTTGGACAATCAGAAGTACATGTTTCTAGCCTTTGGCTAGGTTACTTGATTTTGAAGAAAAGAGGGAAACAAGTTTCAATGAGAGGTACAAGCATGGGATGGGTGATTGTAAGTTTTTGAAACATTTCTTATGAGTTATAGGACCTATTTTATTAGAAGACAACAAGTGCAAGGCTCAAGAACAAGTTTTGTACAAAAAGTCACTTTATCAAAATGGCAATGTAACCTTTCTTCCAAAAATGGATATAAAGCATGTCCATGCGTTGAATGCTAGAAGTGAGGCCTCTAAAAGCCATGTAAACCATTAATTATAGAGTTCCTAACAAGTTTGAGGCCTACAAAGTAGTGTTTATGCAGCATAGTTTGAATTTGAATTTTGTTCATCAATAAAATGACTTGTAATTAAAGTAATAAAACCCTAACTTCATCTCTTTGATTCTCCCTACTTAAGAATGATCTCATGGATTTCTTGGACATTTTGGAAAGCTTGCAATGTGCTCTACAACCCATATTTGAATTTCTTTTGAAGATTTGAAATTCTGGCAGCAGATACTCAATGTCACAGTGAATGTTATGACACCGTATCTGACTTTCTATAAGACAGTAAATAAAAACAGTAAAGAACACAATCAATTGTTTACCCAGTTCAGTGTGAAACAACACCTACTCTAGGGGCTACCAAGCCATGGAGGAAATCCACTATAAGAGATATTAATTCAGGAATAAACCAACCAGTTTATCTCCTTCACTTAAGACCTACCCAATGCAACTTCAATCTAAGTTCAACTTAAACCTGAGTTCCTACTCACTCCCCCTCAATCACAACAGTGATACTTAAACAATTGACTAATGAAATAATGAAGACACTCTTCAGAACATACACTTGATTATGCTTCACAGCTTTTTAATCAAGTAACACAAACACTCGTGCTTCACAACTTTGAGTGATACATAAACCTAACTTGACTTGGCTTTAAAGCTTTAGTCAAGAGACACAAACACTCTTGCTTCAAAACTTTGAGTGATACAAAAACCCTTACAATCAAAACCTATTCCAAGTCACTTATCACAAATGATACTTGCTTGGATTACAGCAGTTAAAACTATACAGCTCCTAATTGATCTACTGTCAAAAAGTTAAATTCCAATCAACTTTCCTGTTGAATATATATGCAGTTATTTCTTCAGTTAGGGCTTCCACGAAAAAGCTAGGGTTAATTAGGGTTAACCTCAAGACTTGGTCACAAGACTTTATCAACCAGATTAGGGTTGAGCTAGGTTAACCTAAAGTCCACGTGAGATTCTGTTCTGGAAGGAATGAACCAACTTCCTGAAAAATCTCAGAATTAACCAAACTGCAAAACTGTTAGATCAGTACAGGATGTCTTAACATTTGTTATGACATCAGAATTACTGTTTACTGATTTTGGTAGAAAGAGATAAATGTGATCATTGCAAAATGCTCAAATACACACTCATAAACAGCAACTACTGTATGCCATACTTTTTCTGCATAAAGTACCTAATAATCCAGAATGTTATGACATCAGTCATGACATTCACACACCTGGTTTTACCAAAAATACATGCCAATAACTAAACACTTACAAACTCCCCCTTTGGCATATTTTTGGCTAAAACCCCTAAGCAATCAGAGAATAGAGAGCAGCAGAATGAATATGTCTGCAGAAAAATATAATGTCTACCAAGTAATTAACACAAAATATCTCCCCCTCTTTAGCCACAAATAGGCCAAAGATACATGTACTTATATGTTATACAGTTATACAAAATGAGTAATAAAAACAACAAGAAAATCTGAAATCACATGCATCAACAGGAACCAGCATCAAGCTTGTCAACTACACCAAACTTTAAGCACTGTCATCTTCAGAGGAGGCACTTTCTTCAGCATTGAGCTGATTTTCAGCAGCATCTTCTTCCCTTCCTTTTCCTTCAGTCTCCTCCTGCTCTAATATGGAAATTAGGTTCTCAAGATTCCCTTTCCTTGTCTCCAGCTCTTTGCAGGTTTCCTTCAACACAACTATAACATCAAATGTCTTGGACTGAGTTTTTACATTTGATGTCTCAGCTGATGTCATGACAATGTCAGGAACATGAGATCCCTGGAATAGCTTGTAGTGTAACCCAAGAGCAGGAGCTCTTTTGCAAGCAGTATCTCTTTCCACCAGGATGTTAGGGTACTGAGCAAGGATAATTCCACATAGGAGGGAGGGAAAGGCAATAGGGCCTTTAACAGCATAGCTTCCAGCATGTTTTAAAGTTTGATCAAATATATACCTGCCATAGTCAAATTCAGTCCTGGTTCCAACAGCATAAATGAATCTCCCCAATCCTGTAGAGATGGTTGATTTATGGTTGGTAGGGACCCAGTTGGCTGCACCAATCTTGTGCAGGATGGCAAATTTTATGCTTAGCTTGCTAGCATTCAGCTTGCCTTTTAAGGGCCAACACTTGACTTGTCTTGCTGTGATGGTTTGGCATACTTCATTGTCAGTAACTTCTAGTTCAGGACAAGCCTCCTTTGATCTTCCAAGAAATTTGTTAATTTCAGAGGGAGAGAAATTAACTTTTCTTCCTCTCACATAGATACATTCAAAGTCAGCTGACCTTCCATCAGCACATTCATCAGACAAATTCACTATGAATTCCTTGACAAGATTTTCATAGCATTTGGTAAACTTTTCAACAGTCTTCATTAGTCCAGCAGCTTTGATTAGGTCCATGATTTCCTTACAATCCATGGCACCATTGTTTAGTTCTCTTTCCAAGGCTATTCTCTTCAAGTAAACATACTTCCATCTGTTGGCATTTTCAGGGTGGTGAAATGAAATGTTGTCAGTGGGGACTTCAGGAACTCTAGCCATTTTGCTGGAAGGGAGTTTCCTTCTGAGAGGAATGTCTTCAGCATCAATTTCAAATTCTGATTCCTCATTAGAATCTGAAGGTTCAGGCTCTTTCCTCTTCTTTGCTATTGGTTGTCTCACAGGCTTTGAGAGACTCCCAGCATGTACTCGGGCTTTCACCTTCCCCTTGGACAGTCCAGTCTTCACAGTTTCCACAATAGTCTTGCCTTCAGACCTGGTTTTCTTATCAGCAGGTTTCTCTTTGGTCAGACATTTTGCAGCATCCTGATTACCCTTTCTGTTCATCATTCTCCTAGCTATGCTAGGGTTGATATTTGCAATTAGGTCATTGTCTGAGTATTCCTCATCCACATCAATAAAAGGAGGTTCAACATTCTTCTCTGAAGGGTTCTGAATATCATCAAGGTTTTCAGATGATTTCTTAATGTTGTCATTTGGAGTCTCAATATTCTCAAAGACATCTGGATTTACTTCAATATTTGGGCTTGTTGATTCTTGATTTAATGGAACAAAAATCCCAGGTACAGAGTGGTTCTCACTCAAAATTCTTGTAACAAGCCTAGCTATTGCTTGATGAACATAAGCTGAGCCTTCCCTATTTGGTACAGAAGATGAAGGTTGAGAGGGATTACCGGATGAAGTAGCTTGAGACCTTCCTGCATGCCTTGTTCTCAGCTTTTTGACCTTGGAGGGGTTAGTTGCCATTTCTCTAAGAGGAGTAATTTCTAGGACTTCAGAATCCATACATGATGTGATTTCCCGAGAATCTCGATCAGAGGATGAGGATGAAACGGTCGTCTTGGATGAGGATGATGTTTGAGACATTTTGATAGTCTTAGAAAACCAGTAGCAACTAGAGAGAAAACTTTGATTGAGAGAATGAGATTTGTTGCAAAGTCGGGAGAGGAAGGAGGCAAATGAGTGTCTATTCAACTTCTTAATACTTTTGAAAGAATTGGGAAAACATATGATTAACCCAATCAAAATAGACTTAACAAAAATAACTCCTTCAACCCTTGTTTTAAGCAAAATTAATTGCTACAATTCCTCATGTTGGCAAATACCCAACTTTCCCGTCAAGTTTTCAAATTGATTTGCATCAAGTGCCTTGGTAAAAATGTCAGCCAGCTGTAGCTCAGTGGCAACATGTTCTAGTTTAATCGTCTTCTCCTCTACAAGGTCTCTGATAAAGTGATGTCTAATGTCAATGTGCTTGGTCCTGCTATGCTGAATAGGGTTCTTGGAAATGTTGATTGTACTCAGATTGTCACAGTACAATGTCATAACATCTTGTGTGACATTATACTCAGTGAGCATCTGTTTCATCCAGATCATTTGAGAACAGCTACTACCAGCTGCAATGTATTCAACTTCAGCAGTAGCGAGAGACACACAGTTCTGTTTCTTGCTGAACCAGGAGACCATATTATTTCCTAAGAAGAAACATCCTCCAGAGGTGCTTTTTCTATCATCAACACTTCCAGCCCAATCAGCATCACAATAACCAGCCAAAGTTGGTTCACAACCATGAGAGTACAACAAGCCATAGTTGTAAGTTCCACTTACATACTTCAAAATTCTCTTCACTTGGTTGCTATGACTGACTTTAGGATCAGCTTGGTATCTTGCACAAACTCCAACTGCAAAAGCAATGTCAGGTCTGCTGGCTGTTAAGTACAACAGACTTCCTATCATGCTTCTGTATAGACTTTGGTCCACCTTAACCCCACTTGAATCTTTGGATAGCTTTAAATGAGTAGGTGCAGGAGTCCTTTTGTGACTGGCATTCTCCATACCAAACTTCTTGACAATGTTCTTTGCATACTTGCTTTGAGATAGAAAGATTAAGTCCTCCATCTGTGAGACTTACAGTCCAAGAAAATAAGTCAGTTCTCCCATGAGACTCATTTCGAATTCAGATTGCATCTGGTCAGCAAAATGTTTAACCATTTGTTCTGACATTCCCCCAAACACTATGTCATCAACATATATTTGAGCTACCATTAACTTCCCTCCTTCATTTTTGACAAAGAGGGTTTTATCCAAGCCTCCTTTTCTGTATCCTTTGTCTGAGAGAAATTTTGTTAACCTGTCATACCATGCTCTAGGAGCTTGTTTCAGGCCATATAGTGCTTTCCTCAATTTGTAGACATGATTAGGGTGGTTTGGATCCACAAAACCTTTAGGCTGTTCCACATAAACTTCCTCATTTAAGTACCCATTTAGGAAGGCACTTTTTACATCCATCTGAAACAGCTTGAACTTCAAGAGACAAGCAATTCCCAATAGGAGTCTGATAGATTCCAGTCTGGCTACAGGGGCAAAGGTCTCATCAAAATCAACCCCTTCAACTTAAGTGTATCCTTGGGCAACAAGTCTTTCCTTATTCCTAGTGACAACTCCTTCAGCATCTGATTTGTTCTTGTATATCCATTTTGTGCCAATGATGTTTGTTCCCTCTGGTCTAGGAACTAACTCCCAAACTTCATGTTGCTTAAATTGGTTCAATTCATCTTGCATTGCACCAATCCAGTATTCATCAGTTAAAGCCTCCTTAACATTTCTTGGTTCAATTTTAGACACAAAGCAAGAGTTTGAGATGATTTCTCTAGATCTTGTAATGACTCCACTGTTAGGATCCCCTATGATGAGTTCTTTAGAATGATCTTTCTGAATTCTGATGGAAGGGATTTTTCTAGCTTCCTTGGATTCAGAGTCTGCTGTAGTGGTGTTAGGAAGGTCATTCTGTTGAGTTGGAGTCTCAAAGAATGTCTCAACATTACAAGGGACATCTGTTTCTTCATGATAATCATCAACTATGACATTTATTGATTCCATCATGACTTTGGTCCTGGAATTGAATACCTTATAAGCTCTGCTGTTGGAGGAGTATCCTAGAAATATACCTTCATCACTTTTAGGGTCCAGCTTTCTCCTTTGTTCACGATCTGCCAGAATATAGCATTTGCTGCCAAATACATGGAAGTACTTCACAATTGGCTTTCTTCCTTTCCAGAGTTCATAAATGGTGGATGAGGTTCCCTTTCTCAAAGTGACTCTTTTATGGACATAACAGGCTGTATTCATAGCTTCAGCCCAAAAATGAATAGGAAGTCTTTTGGCATGTATCATAGCTCTGGCAGATTCCTGTATGGTCCTATTTTTCCTTTCTACAACTCCATTTTGTTGAGGAGTTATAGGAGAAGAGAATTCATGACTAATTCCTTCTGAGGAGCAGAACTCATTAAACTTACTGTTTTCAAATTCCATGCCATGATCACTTCTGATTCTGACAATACACCCTTCTTTTTCTCTTTGAATTCTTTTGCACAGTTCTTTAAAAACTTCAAACACATCAGATTTTTCCCTAATGAAGTTAATCCAGGTGAATCTGGAAAAGTCATCCACAACAACATATGCATATCTCTTTCCACCAAGACTTTCCACCTGCATTGGTCCCATCAAATCCATATGAAGAAGTTCTAGAACCTTAGAGGTGGTCAGATGTCTTGACTTTGGATGTGACATCCTAGTCTGCTTACCAACCTGACATTCACCATAAACTCTCCCTTCATCAATTTGCAGTCTTGGAATCCCTCTGACTGCCTCCATGGAGATAATCCTTTTCATTCCTCTTAGATGAAGATGGCCAAGTTTTTGGTGCCACAGTTTCACCTCTTTTTCTTCTTTGGCAATAGAACACACAGTGGAGTAATTAGTGTTCTCAGGCTCCCACAAGTAATAGTTGTCTTTAGATCTGACTCCTTTCATTACAACTTCTTGTTTTTCATTAGTTACAAGACATTCAGATTTTGAGAAGTTGACCTTGAATCCTAGATCACATAATTGACTGATACTAATGAGATTAGCAGTCAGGCCTTTTACCAATAGTACTTCATTTAGATTTGGAACTCCAGGGCAGTCCAAATTACCAACTCCTTTGATTTCTCCTCTAGCACCATCTCCAAAGGTCACATAACTAGTGGTGTGAGGTTTAACATTATTGAGAAGGTTCTTGATTCCAGTCATGTGCTTAGAACACCCACTGTCAAAGTACCAGTCTTCCTTTGCAGAGACTCTAAGGGAAGTGTGATCTATCAGGGCAGTAGCCTTTTTCTTCCACTGTGGAGTATGTGGTACCTTGTTAGACTTAGGTTTGACACCTGGGTTCTGATTAGGGTATCCATACAATCTGAAGCAGAATGGCTTTATGTGACCAAACCTCCCACAATGATGACATCTCCATCTTTGGTACTTTTTCTTCATATTTCTCTGTTCCCGATGTTGAGTGTTATGTTGTGACATCTGCTTTGACATTTGTTTATCAGGCCTGATCTTCTTGTCTGCACCAGATTTATTTGCTGCCACAAATCCTAGGCCAGACTTGTTTCCCACATTTTTTCCAACCTGAAGGATTTCTTCCAATTTGTCAGTTCCATTTGTCAGCATCTTGACAAATTTGGTCATCTGGTTCAGTTTTGAGTTCAGCATTTGAACTTCCCCTTCTAGATGACTTATAGTTTCAATGTCTGCCCTTTTTTCAGCCTCCAACTTTATGACGAGTTTTGTTTGTCTCTCATTTTGCATACAGACTTCAGCACTTCTGATACATAATTTCTTGTAAGTATCAGCCAGTTCTTCAAATGTCACTTCCTCATCACTAGTGTCACTTTCAGAGGTACAAACACCAGTTAGTGCAGTAACTAGTTTGGCAGATTCTTCTTCAGAATTACTTTCTGAATCACAGTCAGACCAGGTAACAGACATTCCTTTCTTTTGTTTCTTAAGAAAGGTAGGACATTCAGCTCGAATATGCCCATATCCTTCACAACCATGGCATTGAATTCCTCTGCCTTGATTTCCCTTCTCTTCAGACTTTGGTCTTCTGCTGGAGTCATAAGATCCGTTAATGTCAGAGGGGATGTTCTTAACATTTGACCTTGACTTCGGATCCATTCTCTTGATGAGTTTGTTGAATTGTCTTCCAAGCATGGCTATAGCTTCTGAAATATTTTCTTCTGCATCCTCCTTGTTTTCATCTTCAGTGTTGGATACAAGTGCTATGCTCTTGTTTTTCTTGTCAACATTGTCACTGATCCCCATCTCAAAAGTCTGAAGAGACCCAATGAGTTCATCCACCTTTAACTTGCTGATATTCTGGGCTTCTTCTATAGCAGTTACCTTCATTGCAAATCTTTTAGGCAGGGATCTGAGAATCTTTCTCACCAGTTTTTCTTCAGACATCTTTTCTCCCAATGCTCTTGAGGTGTTGGCAATCTCCAAGATGTTCATGTGAAACTCATGAATGGTTTCATCTTCCTTCATCCTTAGGTTCTCAAACTTGGTAGTCAGCATCTGAAGTCTTGACATTTTTACTTTGGATGTGCCCTCATGGGTAGTTTTGAAAGTGTCCCACACTTCCTTGGCCAGTTCACATTGATGTACTAGTCTGAATATGTTTCTATCAATTCCATTGAACAAGGCATTTAAAGCTTTGGAATTACCCAGGGCTAACTCATCTTCTTCTTTGCTCCATTCTTCCTCAGGCTTCAGACTGATTGTCCCATCTTTTTCAGTTATGGTGGGATGGTTCCATCCTTTGTCAGCAGCTCTCCAAGCCTTTTTGTCCAGTGATTTTAATAAGGCAATCATACGAGGTTTCCAGTAGTCATAATTTGATCCATCCAGAATGGGTGGTCTGTTTCCAAAAACTCCTTCTTTGTCCATAGTGCCAGAAAGTGATATCCCTAGATCTCACCCAATAATACAGGCAGGGTGCCTGCTCTGATGCCAATTGAAATTCTGGCAGCAGATACTCAATGTCACAGTGAATGTTATGACACCGTATCTGACTTTCTATAAGACAGTAAATAAAAACAGTAAAGAACACAGTCAATTGTTTACCCAGTTCAGTGTGAAACAACACCTACTCTGGGGGATACTAAGCCAGGGAGGAAATCCACTATAAGAGATATTAATTCAGGAATAAACCAACCAGTTTATCTCCTTCACTTAAGACCTACCCAATGCAACTTCAATCTAAGTTCAACTTAAACCTGAGTTCCTACTCACTCCCCCTCAATCACAGCAGTGATACTTAAACAATTGACTAATGAAATAATGAAGACACTCTTCAGAACATACACTTGATTATGCTTGACAGCTTTTTAATCAAGTAACATAAACACTCGTGCTTCACAGCTTTGAGTGATACATAAACCTAACTTGACTTTGCTTCAAAGCTTTAGTCAAGAGACACAAACACTCTTGCTTCAAAACTTTGAGTGATACAAAAACCCTTACAATCAAAACCTATTCCAAGTCACTTATCACAAATGATACTTGCTTGGATTACAGCAGTTAAAACTATACAGCTCCTAATTGATCTACTGTCAAAAAGTTAAATTCCAATCAGCTTTCCTGTTGAATATATATGCAGCTGTTTCTTCAGTTAGGGCTTCCACGAAAAGCTAGGGTTAATTAGGGTTAACCTCAAGACTTGGTCACAAGACTTTATCAACCAGATTAGGGTTGAGCTAGGTTAACCTAAAGTCCACGTGAGATTCTGTTCTGGAAGGAATGAACCAACTTCCTAAAAAATCTCAGAATTAACCAAACTGCAAAACTGTTAGATCAGTACAGGATGTCTTAACATTTGTTATGACATCAGAATTCCTGTTTACTGATTTTGGTAGAAAGAGATAAATGTGATCATTGCAAAATGCTCAGATACACACTCATAAACAGCAACTACTGTATGCCATACTTTTTCTGCATAAAGTACCTAATAATCCAGAATGTTATGACATCAGTCATGACATTCACACACCTGGTTTTACCAAAAATACATGCCAATAACTAAAAACTTACAAGATTCCCCTTGGAACTATATAAAAAAGTTCCATAATGTTGGGTCAAAATCCTGACCAAATTAGGGCAAAATTTCACTAAGTGTTTTGTTTCATGACCCTATGTTCTTAAAATTATAACTTGAGATACAAGCACTTTTGGAAGAAGTTGTGTGAAGCAAAGTTGTATATTTCATAAGGATCTACAACTTTCATGTTGGAAGTTTCTCTTGAATCACTTTACATCATGGTGAAAAATTTGCTCAAATTTATGAAAAAAATAAGAAATTTTCAACACAGAAAAATTTCTAAGTTTAGAAATTTTGACTTTTCAAAATGAAATCTTGACTTTTTGATTTCTTGATGAATAAGTTTCATATTTTTACATTTTTTGATGAATTGTGATCTTTGGCATTTTAATTTGACCAAAAAGTCAAAGTTTGACTTTTTAGTATACAGTTGACTTTTGATCAGTTGACTGAAAAATTCATCTGTCAATCCAATGGACTTGCAATGTTTTGAACCATGAAATTAGGTAAAAATGATGCAATCGGAATCTTGAGATCATGTCTTAAACCAATTTACCATTTGCTAGGTCAAAAATCAGAAATTGCCCTTTCCCAGTCAAAACCCTAATTTTGACCATTTTGCCCTTTTTGGAGATTTGATCAAATTTCTTGAGGAGTTATGGTCCAAACTTGATCAAATGATACATATGAGTTTAAAATGTTGATATGGGTTAAAAATTATGAAGTTTGATTGTAAATTGGCCATAGTTGACTTTTTCCCTAATACAATTGATTTTTAGGTCAACTGCTCAATTGACTGATCAAAAATATGATCCAAGGCTTGAAACTTGACATGAGTAATCTTGGGGGTCCATAAAGATCCATGAAAATGATATGGGCATAGAAATTTCAAGAATCCTTGTGCAAACTCAAACCCTAATTTTGGTCATCAGTGCTTAAGGAGGTTTCTTGAGTTGATCAAACCCTAATGCAGTCTTGAATCAAGGATATCTTGTGAGAAAATACTTGATAAGTGAGAGGGAAAATTTTGGGGTACAACAGTGATTTACCAACTTTAACATGAAGGTAGAGAGAAAATATATCATAGCACCACCGTTCACTAACGAAGAACTACCAACGTTCACTAAGGGTAGCAAAAGATAATAATCACCAACTTTCACTAATGGTGATCTACCAACTTTCACTGAAGGTAGAGAGAAAATATATCATATCACCGTCGTTCGCTGACGATGAACTGCCAACGTTCACTGGGGGTAGAAAAAAGATAACAATCACCAACTTTCACTGATGGTGATCTACCAACTTTCACTGAAGGTAGAGAGAAAATATATCATAGCACCGCCGTTCACTAACAATGAACTACCAACGTTCACTGAGGGTAGAAAAAAGATAACAATTACAAACTTTCACGGATGGTGATCTACCAAATTTCACTGAAGGTAGAGAGAAAATATATCATAGCACCTCCGTTCACTGACGATGAACTACCAACGTTCATTGAGGGTAGCAAAAAGATAAAAATCACCAACTTTCACTGATGGTGATCTACCAACTTTCACTGAAGGTAGAGAGAAAATATATCCTAGCACCGCCATTCACTTATGATGAACTACCACGTTCACTAAGGGTAGCAAAAAGATAACAAGTATTTTCGCAAAATTTTGGCGTTTCGCCTAGAACGTGTCTCAACTTCTTCTTTAACCGAGGTATTCTGCCTGGAAAGGGTAATATATAAGCTGTCTCAAATAAAGAGACTACCACTTGCAAACATTTCACAATGAATTTCCTCTGCGATATTGAAGAGACTAGCCATCCACTAGAGTAATTTGACAATGAACTGCAAACTATCCACTCATAGAGAAGATAGCAAAAAAAAAAGAAAAATAAAAGTAACGTCGACTTTTGCGGGGAAATACAAGTTGCTCAAATAAAGAGACCTGCTACTTGCTGTTATGGAGGATTGTAAAATGACTTCCTGGGGAAAATGCCATGACTTCCTGTGGAATTAATCATGACTTCACGGGGAAGGCAGTATAGCTTCCCGGGGATAACAAAATGGATTCCTTTGGAAAACGAAATGGCTTCCTGGATGAATGCCAACATATTCCTGCTGAGGAGATAAAGTCTTCTCATGCAAAATAAATGCATACTCAAACCAAGGCTCGAAGCTTGCAGAAATCCAAAGTAACGATATCGCTGGGAAACAAAGATTCAAACCAGAAATAAACTGGAGTAAAACAATCAACAAAAATACATCCTTTGAGAAATAAACTCAAGAGGGAAACCCAAATTTTCCAGACCAAGAGTTGTATATGAAGGCTAAAGCCAACAAAATCTTCCACGAGGGATAACTTAGTGGGGAAATTGGAAGAATATACACTTTTTGCTTAAGGTTGACGTTCTATTGGAGAGAGGACAATGCAACTCTGCAAAACGGGGTAATTATTGCACCCCAAAATTTACCCTCTTGATTTAGGCTTATGTTTCATCATGAATATCATATCGCATTACATGCATACATTATGATGGGATCAAAGTTCTTTGGTTATCAAGTCTTCCTCAAGCTTTGAAGGTTGATTGCATTGACAAGTTGCTCAAGTGGAATATTATCATCTAAACCCTTGGATCTTTCAAGCTCAAAAGTTATTGCACATCTCAAGATTTTCTATCCATCTCTTTGGATCATCAGAGGATTGAGGTTCGTGTTTGATTACAAGGGGAATGACTCTTTTGATTCACCAGTCAAATTAGGGTTTTGCTTGATCAAGGCTATTGATCAATGTACAAGTCTTGAATTGGAAGCTACAACATCATATTGGAATTTGAAAGGTCTTTGGACAAGAAGTTGGCCAATATGTCTAGAGGATTTGAAGTTTTGAAGATGGTTCATCAGTCTCTTAAGATGTTAACCAAAATTAGGGTTTGGTCCAAGTTGAGGTAATTGGGGTCTAGATGAGCTAATTCATGAAGCATCACTATCTTATCATCATTGGAATCAAATTTGATCAGGGAGTCTCTCATGATACTCAGTGGAATTAGGGTTTTGAAGCTTGATCAACTATCTCCTAGCACATGGCACAAAACTAGGGTTTTGGATTTAATCAGGATTTCTCTGACTTTTTCACCCAAACTTGTTTCCATGGTTCACCACATGTTATTAAGAATTTAGGATTGAAAGATTGAGGTTCAATTTGGATTGGAAATGGTTCAATTGATAAAAAGGGGCAAATTGGTCATTTTGACCAAAGTCAGTAAAATGTGGAGTTGACCAAGTAGACTTTTGGGCAACCATCATTTCAAGCATCCTCTTTTCATATTCCATACCCAAATTCATCTTTGAATCGTGATAAAGGGTGAATTTGAGTGTAACTTGTTCAAGAAGTAACTTAAAATTTGAAGAAAAAAAATGCTAAGTGCTAAAACACTTGGCATGCCATTTTGTGGAATCAATTTCTTGAGATTCAAGCTTAAATTTGAAAATTTAAAAAGATAATTTTATAGTCTCCCATGAAAACTTCCCATTAAACTTTGAATCATTCAATTTGGCCAAGAATTGAGTGAGTTGTGAAGCTTCAAAGTTGGTATCTCAAAGCTGGCTCCAGGCACACCATGCATGCCCATGCACGCGCGCTGACCAGGCAGGCCAATTTGCATTTTTACCTCAAGTTTTCAACATAATTTCTCCATCAAGACAACATAAATTTGTAAATTTCAAAGCCCTAAGATGTTCTATATTTTGAGATCTCTTGAAAGGCCCCTCAAGCATCCAAAATGCACGAAGGAATTTCAAATGGCCTAAGCATAAAGTCAGCTAGCCAGATTATTGGAAAACCATGGCCATGTTGTAGATTTTTTTTGCACAACTTCAGTTTTGATTGTTGTCAACATAGCCAGCTCACTAAGTGCACATGCTTTGCTCAAAATTCCACTCAACATGACATCACCAAAACGACTTCTAGGCTGGGCATAAGTAGAAACAAAACGCATCACCATTTGGACAATCTTCATTTTTCTGTTTTTTGCAAATTCTGCTTCTAACGGCCTTGAGGTTTTCAAAGACCCTTCTACCCTCAACAATCACTCTATATAAGCCATATTTCACTCCCTTTGAAGGCACGCATTGGTTCTCTAAAAAAATCAGAAGCTGCAATCTCTCTCTCTCAAAAAATTTCTGCTTCGAAGCTCCTTTATTCCCCATTCCAGAGCTCGATTCATGACCATTTTCACTTCATTGGAGCATTAGAAGCAAGGGAAAAGGGTTTTCACTTTGTTTCAGAGGCCATAGTTGAGTTTATTTCTCAACTCGAAAGGTAATTTTCAGATCTTGATTCTCCATAATTTTGCTTGTTTCATGCGATTTAAAGCTTGTGATCATCTTCATAGCTGGCCAGATCTTACATATGATGTATAAACTTGTTTGATTTTGAAGCATATGTGATTTAGTGAACTTTTGGTTTTTCAAGATTTAATGATTTTCTCAATTTTCTTGCTCTGATTTTTATTTCCATGGTCAATCATTTTGATATTTGTAAAAAGCATGATGTAATTGGTAGTTTGAACATTGATTTGTGATTGGAATCATTGATTTTGGTGGATAAATGAGTATGTGTGATGGACCTGAACATGAGCCCTATAACAAGTCTTGTGCGTGTTTTGAGTTGGTCCGGAGGTTAAAGATGATGGCGTGGATGGATCTGATTGGTCCATGTGATTTTTAATGCATTTTTCATATTTTTGATTTTATTGGATTTTCTGATTTTATTTTTGTGATCAAAACATTTTCAGAAATCATGAAAAAATTACCATAGGCCAATAATAATTTCTAGTATTTGTCATTTTTTTTTTGAAATTTTTTAAAGTGATTTGATTGGTTTAAAAATTCATGGGTTTAATTAATTGATTGTTCAAAGATTATTTTTATTTTAATAGTTCCTTTGATCTAAAAATTCCACAAAAAATATCTTGGACTCATAAAATAATGTAGAATTTGATTCTGAAATGTATTTAGCATTTTTTCTAGTTTTGATTAGAAATTTAATTTGAGAAGTTTATTTTGAATTTTTGCTTCATAATTTTTATTTTAATACTTCCCTTAATACAAAAATTCTAAAAAAGATCATACAAGCTTGTTTTCAATCATAGACTCTGAATATATTTTTATTTTGACCTTGTTGTGAATTTTGGCCAGGGTTTGCATTTTTGCCCTTAAATAATATTTTAATTGTTATTTGTTTTGTTTGATTTTTATTTTAATACTTCCATTAATTCAAAAATTCCAAAAAGTCAGGGATGAATGTTTTTTAATTCTAACATTTGAATATATTTTTGGTTGGATGTTTTTTTCTGACTTTTGACTAGAATTTCATTTTTGGATGTGTTTATTTGTTTAATTGATTATTTGTTTGAAATTGATTTTATCTTTGACTTTTCCTTAATTCAAAAAATGTGAAAAAATATGCATTCTGACATTTAGGGTTTCTTTGTGATTTGTATGATCTTGGTTTGAATTGTTTGAATTTTGATCTTACTTAATCAATATTTAAGATTAAAAGTCAAAAATTAGGGTTTTGTTGCTTATGGTGCAAGTTTCTCTTTCAAAACCCTTATGCCCTGGACTTTAAATAGAATTTAAGTCTTGATTATGGTTCATGAATGTGTTGAGGATCTAAAAACCATTTTTCGTGAATTATTTGACTTGGTTTGACATTTTTCCACAAATTATTTTGAAAACTTGTCTAGTTTGGTAGTTTTTGCCAACTAGTCTTGAAATTTGGGTCTCATTTGATCCCCTCCTCAATCATTCATGAACTTAAGGCTTGCTTTATGACTTATACACACTTCAAGGATGCTAAGAAGTTTTTGGTTTTATTTATTGATCCTTGTTTCTATTTTTGATGTATATTTGAAGTGAAGGTACCCAATTAATGTTGCATGCCTTGTTGCAATTTGTTTGATGGCCAATGAACTTGAGTGAGGACTGTAATTGGGAACCCAATGATCATGTTGATTCTTATTATCCACAATAACTCAAGTCATTTCACTTAATGCCCCATGTTTGAATCTTTTGATGAACTGTGTGGGATCCCACTTCTATTATGCTTGTGAGCTGTGGTTGATTTAATTGTACATGATTGAATTATGTTTGCTACTGACCTATATGGTATGTGATTGTATTCTTCTAAAGCTCCCATGATCCTTGATTGATATTCAATTGTCAATTCAATATGGTGATAGAAAGGAACAACATTCCTCTGATTCTTTTGACCAAATTGTGCATATCCCTGTTTCCTTTTGTCTATCATGTCTAATATTTGATAATTGTTATCATGTTATTCTCACTTCATCGTGTTGCATCCATCCTTTATGTGAGTCATCATTCACTTTATGGAATACTAACTTGGTTGTTGAATGTGCGAGGTACTTTGAGAAAGTTTCCATTTTTGGCTTGAGGCTACTGTGTTTCACTTTATTTGTGGAACACAACTTATTATATTGGCACTGCTATTGTGTTTGGCATGTTTGATATTCCATGCAGGATATATACATGTGATTGTGAATGCTATACATTGTCCATGGGATCTGTTCATATCTGATAATCTCATTACTTACATCCTGATGGCGTAATTTCTGACTTGATTTTTCTACTGATGCCAGCTTGCTTGAAGTTCTCTGGGTTTCTTTTATTCTTGCTCAGTTGCTATGGATATTTATCTGTTTGGTATTGCACTATTTCCCTTCTTCTATTTTCACGTTGCATAGTTCTCTGATTGCATGATGGGACCTCTGTTGCTGAGACCTGTCAGGAGGCCCTCTGGTTTTTGTCTGAATACATGTGTTGTGTTTGCTTTTGATCGATGAGTCACTCAATTTAGAAATTGAGATCACGACTTCACTCTCAGTGCATGTTCCCTATATGATGTTTATTATTTTTCTACTTTAATTGTTGATCGATGAGTCACTCAATTTAGAAATTGAGATCACGACTTCGCTCTTAGTGCATGTTCACTATAGGATGTTTATTATTTTTCTTCTTTAATTGTTGATCGATGAGTCACTCAATTTAGAAATTGAGATCACGACTTTGCTCTCAGTGCATGTTCCCTATAGGATGTTTATTGTTTTTCTTCTTTAATTGTTGATCGATGAGTCACTCAATTTAGAAATTGAAATCACGACTTCACTCTCATTGCATGTTCCCTATAGGATAGTTTTGTTAAGCTTCCTTTAACATGTTAATTATGGTAGGGTTTTCCTTTTTCCTCAACCTAAGGGTCAATCATTATATGATAACATTAGGGCTAAAGATTAAGATAGTCTCCCCTAGTTGTTTTCTTTTCCTTTGGATTTTGCATCTTAAAACAAAAATGGTTTTCTTGGAAAATCATAATACATCTCTAATAAACTCAAACCCTTCTTCAAGGTAAAAGATACAAACCTATCTTACTTTGTCTGTGTGCCTCTTGGCTTTGCTTTTAAACCTGGTTTAGCCAATGTTTCGCCATCGCACATTTGTTTGAAGCCGATGTTTCTCCATCGCACATGTTTATTATCCTACTTTGATTCCCAATATCATTGTTAGGTGTGATGTTTTGCCATCCGTTTTATTGATGTTTCGTCATCTTTTCCATGATATCTCATTACCTTTTAGCCGATGTTTCACCACCGCACATTTGTTTGAAGCTGATGTTTTTCCATCGCACATGTTTGTTATCCTACTTTGATTCCAAATATCATTGTTAGGTGTGATGTTTTGTCATCCGTTTTATTGATGTTTCGTCATCTTTGCCATAATATCTCATTACGTTTTAGCCGATGTTTCACCATCGCACATGTTTGTTATCATTCTTTGATTCCCAATATCATTGTTAGGTGTGATGTTTTGCCATCCGTTTTATTGATGTTTCGTTATCTTTGCCATGATATCTCATTACCTTTTAGCCGATGTTTCGCCATCTCACATTTGTTTGAAGCCAATATTTCGCCATCGCACATGTTTGTTATCCTACTTTGATTCCCAATATCATTGTTAGGTGTGATGTTTTACCATCTGTTTTATTGATGTTTCGTCATCTTTGCCATGATATCTCATTACCTTTTAGCCGATGTTTCGCCATCGCACATTTGTTTGAAGCCGATGTTTCGCCATCGCACATGTTTGTTATCCTACTTTGATTCTCAATATCATTGTTAGGTGTGATGTTTTGCCATCCGTTTTATTGATGTTTCATCATCTTTGCCATGATATCTCATTACCTTTTAGCCGATGTTTCGCCATCGCACATTTTTTTGAAGCCGATGTTTCTCCATCACACATGTTTGTTATCCTACTTTGATTCTTAATATCATTGTTTGGTGTGATGTTTTGCCATCCGTTTTATTGATGTTTCATCATCTTTTCCATGATATCTCATTACCTTTTAGCCGATGTTTCGCCATCGCACATTTGTTTGAAGTCGATGTTTCGCCATCGCACATGTTTGTTATCATACTTTGATTCTCAATATCATTGTTAGGTGTGATGTTTTGCCATCTGATTTATTGATGTTTCACCATCTTTGCCATGTTACTTTGTCATCTTTTAGCCGTTGTTTCGCCATCATACACTTGTTTGAATCCGATGTTTCGACATCGCACATGTTTGTTATCCTGCTTTGACTCTCAATGTCATTGTTAGGTGTGTTGTTTTATCATTTGATGTTTCGCCATCTTTGACATATTACGATGTTGTTATTTAGTCGATGTTTTACCATCTCATTTGTTTGTTGTTTCATTTGATGTTTTGCCATCTTGATTGTTTTTGTTGTCTTAACTAAAAAACATAATCCAACTAAAACATATAAGCCGAATTACGACTACTCTGATTCCTTAAAAGGAATACGAAGGCATTAGGGTAGGGCCCAAACGAGCACAACTTTTATTTTCCCTACATTGTTTTCTTCTTTCCTTTCGCATGCATTCCCTTTTTATCTTTAAGCCATAGACATAGGTTTTAACCACACCCATTATATTAGACAACAAGAGTGGATACCGTAGAGTACTACGGGTGTGTGGGGTGCTAATACCTTCCCCTCGCGTAACAGACTCCCTTACCCGATCTCTCGGTCAGAAGACCGTGATTTCTCCCTCTTCAGGTTTTCTCGATGTTTACCTTTCCCTTTCGGTGGGATAAAAGACGTTCGGTGGCGACTTCATTAATGTTTCATTACATCCAGATGACATGTTCCGGCCGCGTGGTTTCAGTAATATGTGTTGTACCCCAATTCCCCCCCCCCCCCCAAGATCCCTTCACCATACCATATTTATTCAATCACAACAAGATCACATTAGGGCTTTTGGTTCTCCTTCCTATCTTTAGCTCTTCTCTTTGAGGAATCACCAAGCACCTTGACTTGTTTTTCTTGTGTAATCATTCATTTTTTTGTTTTGACTTTCCTTTTAATTAATAAAATGCAATGTTGGTTTGTCTTACTTGTCAACAATGCAGGTAAAGGCAATGAGGCTTAGCAAGTTGATCCATGGGTTCATGAGTTTATTTCCATGACCTAGTCAATGAAGCTTGAGAAGTTCAAACCTCACCATTAAAGTTGTTTTGGAAGGTATGGCATGGCAAGGTTATTTTGGTTCACTACATTTCCAAGTTATCAAGATTTGATCAAAAAAGTACAAGGGGTTGATTGAAAAATAGTCATGGTTGGACAAGGTCTTGTTCCAATTGGTCACAAGTGCATATTTCTCTCAATTATCAAGATATGGAAGTGGTTTTAGTTGCTATGAGTTCTCATTATCATCCTCAAAAACTTATGTTTACAAAGAATTTGTTTTGGTACAAGAAGTTTGCTCAAAATTGTCAAAGTTCCTCAAAGCATTTTCTTGATCTAGGAGTTAGGGTTTTGAACTTCAAAGAAGCATATCTTGATCATATTTTATTATTTTTGAGTGATTCAAAAGACATCCTTCTCTTCAAATGGTTATCAACAAATCACTTCAAAAGTTCCAAGGAGTTTTCATGTGGAAGAAACTTGATGAAGAAGAAAGATTACAAGTCCTTCAGATGAATCCCCTATTTTCCATGTGTGACTTTAGATGATCATAACCTTGTCAATTTTTATCACCTTGAGCCCATTCTTTTTACACAATGATCTTGAATATGTGAAATTTATGCCTTCTTATATGTTCAAAGTGATAAAATGGATGGAAATTGCCTTAAGGATACAAAACATTATAGGTCATTCCTTGATTTTTTGCCCACTTCAACAATTCATAACTCTCTCAATTTTTGGAGATTTTGAATGGTACAAGTTCCAAAATGTCATTCAAGAGATCTATTTCATGCCATCTTTTTTTTTTCAAGAGAAAATTCCAAGTATAAGGCCATGTTTGGACGCAAGACATTATAGGTCACTTTTGAAGAAGAATTTGAATTATTTCTAAGTTTGGAAAGTCAACCATTTTTCTCCAACTTTGACTCAACACAACTTTCAACTCAAGCATCCATTTGATTCCATTATTTTTCCATTGCAAAGATTGTAACCTCATCTTTCTAAAGCATCAAGAATCATGCCTTAAGACCCCTTGAGCTGAGACTGCCATTTGATTGAACTTGGTAACTTGGAACTGAAGTTTTCCCATAAGTCAGAATTTGAAGTCTTTTTTTGGCTTCTAATCACAAGTTTTCCACGCATTTATTCCTCTAAACATGTTTAATGAAGTTCCAGAATTGATTAGCACAACAAAACACGCGTTCTGGATGAGTTTTGATCAAATTGGAAGTCACACTTTTCTTGTTTGCAACTTCACACGATTTCCCTCCAAAGTTCATCATTTCACACGCTTGGACTTTCCATTTGATTCCCTATAAATAGAGGGTCATCCCCCATTCATTTCCTCAAGTTTAGATAGCCAGAATAACCTTGCCAAACTTGTTCCGTAACTCAGAATTCAACAACTTCTAAATCCATTCTCAAGCCTTTTTCAATCCATTTTTTTCATCAATTCACCTTCCTTGATCTTCCCTGAAGCTAACCATATAATTACATTCAAGAATCGTGCCCTATATTGCTCTATAGAAGTCCAGTTTCAGAGCTCTGCAACTCAACTTCAATAGGTAGGTTCCTTAATCAATTCTTCAAAACATTGATATCATTGTGATGCTCTCATTTCCATGGCTCTATTCGCAGCACTTACTTCTTATTGGAAACATGTTTTGACCATGAAACTTCAAATCCCTTTTCAAAACTTACTTTCCAAATTGCTTGAACTACGGTTTATATAAATTTGGTGTGAGGGTGTGGTTGTCTTCGTCTTGAATAGACGAAGCGAATGACATAGGCCTGAGCTTCTGATTTTACAGTTTGAGAGACCTGCAATTCACGTTAGCTGGAGGTTGAAGATGACCAACGTGTCATCTTCCAACCAATGATGGCACGCCACTTGTTATTTTTTGAATTCTGATTTAATAAATTATTCAGTGCTTTATTCACTAATGACCATAATATGCACAGCGTGCCAGATCCCTTGGATTTGATTACTAACCGTTTTGACTCTCATACAATGGTCCACATATTTTTGACTTTTATTTTCTTTTCTAATTTTTTATATTTAATTGTTTTAAACTTTAAAAAATCATAGAAAATTCATTTTTAGTCCAAAAAATCTGAAACAATTATGAAAAATATTTTTGATTATTCTCTTTCTGATTTTTATTTTTTCACAATTTAATTTTGTGTTTTGGTATTTTTTATAAATTTACACTTTATTAGAATTGTTTTAAATGTTTAAAAATACTTTTATGCATTTTTAAATTCTGGAAAAATTATGGAATGATCCAATGATAGTGTGACAAATAGTGGTGACCTTATTTTATTTTTGTTTCTGACTTTGCTATTTTTTTAATCATTTTTGGTTTATTTTACCCCTTTCTTTTAATTTTAAAAATAGTTTCTGACTTTAACAAATTTTCAAAAAATTTATAAAATTATTTTAGTTCATTTCTGATTTTTCTATGGTCTTACTTTTATTTCTTGATTAATTTGGACATAGTTGATATTTTTCTCTTTTATTTCTATTTTTAAACATTATTTTTAAACCTTTTGTATATATAAAAATGTAATATTATTTTGTGATTATTTTCTGGCTGATCTTGGATTAAATTTTTGATCACGAACTTTATTAACATCATTGGATCCAATGTGTTGAGTCTAACTCCACAAAAATGGATGAATGATTTTAATAATAGTTTGATTAAATTTAATCCAAAAGTGGTTTGTATATTCTTTCCCATCCCTCTTCATCTCATCCCTTTCTTATTGCACTAAATGTTGTTGGTGTATAATCTCTATATCATGTCTTAAAACAAATGGTGCACAGATTGCTATTGACCGTCCTAAAAATAGGTGCGACTTCTATATATGTCCACTTACGATTGCTTAAGATAGCGCTAAATTTTGTCCCGATTCGAATAAATGATCATTCGTGGCCCAAACTTATGTTTGCAAGCCCAAGTATGTTAATTTGATCTCTTTGATCCAATAAACTTGAGATTTATTGTGTGGAGGCTTTGGTTCTACCAATCCTCTAATGGATCTACAATAGCTTTGGTCAACGTGGATCACTTAAACATCGTTGATCATTAAATGATACTCATAAGGATTCCAAATGGATGATATACTTGACAAAAAGAAAATGCAACTTGTTGTGTGGAGGCTTTGGTTCTACCAATCCTCTAATGAGTTCCAAATGCAAGTTTCAAGATGATCATCCAACTAACCACTAATCACTAATAATTCATTTTATTTTGTGTTTTTATTTTATGTTCTTTACTTTATGCACCATTTACTTTTAGCATTTACATTTCATGCTATTTTTCATATTTGCTCACTTGAGCACCTTTATATTCTTGTCAGTTTTTATTTTGCTCACTTGAGCTTTTATTTTCTTTTAAAGACACCTAATAATCAACATAAACCCTAAAAATCTTCAATGATACTTGGACTATTTGGTTACTACCCTTGGCATTATGGAGCATTGGACTTTTTAGACTTAGGATTAGAAACCTTGGCCTATGATTGGAGACCTTGTGATCTTATCTGATTATTTTGTCTGGAGCTCTTGAGGTTTACCTAAAGACATTGGGTTGTTTGTTTGTTTTGTGTGCAGGTTATTGTGATTACACCCTTTGTTTGTAATCTGAAATTCACCCGTATACAGCCGTGGCTCTGCCCAATTTTTGTGAAGACTTAATACACTTGAAGTTTGGTTCTATCAAGAGGTCTAGTATATTTGCTTGTTTAGTTTCAATCCAAAGAATGGGAATTATATTTGTCTCATAATGTCAAGTATTAGCTTCTTGTTGGTTAGATGGTTCTTATTCCTAGCTTTTACCTTATGCTTTAGGATAGCCTCTTCTTCTCCTCCCATCTTCTTTAATTTCAAAAATATTCTCCCCCCCCTTTTGAAAATTATTCTTGTTTTAAACTTGAATTACTTTTATAATAAACTTGGACTTAGGTCCATGCATTTTCAAACATTTTCATAAATAAACTCCAATAAACTTAACAATACTTTGAGATTTTTGTGAGAAGACTAAAAGTTAATAAATATCATTTCAAACCATTTTGCCACTTTGGCTTTTATCTTTAAACTTTTCTCAAAAGATTGAACTCTTGTCAATCCTTGTAGTGATGCAAATAACTATACTTCTACAATATGTAGTAAAGAGAGATATTTTCCACTTGGGTGTTGAGTGAGGCATTTTTGATTTTAAAATCCAAGCCATATCCTCCACTTTGAGATGATGCAAATTCTCCTTTCTCATGATTGTGGGTAGTAGGTATGTTTTCCACACGGACAATGACGATGATGTTTTATCTCATAAAATTGACCAACACATTCGTATTTTAAAATTTTTAAAAGAGGAACTACGTGTACCCTGATCCCCTATTGAGAGAAAAGGCGATACGTAGGCACTAAAGGTTCGCAACTGCGACGGGTGCAAAAATAATAAATATCTTTCTTTTCTCACCTCCACCATATATCTTATGCAACATATTTCATAGCCAAAATATACAGATTTTTCAAAGAGATTCCTGCGGAGTACCGTAGATGTTTAGGGTGCTAATACCTTCCCTTTGCATAACCAACCCCCTTACCTTGAATATTTACCCCTCTTTTTGGGTTATTCTCTCTTTTCCCATTCCTTTGGAAACAATAAAACGCGGTGGCGATTTTAATTTTAATTTGTATAAGTCTAGTCAATCCAATGGCTTAGTCTTTAACATTTCTACCGCTACAATATGTCAATAAGATATTGATGAATACGAATGAGCAATGATTTGATAAATTTAACTATGCATGATGTATGTATGAATGTATGAGTGTTATCCTGTATATGTTGACAAAACTAACATATAAGACTGGGGATAAACAAACAAAACCAACTCGAGCACAATCAACACTCGGCTAAATCACATCCAAGCCAATCATTCCATAAGAAAATAAGCACCAACTGAGGAAACAAAGTCCTACTGCATGGCTTAACTTCACTGGGGAGAAACATAATCCGGAAGTAAACAAATCATAGCGACAAAACAGTACAGATACAAAGATATAACATCCTTCTCCAGGCTTCACCGAGGAATAGCACTCAGACTTCAATGGGGAAACAAATGTTTTCATGCGTAGCACTTCTACTGGGGATTGCAATACTGATTTTGAATAAGGCATATGGAAACCATATTGGCCAAATATCAACTAAGGATTTCTAGTTGCTTGATTGGGGGGAAATAACATACAGACTTCACTAGGGGAGATAGCTCCTTATCATCAAGACATCACCTGGGGACTTCATGCTGACTCTATTGGGGAGGTCAACACCACATCAAAGAGAGGAAACCCAGATACGTTCTTCACTAGGGAAGACAGGGATACGTTATTTAATTTTGAGAGTAAGCATCGCACCAACTTCTTTGGGGAAAGAGTATGAAATCTCACGGGGATACAACTTGGAGAGTTAAGAAGTCAAACATCATAGCAAGGAATCAATCTTATGGGGATTTTAAATCAAACCCAGCTCTTCGCGAGTGAAAACCCAAAAAGTTGATAACCAATCCAACACTTCTTAAATAAAATATTCCCTTGCCTGATTATCGGGTAATCGAAAAAAATACAAGTACCACTGTAAGGAGATGCTTCACAAATGAGTCAAATCTCAATACACACAGGGAGAAAAGACTTCTATCAAATAAGCGAGGCCTTCACTGGGGAATTTCGGATTGAGTCCTTATATCTTGCAAACTTATTTCAACAAAGGGTGCCCCGGGATAGCCTTCTTGGGGAAACAAGAAGTCAACATATAGAAAGAGGTCAAACTCTTGGGGATTTTAAATCAAACTCCACATTGGGTAGGCGAAAACCCAAAAATTGACAACTGTCTGAACACTTCTTAGAAAATATACTGCCATGGTCCAGTTACCTGGGAAATAAATGCCAACACTTCCAAAAAGAGCAACATGTTGCAAATAATCCCATCTCAGCACACCAGGGGGACGAGACCTTTCGTCATATGAGATAAGACTTCGCTGGGGAATCCGAAATAGAGACCTCAGACCAAGCAAACCCAAAAATCAGAAAATGAACCAACGCCTGACTAGGGACACTGGGATCACAAACCCAATACTTCACCTTACGCCAATTGGTATCTTCTTCAATATACAATAAATGCACGCATACCAGCGAAAACAACTTGAGAAAACCTTCTCGGGGAAAAGAAAACTTCTCAAAATTACGGGATTTCGTCCATTCCTGGGATCACCATATTTGTTTTCCTCTTGAATCATGAAATATAAAGTAAAAGTAAGTTGTAAATTCTTTTTGAAAAACAATTTTGTTATTTAATCTTTTCGCTTTGAAAATTATTATCAATAATAAATGGAGTCTTTGTAAGCTGAATAAAATAGGATTACAAAGAATTGGGTAAAAGCTCGAATTTTATTGATAGAATGGTAGTCTGTGAATGGCGAGACTCCCTGGATAATTACAAAGTTTGGAAAATGGTAATATATAATGAAAAGATACATTGAGATACAATGAACACTATTCCCTCTAACAACTTTGAAATCCTGAGCAGCAGCTTCTGTTGAAGTATGGTGAGGATCCAAGAAGATTGTTGCTTCAATGATCAAGTCTTATCTGATGCAGTTACTTGCCATGAAAGTCCCTAACATTTTCCTAAGCTTCCCTTGCGAGTTTTCAACTTAGCGGGAAATTTTATTCTGTTTATGTCTCTAATTTTTGCCTAGACCTCCCTTTCGGGTTTTTGGCCTAACGAGACACTCTTTTTTGCCTAAGTCGCCCTTTCGGGTTTTCAACTTAGCGAGCCGTTCTTTTATTTCTTTAGGTGAAGTATTTCTTGACTACATCAGCATTTATGGGACGTGGGAACTCCTCGCCATCCATAGTTTCAAGAATTAATGCATCGCCAGAGAAGGCTTTCTTGACAACATATTGGCCTTCAAAATTAGGAGTCCACTTTCCCTTAGAATCAGCGTTAAAAGACCTGATCTTCCTGAGCACGAGGTCGCCTTCTCCAGATTCACGAGGTTTGACCTTCTTATCAAAAGCTTTTTTCATTCTCTTCTAATATAAATGCCAATGACATAAAGCCGTCATTCTCTTCTCTTCAATCAAATTCAATTGGTCAAACTTATTTTGGACCCATTCAGCCTCTGACAACTTGGTTTCCATTATCACACACAAAGAGGGAATGTCAACCTCGTTTGGGAGTACCGCTTCCATTCCATACACAAGGGAGAATGGGGTTGCTCCTGTTGAAGTTCGGACATATGTCTGATATCCATGTAAAGCAAAAGGGAGAATTTCATGTCAATCTTTATAAGTAACACCATCTTCTGGATGATCTTCTTGATATTCTTAGTAGTAGCTTCAATATCCCCATTCATCTTTGGCCTGTACAGAGATAAGTTGTGATGGACAATCTTGAATTCTTCATAAAGTTTTGTCATCATCTTGTTGTTCAGATTCAATCCATTGTCGATGATGATTCTTCTCGGCACACCATACCGACATATAAGATTATTATTAATGAAGCGTACTACCACCTTCTTAGTAACATTAGCATATGAAGAAGCTTCCACCCATTTGGTGAAGTAATCAATTGCTACCAAGATAAAATGGTGTCCATTCGAAGCTTTGGGTTCTATCATTCCAATCATGTCAATACCCCACATAGAAAATGGCCACGGGGAAGAAATAACATCGAGAAGTGTCGGAGGCACATGAATTTTGTCCGCATAAATCTGACATTTATGGCACTTCTTTGCAAATTTGTAAAAGCAAAAATTCCATTGTCAGCCAATAGTAACCTTCCCTTAGCATCTTTTTAGCCATCGAATGTCCATTGGCATGAGTGCCAAATTAACCTTCATGAATCTCACGCATCAACATGTCTGCTTCGTGTCTATCCACACATCTGAGCAAGACCATGTCATAATTTCTCTTATACAACACATTTTCACTAAGGAAGAAACTGCCAACCAATCTTCTCAATGTCTTTCAATCTTTATTCGATGCCCCAATCGGGTATTCCCGAGTCTGAAGAAAATGCTTGATATCATAATACCAAGGTTTCTCATCTACTACCTCTTTTGTTGTAAACACATGAGCAGGCCTATCCAGTCGCCGAACCATTATTTGAGGTATATCATTTCAATTATTCACTTGATACATAGAAGCCAGAGTTTCCAGAGCATCCGCCATCTGATTTTAATCTCTAGGGATGTGATGTAATTCAACTTTATTAAAGAAGGGTAACAATCTTCTAGTGTAATCTTTGTAAGGGATCAAGCTGGGGTGACGAGTATCCCACTCTCCTTTAAACTGATTTATTACCAAAGCTGAATCGCCATACACATCTAGAATTTTAATTCTGAGATCAATAGCTTCCTCGAGACCCATAATGCAAGCCTCATATTCTGCCATATTATTAGTAAAATTAAATGTCAACCTTGCAGTAAAAGGGATGTGTGATCCATATGGAGTGACAATCACAACACCAACTCCTTTACCATAAGCATTCACAACTCTATCAAATATCATACTCCAGCAAGATTCAGGATCAGGACCTTCCTCAGGCAATGGTTCATCACAATATTTCACTTTCAGAAACATCACATCCTCATCGGGGAAATCATACTTCACAGACTAATAATCATCAACTGGTTGGTGACCAAGATAATCTGCCAATACCCTTCTTTTGATAGCTTTTTGACTGCGGTATTCGATGTCATATTCAGATAACATCATTTACCAACGGGCAATTCTCCCAGTAAGAGAAGGCTTTTCAAAAATTTACTTGATTGGATCCATTTTGGAGATCAACCAAGTAGTGTGGTTCAACATATACTGCCGCAAATGTTTTGCCACCCAGGCCAGAGCATAACATGTCTTTTCTAGCATGGAATACCGCGGCTCACAATCAGTAAACTTTTTACTGAGATAATAAATGGCATACTCATTCTTCCCCGCTTCATCTTGTTGTCCCATAATACAACCCATGGAATTATCTAACACTGTCAGATACATAATCAATGGTCTTCCTTCAATAGGAGGGAGAAAGATAAGAGGTTCAAGAAGATATCCTTTAATAATCTCAAATGCCTTTTGGAAGTCATCTGTCCACACACAACTGTGATCTTTCTTTAACAACTTAAACATCAGTTCACACTTTGCAGTCATGTGGGAAATAAATCTGGAGATGTAATTCAAACGTCCGAGGAAACCTCTGACTTGATTTTCAGTTCTCGGCACTGGAATTTGAATTGCTTTGACTTTATCAGGGTCAAATTCAATCCCTCTCTGGCTAACAATGAAACCCAAAAATTTCTCTGACCGAACACCGAAGGTACCTTTATTTGGAATCAAGCAGAGACATTACTTCCTCAAACGCTGAAACAACTTCAACAAATCTTCTACACGCCCTTCTTCAGTCTGGGATTTAGCAATCATATCATCAACATATACCATAAATTCCTTGTGCATCAAATCATGGAATAGGGTTGTCATAACCCTCTGGTACGTTGCACCAGCGTTCTTCAACCCGAAGGGCATCACTCTGTAACAGAATATTCCCCAGGGTGTGATAAACGTTGTTTTTTCCATGTCCTCAGGAGCCATCCTTATTTGATTATACCCGGAAAATCCGTCCATGAATTAGAAAACTTTGAATTTTGCTGTGCTATCCACTAACATATCAATGTGTGGCAATGGAAAATCATCTTTTGGACTAGCTTTATTAAATCTTTGTAATCTACGCGCATGCAAACTTTTCCGTCTTTCTTTGGTACCGGGAAAATATTGGAAATCCACTGAGGGTACACTGATGTCACAAGAAAACTGGCATTAATCTGCTTTAGAACTTCCTCTTTGATCTTCACTGCCATATCAGGGTGAGTTCTTCGCAACTTCTGTTTGATTGGAAGACACTCTGGCTTCAATGGAAAACGGTGCTCTACAATATCTTTATCTATACCAGGCATATCTTGGTAAGACCAATAAAAAATATCCACATAATCTTGTAACATATCAATTAGCCTGCTCTTCACATCAGGATGCAGTAATGCTCCAATCTTGACTTCCTTTGGATCTTCTTCTGAACCCAAATTGATTATTTCCAATGGCTCTTTATATGGCTGAATAACATTCTCCTAGCGCTCAAGCAACTGTGAGACTTCTTCTGGAATCTCATCACAATCTTCTTATTCGGCCCCATACACAGGACATTCAAAGTTTGGAGAAGGTGCAGGGTCATTGTATTCAACGGGTTTTTTAATTAATCTGCACATATGATTTATGATTTCTTTTAGAAACTGACACATATAACAAGTGATCATGCAGATTGTATTTCAGTTATTATTTATTTTGAAAGGTTTTTTCTGATTACCATTTTCCAAGAAAAAGTAGAAAATAAAGACATAATTTGGGAAACAAAGACAACTTTTATTATTGATTTAAAAATAACAGCAAACAGATAAGCCCGTACAATATTAATACTTTTACCTTGGGCAGAGTGGAAGTTTTCTTCAAAAATATTAACACAAACAAATTACTTTTGAAACATGTATGCAAGAGGCAACATCTATGGTGATCTAGTTCTGAACCCTAACTCTGTGTGTCACATAATTTGGCATTTCTGGCTCTGCTTCATCTTCTACGATGGCATTAATCCCAGAAATAGTTGGATGAAGATAACCCCCGCTACAGAAGATGTCTTAATACTTTCCTGCAGCAGACTTCAGCTTCATGCTCTTACCTTTATCATTCTTCACAAAGAACCCCAAGTCAGCTCTATTCTTGTTTACAGGTGGACCAACAATTTATCCCCATACTTCACTATGGCCATTACGCAAAACCTGCTGCACATCCTTAAATGAAGCCATATAGTTCTCATTTCCTCTTACATTATCAATGGATAAATCTTTGAACTGGGTTCCAACAACAGCTTCATCCGCCTCCACAATGCTGAAAGAGGACAAATGAGATATCAATAATTCCTGTTATCCATTTATAATTACCACTTTTCCTTCATGTACAAACTTCAACTTCTAGTGCAAAGTTGAAGTAACATCCCATGCCTCATGTATCCACGGTCTTCCCAACAAGCAGCTATAAGTGGGTACAATATCCATGACCTGGAAAGTAATCTGAAACAAATGTGGGCCTATATGAATAGGCAAGTTCACTTTACTAATAACAGATTTCCTTGATCCATCAAACGCTTTCACAATAATTCCACTTGGACGCATGGGCGTTCCTTGATATTTCAACTTCATAAGAGTGCTCCTCGGTATAACATTCAATGCGGATCCATTATCAATTATCACATTGGATAATGAATCATTCTTGTAGTTCATAGATATGTGGAGGGATAGGTTGTGATTCCTTCCTTCGTCGGGCAGTTCATCATTGCAGAAACTCAAGTTATTACATGAAGTAATGTTCCCTACTACACTGCTGAATTGGTCTACAGGCATGTCACTTTCCATAAAAGCTTGGTCCAATACCCTCATCAAATATTCTCTGTGAGCAGAAGAGTTCATTAATAAAGCCAAGATATATATTTTTGAAGGAGTGTGTAGTAGCTGATCTATAATTCTGTAGTCGCTCATCTTGATTATCTTCAAAATATCATCCACCTCTTTTTCCAGCGTAGCCCCACTAGATTCACCCGTAGCCTTCTTGGGTTCAACATCTTCAACAATTTTCTTTCTAGTACTAATGTCTCCATGAACAATTGGTGCAAATACAAGACCACTGCGGGTCACCCTGCTAGTCTCAACAACATTTCCAACATTGGGCATTCACTGGATGGGAACTTCCACATCATCCTCTAAAATTGTAGCATTATATTTGTAGGCTACCACCTTTTCTGACTTGTATGGGACATTACCCGGAAAACTAATCACCAATGGAGTAATAGCTGGCTTGCTATGATATTCAACTTCAAAATGGGAGGGTGCACCAAAACAAGGCACAATAACGTTTACTCCCTCTTCAACATAATCGGTCATTACAGAGTCATCTCAAGAAAACAAATCCTCATCTGAGAAAAAAATACTCATCTGCAGAGGCATACTCATCATCTGACTCCTCTTCAGCCAAACAGACCTCAATCACATCAACTTCATGGTAATCATCCCTTTGACTTGTGACTTTGATAGTTCCAGTATCCAAAAACAACTGAACACTTTTCCTTACAATTGAACATCCTCGGGAGTCCCGACAGCAAATTCGGCAAGATCCATACTGATGTTCCACCTGACCAGCCATGTGGCAGAAAGTAGCATGCAATTATACAAGATCCTCATTCATGTATTCCACATCAAAGATTCTGAACTCTCCAGGACATCCAGAAACCATGTTTACTTCCTCTTCATACTCTTCCTTAGGCCTAATTATGTGGATGAGGCCCTCATCCATCATCTCCTTCAAATCAGCCTTTATCTTGTCACAACCTTGTATATCTATAATGCAAATAGCAGAATCGGCATGGTCATGCGTATAGTAGATAAATTCACAGAGGTCGACAAGCATTTTCACCAAATCTCCTCTAACCAAATTAATATAAAAAATCTGGAAGTCGCCTGGACAACCGACCACCATATTCACAACATTTGCTCCTCCATACTTGGGCAGAGGATTGTCTTTCACATTAGGGCCAACACCTTTGAAAGATAGGATACCGGACTTCACCAATTTCTGTACTTCAGTCTTCAAAGGATAGAAGTTCTCAACATTATGCCCTGGTGCTCCCTGATGAAAAGCACATGTTTGGTATGCTTTGTAATACCAAGGCAATGCTGATGGTACAAAGGGAGGTGGTCTGGTCTGAACCAACTTCTTATGAATTAACGTCGGGAGTAATTTTATGTAACTTATAGGAATGGGGTCATAACTCTCCCTTCTTTGATTATACCCTTGATTCCCCTTATGGGATGGCCTCTGATAAGCAATGGTGGTTGGAGCTACACTAGCAACTGGAGTAACTGAGGCGACTTGCTGATGACGCTGATAATTTCTTCTAGGAGGATTAACCCTCCTTTCTTGCATGACATCGTTAATATCTCCTTCCTTTTTATTGGAAAACCCATAAGATGGCTTCTTTGCACTTCTAGAACTTTCACTTTTTGTGAGACGGCCCTGTCTTACAGCCTCTTCTAAACGGATACCCATGCCTACCATTTTAGTAAAGTCACTTGGTGCACTCGCTACCATTCTCTCATAGTAGAAAACACCCATAGTCTTCAAGAAAATCTTAGTCATCTCATTCTCTTCCATGGGAGGAATCACTTGGGAGTCTACCTCACGCCATCTCTGTGCATATTCTTTGAATGATTCTCTATCCTTCTGGACCATGGCCCTGAGTTGATCATGGTCAGGCGCCATGTCCATGTTGTATTTGTATTATTGGATAAATGCTTCTCCTAAGTCATTGAAAGTATGGATATTGATGCTGTCCAAACTCATATACCACTTCAGCGCAACACCATTCAAACTGTCCTGAAAAAAGTGAATCAGTAGACACTGATCATCAGTATGGGTAGACATTCATCTTACATACATCACAAGATGAGCACGAGGACAAGCGTTTCCCTTGTACTTCTCGAATTCTGGGACCTTAAACTTCATAGGTATCTTGACATTCGGGATAAAACATAAATCATTCACATTCTTCCCGAACAATTCCTTTCCCCTGAGGGCCTTCATCTCTCTCTGCATCTTGTAAAACTGCTCTTAAAAATAATCCATTCTATCATAGAGACCCAAGTCTTCACTTGGGGGAGGAAAAGGACGACACATATCATCATTAACAAATGGGACCATAACTACCGAAGGAGGCGCAACAGGAGCAACATGCACCACAGGAGGTGCAGGAGTAACAATAGTCTGAACAACGGGAGTATCTTGAGGACCAAGATTGAATCCTTCAGGCCCAAAGTTCTCTGGCATTCCCCATAGACAATCTTGAGGCATGCGATTCTGAACAACAACTGGAGTAGAAGACACAGGAACAGTCGGAGCTTCAGCAGTGACCCTTGTTTGTTTAGGATGAACACTCGGTGGCTGATTCTGAGCAGCCACTAGAGATTCCATCAGAGCAGTAAGATTGGTCATACCGGCCTTCAAAGCAGAAACATCCTCGCGTAGCTCACGATTCTCTTGTTCTAAGTTGTCCATCTTACTTTTGAAATTAGCTCGAGTGTTGTAGTGGTGAGACAACTTGCTGAACAAAGTAAAGAAGCTTGGTAAGACACCTGGTTATGCATAACAAATGCAAGAAATATGTGCAATATGATGCATGATATGCAATGCACATGATTAATATTTCAAGGGACTTAAAGATTTATAGACATATTGTAAATATCAAAGTAATAACATATTTGAAATACTGAAAAATATTTTTAGAATAACTTCAAAATGGATTACAAGTTTCAATAAGCCCAAGTACAAGATGAAAATAAAGTCTAAAACCCTAAGAAGAAAAGCTGATGGAGATCACTCTATACGCTGGCGCTTCCCTGTAAGCTTGGCAATCTGAGCCTTCAACCTCTGGTTTTCTTCCGCATATCCGGTGGAAACCTCCTTCCAATCACCGGAATCAGGAAGTGAGCAAATAGCATCTAACTGAGGCTAAGGAGAAAATAAATCCCCTTGCCTCTCCATGGTCTCTAAAGCCCGACTCTCAAGAATCTCAATCAAGTCATATTTCTCCTTCAAGTTTGCTCTATAGGAAATCTCTAAAGTTTGGAACTTATTCTTCCAAACATCATTTTCCTGCTGCATCCTGACCAAAGCAAGCTGTAGCTCTTCTATATAATCAAAGAGGGGAGGAGTGGTCTTCACGAACAAATCAGGCATAAGCTCTTCCCTGGAATACAAAATCTTTAATTGAATAACTCTCGTTTGGACCCACTGAAGATAAGGCTCCAAAGAAAAAGCCCCCTAGGTCCCAAGTCTTTCCCACTCTTCCTGTGAATGTGACGCCATGCCTTCACAATCTGCTGCCTAGCTTCCTTATGGTCTTCTCCTTCCTTCAGAAAGAAACTAATCAAATGAATACTATTTGGTTTATCCCTCATCGAATAACCAAGTTGTCATTATGCAAGAACAGAGTTGTAGTTAATTCCTCCCTTTGTACCAAGAAGAGGTACATTGGGGAAACTACCACAACTGTCGACAATCTCTATATCCTGGTAAGCCCGATGATACCAATCAATGTCCGAGTGAGTAAGTGGCATAATCTTAGGAGCCCAACAGGGTTCCTTCTTGACGTCTCAGAAAGCACCAGACTGAGGCATATGAGAAATAAGCCACTGGTACAACAGAGGCATGCAAGAGATAATCATCCCCCTATGATAAGAACTCCAAAGATGAATAGAGTAATAAGCATTACCCAAAAATGTAGGAATCGGGTTTCTAAACATGAAGATCATGATAGCATTAATGTCAACAAACGTGTCCATATTATGAAATAAAAACAACCCATAAGCAAGTAGAGCAAAGATGGCCTCAAAAGCGATTGTACTCTTAATCCTGGCAAAGTAACGAGCTTTCTCCAATAAGAACTGAGCTGGTAATCCTCTAATCCCTCCTTTAGTAGTCATATGGGCTTCAACCTCAGACTTCCCCAGATGGATCAAAGCAGCAATCTTGTGTGATTTTGGCTGACCCTCCAAACCAGTAAAAGAAACACAATCGGTAACAGGTAAATCAAACAGATAAGAATACTCCTCCAATTTAGGCATCAACTGATAGTCAGGGAAAGTAAAGCAATGATACATTAGATCATAGAACTGGACCAAGGTAGAGAGAATACCCTCCTTTATCCTAAGCTTCATAAGAGGAATGATGGATCCATACTTCTTCCAAAAATCTGCAGGACACTCAATCTCGGGAATTATACTGATCAACTCATCTATCTTGGGATCTTTGAAACTGTATTTCTCGGTCTTTCTTTTTCCAGAATCCATGGTCAAAAGGTACCTGAGATACTCACAAATGGTCAACTTTCAAGTCCCTTGAAATGAAATTTCATCAAAAGATGCTTATGAGTGCATGGATGCTTGATCTAACAATCACACACAAGATCACAAACATAAGGTTCATAGGTTCTATGTCACGAGCATGAGGTTGAAGGTACTACCCATAAGGTATGGTATAAAAGTTATCACTTACCGAAAAAGGTTCTAGATATTCCCAGACTCTATATCCTTCCTTCGGATATTATCAACTTCTTGATTAACTCGGTAATTAGTAATATTCTCAAGAAAAACTCATCCGAGCATAGTAACGCGTGACAACTATTTCCAGATTACTCCGTCATAGCTTCTGCACTACACCTAAAAGGCCAAGATGGTTTAGGTATTCTAAGGTCCTCAGCTTCAGCAAGCTCTCAGGTCAAAAGCAATACGTTTTCCCGATTACTCAGTAAATGACATTACAGTCAAAGGGGCCTCCACTGAGTGGGGGATCTCATGCCTCCATTTTTGGGATTACTCCCTCAAAGTTAACATGACTATATCACCCGTCCTATCTTAAAGTTTTCCCAAGTCTGGGTATAGGACTTATAAGTAATCCCCAAGCATGCTGAAAACCAGGAAAATCCAGACAAACATATATACAACATATAACACATAAACAACAATAACACATATACAAATATAAACAAAGATAGGTTTAACCCACTTAGGGATTGACCAGTAAGATGTCAATATTTTCCCAGTAAAGTCGCCATTTTTTCTGTAGCGGTAGAAATGTTTAAGACTAAGCCATTGGATTGACTAGACTCATACAGATCAAAAAAAATTGCCATCGCGCTTTATTATTTCCAAAGGAATGGGAAAAGGGAGAATAACCCAAAAGAGGGGAAAAGGTTCCAAGCAAGGGGGTGGGTTATGCAAAGGGAAGGTATTAGCACCCTAAACATCTACGGTACTCCACAAGAACCTCTTTGAAAAATCTGTATATTTTGGCTATAAAAGATTGTGTTTAAAATAGATGGTGGAGGTGAGAAAAGAAACATATTTTTTATGATTTTTTCACTCGCCGCGGTTGCGAACCTTTAGTGCCTACATACCACCTTTCGTGTAATAGGGGATCAGGGTACACGTAGTTCACCTTTATAAAATTTAAAACACAAGTGTGTTGGTTAATTTTATGAGATAAGACATCATCGTCATTGTCCATGTGGAAAACATACTTACTACCCACAATCATGAGAAAGGAGAATTTGCATCATTTCAAAGTGGAGGATATGGCTTGGATTTTAAAATCAACAATGCCTCACTCAACACCCAAGTGGAAAATATCTCTCTTCACTATATATTGTAGAAGTATAGTTGTTTGCATCACTATAAAGATTGACAAGAGTCCAATCTTTTGAGAAAGGTTTTAAAATAAAAAGCCTAAGCGGCAAAATGGTTTGAAATGAGATTGATTGACTTTTGGTCTTTTCACAAAAAACGTCAAAGTATTGTTAAGTTAATTGAAGTTTATTTATGAAAGGTTTTGAAAATGCATGGACTAAGTCCAAGTTTATTATGAAAATGGTTTAAATTTTAAAACAAGAAGAGTTTTCAAAAGGAGGAAGAAGATTTTTGAAATTAAAGAAGATGGGAGGAGAAGAAGAGACTATCCTAAAGTATAAGGTAAAAGCTAGGGATAAGAACCATATAACCAACAAGAAGCCAATACTTGACATTATGATTCAAGATAGAATTCTCATTCCTTCGACTGAAACCAAACAAGCAAAGATACTAGACCTCTTGAGAGCGCAAAAATTCAAGTGTATTAAGTCTTCACAAAAAATTGGACAGAGTAACGGCTATATATGGATGAATTCCAGATTACAAACAAAGAATGTAATCACAATAACATGCACTTAAAAGAAACAAACAACCCATTGTCTTGAGGTAAACCCCAAGAACTCTAGATAAAATATCAATTAAGGCCACAAGGTTTCTAACATAGGTCAAGGTTTCTAATCCTAAGTACAAGAAGTCCAATACTCCACAATGCCAAGGATAGTAACCAAATAGTCCAAGTATGATTGAAGTTTTTTATAGTTCATGTTGATTATTAGGTGTCTTGAAAAAGAAAAGAAAAGCTCAAGTGAGCAAAATAAAAATAACAAGAATATAAATGCTCAAGTGAGCAAAATAAAAATGGCATGAAATGTAATGCTTAAAGTAAAATGGTACATAAAGCATAAATATAAAAGCATAAAGTAAAAACAATTTAATAATTAGTGGTTATTTGGATGGCCATCTTGAAACTTGCATTTGGAACTCATTAGAGGATTGGTAGAACCAAAACCTCCACACAACAAGTTACATTTGCTTTTTATCAAGTATATCATTCATTTAGAATCCTCAAAAGTACCATTTAATGATCAACGATATTAAAGTGATCCGTGTTGACCAAAAGTGTTGTAGATCCATTAGAGAATTGGTAGAACCAAAGCCTCCCCACAATGAATCTCAAGGTTATTGGATCAAAGAGATCAAATTAACATACTTGGGCTTGCAAATATAGGTTTGGGCCACGGATGGTCATTTATTCGAACCAGGACAAAATTTAGCGCTATATTAAGCAATCGTAAGTGGACTTATATAGAAGTCGCACCTATTTTGTGGCCGGTCAATAGCAATCTATACACCATTTGTTTTGAGACATGATATAGAGATCATGCTCAAATAACACATACTGCAATAAGAAAGAGGTAAGATGAAGAGGGGTGGGGAAGAATGAACAAACCACATTTGAATTAAAATTTAATCAAACTATTATTAAAATTATTCATCCATTTTTGTGGAGTTAGACTCAACACCATGGATCCAATGATGTTAATAAAGTTCATGATCAAAAATTCAACCCAAGATCAGCCAGAAAAAAATCACAAAATAATATTGCATTTAATATATACACAAAAAAGGGGTTTTAAAAATGTTTTAAAATAAAAATAAGAAAGAAAAATATCAACTATGTTCAAACTAGTCAAGAAAAAATAAGTAGGACCATAGAAAAATCGGAAATGGACTCAAATATTTTTATAAAATTTTTGGTAATTTTTTAAAGTCAGAAACTAATTTTAAACTAATTAAAATAGCTCAAACAAGTAGAAAATAGATCAAAAATAGAAAAAATCAATATAAAATTCCATAAAATTTTCAAAAAGTCAGAAATATGTAAAATGATATTTATGAGATTTTTTAGAATTAAAAAATGCCAGAAAATATTTTAAATTAATTAAAAGGAAGCAAATAATGCAAAAAAATATTATAAAATATCAAATGTCAAAATAAAAATGTGAAAAAATAGTCATGAGATTAGACATAATTCAAAGTATTTTTGTGAATTTTTTCATAATTTTTGTATAAAAAATAAATGACTTATGAATTTTAAAAAAATTAAATCAATTAAAATATAAAATCAGAAAATAAAATAAACCAAAAAGATGTGGGCCATCAGATCATAGTCAAAACGCGTTAGTAAGCTGATCCAATGGACCAGACGCGTTGTGCTTGATATGGACCTTAGTGAGATAGGCATAGGATCAGAAAAAAGGCAACCAATGAAATTAAAATGTTTGGTACGCTATCATTGGCTGAGACGAGACATATCATCATCTTCAACCTCCAGACACCCTGAAAGGGAGATTTTGTGAAATCCTTCAAGTGGAAAAATTAGGATCCATACTAGTATTATTGGATTCGTCTCTTCAAGACGATCCTAACACCACCATCGCGCCAAATTTATACAAGGTATACAAAGAGATATGAACCAAAAACCCAGAAAATAGAGAGCACCTTCAATTTGAGATTTCTCTCTCAATTCTCAATGGATTTAAAAATTGTAAGAAGCACAAGAATAGTAGAAATAGTAGAATAGGTTAGTGCTTTATTTGGATCTAAATGGTGGAGAATTCTACCTTTTTAAAGTTCAAGAAAGAAGCTCTGAAACTGGACTTCTATAGCTTGAATTATGGCTCGTTTTGCTTGGTTTAAGTGTTGGAGAGTTTATATGTGAAGATGTGAAAAACACAAGAAGGGGGGTTGAATTGTTAAAACTTGAAATCAAATGCAGACAACACGTTATTTTTATCCTGGTTCGTTTGATCTCAAACTACTCCAGTCCACCCGTCAAGGTGATTTCGCCTCTCTCCAACGAGGTCTTAATCCACTATATTCAACTGAATACAAAACTGCTTTAACAACTGCTAAAGCCTACTTCAGTCAAAACCACAAACCGATTTCTCAAGGAAATTCTTTCTTATAGATAAATGAACAATTATGTGTGTTTGATGTTTTCTACAAAAACTATATATCACAACTATGATAATACACAATATAAAGCTTATGTGAAACTAGAATGCTAGAACTATAAAGTAAGCAATTTGAGAGCTTTAGCATACTGAATGAGTGAGGACGAAGATGATTGGCTTATGCGTGTAGGAGAATTATAGAGTATTAGCCATTTCCTTTCTAACTGATTTGTTTAAATACTTCTTGGAATAGATACGTTGATGCCAATAATTCCATTTCAATGCTCATTACGTTCTTTCCATTTTGAGAAGATCTTTGTCTTGGAATAAAGCCGTTCGTAATTAATCTGCCTTGAATGCAGTACCGTTGACACTTCAAAATGTTCTGCTTGATTAAGATCAGAGTGTTCTTGGCTTTGGCTTATTCTGGCGCTTCTGAATGCTGATGACATAGTTAAGATCTTGATCAGAGTTAGAGTGTGTTAAGCGCAGATTCTATTCATCAGACTTCAGCGTAAGCACATGTATGATCTTCTGGTTGACATCTTCTGATGCTGATGTTGATATTCTGATGTTGATTCCATCAGAGTTTCCTGTAAATAAACAACATAATTTTAAGTAGCATCTATGTCAAATATAAAACTCATAATTCATTTAATCTTGTATTTTGTTATCATCAAAACTCTAACTGAGGGTTGTAGAATCAAACTATGTTCTAACAATCTCCCCCTTTTTGATGATGACAAAAACTAGATTTTTTCAATTAAAATAAAATGATGAAAGTATCAGAGTTTAAGGATAAAAAGGAAACAGTATCAGAGATAATCATATAATGAATAAAAGTATCAGAGCTGAGAGGGTAAGGAATAAAAAGTATCAGAGTAATGATGAGAAAAACTTCCCCTGAGTTGATTATTCCTTTTGATTCCTTGAGACCTTGAGTATCAGAACTTTATTGAACCTTTCTTTGAGCATCGGAATTTTGCTTCATCAGAGTTCATCCGATTCTTGTACCTGTAAGCTTTTCAGAGCAGCAAATATATGTGAATGTTATAATGTTTGAGACTTTTGTCTCAGTAAACTGTTATTGAAAAATATCATTCTTTCTCACCCTTTTTGTCAGCAATCAAAAAGCATATATAATCAGAGTTAAAAAGATTGGAGCAAAACACGTTTGTATAATCTCTGACGGAACTTCCAGGTTCTTGACTGGAGTGAGTAGTGTTCTGAGAGGAACCTCATATTGCTCAGCTGATGCATCTTTCTGAGAACCTGAAGAGATATTGCTGGAAGACGCCATTGTTCACACGAGATTTTGAGAGAAAAAATTGAAAGGGTTTTCTTGAGTAGTAAGAACACAAACACAGATATCAGAAAAATTGATTAAAAACGAAAGTAAGGGTAAACTTTGTGAATAGTGTGAATGGTGTTTAAATAGATTTTGAAATTTTTTTTGAAAACATAAACGCTTAAGAGAGAGAAATAACTCATGATTAATATCATTAATTGATTGCTGATTTTAGGGGATTTCAGAAAGATACTTAAATGGTTACTAGTGACATGCGTCTCAATGCATCCAATCAGCGCTTTGCCTTTTCAGAAGCGTGAACGCGTGTTCAGCCTCAGGAAATAGCTGATGACTGGATGACACTTGTTTGCTTTGAGTGAACATAACTTCTATCCTTGAACTGAAGAGCTCAGAGCTTCATGGATAGATCTGATACAATCTGCATTTCTAAAATTCTGAAAAGAGGATTGATCAGAAGTTCACAGAGAAATAAATATAATTCTGAAGGTTAATATATAAAATTAAAACAATTTTATTCTGGACAGAGCTTCATGCTGAGATGATTCAGAATGAAGTTGAACCTATATTCAGAAAGTGGTTTTGTGAAGATATCAGCCCATTGATGGTCTGTATCAATAAATTTTAAGTTTAAGATTCCTTTCTGAATATAGTCCCTAATAAAATGATGTTTTATTTCTATATGCTTAGCCCTAGAATGCAAAATTGGATTTATACTTAAGCAAATAGCAGAAGTATTATCAGAGTATAGGAATGTTACTCTCATAAATCTGGAAGTCCTCAAGTTGACTTTTCATCCAGAGCATTTGTGTGCTGCATCCAGCTGCTGCCATGTATTCAGCTTCTGCTGTTGATAGAGCAATGGTGGATTGTCTTTTGCTGGACCACGAGATCAGATTTTCTCCCAGAAACTGGCAGCTTCCAGAAGTGCTTTTACGTTCAACTCTGTCTCCAGCAAAGTCAGCATCACAGTAACCTATTAAGCTGTAATCACTAGATTTTCTATAAAACAAACCCAGATTAGTAGTACCTTTCAGATACTTGAAAATTCGCTTAACAGCTGTTAAGTGAGATTCTCTAGGATCTGATTGGAATCTTGCACAAATACATACGCTGAATAAAATATCAGGCCTTGAGGCAGTCAGATAAAGAAGAGAACCAATCATACCTCTATAGACCTTCTGTTCTACCTTTTTGCTTACCTCTTCTCTTTCTAGAATGCACGTGGGATGCATTGGAATCTTTGATGACTTACATTCTGAGAGATCAAATTTCTTCAGAAGTTCTCTGACATATTTGCTCTGATGAATGTAAGTTCCCTCAGGATTTTGATTGATCTGGATGCCCAGAAAGAATTTCAGTTCTCCCATGAGGCTCATCTCAAATTCTGCCTGCATACACTTAGCAAACTTTCTTCCCAGAGAGGGATTAGTAGATTCAAATATTATATCATCAACATAAATCTGGAAGACTAAAATGTCATTCTTAACTGTCTTACAGAATAAGGTTGTGTCCACCTTCCCTCTGGTGAATTCCTTTTCTAACAGGAAGTTACTTAGTCTTTCATACTAAACTCTGGGAGCTTGTTTCAGACCATACAGTGACTTCTTTAGTTTGAAAACATATTCTGGATTTTTTGAACTTTCAAAACCAGGGGGTTGGTGCACATATACCTCTTCTTCTATATATCCATTTAAGAATACCCTCTTGACATCCATCTGATACAGAGTGATGCCTTTATTAACAACAAAAGAAATTAAAAGTCTGATAGATTCTAACATGGCGACTGGAGCAAAGGTTTCTGTATAGTCTATCCCCTCTTGTTAACTATAACCTTGTGCTACCAATCGTGCCTTGTTTCTGATGACTTCACCTTATTCATTCAGCTTGTTTCTGAACACCCATTTTGTTCCAATGATGTTGAATCCTTTTGGTTTAGGAACTAGATCCCATACGTCATTCCTTGTGAATTGATTCAGCTCCTCTTGCATTGCTAGAATCCAGTCATTGTCCATAAGTTCTTCATCAATTGAAGATGGTTCAATCAGAGAAACAAGTCCCATGAGGTATTCTTTAGAGTTTCTGAAGCTGGCTCTTGTTCTTATTGGATCTTCCTTTCTTCCTAAGATAGTTTCTTCTGGGGTGATCCATGCTGCTTCTGGATGGTCTTTTCTGAGGTTGATCAACAGAAGCTGTTGGATTGCTTGCAGTGCCTCTTTCTGATGTTGAGGGAGTGTCTCTGTTAAGAGCTTCTGATGACTTATCTTCAGTACCTGTGAATTCAACTTCCATACCTGCAAGTAATTCATTCTGCTTTGACTTTTGAGAGTCAAGCTTATCATCGAAACGAACACTGATTGATTCTTCCACAATTTGTGTGTCTGTATTGTATACTCTGTACCCTCTTGAGCGTTCAGAGTATCCTAACATAATACACTTCTGTGCTTTAGAGTCAAACTTGTTCATATAATTTTTAGTATTCAAAATAAAGCAAGTACATCCAAATGGATGAAAATATGAAATGTTGGGATTTCTGTTCTTCCACAATTCATATGGAGTCTTTTCCAGAATTGCTCTTATGGAGATTCTATTCTGAATGTAGCACGCTGTGTTTATTGCCTCTGCCCAGAAGATCTTAACAACGTTATTCTCGTTGATCATGGTTCTGGCCATTTCTTGCAATGTTCTGTTCTTTCGTTCTACAACTCCATTTTGCTGGGGAGTTCTAGGACAAGAGAAATCATGCAGAATGCCTTTGTCATTAAAAAATGATTCAAAGTCTTTGTTTTCAAACTCTCCACCATGATCACTTCTGAATTTGACGATTCTAAGATCCTTTTCAATCTGAACTTGGTTACAGAAGGTAACAAACATAGAGTGTGACTCGTCCTTGTGTCTTAAGAACTTTACCCATGTCCATCTGCTATAGTCATCTACGATTACTAACCCATACTTCTTGCCACTGACTGAAGCAGTTTTAACTGGTCCAAATAAGTCAATGTGCAGAAGTTCTAATGGCTTAGAGGTGGAAACAACGTTTTTAGATTTGAAAGCAGGTTTTGCAAACTTGCCTTTCTGACATGCTTCACACAGAGCATCTGAATTGAACTTCAGGTTAGGAAGTCCTCTGACCAGATTGAGTTTGTTAATCTGAGATATTCTTCTCATACTAACATGCCCCAATCTTCTGTGCCAGATCCATTGCTCGTTATTAACAGACAGAAGACACTTTACATTCTGACTTTTCAGTTCAGAAAGTTTGATTTTGTAAATGTTGTTTCTCCTCTTTCCATTAAACAGGATAGTCCCATCTTTCTGACTAACAACTTTACATGAATTTCGATTAAAGATTATATCATAACCGTTATCACTTAATTGACTTATGGATAACAGGTTATGCATTAATCCATCTACTAATAATACATTACTAATAGAGGGAAGATTTCCGTTACCTACTGTTCCAGAGCTAATGATCTTTCCCCTCTGATTTCCTCCAAAGCCTACATGGCCTACAGACTTAAGTTCCAGCCTTTGGAACATATGCCTTCTTCCCGTCATGTGTCGTGAGCAGCCAGAGTCCAGGTACCATGACTGGTGTTTCTGCTTTGCTGCTAAAGATATCTGCAACATGTATTATTTTATCCTTAGGTACCCATATTTTCTTGGGTCCTGATTTGTTAGTTTTACCAAAACTCTGGTTGAATTTTAGTTTGACAGAACAATGACTACTGGTATATTTGATGTCATGTGTGTGACCATATACAAAGTGTGACTTAAGAGGAGTTCGTTTAATAACTAAATCCATGGCATTCTTTGGTGTAGGTACCTTACCTTGGTATCCCATTCCCTTTCTGCCATTTCTGCTAACTCCATAGATCATTGAAGCCATTTTGCTTCTATCTATGCTTTTAGCTAAAAACTTCTGAAAGCTGTGATCATACTCCTTGATAATCTCATCAGCACTACTGGGAGTTTCAAGAATTGTTTCCTTCTGAGAGTTTTGTAATATATTTTCTAATTTTGAAACTTTATTTTTCAACTCAGAATTTTCCAACTTGAGACTCTTAGTTTTATCAGAGTCAGAAGCAACATCCCTTTTCAGGTTTCTGAATTTGACTCCGATCTGCTGATATCTTTCCAGAATCTCATTAAGACTTTCAGCTAGTTCAGCCTTAGTAAAATTAATAACAAAGTCAGGAAATACCTCTTCTGTGTATGATTCAGAGTCTGATTCAGAAGCTTCACTGTCTTCTGATATGTTTGCCATGAGAGCTATGTTTGCTCTCTCATCATCTGATTCTGAGTCAGCTTCAGATGTGTCAGAGTCATCCCATGTGGCCATGAGACTTTTCTTATTTTCCTTGCCAAACTTTCTTATGGGCTTTTCCTTCTGAAGCTTTGGGCAGTCACTCTTGTAGTGTCCTTGCTCGTTGCATTCATAGCAGATGATGTCCTTGTTGTTTGGCTTTCTGCTTCCTGAAGAGCCTTCAGATCTTCTGTGTCCAGAGGAGGATCCTGACCTTCTGTATCTGGAGGAAGATTCGTTCTGGTTCTCAGATCTTCTAGGATTCCTGAACTTTCTTTGCCTCTGCTTCCATAGTTGGTTCATCCTTCTGGAGAGGAGAGACAGTTCATCTTCTTCTGATGAGGACCCATCAGAGGTTTCTTCAACAACCTGCAAAACTTTGGAGTCAGATTTTCTGTTAGATTTTAAAGCTAATGGCTTACCTTGCTTTTGAGGTTCATCAGCTTCTAGCTCTATCTCGTGACTTCTGAGGGACCTGACAAGTTCCTCCAGAGAGATTTTGTTGAGATCCTTAGCTAGCTTTAGCGCTGTGACCATTGGCCTCCACTGTTTTGGCAAGCTTCTGATGATCTTCTTTACAGATCAGCAGTAGAATACCCTTTGTCCAGAACTTTGAGACCAGCAACCAGAATCTGAAATCTTGAGAACATTGTTTCAATAGATTCACTTTATTCCATCTTGAATGCATCATACTTATGAATGAGTGCAAGAGCTTTAGTTTCTTTAACTTGAAGGTTGCCTTCATGCGTCATTCTCAGGGAATCAAACATATTCTTTGCAGTGTCTCTGTTTGATATATTTTCATATTCAGAGTAAGAGATAGCACTGAGAAGAATAGTTCTGGCTTTGTGATGATTTTTGAAATCACGCTTTTGTTGATCATACATTTCTTTCCTGTCAATCTTCTGACCACTAGCATTCACTGGGTGCGTGTATCCATCTATCACCATATCCCACATATCAACATCATGGGCTATAAAGAAGCTTTCAATTTTGTCTTTCCAGTAATCAAAGTTCTCTCCATCAAAGACTGAAGGTTTGCCACTGATCTGTCTCTTTCTTCATTGTGGTTATTGCTGATGTTTTGGTGCTGTCCTGCCATAGTGTTTTTCAATGCTAGATCTTGTACTGACACGGTTAAGTGTTATGAACTCAGAACCAGGCGCTCTGATGCCAATTGAAGATGTGAAAAACACAAGAAGGGGGGTTGAATTGTTAAAATTGAAATCAAATGCAGACAACACGTTATTTTTATCCTGGTTCGTTTGATCTCAAACTACTCCAGTCCACCCGTCAAGGTGATTTCGCCTCTCTCCAACGAGGTCTTAATCCACTATATTCAACTGAATACAAAACTGCTTTAACAACTGCAAAAGCCTTCTTGAGTCAAAACTACAGACCGGTTTCTCAAGGAAATTCTTTCTTACAGATAAATAAACAATTATGTGTGTTTGATGTTTTCTACAAAAACTATATATCACAACTGTGATAATACACAATATAAAGCTTATGTGAAACTAGAATGCTAGAAATATAGAGTAATCAATTTGAGAGCTTTAGCAAAGTGAATGAGTGAGGACGAAGATGATTGGCTTATGCGTGTAGGAGAATTGTAGAGTATTAGCCATTTCCTTTCTCACTGATTTGTTTAAATACTTCTTGGAATAGATATGTTGATGCCAATAATTCCATTTCAACGCTCATTACGTTCTTTCCATTTTGAGAAGATCTTTGTCTTGGAATAAAGCCGTTGGTAATTAATCTGCCTTGAATGCAGTACCGTTGACAATTCAGAATGTTCTGCTTGATTAAGATCAGAGTGTTCTTGGCTTTGGCTTATTCTGGAGCTTCTGAATGCTGATGACATAGTTAGGATCTTGATCAGAGTCAGAGTGTGTTAAGTGCAGATTCTATTCATCAGACTTCAGCGTAAGCACATGTATGATCTTCTGGTTGACATCTTCTGATGCTGATGTTGATATTCTGATGTTGATTCCATCAGAGTTTCCTGTAAATAAACAACATAATTTTAAGTAGCATCTATGTCAAATATAAAACTCATAATTGATTTAATCTTGTATTTTGTTATCATCAAAACTCTAACTGAGGGTTGTAGAATCAAACTATGTTCTAACAATATGATGCTGAAGGATGATGAATGTGAAAAGAATTTTGGAAGAAAAGACTTGAATCTTAGAAACTGATTTCAAAAATTTGAAGTTCGTGTGAGGTTTTGACAGAGTGTATTTGGCTCTCAAAGCTTGAGAAATGAATGGGGGATGACCTTCTATTTATAGGGAATCAAATGGAATGTTCAAGCGTGTGAAATGATGATGTTTGGAGAGAAATCGTGTGAACCTGATAAACGAGCAAGGTGTGATCTGTTTTGCATCAAAACTCATATAATCCTTGTGTTTTAAGGCTCTAATCCACTTTGGCAACTTGGTTAAACATTTTTAGATTGCAAACGCGTGTTAATTTGATGTTTAGAAGCCAAAACATGAATTTCAAATTCTGAGTTATGAAGAAACTTCAATTTAAAGTTACCAAGTTCAACTCAATGGCATTCCCAACACGAGGAGTCTTAAGGCTTGATTCTTGATGCTTTAGAAAGATTAGATTAAAATCTTTGCAATGAAAAAAAATGGAATCAAATGGATGCTTGAGCTGAAATTTGCAATGAGTCAAAGTTTGGGAAAAAAGGTTGACTTTCCATACTTAGAAATATTTCAAACTTTTCTTCAAAAATGACCTATAATGTTTTGCATCCAAAAATGGCCTTCCACTTTGAAATTGCTCTTGACCAAAAAAGATGGCATGAAATAGACCTCTTGAATGACATTTTGCGACTTGTACCATTCAAAATATCCAAAACTTTAGAGAGTTATGAATTGTTGAAGTTGGTAAAAAAATCATGAAATGACCTATAATCTTTTGCATTCTTAGGGCATCTTCCATCCATTTTCTCACTTTTGACATAAAAGAAGGAATAAATCTCACATACTCAATATCATTATGGAAAAAGAGTGGGTTTAAGGTGATAAAATGGACCAAGTTATGATCATTTGAAGTCACACATGAGAAATTGGGGGTTCATTTGGAGGACTTGTAATCTTTCTTCATCATCAAGTTTCTTCCACATGAAAACTCCTTGAAAATTTTGAAGTGATTTGTTAATAATCCTTTGAAGGGAATGATGTTTTTGGAATCACTCAAAAATACCAAAATATGATCAAGATATACTTCTTTGAAGTTCAAAACCATAGCTCCTAAATCAAGAAAATGCTTTGAGGAACTTTGACAATTTTGAACAACCTTCTTGTAACAACACTCTTGCTTTGTAGATAGAATTTGTTGAGGATGATGATGAGAACTCATAGAAACCAAAACCACTTCCATATCTTGAGATTTGGGAGAAGTATGCACTTGTGACCAATGGGAACAAGGTCTTGTCAAACCATGACAACTTCTTCAATCAAACCCTTGTATTTTTTAATCAATCTTGATAAATTTGATATGTGGTGAACCAAAATAAACCTTTCCATTCCATTTATCCCAAAATAACTTCAATGGTGAGGTTTAAATTTCTCAAGCTTTAATGACTAGGTCATGGAAATAAACTCATGAGCCTATGGATCAACTTGCTAAGCCACATTGCCTTTACCTACATTATTAACAAGTAAGACAAACCAACTTTGCATTTTATTAATTAAAAGGAGAGTCAAAACAAAACATGTATGATCACAAAATAAAAACAAGTCAATGTGCTTGGTGATTCCTCAAAGAGAAAGACTAGAGATAGGAAGGAGAACCAAAAGCCCTAATGTGATCTTGTTATGATTGAATCAACATGGTATGGTGAAGGAATCTTAGGGGCAAAAATTGAGGTACAACACACACCTAACAATGATATTGATAATCAAAGTAGGATAACAAACATGCGCGATGACTAATATCATCTTCAAACAAATATATGATGGCGAAACATCGACAAAAAGGTAGCAAGATAGCCTGTCAAATATAGCCAAAACCTCAACAAAATAGATGATAAAACATCACACCTAATAATGATATTGAGAATCAAAGTAGGATAGAAAACATGTCCGATGGCTAGACACCGGAAAAAGATAATAGAATAACATGGAAAAGATGGCCAAACATCAATAAAATAGATGATAAAACATCACACCTTACAATGATATTGAGAATCAAAGTAGGATAGCAAACATGTACGATGGAGAGACATCGACTTCGAACAAATATGTGGTGGCGAAACATAGTCTAAGAGATGACAAGGTATCATGGAAAAGATGATGAAATATCAATTTGACAGGGTTTAAAATAAAATAGAAAGGCGCACAAACAATTAAGATTGGTTTGTATTTTTTTACCTTGAAGAAATATTTAAGTTTATTAGACATGTTTTATGATTTGCCAAGAAAAAGTTTTAGTATTAAGATGAAATATGCAAAAGGAAGGATAAACAACTAAGGGAGACTAGCCTAGAACTATCCCTAATGTTATCATACAATGGTTGATCCTAAAGTTGAGGATGAAAGAGGGAATTTTCTACCCTAAGTTAGCATGCATGGATACCTATCCTAATGTCTAGCTCGAGAACTAAAACTGCACGAGCGATCCTAAAGGAGCATGGTGAGGGTGTGCCATCTCAAAATATACACACAAAGATGAAATCAGGAAAACAAACCAGAAAGCTCAAGAGAGAAAACCTAGAGATCTTATCTAGGTTAGTATGCCAAAGAAAGTCTAACAAAACTATCCTATAGGGAACAAACAATGAGAGCGAAGTCGTGGTCTCAATTTCTAAATTGAGTGACTCATCAATCAATAATTAAGGAGAGCAATAAAAATCCTATAGGGAACATGCACTGAGAGCGACGTCGTGATCTCAATTTCTAAATTGAGTGACTCATAGATCAACAATTAAGGAAGGCAATAAAAATCCTATAGGGAACACGCACTGAGAGCGAAGTCGTGATCTCAATTTCTAAATTGAGTGACTCATCGATCAACAATTAAGGAAGCAAACACAAACACAACACATATAACAAACAAAGTGAAAATGCCTGTTACAGGTCTTTAAAGAAATCAGAGGGCCTCCTGACATATATCAGCAACAAAGGTCCCATCATGCAATAGAAATCAATAAAGAATGGAAACAATAAAAAAAGGAAATAGAGCAATACCAAACAGATAACTATCCGTAGTAACTGAGCAAGAAGAAAAAGAAACCCAGAGAACTCCGAGCAAGCTAGCATCAGTAGATAAATCAAGTCAGAAATTACACCATTAAAATATAAGCACGGAGGCTTTCAAATATGAACATATCCCTCAAGTGATGTACAACAATCATAATCACATATATATCCTGGAAAGACTATAAAATATGCCAAGCACAAGAATGGTGCAAGCATAGCCAATTGTGTTCCACAAATAAAGTGGAACACTGCAACCTTAAGTCAATTAATGGAAAACTTTTCTCAGAGTACCTCGCACATTCAACAGATAAATTAGTGTTCTCACAGATAAAATGATGAATCACATAAGGGATGGATGATGGCACAATAAGGAAATGGGGAAACATTATAGCAAATATCATAGCATTAGACATGGTAAACAACAAGTAGGCATATGCAACAATTTGGTCAAAGCTAGAAGATTATTTCTCTTTTTAATCACCATATTGAATTGACAAGTAAATATCAATCAAGGATCAAAGAAGCTGGAGAAGAATATAATTAAAGACCTTGAAATTCAGTAGCAAACACTACTCAACCAAGCATACATGTTTCGTTATGGCTCACAAGTACAATAGAAGAGGGATTCTACAAGAATGTACCACAAAGTTTGGATCACAAGTTAACATTGAAAGAAACTTAAACAAAAACAAAATTAGATAGCTTAAACCATTCAAAGATTTGAAATCAAGATTCTAACATATTATGAGTATATGATCAAAAGGTTATAATGTTGATTCTAATACATGTTGCACAAGTGCATTTAATATACCTCAATGATTCAAAATGAGAAAAGAAAGGAACATCAAATTCATATATGAATGAAAATGGTTCAAGCACTAGAGATCAATTATTCTCAAGTCCTTATAAGACTATCATTAAAGTGTCATTTCTCTACATATTGTCATTGGCCAATTGATGACCTCAAACTCAAGCTAAAAGCTCAAGTTTCAAAGTGAAAATCAATAAGAAAATAAAAGTTATAAAGCATGCATCAAAAGGCTCAACATTCAATTATGAGAAAATTAAATGAATTGACTTAAGTTTATGTAAATAAACAGAAGCAACATGATCATTAGGTGCCCAAATTACAGGCCTCACATAAGTTCATTGGCCAATAAACAAGTTGCAATAAAGAATGCAAACTCAATTGATCATCTTCACTTAAAAAATACATCAAAAGTAGAAACAAGGATCAATAAATCACACAAAAAAATCTTAACATCTTTGAAGTGCATAAAAGTCAGAAAGCAAGTCTTAAGTTCATGAATAGTTGAGGAAGGGATCAAATAAGGCTCAAAGTTCAAAACTAGTTGGCCAAACTACAAAACTAGACAAGTTTTCAAAATATTTTGTGGAAAAATAACAAACCAATTCCAATAATCCATGAAAAATTATATTTATATCCTCAATCCATCTATGAACCTTAAACAAAATCCAAATTCCATTGGAAATCCAGGGTAAAGTGATTTTAAGATTGGAACTTGCACAATAAGCAACAAAACTCTAATTGTTTGACTTTTAATCTTAAATATTAATTAAATAAGATCAAAATTCAAACAATTCAAAACAAATCTACACCAATCATGAGAAAACTCAAGAGACCAGAATACCTATTTTTACAATTTTTTAGAATTAAATAAAAGTAAAAAAATCAAATTTAAACAATTTATCAATTAACCAATCACCTAGATTTCAAAATAAAATTCTAATTAAAAGTCAGTAGAAAATTAAACCCAAAATTAAGATTCAAATATTAGAATTAAAAGCAAACATCTCTGATTTTTTTGTAGATTTTTTGGATTAAGGAAAATATTAAAATAAAATCAAATACAAACAAATAGATCATTAAACCATTATTTAAATCACAAAATGTAAACCCTAACCAAAATTCAGAAGATGACCAAAAATAAATTATATTCAAATACTATGATTAAAATCAAGCTTCTATGGTTTTTTTATGAATTTTTGGATCAAGGAAAATATTTAAAAAAAATTATGAAACAAAAAGGATTAAATAAAACTCCCAAATTAAATTTCTGATTAAAATTTAGGAAAAATACCAAACAAATTTCAGAATCAAATTCTAAATAATTTTAAGAGTCCAAAACATTTTTTGTGGAATTTTTAGATCAAAGAAAATTTTAAAACAAAAATAAACATCAAACAAAGAATTAATTCAACTTACGAATTTTGAAACCAATAAAAACATTTTTAAAAATTCAAATAAAATGACACAAGATAGTAGGAATTTTTTTAGACTTGTGATAATTTTTTTAGAATTTTTTAAATTGTTTTGATCAAGAAACAAAAATCAGAAAATGAATTGAAATCAAAATATAAACTAATATTCAAAAATTCAAATGGACCGTTCAGATGATGACACCTCATCATCTCTAACCTCCGGCCAAACCAGAAAATGCGCGCGCCCATCAGTGTTTCACGTCAACTTTAGACCCTCCAAACAAACTCGTCTCTCAACCGTTTTTCATCAAATCAAGTGCAAATTAAAGCCATCATGACAAGGAATTCAATTCAATTCGAATCACATCAAGTAATCAAACATGGGTCTAGAAACTTATGCACAAAAACAGCTAAAAGTCACTGAAATCTAGAGTTGCAGAGATCTCAAACAAGCATTGTATACCCAATCAAACCTCAAATTGCTTCAGAAACATTCATATAACATCCACAAATAGATATTCATGCTTAATTTCAACATTAAACGACTACATTTAAAAAATCAAAGTTGAATAATCCTACCTCAATTCAAAATCCGGATGCTTGATTCCCTCACTCCAGATGCGATTCAAGGCTTGCTTTAGCTTCCTTAGCACTTGAGGATGAAAAACCAAGAAGAAAAACTCCAAATGCACCACTGAAACTTGAGATTCAAAGAAAAGTGCAGCTATGGAAATTCTGTGTTCAGATCTGGAATTTGAAAGTTGTGAGCTCTCCCTTGCCTTCAGTTCATGCTTCTTATTATATATAACATGTAGAGTAGGTTTTCCAAGAGAAATGGGATTCAAAGTGAGTGCATTGCCCAATTTGATTTTTCTACCATGTTGAAAAATGAAATTCTGATCAAGCCCTTGGCTTGTGCATTTTTTCTCCTTTCAATTGCTTTTGAGGCCTCTCCTACTCAGATTTTGATCCACCAAATATTGGCCCTTGATTTCTCATGATGAGATCATGTTAGTGTTTTTGCAAATTTGGAAAGTTTTGTCAATTTTTGAGTCATGGTGGTACAACTGCACATGGGGCACAATTTTGCTTCAATTATGGGCTTTCACAAATCACAAATGGGTAATGGGCCTGATTAGAAGTGAAAAGAATGACTGAAAATGAGGTTCTCAAGTTTTGGCATTTTGACCTTTTGTAGAAATTCAATAAAAATGGCCAAATTTCAAATGATCACAACTTGCTCACTCTTTGGAATCTTGAGGCAAATGAGCACTTTTTGGAAAGTCTTGGCAAGCGCTTCAAAGTGGTTGTAAAAGGAATCACATTGGATTCAAACAAATCCTCTAAAACTTGACATGAAAATCCCAAATTTTGGGAAATAACCTAAAATTTCCATGACTTTAAAGCTTCACAACTCTTCACCATTTTAAGTATGATCTTCAAACAAAACTTCATTGCAAAGAGTTTCCTCTTAGCTTCAAATGCATACATCATTTGCATTTTTTGGATCAAAGATGAAAAAGTTATGAATTTTTGAAGTTAATGACTTAAGCATCCAAAAATAGTAACTTTCCAAATTTCTTCATGAACAAGTTTCAATCCAAACTTAAATATTCTTGATCCAATGATCAAAATGGACTTGAAAAATGAAAATTACACCCTTGAATTGATGGTTGACCAAAATTTCACTTGGTCAACTTTGACTGATTTTGGCCAAAATGACCATTTTGCCCTTTTGAATTAATTGATCCACTTCCCTTTAAAATTGATGATCAAAAACTTCAAACATATGATCTTCCAAACATATAGAGATCCTGTATAAAGCATCATCTCTAAATACTCAAGAAAATCTGATGAAATCCCAAACCCTAATTTTGGTCAACACCTTAGGAGAATGATGAATTATCTTCAAAACTTCAAATCCTATGGATATCTTGGCCAATTTCTTGCACAAAGATATCTCCAATGTCAATGGGGTGTTGTGACTTCAAAAACAATACTTGCTCATGCATAAATAGCCTTAATCAACCAAAACCCTAATTTTTACTGATGAATCAAAAGGATGTGATTCTCCTTATAATCAACACAATCTTCAATCTTCTGATGATTCAATTAAGTGGATAAGCTATCTTGGGATATATGAATCCTTTGGGATAGAAATATCCAGAGATTTAAATAATAAGGCTCTCCTTGAGAAACTTGTCGACACAATCAACTTCCAAAGCTTGAGGAAGACCTGATAACCAGAATATTTTGATCCCATCACCATGTATGAATGCAATGCAATATGTTATTTATGATGGAACATAAGCCTGAATCAAGAGGATAAATTTTGGGGTGCAACAGCTGCCCCTATTCAATTATCTTTAACTGGATAAGTGAGAAAAGCGACGGATTTCGAGCGTTCAGAGTTGAAGATGATTGAATATAAAAGAACCCGAAAATTTACACTCTTGAAGAAAAAGAAGAAAAAAAACCCAAGACTTGCGCCATAATGAAGCAGTAACGCAGATAAAAATGAGACAAAATCAAAACTTAGAAGAATAAACGAAACTAAACCTCCACAAAAAATGTGTCAGGAAGAAACCGGACCATAAAAGGGTGAGATAAGACTCAAACCAAAGAAAATAGGCGAAACTAAACTCTGGAAAAGAAAAAGTATGCGGGTGAGGAGACGAAACTCTAAGCTCGACCCAAAGTGAAGTGGCTAGAGTGAGTGATTCTAGGAGCACCTGCTAATCTAAAACTAAGATATCCAGTATGAAGGAACTGAAAGAATCCTAGGAGTGAGGAACAAAAGCGAGACGAAACTTGATCCAAATAACCAGTTAGACAAAACTAACCTTGATGAGTACCAGGACAAAACTAGATTTCACGCATGGGTGACGAGGTGAAACTTGATCCATAACAAAGTGATGAGAGTGCATGTTTCTCAGAGCACCTGCTGGTCTCAGATCAATGGATAAATAGTGATGAAAACTGATAGAAGACTCCAAGGAACAAAAGAGACTGAATTCAACCAGGGATGCAACACGAACACCGCAAAGAGACTTGGTAAACGATAACCGAAAAGGGTTCAGTAAACGATAACGGATAAAGTCCAAGGTATGAAAACAAAAACAAGATGAAACTCGACTCATTATAACTAGTTAGACAAAACTGAACTAGATGAGTACCAAAATGAAACTGGATTTCATGCACAGGCGACGAGATGGAAACTTAACCAAAAGGAAAGTGACGAGAGCGCATGTTTCTCAAAGCACCTACTGGTCTCAAATCAATGGGTAAACAATGACGAAAACTGATAGAAGAATCCAAGGAACAAAAGAGATTAAATTCAACCAGGGATGCAATACGAACACCGCAAATAGACTCGGTAAATGATAACTGAAAAAGGGTTCAATAAACGATAACTGATAAAGTCCAAGGTATGAAAACAAAAAAACAAGACGAAACTCGACTCATTGTAACTAGTTAGGCGACACTAAACTAGACGGGTACCAGAAAGAAACTGGATTTCATGCACAAGGTGAGGAGACGAAACTTTGAGTTTGACCCAAAGCAAGGAGATTAGGGCGTACACCTAAAAAACCCATTGAAAGTGAATATCAGGACGAAACTGGTATTCGAAAGGTAGATCAATAGACATCAGAACGAACTAGTGAGGTCAGTGAAGACTAAACCCGAGAAGACTGTTCCAGGGCGAAACTAAACTACGATCAAGAGTAGACACTAAAACAATCAAATGATAAACATCAAAAGGATATTTGTATGGGGTGAAACTTGAGATAATACGGAAGAAGACCTCGCTGGGAATAAACTTGGAAAATTAGCAAATCACTGGGGATAAACATAAATGACTTATATTCTGATGCAGGTTTAAATTTTATTTATTTATATAGAGTAATTCTCCATATAATGGAAATGCTACGCGTTTTGGTAGATGTAATGTAATGATGCATGTTTGTTTGAATGTTTCGCCGGGGAATGGCCAATTGAGAAGCCAGTGACCAAGAAGTAAGGATTTGGCAAGACTTTGCAAAAATAAATTGCAGAATCTGCTGGAGAAGAGAAGATACGAGGAAACGCTAGAGAGAAACCCTTTAGAAGATGAGACTCTGCATGGAGTAACAAATGAGTAACCGATAGAAACAGAGAGGAGTTGCAAAAATAAATTTCAAACTCCTAGAGAAAATCAGATCAACAATGTGGCTTCTGGAGAGGGATGCCAAAATAATATTGGACATTGTGGGGAAAGGTCAGGGCAAGACTGTAATCTCTAGAAAAGACAACGCGCAACCGTGTTGAGGATGACACCAAGATGAAAAACCAGATGTGAGGGGTTAAAACCTTTGCAGGGGGAACAAAGCTCTATTGAGGAAATGAGATTTCACTGGGGAAACAAAACTCTATTGAAGAGATTTTTGTTGCAGATTTTTGAACTTTTGGAATACAACCATTGGATGGATCATGCAGATAATCACACAGTATCAACTTTATTGGGGATAAGGAAAGACCCTAACATAGGGATTCCCTAAGCAACATATTAGCTGTGAGATGAGAGGTCAGGATGATAAAACTATAATTGGCAACTCTGCTAGAGAATTGAAACTTCTTTAGAATGTGAGTTCCCATTTAAACAACTCCACTAGGGATATGCGACATCTTCAAACTTGGATTCTCAGAATGAAGCCTTTCTCTTTAAAAAGATTTCAGGGGAAATAAAACTCTGCTGAGGAAACGAAACTTCACTGGGGATAGGGAAAGATCCTTTTCATGACATGAATGGCCTCTGTCCAACAGAAAAGCCAAATCTTCCCCTCCTGACAACATTAAACTCCTTACTGATGTTCATTGTGTAAGCTCTTTTTGATTTCAAACAATTGTTTTATATGAAGAAGGATGTTTATTTTAGGAATGACAACCCTGATGCGAAAATTATGTAAACCTTGAAATTGAAAACCTTTAATGAAAAATATGTTTCACCCCTGTCGTGAATGAATCACTAGTTAGAGTACATAGTTTAAAAAAAATTATTCTTTAAAACAACATGATGCAGGCGATAAGATACTAACATATATATGTAACACATGTTTAGGAAGCACTATTTTGTTGTAGTACGCTTTTGAGTTAAACCCATGTTTCAGTTAGGACTTCTTAAAGGTTGGAACGTGGCCTAGTTTGGGGTTTTTAGAAAAAAGTTTTTAAGGCTTAAGTTATTTGGTGCCCACCCCCTTCGTGATGTTCTCCGGTCCTACGTTCAGTTGACTTGACACAAACATTCATCTCTCAAAAGGGTTCATAATGGTTGTGTAATCTCGACAAATTCCTTGACATGATCGTCACTTAACCTTTGTTTTCTTCTTCTTTATTTGAAAAAACGATTTTTCTTTCTTTTGGCGAAGATTTTATCGGATAATCCTTTTCTGCCTTTCAGACTTTTGCATTCCTTTTCACCTTCCCTAAATTTTTCCTGGACGAAATCTTTTGAATTTCAAATTGGGAGTCCAGCGGGATAGCTTAACTTTTTCCTAAGCGACTTGTTTTCAAGTTTCAACCTAGCGAGGCCTTTTGTTTCTTATTTATTTATTTATTTTCCAATTTTTTTAACAAATCGTGTGATCTTAGGTCTTGGAACCTTTGGGAAGAAAAGTAACTGCCTCATTCCTTGGTTGGCGAGGGATAACCATTGTTGTATCAATTTGATCTCGACCTCAGGGTTCTTGTGAGGAAATAAACATTGTGGTTTTGACATTCTCCTGATCTCATAATGTCGGGGATAAAAATGCATTGATCCTTAGATGGGTCTCCTTCTGCAATTTGAATATTTGATCAAATTAACTGAACATCTACCCTGCCTCAGGTTAAAAAAATACAGGTTTTCTTTCGTGCAAAAAAGAAACTCCTACTTCGAAGGCTCATAGGGGGCTAACGAGGGTCTATCTCCCTTATATATCCAGTGTTTGGGGATTGAAACAAAGCATGTACATCGTCAACGTGGTTCTACTCAAACGCATTCAATCAGAGATATCACCCTTCCTCCAATCTTTTGACTAGGCAAAAGAGTTGTCATAGTTGGTATCAAAATGCCAGAAATCATTTAAAGATTGATAATGAATGGTTTAAGTCAAAAAACAAAAGAAACACTTCAAGGCAAACATATTCAGCGCATCAGGGTTTACATTCAAAAACAAACAAGTTCCTGCATGCAGACAATGTTAAAATAGTCAATCGAGATACACATGAAAATGCAACAGAGAAAAAAAATGCCACCATGGAAGAGGATCGTCTTTGTCCGGACTTGCCAATCTGGATGATGCACTGTAGTCCTGGCCGTATCCTAACCTACGACCTTTTCCATTTAATTGGGGCTAAGAAACAACTTAGCAAAGTACCCACAAGAAAAGTAGCTGAGTATCAAGAAGAAAAATTAACATGCCCCTTGCATAACATGACAGTTGTACTTATTATGCATATTTCAAGCAATGATAACTTAGATTATCATATTTATATAGGGCCAACAATGTTCATATGCGCATGTTTATCAAAATATTGGACGTTTTTACAAACAAAACAGTAAAAAGGAGTTTATGTGAACATATAAGAGAGGATCTTTTATTGATTTTAAGAAATCAGCCTGTGAAAAAGGCATTTACGTTTGGGAGTAGCTAAATGCAAAATCAAAACAAACAAGTGTTTACAAATGGCAATGCGAATAGGAATATCCATCAAGTTCCGACTCTGCTATAACTCTTATGACTTTAATGCCTTCATCTTCCTACTTTTGACACAACCGTCTTGAATTGGCTCTGAACCTCTGCCAGGTGAACGGAAGAGAGAAATAAAGTAAATCATATTGAGCGTATTCATTTGCTTTAAATCCCTAACTTTTTCCTGAATCGCCATTTCGGGTTTTTGATTCACCAGGACGCCCTTTTTTTGTCTAAGCTACCCTTTCGGGTTTTGAACTTAGCGGGGCTCTTTCTTTTTTTTAATGCAAAGTATTTTTTTGACTATGTCATCATTCACAGGAAGAGAGAAGTATTCTCCATCCATGGTTGCGAGCATCATCGCTCCACCAGAGAAAACTTTTCTGACCACGAATGGTCCTTCATAAGTCGGAGCCCACTTGCCTCTTGGATCCCGTTGGGGAAGAATTATCCTCTTGAGCACAAGGTCACCTAGCTTGTAATGTTGGGGTCGTGTCGTACCCCAAATTTGTCCTACCTCGATGATTTTATTCTTCGAGATTGAAATAGAAAAAATATTTAATTAAAGATTGTACAACAATATTTGATGGCATGTCTTTATCCAAGACTATGGGGTGTACTTTAACGGAGCTTTCTAAATCAGAATGACCCATAAATCCATTCGTGAGGCATGTTAGTCGATAGCCCATGTAATTCGAAAATACATCTGAGTAATTAATGAATTATTAGTTTATTAAAACTACTTAGGTTTGATTTGATGTAAAGTATCTAATCCCATTTACATTCAAGTGTTATTTGCTATTAGGGGGAGTGAGACTGCAACACACTAGCCCATTTATGTTAATCCATTTCTGTTCCATCTTTAAATAAATAAAAAAGAGGAGGGTGTGTTTGCAAATTATAGGCCCATTAAGGTTTTAATAACACTAATATATTTATAGTCTTGTGTTATTACTGGTTTAAAAAGAAAAGGGGAATTATTGTCAAAGCTTGGGTGATAAATGATTTTTAAGAGAAAAGTGTGGAATATTGCTGCTAAACCTTTTATTCAATAAGGTATTGTTTCCATTATATTAGTTTAGGAGTTTTCTGTTTTGGAAAAAGGATCCGTTTGGATATTTTTTTGAGGCCCAATCCCAAGGGGAAGTGAAAAGAAAAAAAGGTGTCTGAAATTGCTGGACTAAAAAATGCAAGGCCCAAGGGAATTGAAAAAAAAACTGTTTGTTATTTGTTGCAAGAAATCGTTATGTAACGTTTTTGCTTTACAGTAATGTTTAGTTATATAAATTAATGTTGTTGGATACAACTGTTGGCCCAATTGTTTTTAAAAAAAATATAAATTGTTTGTTGTAAATAAGAAAAGGAAGCGCATGCCCAATTAAGCAAAAAAAAAAAACAGTCACTGTATCAATTCACCAAAATTAATGCGTATTTTTTTCAATGAACACATACTGTTAAAATTAAATTAAAACCAATATCTAAAATTAGTAAACCCCATAATCAGATCCAATCTAGAACACAGAAAATCATGTGAACCAAATCGTTTGCATTCAATACAAATCTAATTAAACAAAATCAAATCAGTACAAATCTTGCTAAATCAATCAATACCCAAAATATGCAAATCAAATATGAAACTTATCATATTACGAATCAAATTACAATCACTAAATCAATTCTAGAAATCTCTAAAACCTAATTCCTAATCTAATCTCCTTAGCTTCTGCCTAAATCTAATTCTAACAATTGAAAACCCTAAATAAACCTAAATCTATAAATAACAAAACACAAAGAACAATAGGGGGACTGACTATAGAAACAAAAAGAAGCTTGAAGATAGAAGAACAAGAACAGGGAGGAGGATATACAGAGGAGGCGTGAAAATTGTTACGGTAGATCAAGAATAAAAGATACTATAGTGAAAAGGGGGAGATTGGGGTTCCACTACCAAAAACCACAATCACTGTTGCAAACGTAAGCACTGATAGCCTTATCATCACCGCCATCCATCACCATCATCTTCATCCATCAACGTAGCCTGCAAATCAAGAGGAAGAGAGGGACGTAAGTAACAAATCAGACACGCTTAAGAATCAGAACAAGAAAATCGCCGAAAGGGTAAAACTATTAACTTTTTCTTTTGTTTTAGGGTTGGATTCACGGTGGGTAGGGTTTGTTTTCAGCCACTGCCGATGTGATTTGTGTAGGGTTTGTTAGGGAAGAAGGAAGGGTTTGGCGTTCGCGAGTAAGAGAGAAGGAGAACTGCGAGAGAGAGAAAAGATGAGTTTACTATAAATGATTTTGCAGAAAATGTAAAAAAAAAACAAATATATTAATATTTCGTTTGATTCCATACGTTAGCGTGCACCATAATAAACATGCGCCTTCTAATGTCATCCGCTTGATTGTTATGGGACGGCCGTAAAGCCAAGTCCCACCGTATTCCCATACGCCTCACTACACAGGATCATACGGACCCCCTTCAAATGGCAATGGGCCTAAGCCCACTGATATTCACACCCCTCTTTCAATTATTTGCTAATTTAAATACAAAAACGTACCCCCCTACCATCCTATATATTTGGGCCTAGCCTGGCCTGCTTTTAAGACACCCCTTATTCTACTTGCATAACTGATACTTCACCCCCTGGTTTTAATTAAATTAAATTCTTTTTTACTTTGAATTCCATTTTTCTCATATAATTTATTTATAATTATTATATTTTTTATAATTATTAGCTATTAACTCTATTTCCTTATTTTTTTATTAGATGCAAATATTATTTATAAGGTATATATCATTATTATTATAATTATTTTTTTATAAATATTATTCCTATCTTATATCTACTATTTATATATTATTACATGACCAAATAAATTATTTTCATATTAAAATTGCATATATTATATATATATATATATATATATATATATATATATATATATATATATATATATATATATATATATATATATATATATATATATATATATATATATATATATATATATATATATATATATATATATATATTATCGCATTAAATCTTTTGTTCAATCATGCATTAATCAAGATCTTCGCAACTAATACAATTAAAAAACACAAACAAATCATCAAACTATTTTTTTGCAATAAACTAAACTAATCAACTATCTTTTTGCAAAAGGATTTCAAACTAGTTTTGACTTACTACACACTCAGTCAAAATCTCCGCAATCACGACTCCCGACCGAGTGCGAAGTGATTCAAAATATGTTTGCAAACCCCTAAAAAACATCAACCCCATACGAACTACGAATTGGGACTCTGATTCCTCATAAGAGGATACGTAGGCATACGATAACAAATCGTAGCGAGTTCTAGTATAAAAAATATTAAGACCCTTTCTTTCTAATTAAAACTTAAAATCCAATGTACCCTAAACCTAAACCTAGAGGCTGATCCTTGTGAACAAGGTGGATGAAAGGTGCCTAACACCTTCCTTTAGTCTAATTGAGTCTGAAACCTAGAATCTCTATCCACGAATTAGGGTTTTCTATTAGGTTCCCTTCCCTAGGATAAAAACTAATAGTGGCGACTCTTAATAAAAAAACCAGTCGCAACAACTGGGGACTCTGCTGGGGACTCTCCTTAACCCTAGGTTTAGGTATTTTTGGGTTTCTATTTTTATTTGCTTTATTTGTTTATTGCATTTATCTACTTTATCGCATTTATTAATTTACTATCAATTTCTCTTATCATCATATATTTACTGCATGGCGGGATTTTTCTATCTCAAAAATATTTCCAATATAACCCTTAGAAAGAAGGTTCGTCTATTAGCTTAGGGGGTACATCATCCCTGCGAGTTTATGTGACGATGCCGCCTAGAGTCGGTGAACTTACGAAAAAGGAATATTTATCGAGAGACATCCTCTTGACGAGTAGGACTTTGGAAAGTCACCCATGACTCTTTGTAATAGCCTTAACCTAAAATCTCATGATGAGACCTTTCACGACTTTGAGACGGAAGTTTTGGTTTGTAAAGAGGCTCCACCTAGGGGAGGCCCTTATGCCTTTTCCCTCTGGTGTTATTTATGACACCTTTAAGGAAACCACCTTTTGGGAGGGTAGACTAACCGTAGGTCAAAGTTAAGGAGCCTACCTTTTAAGGGTACATACCACAAAAACCCCGTCACTGAACCATACATCCCTACCTTATAGGGGTACGGATTACGAAAATCCCGTCACTCAACCTTACACCCATGCATTCATACATTTCAGGTATTCGTCATGCATTTCATATATTCATCACCCTACATTTGTCTTATTCACAGGTGGTATAAAAGATAATAATAAACTCAAGATCTCGGTGACTGTCTTTTAAAATGGATACCGAAGGAAACAACTTGCCCGCGTCAACACGTCAAACATGTCTGAAATCAAGGCTACAAAAGGGAAATAATATGCTGAAGACTTTCTCAAGCTTTGTCCAGCAATAGGGGATGGTTTCAAGATCAGATGTCCGCAGGCGCACCTAGAAAACTTATTTCCTTTTTGCTTGATTTCACGCAAATAAAGTTTTGGTTTAAGATTGTAATATTTTTCAATATCTGAATTATGTTACCTTCAGTAAAGGCATCTTGTTTCCACACCCCATTTGCATATCTATTTTAAAGATATTCTCTAAGTAAAATAATAAGCAGAAGACAAATACATACCCAAGTGAATAAGACATTCAAAACAAGTAACCATTTCATATTCATACGTATTCATACACACGCATGCATTCACGAACACCCGCATATCATGTCAAAACTCATTTTTTTATAAAAAACATCTCTCCAATTGGTAGAAGAAGGTCTCCACCTCCTTGAGAGCAAGGGAGAAAATCGAGGAAACTCAGGCTGCATTCAAAGAGGACCTCGACCAAGTAAAAAGTGATGTAAGTGTGATGAAAGGAGATCCGAGTCAAGTTCTCCTAGCTTTGAAAAACATCATCGACCGACAAGATCAGACTCTTAGGGTAGCTTTCGAAGAAGTAGCCCAAACTATTGGTGTATCAAGCGGCCACCAACCAAGGAAAGAGCTAGAAGCAGGATCCCAAAGTCTGTCTTGGCCCAACAAGAAGCTGAAAATGAAGGATTTGTCCCACCTCTGCCAAAAGCAGGGGCAGCTTATACCCTACAGATTCCAACCAATAATGCAAACAACTATTGGGACATGCAATACGGAGGAAAGATTAAAGGTTGGGGAGGGTTTCGACGCTTTCGAAGTAGACGCTCTCTAAATGGGCCTAGTTCCTGATGTGGTGATTCCACCAAAGTTCAAAGTACCTGACTTTGAAAAATACAAGGGGCTCACTTGCCCAAGAAATTATCTTCACATGTATTGCAGGAAGATGCATGCCCATGCCCATGATCAGAAACTGATGATTCACTATTTTCAAGATAGCCTGAGTGGGGCATCTTCAGACTGGTATATGCAATTAGAGCGAACGCATATTTGAACCTGGGTAGATCTTGCTAATGCTTTCCTAAAGCATTATAAATATAACCTGGACATGGCGCCTACCCGCATGCAACTCCAGAATTTGTCCCAGAAGAAAGAAGAGTTCTTCAAGGAGTATGCTCAGAGATGGAGGGAATTGGCATCCCGTGTGCAACCACCACTGTTAGAGAAGGAGTTAGTAGACACGTTCATGGGAACTTTGCACGGGCTATATTATGAGATGATGGTTAGAAGTATCTCTTCGGGGTTCTCATACCTAGTAACCATCAGAGAAAGAATAAAGATCGGGATAAAAAGTGGGAAGATATCAGGGGAACCATCAAATGCTCCCTACAATTCCAAATGGCCTGCTTCAAACTTCACCAAAGGAAAGGAGGGAGAGATTAATGGTGTAGCGTCACAACCCAGGGTACAACAACCATTGGTGATTCGAATAAGGTATCAACAAGGCAGAAGGCCACCCAGGAAATTTGATCCACTCCCTATGCCACCTAGCCAGTTTTTGCAACATCTATTTAAGGCATCCTTAGTGGAACTCAAGCCTCTAGCTCCTCTAGTCGGGCTGCTCCCACAAAGATACGATGCCAACGCCAGATGCGAGTATTATGCTAATTCTCCTAGACATACCATAGAACAATGTTGGCCTTTGAAACACAAGGTGCGGGATTTGTTGGATTCCCAAGACATCACTTTCGAGAAGCCCAACATCACATCGGACCCTACACCGTCGCACAATTGACAGACAATAAATGCGACCGAAGTAGTCACTGAATTTGGGGCAAGCAGACAAGCAAAAACCTCGACGAACTCGCTGAAAGAATATATGTTGGGATGCGGTCTCCCGCTAGGGAACAATGAAGCTTTCGAAAGAGCTCTACAAATGCTAGGGGACCAGGGGATAGTCCAGTTCGAAAAAAACCCTGAAAGAAAACATAAATCTACTCTGAAGGGCAAAGCACATTTTCCTCCGATCCAAGAGACTTTTGTCAACAATTGAGTAGTGCATGGAAGACATGGGGCAAAAATATTCAACGAAGCCAACACCAAAGGGACAACTGAAGTCATCCAAGAATGCGCCCCAGGAGAAAAAACTCAAAAGATGGACAACCATGGAGATTCTTGAGATCTTTTCTTTCCTAATTAATTTTTCTTGTTTTCGAAAGAACCTATGTCAAGCCCAAGGCATAGGGGTTTCTTGTAAGGGTTTTCCCGTTTTGTTTCAGATAATATTTAAGATTAATAAAAATTATATTTTGTTAAGATCCTTGTCTGTCTCTTACATTTATATCTTAAATTTAAAAATGGTAATACTTTCTCTGCATATGCATTTTCAAATATTCATATACTAAATATGCACCAAAGCATGATAAAGGTGCAACTTCATGCCCAAAACCACCGATAATGCTATTGCTGCGACCCGATAAAATTTTGATGCTTCTATCAACCAAGCTAAAGAGGAAGATGATAAAGATCTTGAACTCTCTGAGAAAATGGCAAGGGAAATAAAAAGAAAAGCTAACGATACACAACTATATCAAGAGGCCATTAAGACCATTAATCTGAGAAAAGGGGAAGATCCAAAAGAAACCAAGCTAAGGGGAAATGTAAAGAGAGGAGCCACAAAGAAGTTGATCAAGTCATTGTGCATATCTACGGAAACTGGCCAAGGTCAAATGCAGACAGCGCTGGAAAAATAAGCAGCTACGGAAAAGCAAGATCTGACAAAGAATCCGAGCCAGGGGCACATTGGCTATCCACGTTCGATGGGGCTTCAAATGCACTGGGGCATGATATAGGGGCAATATTGACTTCTCCAAAGAATGGTCACAATCCATATACCAAGTCAACGGCGAATGGGATACTAAATATCCAAAACTGATTCCCTATCGGGACCATGTTTTGAAAACCGACGGCAGAATTCGCAAAAATCATTTTCAGTCACATCCCATGAAAAGGAAATCAAATGACAGACGCATTGGTAACTATATCGTCTATATTCAAAGTAACTTGGTAAAACCACGAATCGTGCATCACAAACAGACGATTCGACAAGCCCGCACATTGCCTTGCTATTAAAAAACGACAACATGACAAGCCTTGGTTTCACGACATCCGGGAAATGCCTCTAGCATTGGCATGCAAAACCTACGCAAATTAGCCTCGGAATTCTTTCAAAGTAATGGTATACTGTACAAGATCAACCACGACATGGTCTAGTACTCAATAAAATTCTACTACCTCGCCTCGACTCACGTGGTAAATGGACACCCAATTACGAAAGTCCATACGTAGTCAAAACAACATTCTTCAGTGGTGGTCTTATTTCCACAACAATGGATGAGGAAGAATTATCGCACACGGCAAGTTCAGACGCAGTAAAAAATACTATGTATAAGAAGCTCGCTAAGCTCGAACCTTAAACAGGTGACATAGGAAAAAAGGAGTGTGCCGGTTGATCGAAAACCCTAAAGGGCGATCCAGGCAAAAATTAGGGACATATAACAAAAAATTACCCCGGTGGATTGAAAACCCGAAAGGGCAATCCAGGAAAAAAATTAGGTATCATTCAAAAAGAAATAAAGAACAAAAATACTGCGATCTAAGAACTGCGACTACGAACTACGAAGGGAGAGATAGATTTGAATCACATAATTCAGAAGCAAAGGAGATAAGATCATTAAAAGGATATTGGAGAACAACAGTAGCAATTATCATTTTTCAATGCCATTTACAGTTTTAAAACTTTCTGTAATTACCTCTTTCTAGGAATTGCATCTTGTATTCTCGCCTATTCAGAGGCATATCAATAAAACAATTTTTTCTTTGCATCTTTCAAAGTGCGTTTTTATTTTCTCAGACTTGTTTACAAAATACTGTGATCATTACTTGTGAGTATTGTCTTGAAATCATTTCGGGGGATTAACAAAATAAAAGCATTTGACAAAAACATCGGAAAACATTTTGGTTTGAAAAATATTGAAAGAAAATCCACATCCGTGTCCATGCACATGGCTATGCCTACTCCTACGTCTACAATACAAAAGTCTATACACATGTTCACGCCTGTGTCTATGCTCACGATGCAAAAAGACTACGTAGGCACCTGTGCCTATGCTAGCATTCAAAAATACAAAGTCTACGCCCACACGTACATTTGCGCCTATGAAATCTATGCATATATACTCCTACATCTACGCGTCCGTACACGAATTCTACGTCCATGTCAGCGCCTATTCCTATGCTTGCAACACAAAGTCTACGTCCGCACATACATCCACGCACATGTGTACTCCTTCTAATTCTACATACGTCCATGCTTATGCTTGCACCTACGACATACGAATCTACATATGTCTATGCTTACGCACGCGCTTACAACACAAAGGCTACACATATACCAATACATACGTCTATGCTTGTGCTTACAACGTACAAATCTACGCATAGGCCAATAACTACGTCTACGTCTATGTCTATGCCCGCGCTCACTATACAGAACCAATGTTCAAATTTTGCTAACATTGTCACTGCGTTTGAATTCAAGACTGCTACGGCGACACAACATACAACACTAGGAATTGGTAACTCAAAGCCAATGGTTTAAAGGAGATAATTCCAGAAATGATCTTCATAACATTTCAAGGCATACGCGCGTCTTGCACACATTTCATACATACACACATTTTGCATATCTCAAGCATACATACACTATACATTCCTGCATACAATATGCATATAGTCAGGGTTCCATATCAATGTCAAACATCATACATTTTGCATACATACAACATTCAATACGCATGCATACACATGTATCACCTGTCAAACAAACAAATAATTTCACCCTCGAATCAACTATCTAAGGATTGACCAATGCAATACTTCTCCTACGATTCAACCCGTCACTTCAGACTTGTTGTCGTGACACATTCATCCTATCACCTAAGTTGTCATGCAGTGATGAGTTCCTTACAAACCCATTAAATTTCCTCTAAGCCACAATGTATTCGCAAAACTCATTACATTTCCTCTAAGCCGCAATATATCCGTAAGACTCATTACATTGCCTCTAAGCCGCAATGTATCCTCAAAACCGATTACATTGCCTCTAAGCCGCAATGTATTTTCAAACTCAACACATTGCCTCTAAGCCGCAATGAGTTCTCAAAACTCGGTGCATTGCCTCTAAGCCGCAATGTATTATCCAAACTTAACATATTGCCTCTAAGCCGCAATGTATTATCCAAGCCAACACATTGCCTCTAAGCCGTAATGTATTCTCAAAACTCAGTAGGTTTCCTCTAAGCCGCAAAATATTCTCAAAACCCATTACATTCCCCCTAAGCTGCAATGTATCCTTAAAACCCATTACATTTCCTCTAAGCCGCAATGTATTCTCGAGTCCCATTACATTTCCTATATGCCGCAGTGTATTCTCAAGACCCATTACATTGCCTCTAAGCCGCAATGTGTCCTCATAACCCATTACATTGCCTCTAAGCCTTAATGTATCTTCAAAACCCGTTACACTGCCTCTAAGCCGCAATGTATTATCCAAACTCAACACGTTTCTTCTAAGCCGCAATGTTTTATCTAAACTCAGCACATTGCTTCTAAGCCGCAATGTATTTGCAAAATTCAGAACATTGCCTCTAAGCTGCAATGTATCCTTAAAAATCAACATGTTGCCTCTAAGCTGCAATGTATTACCCAAACTCAGACCATCGTCTCAGACTTCATGCAGCAATGTTCGAAACCAAATTTAACTTATCACATCAGACTTCATGCAATGATTTGCAAACCTAACCAATTGCCTCAGGCTTCATGCAGCAATGTGTTTCTTATTCTGCGACACATATCATCTCCTCAGGCTTCACACGGCGATGTCCGAAAACCAAATTTAGCTTATCACATCAGACTTCACGCAGTGATTTGCGAACTAAAACCATTGCCTCAGACTTCATGCAGAAATGTGTTCCAAACTCCACACCATCATCTCAGACTTTATGCAGCGATGTTAGAAACAACAAATTTAGCTTATCACATCAGACTTCACGCAGTGATTTGTAAACCAAACCATCGCCTCAGACTTCATGCAGCGATGTTTGAAAACCAAATCTATCTTATAGTCTCAGACTTCATGCAGCGATTTGCAAAACTGTAACCCATTGCATCAGACTTCATGCAGCAATACGTTCCTTTATTCTATAAACACCGATCATCGCCTTAGACTTCATGTCGCGATGCTCAGAAGGAAAACACTCTAACCTAGTTAATGCAGTAATACGTTTCGTTATTCTATAGCACGGATCATCGCCTCGGACTCCATGCAGCGATGCTCGAAAGCAAAGAAAACTTTAACCCATTGCCTTAGACTCCATGCAACAATGTGTTTCTTTATTCTGTAAACACTGATTATCGCCCCAGATTTCATGCAACGATGCTCCAAAATACAAGGATTATCCTATCGCATCAGACGTCATGCAGCGATTCATGAATATAACCCATGGCCTCAGTCTTCAAGAATCCATGTGTCATCAATCATTGCTATACTCATCCTCCAAATGGGTGAATAAGCCATGACATACAAAATTGCACTCTTAAGTTTAAAACCATCTGCCTCATTATCAAACCTGGGTAAGCGATATATCATCAGCTTTTCCTAATTCCTTGATACTCGTAAGGGTATGCTATATCAGTGTAACCTTACGTTTGTCGGACAAATTTCAGGATACTTGAAGTATTCAATAAACTTCCAATCAGAATGCACAAGACTCGAGTTTTCTCACGCTATTAGACTGGAAGGTAATTGAATAGGGGCAGCTGTCGTACCCCAAATTTGTCCTACCTCGATGATTTTTTTCTTTGATATTGAAATAGAAGAAACATTTAATTAAAGATGGTACAACAGTATCTGATGGCCTATCTTTATCCAAGACTAGGGGGTGTTTTAACGGGGCTTTCTAAATCAGAATGACTCATAAATCCGTTCGCGAGGCATGTTGGCCGATGACCCATGCAATTCAAATATACATCCGAGTAATTAATAAATTATTAGTTTATTAAAACTACTTAGGTTTGATTTGATGTAAAGAATCTAATCCCCTTTACATTCAAGTGTTATTTGCTGTTAGGGGGAGTGAGACTGCAACACACTAGCCCATTTATGTTAATCCATTTCTTTTCCATCTTTAAATAAATAAGAAATAGGAGGGTGTGTTTGCAAATTATAGGCCCATTAAGGTTTTAATAAAACTAATATATTTATAGTCTTGTGTTATTACTGGTTTAAAAAGAAAAGGGGAATTATTGTCAAAGCTTGGGTGATAAATGATTTTTAAGAGAAAAGTGTGGAATATTATTGTTGCTAAACCTTTTATTCAATAAGGTATTGTTTCCATTATATTAGTTTAGGAGTTTTCTGTTTTGGAAAAAGGATCCGTTTGGATATTTTTTTGAGGCCCAATCCCAAGGGGCAGTGAAAAGAAAAAAAAGGTGTCTGAAATTGCTGGACTAAAAAACGCAAGGCCCAAGGGAATTGAAAAAAAAACTGTTTGTTATTTGCTGTAAGAAATCGTGATGTAACCTTTTTGCTTTACGGTAATGTTTAGTTATATAAATTAATGTTGTTGGATACAGCTGTTGGCCCAATTGATTTTTAAAAAAATATAAATTGTTTGTTGTAAATAAGAAAAGGAAGCGCATGCCCAATTAAGCAAAAAAAGAACAGTCATTGTATCAATTCACCAAAATTAATGCGTGTTTTTTTCAATGAACACGTACTGTTCAAATTAACTTAAAACCAATATCTAAAATCAGTAAACCCCATAATCAGATCCAATCTAGAACACAAAAAATCATATGAACCAAATCGTTTGCATTCAATACAAATCCAATTAAACAAAATCAAATCAGTACAAATCTTGCTAAATCAGTCAGCACCCAAAATATGCAAATCAAATCTGAAACTTATCATATTACGAATAAAATTACAATCACTAAATCAATTCTAGAAATCTCTAAAACCTAATTCCTAATTTAATCTCCTTAGTTTCTGCCTAAATCTAATTCTAACAACTGAAAACCCTAAATAAACCTAACTCTATAAATAACAAAACGCAAAGAACAATAGGGGGGCTGACTATAGAAACAGAAAGAAGCTTGAAGATAGAAGAACAAGAACAGGGAGGAGGATATACAGAGGAGGCGTAAAAATTGTTACGGTAGATCAAGAACAGAAGATACTATAGTGAAAAGGGGGAGATTTGGATTCCACTACCGAAAACCACAATCGCTGTTGCAAACGTAAGCGCTGATAGTCCTATCATCGCCGCCATCCATCACCATCATCTTCATCCATCCACGTAGCCTGCAAATCAAGAGGAAGAGAGGGAGGTAAGTAACAAATCGGACACGCTCAAGAATCAGAACAGGAAAATCGCGGAAAGGGTAAAACTATTAACTTTTTCTTTTGTTTTAGGGTTGGATTCACGGTGGGTAGGGTTTGTTTTCAGCCACTGCCACTGTGATTTGTGTAGGGTTTGTAAGGGAAGAAGGAAGGGTTTGGCATTCGCGAGTAAGAGAGAAGGAGAACTGCGAGAGAGAGAAAATATGAGTTTACTGTAAAGGATTTTGCAGAAAATGTAAAAAAAACAAATATATTATTATTTCGTTTGATTCCATATGTTAGCGTGCACCATAATAAACATGCGCCTTCTAATGTCATCCTCTTGATTGTTATGGGACGGCCGTAAGGCTAAGTCCCACCGTATTCCCATACGCATCGCTACACAGGATCATCCGGACCCCCCTTCAAACGGCAATGGGCCTAAGCCCACTGATATTCACACCTCTCTTTCAATTATTTGCTAATTTCAATACGAAAACGTACCCCCTACCAGCCTGCATATTTGGGCCCAACCTGGCCTGCTTTTAAGACACCCCCTATTCTACTTGCATAACTGATACTACACCCCCTGGTTTTAATTAAATTAAATTCTTTTTTACTTTGAATTCCATTTTTCTCATATAATTTATTTATAATTATTATATTTTTTATAATTATTATATTTTTGATAATTATTATCTATTAACTCTATTTCCTTATTTTTTTATTAGATGCAAATATTATTTATAAGGTATATATCATTATTATTATAATTATTTTTTTATAAATATTATTCCTATCTTATATCTACTATTTAAATATTATTACATGATCAAATAAATTATTTTCATATTAAAATTGCATATATTATCTTATATATATATTATCGCATTAAATCTTTTATTCAATCATGCATTAATCAAGATCTTCGCAACTAATACAATTAAAAAACACAAACAAATCATCAAACTATTTTTTGCAATAAACTAAACTAATCAACTATCTTTTTGTAAAAGGATTTCAAACTAGTTTTGACTTACTACACACTCAGTCAAAATCTCCGCAATCACTACTCCCGACCGAGTGCGAAGTGATTCAAAATATGTTTGCAAACCCCTAAAAAACATCAACCCCATACGAACTACGAATTGGGACTCTGATTCCTCATAAGAGGATACGTAGGCATACGATAAAAAATCGTAGCGAGTTCTACTATAAAAAATATTAAGACCCTTTCTTTCTAATTAAAACTTAAAATCCAATGTACCATAAACCTAAACCTAGAGGCTAATATCCTTGTGAACAAGGTGGATGAAAGGTGCCTAACACCTTCCTTTCGTTTAATTGAGTCTGAAACCTAGAATCTCTATCCACGAATTAGGGTTTTCTTTTAGGTTCCCTTCCCTAGGATAAAAACTAATAGTGGAGACTCTTGATAAAAAAACCAGTCGCAACAACTGGGGACTCTGCTGGGGACTCTCCTTAACCCTAGGTTTAGGTATTTTTGGCTTTCTATTTTTATTTGCTTTATTTATTTATTTCATTTATCTACTTTATCACATTTATTTATTTACTATCAATTTCTCTTATCATCATATATTTACTGCATGGCGGGATTTTTCTATCTCAAAAATATTTCCAATATAACCCTTAGAAAGAAGGTTCGTCTATTAGCTTAGGGGGTACATCATCCCTGCGAGTTTATGTGACGATGCCGCCTAGAGTCGGTGAACTTACGAAAAAGGAATACTTATCGAGAGACATCCTCTTGACGAGTAGGACTTTGGAAAGTAACCCATGACTCTTTGTAAGAGCATTAACCTAAAATCTCATGATGAGACCTTTCACGACTTTGAGACGAAAGTTTTGGTTTGTAAAGAGGCTCCACCTAAGGGAGGCCCTTATGCCTTTTCCCTTTGGTGTTATTCATGACACCTTTAAGGAAACCACCTTTTGGGAGGATATACTAACCGTAGGTCAAAGTTAAGGAGCCTACCTTCTAAGGGTACTTATCACAAAAACCTCATGACTGAACCATACATCCCTACCTTATAGGGGTACGGATTACGAAAATCCCATCACTCAACCTTACACCCATGCATTCATACATTTTAGGTATTCGTCAGGTATTTCATATACTCGTCACCCTACATTTGTCTTATTCACAGGTGGTATAAAAGATAATAATAAACTCAAGATCTCAGTGATTGTCTTTTAAAATGGATACAGAAGGAAACAACTTGCCCGCGTCAACACGTCAAAAATGTCTAAAATCAAGGCTACAAAAGGGAAATAATGTGCTGAAGACTTTCTCAAGATTTGTCCAGCAATAGGGGATGGTTTCAAGATCAGATGTCCGCAGGCGCACCTAGAAGACTTATTTCCTTTTTTCTTGATTTCACACAAATAAAGTTTTGGTTTAAGATTGTAATATTTTTCAATATCTGAATTATGTTACCTTCAGTAAAGGCATCTTGTTTCCACACCCCGTTTGCATATCTATTTTAAAGATAGTCTCTAAGTAAAATAATAAGCAGAAGACAAATACATACCCAAGTGAATAAGACATTCAAAACAAGTAACCATTTCATATTCATACGTATTCATTCACACGCATGCATTCACGAACACCCGCATAGCATGTCAAAACTCATTTTTTGTAAAAAACATCTCTTCAGTTTGTAGAAGAAGGTCTCCACCTCCTGGAGAGCAAGGGAGAAAATTGAGGAAACTCAGGCTGCATTCAAAGAGGAACTCGACCAAGTAAAAAGTGATGTAAGTGTGATGAAAGGAGATCTGAGTCAAGTTCTCCTAGCTTTGAAGAACATCATCGACCGACAAGATCAAATTCCTAGGGTAGCTTTCAAAGAAGTAGCCCAAACTATTAGTGCATCAAGCGGTCACCAACCAAGGAAAGAGCTAGAAGCAGGATCCCAAAGTCCGTCTTGGCCCAACAAGAAGCTGAAAATGAAGGGTTTGTCCCAGCTCCGCCAAAAGCAGGGGCATCTTATACCCTACAGATTCCAACCAATAATGCAAACAACTATTGGGACATGCAATACGGAGGAAAGATTAAAGGCTGAGGAGGGTTTCGACGCTTTCAAAGTAGACGATCTCGAAATGGGCCTAGGTCCTGATGTGATGATTCCACCAAAGTTCAAAGTACCTGACTTTGAAAAATACAAGGGGCTCACTTGCCTAAGAAATCGTCTTTGCATGTATTGCAGGAAGATGCATGCCCATGCCCATGATCAGAAGCTGATGATTCACTATTTTCAAGATAGCCTGAGTGGGGCATCTTCAGACTGGTATATGCAATTAGAGCGAACGCATATTCGAACCTGGGTAGATCTTGCTAATGCTTTCCTAAAGAATTACAAATATAACCTGGACATGGCGCCTACCCGCATGCAACTCCAGAATTTGTCCCAGAAGAAAGAAGAGTCCTTCAAGGAGTATGCTCAGAGATGGAGGGAATTGGCATCCCGTGTGCAACCACCATTGTTAGAGAAGGAGTTAGTAGACACGTTCATGTGACCTTTGCACGGTCTATATCATGAGATGATGGTTGGAAGTATCTCTTTGGGGTTTTCATACCTAGTAACCATCGGAGAAAGAATAAAGATCGGGATAAAAAGTGGGAAGATATCAAGGGGACCATCAAATGCTCCCTACAATTCCAAATGGCCTGCTTCAAACTTCACCAAAGGAAAGGAGGGAGAGATTAATGCTGTAGCGTCACAACCCAGGGTACAACACCATTGGTGATTCGAATAAGGTATCAACAAGGCAGAAGGCCACCCAGGAAATTTGATCCACTCCCTATGCCACCTAGCCAGTTTTTGCAACAGCTATTTAAGGCATCCTTAGTGGAAGTCAAGCCTCTAGCTCCTCCAGTCGGGCCGCTCCCACGAAGATACGATGCCAATGCCAGATACGAGTATCATGCTAATTCTCTTGAACATACCATAGAACAGTGTTGGCCTTTCAAACACAAGGTGTGAGATTTGTTGGATTCCAAAGACATCACTTTCGAGAAGCCCAACATCACATCGGACCCTACACCGTCTCACAATGGACTGACAATAAATGCGACCAAAGTAGTCACTTAATCTGGGGCAAGCAGACAAGCAAAAACCTCGACAAACTCGCTGAAAGAATATCTGTTGGGATGCAGACTCCTGCTAGGGAACAATGAAGCTTTCGAAAGAGCTCTACAAATGCTAGGGGACCAGGGGATAGTCCAGTTCCAAAAAAACCCAGAAAGAAAACATAAATCTACTCTGAAGGGCAAAGCACATTTTCCTCCGATCCAAGATACTTTTGTCAACAATTGAGTAGTGCATGGAAGACATGGGGCAAAAATATTCAACGAAGCCAACACCAAAGGGACAACTGAAGTCATCCAAGAATGTGCCCCAAGAGTAAAAACTCAAAAGATGGACGACCATGGAGATTCCCGAGATCTTTTTCTTTCCTAATTAATTTTTCTTGTTTTCGAAAGAACCTATGTCAAGCCCGAGGCATAGGGGTTTCTTGTAATGGTTTTCCCATTTTGTTTTAGAGAATATTTAAGATTAATAAAAATTATATTTTGTTAAGATCCCTGTCTGTCTCTTACATTTATATATTAAATTTAAAAATGGCAATACTTTCTCTGCATATGCATTTTCAAATATTCATATACTAAATATGCACCAAAGCATGATAAAGGTGCAATTTCATGCCCAAAACCACCGATAATGCTATTGCTGCGACCCGATATAATTTTGATGCTCCTATCAACCAAGCTAAAGAGGAAGATGATAAATATCTTGAACTCTCTGAGAAAATGGCAAGGGAAATAAAAAGAAAAGATAACGATACGCAACTATATCAAGAGGCCATTAAGACCATTAATTTGAGAAAAGGGGAAGATCCAAAATAAACCAAGCTAAGGGGAAATGTAAAGAGAGGAGCCACAAAGAAGTTGATCAAGTCATTGTGCATATCTACAGAAACTGGCCAAGGTCAAATGCAGACAGCGCTGGAAAAATAAGCAGCTACAGAAATGCAAGATCTGACGAAGAATCTGAGCCAGGGGCACATTGGCTATCCACGTTCGACGGAGCTTAAAATGCATTGGGGCATAATATTTGGGCAATATTGACTTCTCCAAAGAATGGTCACAAGCCATATACCAAGTCAACAGCGAATGAGATGCTAAATATCCAAAACTGATTCCCTATCGGGATCATGTTTTGAAAACCGACTGTAGAATTCGCAAAAATCATTTTCAGTCACATCCCACGAAAAGGAAATCAAATGACAGACGCCTTGGCAACTATATCGTCTTTATTCAAAGTAAATTGGTAAAAACACGAATCGCGCATCACAATAAGACGATTCGACAAGCCCGCATATTGCCTTGCTATTAAAAAACGACAATATGACAAGCCTTGGTTTCACGACATCTGGGAAATGCCTCTAGCATTGGCATGCAAACCCTATGAAAATTAGCCTCAAAATTCTTTCAAAGTAATGGTATACTGTACAAGATCAACCACGACATGGTCTAGTACTCAAGAAAATTCTACTACCTCGCCTCGACTCACGTGGTAAATGGACACCCAATTACGAAAGTCCATACGTAGTCAAAACAACATTCTTCAGTGGTGGTCTTATTTCCACAACAATGGATGAGGAAGAATTACCGCACCCGGCAAGTTCAGACGCAGTAAAAAATACTACGTATAAGAAGCTCGCTAAGCTCGAACCTTAAACAGGCGACATAGGCAAAAAGGAGTTTCCCGGTTGATCGAAAACCCTAAAGGGAGATCCAGGCAAAAATTAGGGACATTTAACAAAAAATTACCCCGGTGGATTGAAAACACGAAAGGGCAATCTAGGTAAAAATTAGGTATCATTCAAAAAGAAATAAAGAAAAAAAATACTGTGATCTAAGAATTGCGACTACGAACTACGAAGGGAGAGATAGATTTGAATCACATAATTCAGAAGCAAAGGAGAAAAGATCATTAAAAGGATATTGGAGAACAACAGTAGCAATTATCATTTTTCAATGCCATTTACAGTTTTAAAACTTTCTGTAATTACCTCTTTCTAGGAATTGCATCTTTTTATTCTCGCCTATTCAGAGGCATATCAATAAAACAGTTGTTTCTTTGCATCTTTCAAAGTGCGTTTTTCTTTTCTCAGACTTGTTTACAAAATACTGTGATCATTACTTGTGAGTATTGTCCTGAAATCATTTCGGGGGATTAACAAAATAAAATCATTTGACAAAAACATCGGAAAACATTTTGGTTAGAAAAATATTGAAAGAAAATCCACATCCGTGTCCATGCACATGGCTATGCCTACTCCTACGTCTACAATACAAAAGTCTATACACATGTTCACGCCTGTGTCTATGCTCACGATGCAAAAAGACTACGTCGGCATCTGTGCCTATGCTAGCATTCAAAAATACAAAGTCTACGCCCACACGTACATTTGCGCCTATGAAACCTATGCATATATACTCCTACATCTACCCGTCCGTACACGTAGTCTACGTCCATGTCAGCGCCTATGCCTATGCCTGCAACACAAAGTCTACGTCCGCACATACATCCACAAACATGTGTACTCCTGCCAATTCTACATATGTCCATGCTTACGCTTGCGCCTACGACATACGAATATTCATATGTCTATGCTTACGCACGCGCTTACAACACAAAGGCTACACATATACCAATACATACGTCTACGCTTGTGCTTACAACGTACAAATCTACGCATAGGCCATTAACTACGTCTACGTGTATGTATATGCCCGCGCTCACTATACAAAATCAATGTTCAAATTTTGCTAACATTGTCACTGCGTTTGAATTCAAGATTGCTACGGCGACATAACATACAACACTAGGAATTGGTAACTCTAAGCCAATGGTTTAAAGGAGAGAATTCCAGAAACAATCTTCATAACATTTCAAGGCATACGCGCGTCTTGCACACATTTCATACATACACACTATTGTACCCCAAAATTTTCCCTCCCATAATCTTCAAAGTTTTGCCAAGCATCACCTCAAAGGGTTCAAAGTCTATTCAAGGGCTACACAATCAACCATCCTCCTAAGCCAGTCAAACTAGGGTTTTAGTTCCTGCAAGGAAGTTGAGGTTTTCAAGGGCCCAATAAAGTCCCACATGCTCATATACATTGTCAAGCACCTACATGTCAAGTTTCAAGGCTCACAAGGTCAAGTTGCACAGTCAAAAACCCTAATTGCTCCACAGTCAACTGCAGGGGCAAAATGGTCATTTGGCAGTCAAAAGTCAAAATTTTTGGTTAACATCTTATTTTGAAGCCACAATCATCATTTGATCATGTCTTGATCATGATTCCACAAGCCTGGCTCAAAAAGTCTCAAGATGCAAAAGTTTCTATTTTTGGACAGCTGAAAAGTCAACTGTAACTTGACCAAGACATAACTTTTTCATGGTTCATCATAAAAATCCCATCCAATGCTCATCTTGAAGGGGAAGACCTTTCCTACAATTCATCTTCACATTCCAAGTCCAAGAAATGCTCTCACAAAAAGTTATCAATTTCAACATTATAGGTCATTTTCAAAAGTCAACAAAAAGGCACTTTAAGTCAAAGACCATAACTTGAGATTGGTAAATCAAAATTACATGGTACCAAAGACATTGGTTAGAGGACTTCAAGACCTTTCCAAAATGTCCAAGAACATGTTCATAGCTTCAAAATTGAGCAAGATATGCATTGGAGAAGTTTGGAAATTTTTGTGAAATGGCCAAAGTCAATTATCCTTGAAACTTCATTTTTGACAAAAGGGGCCCACTTTTTCCACTTGATTCAGCTTGGCCATGCCTCCCACGTGTCCCACAATTTATTTCAAGATTTAAAATTAATTATTTCATTTTTATTTAATTTTATTTGATTTAATTCATTTTAAATCTTTAAAATTCAAATAAAAATCCAAGAAATTAATGGAGGGATATATTTTGTGTTGATTAGCTTTGATACACCTTAAAACACATTCCAAATTCGTGCATGGCCTATTATGGACATAAAAATTCAAAATTTCACAAATATGGAAAATGGTTCAAAGTTGGTTATGGAGGAAATCTCAAACATGAATGCAGGGCTTCAATGACCATAATATTGTTCGATACAAACTACACACTATATATACAAGCCTTCCCAACCTCATTCAAAAAAATAGGGTGTGCAGAAACGGCCAAGAGCAAAACCAAAAATTATTCAAAAAGTGAGAGTTCTAAAACATAGTTGCGAGCATCTTCCGATCAAAACAAGCACGTGGCTAAAGCAACCTTTGCCAAGTCCTGAGGCTCATACCGCGCTGTAAGTTCTTCCCAGGTCCCTTATAATTTCCATATTATTTTCTTCAACGTTTTCCTGTGCAGATTCCAATATGAGGTGCATCATAAGTCCCACTTCCCAGCGCTGCCATATGTCATCAACGCAGATCCAAAGGACAAAAAGTGTAGCACACCATGGTCTGGAATCAAGTACGCTGCAGGCAACCATGAAAGTCAAACGTGGCTTAGATTTCAGTGGGCTTGGATTGCTTCAATAAACCTCCTATTTGGCCCACATCACCCTTGGTTTTACTTCTTTTTATTTTTTTTGTTTTGTCATTTTCTCTTATTTTTAATTGCTAACCCTTTAATTATTTTTATTATTAACAATTAACTTAATTAGCACATTTTCATAAAAAACCAAAAAATAGAATTAACATTATTATCATTATTATTATTTTATTTTGTAAATAAACATTAATTGAAATAGTTTAATTAGGCAACTCTAACTTTTCTTTTAATAATTAAAATAAGTTTAGAATTAGGTTTATTAACTTTTAATTTTATTCCCTTTTATTTTTATTTTCATTAAAAACATAAAAACACAAAAATATTTTCTTTTAATAAATTAATTAATTAGTTTAATTATTAATTATTAATTTCATTTAATCATAAAAAAGACCAAAAAAATCAATTTTCTTTTCTAAAAAGGGTCAACACCCTTAGAACATTCCGATTTAATTCGCGCACAGTTTATTATTATGTAATTGCTCCGGACATGTAATAGTAATTAGGACTTTACTGTTTTTTATTTACTTTCCGTACTCATTTACTAAAAAATGGGTCTTTGTAATTTTTGGCGATGTATAGACCCGCGCCTTGTAATAGCGTAGGATTTATTTTTCCTCAATTTACTTTCCGCACCCCTTAACTGTTAACTTGCATGAAAGAATGTATGTAAATAAAAACAACTCGTAGCTCACTAATTAACAAGACAAACATTAACTGAATACAACACACAAATACACACACCACTTCTAGGGTACGCCTCACTTGTTGCCTTCGAAACGTGGTCGTCAAGTATAGGACGTCTTAGCGGTCCTTATGTCCATGATCCTGTTGCCTCGAAACAGTTGCCTCGGACCAGTTGCCTCGAAACAGTTGCCTCGGAATAAAAAAGGATCAAGGAAATAAGGGTAGCTTCTAAGGTGTCCTAACTGTTGCTTCGTTGACCACACTGCCCCGATAATCGAATTGACCCGAACACCTCCAACGGTGGTGCTACCTACCTCTCAATGGTGGGATGGCACTACCTAAAGGACACTTACACAGCTTAATTCCTTAGGGTAGGTAGATGACTCATGGGTACTTGCTCTTTTCAAAAACAAACAAAATACTTTTCACACCTTACACTTTCAAAAGCTTTCAAAACAAATTTTTCAAACACTCTTGAGGACAGATACAAGAGTTATTCAGAAATCTTTCAAAGAAACTTTTTTCAAACCCACTCACATTTTAAAAAGCAAACATTTTGAAAACATAAGAACAAGTACCTAAGAGCCCGTGGATATACACGGATAGAAAGGGTGCTAACACCTTCCCTTTCTATAAATCTACCTCCCGAACCGAGAAACATATCTCATAAGGAATTTTGCTGTGCTTTTGTCCTGTCCATGTTGGAGAAAATAAAAGAAGGTGGCGACTCTTGCTTCTGCGACATTTCGTGAAACCAGCTTTAAACAGTCAGTTCTATTTCCACCGATCACAGAACTGGCGACTCTGCTGGGGAATAATATAAAAGTGAGGTGTATCTTAGGACTAAGATCACTTGTGTTTTCAATTGTCTGAATTGTTTGCTTTATTATTGTGGGTACTGTCTTGGGAGTTCTATAGATCCTAACCCGGATCTGGGGGATACCTTCTTAGAAAGTAGCAACAAGACTGTGAGGAAACTGTGCGGGGTATACTGACACGGTTGAAGCAGTCTGCTACGTTGATGTGGCACTTTGGTGAGTACCGGTAACCCTTGAGTCAAGTCAAGGAGAGTACGGGGCTGCCGCGTGGTGTCGTGAAGCATCAACTGACCGTAGGAACCTTAATTGAACCATTTTGGCCACTTTAGGGTAGTGAGATAACTGACTTTGGTGCAGTCCAAAGTTGGTTGATACTCGATGCTACACTCATTGAGGGTTGTTTTCTTGGGATATTTTGATCGCCAGTTCAGTGGCTAAATCGAAATGATGAACACAGAAAACAATCCAATGATATTGAGCTCCTTAGAAACCGGTTACTTTGATAGGACAAGTTTGAGCCCACCAACTTCAAGATGGTAGTACCCCAAACTTCATGCTGGCCTAAACTCTAAGGGCTCTTTGTGTGACTTGTGTGCCTTCAAAACTTGACTACTTGCATACTTGTTATCTGACACTTGAGTTTCTTGCAGGTTTTATTTACAGTCCTTAATCTGGACTCATAACAGGGTTTACCTACATTGCTCCACAGCATAACATCATACCATCATACCATTGCATACATCCTACATAAGGACTAATCCATTTCAAGGATCTCAAGGGCTTGTGATGCAGGTCATGATGAATCAAATGTCTAGCAAGGGGCAAAGGGGATTTATTTTCCTCTAGCCAAGGTTAATGACTTGAGTCAGGGGCTATGACCCATTCGATATGGTGAGCCTTGACTCTTGAAGAAGGACTCTCAATGATATGCAGTTCCTTCAATCAAGCCACCAGATTCAAATTCTAACAAACTTCTTTGTTTATCCTGCGAGGTCCTTGAAAACATTGCATGCATACATACATATCATTGCATTACAGGTACCCTTTGTACAGGTCACTTACCTTCTTCGCTGTTTATTTCAGCAATGGCTTCCCAATAAGACAATCAGGATCTTTATGCTCAAGAGACTCGGTTCAAGGCAATCCTCCTAAACCTATCCAAGGGGCAGGAAGAGATGAGAACACTCCTCATGGGGACTTTGGTCAGGAACAGTCCTGAAGACGATAGGGACGAACGGCTGAAACGTCTACAAGCTGAGGTGGATACAATGAGAACCCAGATGCTGGGGCAAATGGCTCTTGTCCAAGACTTATCTCTAAAACAAGGAGAGCTCAGGGTTCTCGTCAACCAACTGCTTCGGGATAACTAACTGGGGCAAACATCTAAGGTTGAAGAGCAAGCCATCATTCAACCACCTGTGGGGCAAGAAGACCGGGGAAAAGCTCCTCAGTTTGCTTCAGGGTCACAAGCCTAGCATCAACCTCACCAGCGTCAACATGGTAATTGGCATAAGAAAAATACATCTGGAAGACATTTCTCGGAGACTGGTGTGCCATCCTCACTAATACTGAAATGCTTGTTGGAGGTCAAGCTGACTGCTTTAAAGGATCCTCCCAAGAAGCTCAACATAACCTCCCTAAAGTACAATCCTGATGAAAGGTGTGCCTACCATTCTGACAGTCTTGGACATGACACTGACGACTGTTGGAGCCTGAGGAACAAGATCCAAGACTTGATCGACGGAAGGGTGCTGGAGTTCATGCCGGGAGGGAAAATGAAAATCTTCTGCTGAGAATCTTCCATCTGAAATGACTGGTGCAAACTAAGAAGCTTTTGTTCATTCGAATGTTCAAGTTGTATTTTTCTCTGATTGTTCAAACATTTGTTCATGTCAAACTCTTTTACTTTATCAATGCATCGCATATGTCTGTTTTGAATCAATATATTCTCATTCGCTATATTCAAACTGCTTTCATTTTTTGATGTCAACTCTCAATTAATAATTCTAAGCCTCTTGAGGGAGGATGACGAAAACGATACCATAATCTACAGTATGCTTTTGAACAGACCCCGCTGATGAGGTACAGGCATTGTTTCAATTCCTAAACACTGGAGTTATAAGGAAGATAATCCCTCGTCAACCCCTTCGAGCCAAAGAAGTAGGAGTTTTTCTTTTCGAAAATTAAAACCCTTAATCATAACCTGGGGCAGGGTAGTTCTCTCAATTGATCCAAGTGCACAACGAATAGCACCAAAGAGGTCCTCATAAAACAAAGGACAGTGATGGTTCTGAATGATCATAAAGACAGGTAGTCATCATTTCTCAAAATAAAAGCCCAACAAGTCAAAACCTATGAAGGAGACTTACAAAACTGGGGCATCCCGCTGACTGTAACCACAAAAGAAACAGTTCAGGCAAAATAAACAGGGATAACGAAATCAAAAAAAAAAAGAAAGAGGCCCTACAAACCCTTGACAAAAGGAAATGACCGCCTATTCAAAATAAACTGTCAACATCCGAACCATCACCGGAATATCAAGGCAAAGACTCAAACAAGGTCTAATGCACGATTAGCTGAGTTTAGGTTTGAAGAACATCACGAAGAACGGGTGGGTACAAATAAAATTTGAGCATTTATCCTTTGTTTCTTAAATCGTGAACCAGGCCATGCTACAACCCTTAAAAGTCCTAGCTGAAGCATGGGTTAGTTCGAAAGCATATTGTTACCAAAGGTATCCTGACTCCTTAAGGCTTGCTATAAAATAACGAGTTGACATCACATTTTACAAAATTTGCTTGTTTTACTGAAAAATGCATTTTCAAAAACTTCAAGACAGACATAAGCTTTGCATTTTTAACATAACTTTGTTTGCATATGACTTTTTGTCTGAACAGCATAGAAGTTCGCACGACGAATGTCTAATGAACAAAAGCACCTACAAGCAAGGGGTATGGCATGATCATTGTCCATCATCTGGGGCAGTTAAGTCAAGATTCGGAGAATCTCTCAAAAGGCCAACTAACTTGGGGCAAATCTCCATCTGGATCACTTGGAGCATTGGACGATCAAACGAAGATCTTCTGGTAGTAGGGCAATGCAACACTACTGACAGGGGCACCTCCCTACATCCTAAGAGCATGGACATAGTCGGAAAAAAAATACTACGCATAATCAAAGACCCGCTAGGTTGACACACCTATGCAAAAATAAGGGCTTCCCGACGAACCAAAAGGGTTCGGGCAAAAATAAGGGATGAAACGAAAAAATCTGTACACCCGGCAAGTCGAAAACCTGAAAAGGCGGCTTGGGCAAAAATGGGTATCCCGGTGGACTGAAAACCCGAAAGGGCAGTCCAGGCAAAAGTTAGGGATCACAGCGTACGACTATGTCCCTTCACCTCGTCACTTTCCTACCAGAAGAAGATTTGTCAATCGGCAGTGGTCGAACACCTCCACAGGTACCTTCTCCCACAGAAGCCGGGGCAATCAGAATGATCCAAATTGTACAAGCTGCTCTGTCCTCCAGGTACAAGGTATGTTCGGTTGAAGAATGTAACCCAGATACCTTCACTCCCTGCGGAGTAAGACAAGATTCAACAATTCTCTCCCAAGCAGTTGGCCTCCCGTCAGCCCTAACAAGGCACCGTATCTCCAGCAAGTTAGCAATACTCTCCCCGAGCAGAGTTATCTTCAGTCAACCTTAAGGAAGTTGGATTATTCCCCGAAGATCTCAACATTCCCCAACGGAGTACACAAGCATTCCTAGCAAGCATCCCCGACAATCTTGATCTAAGATTGTTCCCCGGCGGAATACAGACCCCAGGGGAGCCACTCCCTAGTACAGTCTCAAAGGTCTCCCCAGGAGAGTTGAATCAATCCCCCCAGTAGGAAGCTTATCCCCAATAGATTCTGGAAGCTTATCCCCTGCAGAGCACGAACGCGTCTCCCCGGCTTTATCCAAAGGTTATTCCCCACCAGGGCTTATAACTGGGTTATCCTCAGCTAATAACCACAGAAAGATCGTCCTCAGCGAAGTTTCTTCCTACCCCCAGCGGAGTTCATCAAAGCTTCCAACATAACATATCAACGGAATTCCCAGCGGAGTTCTCGTCAAAACCTCAGCGAAGTATCTCTTCCCCGCAGAGTAATCTCTCCAACAAGTTTATTCCCCAACGGAGTCATCTTCTCCTACCGGTTTATTCTTGCAACCATCATCCCCAGCGGAAATGAAGAACTCTGTTCTTCAACATCAGCCCAGGATTCAACTTCCCGGCATTCGTCAGGGATTTATTTTCCTAGACGAAAATACATTCATAAACATATAACCTTTCATACATCTTCATACATTATAGCATGCATACGCATCATACAACACAATCTCACTTCTCCCTGAGAACAATCATGACACCATGCATTTCATACATCATGACATTGCATACAACTGATGTTTTACCTTTTCAGGAAAAAGGTCAATCCAAAGATGATTACCATCAACTATCGCAGTTCCAGATTCGATACTTGTATCTAGTCAGGGCATATCTGTAAGCAATTGATTGTGGATTCGATACCTGTATCTAGACAGGGCATATCTACATTAAAGAGATAGCTAGGAAATGCTCCAGAGATGGATGTTGTTCTTTTGCTTATTCAGATTTTCTCTTCAGAGATAGCTTGGGAATGCTCCAAATATGGATGTTGTCCTTTTGCTTATTCAAGAGTTTCCTTTCAGATATAGCGGGGAAATGCTCCAGATATGGATGCTGTTCTTTTGCTTATTCAAGACTCCTTCTAGAGATAGTTCAGATGTGACCCAGGCATGGCGACGTTCTGATACTTATTCCAGATTTCCTTTCAGAGATAGCTTAGAAATGCTCCAGATATGGATGCTGTTCTTTTTCTTATTCAAGACTCCTTCTAGATATAGTTCAGATGTGACCCAGGCATGGCGACATTCTGATACTCATTCCAGATTTCCTTTCAGAGATAGCTTGGAAATGCTCCAGATCTGGATGCTGTTCTTTTTCTTATTCAAGACTCCTTCTAGATATAGTTCAGATGTGACCCAGGCATGGCGACGTTCTGATACTCATTCCAGATTTCCTTTCAGAGATAGCTTGGAAATGCTCCAGATCTGGATGCTGTTCTTTTGCTTATTCAAGACTCCTTCTAGATATAGTTCAGATGTGACCCAGGCATGGCGACATTCTGATACTCATTCCAGATTTCCTTTCAGAGATAGCTTGGAAATGCTCCAGATATGGATGTTGTTCTTTTGCTTATTCAAGACTCTTTCTAAAGATAGTTCAGATGTGACCCAGGCATGGCGACGTTTTGATACTTATTCCAGATTTCCTTTCAGAGATAGCTTGGAAATGCTCCAGATATGGATGCTGTTCTTTTGCTTATTCAAGACTCCTTCTAGATATAGTTCAGATGTGACCCAGGCATGGCGACGTTCTGATACTTATTCCAGATTTCCTTTCAGAGATAGCTTGGAAATGCTCCAGATATGGATGTTGTTCTTTTGCTTATTCAAGACTCCTTCTAGATATAGTTCAGATGTGACCCAGGCATGGCGACATTCTGATACTTATTCCAGATTTCCTTTCAGAGATAGCTTGGAAATGCTCCAGATATGGATGTTGTTCTTTTGCTTATTCAAGACTCCTTCTAGATATAATTCATATGTGACCCAGGCATGGCGATGTTCTGATACTTATTCCAGATTTCCTTTCAGAGATAGCTTGGAAACGCTCCAGATATGGATGTTGTTCTTTTGCTTATTCGAGACTCCTCCTAGAGATAGTTCAGATGTGACCCAGGCATGGCGACGTTCTGATACTTATTCCAGATTTCCTTTGAAATATAGCTCAGAGATGCTCTTGACCCGGACGCTATTCTACTGCTTATTCAGATCCCAACTTCTAAAAGACAACCTAGATATGCCCCATCCCGGAAGCTATTCTATTTCTTATTCAGATTCAACTATCCATTACAGTTCTAAATAGGATCTATAAGCCCATTTCCGACAAGGTTCTGTCACACCTCCAGATGGCATCTGTAAGCCCATCCTCCTATCCATCAGTCTCCAAATGACATCTATAAGCCCATTCCCGCTATCACACTGCTGATACTCTACTATGTGAGTGCAAATTTCTGGGCACTCTAGTGTTCAATCATCTTCCACCTTCGGATCACGAAAGGCACACAAGCCAATCTACATCCTCAGGTCTAAGAAGATTGAGTAGGGGCAACTGTTGTACCCCAAAATTTTCCCTCCCATAATCTTCAAAGTTTTGCCAAGCATCACCTCAAAGGGTTCAAAGTCTATTCAAGGGCTACACAGTCAACCATCCTCCTAAGCCAGTCAAACTAGGGTTTTGGTTCCTGCAAGGAAGTTGAGGTTTTCAAGGGCCCAATCAAGTCCCACGTGCTCATATACATTGTCAAGCACCTACATGTCAAGTTTCAAGGCTCACAAGGTCAAGTTGCACAGTCAAAAACCCTAATTGCTCCACAGTCAACTGCAGGGGCAAAATGGTCATTTGGCAGTCAAAAGTCAAAATTTTTGGTCAACATCTTATTTTGAAGCCACAATCATCATTTGATCATGTCTTGATCATGATTCCACAAGCCTGGCTCAAAAAGTCTCAAGATGCAAAAGTTTCTATTTTTGGACAGTTGAAAAGTCAACTGTAACTTGACCAAGACATAACTTTTTCATGGTTCATCAGAAAAATCCCATCCAATGCTCATCTTGAAGGGGAAGAAATTTCCTACAATTCATCTTCACATTCCAAGTCCAAGAAATGCTCTCACAAAAAGTTATCAATTTCAACATTATAGGTCATTTTCAAAAGTCAACAAAAATGCACTTTAAGTCAAAGACCATAACTTGAGATTGGTAAATCAAAATGACATGGGACCAAATACATTGGTTAGAGGACTTCAAGACCTTTCCAAAATGTCCAAGAACATGTTCATAGCTTCAAAATTGAGCAAGATATGCATTGGAGAAGTTGGGAAATTTTTGTGAAATGGCCAAAGTCAATTATCCTTGAAACTTCATTTTTGACAAAAGGGGCCCACTTTTTCCACTTGATTCAGCTTGGCCATGCCTCCCACGTGTCCCACAATTTATTTCAAGATTTAAAATTAATTTTTTTTCATTTTTATTTAATTTTATTTGATTTAATTCATTTTAAATCTTTAAAATTCAAATAAAAATCCAAGAAATTAATGGAGGGATATATTTTGGGTTGATTAGCTTTGATACACCTTAAAACACATTCCAAATTCGTGCATGGCCTATTATGGGCATAAAAATTCAAAATTTCACAAATATGGAAAATGTTTCAAAGTTGGTTATGGAGGAAATCTCAAACATGAATGCAAGGCTTCAATGACCATAATATTGTTTGATACAAATTACACACTATATATACAAGCCCTCCCAACCTCATTCAAAAAAATAGGGTGTGCAGAAACGGCCAAGAGCAAAACCAAAAATTATTCAAAAAGTGAGAGTTCTAAAACATAGTTGCGAGCATCTTCCGATCAAAACAAGCACGTGGCTAAAGCAACCTTTGCCAAGTCCTGAGGCTCATACCGCGCTGTAAGTTCTTCCCAGGTCCCTTATAATTTCCATATTATTTTCTTCAACGTTTTCCTGTGCATATTCCAATATGAGGTGCATCATAAGTCCCACTTCCCAGCGCTGCCATATGTCATCAACGCAGATCCAAAGGACAAAAAGTGTAGCACACCATGGTCTGGAATCAAGCACGCTACAGGCAACCATGAAAGTCAAACGTGGCTTAGATTTCAGTGGGCTTGGATTGCTTCAATAAACCTCCTATTTGGCTCACACCCCCCTTGGTTTTACTTCTTTTTATTTTTTGTTTTGTCATTTTCTCTTATTTTTAATTGCTAACCCTTTAATTATTTTTATTATTAACAATTAACTTAATTAGCACATTTTCATAAAAAACCAAAAAATAGAATTAACATTATTATCATTATTATTATTTTATTTTGTAAATAAACATTAATTGAAATAGTTTAATTAGGCAACTCTAACTTTTCTTTTAATAATTAAAATAAGTTTAGAATTAGGTTTATTAACTTTTAATTTTATTCCCTTTTATTTTTATTTTCATTAAAAACATAAAAACACAAAAATATTTTCTTTTAATAAATTAATTAATTAGTTTAATTATTAATTATTAATTTCATTTAATCATAAAAAAGACCAAAAAAATCAATTTTCTTTTCTAAAAAGGGTCAACACCCTTAGAACATTCCGATTCACAGTTTATTATTATGTAATTGCTCCGGACATGTAATAGTAATTAGGACTTTACTGTTTTTTATTTACTTTCCGTACTCATTTACTAAAAAATGGGTCTTTGTAATTTTTGGCGATGTATAGACCCGCGCCTTGTAATAGCGTAGGATTTATTTTTCCATAATTTACTTTTCGCACCCCTTAACTGTTAACTTGCATGAAAGAATGTATGTAAATAAAAACAACTCGTAGCTCACTAATTAACAAGACAAACATTAACTGAATACAACATACAAATACACACACCACTTCTAGGGTGCGCCTCACTTGTTGCCTTCTAAACGTGGTCGTCAAGTATAGGACGTCTTAGCGGTCCTTATGTCCATGATCCTGTTGCCTCGAAACAGTTGCCTCGAAACAGTTGCCTCGAAACAGTTGCCTCGGACCAGTTGCCTCAAAACAGTTGCCTCGGAATAAAAAAGGATCAAGGACATAAGGGTAGCTTCTAAGGTGTCCTAACTGTTGCTTCGGTGACCTTACTGCCCCGATATTCGAATTGACCCGAACACCTCCAACGGTGATGCTACCTACCTCTCAATGGTGGGATGGAACTACCTAAAGGACACTTACACAGCTTAATTCCTTAGGGTAGGTAGATGACTCATGGGTACTTGCTCTTTTCAAAAACAAACAAAATACTTTTCACACCTTACACTTTCAAAAGCTTTCAAAACAAATTTTTCAAACACTCTTGAGGACAGATACAAGAGATATTCAGAAATCTTTCAAAGAAACTTTTTTCAAACCCACTCACATTTTAAAAAGCAAACATTTTGAAAACATAAGAACAAGTACCTAAGAGCCCGTGGATAACCACAGATAGAAAGGGTGCTAACACCTTCCCTTTCTATAAATCTACCTCCCGAACCGAGAAACATATCTCAAGGAATTTTGCTGTGCTTTTGTCCTGTCCATGTTGGAGAAAATAAAAGACGGTGGCGACTCTTACTTCCGCGGCATTTCGCGAAACCAGCTTTAAACAGTCAGTTCTATTTCCACCGATCACACACACATTTTGCATATCTCAAGCATACATACACTATACATTCCTGCATATAATATGCATATAGTCAGGGTTCCATATCAATGTCAAACATCATACATTTCGCATACATACAACATTCAATACGCATGCATACACATGTATCATCTGGCAAACAGACAAATAATTTCACCCTCAATTCAACTATCTAAGGATCGACCAATGCAATACTTCTCCTACGATTCAACCCGTCACTTCAGACTTCTTGCCGTGACACATTCATCCCATCACCTAATTCATCATGCAGTGATGAGTTCCTTATAAACCCATTACATTTCCTCTAAGCCACAATGTATTCGCAAAACTCATTACATTTCCTCTAAGCCGTAATATATCCGTAAGACCCTTTACATTGCCTCTAAGCCGCAATGTATCCTCAAAACCGATTACATTGCCTCTAAGCTGTAATGTATTTTCAAACTCAACACATTGCCTCTAAGCCGCAATGAGTTCTCAAAACTCGGTGCGTTGCCTCTAAGCCGCAATGTATTATCCAAACTCAACATATTGCCTCTAAGCCGCAATGTATTATCCAAGCCAACACATTGCCTCTAAGACTCAATGTATTCTCAAAACTCAGTAGGTTGCCTCTAAGCCGCAACATATTCTCAAAACCCATTACAATTCCCCTAAGCCGCAATGTATTCTTAAAACCCATTACATTTATTATATGCCGCAGTGTATTCTCAAGACCCATTACATTGCCTATATGCCGCAGTGTATTCTCAAGACCCATTACATTGCCTCTAAGCCGCAATGTGTCCTCATAACCCATTACATTTCCTCTAAGCCTCAATGTATCTTCAAAACCCGTTACAGTGCCTCTAAGCCGCAATGTATTATCCAAACTCAACACGTTGCTTCTAAGCCGCAATGTTTTATCTAAACTCAGCACATTGCTTCTAAGCCGCAATGTATTTTCAAAATTTAGAACATTGCCTCTAAGATGCAATGTATCCTTAAAAATCAACATGTTGCCTCTAAGATGCAATGTATTACCCAAACTCAGACCATCGTCTAAGACTTCATGCAGCAATGTTCGAAACCAAATTTAACTTATCACATCAGACTTCATGCACTGATTTGCAAACCTAACCCATTGCCTCAGGCTTCATGCAACAATGTGTTTCTTATTCTGCGACACAGATCATCACCTCAGGCTTCACACGACGATGTCCGAAAACCAAATTTAGCTTATCACATCAGACTTCACGAAGTGATTTGCAAACTCAAACCATTGCCTCAGACTTCATGCAGAAATGTGTTCCGAACTCCACAGCATCATCTCAGACTTCATGCAGCGATGTTAGAAACAACAAATTTAGCTTATCACATCATACTCCACGCAGTGATTTGCAAACCAAACCATCGCCTCAGACTTCATACAGCGATGTTCGAAAACCAAATCTAGCTTATCGTCTCAGACTTCACGCAGCGATTTGCAAAACTGTAACCCATTGCATCAGACTTCATGCAGCAACACATTCCTTTATTCTATAAACACCGATCATCGCCTTAGACTTCATGACGCGATGCTCAGAAGGAAAACACTCTAACCTAGTTAATGCAGTAATACGTTTCGTTATTCCATAGCACGGATCATCGCCTCAGACTCCATGCAGCGATGCTCGAAAGCAAAGAAAAATTTAAACCATTGCCTTAGAGTTCATGCAACAATGTTTTTCTTTATTCTGTAAACACCGATTATCGCCTCAGACTTCATGCAGCGATGCTCCAAAATACAAGGATTAGCCTATCGCATTAGACGTCATGCAGCAATTCGGGAACATAACCCATGGCCTCAGTCTTCAAGAATCCATGGGTCATCAATCATTTCTATACTCATCCTCCAAATGGGTGAATAAGCCAAGACATACAAAATTGCACTCTTAAGTTTAAAACCATCTGCCTCATTATCAAACCCGGGTAAGCGATATATCATCAGCTTTGCCTAATTCCTTGAGACTCGTAAGGGTATGTTATATCAGTGTAACCTTATGTTTGTCGGACAAATTTTGGGATACTTGAAGTATTCAATAAACTTCCAATCAGAATGCACAAGACTCGAGTTTTCTCACGCTATTAGACTGGAAGTTAATTGAATAAGGGGCAGCTGTCGTACCCCAAATTTGTCCTACCTCGATGATTTTTTTCTTCGAGATTGAAATAGAAGAAACATTTAATTAAAGATGGTACATCAGTATTTGATGGCCTATCTTTATCCAAGACTAGGGGGTGTGTTTTAACGGGGCTTTCTAAATCAGAATGACTCATAAATCCGTTCGCGAGGCATGTTGGCCGATGACCCATGCAATTCAAAAATACATCAGAGTAATTAATAAATTATTAGTTTATTAAAACTACTTAGCTTTGATGTAAAGAATCTAATCCCATTTACATTCAAGTGTTATTTGTTGTTAGGGGGAGTGAGACTGCAACACACTAGCCCATTTATGTTAATCCATTTCTGTTCCATCTTTAAATAAATAAAAAAGAGGAGGGTGTGTTTGCAAATTATAGGCCCATTAAGGTTTTAATAAAACTAATATATTTATAGTCTTGTGTTATTACTGGTTTAAAAAGAAAAGGGGAATTATTGTCAAAGCTTGGGTGATAAATGATTTTTAAGAGAAAAGTGTGGAATATTATTGCTGCTAAACCTTTTATTCAATAAGGTATTGTTTCCATTATATTAGTTTAGGAGTTTTCTGTTTTAGAAAAAGGATTCGTTTGGATATTTTTTTGAGGCCCAATCCCAAGGGGCAGTGAAAAGAAAAAAGGTGTCTGAAATTGCTGGACTAAAAAACGCAAGGCCCAAGGGAATTGAAAAAAAAAACTGTTTGTTATTTGTTGCAAGAAATCGTGATGTAACGTTTTTGCTTTACAATAATGTTTAGTTATATAAATTAATGTTGTTGGATACAGCTGCTGGCCCAATTGACTTTTAAAAAAATATAAATTGTTTGTTGTAAATAAGAAAAGGAAGCGCATGCCCAATTAAGTAAAAAAGAACAGTCACTGTATCAATTCACCAAAATTAATGCGTGTTTTTTTCAATGAACACATATTGTTCAAATTAAATTAAAACCAATATCCAAAATCAGTAAACCCCATAATCAGATCCAATCTAGAACACAGAAAATCATATGAACCAAATCGTTTGCATTCAATACAAATCCAATTAAACAAAATCAAATCAGTACAAATCTTGCTAAATCAATCAGCACCCAAAATATGCAAATCAAATCTGAAACTTATCATATTACGAATCAAATTACAATCACTAAATCAATTCTAGAAATCTATAAAACCTAATTCCTAATCTAATGTCCTTAGCTTCTGCCTAAATCTAATTCTAACAATTAAAAACCCTAAATAAACCTAACTCTATAAATAACAAAACACAAAGAACAATAGGGGCTGGCTATAGAAACAGAAAGAAGCTTGAAGATAGAAGAACAAGAACAGGGAGGAGGATATACATATGAGGTGAGAAAATTGTTAAGGTAGATCAAGAACAAAAGATACTATATTGAAAAGGGTGCGATTGAGGTTCCACTACCGTAAACCACAATCGCCGTTGCAAACCTAAGCGTTGATAGCCCTATCATCGCCACCATCTATCACCATGCTAAATCGAAGGATCCATTGCCATGCCAATCGAAAGGATTTGACAGAATGCCCATCGAAAGGCTTGTCATGAGGCCAATCGAAAGGCCTTTTGAAGATTCCAATCAAAGGACCTTTTGAAGATGTCAATCGAAGGATGCTATGTAAATGTCAATCGAAAATTATTTTGGAGATGCCAATTGAAATGCATTTTGTAGATGCCAATCGAAAGGAATTTTAGAGATGCCAATCGAAAGGCACTTTGGAGATGCCAATCAAAGGGCATTATGTAAGTGCCAATCGAAGGATACTTAAACATCATTTGAAAAATTTCGTTGTCTTTAGGCAAAGGTTTGTAACCACCTATGCAAGAGGAAATCTTGGGAAAAATGAGAGGGATAATTTTGGGGTACAACAGCTGCCCCTGTTCAATCTTCTTAAACCTGGGGATATAGATTGGCTAGTCTTCCTTTCATGATTGGAAGGTGGAAGATGATTGAACACTAGAGTGCCCAGAAATTTGCGCTCATCCGAGATGATACTTGACTGTGTAGATAGTATTGGGAATGTGCTTATAGATGCCATTTGGAAAAGATGACGGAAGATCGTTGGAGATGGGCTTAAAGATGCCATCAGAATGTGACGGAGAGTCTTCGGAGATGGGCTTAAAGATGCCATCCAGAACAATGATGATTTCATGAGATATCCCTTTATGGGAATTCCTGCTCTTGCTGTTAGAGAGGACTCTGTTGAGGAATGTAGGTCTCTGTCTTGGAACATAGAGTTTTAGGAGCTTCAGTTGTCAGTTACTTTACTGGGGAGTCATAGCTTGATTGAAGATATGAAAATGAACCGCTATCTGGTCATAATCCAGGCTTTATAGTGGCTTGCTGAGGATAATAAGGCTAACTGTTATCTAGTCGTGCTCCAGGCTTCACAACGACTTACTGGGGAGATGAGATTTAACTGTTATCTGGTCAGGATCCAGGCTTCATAGTGTCTTGAATTGTTGATTGACTATTATTTGGTCTGTTTCCGAGTTTCATAGCTTCTTTAACTGAAATAGAAATCTTAGTATTGATTTGACTGAACCATGGGAAGGCCTTGAATTAGCTTTGACTGGCATAGTAATCAGGAGAATCTTAGTATCGATTCAACTGACCCAGACAAAAGTCTTGGAGTATCTTCAACTGGCATAGTAATCAGAGAGATCTTAGTGTTGACCTGTCTGACCCAGGGAAAATCTTGGGCTAACTTTGATTGGCATAGTAATCAGGAGAATCTTAGTATCGATTCAACTGACCCAGACGAAAGTCTTGGAACCTCTACCACTGGAATAGTAATCATAGAGATCTTGGTGTCGACCTGTCTGACCCAGGGAAAAAAAGGGTTAACTTTGATTGGCATAGTAATCAGGAGAATCTTAGTAGCGATTCAACTGACCCATACAAAAGTCTTGGAATATCTTCCACTGGAATGGTAATCAGATAGATCTTAGTGTCGACTGGGCTGATCTAGAGAAAATTTTGGGTTAACTTTGACTGGCATAGTAATCAGGAGAATCTTAGTAGCGATTCAACTTACCCAGACGAAAGTCTTGGAATATCTTCCACTAGAATGGTAATCAGAGAGATCTTAGTGTCGACCTGTCTGACCAAGAGAAAATATTGGGTTAACTTTGACTGGCATAATAATCAGGAGAATCTTAGTAGCGATTCAACTGACCCAGACGAAAGTCTTGGAATATCTTCCACTGGAATGGTAATCAGAGAGATCTTAGTGTCGATCTGTCTGACCCAGGTAAAATCTTGTGAGGACATCTTTCTGAGGAAAATCCTGGAATAGCCCTTTGTTAGACATAGCTTGTTGATTTGGTCTTTTCCCTTAAAGGTAAAGAGTTAGTCGTATGCAATGTCATGATGAGTGAAATGCATTGTGATGATGTTCTCAAAATAAATGAGATTATGTTGTATGCAATATATATGCGCATGCCATGATGTATGAATATGGGATGCTATTATGGTATTTCTTAGTCGGGGAAAATAAATCTCGGACTACTGCTGAAGAATATTGGGAAGTTGAATTCTTCATTTCCGCTGGGGATGATGAATATAGATGACTATGCTGCGGATTTACACCTTTCTGTTTGAGAATATTCTGTCGAGGAGAGACTCTGCCTGAGAATAACTCTGCGGGGGAATAACTCTGTTTGCGAGAGGAGATGCCTTGCTGGAAGATTTTGTCGATTCGGAGAAATAAACTCCGCAAGGGGATGAACTTCCGTAGCTGGAGGAATAAACTCTATTGGGGATAGAGCTTCCACATTTAGAGAAATAAACTCTGCTCGAGAAGAGGTTCCGCAGTTAGGGAAATAAACTCTGCTCGGGAGAAATCTTTATAAACCGTTTGCGATTATAAAACTCGGTTGGGGAATATAGATATCGGCTCTCTGAAGGAACTTTTCTTGTGAAAGTAACTCCAGTTTGGGGAAGCAGAGATCAAAACTTTTGGTTGCCTCTACTCTGTGGGGAACATACACATCACGGGGTCATATGTAATGATGACTTCGTCTCAAAATTGTGTGTGCCCCTATACCTGCTGGAAGGAGTAACTTATCGGGATTGAAATGGTTTTGTAGACTTTTCCCCGTTCCTTAAGTCATGAGCAACTGTCCTTCTGTTTCTTATGCAAATATTTGTGAATAACAATCATATTCAAATGCATATGTCAATAATAAGTCATTGGACGTTTTTGCAAAACAAACAGGAAAGAGAAAAAAAGAAAAGCAAACAGTTTATATTGATTTCTGAAGTTTGCCTATAACAGGCGTTGTGTACAAAGAGGATGACGTTCTTGTAGGAGAACGCCGCTGTGAGAGTGAAGACTATACAAAGTAGTGTACAAAGAGAAGAAAACAGCTATGTGTAATAATCCCATTGAGTTTCAATTCTGCTATTGCCACTATGTCTTCGAGTATCTCATCACTTTGCTACTTGTCCGAAGCTGACTGGATTGATCAGTGCCATTTGAGCTTGATAGTTGATACTGAAGTCTAGTCGCAAGGTGATCTAATGGGACATAGTGATACGCTTACAATCCCTAACTTTTTCATGGACCGCCCTTTCGGGTTTTTAGTCTACCGGGATACTCTTTTTTTCCCAAGCCGCCTTTTTAGGTTTTGGGCTTGCCGGGTGTATAGATATATTTTTGTTTTCATCCCTAATTTTTGCCCGAACCCTTTTTGGTTTGTCGGGATGCCCTTATTTTTTCCTAGGCCAGTCAACCTAGCGGGTTTTTATTCATGCATAGTATTTTTTCACTATGTCCGCATTAACAAAGTGAGGAAGGTCGTCACCATCCATGGTGGTCAAAATCATGGCTCCTCCTTAAAATATGCTTTTGATCACAAGTGGCCCTTCGTATGTGGGAGTCCATTTTCCCCTGGGATCACCTTGTAGCAGTATGATGCGCTTGATCACTAGGTCCCCGACTTGATATACTTGGCGTCTGACCTTTTTGTTGAAAGCCTTGATCATCCGTTTCTGATACATTTGACCATGACAAACAGCAGTAAGCCTTTTCTCATCAATCAAATTCAAAGTGATCAAGTCTAGTATGGATCCATTCATATTCATTCAAACCTGCATCCTTCATGATCCTCATAGAAGGGATCTGGACCTCAATGGGCAGGACAACCTCCATACCATATACCAGAGAGTAGGGTGTTACCCCTGTCGACGTTCGTGCAGAGGTGCAATAACCATGAAGAGAAAATGGTAACATCTCGTACCAGTCTTTGTATGTCACTGTCATCTTCTGTATGATTTTCTTAATGTTCTTGTTAGCAGCCTCCACAACGCCATTTATCTTCGGCCGGTAAGGGGAAGAATTATGATGCTGGATCTTGAACTGTTTACAGAGTTCGATGATCATCGTATTGTTGATATTCGTACCATTGTCAATGATGATTCTCTCTGGAACACCATATCGACAAATTAGGTTATGCTTGATAAACCACGCCACAACTTTCTTAGTAATAGTAGCAAAAGAGGCAGCTTCAACCCACTTCGTGAAATAATCAATGGCCACCAGGATGAAGCGATGTCCATTGGAAGCAGTAGGTCTAATCTCTCTGATCATGTCAATGCCCCACATTGCAAAGGGACATGGAGCCTTCAAGACGTTAAAGGGAACCAGAGGTACATGCATCTTATCAGCGTAGATCTGGCATTTGTTACAAGTTCGGGAATGCTGATAGTAGTCTGCTTCCATAGTGGACCAATAGTATCCTGCCCGTAGGATCTTTTTAGCCATGGTATGTCAACTAGAATTGGTTCCAAAGGCGCCTTCGTGTAAATTTGTCATAATCCTCTCTGCTTCGCCCTTGTCTATGCTCCGAAGTGGAGTAGAGTCATGGTTGCGCTTGTAGAGGATTCCATTACTGAGGAAGAAATTTGCGGTGAACCTTCTCAGAAACTTCTTATCATTGACAGATGCCCCCTCGGGATATTCTTGAACCTCGAGATACCTTTTTACTTCATGGAACCAAGGTTTGTCTGCTACTCCTTCAGTGTCGATCTCGTAGAAGTATGCTAGTTCATCCAACCTCTCGATGGTAATTCGGGGAGCCTCATTGTCCCACTTGACCTTGAACATAGATGACATGGTACCTAGCGCGTCCGCTAACTGATTCTCTACTCATGGAAAATGTTCGAAGGTGACCTCTTTAAAGTGTGGAAGTAAGGTCAACACGTGCTCTTTGTACGGGATGAGATTTGGGTGCTTCGTGTCCAACTCCCCTTTGATATGACTTATTACCAAGGCTGAATCCCCAAAAATGCTCAAGAACTTGATCCTCAGATCAATAGCAGCTTTGAGACCCATGATGCATGCTTCATACTCCGCCATGTTATTGGTACAGTTGAAACATAATCTGGAGGTGAAAGGAGTATGACATCCTTTAGGAGATATAATTACAGCACCAATGCTATTACCGAGTACGTTCGAGGCTCCTTCAAAAACCATAATCCGTTGGGATCCTTCTTCAGGTCCTTCATCCGGTCCAGATTCTTCATAGTCAGTCACTAGCATAATATTCTCATCCGGAAACTCAAAATTCATGGACTGGTAGTCATCCACGGCCTGATAAGCCAAATGATCAGCTAGTACACTTCCCTTGATTTCTTTCTGGGTTGTGTATTGGATATCATATTCGGTCAAGATCATTTGTCATCTTTCTATTCTTCCGGAGAGGGTGGGCTTCTCGAAGATGTAATTGATCAAATCCATCTTAGATATCAACATAGTAGTGTGGGTCAACATATACTGTCTCAGTCGGCGAGCAGCCCATGCCAAAACGCAACAAGTTTTCTCAAGCAGTGAGTATCTTGTTTCACAGTCGGTAAAATTTTTGCTAAGGTAGTATATGGCGTGCTCTTTTCGACCAGACTCGTCATGCTTCCCCAGCACACACCCCATTGAATTATTTAACACTGTTAAGTACATTATCAAAGTTCTTCCTTCAGTCGGAGGCATCAAAATTGGTGGTTCTTGATATTTCTTCAGGAGATTGAAGATTGACTCACAAGTAGAAGTTAAATGGGAAATGAACCTGGAAATGTAATTCAGTCGTCCCCAAAAGCCTCTAACCTCCTTCTCAGTGCGAGGAGCCGACATTTCTTGTATAGCCTTTACTTTTGCAGGGTTTACCTGAATTCCCTTGTCACTGACAATGAAACCTAGTAGTTTACCAGACCTTACCCCAAAGGTGCACTTATTTGGATTCAACCTCAGCTTGGACGTCTTCAACCTATCAAATAGCTTTTGTAAATGATCAAGGTGTTCTTCCTCAGTTTGAGACCTTGCTATCATGTCATCCATATATACCTCTATCTCATGGTGAATCATGTCATGAAACAAGGCGACCATGGCTCGCTGATAGGTTGCCCCGACATTCTTTAATCCAAACGCCATCACTTTGTAGCAGAAAGTGCCCCATTATGTGACGAAGGTTGTCTTCTCCATATCTTCAGGTGCCATCTTGATCTGATTGTAACCAGAGAAACCATCCATGAAGGAAACGATCTTGTGTTGCGCAGTGTTATCAACCATGACGTCAATGTGGGGGAGCAAAACGTCATCTTTGGGGCTCGCCCTATTCAAATATCTGTAGTCCACACACATTTGTACCTTGCCATCTTTTTTAGGCACTGGAACTACATTAGCAGCCCATTGGGGATAAGAGATGACAGATAAGAAACCAGTGTTGAGCTGCTTCATAACCTCTGCTTTGATCTTCTTTGATATTTCAGGGCGCATGTGACGGACCTTCTGCTTTATCGGAGGGCAATCTTCTTTAGTTGGTAGATGGTGAACCACAATATCTGTATCCAGTCCTGGCATGTCTTCATATGACCAGGCAAAGATCTCGACATAGTCATGCAACATCTGTATCAACCGTTGTTTGACATTTAGCCCCAGATTTGTGCCAATCTTAACTTCTTTTCTGTCTACCTCTATGCCCAAGTTTATTGTCTCAACTGGCTCTTCATGAGACCGTGTAGCCCTCTCTTCCTGCTGTAATAGCCTAGCAAGTTCTCCAGGTATCTCATAATCTTCCTCACCTTTGTCCTCGGCTTGGTTGATCATATTTTCAAAGTCATAACTGAAAATAGCATAACTGTTATCAATGGGATCCATAGTGGACATGGGTCTGCAATTTGATACGTGAGTGTGTGTAAGAGCATAGTTGTATAGACAAAGTAAAAGTAGAAAAGAAAAACAGAGAGCGCAAAATTTATATGCATAAACATCCAATGCTTTATTAATGCCATATGATGATAGAACATGATAACCCTCACAAATAAATCGATGTGCCCCGGGTAAGACACACGGCCATAAAGTTATATTGTTTATTACATATCCAAAAAAACAAGAAAGACAATTACTTCTGAACAAAATTAATCGGTACAAAATCCTTTTCTGTCCAGTTCTTGGGTCCACCATTGGTAGTAGGGAAGATCCATCCGTCCATGTCTTATCACTATCTCCGTCTTTTACAATGTTGACCCCTATTTGCTGCTGCGTATGGGAGGTCTTCCAGCACGAGCATATCGAACATCCCTTTGAGCCCCTGAAGAGAAACCCAAACCAAATTTATTAGACTTGTATGGAATATCAAGGAGCTGACCCCAGATGGTAGACCCACCTTCTTCGATAACTGCTTTTGCATCCTTGGTAGAAGCCATCTTCAAGGGAGGTATGGTGATCTTCGGCATATTGGTAACAATTTTAGTTGCAGCCAGAGTCTGAGGTACCTCTTCGAAATTCTGGCACAGAGTCTCGATGAACTCAACATTCATTTCCACATATCTGAAGGAATTCATGTGACTGACCATGTATTCTTCTTCACCGTCTACAGTGACAATTCTCCCTTTGACTGAGTATTTCATCATCTTATGCAGAGTGGATGTAATAGCTCCAGCCCCATGTATTCAAGGGTGACCCAACAAACAAGAATAATATGGTATGATATCCATCACATAGAAGGTAGAGTCGAAAGTATGAGAACCAACCTTGATAGGGACGTCCAGCTCCCTGTGCACCATTCTCTTTGAACCGTCAAAATCCATCACTACAATGTTGCTGGGCTTCAAGGTCAAACCTTCATAGTCTAGTCTATCCAGTGTGTTCTTAGGCAGAACATTTAATGATGAACCAATATCTACTAGGACATGGGCCAAAGTAGTGCCCTTGCATTCGACAGAGACATGCAACACATCATTGTTCTTCCTTCCTCTAGGAGTCAAATCAGCATCAGAAAAGCCCAAACTGTTATCAGCCGTCAAACTAGCCACATAATCTTCGAATTGGTCAGCAGAGGTTTCCTGGGGCACATGGGAAGTTTTCAGGAATTTCACCAAAGCCTTCGCATGAGCTTCGGGGCATAACAGCAAGGCTAGCATATAAATCTTTGAAGGGGTCTGCCCCAGCTGTTCGACCAAGTTGTAGTCGCTTTTCTTGATAATTTTCAAAATTTTCTTCCATTTATTTCTTGAAAGCCTTTGGGATAGATACCAAATGCGCCTTCGTCTGGACAGACTCAACCAATATGTCTTTGCCCCGAGTCTCGGTCGACTCGGTGATAAGGGTGTCAGTAGAGGTAATCACAGGGATTGTAGTAGTAGTATCAGCAGGAATGAAAGTAGGAACGATCACAGGATCAGAGGAGAACACTCTTCCATTTCTGGTTATTTTGCTGGTTCCCACAATGTTGCCAATGTCGGGGTTAGCCTTCTCGGAAACTTGGTCTTCATCAGCCAACCAATCTTGCTTGACACCGTGTTAGTAGACGTCACCCCCATAGTTCTAAGGAACAATTTTCTCTGAGGAGTATAGGGTTGGCCCTGGCACGGTAATTATCAGCAGAGTAACCTTCGGAACTGATGTAATCCTGACGAGTCTTTTGGTGGAGACCCTGGGAGGATTGGCGGAAATGGTTATTATCGAAACATCTTTGCAAGAAATGGTTGGGACGGGATTCTTCTTAAACAAAATCTCTCTATCATCCATCAGGCGCTGAACACCCGCCTTCAACAAATGGCAACCAGTCGGTAGAGATAAATAGAAGTGGCAACCTTCACCACAACCCAAAAATAAACCGGCCTTCAATAAGTTCCACTTAACGGTCATAAGAGGAGTAACAAACTCTTCAACAATAGTAACAAACATATCATCTTCAATAGCGTTAACACTACGGTCGTGCTTGGGCATAGGAGCAGTCATAACATTTGGAATTTCAGGGGCGTAAAACTCAATTTCCTTTGCCTCGATAAGGTCTTTTACCCTGTTTTTCAAAGCCCAACAGTCGTTTGTATCATGACTTGGAATTTCCGAATGATAAGCACAACAGGCATTTGGATTGTAGCGGGGAGAGGTAGTGTTGGAATTCTTTTGCGCTTCCCGTAAGGTTACCAAATTAGATTTCAATAAATGAGGAAAAACTTAGGATAACGTCATATTTCTCCGGGTGAACTGTCTTACCGACCTTTCTGTTCTCTGCTGATTATTCCTCTATTGAGTGGGTGCAGGCTTAGGGATCATGACAGCCCCTACCGTTGGATGGTGTTCATTTCTGTCCTGACTCCTTTGATTGTACACAACACTAACCTCTTTCTTCCCAGCAAATGGCTTCCTTACTGCACTGGAGGATGCACTCTTTTGGATCTTACCACTCTTAATTCCAGCTTCCACTCTTTTCCCTGTCAAGATTAATTCAGTAAAGCCGGCCAAGGAACTTCCAATTAGGTGATTAAAGAATGGGCCAAATAGGCTACCCAGAAACATATCCACTAGCTCCCTAGCAGATAGGGGAGGTTGGACTCTTCCTGCTAAGTCCCTCCACTTCTGAGGGTAGTCTTTGAAGCCCTCGCTCGAACCCATAGCCATACTTTGGAGTTGAGTACGGGTGGGAGAAAGGTATGGGTTGTACGGATACTGCTTATAGAAAGCAGCAGCCAGGTCTTCCCAATTATGGATGTTGGTCCTTTCCAGCTGATAGAGCCAATCTAACTGAGTTTCAGATAAACTATCCTAAAAGAAGTTGACCCATAAGTCTCTGTCAGCAATGTGAGGTTGTATCTTTCTCACATAGGATCGGAGGTGCATCTTGGGACATGAAACCCCATCATACTTGGAAAACACTAGCACCTTGAAATTTGGAGGAAGGACAATCGCGAACACCAAACCCAGCTCTTCAAAGTCCATCCCAAGCACTTTATGAATCTCCATTGTACTCAGACGCTCTTCTAGCTGTTTATACTTTTTGTCGGCCGGAGGATACTGCTCTTCATTATAATCAGTCTCATTGTCAGATTCCTGCGGACTAGGGTCATCCTCTCTTGTCTCACCCTCTTGGTTATCTCCTTCTTTGGAGGAAGATGTCAGCTCAACCACTTGCCTTAGCGGTCCTTTGAATCTTCTTCCCAGATTTACCACACCAACTGTCCTCCTTGGCTTCTTAGTCTTGTCTTTAAGAATCAGGGCTTTTAGTTCCTCCAGCCCTTTGGCTAGAGCCATGATCATCTGTTGGAATTGTGCTTTCTGAGTTTGTAAGTCCTTCACAATTTGTTCGAGAGCCGTTTCTTTACGGCTGAAATAAACAGCGAAGAAGATGAGAAACCTGCTATGAAACTTGTTTATGCAATGATATGTATGACATGTGTATGCAATGATTTCAAGGATTTAGGGAAATTTAAATCTGCGAACTAAAATGAAACAAATATTTTATTAGTAGAATTCAAAATACAATTGCCTTTTAGGCGTTTCAATTGAAAGTTCACAAAACTAAAAAAAATCAGGTTTCCCATGGGCGCTTCCTTTTCACGCCGAGATAGACATTGAGTCTTCTTTCCTCATGAAGTTTCTTTGTGAGCTCTAAAACTTTCCACTCATGAGCATAGAAATGGTCTCCAAAGGTATCCCGCTCTTTCTTCAGCTGAATCCAGGACCTCTGTGATTCTTCAAGATCAATGGGCATATCAGGATGAAGAACCGTATAGGGAATATCCCCTTCAGTAATGGGCTCCACAGTCACTGGTAATATGGCTACGTATGGCATTATAAGATTTTGACCACGAGCTCATACCCATTGGAGATAAGGATCCATAGGAATGGAAGTCTTCGGCCCCAACGTCTTGATGTTAAATCTGTTTACCATGCCCCAAGCACGTATGAACCTCTGGTGATACCCTTGAACATCATCCTCATAGTTAAACACAATGCCCTGGATAAGAATCTTGTGAGGACCATCCCTTCGAGCGTAACCAAATTGTCGTATGTCCAGAGAAGGATTATACGTTATGCCTCCCCTAATGCCAAGTAGTGGGACAGTCGGGAATTCCCTGCAGCGGTCAATTATAGAAATATCTCCCATAGATCGGGAATACCAGAGAATATCCGTGTGAGAAAGTGACATTATCTTGTGCGACTAGCCCAAACCTTCTTCATTCTTCACTACTATCTTAGGGAGGTGAGAAATAAACCAACGAGAAAGAAAAGGCACACAATACATAAGAATCCCTCTTTTCTTTGTGGTACGAGCATGGAAGGTATGCACAATATCTCTGAGTAAAGTGGGCACAAGGTTGCAAGAAAGAAAGACCTTGATGGAATTCACATCTATGAGTAAGTCTGGATTAGGGAACAGTACTAACCCATAGATGAGAAGGGCCAAGACCTCCTCAAAATCCTGGAAGTCCAAATCATCCCAAAACAGCTGAGCCCTCTCTATTAGGAACTTGGCTAGAAAACCCTTAACTCCACTTCTTATTTCCCAGTTGGATACATTGTCGGACCGTTTCAGGTGTAAAGCTGCTGCAATGATCTTCGGCTTTGGAGCTTCTTCCAAACCGGTGAAAGGAAACTGATCCACAATAGGTATACCCAATATCTGAGAGAACTCTTCCATGATGGGTACCAACTAATAGTCTGGAAAGGTGAAGCAATGATGCTTAGGGTCAAAGAACTGAAAGAGCACACTCATCATCTTCTCATCATCACCTGAGGTAACCAGATTGAGCAGTCAACCATAGTTCTTGGTGAATGAGGAAGTCTCAGAAACCCTGGATACTAACTCTTTGAGTTGAAGCGGTATTCTCACAAAGCTAATTCAGATGGTATTTCCATGAGCGGAAGCCATGATCTGCAAAACAGAACAAAGATAAATTCCCCTAATCCTTGAAATGGTTAGCATAATGAAGAATGAATGTTTATGATGCATGATGTCATGTTTAAGAAAATTAATCACACACAAGCAAAGCACACAAGACCTTAGGTTAGGCTTGCATGGGGTTTATAGGTTAATACCCTCTTGAGTTTAGTTGGTTTCCAAACCTGTCCTAGAAATAGTAACCAGGTTCTAAGGTGTCTCAATATCATTGATCTTTCTTTATGGAGTTATTTCAGCTTAGCAATCTTTTCTTGCGACCGAAACATCCCGAAAGTCCAATTTTAATGAGTGTAGTATCGAGTATCAATCGATTCCCAGCTTTACACCGAGCCCAGCTATCTCACTACTTTCTAATGGCCAAGTTTGTTCAACTAAGGTTCTAAGGTTCGTTAGTGCTTCACGACACCACGCGGCGGCCCCATATTCTTCTCGATTTAACAAAAAGGATACCGGTACCAACAAAAGTGTCACACCAACACAACTATCGCTTCAACCATATCGGTCTATGTCGTACAGTCTCCATGATCTATTGCTGTTTACCTAAAAAGTGTCCCCATATCCGGGTATAGGATCTATATAAGAATACCCCAACAAACCTTTAAAAGTAAAGAAATCAAAGCAAACAAAGAAATCAATTTAAAATGATATAGAACCTAAGGTAAACCCCACTTTATAATTTACCCAGCAGAGTCGCCAGTTCTGTGATGCGGTGGAAGAACCGACTGTTAATACTGGTTTACGTTTTTTGTTCGCAAATGTCACGCTAAGCAAGAGTCGCCACTGACTTTTCTTTTATCCAACTTAAGGAAAGGGTGAAAAGAACAGAAAAAGACCTTTTTTCGAGATTTCTGAGTAAGGGGGGTAGATTATGGAAATGGAAGGTGTTAGCACCCTTTCCATCCATGGTTTTCCATGGGCTCTTAGGTACTTGCTCATTTTTGAATTTGCTTTCGTGTTTGTCTGAAAAAGTTTTGAAAATACCTTAGTGCAGCGATTCACTTTATGGTAACTGTTGTATCAGTCCTCAAGAGTGTGATAAAGTGTTTTGAAAACTTTGTTTGAAAAGTGTGGTGTGAAAATTTGTTTGAGCAAGTACATAACAATTATCTACCTACTCGAAAAAGACTGTTCTTTTCCTCCTATCCTTTAGACCGTGTTATCCTACTATTGGTGAGTAGGTAACCCTAGTCGTTGGATGTTGAGGGACTATCGAAAGGGACGTAATGGTCATTGAAGGAAACATGTAAGGATACCTTAGCATTTCGAAGGGACTATCAACATAAGATCATTTCTCATAGGCAACTCGAGGGACATTTAGGGAATATGATCTTTATGATGACTTTAAACTGAGGGTCTTTTCTAAGAGTATCCCTATGTTCGAGGGACATGACCATTTTCGAAGGCAACCGAAGTGGGAAATACCCTAGGGGTGCAAGTGTGCAATAGTGTGCTTTTTCAGGTGTTTTATCTTGCAGTTTAGTGGTTTACTGATTTATTGATTAAGCATACATGCCTAGGTTACTAGTAATTTATATAGAAGCATATAAATATAAAAGCGAGAAATAAAGTTCCTACGCTATTACAAGGCTTTGGTGCAGATACATTTATATTTGACTGGGAAAAAAAGTGCGGAAATTGTAACGCCCGTAATTTAGAATATCACCCAGAAGAGTAGGTATTGGATTACGAGACAAGAATATCTTGACCGTATTCACATCTATGAAGGAATCTGGATTTGGGAAAAGAACCAAGTCGTTGATGAGGAGAGTCAAGATGTCTTCAAAGGCTTGAAAATCTAAGTTATCCCAGAACTGTTGAGCTTGATCAACCAGAAACTTAGCCAAGAAACCTTTAACCCCGCTCTGTGTCTCCCAATTAAACATTACATCAGCCTTTTTCAAGTGTCAAGTTGAAGCAATGTCTTCTGTCCTAGGAGTCTCTTCCAAACCTGTGAAAGGTGTCTGCTCGAGAATGGATATACCCAACAAATCAGAAAACTTCTCCAAAGTAGGGACTAGCTGATAATCCGGGAAGGTGAAACAGTGATGCAACGGATCAAAGAACTGGCAAAGGATGCTCATCATCTGCTCATCCAACTTTGAAGTGACCAAACTAAGGAGATGACCATGTCTTCTAACAAATGAAGAAGTATCAGGAACTTTTGAGACTAACTCTCTGAGCTGAGCAGGTATTTGCACAAAGTTAACTCGAATGGTATTTCTGTGCATAGAAGCCATGATCTACAAAACAGAACAAAGATAAATCCCCTCGGCCTTTGAAATGGTTAGTCTAATGAAATATGCATGCTATGTCATGATGCATGATGTCATGATAAAACACACAACAGGTATCACAGATAGCAGACATGGTAAAGGCAAACAAGTCACACAAGATCCCTTAAGTTTCAGGCTTGCATGGAGTCTAGATACTACCCTCTTAAAGTTCAGTTGGTTCAACCTATCCTAATAATAGTAACCGGGTTCTAGAGGTTCTTAATATCACTGACCATCCTCCATCGGTCATGGTTTCAGCTTACGCAATCTTTTCTTGCGGCCGGAACTATCTCGAGAGTATGGTCTTAATGAGTGTAGTATCGAGTATCAACCAGTTCTCAGCTCTATGCCGAGGCCGGCTATCTCACTACTTCCTATGGCCAAGTTGGTCAATTATAGGTTCTAAGGTCAATTGATACTTAACGACTCATATAGCAGCCCCATATTCTCCTTGTTTCTCCAAAAGGAATATCGGTACCAACTAATGTGCCACATCAACGTAGGTACTGCTTCAACCGTACCGGTCTACGCTATACAGTTCCCTCACAGTTTATTGCTACTTACCTAAAAGTTGTCCCCCAGATTCAGGTTAGGATCTATAGTAACTCCAATACAAACACCCACAAAGATAAAGCAATCAAATCAAACTATATAAGCAATATGATGAACTAATCCTAAGGTATACCTCACTTATTAATGTCCCCAGCAGAGTCGCCAGTTCTGTGATACGGTGGCCAAAACCGAGACTGTTTTAGGAATTACTAGTTTGCGTTTTGCGTTTGTGTTTGCAAAATGTCGCGGTAAGCAAGAGTCGCCACCGACTTTTATATTATCCAACAAGGAAAGGAAAAAAGCACAGAAAAATTGCCTTTTTCGAAATTTTGAGTACGGGGGTAGATTATAGAAAGGGAAGGTATTAGAACCCTTTCTATCCGTGGTTTTCCATGGGCTCTGAGGTACTTGCTCATCATTTTCAAAATTGCTTGTGTGTGTTTGATTTGAAAAAAAAAATTTTGACTTCGATTTAACTCTTGCTTCTGTCTTCAAGAGTGTTACGAAGTGTTTTTGAAAGCTTTGTTTGAAAAGAGTGTAAGTGTGAAAAAAGTTTGTTTGATTGAGCAAGTACTTAAGAACTAATCTACCTACTCGAAAAAAAGAATTGTTCTATGTTTGTTTCCTTTAGACAATGCTATCCCACTATTAGTGAGTAGGTGGAACCGTCGTTGGAGTTTTAAGGGTCAATTCGAAAGGGATGTACGGTCACTAAAGCAATGTTAGGACGCCTTAGTAATAACCCTAATGTCTTAGATCAATTATTCGAGGCAACAATATCTGAGGCAACCATTCTGAGGCAACTTTTCCTAACGGGACTTTGATCTTTGTTTAGACAAGAGAGCGACCACTAAAATACCCTATACTTAATGACCGTTTACCGAAGGCAACTGAAGTGATGGTATACCCTAGGAGTGCACATGTGCGATTGATTCAATTTTAAGTTTATTATCTTTGCACATTTAAGGTTTGTTAACCGTTTTAAAGTTAATCATACATTCTTGTCATACATCCCTAATATCATACATCTAACAGTTTAATATTTCACGGAATTTAAAGTGCGGAAAGTAAGCTACGCTATTACAAGGCTTCGAGTATTTATATAGCCAAAAACGAACCCGTAAAAAGAAAGCGATAAATAAAAATAAAAGATCCTAATTAATCTATTACAACTTGTGAGAAAATACCTTAATATGGAAAAAATAAATAAAGCGCGTGCGATGAGATTAAGAACGAGAACGAAACTAGGGTTTTGACCCCTTCTAGCCTAATTAAAAGAAAAATTGCTTTTTATTGTTTTTAATTGTTTTTAAGAAAGAGAATTAGGTTTTAAAAATAAATACAAAATTAATTAGCTAATTAAATTAATTAATGAAAATAAATAAATGGCCTATTTTTGTGTTTTGTTATTTTTTAAGAAAAAAAGAAAATAGAATTAAATTTAGACAAAACCCTAATTTCTAATTGTTTTTAATTTATTTACAAAAAGAATTTTAGTTACCCTAGAAATTAAATGACCTAATTAAATTAATTAATTTATTGATAAAAAATAAACCTAAGTCTAATTGGGTGAAAAATATTATTTTTTGTGATTTTTTTATTAAAAAAAATTAATTTTTATGTTAGTAAAATAAATTAAATAATTAAATAATGGAAATATAAAAAGAAAATAAAAGAAACTTGGGCCAGAGAAAGAAGTTTGGGGGGTGTGAGCATCAATTTCTGGGCCCAAAACCAATGACCCACGTTGACTTGCCCGTTCCAGTGTTGCACATTGACCAAGGCCTATGGTACTCCTTCATTGATGGCCTTCAGATCTGGCCTCCTGGACACTTGGCAGGCTGGATGATGAGGTCACATGGTGGTCTCTTGGCTTGTGTACGCGCTGGATCATGGAAAGACAAAATATGTGAAATAATTGGGGGACCTGGGATTCGAACCCAGGTCCTGAAGCCTTTTCCAAACACTCCAATGCCAACTGCGCTGCAAGCTTGCTTTGTACATAAAATAATAATAGTAGGTAATGTACAATAATGGGATTTAGTGGAGAGAGAAAAACAAAATCGCGCCAGAATTCAAACGACCCAGTAGAAGGGTGCCACGCAGGTCATCCCCAACCTTGCTTCGTTGGTAAAAGTTAAAAAACTTTTACCTACGGATAAGCCTCTATCGCTACATCCCTGGCCTATCTCAAAATCCTCCATGGGCATGATAAATGACATCTAATGCCATGGATCAACTCATATGGACCTGCTGAGTATTGTGATGCCCTTTTTTATGGGCCAATTTCACTTGTACACAAAGATCCCAAATCGAAGCAACAAACCCCAACAATGGCAAACTCTAATACATTCCATGAAAATGCAATTAAATGTTACAGATAGTTTAAAAATGTTCCAAGGAGCAAGTATATACAATTATTTCATGCTATAGATGCCAAGATTATGAAATTCGAATTCAAGAAAGAGCCATTGTCGTGGCTGACTTACAGTGAGTTGTAGGGTTGGAAACTCTTTGTTCTGGATTGGTTTCGTTTGCTTGTAATCCCAAGAAGCGATTGGGATGGTAAGGAAGCCCTTGAATAGCCTGAAACTATGAATTCGACTTAGCACTTTTTGTGTTTTTTTCCATGTTTGTTCTGACTTCTCACGCCTCTCTGACCTCTCGTTTTAGGTCTGCAATTGTTCCTTATGTATTGAGGAATGGCTTAGGGTTGCAAACATGATCTCAATCTTTGCCAATTATTGCTTTTGATTTGGATTTGATTCACTTGAAGATTATTCCAAAGATAGTCCAAATTCAATCTTTTTGTGCACACCAAGGCTTTGCACGATTTCAATCCCTTGCCAACTGGATATAAGACCTGAAACATGCACAATATCTTGAGGTTTCAATGTTTTAGATTTTTTCATGATCTGTTTTGATTAAAATTGATTTAATTCAAATAAAAATAAAAATAAATAAAAAAAATAAGATAAAGACAAGTGGAAAGATCTAGGGCTCATGGACCATGCTACCAACTCAAAACAAGTGCAAAAAGTTAGTCCCGTTTAGTAAAAATTGCAATTTTAGGCATAGTTGACTTTTGACAATTTTGCAGAAAGGGTCACTTTCACCAATGCATAACTTACTCAATTTGGACTCTTTGAAGGTGTTCTTGGACTTTTTATAAATATTGAGATGTCCTATAACCAACCCTTTTGGTTTCATCTCAATTTGGTATTCCATGTTCATGTATGAAGCTTTGACAAAAAATGGGTTTTTGTTGACTTTTCAAAATGACCTATAATGTCCAAATTCATAACTTCTTGTGAAATCATATTTTGAACTTGGGAGATGAAGATGTATTGTAGAGCATTACATCATATTCAAAATGAGCTTTGGATGGGTCATTTATCATAAAGTATGAGAAAGTTATGCTTGGTCAAAGTTGAGTTGACTTTTCCTATAAAACCCTAATTTAGCAACTTTTGGGTTTTGATAAATTGTGAGAAATCCTTGATGAATCATGATCAATCCTTTATCAAATGGTGAATGATACTTAAAAATGAGGATGTTGACCAAAAATCTTGAATTTTGACTGTATGTAGGCCACAGTTGACTTTTGCCCTAGCATAGTCAATTTTCAGGCTTTTGAGCAATTGACTGAGCAAACTTTCTATGCAAGGCTTGAAACTTGACATGGATGATCTTGAGAACATATTAGGACAATGGTGAGCATTTGGTATCCCTTGGACTCAAATATCTTGATGCAACATAAAAACCCTAATTTGAGGTAGACTGCCTTAGGAGAGGGCTTTTCTGGTCAACCCTTGGGCTTCCTTGAGCAACTTGAGGATCTTTCTTGCAAAGTTTTGAGAAATATGGGAGGGGAAATTTTGGGGTACAACAGATTCCCCTTTTCAATCTTCTTAAACCTGAGGATGTAGATTGGCTTTCTTTCCTTTCGTGATCCGAAGGTGGAAGATGATTGAACACTAGAGTGCCCAGAAATTTGCACTCGCATGAAGTGGTAATTGTCTTGTGATGTCGAGAATAGGCTTATAGATGCCATTTGGAAATTGATGATGGAAGATGGGCTTAAAGATGCCATTCATAGGAGTGTCAATCGCATAAGAGATTCCTTAGTGAGAGTCTGTATACCTGTTGTTGAGGAAGACCATGCTGGGGAATGTTGATCTCTGTCTTGGGAGAAATAGAATTTTAGGATCTTCGATCGTCTATTATTCTACTGGGAAATCGTCTCTTGGTCGAAGAGGTGAAAAAGAACTATTATCTGGTCGTGATCCAGGCTTCATAGTGACTTACTGGGGAGATGAGATTAAACTTGCTATCCGGTCGTAATCCAGGCTTTGTAATTTCTCGATTCTTATCTGGTCATGATCAGGGTTTCAGAAGGAATTAAGTTGTTATCCGGTCGCATCTGGGCTTTAACTTGAATTTAGGGCACACTAATATCTGATCGACTCCGGGCTTCTTAGCTTTGTCCAGGTAAACTGCTATTTGGTCGAAATCCAAGCTTCACAGTGTCTTGTACTGTTATCTGATCGTAATCCAGGCTTGAATCCTTTTATCGTTATCTGCTCGTAATCCAGGATTCACGATGCTTTATACCATTATCTGGTCGAATCCAGACTTTATGGTGTTCTATACTGCTATCTGGTCGTAATCCAGGCTTCACAATACCTTACTTCTTATCTGGTCGTAATCAATGCTTCAGAAGAGATCAAATGGTTATCTGGTCGTAATCCGGGCTTCCCTTTGGCTTTTGGGCCTACTAATATCCGGTCGAATCCGGGCTTCATAGTAATTGGCCGGGTAAACTGCTATTTGGTCGTAATCCAAGCTTCACAGTGTCTCTCACGGTTATCTGGTTGTAATCCAGGCTTCAGTGCTTTTTACTGTTATCTGGTCGTAATCCAGGCTTCACGATGTCTCATACCACTATCTGATCGAATCCAGGCTTCATGGTGTTCGGAGAAATCAAGATACTATCCGGTCGTAATCCGGGCTTCATAACTTGTGTTAAAGATATACCACTATCTAGTCGTAATCCAGGCTTCGCAGTGTCTTTGGCTGCTATCTGGTCGTAATCCAGGCTTCACAGTAACTTGCTGAGCTGTTATCTGATCTTAACTCGGGCTTCACAGCTTGCTGTGGATTAAACTATTATCCGGTTGAATCTGGGCTTCATAGCTTAGAGATAAACCATTATCTGGTCGAATCCAAGCTTCGTGGTGTATGATACTATTATCCAGTCGTTCTTCGGGCTTCACAATATGCTGTAGAACTCAAGGTACTATCTGGTCGGATCCGGGCTTCATAGCTTGAACTTGGCGAGAATTTTATTGTATCTTTCCTGAAAGGTAAAGGGTTAATTGTATGTAATGCATGACATGTATCAAGAAATGATATTCTCAAAATAAATGAGACCGTGTTGTATGATGCGTATGCATATGTCATGATGTTTGGATATGTAATGTTTTTATGATGTTCTCTAGCTGGGGAAAATAAATCCCGGATTGCTGCTGGAGAGTGCAAGACGTTGAATTCTTCGTTTCCGCTGGGGATAGTGAATGAAGATGATTGTGAGAATAATCCTGCTGGAGAATAAACCGGCGAGAAAATGATTCTGTGGGGAAGAGATGCTCTGTTAGAGGATCTGTTGATTCGGAGAAATAGCCTCGGCTGGGGATGATTCACTGTTGTTGGCGATGATGAACTCTGTCGGGGACAAAATTTCTTCTTTTGAAAGAAATGAATTCCGATGGGGATAATCTTCTAATACTAGTGATAGATAAACTCTGCTTGGGGAGAATCTTATTGACTCACTCGCGGTTGCAAGTCTCAGCTAGGGAGAGTGGTGTCCTGTTCGGGACCGCTAACATCACTATATTTTATTACTCTACGGGGAGTGAATGTACCTTCAATCGTTTTCTCCAACTAGGTCTATCCCTATACATGGTGGACAGAGCAACTATAAGGCTTGGGCATTTCTTGTTTGCCCCTGTTCCTGATATTATGAGTAATCGTCTTTTGTTTCACATGTAAATATTTATGAGCAGCAATTATTGTCAAATGCATATATCAAAAATGAACAATTGGACGTTCTTGCAAAACAAAACAAAAAAGAAAAACAATTTGAAAATCTCTTTGTGAAAATGAATTGTATTAATTTTGAAGTTGGCCCGTAAAATAGGCATTTTTTGTACAAGAGGCTGACGTCCTAGTAAGAGAACGCTGCCAAACAATAGAATTTATACAATTTGTGTAAAAAAAATAAAAACAGCTATGTGAACAATCCCACTGGGTTCCAACTTCTCTAATGCCTTTATATCCTCGAGCATCTCATCACTTTTCTACTTGGTTGAAGGTAGATCAGATTGATTAGTGTCGTCCGAGCTTGATAGTCGATACTGAAGTCTGGTTGCAAGATGATCCAATGAGACATAGTGTTACGCTCTGATCCCTAATTTTTGCCTGGACCGCCCTTTCGGGTTTTCAGTCCACCGGGATACCCTTTTTTGCCCAAGTCGCCTTTTCAGGTTTTCGACTTGCCGGGTGTACATATTTTTTCATTTTCATCCCTTATTTTTGCCTGAACCCTTTTGGTTCGCCGGGAAGCCCTTATTTTTTCCTAGGCCAGTCAACCTAGTGGGTCTTTGATTATACATAGTATTTTTTCACTATGTCTGCATTGACGGGGTGAGGAAGGTCGTCACTATCCATGGTGGTTAGAATCATAGCTCCTATTGAGAAAATGTTCTTAACCATAAATGGCCCTCCATACGTAGGGGTCCATTTTCCCCTGAGATCACCTTGCGGTAGTATGATGCGTTTGATCACCAAATCCCCAACTTGATACTCTTGTCGTTTAACTTTCTTGTTAAAAGCCTTGATCATTCGCTTTTGATACGTCTGACCATGACAAATAGCAGTAAGTCTCTTTTCGTCGATTAAGTTCAGCTGATCAAACCGGATCTGGATCCAATCGTCCTCGCTCAAACTTGCATCCTTCATAATCCAAAGAGCGGGTATATGGACCTCAATTGGTAATATGGCTTCCATGCCATACACCAAAGAGTAGGGTGTTGCCCCTGTTGAAGTTCGCGCTGAGGTTTGGTACCCATGAAGAGCGAATGGTGACATCTCGTGCCAGTCTTTGTATGTTACCGTCATCTTCTGCACAATCTTCTTGATGTTCTTATTAGCCGCTTCAACATCCCCATTCATCTTCGACCGGTAAGGAGAAGAGTTGTGATGATGTATCTTAAACTGCTTGCAGAGCTCGGCGATCATCGTATTGTTGAGATTTATACCATTTTCCGTAATAATCCTCTCTGGTACACCATATCGACATATCAAATTATGCCGAATAAACAGCGCCACGACGTTCATGGTCACTGTAGCGAAGGAAGCTGCCTCAACCCACTTCGTAAAGTAATCAATAGCCACCAGAATGAAACAATGTATGTTGGACGCAGTAGGTCTGATCTCACCAATCATATCGATGCCCCACATTGCAAAAGGCCAAGGAGCTGTCAAGACATTCAGAGGAACTAGAGATATGTGCACCTTATCAGCATAGACTTGGCACTTATGACAGGTCCGAGAATGCTGATAACAATCGGCTTCCATGGTAGACCAATAGTATCCTGCCCATAGGATCTTCTTTTCCATGGTGTGTCCACTGGAATGAGTTCCGAAAGTACCTTCATGTAACTCTGCCATGATCTTTTCTGCCTCGTTCTTATCCATACATTGCAGTAAGGTTGAATCATGGTTACGCTTGTAAAGGATGCCATTACTGATGAAGAACTTCACCGCGAACCTCCTCATAAACTTCTTATCATTAACAGATGCACCCTCGGGGTATTCTTGAGCCTCAAGATACCTCTTTAGCTCGTGAAACCATGGTTTATCTGCTATCTCTTCAGTCTTGATGTCACAGCAATGTGCAGGTTCGTCCAACCTTTCAATGGTAATTTGGGGAGCTTCATTGTCCCACCTGACCTTGAACATAGAAGACATAGTAGCTAGCGCGTCCGCTAACTGATTCTCATCTCTCGGGAAGTGTTCAAAGGTTATCTCCTCAAAATGTGGAAGCAACGTCAGTACATACTCTTTGTAAGGAATAAGATTTGGGTGTTTCGTATCCCACTCGCCTTTGATCTGACTGATCACTAGAGCGGAATCTCCGAACACACTCAAGAACTTAATCCTCAGGTCAATAGCTGCTCGCAGGCCCATGAGGCACGCTTCATACTCTGCCATGTTGTTGGTGTAGTTAAAACATAATCGGGAGGTGAATGGAGTATGACAACCTTCAGGAGATATGATCACAGCGCCAATTCCATTATCCAACGCGTTCGAAGCTCCATCAAAATACATAGACCATTGGGATCCCTCCTCAGGTCCTTCATCCGGTCCAGGTATTTCACAGTCAGTTACCAACATGATACTCTCATCCGGAAACTCGAAATTCATAGACTGGTAATCATCCACTGCCTGATGTGTTAAATGATCTGCCAATACACTCCCATTGATTGCCTTTTGGGTTGTATATTGGATGTCATACTCAGTTAAGATCATCTTCCATCTTGCTATTCTTCTGGACAAGGCAGGATTTTCGAAGATATACTTGATTGGATCCATCCTTGATATCAATAGGGTAGTGTGAGTCAGCATATACTGTCTTAGCCGACGAGCAGCCCATGCCAAAGCGCATCAAGTTTTCTCAAGAAGTGAGTATCGGGTCTCACAATCGGTAAACTTTTTGCTAAGGTAGTAAATAGCATGCTCTTTTCGGCCAGACTCGTCATGCTGCCCTAGCACGCACCCCATTGAATTGTCGAGTACTGTCAAGTATAAGATCAAAGGCCTCCCTTCAATTGGAGGCATCAGAATAGGGGGCTCTTGGAGATATTCCTTGATCCTTTTGAAAGCGGCCTGACATTCATCATTCCATTTTACCACTTGATCTTTCTTCAGCAGCTTGAAGATTGGTTCACAAGTAGCAGTCAGGTGTGAAATGAATCGGGCAATGTAGTTCAGACGTCCCAGAAAGCCTCTGACTTCTTTTTCTGTTTGGGGAGCTGGCATTTCTTGTATAGCCTTCACCTTTGCAGGATCCACTTGAATACCTTTATCACTAACAACGAAACCCAACAGCTTACCAGACCTTACCCCAAAGGTGCACTTGTTCGGGTTTAACCTCAGTTTGTACATCTTCAACTTGTCAAATAGTTTCTGGAGATGGTAAAGATGTTCCTCTTCAGTTTGGGATCTTGCAATCATGTCATTAACGTATACCTTAATCTCATGATGAATCATGTCGTGGAACAAAGCGACCATGGCGCGCTGATACATTGCCCCAACATTCTTCAATCCAAACGACACGACTTTATAGAAAAAGGTACCCTACTGTGTGACGAAGGTTGTCTTCTCCATGTCTTTGGGAGCCATTTTAATCTGATTGTAACTAGAAAAACCATCCATAAAGGAGAAGATCTTATGTTGTGCAGTGTTGTCGACCAGAACGTCGATGTGCGGGAGTGTGAAATCATCCTTGGGGCTCACCCTGTTCAGATCTCTATAATCCACACACATTGGCACCTTACCATCTTTCTTGGGCACTGGAACCACGTTGGCAACCCACCGCGGGTAAGAAGTAACTGCTAGAAAACCGGCGTCAAACTGTTTCATGACCTCAGCTTTGATTTTCTCAAACATCTCTGGGCGCGTTCGGCGAACTTTCTATTTCACTAGAGGACAGTCTTCGTTGGTTGGCAAGCGGTGAACCACAATGTCAGTTGTAACGCCCCGTTTTATTTAATATTATATTATATTATATTATATTATATTAATATTTTCGAATTACCGTTTGACGTTTATTTTATTTTTTGTGACGAGAATATTTATATTAACCGGTATATCTGTTAATATATTCGGCGACGTTTTATTCGGATCGATAATTATTTTATTCAGTCTGGTATTTATTTTGAGGGACCGTTAATTATTTTATTCTGTCCGGTATTTGTTTTGAGGGACCGGTAATTATTTTATTATGTCCGGTATTTGTTTTGAGGGTCCGGTATTTATTTTGGGGGACCGGTAATTATTTTGTTCGGTCCGGTTTTTATTCCGTTCGGTTCGGTAAAATATTATTCTGACCGATATTTAATTATTTAGAGTTATTTTAATTATTTTGGGTTAGTAAGACTAGTGGAGGATAGTATGGAAATTTCATGTTGTCTTAAGACCAAAATACAAACAAAGGCATTAGTTGTTGTTTTATGAGAGATAGAAGTATCATAATATTAAAACATATAGAGAGAGAGTTTGAGAGAAAGAAGTCATAGAAGAGAAGAGGAAACAAGAATACAAGAGCAAGCTTGGGTTTTGGGTTGGAAGAACAAGAATCATTTCAAGTATCTAAGGTAAGGGGTTTGATTTTTTCCAATGCTTATAGTTAGGGTGTGATTTAGTATATTTTGGATTTGGGGAAAAAATTGATGTTAGGATTTTTGAGTTTTGTTGAGATAGAAATTAGAAGAGTTAATTAGGTGTTGTTGTTGTTTTTGTTGAATTAGCATTAGGTTAATTGAAATTAGAATGAAATAATAAACTAGTAGTTAATTGTTAAGAACTAAATATGTTGTATAGTTTTGTAACAAACAAGAAATAGCAGGATTTTCTACTTTTACTAACTAGCAATATGTGCTAGCATTATAGAATTTGTTTTTAAGCTTATAAAAACTAAGGCATGAGTAATTAATGGAGTTTGGCTTATAAAAACAAAAGAAATGAAATAACAGTATATCTTTTTTTTCTAAACTAGCAGTTCATCACCTTTTTTTTTTGCTAGCAGTATGTTACTTTTTTAGCTACCAGTATACCTCTTTTCTAAGCATAGCAGTAGTTTTGAGGAAAAAAAAGAATTAGTAGTATAGTTTAATAAACTAAGCTAGTACTAGAATTAAATTTAGAAAAAAAAGATATAATAACAGCAGCTTACAAACAAAAAAAAAACTAGTTGTATGGTTTAGAATAAACAAAAACTAACAGTATAGAAATTAAGCGGCATTAGCGGTATATTAATCGAATTGAAATTAAGTTTAGAAAATTAATTTATGTTTTGTTTTTCTTTTCTTAATTTGATATATAAAATATTTATATTAACTAGATACAAATATGACATAAGTTAGCCGATTTAATTTGAAACCCGATTATGTTCCGATTTCCCAATTTCGGCAATTTCGGTGACGGAGCAAGTTGCTCCGAATTTAACGAAAATTGACGTGATAGATAATTTTGACGTGTAGAACGTCGTGGTGAGGTTAGTTTTTCAAGATTACGAGTTTTTAATGGAGCGACCCGAAATAAGTCAGTTTACGGTTAAGTTGAATCGGGTTGTGTTTTAGTCGGTTTAAGTCGCGTATGGACAATCCGATTGTGACATTAATGATTATGATTGATGCCGATTATTATGAATGACTTTCGTGATGATTATTGATGTTTGACTATTTTTCCGTGTTTTAAATTTAGTGAATTATTTGATAATGATGTGGTGTGATTAAATATGATGTTTTCGACGGTTTATTTATAATGAATACTTGATGATATGCGATGTGATGATATGTTTATCTTGATGTGGATAAATATGGCGACGTGGGTTTTATACCAATTTTGATATCCGATGATGCAGTTTTGTTGTGTCGTGTTTGCGATGTTGTGTTGTCGAGTCACATACATTGCATTGGCGATGAGGGCTTTTATGCCAAGCGACGATGGGCTTTTATGCCAAAGCGACGATGGGCTTTTATGCAGAATGTCCTTAATTATGGACAAAGCGACGGGTGCCACATGCATAACATAGTTGTGTCTCATAGAGTCGGTTATGTTTATGTTTGAGTCTTTTGGCGTTGAGTTTTATTTGATGGCTTATGACGAATTGCGATGTTATATGATACTTTGTTTATGATGATTTTTGTGTTAAACATAAAGTGAATATATGTGATGATCCCATGATGAGTAAGCGATGAATATAACATGATGGTAAAGCGGCGATATGATTTATGGCGATGGAGTTTATGTTTTGTTTTGATATGATTATGGTGATTATGTGATGAAATTAAAGTGTTGATTTTATACATTAATGATGATTTTAATGTATGTGAGATTTTGATATTTGTTGACATATTCTTATTAACTTATATCATTTATGATTCCAAACCTATTTATATATTTTATCATGCCTTTAATTATATGTTTTGGAGTATCTCACCCTTTACTTGTTTCGTCGTTGCCTTTATATTGGTAACGTGCAGGTGATCCGCGAGGATGATGAGGATTAGCTCGAGTCTCTTTATTTTGAGTCGCTCTGCTCTGATAGTAGTAACACTCGGGATTTGGGCGACGCTATTATTTTGATAGGATAGTTTATGTATACTATCTTATGACTTTATGTATTGATGATAACATTATGATACGTTCATTTTGTGAACACATCCGTTGTGTTGTGATTAGTCATATGTTTATATGATGACTTATGTTATGAATCGGTATATCCGACTTTTGATTTTGTGATGTGCATTATAATGCAAAGTGATAAAAACACGAATATGTGATACCTCAATTTATGTTTGGGTGAAATTTTGAAACTCTGATTTTATTATTAATTACGAGGGGTAGAATTGGGGTGTTACATTAGTGGTATCATAGCAGGTCGGTCTGTCCGGCCAAGTTGTTGAGTTTGTTGTTTCCTAACAATCAAGTTGTTGGTGTAAGCCCTAGAGGCCAATACTTTTGGTACTTGTATCGAATTATTTATTAATAATAAAAGACATTTCTTTATTATGTTTTCCAAAATAATAAAGTCCCTAGAATGGTTTATTGGTTTAATGAAATGTTAAGTGTGACTTAATCATGAGATCCTATTAAACATAAGAAACTATTCTTAAAGTATCCGTAGTCAAGCTTTAATGTGAAGTGGGATAACATTAAAGCATTAAGATTATTATGAAGATAGATTGATGATCACATCTCATGGATCATAGATAACGAGTTATCAAGTCTTGACATAGGTATGAATATTAGGAGTAATATTTATACTGGATTGACCCGTTATGAGAATACTACATAGAATGTTATGCAAAGTGTCATAAGTTATTCTCATGATGATAATGGTGTATACCACCCTTCGACCTGAAACCACTATGGACCCTAGATGTAGAGTCAAGTACTTTATTGCTGATCAAACGTCATCCGTAACTGGATGACTATAAAGATGGTTGATGGGTACTTCACAAAGCATGCTAAGGGACATGAGTGACCTAGATGGAATTTGCTCATCCTGCATAACAGGATAAATGTCTAAGGGCCCAATATTGAACTGGACAAGGGTGACACAGTGTATGCCTTGTGTTCAATATAGACATGAGGGCAAAAGGGTAATTGTACAACACAAATATTATCACGGAAAAGGTTTGGTCAGATCACATGACATTTTCGTGACTTGGGTAACAGTGATGTGTTTCTAGATACCGCTCACTGTTTATTATATTAAATGTGTAATTTAATATAATTGCCAACGTCGCGAAAACTTACAGGGTCACACACATAAGGACAGGTTGATGAGAGATAGAATAAATAAGGAACACCGTAAGGTACGGTGCACTTAAGTGTAATACGGAAAGTGGTAAGGTACCACGTGGATAAGTGATATATGGTACATCATAAGGTATGATGTCCATAAGCTTAATTGGGCTTTTAGCTTATAGCCTTAATTGGGCTTTTAGCTTGTAGCCCACACGAGTGATTCTATAAATAGATCCCTTGTGATGAAGTTTTTTCACTTGATGCATTTTCGTTTTTTACTCTCTCTCTCTCACTCAAGGTTTCCGTTCGTGATCAGCTAGCACTGTAACCGGAAGCGATCTGTTCGTGTGGACTGAGTAGAGGCGTTGTTCTTCATCAACGCTCGTGATCACGACATCAAAGGTCTGAATCGCCACAAGAGGTAAAACTTTCTATCACTGACCATGCTCATTCGTAAGGATCTCTAAAGGAAAATTTTATATTCCGCTGCGTTTTGATCACAATTTTCCTTCACAAGTATTGTTATTTGTTGATTCTAATCCTTGTTTTGTTTTGAGCAGAAGTTGTTAAGGCTGGAAGGAACACTGGTAGGAATGATGAGGCTCTTGCTGCTGCTATGCAAGCAATGACTCAGGCTTTCCAAAACCCGCCGAATGCTGAGAGAACGCTGGGTCTCGTAGTTTGGAAACCTTCCAAAGAGAGAATCCTCCTACTTTCCAAGGAAAGTATGATCCCAAAGGTTCTCTGGCGTGGCTGAAGGAGATTGAAAGAATCTTCCGTGTGATGGATTGCACTCCTGTGCAAATGATCCTTTATGGTACTCATAAACTAAGTGCTGAAGCGGATGACTGGTGGGTTGAAACCCGTCAGAGGCTTGAGATTGCTAGTGAGGAAGTGACATGGGAAGTTTTCCGAAGGGAATTCATGAGGAAGTATTACCCGGAAGATGTTCGGGGAAAGAATGAGATATAGTTCCTTGAATTAAAGCAAGGAAGCATGTCTATCACTGATTATGCTACAAGGTTCACTATGTTGGCCAAGTTCTATCCGCATTATGATGGGCCGAATGGCGAGTTCTCTAAATGCATCAAGTTTGAAAATGGTTTGCGTCATGAGATTAAGAAAGTTGTTGGTTATCAGAAAATTCGTGTCTTTTTGGATTTGATTGATAGTTGTAGGATCTTTGAGGAGGACAGTAATGCTCATTATAAGATTATGTATGATAAGAGAAACAAAGGTCAGCAAAGCCGTGGAAAACCATATGATGCTCCAGCTGGTAAAGGAAAACAAAAAGCGTATCTTGGGCGAAGAACTAGTGGGGGAGATGCTCCTACTAGTATTGTCTGTTACAAGTGTGGGAAACCTGGCCACAAAAGTAATGTTTGTCAAACCGATGTTAGAGATAAGGAGAATGAGGTGAGATGTTTCCGATGTGGAGAAGTGGGCCATATGACTCGCGATTGTAGACATGAGGATATGGTCTATATTAATTGTGGCGAGGGAGGTCAAATTAGTGCTCAATGTAAGAAGCCTAAGAGGACTCAAGGAGCAGGAAAGGTTTTTGCTTTGTTGGGTGCTCTGACGGCAAACGAGGATGGTCTTGTTCGAGGTACTAGTTTCATTAATAGCTTTCCTCTTAGTACTATTATTGATACTGGTGCTACTCACTATTTTATTGTTGTTGATTGTGTAAAGATATTGGGTCTCACTTTGTCGTCTCTGGATAGAGATATGGTGGTAGAAGTTCCGGCTAAGGGCACGGTTACTACTTATTTATGTGTCTAAGTTGCCCTTTATCAATCTTTGATAGAGGCTTTGTGGTGGATCTTGTTTGTTTACCGCTTGTCGGGTTGGATGTGGTTTTAGGTATGGACTGGTTAAAATCTAATTATGTCCATATCAATTGCTATGACAACACTGTGAGGTTTTCTTCCCTAGTAGAAGAAGACCAATCTATGTTGGTGTCGACGAAGCAGTTGAATGAGTTCATGAAGGATGACGCGTTGGTTTTCTTGTTGATGGCGACTATTTCTGTGGAGAGTCAAACTGTGATAGCAAACTTTCTGGTGGTGTGCAATTTTCCCGAAGTATTCCCTGATGAGATTCCTAGTGCACCTCCAGAAAGGGAAGTTGAATTTTCTGTGGATCTTGTCCCTGGTACCAGACCTATCTCTATGGCACCATACAAGATGTCCGTATCTGAGTTAGAAGAGTTGAAGAGCCAATTAGAATATTTTCTCGAGAAGAAGTTTGTTAGACCTAGTGTGTCACCGTGGGGAGCTCCTGTGTTATTGGTGAAGAAGAAAGACGGTAGCATGAGACTTTGTATTGATTATCGTCAGTTGAATAAAGTGACTATCAAGAATAGGTATCCACTTCCTATAATTGATGATTTGATGGACCGATCAGTTGGCGCTCGCATGTTTAGTAAGATTGATTTGAGATCGGGTTACCATCAGATAAGGGTGAAAGAAGAAGATGTTCAGAAAACTGCTTTCAGGACGAGGTATGGACATTACGAATATTTGGTGATGCCTTTCGGTGTCACTAATGCACCGGGAGTATTCATGGAGTACATGAATCGTATTTTCCATCCTTACTTGGATCGTTTCGTGGTTGTTTTCATTGATGATATTCTAGTTTATTCTAATTCGGAAGAAGAGCACGCAGAACATTTGCGCATCGTGTTGGAAGTTCTGAAAGAGAAGAAGCTTTATGCTAAGTGGTCAAAGTGTGAGTTCTGGTTAAGTGAAGTGAGCTTTTTGGGGCATGTCATTTTTGGTGATGGCATTGTAGTTGACCCTTTTAAAGTTGATGTTGTGTTGAGATGGGAAACTCCTGAGTCTATTACTGAGATTAGAAGTTTCTTGGGATTCACTGGTTACTATAGAAGGTTCATTGAAGGTTTTTCTAAGTTGGCGCTTCCTTTGACAAAGTTGACTTGTAAAGGAGTTGCGTTTGTGTGGGATGTCAAGTGTGAAGAAAGTTTTGCGGAATTGAAGAAAAGGTTAACAACAGCTCCGATCTTGATTCTACCTAATCCTGAAGAACCGTTTGTTGTTTATTGTGATGCTTCTAAGATGGGTTTAGGTGGTGTACTTATGCAAAATGGAAAAGTGGTTGCTTATGCTTCTAGGCAATTGAAGATTCATGAGAAGAATTATCCTACGCACGATTTGGAGCTTGCAGCGGGTGTTTTTGTGCTTAATATTTGGAGGCTTTATCTTTATGGTTCTAGATTTGAAGTATTTAGTGACCATAAAAGCTTGAAGTACTTGTTCGATCAAAAAGAGCGTAATATGAGACAAAGACGGTGGCTTGAATTGTTGAAAGATTATGATTTTGGATTGAATTACCATCCTGGTAAAGCTAATGTGGTGGCCGATGCTTTAAGTCGAAAGACTTTGCATATGTCACTTTTGATGGTGAAAGAGTTGGAAATGATTGAGAAATTTAGAGATATGAGTCTTGTGATAGAAGTGACGCCGAAGAGTGTTATCTTCAGAATGTTAAAGATCAATAATGATTTCCTTGGTAGCATTAGAGAAGCTCAGAAGCTTGATGTGAAGCTTGTTGATTTGTTGGTTGGTATTTGACAAACTGAGAATGAAGATTTCAAGTTGGATGCTCAGGGTGTATTGAAGTTCCGAGATAGGATTTGTATTCCCGGTGATGTGGATTTGAAGAGAATGATCTTGGAAGAAAGTCATAGAAGCAATTTGAGCATTCATCCCAGAGCGACCAAAATGTATCAAGATTTAAAGAAACTATTTTGGTGGTCGGGCATGAAGAGAGAGGTGGCTCAGTTTGTTTATGCTTGTTTGACTTGTCAGAAGTCTAAAGTGGAGCATCAGAAACCTGCGGGGTTGATGCAACCGTTAGAGATTCCGGAGTGGAAATGGGATAGCATTTCTATAGATTTCGTAACGGGGTTACCGAATACACCAAGAGGACACAATGCGACTTGGGTGATTGTTGATAGGCTTAAGAATTCGACTCACCTTATTCCTATTAACATCACTTATCCCGTATCGAAGTTGGCAGAAATTTATAAGCATGTGATTGTGAGATTACATGGTATTCCTTTGTGTATTGTTTCGGATAGAGATCCGAGGTTTACTTTTGAATTTTGGAAGAGATTGCAAGAAGCTTTGGGTTCAAAGCTGAGGTTGAGTTCGACTTATCATCCTCAAACTGATGGTCAGACGGAAAGGACGATTCAATCGTTGGAAGACTTGTTACGTGCTTGTATTCTTGAAAATGGTGGTTCATGGGATACATATATTCCTTTGATTGAGTTTACTTATAACAATAGTTTTCATGCTAGTATTGGAATGGCACCGTTTGAGGCTTTGTACGGTCAGAGGTGTAGAACTCCTTTGTGTTGGCATGAGTCGGGTGAAAGTGTGGTGCTTGAACCAGAATTGGTTAGAGAGACTACTTAGACGGTGAAGATGATTAGAGAAAAGATGAGAATTTCTCAAAGTCGACAAAAGAGTTATCATGATAAAAGGAGAAAAGACTTGGAATTTCAAGATGGTGATCATGTATTTTTGCGAGTTACTCCTACAATCGGCGTTGGGCGAGCATTGAAGTCGAAGAAGCTAACTCCTTGCTTTATTGGTCGTTACCAAATTACTAGTAAAGTGGGAAAAGTGGCTTATAGAGTGGCGTTACCGCCAAATCTTTCGAACTTGCATGATGTGTTCCATGTGTCGCAACTTCGGAAGTATGTTCCGGATCCTTCACATGTGATTGAGATGGATGATATCCAAGTGCAAGACAATCTTACGATGAAGACGATGCCTTTAAGGATCGAAGATCGTGAGATGAAGTCTCTTCGTGGCAAAGAGATCTCCTTGGTTAAAGTTGTTTGGATAGGAGCAGCTTGTGAAAGTGCGACGTGGGAGTTAGAAAGCAAGATGCGGGATTCCTATCCCGAGCTTTTCGAGTCAGGTAATTTCGAGGACGAAACTTTTTTTAAGTGGGGGAGAGTTGTAACGCCCCGTTTTATTTAATATTATATTATATTAATATTTTCGAATTACTGTTTGACGTTTTTTTTTGCGACGAGAATATTTATATTAACCGGTATATTTGTTAATATATTCGGCGACTTTTTATTCGGACCGATAATTATTTTATTCGGTCCGGTATTTATTTTGAGGGACCAGTAATTATTTTATTATGTCCGGTATTTGTTTTGAGGGACCGGTAATTATTTTATTTGGTCCGGTATTTATTTTGGGGGACCGGTAATTATTTTGTTCGGTCCGGTTTTTTTCCGTTCGGTTCGGTATAATATTATTCGGACCGATATTTAATTATTTGGAGTTATTTTAATTATTTTGGGTTAGTAAGACTAGTGGAGAGTAGTATGGTAATTTCATGTTGTCTTAAGACCAAAATCCAAACAAAGGCATTAGTTGTTGTTTTATGAGAGATAGAAGTATCATAACATTAAAACACATAGAGAGAGTTTGAGAGAAAGAAGTCTTAGAAGAGAAGAGGAAACAAGAACACAAGAGCAAGCTTGGGTTTTGGGTTGGAAGAACAAGAATCATTTCAAGTATCTAAGGTAAGGGGTTTGATTTTTTCCAATGCTTATAGTTAGGGTGTGATTTGGTATTTTTTGGATTTGGGGAAAAAATGATGTTAGAGTTTTTGAGTTTTATTGAGATAGAAATTAGAAGAGTTAATTAGGTGTTGTTGTTGTTGTTGAATTAATATTGGGTTAATTGAAATTAGAATGAAATAATAAACTAGTAGTTAATTGTTAAGAACTAAATATGCATTATAGTTTTGAAACAAACAAGAAATAGCAGGATTTTCTACTTTTACTAACTAACAATATGTGCTAGCATTATAGAATTTGTTTTTAAGCTTATAAAAACTAAGACATGAGTAATTAATGGAGTTGGGCTTATAAAAACAAAATAAATGAAATAACAGTATATCTTTTTTTTCTAAACTAGCAGTTCATCACCTTTTTTTTTGCTAGCAGTATGTTACTTTTTTAGCTAGCAGTATATCTCTTTTCTAAGCATAGCAGTAGTTTTGAGAAGAAAAAAAAGAATTAGTAGTATAGTTTAATAAACTAAGTTAGTACTAGAATTAAGTTTAGAAAAAAATAATATAATAACAGTATCTTACAAACAAAACAAAAAAACTAGCTGTATGGTTTAAAATAAACAAAAACTAATAGTATAGAAATTAAGCGGCATTAGCGGTATATTAATCGAATTGAAATTAAGTTTAGAAAATTAATTTATGTTTTGTTTTTCTTTTCTTAATTTGATATATTAAATATTTATATTAACTAGATACAAATATGACATAAGTTAGCCGATTTAATTTGGAACCCGATTATGTTCCGATTTCCCGATTTCGGCAATTTCGGTGACGGAGCAAGTTGCTCCAAATTTAACGAAAATTGACGTGCTAGCTAATTTTGACGTGTAGAACATCGTGGTGAGGTTAGTTTTTCGAGATTACGAGTTTTTAATGGAGCAACCCGAAATAAGTCAATTTACGGTTAAGTTGAATCGGGTTGCGTTTTAGTTGGTTTAAGTCGCGTATGGACAATCCGATTGTGACGTTAATGATTATGATTGATGCCGATTATTATGAATGACTTTTGCGATGATTATTGATGTTTGACTATTTTTCCGTGTTTGAAATTTAGTGAATTATTTTATAATGATGTGGTGTGATTAAATATGATGTTTGCGACGGTTTATTTATAATGAATACTTGATGATATGCGATGCGATGATATGTTTATCTTGATGTGGATAAATATGGCGACGTGGGTTTTATACCAATTTTGATATGCGATGATGAAGTTTTTTTGTTTCGTGTTTGCGATGTTGTGTTGTCGAGTCACATACATTGCATTGGCGACGAGGGCTTTTATGCCAAGCAACGATGGGCTTTTATGCCAAAGCGACGATGGACTTTTATGCCGAATGTCCTTAATTATGGACAAAGCGACGGGTACCACATGCATAACATAGTCGTGTCTCATAGAGTCGGTTATGTTTATGTTTGAGTCTTTTGGCGTTGAGTTTTATTTGATGGCTTATGACGAATTGCGATGTTATATGATACTTTGTTTGTAATGATTTTTGTGTTGAACATAAAGTGAATATATGTGATGATCTCATGATGAGTAAGCGATGAATACAACATGACGGTAAAGCGACGATATGAGTTATGGCGATGGAGTTTATGTTTTGTTTTGATATGATTATGGTGATTATGTGATGAAATTAAAGTGTTGATTTTATACACTAAATGATGATTTTAAAGTATGTGAGATTTTGATATTTGTTGACATATTCTTATTAACCTATATCATTTATGATTCCAAACCTATTTATATATTTTATCATGCCTTTAATTATATGTTTTGGAGTATCTCACCCTTTACTTGTTTCGTTGTTGCCTTTATATTGGTAACGTGCAGGTGATCCGCGAGGATGATGAGGATTATCTCGAGTCTCTTTATTTTGAGTCGCTCTGCTCTGATAGTAGTAACACTCGGGATTTGGGCGACGTTATTATTTTGATAGGATATTTTATGTATACTATCTTATGACTTTATGTATTGATGATAACATGATGATACATTCATTTTGTGAACACATCCGATGTGCCGTGATTAGTCCTGTGTTTATATGATGACTTATGTTATGAATCGGTATATCCGACTTTTGATTTTATGATGTGCATTATAATGCAAAGTGATGAAAAACACGAATATGTGATACCTCAATTTATGTTTGGATGAAATTTTGAAACTCTGATTTTATTATTAATTACGAGGGGTAGAATTGGGGTGTTACATCAGTATCCAACCCAGGCATATCTTCATAAGACCAAGCGAAAATCTCAACATAGTCACGCAGCATTTGTATTAACCGTTGCTTGACACTAGGCTCCAGATTCGCACCAATCTTGACCTCTTTCTTGTCCTCTTCTGTACCCAAATTTACTGATTCCACTGGCTCTTCATGGGGTTGTATGGCCCTCTCTTCCTGTAGTAACAGTCTAGCAAGTTCCCAAGGCACTTCGCAATCATCCTCACCTTCGTCCTCAGCTTGGTTGATCGGACTTTCAAAGTCATAACTTGAAGTAGAAGAGTCATTATCAGTGGGATCCAGAGTGGATGTGGATCTGCATTATGATATGTGAGTGTGTGTAAGACAAATAGCTGTTTTGATAAAGTACAAGATAGAAAAGAAAAACAAGGAGCGCAAAATTTGTAATGCAAGAAAATGTCCAATGCTTTATTGATGATATATGGAAATGACACATAATAAGCCCTCACAAACAAAGCCACGGTGTCTCGGGCAAGGCACCGGGCCGTAAAGTTTTAAATTGTCTATTACAAAACTCAAAACAAAAGTCTATTACTGTGTAATAAAAGAAACGGGCACGAAGTCCTTCGCTGTCCAATTGCTCAATCCACCGTCGGTAGTCGGGTAAATCCAGTTGTCAAACTCTGACTCTTCCTCATTGTCTTCAATTGCATTTACTCCCTGATCATGCTTGGGCATGGGTGCAGTTATGACGTTGGGATTTTCTAGTGCGTCAAACTCAATTTCTTTAGCTTCAATCAAATCTTGCACCTTATTCCTCAAGGCCCAGCAGTTGTTCGTATCATGCCCTGGGCTATCAGAGTGATAGGTGCAGCGGGCGTTCAGATTATACAACAGAGATGTGGTGCTGGTTTCGGAGCTTCCCTCAGAGTTATCAGGTTGGTCTTCAACAATTATGGTAAAATTTGAGATAAGGTCATACTGAGCCGAGTATACTGTCTTTGTGGTCTCTCTACTCTTTGCTGATTGTTGTGTTGTGGGGCAATAATGGGTCTTGATATTACTATCGCATTAACTTCTTGGAGGCGTTCAGGTCGGTTTTGGCTCCTCGAGCTGTAAACTGCACTAGCTTCTTTTCTGAAAGGCTTCTTTTCTATACTTAATGAAGCACCTTTCTGTATCTTACCATTTTTGATACCAGCTTCTACCCTCTCCCCAGTAAAAATCAATTTAGTAAACCCTGATGATGAACTGCCATTCAGATGATTAAAAAATGGACCAGACAAAATCCCAAGAAACATATCCACCAACTCCCGATCAGACAGAGGGTGTTGGACTCTTCCAGCAATATCTCTCCATTTTTGAGCATAGTCCTTAAAGCCTTTCCCTGTGCCCATAGACATACCCTGAAGTTGAGTACGCGTGGGAGCAAGGTCAGCGTTATACTGGTATTGCTTGTAAAAAGCAGCAGCAAGGTCCTCCCAGTTGTGGACATTAGCTCCTTCCAATTGATAGAACCATTCAAGTTGAGTCCCTGACAGACTATCTTGAAAGAAATGAACCCACAAATTTCTATCAGTAGTGTAGGGTTGGATTTTTCTGACGTATGAGCGGAGGTGGAGCTTTGGACAAGAGATTCCATCATACTTAGCAAAGACAGGAGCTTTAAACTTGTGTGGGATCACCACCCCAGATGCTAGTCCCAGATCTCCGAAGTCCAACCCATGTATCTTCTGAATCTCCATTGCACTCAACATGTCTACAAGTTGCTTATACCAATCCTCAGCAGGAGGATACTGTTCTTCATCAAAATCAGTGTCATTATCAGAAACCACAGGACTAGGCCCCTTTCCTTCCTCTTGATTCTCTCCTCCTCCAGATGAATGAGACAGATCAGCTTCCTGTCACAACCTATTCCCAAATTTGTGACCCATATTCAAGAGGACCACCTTCTTCTTCTTCTTCTTCTTCTTCTCCTTCAAGATAGTCTTCAAATCCTGCTGCCCTTTGGCCAAGTTCAGGAACATCTTTTGGAACTGAGCATTATGTGCTTGAAGAGCCTTGATGGCTTGATCGGTAGGTGTTTTAGAAGACATTATATGCTGAAATAAACAGCGAAGAAGATAAGAAACCTGTAATGGTACCTGTGATGAGGTGCATGATAATGAAATGCATATGAAATGATTTCAAAGACTTTGGGAGATTCAAATTTGTAAAACAAGAAATAAACAAACTTTATTAAATTCAAACTTGCAAAAATGTTTAACAAGGCCTTTAAGGCGTTACAAAAGAAATAACTGAAAATAAATCTAAACTAGAAACAAGCAGAAATCAGAAATCCCACGGTCGCTTTCTCTTCGTGCTGACATAATCGTTGATTGTCCTTTCATTCTCATGTTGCCTCGTGAGTCTCAAGATCTTCCTCTCTTGCTCATGATACTTTTCTCTGTAGGTATCCCTTTCCTCCTTTAGCTGAATCCAGGATCTCTTCAATGCCCCAAGACCAGTAGGCATGTAGGGATGAAGGACTGTGTAAGGAACCCCTTCTTCATTAGTATGCTCCACAATCACTGGTAAGACAGCTTCATAAGGCATCCCCAGCTTTTGAGCGTGGGCTCGAACCCACTGGAGATATGGTTGCATATGGAGAGAAGTATTTAATCCTAGCTCTTGAGGGTCAGACTTGTTTACCATGCCCCAGGCTCGTATAAACCTTCGGTGATGCTCATTCACGTCCCCTTGTAGTCGAAGACAATGTCTGTAAGAAGCAGCTCATGGGGACCGTCTCTCTGAGCGCGTCCAAACTGTCGCAAAGCCAAACAAGGATTGTAAGTTATACCCCCTCGAATTCCAAGCAACGGGACATTAGGGTATTCCCCACATCGGTCAATGACAGCTACTCTTTCCATATCCTTAGAACTCCAAAGGATGTCCGTATGAGCAAGGGACATGATTCTGTAAGCCCAACCTACACCTTCCTCATTCTTCAATACTGCCTTAGGGAGGTGCGAAATAAACCACCTCGCCAGCAGTGGTGTGTAACACATGAGGGTCCCCCATCTTCACACAGTACGGGTATAAAGAGCATGTAGAATATCACCCAGAAGAGTAGGTATTGGATTACAAGACAAGAAGATCTTGACCGCATTCACATCTATGAAGGAATCTGGATTTGAGAAAAGAACCAAGTCGTAGATGAGGAGAGCCAAGATGTCTTCAAAGGCTTGAAAATCTAAGTTATCCCAGAACTGTTGAGCTTGATCAATCAGAAACTTAGCCAAGAAACCTTTAACCCCGCTCCGTGTCTCCCAATTAGACATTACATCAGCCTTTTTCAAGTGTAAAGCTGAAGCAATGTCTTCCGGCCTAGGAGTCTCTTCCAAACCTGTGAAGGGTGTCTGCTCGAGAATGGATATACCCAACAAATCAGAAAACTCCTCCAAAGTAGGGACTAGCTGATAATCCGGGAAGGTGAAACAGTGATGCAAAGGATCAAAGAATTGGAAAAGGACGCTCATCATCTGCTCATCCAACTTTGAAGTGACCAAACTAAGGAGACGACCATGTCTTCTAACAAATGAAGAAGTATCAGGAACTTTTGAGACTAACTCTCTGAGCTGAGCAGGGATTTGCACGAAGTTAACTCGAATGGTATTTCTGCACATAGAAGCCATGATCTGCAAAACAGAACAAAGATAAATCCCCTCGGTCTTTGAAATGGTTAGTCTAATGAAATATGCATGCTATGTCATGATGCATGATGTCATGATAAAACATACAACATGTATCACAGATAGCAGACATGGTAAAGGCAAACAAGTCACACAAGAGCCCTTAAGTTTCAGGCTTGCATGGAGTCTAGGCTCTACCCTCTTGAAGTTCAGTTGGTTCAACCTGTCCTAATAATAGTAACCGGGTTCTAGAGGTTCTCAATATCACTAACCATCCTCAATCGGTCATGGTTTCAGCTCACGCAATCTTTTCTTGCAGCCGGAACTATCTCGAGAGTATGGTCTCAATGAGTGTAGTATCGAGTATCAATCAGTTCTCAGCTCTATGCCAAGGCCAACTATCTCACTACTTCCTATGGCCAAGTTGGTCAATTATAGGTTCTAAGGTCAGTTGATGCTTAACGACCCATATAGCAGCCCCATATTCTCCTTGTTTCTCCACAGGGGATATCGGTACCCACTAATGTGCCACATCAACGTAGCTACTGCTTCAACCGTATCGGTCTACACCGTACAGTTCCCTCACAGTTTATTGCTACTTACCTAAAAGGTGTCCCCCAGATCCGAGTTAGGATCTATATTAACTCCAATACAAACACCCACAAAGATAAAGCAATCAAATCAAACAATAGAAGAAATCTGATGAAATAATCCTAAGGTATACCCCACTTATTAATGTCCCCAGCAGAGTCGCCAGTTCTGTGATATGGTGGCCAGAACCGGGACTGTTTTAGGAATTGCTGGTTTGTGTTTTGCGTTTGTGTTTGCAAAATGTCGCGGTAAGCAAGCGTCTCCACCGACTTTTATTTTATCCAACAAGGAAAGGAAAAAAGCACAGAAAAATTACCTTTTTCGAGATTTTGAGTACGGGGGGTAGATTATAGAAAGGGAAGGTATTAGCACCCTTTCTATCCATGGTTTTCCATGGGCTCTTAGGTACTTGCTCATCATTTTCAAAATTGCTTGTGTGTGTTTGATTTTAAAAAAAAGTTTTTGACTTCGATTTAACTCTTGCTTCTGTCTTCAAGAGTTTTACGAAGTGTTTTTGAAAGATTTGTTTGAAAAGAGTGTAAGTGTGAAAAAAGTTTATTTGATTAAGCAAGTACTTAAGAACTAATCTATCTACTCGAAAAAAAGAATTGTTCTATGTTTGTTTCCTTTAGACAGCGCTATCCCACTATTAGTGAGTAGGTAGCACCGTCGTTGGAGTTTTAAGGGTCAATTCGAAAGGGACGTACGGTCACTAAAGCAATGTTAGGACGCCTTAGTAATAACCCTAATGTCTTAGATCAATTATTCGAGGCAACAATATCCGAGGCAACCATTCCGAGGCAACTTTTCCTAACGGGACTTTGATCTTTGTTTAGACAAGAGAGCGACCACTAAAACACCCTATACTTAATGACTGTTTACCGAAGGCAACCGAAGTGAGGGTATACCCTAGGAGTGCGCATGTGCGAGTGATTCAATTTCAAGTTTATTATCTTTGCACATTTAAGGTTTGCTAACCGTTTTAAAGTTAATCATACATTCTTATCATGCATCCCTAATATCATACATCTAACAGTTTAATATTTCGTGGAATTTAAAGTGCGGAAATTAAGCTACGCTATTACAAGGCTTCGGGTATTTACATAGCCAAAAACGAACTCGTAAAAAGAAAGCGATAAATGAAAATAAAAGATCCTAATTAATCTATTACAACTAGTGAGCAATTACATTAATATGGAAAAAATAAATAAAGCGCGCGCGATGAGATTAAGAACGAGAACGAAACTAGGGTTTTGGCCCCTTTTAGCCTAATTAAAAGAAAAAATTCTTTTTGTTGTTTTTAATTGTTTTTAAGAGAGAGAATTAGGTTTTAAAAATAAATACAAAATTAATTAGCTAATTAAATTAATTAATGAAAATAAATAAATGGCCTATTTTTGTGTTTTGTTATTTTTTAAGAAAAAAAGAAAATAGAATTAAATTTAGACAAAACCCTAATTTCTAATTGTTTTTAATTTATTTACAAAAAGAATTTAAGTTACCCTAGAAATTAAATAACCTAATTAAATTAATTAATTTATTGATAAAAAATAAACCTAAGTCTAATTGGGTGAAAAATATTATTTTTTGTGATTTTTTGCTAAAAAAAATTAATTTTTATGTTAGTAAAATAAATTAATTAATTAAATAATGGAAATATAAAAAGAAAAGAAAAGAAACTTGGGCTTGAGAAAGCAGTTTAGGGGGTGTGAGCATCAATTTCTGGGCCCAAAACCAATGACCCACGTTGACTTGCCCGTTCCAGTGTTGCACATTGATTAAGGCTTATGGTACTCCTTCATTGATGGCCTTCAGATTTGGCCTCCTGGATGATGAGGTTACATGGTGGTCTCTTGGCTTGTGTACCCGCTGGATCATGGAAAGACAAAATATGTGAAATAATGGGGGGACCTGGGATTCGAACCCAAGTCCTGAAGCCTTTTCCAAACACTCCAATGCCAACTGCGTTGCAAGCTTGCTTTGTACATAAAATAATAATAATAGGTAATGTACAATAATGGGAGTTAGTGGAGAGAGAAAAACAAAATCGCGCCAGAATTCAAATGACCCAGTAGAAGGGTGCCACGCAGGTCATCCCCAACCTTTCTCCGTTGGTAAAAGTTAAAAAACTTTTACCTACGGACAAGCCTCTGTCGCTACATCCCTGGCCTATCTCAAAATCCTCCATGGGAATGATAAATGACATCTAATGCCATGGATCAACTCGTATGGACCTACTGAGTATTGTGATGCCCTTTTTATGGGCCAATTTCACCTGTACACTAAGATCCCAAATCGAAGCAACAAACCCTAACAATGGAAAACTCTAATACAGTCCATGAAAACGCAATTAAATGTTACAGATAGTTTGGAAATGTTTCAAGGAGCAAGAATATACAATTATTTCATGCTATAGATGCCAAGATTATGAAATTCGAATTCAAGAAAGAGCCATTGTCGCGGCTGACTTACAGTGAGTTGTAGGGTTGGAAACTCTTTGTTCTGGATTGGTTTCGCTTGCTTGTAATCCCAGGAAGCGATTGGGATGGTCAGGAAGCCCTGGAATAGCCTGGAACTATGAATTTGACTTAGCACTTTTTGTGCTTTTTTTCAAGTTTGTTCTGACTTCTCATGCCTCTATGACCTCTCGTTTTAGGTTTGCAATTGTTCCTTATGTATTGAGGAATGGATTAGGGTTGCAAACATGATCTCAATCTTTGCCAATTATTGCTTTTGATTTGGATTTGATTCACTTGAAGATTCTTCCAAAAATAGGCCAAATTCAATCTTTTTGTGCACACCAAGGCTTTGCACGATTTCAATCCCTTTCCAACTGGATATAAGACCTGAAACATGCACAATATCTTGAGGTTTCAATGTTTTAGATTTTTTCATGATTTGTTTTGATTAAAATTGATTTAATTCAAATAAAAATCAAAATAAATAATAAAAATAATATAAAGACAATTTTAAAGGGCTAGGGCTCGTGGACCATGCTACCAACTCAAAACAAGTGCAAAAAGTTAGGCTCATTTAACAAAAATTGCAATTTTAGGCATAGTTGACTTTTGACAATTTTGCAAAAAGGGTCAACTTCACCAATGCATAACTTCCTCAATTTTGACTCTTTGAAGGTGTTCTTGGACTTTTTGGAAATCTTGAGATGTCCTATAAGCAACCCTTTTGGTTTCATATCAATTTGGTATTCCATGTTCATGTATGAAGCTTTGTCAAAAAAGGGGTTTTTGTTGACTTTTCAAAATGACCTATAATGTCCAAATTCATAACTTCTTGTGAGTGCATATTTTGAACTTGGGAGCTGAAGATGGATTGTACAGAATTGCATCATCTTAAAAATGAGCTTTGGATGGGTCATTTCTCATAAAGTATGAGAAAGTTATGCTTGGTCAAAGTTGAGTTGACTTTTCTTGTAAAACCCTAATTTAGCAACTTTTGGGTTTTGATGAATTGTGAGAAATCCTTGATAAATAATGATAAACCCTTGATCAAATGGTGAATGATACTTAAAAATGAGGATGTTGACCAAAAATCTTGAAGTTTGATTATATGTAGGCCACAGTTGACTTTTTCCCTAGCACATTCGATTTTTAGGCTTTTGAGCAATTGACTGAGCAAACTTTCTCTGCAAGGCTTGAAACTTGACATGGATGATCTTGAGAACATATTAGGACAATGGTGAGAATTTTGGATACCTTGGGCTCAAATATATTGATGCAACATGAAACCCTAATTTGAGGTAGACTGCCTTAGGAGAGGGCTTGTCTGGTCAACCCTTGGGCTTCCTTGAGCAACTTGAGGATCTTTCTTGCAATGTTTTGAGAAACATGGGAGAGAAAATTTTGGGGTACAACAGCAACCTTCTATCCAAGGTAAGGGTGGGGTTCTGACTATATTATAGGGTTTATGATGAGTAGTATGTGGGGTTAGATGTGAAAAGTTGTCTTGTTTATGATTGGAATGTATATATTGTTGTATGATGAAGATCAATGATTTAGAGATGAGTAATGATGCCCTAATAATGTATATTTGATGTAGAAATATAGGATTATTATAATTTATGATTACCTGTGATTAGAAGTTGTTTTTAGGGCGTAAGGCAGGGAAACCATAGTGAAAACAAAGTGAAATCGCAGAAAATATTCATGACAGAACAATATGAGTCGACCTCAAAGGCCATGCGTCGACACATGAAGGCTTTTAGACTCAGGATGAGTCGATACAAAGGAGCATGCATCGATACATGCGGTGTTACAAACTCAGTATGAGTCGATACAAAGGGATTACGCGTCGAATCATGCTGGATGTTAGCCCAGTATGCGTCGACTCAAAACATTATGCGTCGACTCATGTGGTCTGATTTTTGGCAGATTTGTTTCCGAAGGCTGTAACTTGAGTTTCTAGACTCCGTTTGAGGTGTCGTTTAAAGCGTTGAATAGATGACTCGATGAACTTCATTCTTAAGGATTAAAATAAAGAATAATAGTAACCCAAATTAGGATTAGAGTTAGCTTCCTGCGTTAATCGCTATGATGATTTTGTGAAGTATGATGAGGATAAGATGATTATAGATTATTGCTTGGTTCATAACAGTAAGATCAATGATGATAATGATGTAGTATTACAAAATTAATAATATGTAGAGGTTTGTTAACTAGAGGTAAGCCTTAAATGATTATTTAATTATAGGCATTATCATGTTGTAGGCCTATGGACAACGTTGAGCGATAATTGATCTATCGTTGTATTGTTGTTGTGGCTGAGTTGCTATAAAAATATGTTGATGAATTACGTGGATGAAATTATGTTGATGAATTATGTTGATGAATTATGTTGATGAATGATGTTGACATGCCTCTAATAATTGACAGCTAATAAGATGTAGGCTTCTGGCCAACGATGATGTTGTGTTGAGATGTTGTTAATTATGGTTGTTGTTATTAAATTCATGATTGAGTCGCATATATTGCATTTCAAGATGGAGCTGATGCTCGTTAAGATGGCTTGTATTGGCGAATATTAAGATGAAGGCTTATGCCTTGTTGATGCCTCTATTTATTGGCAATTATTTGAGATGGGAGTTATGCTCCAATGGTACCACATGCATTTTCATAGTATTGAGTCGCATTATATGAATGCATAAAGAAGTTGTGTATTGATGCGATAAATGTGTATATTGTTGGTATTCTGTTGCGATTATTGTTGTTTATACGAAGAGAACTGGTGATTTTATGTGATCTAATTTAATATATTATTTATCATACGTTTTATTATATTGTTAGTTATCTCACCCCTTTTGTTTGAATGTTACCCTTATGTTGGTAACGTGCAGGTAATCCATAGTGAAGGTGGTTTACCTTCAGTAGTTCGAGTTGGTGTCATTGCTCTGATACATAACACTCGAGGGGATGAACGCTCGTTACTTTTAGTTATTGATTATTTCAGTTGTTGAACTTTAATTCGTTTGTTGCAAAGTATGCATTATTTTGAAGTTGTTGTAATTATTGGACAAAGATGTTATTATGATTCCGCTACGTAGTTGTTCAATTTGTTGAATGAAGAGATTAGATTATTCTGTTGTTGGTTCATTCGAAGTTTAAAGTGTTATGTATCCATGTTGAATGCAATGTGTTTTTAAACTTCAATTTGTGGCATTCTAATTCAGTTGCATGAATTTTATGACTCTGATTTACATTTATAATTGTCGGGTAGGATTGGGGTGTTACAAAGTTAGTATCAGAGCAAAGGTTGGTCCGTCCGACCTTTTTGTCGAGTCGTAGTTGTCTAACAATCGAGTATTGTTAATTTGAGTTATGACCTTTGTTTATGTTGTAGTGATAAGTTGAGATGGCTGGAAGTAATGATGTTGCACTTGCTGCTGCTTTAGAAGCAATGGCGCATGCGATGGAGAATCAGACGAATGCTGATGGGAATGTTGGATCTCGTAGTTTGGCGACTTTCCAGAGAGAGAATCCGCCTACCTTCAAGGGAAAGTATGATCCTGACGGAGCGTTAGATTGGTTGAAAGAGATTGAGATAATCTTCCGTGTGATGGACTGCACTCTATCGCAGAAGGTTCAATATGGTACTTATATGCTAGCAGTTGAGGCTGGTGACTGGTGGCTAAAGACTTGTCAGAGATTGGAAGTTGCGGGTGAAAATGTCACTTGGGCTGTGTTCTGTAGGGAATTTCTGAGGAAGTACTTTCCTGAAGATGTTTGTGGTAAGAAGGAGATTGAGTTCCTTGAGCTGAAGCAAGGGAATATGTCGATTGTTGAGTATGCTACAAAGTTTTTTGAGTTGGCTAAGTTTTATTCGCACTACGGTGAGGCACATGCTGAGTTTTCGAAGTGTATCAAGTTTGAGAGCGGGTTGCGCCCACAGATCAAGAAGGCAGTTGGATACCATAAGATCCATGCCTTTGCTGATTTGGTTTATAGTTGCATAATTTATGAAGAGGATAATAATGCTCATTACAAGATTATTAGTGAGAAGAGGGGTAAGTACCAATCGAATCGTGGTAAGCCTTATGATACCCCAGCTGATAAAGGTAAACAGAAAGTTGCTCAGGGTCAGAGGACTTGTGGGGGGGATGCTCCTGCTGGTGTCGTTTGTTTTAAATATGGGAAACCTGGGCATAAGAGTAATGTGTGTACTGCTAAAGTAAAGAGGTGTTTTCGTTATAGTAAGAACAGACATGTTGTATCTGAGTGCAAGCATAAGGATGTGATTTGTTTCAATTGTAGTGAAGAAGGGCACATTGGTAGTCAGTGTCAGAAACCAAAGAGGGCGCAGGCACGTGGTAAAGTGTTCGCTTTGGTCGAGGATCAGACAACTGCTGAGGACAGACTTATCAGAGGTACATGTTTCATTAATAGTAATCCTTTAATTACTATTATTGATACCGGTGCTACTCATTGCTTTATTGCTGCTGATTGTGTTGAAATATTGGGTCTTATGTTGTCTTCTATGAATGGAGAAATGACCGTCTACACTCCAACCAAGGGGTCGATGACTACTTCTTTTATGTGTTTAAAGTGTCCCTTGTTGATCTTCGACAGAGACTTTGCTGTTGATTTGGTTAGTTTTACCGTTAAGAGGTTTGGATGTGATTTTGGGTATGAATTGGTTAGAGCATAAGTGTATTCATATTAACTATTATGACAAGTCTGTGTGGTTTTCTACTCTTGAAGAAGAGGAAGATAGTCTGTTGTCTTCTAGACAGTTGAGGAAGTTAATGCAAGAAGAGGCACAAATGTTCTCGTTGATGGCATCACTCTCTGTAGAGACTCAAGCTATAATTAAGGAATTGCAGGTGGTGTGTGAATTTCCTGAAGTTTTCCACGATGAAATTCCTGCTGTATCGCCGGAGAGGGAAGTTTAATATGCAATTGATCTTGTACCTGGTACCTGACTTGTGTCTATGGCACCATACAGGATGCCTGCATCTGAATTGTCAGAGTTAAAGAAGAAATTGGAAGAGTTACTTGAAAAGAAGTTTGTAAGACCAAGTGTATAGTCGTGGGGAGATCCAGTGTTGTTAGTAAAGAAGAAAGATGAAAGTATGAGGCTTTGTGTTGATTTTAGACAGCTGAATAAAGTGACAATTAAGAACTAGTATCTGCTTCCAAGAATAGATGACTTGATGGACCAATTGGTGGATGCTCGTGTGTTTAGTAAGATTGATTTGAGGTTGGGTTACCATCAGATTAAAGTGAATGATGAAGATATTCAGAAGACGGCTTTCAGAACGCGTTATGGACATTATGAGTATTCGGTGATGCCTTTCGGTGTTACTAATGCACCGAGAGTATTCATGGAATACATGAATCGTATCTTTCATGCTTATTTGGATCGGTTTGTAGTGGTGTTCATTGACGACATTTTTATTTACTCTAAGTTAGAAGAAGAGCATGCATAACACTTAAGGGTAGTATTGCGAGTTTTGAAAGAAAAGAAGTTGTATGCAAAGCTGTCCAAGTGTGATATCTGGTTAAAGGAGGTTAGTTTTCTTGGTCATGTGATCTCAGGTAGTGGCATTATCATAGATCCATCGAAGGTTAATTCTGTGTTGTATTGGGAAACTACGAAGTCAGCTACTGAGATTAAGAGCTTTTTGGGATTAGTTGGTTATTATAGAAGGTTTATCGAAGTTTTTTCTAAGTTTTCACTTCCGTTGACTAAGTTGACTTGTAACGGTAGAGATTTTATATGGGATGTTCAGTGCGAAGAAAGTTTTACAGAATTGAAGAAGAGATTGACGTCGGCTCCGATTTTGATGTTACCTAATCCAGAAGAGCCTTTTGTGGTATACTGTGATGCTTCTAAGATGGGTTTAGGAGGTGTGCTTGTGTAGAGTGATGAGGTAGTTGCTTATGCGTCAAGGCAGTTGAGGACTCATGAGAAGAACTATCCTACACATGATTTAGAGCTTGCTGCAGTTGTCTTTGTGTTGAATATTTGGAGGCATTATCTTTATGGTTCTAGATTTGAAGTGTTTAGTGACCATAAGAGCTTAAAGTTTATTCGATCAAAAGGAGCTGAATATGAGGCAATGGAGATGGTTGGAATTGTTAAAGGATTATGATTTCGGTTTGAATTATCATCCGGGAAAAGAAAATGTGGTAGCCGATGCGTTGAGTCGAAAGACATTACATATGTCAGAAATGATGGTTAAAGAGTTGGAGTTAATTGAACAATTCAGAGATATGAGCTTAGTTTGCAAGGTGACATTGCAGAGTGTTATGTTGGGTATGTTGAAGATTAATAATGAATTTCTAGGCAGTATCAGAGAAACTCAGAAGTTGGATGTGAAACTGGTAGATTCAATGGTTGAGACCGATCATTCTGAGAATAGTGATTTTAAGTTAGATGCGCAAGGTATGTTAAGATTTCGTAACTGGATTTGTATTCCTGATGATGCTGAGATGAAGAAAGTGATACTTGAAGACAGTCATAGAAGTAAGTTGAGTATTCATCCAGGAGCTATAAATATGTATCAAGATTTGAAAGGTTTGTTTTGGTGGCCTGGAATGTAGAGTGATGTGGCTCGGTTTGTGTATGCATGTTTCTCTTATCAGAAGTCGAAAGTTGAACATCAGAAGCCTGCTGGGTTGATGCAACCGTTAGAAGTTCCAGAATTTAAATGGGATAGAATTTTGATGGAATTTGTGACGGGGTTACCTAATACTTTAAGAGGACATGATTCAATTTGGATGATTGTTGATAGGCTTATGAAGTCAGCTTATTTTATTCCTATTAACATCAGTTTTCCACTGTCGAAGTTGGCTGAGATTTACACGAGTGTGATTGTGAAGCTGCATGGTGTTCCTTTGTGCATTGTGTGAGATAGAGATCTAAGATTTGCTTCTGATTTTTGGAAGAGTTTGCAAGAAGCATTGGGTTCTAAGTTGAGGTTGAGTTCGATGTATCATCCTCAAACAGATGGTCAGACTGAAAGGACTATACAATCGTTAGAAGACTTGCTGAAGGATGTGTTCTTGAGCAGGGAGGTTCGTGGCATACTCATCTTTCGTTGATAGAGTTCACTTATAATAACAGTTACCATTCTAGTATTGGGATGGCACCTTTTTAAGCGTTTTATGGTCGAAGATGTAGAACTCCTTTATGTTGGCATGAATCTGGTGAAAGTGTAGTACTTGGACCTGAACTTGTTCGTGAGACTACTGAGAAGGTGAAGTTGATTCGAGAAAAGATGAAAGCTTCCCAAAGTAGACAGAAGAGTTATCCTGACAAGCGAAGGAAATATTTAGAATTTCAAGCGGGTGACCATGTGTTTTTGAGAGTCACACCTGTGACTGGTGTTGGTCGAGCATTGAAGTCTAAGAAGCTCACTTCTCGTTTTATTGGACCATATCAGATTTCAGAAAGAGTGGGGAACGTTGCTTATAGAGTGGCTTTACCGCCTAATCTTTCGAATTTGCATGATGTGTTTCATGTGTCACAACGCCGGAAGTATATTTTTGATCCATCTCATGTGATTCATATGGATGATGTGCAAGTACGAGATAACCTTATAGTGGAGAGGATTCTTGTACGAATCGCGGATCGTGAAATAAATACTTTGAGTAGCAAAGAGATTGATTTGGTTAAAGTGGTTTTGCTAGGAGCTTCCGGAGAAAGCATGACTTGGGAGTTGGAGAGAAAGATACGAGACTCCTATCCTGAGTTGTTTGATTAAGGTAAATTTTCGAGGACAAAAATATTCTAAGTGGGGGAGAGTTGTAACGCCCGTAATTTAATTAATTATTTAATTAAATTATTTTTGGATTATTTATGAAGTTGTGTTATGATGATAGTGATGTGTTGTCGTTATTGGATTTATTTATTCTATTAAGTTGTGGAATACTATTAGAATAATAATAATATTTATTGTGGGCTTGTTATAAGGGTTAGAAGTAGTAGAAAGGAGGTGCAGGAGTTTTAAGCCCATTAAGACATAATGAGAATTATAAGGTTATTATATTAGTTTTTAGAAATAATAAGGAAAAAGAAGAAGCAGTAAGAGGAGAAAGACAACAAGGGTTGGAAGAGAACGTGAAAGTTGCAAAAAAGAAGGAAAAGAGGCAGAACGAAATTCAATCGGAAAAGTTGTAGAGAAACCTTCAATCCAAGGTAAAGGTGGGGTTCTGACTCTATAATAGGGTTTATGCTTAGTAGTATGTAGGATTATATGCGAAAAGTTGTCTTGTTTATGATTGGAATGTATATATTATTGTATGATGAAGATCAATGATTTAGAGATGAGTAATGATGCCCTAATGTTATATATTTGATGTAGAAATAAAGGATTATTATAATTGATGATTACCTATGATTAGAGGAAGTTTTTAGGGCCTAAGGAAGGGAAATCATAGTGAAATCATAGTGAAATCGCAAAAAATATTCATGACAGAACAATATGAGTCAACCTCAAAGGCCATGCGTCGACACATGAAGGCTTTTAGACTCGGGATAAGTCGATATGAAGGAGCATGCGTCGATACATGCAGTGTTGAAGACTCATTATGAGTCGATACAAAGGGATTATGCGTCAACTCATGCAGGATGTTAGCCCAGTATGCGTCAACTCAAAACATTATGCGTCGACTCATGTGGTCTGATTTTTGGCAGATTTGTTTCCGAAGGCTGTAACTTGAGTTTCCGGACTCCGTTTGAGATGTCATTTGAAACGTTGAACAGATGACGCGATGAACTTCATTCTTAAAGATTAAAATAAAGAATAATAGTAACCCAAATTAGAATTAGAGTTAGCTTCCCGCGTTAATCGCTATGATGATTTTGCGAAGTATGTCGAGGATAAGATTATTATAGATTATTGCTTGGTTCATAACAGTAAGATCAATGATGATAATGATGTAGTATTACAAAGATGTTAACTAGAGGTAAGCCTTAGATGATTAACTAGAGGCTTAGATGATTAATTAATTATAGGCAATATCATGTTTTAGGCCTATGGCCAACGTTGAGGCATTGCCGATCTATCGTTGTATTGTTGTAATGGATGAGTTGTTGTAAAATTATGTTGATGAATTATGTGGATGAAATTATGTTGATGAATGATGTTGATGAATGATGTTGAGACGCCTCTAATAATTGGTATCTATTAAGATGTAGGCTTCTGGCCAACGATGATGTTGTGTTGAGATGTTGTTAATTATGGTTGTTGTTATTACATTCATGATTGTGTCGCAGACATTGCATTACAAGATGGAGCTGGTGCTCGTAGAGATGGTCTGTATTGGCGAATATTAAGATAAAGGCTTATGCCTTATTGATGCCTCTATTTAGTGGAAATTATTTGAGATGGGAGTTCTGCTACAATGGTACCACATGCATTGCATTTGCATAGTATTGAGTCGCATTATATGATTACATAAAGAAGTCGTGTATTGATGTGGTAAATGTGTATATTGTTGGTATTTTGTTGTGATTATTGTTGTTTATACGATGAGAATTGGTGATGTTATGTGATCTAATTTAACATATCATTTATCATACGTTTTATCATATTGTTAGATATCTCACCCCTTTTGTTTGAATGTTACCCTTATGTTGGTAACGTGCAAGTAATCCATAGTGAAGGTGGTTTACCTTCAGTAGTTTGAGTCAGTGTCATTGCTCTGATACGTAACACTCGGGGGGATGAATGCTCATTACTTTTAGTTATTGATTATTTCAGTTGTTGAACTTTAATTCGTTTGTTGCCAAGTATGCATTATTTTGTAGTTGTTGTAATTGTTGGACAAAGATGTTATTATGATTCCGCTGCGTAGTTGTTCAAGTTATTGAATGAAGAGATTAGAGTATTCTGTTGTTGGTTCATCCGAAGTTTAAAGTGTTATGTATCCATGTTGAATGCAATGTGTTTTTAAAGTTGAATTTGTGGCATCCTGATTCAGTTGCATGAACTTTATGACTCTGATTTACATTTATAATTGTTGGGTAGAATTGGGGTGATACAGAAATAAAACCCTAATTAAGCTATTACAAACAGAGCACAGTTACATCAATAATAAAAATAACCGGGCGACAAAATAATAACGCACAATAATTAATTGGAAAAAAGGTTTAAAACCCTAAAAATCTAATTTGATCATTAAAAAATATTTTTGAGATTTTATGAAAAAAAGAGATTTGATTTTGACCTAATTCTACTTAATTTTAATTAATGAAAAATATTATAATTGATTAAAACAATCAATTTGAAAAAATTAATTTATTAAAAAAACTAAATCCAATTTTTTGTGATTATTTTATGATTAAAAAATGATTTGAAATAAAAATCAATTAGACTAATTAAATAAAATAAATAGTAAAATCAAAGAGAAAACAAATGGGCATGAGGGGGTATGAACCCAAATTGAGGGTTGTGTTGCTGAAATTCTGCCCAAGCCCCATCCTGTTGGCCCAAGGCAATGTGAGATCCAGTGTGATTATGCCAGGAGTGTCCACCATGGGGAGCTTCATTGGAAGTATTAGATCTGGGTGTTGATTGGTCCAAGGGTGATGATCTTGAGGCATACAGTGAGCGCGCTTGGAAGGATAGCATGGGATTTGTAAAGGATTGTTAAGAAAAATAACATGTAGGAGGCAGGGATCGAACCCTTCACCTCCTACACACGCGCGCTGAAAAGCCTTCACTTGTACCATTAAGCCAATTGTTCAATCGTCAATATAAACAAACAATATATATTATATGTAATGAGAGGTCATTGTAATAAATAGATTATGCGTCATTTAAACTACCCAACCAGGTTTTGATACGCAGTCATCTTCTTCGCTGGACTGTCGTTTTAGGCAAGAGGTTTTTACCTACGGACATGCGATGTAGCTATAAACCTGCATATCTCAAAAATCATAATCACGCAATAAAAATTTAATCCAAGAATACAGATCAACTGGGTTTGATCTCGTGAGTACAATGATACTCTTCTTTTGTCCTGATTTTTCCTGAAATAAAAAACCCTAAAATGAAGCTTCAAACCCTAGCAATGGCAGTCAGTTAAATATACATCAAAACACACAATTAATCATGCAAACATGTTCTAAATGGTCACAAAAACATAAATACATACTTGAAATTCGTTTATCATGCATGTGTAGTCAAAATCAAATTCAAGAACAAGAGCAAACTGTGATACTTGTATAGGCTGTTTCTGGATGTGTTGATGCGTGACAATGGTCCAGATAGCTTCCAAAATACGCCCAGGAATGGATTGCAATCTTTGAAATTCCATAAAACTCCCTCTAAATCAAAACTCGATCACTACTTTTTTGTCAAAATATCGAGATTCTCATGGGTGTTCTACACGGCCAATCCTCCTTCTTATGATCAGGGTTTGTTATGCATATATAGTAGAACTAATTAGGTTAACAAAATTGAATTAAATCTTGAAGATTGAGTGAGAAAAGATTTGATTTGTGTCTTATATTTTTTGTTTCTAAAATATGCCAAATCTTGCTATTTTTATTCCAACACGTTTTCCCTTTGATTTTCCAGCATATTTCATTCCTTATTTGATTGAGAGGAGATTATTTCGATTTTGAGGTTTCTGGCTTGTTTTGGAACAAATCCCCTTCCTTCCTTCGAATCTGCCTTCCTTGCCAGTCTTAAACTCCAATTCAAACCAATCAAGACTTTCCTTATTAGAACCTTGTTCTCCTTAATGGTTCTGAGTCTAATTGTGCAAGCTTCAATACTAGGGCTCCTTTGATTGAACCACCCTTTGCTTCGATTTCATGTCCTTTTGAATAAAATTCCCTGGTCGAATCAGATCTTATGGAATTGTGAACAAACAAGGCAATAATATGGCCTTTAATTCAAAAATTGAATCCACGGTCAACATTGAATTCTTGCCATATTTGCAAGGAAAACATGCCATTTTTTATGTTCGGTGTACCTGGACATATTTTCCAAGTGCCCTCTTGATGGCCTCTTTTGAATGGCCTGGAAGGAGTTCTTCGAATGGCCCTTGTCCAAATACCAATTGAAGGGTATTTATTGGAATTTCAATCGAAGAGTCCTTTGCTACGCCAATCGAAAGATCTTGTCCATGCCAATCGAAGGACACGGTTAACATGCCTGTCGAAGCTGTTTTGACACAATGCTGAATCAAAGGATCCCTTGCCATGCCAATCGAAAGGCTTTGACACAATGCCCATTGAAAGGCTTGTCATGAGGCCAATCGAAATGCCTTTTGCAAATTCCAATCAAAGGACATTTTTCAGATGTCAATTGAAGGACGCTATGTAGATGTAAATCGAAAAGCATTTTGGAGATGTCAATCGAAAGGCATTTTGTAGATGCCAATCGAAAGGCATTTTGGAGATGCCAATCCAAGGCACTTTGGAGATGCCAATCGAAGGGCATTTTGTTGGTGTCGATCGAAGGATACTTAACCATCATTTGAAATTTTTTCTTATCTTTAGGAAATGGTTTGCAACTACCTATTCAAGAGGAAATCTTGGGAAAACATGAGAGGGCAAATTTTGGGGTACAACACCACCACTCCAGCCGGCCTGACTTTTTTCAGGGAAGTCAACGCTTACGTGGCGTGAGGGAACCTTCTGATTCGCCCATTCAAACATCAGGGCCCCACTTGACACGCGCATTTTTATTTGATGACCTTTAACATTTAATTTGTATTATGTATTTATGGATGCATTTCAATAACCAGATGTATGGTCGTCCCAACGGTGGAGACAGCGCGCGTAAGTATTGTTTGTGTGCAAGGGAAGGGGTTCGATCCCAGCCTCTTGAATATTATTGTTCTGAATTTCTCTTGTAGATTTAGTGCTTCAAGGCTCAGCGCACACATCAAGCATCGTCAGATCCTCACAATCACATCATCTCAACACCAGCTCTGACGCCCAGATTTGAGCGCCCACGCAAGACCATGCAGAAGCCAGTAACACTGAATCAGGCGCAATACTCTGGGCCAGCTCAAATTGGGCCTAACAAAAATCTCAAGCACACCCCCTATTTTATTTAGACATCAGGCCCAATTTGCTTCTTTTTTTATTTTATTTTCTTTATCATTTTCATTTAATCATTTTTTTAATAATATAAAATTAGAAAATTAATAATATTAGACTTAGGATTTTTCTAAAAAATAATTTTAATTTTGTAAATTAATTAACTTAATCATTTGGACTTGTTTTAATTAACTTAACATCAATTAGAATTAGGTTATTTCATTCAATATTTTCTTAGAATAAACAAAAACCAAAATATTTTCTTTTACTTAGATTCTTTTTTAGATTTTTAGACGTCTCGTTCCATTTCGCACGTGTTATTTACTTTCACACTTTTTTATATATACTAATGTATATGCTGACAATATGTAATAGTTTAAACTAGGGCGTTACTTTATTGCTTTCTTTATTTTCCCCCATTTTTAGACATATAAATACCCCATCCCCAAAGCCTTGTAATAGTGTAGGATTTACGATTCCCGCACTTTAAATTTTCTGCAAAATATTAACTGTTAGTAACTAGGCTTGTATGGAAAGACGGAAAAAAAATCGCTAGCAAACCTAATAACAAAGATAAATGAACTGAATTGAATTACTTGCACATATATACCTCTAGGGTACGCCCTCTTTGGTTTCCTTTCGGAAAATAAAACAGTCATGTCCCTCGAAAATGGGGACGCTTTAGCAAAGACCCGTAAGTTAAAAGATCATAGTCCCTCGATGACCCTACAATGTTGCCTTTCGGTAAATGATCTAGTCCCTAAACAAAAATTGCTAAAGCGTCTCTATATGTTGCCTTTATGACTGTGCGTCCCTTCGAACTTCCCTCAAATATCCAACGATAGGGCTACCTGCTCACTAATAATAGGATAGCACTGTCTAAAGGATAGGAGGAAAAGAACAAACCTTTTCGACTAAAAGTAGAAAGTTTCTAGATGCTTGCTCAAAAACCAAATTTTCACACTTACATAAAACAAATTTTAAAAACATTTTCAAATGTTTTATCAACACTCTTGAGGACTGATACAAGAGTTATCATAAAGCAAATCACCGCACTAAGGAATTTTCAAACTACTTTTTCAAAACACGAAGCACAAGGTATTTAAAAAGTGAGCTAAGCATCTAAGAGCCCGTAGAAAACTATGGATAGAAAAGGTGCTAACCCCTTCCCTTTCCATAATCTACCCCCCCTTACTCGGAAAATTCTCAAAAAGGTCTTTTTCTATTCTTTTCACCCTTTCCTTAATTCGGATAAAAGAAAAAGTCAATGGCGACTCTTGCTTACCGTAACATTTGTGAACATAAATACAAAAGCAATATAATAGTCGGTTCTGCCACCGTACCACAGAACTGGCGACTCTACGGGGGAGTATGAATAAAAAGTGGGGTTACCTTAAGATTTAGTTCTTTTAAAAATGTTTTAATTGCTTGCTTTGTATGATTTATCCTTGGAGGGTTTTTTGGGTTGTTACTATAGATCCTACACTCGGATCTGGGGGCTTATTTTTAGGTAAACAACAATAGATCATGGAGACTATATGGCATAGACCGATATGGTTGAAACGATAGCTGTGTTGGTATGACACTTTGGCTGGTACCGATATCCCTTGTGTTGAATCGAGGAGAATACGGGACCGTCGTGTGGTGTCGTGAAGCACTAGTGGACCTTAGAACCTTAGTTAAACAAACTTGGCAATTAGAAAGTAGTGAGATAGCCGACCTCGGTGTAAATCTGGTGATTGTTTGATACTCGATGCTACACTCATTGAGATTAGACTTTCGAGATGTTTTGTACGCAAGAAAAGATTGCTAAGGTGAAATAATGCCCGACAAAGATAGATCAGTTATATTGAGACTCCTTATAACCCAATTACTTTTCTAAGAAAGGTTGAACCAACTAAACTTCAAGAGGGTATTTACCTATAAACTCCATGCAAGCCTAAACCTAAGGTCTTGTGTGTGTTGCTTCTGTGTGATTAATTTGCTTAAACATGACATCATGCATCATAACATCCATTTTTCATTACACTGACCATATCAAGGACCAAGGGAATTTATCTTTGTTATGTTTTGTAGATCATGGCTTCCGCTCGTAGAAATACTATTTGAATCAACTTTATAAGAATACCTCTCCAACTCAAAGAGCTAGTATCAAGGGTTCATGAGACTTCTTCGTTCACCAAGAAATATGGTCGACTTCTCAATCTAGTTACCTCGGGCTTTGATGAGAAGATGATGAGTGTACTCTTTCAATTCTTTGACCCTAAACACCATTGTTTCACTTTCCCAGACTATCAGTTGGTACCCACCATGGAAGAATTATCTCAAATATTGGGTATACCTATTCTTGATCAGATCCCTCACCGGTTTAGAAGAAGCTCCAAAGCCAGAAGTCATTGCAACAGCTTTGCATCTAAAACGGTCTGACATTGTATCCAACTGGGAAACAAGAAGCAGAGTCAAGGGTTTTCTAGTCAAATTCCTATTAGAGAAGGCTCAGCTGTTTTAGGATGATTTGGATTTCCAAGATTTTGAGGAGGTTCTGGCCCTTCTAATCTATGGTTTAGTTCTAATCCCTAATCCAGACTTACTCATAGATGTGAACGCTATCAAGTTTTCCCTCTCTCGTAAACCTGTGCCTACTATACTCGGAGACATCTTGTATACCCTCCACACTCGCACCATGAAAAGAAAAGGGATTCTTATGTGTTGCGTGTCATTGCTGTCAAGGTGGTTTATTTCTCACCTCCCTAAATCAGTATTGAAGAATGAAGAAGGTTTGGGTTGGTCGCAGAGGATAATGTCACTTTCTCACTCAGATATTCTTTGGTATTCCTGATCTATGGGAGATATTTCTATCATTGACTATTGCAGGGAATTCCCTAATGTCCCACTACTTGGAATTAGGGGAGGCATAACTTATAATCCTTCTCTGGATTTGTGACAATTTGGTTATGCTCGAAGGGATGGTCCCCATGATATACTTATCCAGGGCATTGTATTTAACTTCGAGGATGATGTTCAAGGGTATCGTCAGAGGTTCATACGAGCTTGGGGCATGGTAAACAGATTTGATACCAAGACCTTGGGGCCTAAGACTTCCATCCCTATGGAACCTTATCTCAAATGGGTATGAGCTCGTGCTAAGAACCTTATAATTCCGTATATAGCCATCTTACTTGTAGTTGTGGAGCCCATCACCAAAGGAGATATTCCTTATACAGTTCTCCATCCTGACATGCCCACTGATCTTGAAGAGCTGCAGGGATCCTTGATTCAGTTGAATAAATAACGGGATACCTTTAGAGATCATTTTTATGTCAATGAGAAGAAAATGTTGGAGCTCATGAAGCAACTTCACGAAGAGAAAAGTCTTAATGTCTATCTCAGCACAAATAGGAAGCACCCATGGGAAACCTGATTTCTTGGATTTAGAATTTTCTTCAATTGTAATCCTAAGAGGCAATTGTATTTTGAATTCTACTAATAAAATCTTTGTTTCATTTTGGTTCACAAATTTAAATTTTTCGAAGTCCTTGAAAACATCGCATAAGCATATCATACACTTCATTACATAAGCAGGTATTTCAAGACATGTTTCTTATTCTTTTTGCTGTTTATTTCAGCAAAAGAAATGGCTCTCGAACAAACAGTAAAGGACCTCCAAGCTCAAAATGCTTAGTTCCAACAGATGCTCCTGGCTCTGGCCAAGGGGCAAGAAGATCTGAAATCTCTAATCGTCAAGGAGAAGACCAATAAGCAAAAAAAATCGACTGGTGTGTTAAATTTGGGTACAAGGTTTAGAGGTCCGGCCAAGCGAGCTCTATATTTCACAACCACGTCGGATGAAGGGGACAATCAAGAAAAGCGCAAGGAGGGAGACAACAACCCGGAGTCTGAGGAAGATGAACCTGACTATTTTGAGGAGCAGTATCCTCCTGCTGATGATAAATACAAACAACTAGAGGATCGGCTCAATTCTATGGAGATCCAGAGGGTACCCGAGCTGGATTTTGAAGAGCTAGGACTGGTCTCAGGGGTGGTCATCCCGCGGAAATTCAAGGTCCCTACATTTGCTAAGTACGACGGTGTCTCCTGTCCTAAGCTGCATTTAAGGTCACACGTCAGGAAGACTCAACCCCACACTACTGATAGGAATCTGTGGGTACACTTCTTCCAGGAGAGTTTGTCAGGGACTCAGCTGGAATGGTTCTATCAACTGGAAAGAACCAATGCTCGCAATTGGGAAGGTCTGGCTGCTGCTTTCTATAAGTAGTATCAATATAATGTTGACCTTTCCCCAAATCGTACCCAATTGCAAAGTATGTCTATGGGTTCCGGCGAAGGTTTTAAAGATTATTATCAAAAGTGGAGAGACCTTGCGGGAAGAGTCCAGCCTCTGTTGTATGATAGAGAGTTGGTGGACATGTTCTTGGGCACGTTGTCTGGTCCTTTCTTTAACCATCTGATTTAAAGTTCTTCTGATGGATTCACTAAACTGATACTGACTGGTGAACGGGTAGAAGCTAGCATCAAAAGTGGTAAAATCCAGAGATATGCATCCTCCAGTACAACAAAGAAACCCTTCACTGGAAAGAAGGAGGTCAATGCAGCTTATGGCCAAAGAAATAAAAAAAAAACTGAACGTTGTCCGATGGTAGGGGCTGTTATGATTTCCAATCTTGCCTCAAACCAACAACGAAACAATCAGCGTAGACCAGATGGTCCCAAAAGAGAGTTTATTGAGACTAACATGACCCTATCCCAGGTTTTTCCACACTTGTTGAAGTCTAATCTAGTGACCCTAAATGAGACCCCTAAGAATCCTAATACTGCATCTCCTCTCTACAACCTAAATGCTCAATGTGCCTACCACTCAGACAGCCCAGGGCATGACACAAATGATTGTTGGGCTCTGAAGAACAAATTGCAAGATCTCATTTAGGCGAAGGAGATTGAGTTTGATCCTCCCAAGACCCCAAACATCATAATTGCACTAATGCCTAAACATGAACCGAGAATCAGTGCTATTGATGTTTGATGAATTATGATGTTGATATATGATGTTGATGAAATATGTTGCGATGCCTATAATAATTGGAAGCTTTTAAGATGTAGGCTTTTGGCCAACGATGATGTTTGTGTTGAGATGTTGTCAATTACGATGTTGTCATTACATTCATGATTATGTTGCATACATTGCATTTGAAGATGGAGCTTATGCTCGTTAATATGGCCTGTATTGGCAAATATTAAGATGAAGGCTTATGCCTTGTTGATGCCTCTATTTATTGGTAGATTTTTAAGATGGGAGTTCTGCTCCAATGGTACCACATGCATTTGCATAGTATTGAGTCGCATTATATGATTGCATAAAGAGTTGATGTTGTGAATGTGTATTATTGATGTGATTATTGTTGATCATAAGATGAGAAGTGGTGATGTTATGTGATCTAATTTAATATATTAATTATCATACGCTTTATTATATTGTTAGATATCTCACCCCTTCTATTTGAGTGTTGTCCTTACGTTGGTAACATGCGGGTAATCGAGAGTGAAGGTTGTATACCTTCATTAGTTTGAGTCGGTGTCATTTCTCTGATATGTAACACTCGGGGGGATGAACGCTTGTTGCTTTATTTGTTAATTATTCAGTTGTTGAACTTTAAGTTGATTATTATTAAAATTGTGATGTTTTGAAGTTGTTGTAATGATGATTAAAGATGTTACTATGAATTCCGCTGCGTAGATGTTTAATGTGTTGAATTAAGAGATTAAAGTATTATGATGGTTGTTCATTCGAAGTTTAAAGTGTTATGTATCCACGATTAATGCAATGAGTTTTGAATGATGAATTTGTGGCATCCTGATTCGTTTGCATGAATGATTTTATAACTCTGATTTATTTATATAATTGTCGGGTAGAATTCGGGTGTTACACAACCTATCGGCGCACCATGGTAGCTTTGTTTCACGATATGATCCATCAAGAATTAGAGGCCTACGTTGATGATATGATAGCCAGGTCCCAGACTGAAGAGGAGCACCTTGATCATCTGCAGAAGCTGTTTGAAAGGCTGAAAAAGTACAAACTGAGGTTGAACCCGAATAAGTGCACTTTTTGGGTAAGATCTGGTAAACTCTTAGGCTTCATTGTCAGCGGCAAAGGCATTGAAGTGGACCCTGCAAAGGTTAAAGTTCTACAAGAAATGCAAACTCCTTGCACTGAGAAGGAGGTCAGGGGATTCTTAGGATGTCTGAACTACATTGCCAGATTCATTTCACATCTGATCGCTACTTGTGAGCCAATCTTCAAATTACTGAAGAAAGATCAAGCAGTGAAGTGGAATGACGATTTCCAGAATGCCTTTGAAAAAATAAAATAATATCTTCAAGAGCCTCCAATTTTAATGCCTATAGTCGAAGGAAGACCTCTGATCATGTACTTAATAGTATTAGAGAACTCAATGAGGTGTGTGCTGGGGAAGCATGACGAGTCTGGTTGAAAAGAGCATGCAATATACTACCTTAGAAAAACGTTAATCGACTGTGAAACAAGATACTCACTGCTCGAGAAAACTTGTTGCGCTTTGGCATGGGCTACTCGCCGACTAAGACAGTATATGTTGACTCACACTACCTTGTTGATATCTAAAATGGATCCTATCAAATACATCTTTGATAAGATCGCTCTCTCCGGAAGAATAGCAAGATGGAAAATGATCCAGACCGAATACAAAATTTACTTCCACATCATATCTCCTGAAGGGTGTCATACTCCTTTCACTGCCAGATTATGTTTTGATTACACCAACAATATGGTCGAATATGAAGCATGCATCACGGGTCTCAAAGCTGCTATCGACTTGAGGATCAAACTCTTGAGTGTATTTGGAGACTCAGCCTTAGTAATCAGTCAAATCAAAGGAGAATGGGACACAAAGCATCCTAATCGTATACCTTACAAAGAGAATGTGTTGACATTGATTCCATACTTTAAAGAAATTACCTTTGAGCATTTCCCACGAGAGGAAAATCAACTAGCGCACGCGCTAGCTACGATGTCATCCATGTTCAAAGTCAGGTGGGATAATGAGGCTCCTCGGATCACTATTAAAAGGATGGATGACCCAGCATACTGTCACGAGATTGGTACAAAAGAAGTAATGGACAAACCTTGGTTCCATTAAGTCAAAAGATATCTCGAAGCCCAAGAGTATCCTGAGGTAGGTTCAGTCAATGATAAAAAGTTGCTAAGAAGGTTCTCTGCCAAGTTCTTCCTCAATAATGGGATCCTCTGCAAGCGCAATCATGATTCTACTTTGCTTCAGTGTGTATACAAGAGTGAAGCAGAGAAGATTATGAATGATTTGCATGAAGGTACCTTTGGCACCCATTCTAGTGGGCCCTCAATGGCTAAAAAGATCCTACGGGCAGGATACTATTGGTCCACTATGTAAGCATACTGTTATCAGCATTCACGAACTTGTCATAAGTTCCAGATCTATGCTGATAAGGTGCGTCTGCCTCCGGTTCCTCTAAACATCTTGACTTCTCCTTGGTCGTTCGCAATGTGGGGCATCGACATGATCAGAGAGATTAGACCTACAACTTCTAATGGGCACCTCTTCATCCTGGTTGCTATTGATTACTTTATGAAGTGGGTCAAGGCTGCGTCATTCGCTTCTATTACCAAGAATGTTGTGGACCGATTCATTAGGCATCACCTTATTTGTTGATACGGTATTCTAGAAAGAATCATTACAAATAATGGTATCAACCTCAATAACACTATGATCACCGAGCTCTGCACACAATTCAAGATCCATCATTATAACTCTTCTCCTTACCGGCTGAAGATGAATGGCGTTGTTGAAGCTGCTAATAAAAACATCAAGAAAATCATACAGAAGATGACTGTGACATATAAAGACTGGCACAAGATTTTACCATTTGCTCTTCATGGTTACCGCACCACAATGCACACATCAACATGGGTAACTCCTTTCTCTTTGGTATACAGTATGGAAGTTTTCCTACCCATTAAGGTCAAGATCCCTTCTTTGAGGATCATGAAGGATGCAGGTTTGAATGATGACAGATGCGTTCACACTCGACTTGACCAATTAAACCTGATTGACGAAAAGAGGCTTGCGGTTATCTGTCATGGTCAAATGTACCAAAAGCATATGATCAAAGCTTTTAACAAGAAGGTCAGACATCAAGTATATCAGGCTGGCGACCTAGTCATCAAGCACATCATACTTCCACAGGGTGATCCCAGGGGAAAATTTGACTCCCTCATACGAAGGGCCATTTGTGATCAAGAATATATTTTCTGGTGGAGCCATGATCTTAACCACCATGGACAGTGACGACCTTCCGTACCCTGTAAACATAGACATAGTTAAAAGATACTACGCATGAAAAAAGACCCACTAGGTCGACTGGCCTAGGAAAAAGTAAGGGCATCCCGGCGGACCAAAAGGGTTCGGGCAAAAAAGAGGGATATATATAAAATAAAAAATCTGTACACCTGGTAAGTCGAAAACCTGAAAAGGCGGCTTGGGCAAAAAAGGGTACCCCGGTGGACTGAAAATCCGAAAGGGCGGTCCAGGAAAAAGTCAGGGACTCAAAGCGTTTAACTATGTCCCGTTGGATCACCTTGCATCCAATCTTCAGTATCAACTATCAAGCTCAAACGGTACTAATCAATCCAGTCAGCTTCGGATAAGCAGCAATACATAAAGGCAATAGCAGAATGGGAACCCAATGGGATTATTTCATATAGCTGTTTTCTTTGTATGGTATTTTGTAAAGTTTTATTCATGCGACGCCATTATCTTACTAGGATGTTTGTCTCCTTATACAAAAACTCTTATTCAAAGTTAATACAAAGTTATTCCTTTGAAAGTGCAAAACTATTTGTTTTTATTTTTCTGTTTTGTTTTGCAAAACGTCCAGTGATTATTTTTGAACATATGAATTTGAATGTGATTACTGCTTACAAATATATGCATAAAAACAGAAAGACAGTTACTAATGACTTTCAGAAATAGGACAATGTCTAAGGGCCATCCACAAAATCCCGCAGATATTTTCTCCCGCAGATACCTTCTCCAGCAGGTACATAGGTAAAGACATCCTACTACAAGGTCACTTCCATATTCTCAGTATGCAACCTAATGGTGTCAGGTTCTCATATCCCCAGGGGAGCAGGAATCTCCAAATTATTTCTCCAACAAAAAAATTCCCCAGTGGAGTCGCCAAACTTCTCAGGATTCCCCAACAGGATTTCAACAAAATCCCTAAACAGCTCGCAGAGTTTCCCTTCCCTCAACAGAGTTTATTTCTCTAACAATGGAAGATCATCTCCCAGCATTTCAACTTCAAGCAAAATCTAAATATATACATCCTTCACCCCCAATAACAATAAGAGATTTATTTTCCCTAGTTCAACAACACCGTAATAAAATAATTCACATGTTCATACATTGCATTCATACATCATTTTACAAACATCATAGCATATGCAGCACAAATGCATGTATCACAATATCATTTATTTTGAGAGCATCATGCAATTCATACATCATGACATCGCATGAAACTAACTTTACCTTTCCAGGTTGAGCTTGCAGACAGACAAACACTGCCAACTTGTACAGCAGGTCAAAGATTAATTCCCAAAACCAGATGGTGAAACTATCTACACGACCAAGTGGTATGAACTCCCGAAGAAAGATGGGTTTACCAACAAAAACAGAAGGCCACTGATTAATGCTTGAAACTAGACAGGGAAATTATCTATGTGGACAACATTGCCAAGTTCCAGATTAATACCTGAAACCAGACAGGAAAGCTATTTGAGAACTATCTGAATGTAGATTAATACCTGAAACCAGACAATAAAGCTATCTACATGAGCAGATTGAAGATTAATACCTATAACAAGCTAGGAAAACTATCTTTCTTTCTCAGGTCAGAGATTAATACCTGAAACCAGACAGAACAACTATCTCGATGATCGACAAAAAAAAAGGTTCCAGATTAATACATGTAACAAGCCAGGACAACTATCTGTGAATGACCGATTGAATATTAATACCTGTAACAAGCCAGGAAAACTATCTTTCTTTCTTAGGTCAGATTAATACCTAAAACCAGACAGGACAGCTTTCTCGACGACTGACAAAAAAACAAGTTTCAGATTAATACCTGTAACAAGCCAGGACAACTATCTGTGAACGACCGACTGTAGATTAATACCTCTAACAAGCCAGGAAAACTTTCTACATGAGGGGATTGAAGATTAACACCCGGAACCAGACGGAAAAACTATATTTATTTCTCAGGTCAGAGATTAATACCTGAAACCAGCCAGGACAACTATCTCAATGACCGACAAGTTTCAAGTTCTAGATTAATACATGAAACCAGGAAAGACAACTATATGTGAACAACTGATTTATAGATTAACACCTTAAACCAGACATGAAAGTTATCTACATGACCAGATGAAGCAATCTTACACGGGTTTCTTCTCATGATCTCCAGATGCAGTCTAACACAGACTTATCCTAAAGAAGCCCTAGACAGGCTCTTTCTAATACATTTTTAGATAACGGTTAATTCCATTATCCCCAACATGTTACTGTGAAGCTTGGATTTCAACCAGAAAACAACAAACTTTTGTCTCTCCAGTCCAGAGATAACTCCTCAATAGATCCTTGGACAACTGAAGTTCCTAGACTCTATTCCCCACAGAGTTTTCCTCAAGAGTAAGAGCAACAGAAACCCACCTTCCCCAGTGGAGTCTTCCTCAGACAGCAGGAACAGGAATCCCCACAAAGAGACCTCTTAGGAAGTCAGCATCTAATTTGGATGGCATCTTTAAGCCCATCTCCGACAACTCTCCGTCATCTTCCCCAGATGGCATCTTTAAGCCCATATCCAACGACTCTCTGTCCTCTTCTCCAAATGGAATTTGTAAGCCCATTCCCGACATCATCAACTATCGGTGTTACTTCATGCGAGTGCAAATTTCTGGGCACTCTAACGTTCAATCATCTTCCACCTTCAAATCACGAAAGGCCGATAAGCCAATATAAATCCTCATGTTTAAGAAGATTGAACAGGAGCAGCTGTTGTACCCCAAAATGTGCCCTCCCATTTTTATTCAAGACATGCTCATTGAGGTCCTCAATTGCTTAAGGATGACCAAGAATTGACCAGAAAAATTCTCCTCCTAAGCAATGAACCTCTAACTAGGATTTCACTTTTCATCAGGATGTGTGAGCTACAAAGGTCTCAAAGGTTATCCATTATCCTAATATGCCTTCAGGATTTTCCATGACAAATTTCATGCCTTCCACTACAAGTTTGCTCAATCAACTGCTCAAATGTTTCAAAATCAACTGTACTAGGTCAAAAGTCAACTGTGACCAATGTACAGTCAAACTTCAATATTTTTGGTCAACATCAATATTTTTAAGTGATATCCATCATTTGATCAAGGGTTGATCATGATTCCTCAAGAAATGCTCTTAATCTATCAAAAGTCAAGAATTTTTGAATTAGGGTTTCTATAGGAAAAGTCAACTGAACTTTGACCAGGCATAACTTTCACATACTTCATCCATTTTTTTTCCAACCAAAGCTCATTTTGAAGAGAATCGAATTCCATACAACTTCTCCTTTGTCCTCAAGTTCAAGAGATGCACCATTTGAAAGATACAAGCTCATACATTACAAGTCATTTTTAGAAAGTCGACAAAAGACACTTTTTGTCAAGACCATTACATCAAGATAAATTTTTCAAATACAAAATTGATCAAAAGAGGGATTGAAGTAGACATCTTGGGATTTCCAAAAAGTCCAATCATTATCATGAGATAAACATTGAGCAAGTTATAGCTTGTCCAAGTTGGGAAAATTTGAGAAGTTTCAAGAATTGTACATTGGACAAACTTGAACTTTTAGGTAAATGGCCTAACTTCTTGGACTTTAAGCATCTTCCTGACCTTATGGAAGACCTATAAACTCATCCTTACCTTGCCTTGAATTTTTTATCTATTTTATTCATATTTATTTTGTTTTTATTCAAATAAATGCAAGATAAATTGTATAAAATAATGAGTGATGGATCATGACACTTGGGTTGTTGGTTTGGATTGGTTTTAGGCCCACAAATTCGTGCAAGACTGTCCAGGTTCATGCCCCAAACAAAATGGGCAAGAATGTTAATTTTTGGAAATATTTCAAATTTGATATCTTGAGATTTAAGCCATGCCATTACACTATGATTTCTTCCCGTCTTTTCTTCTATCCTTCCTCGATAAATACTGCAAGCTCAGCATACGTCAAAGGACGGGCAAGTTATCTCAAAAGAACACAAAAAGTTCTCAAAAATTTCTTAAGCTAGGGCAGTCCAAAAACTTGTTCTCCGATCACTCTCAACAAGTTCCTGAAATCCATTCGCCTTCCTGACGTTCTCAGGGACAGATCTAGGCCAATACCACTCTTAGTCATGCCCAGAAGAAGCCAAGCCACATTCTCCGGCCGGTAAAAATTTTTGCAACTAAAATTTTAAATTTGTGTGTTGTTTACTAATATTTTGTGGCTAGCTGTGATCAGGGTGATGTTTATGACTGAAATGAGGCTTTACATGCAAGCTCAGACGTGCACATGGCTATTTTCCATTTTTAACCGTGTGATTTGCATTTGTATCGTAACCCTCTCTCCATTAGTTTCTAGCCAGTTTTGACCTTGGATTTGGACTCGGGGTGAAATTTCATGCGAGATAGTGCCTTTTCTTTTTCAATTTGACACATTTTTACAGGTTTAGTGTTGAAGACCGCCAGAGAAGATGGTGGTTTCCACCACTTCGGATGGCCTAACTTTTTGCAGGGAGGTCAATGCTTGCGTGGCATCAGGGAACCTTCTGATTCTCCCATTCAAACATAAGGGGCCCACTTGACACACGTGTTTTGATTGGTTGGCCTTTAACATTTAATTTGTATTATATATTTATGGATGCATTTCAATAACCGGATGTATGGTCGTCCCAACGGTAGAGACAACGCGCGGAAGTATTATTTGTGTGCAAGGGCAGGGGTTCGATCCCTGCCTCTTGCATATTATTTTTATGAATTTATCTTGTAGATTCAGTGCTTCAAGGCTTAGCACACACATCATGCATCGTCATATCCTCGCCATCAGATCATCTCAACACCAGGTCTGACGCCTAGATTTGAGCGCCCACGTATGACAATCTAGAAGCCAATAACACTGAATCAAGCACAATACTTTGGGCCAGCTCAATTTTGGCCTAACAAAAATCTCAAGCACACCCCCTATTTGCTTTAGACATCAGGCCCAATTTGCTTCTTTTTTTATTTTATTTGTTTTATCATTTTCATTTAATCATTATTTTTAATAATATAAAATCAGAAAAATAATAATATTCGATTTAGGATTTTTCTAAAAAATAATTTTAATTTTGAAAATTAACTAACTTAATTATTTGGACTTGTTTTAATTAACTTAAAATCAAATAGAATTAGGTTATTTCATTCAATATTTTCTTTATAAAAATACAAAAAATATTAGAATTAGTTTTCTTTTATTTAATTAATTAGGATTAAATTTAGTCTTTCTCATTTAATTTAGTTTTTAGTATTTTATTAGAATAAACAAAAACCAAACTATTTTCTTTTACTTAAGTTCTTTTTTAGGATTTTAGACGTCTCATTCCATTTTGCACGCGTTATTTACTTTCAAACTTTTTTATATATATACTAATGTATCTGTTGACAGTATGTAATAGTTTAAACTAGGGTGTTACTTTATCGCCTTCTTTATTTTCCCCCATTTTTAGACATGTAAATAATCCCTCCCCAAAGCCTTGTAATAGCGTAGGATTTACGATTCCCGCACTTTAAATTTTCTGCAAAATATTAATTGTTAGTAACTTGGCTTGTATGGAAAGACTGAAAACAAAGTGCTAGCAAACCGAACAAAGATAAATGAACTGAATTAAATCACTTGCACATATACACCTCTAGGATACGCCCAATTTGGTTGCCTTTCAAAAAATAAAATAGTCATGTCCCTCAAAAATGGGGACGCTTTAGCAAAGACCCGTAAATCAAAAGATCATAGTCCCTCGATGATCCTACAGTGTTACCTTTCGGTAAATGATCTAGTCCCTTAAACAAAAATTGCTAAATCGTCTCTATATGTTGCCTTTATGACTGTACGTCCCTTCGAACATCCCTCAAACATCCAACGATAGGGCTACCTGCTCACTAATAGTAGGATAGCAATGCCTAAAGGATAGGAGGAAAAGAACAAACCTTTTCGAGTAAAAGTAGAAAGTTCCTAGATGTTTGCTCAAAAACCAAATTTTCACACTTACATAAAACAAATTTCAAAAACATTTTAAAATGTTTTATCAACACTCTTGAGGACTGATACAAGAGTTATCATAAAGAAAATCGCCGCACTAAGGCGTTTTCAAACTACTTTTTTAAAACACGAAGAACAAGGTATTTAAAAAATGAGCTAAGCATCTAAGAGTCCATAGAAAACTACGGATGGAAAGGGTGATAACACCTTCCCTTTCCATAATCTACCCCCTTACTCATAAAATTCTCGAAAAGGTATTTTTGTGTTCTTTTCACCCTTTCCATAATTTGGATAAAAGAAAAGTCGGTGGTGACTCTTGCTTACCTTAACATTTGCAAACACAAACACAAAACAAGTATAACAGTCAGTTCTGCCACCATATAACACATACATATGTGTTCATTATGATGTTTGGGACTATTTTTATCCATCGTTTGCATGCTTTGACGCAAGAATAAAGATCTACCATTGTTAGGGCAGTTTGATATATTTCCATCGAATCTCATGTTACAGGCGTCTTGAGGACAAAATTAGATCACCAATGGATTCAGGAGGTCTAAATTTGGGGGACACGACCCCTCTTGGTCTTTAATTCTTGTTGTTTTTGTAGATTGAGGTTTTGACTCACCAGAGAGACGACCGGAGCTAGGGCTTCGACGCTTCTCTAATCCAACCATTTTTATTATATATTGATTTAATTATGTTTGAATAACAAAAAGCCAGTGTAGTGCAAATGATTGGATATAGAGGCCTGTAACATGAAAGGCGTGGGTTAGATCCCTACATTTTGCAATTATTTTGTTTCTTTTTCAAGATAATACGCAGGTTTATAATATATTGAATGCTTCCTATTCTCAATCACAAAAAATAGCATGGCACAGTGATAAAGGGAATAATCTGTGAAGGGAAGGGCATGGGTTCAAGTCCCACGCCATGCACTTATTTTTCTTAATTTCTACTAACCCTAATTTTCACTTTTTTTCGTAATTAATTCCTTTTCTATATAATCATTAATAAAATCTTAAACCTTTTTTAACCATAACAAATTAGGTTTATGTTTTTTAATTAGAAATTAAACTTTTGGGATATTTTTTTACTAATTAATTTAATAATTAACTTCTTTTCTTAACATTAAAGTAAATTATAATTTAGGTTTTAATTACTAATTATTAACTTAAATTATTTTCTATAAAAAAACACAAAGCATTAAAACATTTTTCTAACATCTTTTCTTATTTCTTTTTGCTATTTAATATTTTTAGACAAAATGTATAGGTCACACTATCAATGTAATAGCTTGGATTTATATTCCCATATTTTTTTAATTATGTATCTACTCCGAGGATGTAATAACATAGATTTACTTTGCCGAAAATTTTTATACCTATATATTTACCCCAAAGTCATGTAATAGCATAGGATTTTATATTCCACACTTTATTTTTCTGTACATATTTCACAAGATAAGATAACTAAAAACAAACACTCTTCAGACTTGCACCTCTAGAGTAACCTCTCTTGTTGCGTTACGATACTTTGGTCATGTCCCTCGAAAGTAGGGACACTTTAGCAAAAGACCCTCGATCAAATCATCATAGTCCCTTTCAAATAAAGATCATAGTCCTTCAATGTCCCTCCAAGTTGCCTACAAAATGATGATAGTCCCTCTGATACAATTGCTAAAGTATCCTTACATGTTGCCTTCGATGACCATACGATGACCCTACGTTTGTCCCTTCATATCCAATAGATAGGGTTATATACCAACTAATGGTATGGATAGTACTATCTCCAAAGGAGAAGGAAAATAACAAGAAAAACTTTAGTGGGTAGGACTCTTGAATGCTTTCTAACAAACGAAACATTTCTCACATCACACTTTCAAAACAAATATTAAAAAAAACTTTGTATACATTCTTGAGGACTGATACAAGAATCATTACAAAGTTAGCCATACATTGGCATTTCAAAATATTTTCAAACAAATCCCACATGCATAAAGCACTTTTTCAAAACCGGGCTAAGCAATTAAAAGCCCGTAGATAACTTTGGATGAAAAGGGTGCTAACACCTTCCCTTTTCATAACTTGCCCCTCGAACTCAAAATCTATCAATGGTCTTTCCTATTCTTTTCACCTTTCCTAAATATTGGATAAAAGAAAAGTCAGTGACGACTCTAGCTATCCTCATTGAATGTATTGCCAAAAGTTGTTTTAGACAAACTTAACTACGAAGGGGTTGTGCTAAAACCCAGTGATGTTGTGGTAAGAGATTTTAATAGTTCAAAGAGAATGGTGCATGGAGAGGTTGATCTTCCAATCAAAGTGGGTTCCCAGGTTTTCGACTTTACTTTCTATATGATGGACATTCGTCCACCCTATTCCTGTTTTCTTGGACACTCTTGGATTCATGGGGCAGGCACTGTTACTTCTGGTTTACAACAAAAATTGAAGTATCCCGTGAAAGGGAAAATCATTACAGTTTATGGCGAAGAAGAATACATGGTGAGCCATTTGAACTCCTTCAAGTATGTTGAGATGGATGGTGAATTCCTCGAGACTCCATGCCAGACCTTTGAAGTTATTCCTCAGACAACCCATGTTGCTAAAGTTGCTCCTATTGTTCCTAAGGTTACCAGGATTCCACCAAGAATGGATTCTCTAAAAGAAGCTAAGGTTGTGGTAGAAGAAGGTGGTGGAACTATTTGGGGTCAACTTCCCGATATTCATTACAAGTCCGACAAATTTAGCACAGGTTTCACCTTAGAGTCTCAGAGGGATGTTCGTCGTGTTCGTGCTAATTTTGGGAGAACATCATTTTGCATCAAAAATAATGGAGTTCACAAAAATCAATTCAACACTATGGAGGATGCTGATAACGACTATGACATAGTCAGTTGGATTTTCCCTGCTACTGGCAGTGGGCTCAAGAATTGGAAGTCTGAAGACTTTATACCAATCTCCTTTAGTCATGAGTAAATGCTATCTTTTGTTTTCTGGCTTTCAAGTTTTTGGTTATGTAATTTGAATAATAACTCTAAGCCTTGTGCCTTTCCCGTGGCACAACAATCCATTTATTAGGGTTATCATTTTTCATCTGCATATTTTCATTAAATAAATAACTGGACGTTTGCATTCAAATTTTGCGCTCTTTGTCTTTATTTTACTTTATTGTTTTCAAGATAGCTATGTGTTCTTACACACACCTACATAACAAATTGCAGATCCACATCCACCCTGGGTCCCATTGATAACAATTCTGCTATTACCACTTATGACTTCAACAATCCGATCTACCAACCCTAGGACGAAGGTGAGGAGGATTGTGAAGTACTTGAAGAGCTTTCTAGACTGTTAGAGCGGGAGGGAAGATCCATACAACCGCATGAAGAGCCAATCGAAGTTGTGAACTTGGGTACTGAAGAGTACAAGAAAGAAATTAAGATAGGTGCCAACCTAGAAGACATCGTCAAAAAGAGATTAATCCAGATGTTACGTGACTATGTTGAGATCTTTGCTTGGTATTATGAAGACATGACAGGGCTTAATACTGACATTATGGTTCACTATCTACCAATTAAGGAAGGTTGTCCTCCTATAAAGCAAAAGGTTCATCCTATGCATCCCAAGGTGTCTGAAAAGATCAAAGCCGAGGTCATGAAGCAGTTCAACACGGGTTTATTAGCTGTTAAGTCCTATCCCCAGGGGGTTGCAAATGTGGTGTTGGTACCTAAGAAGGGCGCTAAGGTGTGTATGTGTATATACTACAGTAGTCTAAATAGGGCAAGTCCCAAAGGTTGACAATGTCGCCCAGCATAAAGTATTTTCCTTCATGGATGGTTTCTATGGTTATGATCAAATCAAGATGGCACCTGGAGACATGGAGAAGACTACTTTTGTCACACAGTGGGGCCCTTTCTGTTACAAAGTTATGTCTTTTGAACAAAAGAACACCCGTGCAACATATCAACATGCTATGGTATCTTTGTTCCATGATATGATCCATCATGAGATAGAGGTTTATGTTGATGACATTATAGCTAGGTCTCAGACTGAAGAAGAGCATCTCGACCACCTACACAAGCTATTTGAGATATTGAAGAAGTACAAGTTGAGATTGAATCCAAACAAGTGCACCTTTGGGATAAAATTCAGTAAACTCCTAGGTTTCGTTGTCAGTAGTAAAGGTATTGAAGTTGATCCTGCCAAGGTTAAATCCATTCAAGAAATACCAGCTCCTCGTACTAAGAAGGAAGTCATAGGTTTCTTAGGAAGTTTGAACTACATTTCCAGATTTATTTCCATTTGACCACTACTTGTGAGCCCATCTTCAAGTTACTGAAGAAAAATCAAGTAGTGAAGTGGAACGATGATTATCACATAACCTTCGAAAAAATCAAGGAGTACCTCCAGGAACCTCTAATTCAGATGCCACAAGTTGAAGAAATACCTTTAATCATGTACTTGATAGTATTAGAGAACTTAATGGGGTGTGTATTGGGGAATCATAACGAGTCTGGTCGAAAAGAGCATGAAATATACTACCTTAGCAAAAAGTTTATCGACTGTGAAACAAGATACTCACTGCTCGAGAAAAATTGTTGTGCTTTGGCATGGGCTGCTCGCCAGCTAAGACAGTACATGTTGACTCATAATACTTTTTTGATCTCTAAGATGGATCCAATAAAATACATATTCGAGAAACCCACTCTCCCCGGAAGAATAGCAAGATGGAAAATGGTCTTGACAGAATACGACATTCAGTACACTACTCAGAAGGAAATAAAAGGAAGTGTATTGGTAGATCATTTGGCTCATCAAGCTATAGATGACTATCAGTCTATGGATTTTGAGTTCCCATATGAGAATATCACGCTAGTTACTGATTATGAATAACATCGAACATATGAAGGACCTGAACCGGGATCCTGGTGGACTATGGTTTTTGATGGAGCTTCCAATGCACTTGGTAATGGGATTGATGTTGTGATTGTATCTCCCAAGGGTTTCCATACGCCCTTCACCTCCATATTATGTTTTGATTGTACCAACAATATGGCCGAGTACGAAGCATGCATCATGGGTATCAAAGCTGCCATAGATATGAGAATTAAATTCTTGAATGTGTATGGGGACATAGCCCTAGTGATCAGTCAGATTAAGGGAGAATTGGACACGAAGCATCCAAATCACATTCCTTATCGAGATCATGTGTTGACATTAATCTCGTACTTCAAAGAAATCACTTTTGAACATATTCCCCGAGAAGAGAATCAATTGGCAGACGCACTACCTACCATGTAACCTTTGTTCAAAGTCAGATGGTATAATGCAGTTCCTCGAATTACTATTGAGAGAGTAGACGAACCGGCGGATTGCTACGAAGTAGATACTGATGGAGCAGAGGAAAAGCCTTGGTACCACGAAGTGAAAAGATACCTCGAAAATCAAGAATATTATGAAGAGGAGTCTATCAAGGATAAAAAATTCCAAAGGAGGTTCTCTCCCAAGTTCTTTCTAAGTAACAAAATCTTGTACAATCACAACCATAATTTGACTTTACTTTGTTGTATAGTCAAGAAGGAAGTTGAGAAATTTATGGAAGAGATGCACAAAGGTGCCTTTGGTACTCACTCCAGTTGACATACAATGGCCAAGAATATTCTGATAGCAGGTTATTATTAGTCTACCATGGAAATTGATTGCCATCATCATTCTAGAACTTGCCACAAATGCCAGATTTATGCTGACAAAGTACATGTGCCTCCGATTCCTTTAAATGTCTTGACTTCTCCTTGGTTGTTTGCAATGTCGGGCATTGATATGATTGAAGAGATCAACCCTACTTCTTCCAATGGGCACCATTTTATCCTTGTCGCTATTGATTACTCCATGAAGTGGGTAAAGACAACCTCGTTTACTTTCGTTACCAAGAATGTTGTAGCTCGTTTCATTAAGTATAACCCTATATATCGGTATGGAATCCCTGAAAGGATCATCATGGAAAATTGTACTAATATTAACAATACTATGATAACTCTGCACGCAGTTCAAGATTAAGTATCACAATTCTATTCCATACCGACCAAAGATGAGTGGTGCAGTGGAAGCCGACAATAAGAATATCAAACAGATCTTGCAGAAGATGACGATGACATACAAAGATTGACATGAGATTCTATCATTTTCTCTTCATGGTTACCACGCTTTAATACGTACATCAACTGGGGCGACCCTGTTCTCTTTAGTCTACAGTATGGAGGTTGTCTTACCTATTGAAGTCAAGATTCCTTCCCTAAGGATTATGAAAGACGTAGGTTTAGATGAAGATGGATGGAATTAGACTCGAATTGACCAGATAAATTTGATTTATGAAAAAAGGCTTGCACCTATTTGTCATGGTCAGATGTATCAAAAACGCATGATCAGAGCCTTTTACAAGAAAGTCAAACATCAGGTGTACCAAGCCGGTGATTTGGTAATAAAGCACATCATCATACCACAAGGTGATACCAGGGGAAAATGGACTCTCATATACGAAGGGCCATTTGTGATCAAAACGATATTTTCTGTTGGTGCTATGATACTTACCACCATGGACGGTGAAGATTTTCCACACCCTGTGAACATGAACATAGTCAAAAATAACTACGCATATATATGGGCATCTCGGTGAACCAAAAGAGTTTGGAAAAAATTAGGGATATATATATATATATATATATATATATATATATATATATATATATATATATATATATATATATATATATATATATATATATATATATATATATATATATATATATATTTATATATATATTTGTACATCCGGCTAGTCGAAAACCTAAAAAGGCGGCTTGAGCAAAAAAGGATATCCCGATGGACTGAAAACCCGAAAGGGCGATCTAGACAAAAGTTAGGGATTAAAGCGTACGACTATGTACCGTTGTATAACTCATCTACTTACAACCAGCTTTATTACTAGCGTCAAGTTCAAATGGTACATATCAATTCAATTATCTTCTTCTGACAACAAGTGATGAGATACTTGAAAACATAGGGGCAATAGCACAGTTGAAACTTGATGGGATCATTTCCACATAGCTGTTTTCTTTGTTTATCACTTTGTACCCCTTTTCTACGACGATTTCCTCATACTAGGATTTTTGTCTTCTTGTATAAAACTGCCTGCTTATAGGAAAACTTTCAGAATCAATCCAATTAAATATATTTCAAAATTCAAAACTGCTTTTAATTTCTCTATTTTGTTTGCAAAACCTTCCAATGATTACGTTAAATAAACATATTCATTTGAATATGATTACTATTTACAAAATATATGCGTGGAAACATGATTAGCATTTACTAAAGACTCTAGGAGCTGGGATAATGTTCAAGTTATCCACAAATCCCCATAGAGAAATCTCCATGGAACTATCTCTACAGAGCTATCTTCACAAGCTCATCCCCAACAGAGATATATTCCCCAGCAAATCTAACAAATTAGGGCATCTTTCAGCAGTTAACCTCTATATCCCTGATGAATAGCTTGACATGATCATCTTCCTCAGTAGGTCCCTTAGCGGATAAGGAAATTTGATCATTTCCCCGGAATACAGTGGAAACTTCCTCAGCGCAGCCTAGGATTTATCAATCCTCGTCAGAGATCATTTCCTCAATGCAATCTACATGATTTAATTTTGCAACAGAGTTTATTTCTCCAATACTACAAATTCCGTGACAAAGTTCTCTTCTCGAGCCAGATGTCATTCAATGTTGTCCTCCCCAAAAGAGTTGATACCTATATCTGAAACCTGTTCAGATAGCATATCAGAAGAATACCTATCTCATTTATCCCCAGTCAGGGTACATAAAAATAAAATCCTTCAACAAAAAGAATGACGAATGACCAGCTGTCCTTGAATGCTACTATCCCCAAAAAGAAGTCAAACATCTCCATCGGAGTGTCCCTAAACAGAAAGCGTGAATCACCAGTAAATTCGTTCTAAACAAAAATTGAAGAATTACTTTCTTCATCTCCAGCTACAGTCAAGGATTTATTTTCCCGAGCTAGATGTTGTTACAAGAAACTACCGATACACTCCAATGGCATATTGCAACCATACATCATTTACAAAATATCATAACATATGCATACCAATCACATATATTATTCTTATTTATTTTGAGAGCATCATTACAAAATACATTTCATGCATCATGACATTGCATGAAGCTAACTTTGTTTTCAGGTTAAACAGACCAATATTATCAACAATTTATAGGCAAGTCGTAGATCAATTCCTGAAACAGGATGGGGACGACTATCTACATGACCAGATGATTTCCCTCTGAGACTAATTTTAATGAGCATTTCCTTCAGAGATTCATTCTGAAAATAATTTCCCTTAGATAAAATCAGATATATTCATTCTAAAAAGCATCAGTCAGATGAAACCAGACGAAAGTTTATTCTTTCATTTTTTTAGATATAGTCGGGTGTAGACACATTCCAATACATTTTTCAGATACAGTCGAGTGAAGACTCATTCGTATCCATTTCTAGATACAGCCAAGTGTAGAATCATTCTAGTATATTATTCAGATAGAATCGGACGAAGACGCATTCTGATCCTCTTATAGATACAGTCAAGACATAGACTCATTCTAGAACATCATTTAGATAAATCGAGCAATAAGATTCATTCTGATACTCCCCAAAATGTCTACTAGATACAGTCAGCACAGACTCATTCTAGTATAATTTTCAGATACAGTCGGGCATAGACTCCTTCTGATACTCCTAACAACATTTACTTCGGATGGCATCTATAAGCCCATATCCGATGACATCCCATCACCTTTTTCGAATGGCATATTTAAGCTTGTTCAAGCAGTACCATCAACCAACAACGTTACTTCATGCACATGTGAGTGCAAATTTAAGGGCACCTAAGTGTTCAATCCTCTTCCACCTTCAGATCACAAACGGTGGACATTCCAATCTAACTCCTCATGTTTAAGAAGATTAAACAGGGGAAGCTGTTGCACCCTAAAATTTCCCCTCCCATCTTTGAGACAAAGTGATTCAAGATACCTCCTCATGCTCATGAAAGTCTTAATTGCTCAAGACTACTCAAGGGTTGAGCAGACAAACTCTCCTCCTAAGAAATTGACCTACAACTAGGGTTTTGATTTCCTCAAAGGAAATTGGAATTCCAATGCCTCAAGGGGATTTCATGGTTTCTCATTTGTATCAAGGTATCCTCATGCCAAATTTCAAGCCTTACATCATAAGTTTGCTCAATCAATTAGCCAGATGATTCAAAATCAACTATATTGGACAAAAAGTCAACTTTGACCAATTCAGTCAAACTTCAAGATTTTTGGTCAACATAAATATTTTGAGGCCTCATTCATCATTTGATCAAGGTTTGATCATGATTCATCAAGAAAACTCAAGATTCATCAAAAGTCAAAAGTTACTAAAGTAGGGTTTTCTTAAGAAGAAGTCAAGTGAACTTTGACCAAGCATAACTTTCACATACTTCATAAGAAATTCCTCAACCAAATCATATCCTGAAGGAAATTGAATTCTCTATAACCTTGTCTCTCTAAGATCAAGGCAAAAAATTCTTCATTTGAAAGATATGGGCCAAAACATTATAGGCCATTTTAAAAGTCAACAAAAAGACATTTTTTGTCAAAGCAATTTAAATCAAGTTAAATTCTTCAAATGAAAAAATGACCAACATGAAAGTTGTAGGAGACATCTTTTAGTTTCCAAAAAGTCCAAGATCCTCTTCATATGACAAAAATTGGGAGAGTTATGATTGGTGCAAGTTGAAATTTTTTGAGAAAATGCATGAAACCTAAATTGAGCAAACTTTAATTTTTGGGCTAATAGGCCTAAGTTTTCAGGTCCAAACGTGATCATGACATTATAAGGGACTCCTAAATCTATTCATGTAGCTTTGTGATTTTTATTTCTTTTTATTTTGATTTTATTCAATTAAAAGCGAAATAAATCGAACAAAATAACAAATGACTGATACAAGGCGTGTGGATATATTTTTGAACCAAATCATAAGTCCAAAAAGCTGGTGATAACATGCTAAAATCGTGTGGATCATGAATATTCGATTTGGCCTAAAATAGAAGTTTTTCATGCAAAATTCCAAATCAAATATTATACCATGATTGCACAAGATTTATCTCACAAAAGTTGACCTAATCTGCTCTCCTACAAATACATAACATGTTCAGATATCAAGGATACAAAAAGTTGCCTCAAGAACACACTCTAAAAATTCCAAAATTTCTCAAACTTAGGGCATGATCAAACCCTTGTCTCTAGTCGTTTTCAATCCATTCCAAGCATCACACTATCCTCCTGAAGATCCTACGAGTTCATCCCAATCATCCATGAGGCCTGAAGCGCGCTAGAACACTCTCCCTCGATTGCACCAGTTTGGTAAAATTATTGAGTTTCAACCTTTTAATATGCATATTGTTAAATGATTTGATGCATATATTTGTGTTCACGATGATGTTTGGGACTAATTTGATCCATCGTTTGCAAGCTTTGACGCAATAATAAAGATATGTCATTATTATGGCAGTTTGAAATATTTCCATCGAATCTCATGTTACATGCGTTTTTAGGACAAAATAAGATCACCAATGGATTCATAAGGTCTAAATTACAGAGACACGATCCCTCTTGGTCTTTAACTCTTGCTGTTTTTGTAGGTTGAGGTTTTGACTCACCAGAGAAGATGATCGGAGCTAGGGCTCTGACGCTTCTCTGATCCAGCCGTTTTTATTATATATTAATTTAATTGTGTTTGTATAACAAAAAGCCAGCGTAGCGCAGATGGTTTGAGACGGAGGCCTGTAACATGAAAGGCGTGGGTTCGATCCCTATATTTTGCAATTACTTTGTTTCTTTTTTAGGATAATACGCAGGTTTATAATATATTAAGTGCTTTCTATTCTAAATCACAAAAAACAGCATGGCGCAACGGTAAAGGGCATAACCTATGAAGGGAAAAGTGTGGGTTCAAGTCCCACCCCATGCACTTATTTTTCTTATTTTCTACTAACCCTAATTTTCACTTTTTTTCTTAATTAATTCCTTTTCTAATTAATCGTTAACAAAACCTTAAACCTTTTTTAACCATAACAAATTAGGGTTATGTTTTTTTAATTAGCAATTAAATTTTTGACATATTTTTTTTATTAATTAAGTAATTAATTAACTTATTTTCTTAACATTATAATAAATTAGAATTTATGTTTTAATTACTAATTATTAACTTATATTATTTTCTACAAAAAAACACAAAATATTAAAACATTTTTCTAACATCTTTTCTTATTTCTTTTTGCTATTTAATTTTCTTAGACAAAATATATAGGTCACATTATCAATGTAATAGCTTAGATTTACATTCCCGTGTTTTTTTATTATGTATCTTCTCTGAGGATGTAATGTCGTAGGTTTACTTTCCCGCAAATTTCTATCCTATGTATCTGCCCCAAAGTCATGTAATAACGTAGGAATTTATATTCCACACTTTATTTTTCTGTACATATTTAACTGTTAGTAACTAGGGTTTGTATGGAAAGACTAAAAGCAAACATAGAAAACCTAACTCACAAGATAAGATAACTGAAAACAAACACTCTTCACACTTGTACCTCTAGGCTAAGCTCTCTTGTTGCCTTATGATACTTTGGTCATGTCCCTCGAAAGTAGGAATAATTCAGCAAAAGACCCTCAATGAAATCATCATAGTCCCTTTCAAATAAAGGTCATAGTACTTCGATGTCCCTCTGATTTGCCTACAAAATGATGATAGTCCCTCTGATACAATTGCTAAAGTATCCTTACATGTAGCATTCGATGACCATACGATGACCCTACGCATTTCCCTTCACATCCAATAGATAAGGCTACCTACCAACTAATGGTATGGATAGTACTATCTCCAAAGGAGAAGGAGAATAACAAGAAAGAATTTAGTGGGTAGGACTCTTGAATACTTGCTCACAAACGAAACATTTCTCACATCACACTTTCTAAGCAAATATTAAAAAAACACTTTGTATACATTCTTGAGGACTGATACAAGAATCATTACAAAGTTAGCCTTACATTGGCATTTCAAAATATTTTCAAACAAATCACACACACAAAAAGCAAATTTTCAAAAGTTAGCTAAGCAATTAAGAGCTCGTAGAGAACTACAGAAGAAAAGGGTGCTAACACCTTCCCTTTTCATAACTTACCCCCCGAACTCAAAATCTATCAAAGGTCTTTCTTGTTCTTTTCACCTTTCTTAAATATTCGATAAAAGAAATGTCGGTGGCGACTCTAGCTATCTGCATATTTGGATAAAACCAAAACGTCAGTTCTCCCACCGTATTACACTTAGCATTTACGAATTGTTATTTGTTTGGTACATTTTCCTTCTATTTTCCTTTATGCATCTTATTGCTTTCTATAGATCATGTCAAGTAGGGCTTTTACCGTTTTCCTTTCCATGAGAAGTAGGAATAGAGATGTATGATGGGGATCTCCGTTGTTGGTCATGTCAAGAATCCCTCTAGTTTATTTAAAGACTCGTCTAGGGAAATTCCGTATTATATGCATTATGTGTGCTACTTGTGTTTGTTTAAAATCCTACCTTTGAAGTAGGTACTCCATAGGTGTGATTATATTTTTGCTTGCATATTCCCCCATCCAATAAGTCCTCAACAAGAGGCAAGCAAAAAGGGTTCACACCGACCCCCGTGTTTCATCCGTGTCATCCTTAGCTCATGTTGTATGTAGACGCTTTGGATTTATGCATATCATGTGTATCGAGTCGGTCATGTGGAAAAGGGTTTTGTAATCAAACCCCCACCATTTGTCAAGAGTTTACAATGGCCATTGCTGACACTTCACTACCCGCTTGTTTGCTTCGGGTGATCTTCTCCCCTTAGCTAAAGTTATGTTTTTTTTATTTCATCTTAGTCTCCCCTTGTTTTCTTTGGGTGATCCGCTCCCCTTAGCTAAAGCATTTTCTCTTTATAGCCTCATCCCCAGAGTCAGTTTACCCCGATTGTGTGCTTTTTCCAAAGCACTTGTTTGATATGCCATGATTCTTTAGGATTGCTCGGGTAGGATTAGTCTTCGAGCTAGATATTAGGATATCTATCCATGTATGTTCGCTTCGGTAGATATTTCCCTTTTTTCTTCAACATAGGGCCATCATTGTATGATTACACTAGGGCTGGAGATTAGGGTAGTCTCACTTAGTTGTTTTCTCTTTTTTGCATATTGCATCTCAAAGTAAAAAAACTTTCTTTTTCTTAGAAAATCATAAAACAACTCTAATGAACTTAAATCCTTCTTTAAGGTAAAAAATACAAACCAATCTTAATTGTTTGTGCGCCTTTTGGATTTGTTTTAAACCTTGTTATGTTGCCATCTTACCGCTTTTACCATGATATTTTTCTATCTTTTGTGTTGATGTTTCTCCATCGCATATGTTTGTTATCCTACTTTGATTTTCAATATCATTGTCAGGTGTGATGTTTTATCATCTAAATTGATGTTTTGCCATCCTTACCATGATATTTTGCTATCTTTGTGTCGATGTTTCGCGATTGCATATGTTTTTTATCCTACTTTGAATTTCAATATCATTGTTAGGTGTGATGTTTTTTCATCTAAATTGATGTTTTACCATCCTTACCATGATATTTTTCTATCTTTGTGTCGATGTTTCGCGATTGCATATGTTTGTTATCCTACTTTTATTTTCAATATCATTGTTAGGTGTGATGTTTTATCATCTAAATTGATGTTTTACCATCCTTACAATGATATTTTGTTATCTTAGTGTCGATGTTTTTCCATCACATATGTTTGTTATCATACTTTGATTTTCAATATCATTGTTAGGTGTGATGTTTTATCATCTAAATTGTAATGTTTTACCATCATTGTTGATGTTTTGCCATCATTGTTGAGGTTTTTCCATCATTGTCATTATCTTGTCATTTGTTGATGTTTGTCATCATATCTGATGTTTTTCCATCGTGTTTATCGCTTTTGTCTTTTTAACTAAAAAAACACAAACCAACCAAAATATTTGACACGAACTACGGCTACTCTGATTCCTTAAAAGGGATACGTAGGCGGAGGCTTTTTGTGGGCCCTAATCGAGCACATCTTTGTAAAAATATATTTCTTTTCCCCACAATTTCTTTTCCTTTTCTTTTGCATGCATTCCCCGTTTATTTTTACTTTGAACCTTAGACATATGCTTTAAATACACCCATTAGATTATAACAACAAGAGTGGATATCGTAGATTACTACAGCCGAGTGGGGTGCTAATACCTTCCCCTCGTGTAACCGACTCTCTTACCTGATCTCTTGGTCGTTCGACCTTGATTTCACCCTTTTCAGGTTTACTCGATGTTTACCTTTCCCTTCCCGTGGGATAAAAAATGTTCGGTGGCGACTTCATTTATTTCATCTCAATGATTTGTTCAGCTGGTTGTTTCACAGTCGCCAGGTTAAAATATATCAGACTTTTAATTTCTTTTGCTGTAAATAATGGCATCACTCTTTATCATATGGATGTTAAATGTGATTTTTTAAATGGTTACATTGATGAAGAAGTTTATGTGCACCAACCCCCTGGCTTTGAAAATACAAAACATCCAGAATATGTTTATAAACTTAAGAAATCATTATAAGGTCTGAAACAAGCTTCGAGAGCTTGGTATGAAAGACTAAGTAATTTTTTGTTAGAAAATAATTTTACCAGAGGGAAGGTGGACACAACCTTATTCTATAAACTATTTAAAAAGGACATTCTGGTTTGTCAAATTTACGTAGATGATATAATTTTTGGATCTACTAAAGCCTCTTTGGGAAAAGAATTTTCTAAGTCTATGCAGACAGAATTTGAATTGAGCTTGATGGGTGAACTCAAGTTCTTTATGGGTATCCAAATCAATCAAACTTCAGAAGGAACCTACATTCATCAAAGCAAGTATATCAAATAACTTCTGATGAAATTTTATTTGTTAGAATGTAAGCCATCCAAAACTCATATGCATCCTACATGCATTCTGGAAAGGGAAGAGGTAAGTAAGAAAGTAGAACAGAAGCTCTACAGAGGTGTGATTGGTTCTCTCTTATATTTAACTGCTTCAAGACCTGATATTTTGTATAGAGTTTGTCTTTATGCTAGATTCAATCAGATCATAGAGAATCTCACTTAACAATAGTTAAGCGAATTTTCAAGTATCTGAAAGGTACTACCAATCTTGTCATTTGTTATAGAAAATCCAGAGAATATAAATTAGTAGGGTATTGTGACATTGACTTTTCCAGAGACATAATAGAAAGAAAAGTACTTCTGGAAGCTGCCAGTTTCTGGGAGACAATCTAATCTCATGGTCCAGCAAAAGACAATCCACTATTGCATTGTCAACTGCTGAAGCTGAATATATAGCTACAGCTAGATACGGTACACAAATGCTCTGGATGAAGAATCATCTTGAAGACTTTAACATATATGGGAGTAAAATTCTTATCCTCTACGATAATATTTCTTCTATTTGTCTTTCAAAAAATCCTATTTTATATTCTAGGGCTAAACATATAGAAATAAACATCATTTTATTAGGGACTATATTTAAAAGGTAATTCTTTCTTTAAAATTTATAGACACGGACCATCAATGGGCTGACGTCTTCACTAAACCCCTTTCTGAAGATAGATTTAATTTCATTCTGAATCATCTCAGTATGGAATTATGTCCAGAATGAAAATGTAGCTTCTATATATTTAACTCTCAGAACTTTATGCTTTAATTTTTTTGTAAACATATGAACAATAATTCTTCATAAGTGAGAAGGAAAGTTGTATCAGGAACTATCCAGAAGATCTGAAAATTCTCCAAAAATGTTTCATTTCTAAGATAGAAGCAAGCAGTTCATAATACCAACATTTGTTAACTCTAAACGCAAGGTCACCCTCTAAGGCTGAACACGTGTTCAAAATCTAAAGGGACTGAAATAGTTGAGTGATTGCATTAAGGCGTGAGTCAAATTGGTAATTGTTCCATATCTTCACGCTATCCCTCTTTTCAGGAATCATTAAATGCACGTAACCATTTTCTTTAACCCTTTTAAATTAAAATCAAAACTCATTTTTTCCTTCCATTGGCTATTTATACTTCACCCCTTCACAAACACGATCACATATTCACTCTCACTCACTTTTCTCTCTTCATTTGTTCATCTTTCAAAACCCTAAAAGAGTACGTTGAACCATCAAGAATGCTACTCACATCCATTGATTCTCTGGAAGTTCTATGTGATCTTATTGTTGATTTCGTAAGCATGAAATAAAATGGGTACGACTTAGCCCCTGATGTTGAGTTCCAAGGATGGGGGAAATACTTTAATTGTCTCATAGGTCTAGTTTTCCCAAAATTAGTTAAATAATTACGAATCCATGCCACAACTTCAAATCATCAGGTAATGTCTTTCGTTATGGGAAAGAAGATCATCATCCCTGAAGATCTAATTGGAAAGCTTATAGGTGATGATGACAGCGGTATAAGATGCAGTGATATGGCAAAAAAAGGTTTTGACCTATCCATTATCTCAAACTAAATTTTCTCCTCTGGACAACCATCCAACAAAATAAAAGATCTGAAGGATTATCTCAGAATTTGGTCCAAAATAATTCTAGGGTGCATCAATCATAGGAAACTAACCAACTCTTCAGACTACATCAACATTGATCAGCAGTACCTTCTGTACTTCATCGCCACCAAAGAAAAAGTTCATCTTCCACATCTTTTTTTCAACCACCGGAAAACTAGTGTAAAAGAGACAAGAGAAGAAGAAAGAAAAAAGAGAGATTAGATTCCTCTGGGAAGACTCATTTCAGATATTCTGACAAAAAATAGACTGATAGAACATCTGACTGAGGCTCAACAAGCAAATGTTCTGGAAGCTTGTGCTGGAAAGCCTCTAAAAGCCAAGAATATGAAGAAGATGGAGATTATTGAAACTATTAAGAAGGATCTAACAATCACCACCAAGGAAGTCATCACCACCCGATGAGTGCCTCTGAAGGATTCTCCTCTCTTCACTCAAGCAGACTCTTCTCCAAAAATTGTTCTCGGGTATCTGGAAGCTTGCAAGAGTGGTGGTACGATTCCAGACATGAACATTCTTGATCTAAAGCAACAACCTCTGGAAGTTTCTCCCAGAAAATCAAGAAACATGAAAACTGCTGGAGAAATAACTTTTTAGAAAACTCCCAAAGCAGTCAAAAAGAAAGGTAACTCGTCTTTTGTTTCTATTATTGAATCAATATTTTTATCAACATCTGAAACTCGGTCATCTCTAAAACCCGTTGAAGACCCGTCTCCTCAAACCCATGATGATTTTGACTTAGATATTGACACCTCATTACCTACAAATAATCCTTTGGTTAATCTACCTCCAACCCATTTTGATCAGACTCGGTCAGAAGTTGCACAAGTTCTCTATGATATTGATCAATTTGATCCATTGTTTGAAGCTCCCCAAACCGAAAACCTAAATTTTGACTATGATACCACAACATCCATCCCAGGCATCACTTTCCCTCTCACAATCTCTCAACCATAAATAACCCCCACAACTACATCACAAACTTTCTCCATTCTAGATCTTCCATCTCCCTATCTTTCAACACCACCTAACTCACCTATAATTATTTCCGACTTTCCCTCTCCCAATAACTACCCAGAAGATCCCCTTAGAACAATCATTAATTTAGAAGCTTGGGACAATATTTTCATAAGTTCCCAGAAAATTGTTGTTCCTAAACCAACACCAAAAATATCAAAATTAAATGTTGGTAAATCTTTGCTAATTTTTGAATAAGAAATGCAGGAATGGGTTAACTCCTTAAAGATAGCTTGCATGGAGAATCTTAACCCAGCTGCTTCTGATTCTCACTGGAATCAGTTTAGAAAATGGTTTAACTCTGAATCTCTGAAGTTAAAAGAGCTCAGATATGAAATCACTCAACATAACTTTTGTGATCGCCTGAAAGGCTTCAAGGATCAAGTACTGCGACACTGGGTAAAGAAACCCCTCCTATTTCTGGAAAACACCCCTGGGGAAGCTCCTCAAATATCAGAGTATAACGAACTATCTCCTGAACCTCTTCCTCTGGTCATGTTTCAAGTTAAAGGCAAGGTTGTCGAAGAATCTCCTGAGAAAGAATCAATTGCAATTAATTCTGAGAATGTGGTCTCTTTTGCTGAAACAGCCTCCTCTTCTCTTGTGTTGAAAACTTTGGAGGAGTTGAAGAAAGAAAATGTTGTGTTTAAGGAAAGGCTAGACAAACAGGATGAAACTAGCAAAGAAATTAAGGGGATTCTTGGGAAACAAGAGGAATCAAATAATCAGATCAAGAGTTTATTGGAAGTCTTGTTCACACGACTTCCATCTCCTCAACTATAGCTCTGAAAAATTGTTTTATTTCTGTTATCTGTTTCTCATTTCAATCTTCTGTTTACCTATATCCTTCTGTTTACCTTAATACACTTTGAATACAAAATCCTTTTTGTTACATTTACGTGTTTTTATTGCTTTTTAATTCTTGACAAAAAGGGGGAGAACTTAAGATATTTTGAATATAATAGTATCGAGACACAGTCTCAAACATTTTGAATATCATAATTTCTGTTTTTATCCTTGTGATCGATGGGAATAGAACTGACTGTTTTGGAATGCTGGTTCGCGAAATGTCGCGGTAAGCAAGAGTCGCCACCGTCTTTTATTTTCTCCAACAAGGAAAGGACAAAAGCACAGCAAAATTCCTTTTCGAGATGTTTCTCGGTTCGGGAGGTAGATTATAGAAAGGGAAGGTGTTAGCACCCTTTCTATCTGTGGTTATCCACGGGCTCTTAGGTACTTGCTCACTATGTTTTCAAAATGTTTTTGCTTTTCTTGTGTTTGTGGGTTTTGAAAAAGTTTGTTTGAAAACTTCGATTTAACTCTTGTGTCTGTCCTCAAGAGTGTATGAAGTGTTGTTTGAAAACTTTTGTTTGAAAGTGTAAGTGCGAAAAGTATTTTTTTGTTTTGAAAGAGCAAGTACCTGAGAACCTCTACCTACTCAAAGAAATTAAGCTGTGTAAATGTCCTTTAGACAGTACTATCCCACTATTGAGAAGTAGGTAGCATCATCGTTGGAGTTTTTTCGGGTCAATTCGATTATAGGGACATGTGGTCACCAAAGCAATAGTAGGACGCCTTAGCGGTAACCCTAATGTCCTAGATCATTTTTTATCGAGGCAACCATTCCGAGGCAACTTTGATCTTTAGACAGGAGGGCGACCTCTAAAACACCCTATACTCAATGACCACATCGAGGCAACCAAGTGAGGCGTACCCTAGGAGTGGCATGTGCGAGTGTGTCAGGTTTCAGTTCATGTTATCTTTGCACATGTTATGGTGAGCTACGGGTTGATTTTAATTTAAAAGAGAATTCTTGTCATGCATAGCCTAATTAGCATACATCTAGCAGTTAATAGTTGCAGAAAATAAAGCTAGACTATTACAAGGTGTCGGGTATTTACATCGCCAAAAACAACCCTTGAAAAAGTAAATGCGAGAAAATAAATAAAAGCGATAAAAAGTCTTAATTAAAGCTATTACATCCTCGGAACAATTACATAATAGTGAATCAAAAATATGGATCAAAAATAAACATGCGCGAGAAAAATTGAATCGGAGAAGTTCTTAGGGTTTTGACCCTTTTTTGAGAAAGAAAGAGATTTGATTATTTATGAATTAAATTAAATTAAACCTAATTAATTAATTAATAAAAAGAAATATTTTTGGTTTTTAATGTCTCAAGGAAATAAATAAAAAAAAGAAAACATGATTAAAAGTTGTCAAGAACCCTAATTCTAATTTATTTTATTTATTGCAAAAAATATTGAAATTAACCTAATTAAAAAGACTAAATTAATTATGTTAGTATTTATTTACAAAAATAATAAAAGGGTGAAATTAATTTTAATAGCTAATAAAAATAATATTATTTTTAGTTTTCTGATTTTATTATGAAAAAATTAATTTGGTTAATTAAATAATAATAATAATTAATAATAAAAATAGTTAAATGGAAAATATAAAAAGAGAAAAAAGAATAACCCAGGGGGGGTGTTGGCCCAATTAGGAGGTATGTTTGGAATTCTGAAGGCCCAACAATGTTCAAGCCTCTTTGACCTTGATGATCATCCATGCGCATATTGACTAAGGAGTATGCTAGTCTTTCAATCTAGGCCATAGGATTTGAGTTTGAGGCCACTTGGCGCCTGGGAATTGGAAACGTATGGTATACCACCTTTGCAAGCTTTGCACAAGAACGCCTGAAGAAAAAGAACAAATAATTGTTTTGGGGGACCTGGGATTCGAACCCAGGTCCCAATGCTTCCAGGCCAACGCACCAACCACTCCATCATCATGCTTCAATCGTTATTAGAATAACAAGTAATTATTATATTAAGAAATTAATCCATATGCTGTAACACAAAAAAATACGCGCGCGTTTTCAAACACGCCAATGAGACATTAACACCTCATCATCTTCTTCATTGTTCCTGCAAAAATAATATTAGATAGCGGGGGTTTTTAACCCCCACTAACCATTGCAACAAAAAATAGCGATTAGCACTATGGTTCATATAAATATTTCGCGAGGGGTAAGTCTTGTTCGTCTGGTTCTCACGATCTCAACCATCTGCCTTAGGAGTCCTAATTTTGCCTGGTTCAAAAAGCCCAAATTGCAAGCTCAAGAACCCTAGAAAATCGTTCATGGCATCTTTGGATTCAGGGCATTTCAGTTTAATTCAGTCATACCATTAGCTTCGTATGGTCCCTATCAACACAAATCAATCAAGAAAACACGTTAAATATGCATGATTTAAGAGTTACGATTCTGGATAAAAGAGCCAAACCGTGAAACTGTAAGCGATGATTCTTTGCGCTTTGAAGCTGGAATTTGATTGTAACACGTTCCTGGAACCTCCTGCAATGTATTAGAATCAACAAAAGTCCTTAAATCGCCCTATAATGAAAAAATCAGTTTTAAATTTTTCTTGAATTTTCTTGAATTCACTATGGTCTTTCTGCAGCTTTTTTCACGTCCATTAGGCTAGGTTAGCTTGCATACATATAAATCAATTGCATTAGGTCAAAAAATTGGATCCAACCCATGAGTATTGATGATTAAAATCATGATTGGAAATCAAATCTTTTTGATTTTTCATGATAGGAAAATGTTGCCAAACTTGGAGATTTTTGTATCTTTGACTTGTGCACGAATTTGCCAGCATGATTAGGTCCTATTTTCTTCACAAAAAGATTGAAAAAAACAAATCTTCTATTTTCCTACAATTTAAATTAATTAAATGAATTAATATTAATTAAAAAATCCAATTAATCAATAAAAATAAGAAAATAAATTCAATTAATCTTGATGGGTCGTGCATAAGTCATGGGTGATGTTTCAAGAAGATATTTGAGGCCCATTAGCAAAAAGAAGGTGTTTTAAGCCAAGTTGACTTTTGCAAATTCATGAAAATTTCCCTAATTCTCCAATGCACAACTTGCTTAATTTTGATCATATGACCATGTTCTTGGACATTTTGGAAAGCTCTTGAAGTCCTCTAACCAATGCCTTTGGTCCCATGTCATTTGGATTTACCAATCTCAAGTTATGGCCTTTGACTTAAAGTTCACTTTTATTGACTTTTGAATTTGACCTATAATGTAGAAATTGATAACTTTTTGTGAGAGCATTTATTGGACTTGGAATGTGAAGATGGATTGTAGGAAATTACATCCCCTTAAAAATGAGCATTGGATGGAATTTTTCTGACAAACCATGAAAAAGTTATGCCCTGGTCAAGATACAGTTGACTTTTCTACTGTCCAAAAATAGTAACTTTTTGCATCTTGATGGTTTTTGAGCTATGCTTGTGGAATCATGATCAAGACATGATAAAATGATGATTGTGTACTCAAAATAAGATGTTGACCAAAAATTCTGACTTTTGACTGCAAAATGACCATTTTGCCCTTGCAGTTGACTGTGGATCAAATGGAGCTTTTGACTGTGCAAATTGGCACTGTGAGTCTTGAAACTTGTCATGTAGATGCTTGAGAATGCATATAGGCCTATGAGACTTGATTGGACCATTGAAAACCCCAAATTCCTTGAAAGAATCAAAACCCTAATTTCAGCTGGCTTAGGAGGTGTTTGGACTGTACAACCCTTGAGCCATCTTGAGTAATTATTCTTGACAAATCTTGAAGAATATGGGAAGGCAAATTTTGGGGTACAAAAGTTGCCCCTGTTCAATCTTCTTAGACCTGAGGGTGTAGATTGGCTTGCGTTCCTTTCGTGATCCGAAGGTGGAAGATGATTGAACACTAGAGTGCCCAGAAATTTGCACTCGCATGGCGTAGTATCAGCATGGTGATGTCTTGAATGGGCTTACAGATGCCATTTGGAGAGATGATGGATAGGAGGATGGGCTTATAGATGCCACCTGGAGCTTGTTGGTAGAAGGATGGGCTTATAGATTCCATTTGGAGATTGTTGGTTGGTAGTTTTGTCTTCGTTGACAGGTTGTCTCCATTGACGGGTTGTCTCTATTGACAGGTTGTCTTCATTGACGGGTTGTCTCTATTGACAGGTGTTGTCTCTATTGACAGGTTGTCATCAGAAAAATCTTTAGGAATCGATATAACTGGTCTTGTCTCCATTCACTGGCTTCGCCTCAGAAAAATCTTTAGGAATCAATTTAACTGGACTAGAGGAGGGTTTTTTTTTTGTTGATAATGATGTGAAGAAGGAATCTGAGACGATTGCTACTCCAAATAGATGATGAAGGAATCTGGGACGATTACTACCTCAGCAGGATGATGAAGGAATCTTGGACGATTACTACCTCAACGGGATGATGAAGGAATCGTTGACGACTACTACCTAAGCGGGATGATGAAGGAATCTTTAACAACTACTACCTTAACGGGATGATGAAGGAATCTTGGATGACTTCTACCTCAGCAGGATGATGAAGGAATCTAGGACGATTACTACCTCAACGGGATGATGAAGGAATCTTGGATGACTACTACCTCAACAGGATGATGAAGGAATCTAGGACGATTACTACCTCAACGGGATGATGAAGGAATCTTGGATGACTTCTACCTCAACGGGATGGTGAAGGAATCTTGGACGATTACTACCTCAACGTGATGATGAAGGAATCTAGGACGATTACAACCTCAACAGGATGATGAAGGAATCTTTGACGACTACTACCTCAACGGGATGATGAAGGAATCTAGGACGATTACTACCTCAACGGGATGATGAAGGAATCTTGGATGACTTCTACCTCAACGGGATGATGAAGGAATCTTGGATGATTACTACCTCAACAGGATGATGAAGGAATCTAGGACGATTACTACCTCAACGGGATGATGAAAGAATCTTTAACAACTACTACCTCAACGGGATGATGAAGGAATCTTTGACGACTACTACCTCAACGGGATGATGAAGGAATCTAGGACGATTACTAACTCAACGGGATGATGAAGGAATCTTTGACGACTACTACCTCAACGGGATGATAAAGGAATCTTGGACGATTACTACTCCAAAAGGATGATTTTTATCTGTTGATCGATCTTTCCTGCAAAGGTAAAGAGTTAGTTGTATGCAATATCATGATGTATGAGATTCATGATGTCATGATGTTCTCCAGAATAAATGAGGTCGTGTCGTATGCACTTTATCATGTATGTAAATAGGAGATGTGAAATGTGATATGTTTATGAATGTATTTTCGTCTGGGAAAATAAATCCTTGACAAATGCCGAGGAGTTTGTTAGATCCTGGGCTGATGTTGAAGAGTCTGGTTGAATTCTTCATTTCCACTGGGGATGATGCACGAAGATGATTGCAAGAATAAACCGGTAGGCGAAGATGACTCTGTTGGGGAATAAACCTGGTGAAGAGATTACTCTGCGGGGAATTACTCTGTGAGGAAGAGATACTTCACTGAGATTTTCACGATAACTCCGCCGGGGACTCCGTTAATAAGCTCTGTTGGGGATTTTGATGATGAACTCCGCTGGGGGATAGAAAGAACTTTGCTGAGGATGATCTTTCCGTTGCAACTTGTTGAGGATAACCCAGTTAGACTCCTGTGGGGGATAACCTCTGAATATGGCTGGGGAGATGCACTTGTTCTCTGCAGGGGACAAGCTTCCAGAATTTACTGGGGAAGATGATTCAACTCTGGCGGGGAAGCTTTTTAGACTGCACTGGGAAATGGATCCACTTAGGGTATCTTGTATTCCGCCAGGGAACAATCTTATACTCTATCGAGGAATATTAAGACTGTCGGGGATGCTTGCTGAGGAATATCCGTATACTCCATTGGGAAATATTAAGATCTTCTGGGGATGCCAAGCCTTTTTAGGTCTGATGGTAGACCAACTCTGCTTAGGGAGAGTATTGCTGATTCGTTCATGGTTGCAAGTCTCAGCGGGAGAGCTTCCATTACGGTCTTACTCTGCAGGGAGTGAAAGTATCTTAGCCATATTCTTCAGCTGAATATATACCTTGGTACCTGGTGAATAGAGCAGCTTGTACAGTTCGGACAATTCTTATTGCCCCAGTTTCTGTGGGAGAAGAAGGTACCTGTGGAGGTGCTTGATAACTGCGATTGACAAATCTTCTTCTAGTAGGTAAGTGACGAGATGACGGGACATAGTCGTAAGCTTTTGATCCCTAACTTTTTCCTGGACTGCCCTTTCGGGTTTTCAGTCCATCGGGATACCCTTTTTTGCCCAAGCCGCCTTTTCAGGTTTTCGACTTGCCGGGTGTACAGATTTTTTCATTTTCATCCTTTATTTTTGCCCGAACCCTTTTGGTTCGCCGGGAAGTCCTTATTTTTTCCTAGGCCAGTCGACCTAGCGGGTCTTTGATTATGCGTAGTATTTTTTGACTATGTCCATGTTCTCATAGTGTAGGGAGTTGTCACTGTCGGTAGCGTTGTGTTACCATACTACCAGAAGATCTTCGTTTGATCATGCAAGATTCGTTGCTGGAATTCATGTCCAATGCCCCACGTGACTCAGGCGGAGATCTGCCTCTGGCTATTTGGCATCTTGAGAGATTCCTTAAATCTTGACTTGACTGCCCCAGATGATGGACAATGATCATGTCGTGCCCCTTGGTTGGAAGTGTTTTTTTTTCACTTGAGGTGATCCTTTTCGTTGAGAAGGTTTTTTTTTGTTCACTAGATATTCGTCGTGCGAATTTCTCTGCTGTTTGAACAAATAGTCATATGCAAACAATGTTATTTTAAGAATGCAAAGCTTATGTCTGTCTTGATGTTTTTTGAAAATGCAGTTTTCAATAAAACAAGTGAATTTTTGTAAAATGTGATGTCAACTCAAGATTTTACAGCGAGCCCTACAGGAGTCAGGATACCTTTTGTAACAGTATGCTTTCGAACTAACCCATGCATCAGCTAGGACTTTTAAAGGTTATAACGTGGCCTGGTTCACGGTTTAAGAAACAAAGGATAAAGGCTCAAATTTTATTTGTACCCACCCACTCTTCATGATGTTCTTCGATCCTAAACTCAGCTAATCGTGCGTTAGATCTTGTTTGAGTCTTTGCTCTGATATACCAGTGATGGTTCGGATACTGACAATTTATTTTGAACAGGCAGTCTTTTTCTGTTGAGGGTTTGTAGGACCTCTTTCTTTTTGATTTTATCATCCCTGTCTTTTTTCCTGAACTATTTCTTTTGTGATTAAAGTCAGCGGGATGCCCCAGTTTTTTGTAAGTCTCCTTCATAGGTTTTGACTTAATGGGCTTTTTATTTCGAGAGATAATGACTGTCTGTCTTGACGATTATAGGGAACCATCACTGTCTCTTATTTTGGAAGGAATCCTTTGATGCCATTCATTGTGCACCTGGATCAACTGAGAGAACTACCCTGCCCCAGGTTATGATTAATGGTTTTAATTTTTGCGTGAAAAGAAAAACTCCAACTTCTTTGGCTCAAAGGGGTTGACTAGGGATTATCTTCCTCATAACTCCACTATTTAGGATTTGAAACAATGCCTGTACCTCATCAGCGGGGTCTGTTCAAAAGCATACTGTAAAGATCGTGGTATAATTTTCGTCATCCTCCCTCAAAAGGCTTAGAATTTTCAATCGAGAGTTAATCATCACAAATATGAAAGCAATTTAAATATAGTGAATACGAATGGATTGATTCAAAATAGACATATGCGATGCATTAATGAAATAAAAAAGTTTGCCATGACAATAATTGTTTGAATAAGCAAAGAAAAATACAACTTGAAAATTCCAATGAACAAAAGACATTCTCAATGATTTGGTGACGGATCAGTGATCAAACTTGATCTCCTTGGCATCAATCAAGTCTTGGATCTTGTTCTTCAAACTCCAACAGTCGTCGGTGTCATGCCCAGGACTGTCAGAATGGTAGGCACATCTCACACTCGGGTTATACTTGGAAGAGGAAGTATCAGGATTTTGAGGAGGATCCTTTAGTGTGATCAGTTTCACCTTCAGCAATTGTTGTAACGCTTGAGACAAAGGCATGTTGATGTCAGTATACTGCCTTTCTTGATATCTTACCCTACGCCTAATGCTCTGTCTTTGTTGAACAGGCGTGGGATCGGAGATCTGGGTTGCCCCTACGTGTTGATCATGACGACTCTTTTTACCATGCACAACATTGGACTCTTTCTTCCCACTGTAAGGCTTTTTCTGAGTATCAGAAGGCGTAGCTTCTTGAATCTTCCCATTTTTGAAGCCAGCTTCAATTCTTTTCCCAGTCAAGATAAGGTCTGTAAACCCGGCTGAAGAGTTCCCAATCAAATGGTTAAAGAATGGAACAGACAGGGTCCCCAGAAACATATCAACAAGTCCACGATCAGTTAAAGGTGGCTGCACCCTTCCAGCAAGGTCTCTCCACTTTTGGGCGTACTCTTTAAAGCCTTCGCCTGTACCCATAGACATCCCCTGAAGTTGGGTACGCGTAGGAGCGAGGTCGGAATTATACTGATACTGCTTATAGAGCGCAGTAGCCAAATCTTCCCAGCTATCGATACTGGCTCCATCCAGCTGATAGAACCATTCAAGTTGAGTCCTTGAAAGACTGTCCTGGAAGAAGTGGATCCACAAATTCTTGTCAGCTGTGTAAGGATGGATCTTCCTAACATACGACCGGAGGTGCAGCTTTGGGCAGGAGGCTCCGTCATATTTGGCAAAAGCAGGTGCCTTGAACTTATGGGGAATCACCACCCCAGAGGATAAGCCTAGGTCTCCAAAGTCCATCCCGGGCACATTCTGTATTTCCATGGCGCTTAAGCGGTCCTCCAAATGTTTATACCTATCCTCAGCAGGAGGATACTGTTATTCATCATGATCCGTCTCGTTGTCGAAGACTACGGGGCTAGGAACCCTTCTCTCTTGTGGGCTGTCTTTTCCTACAGATGAGGTAGTCAGCTCAGCCTCATTCTGCAGTCCATTGCCAAATCTGCGTCCAGTGTTGAACAAGACGATCCTCTTCTTCTTCTTCTTCCTCTCTTTCAGAATCAGAGTCTTCCAATCCTGTTGACCCTGGGCTAGGCTCATAACCAACTCTTAGAACTAGGCATTCAGGGCCTGGAGGGCCTTGATAGCTTGTTCAGTGGAAGGTTCAGAAGACATGATGATTGCTGAAATAAACAGCGAAGAAGATAAGTGACCTGTAAAAGAGGTGCCTGTTATGCATATGATGAAATGAAATGCGTATGATTTATGGATGCAATGTTTTCAAGGATCTCGTAGGGTAAACAAGAAACCGTTAGAATTTGAATTTGGTAGCTTGATTGAAGGAACTTCATGTTGCTGAGAGTCCTTCTTCAAGAGTTAGGCTCACCATATCGAGTGGGTCATAGCCCCTGACTCAAGTTATCGTGTTTTGATCTCCAAACAACCTTGGCTAGAGGAAAATAAATCCACTTTGCCCCCTTTCTAGACATTTGGTTCATCATGACCTGCATCACAAACCCTTGAGATCCTTGAAATGGGTTAATCCTTATGCATGATATATGCAATGTTATGATGGTATGATGTTATGATAAAGGCATACCACAAGTATTCACAAAAGGCAAACATGGCAAAGGCACACAAGTCACATAAAAGAGACATTAGATTTCAGGCTGGCATGAAGTTTAGGTACTACCCTCTTTCAGTTTCAGTTGGTTAAGACCTGTCCTAAAAATAGTAATCGGGTTCTAGAGGATCTCAATATCACTGACTACCCTCGATCGGTCATAATTCCAGTTTGGAAACCTTATCTTGCGGCCGGAACCATCGCAAGAGTTTAGCCTCAATGAGTGTAGCATACTGCCACTGTTCTATGGCCAAGTTGGTCAATTTAAGGTTCTAAGGTCAGTTGGTGCTTAATGACTCCTCATAAGACCCATATTCTCCTCGTTCCAACACAAGGGATATCGGTACAGACCAAGGTGTCACACCAATGTAGCTACTGCTTCACCCGTGTCGGTCTACGCCGGATAGGTCCCTCACAGTTTATTGCTTTTTACCTAAAGGGTATTCCCCAGATCCGGGTTAGGATCTATGAAACTCCAATACAAGCCCACAAAATTAAAGCATACAGGCATACAATTGAAAACACAATGATCTAATCCTAAGGTACACCTCACTTATAATAGTCCCAAGCAGAGTCGCCAGTTCTGTGATCGGTGGGAATAGAACTGACTGTTTTGGAATGCTGGTTCGTGAAATGTCACGGTAAGCAAGAGTCGCCACCGTCTTTTAATTTCTCCAACAAGGAAAGGACAAAAGCACAGCAAAATTCCTTTTCGATATGTTTCTCGGTTCGGGAGTAGATTATAGAAAGGGAAGCTGTTAGCACCCTTTCTATCCGTGGTTATCCACGGGCTCTTAGGTACTTTCTCACTATGTTTTCAAAATGTTTTTGCTTTTCTTGTGTTTGTGGGTTTTGAAAAAGTTTGTTTGAAAACTTCGATTTAACTCTTGTGTCTGTCCTCAAGAGTGTATGAAGTGTTGTTTGAAAACTTTTGTTTGAAAGTGTAAGTGCGAAAAGTATTTTTTTTGTTTTGAAAGAGCAAGTACCTGAAAACCTCTACCTACTCAAAGAAATTAAGTTGTGTAAATGTCCTTTAGACAGTACTATCCCACTATTGAGAAGTAGGTAGCACCGTCGTTGGAGTTTTTTCGGGTCAATTCGATTATAGGGACATGTGGTCACCAAAGCAATAGTAGGACGCCTTAGCGGTAACCCTAATGTCCTAGATCATTTTTTATCGAGGCAACCATTCTGAGGCAACTTTGATCTTTAGACAGGAGGGCGACCTCTAAAACACCATATACTCAATGACCACGTCGAGGCAACCAAGTGAGGCGTACCCTAGGAGTGGCATGTGCGAGTGTGTCAGGTTTCAGTTCATGTTATCTTTGCACATGTTATGGTGAGCTACGGGTTGATTTTAATTTAAAAGAGAAGTCTTGTCATGCATAGCCTAATTAGCATACATCTAGCAGTTAATAGTTGCGGAAAATAAAGCTAGACTATTACAAGGCGCCGGGTATTTACATCGCCAAAAACAACCCTTGAAAAAGTAAATGCGAGAAAATAAATAAAAGAGATAAAAAGTCCTAATTAAAGCTATTACATCCTCGGAACAATTACATAATAGTGAATCAAAAATATGGATCAAAGATAAACATGCGCGAGAAAAATTGAATCGGAGAAGTTCTTAGGGTTTTGACCCTTTTTTGAGAAAGAAAGAGATTTGATTATTTATGAATTAAATTAAATTAAACCTAATTAATTAATTAATAAAAAGAAATATTTTTGGTTTTTTAATGTCTCAAGGAAATAAATAAAAAAAGAAAACATGATTAAAAGTTGTCAAGAACCCTAATTCTAATTTATTTTATTTATTGCAAAAAATATTGAAATTAACCTAATTAAAAAGACTAAATTAATTATGTTAGTATTTATTTACAAAAATAATAAAAGGGTGAAATTAATTTTAATAGCTAATAAAAATAATATTATTTTTAGTTTTCTGATTTTATTATGAAAAAATTAATTTGGTTAATTAAATAATAATAATAATTAATAATAAAAATAGTTAAATGGAAAATATAAAATGAGAAAAAAGAATAACCCAGGGGGGGTGTTGGCCCAATTAGGAGGTATGTTTGGAATTCTGAAGGCCCAACAATGTTCAAGCCTCTTTGACCTTGATGATCATCCATGCGCATATTGACTAAGGAGTATGCTAGTCTTTCAATCTAGGCCATAGCATTTGAGTTTGAGGCCACTTGGCGCCTGGGAATTGGAAACATATGGTATACCACCTTTGCCAGCTTTGCACAAGAACGCCTGAAGAAAAAGAACAAATAATTGTTTTGGGGGACCTGGGATTCAAACCCAGGTCCCAATGCTTCCAGGCCAACGCACCAACCACTCCATCATCATGCTTCAATCGTTATTAGAATAACAAGTAATTATTATATTAAGAAATTAATCCATATGTTGTAACACAAAAAAATACGCGCGCGTTTTCAAACACGCCAATGAGACATTTATACCTCATCATCTTCTTCATTGTTCCTGCAAAAATAATATTAGATAGCGGGGGTTTTTAACCCCCACTAACCATTGCAACAAAAAATAGCGATTAGCACTATGGTTCATATAAATATTTCGCGAGGGGTAAGTCTTGTTCGTCTGGTTCTCACGATCTCAACCATCTGCCTTAGGAGTCCTAATTTTGCCTGGTTCAAAAAGCCCTAATTGCAAGCTCAAGAACCCTAGAAAATCGTTCATGGCATCTTTGGATTCAGGGCATTTCAATTTAATTCAGTCATACCATTAGCTTCGTATGGTCCATATCAACACAAATCAATCAAGAAAACACATTAAATATGCATGATTTAAGAGTTACGATTCTGGATAAAAGAGCCAAACCGTGAAACTGTAAGCGATGATTCTTTGAGCTTTGAAGCTGGAATTTGATTGTAACACGTTCCTGGAACCTCCTGCAATGTATTAGAATCAACAAAAGTCCTTAAATCATCCTAGAATGAAAAAATCAGTTTTCAATTTTTCTTGAATTTTCTTGAATTCGCTATGGTCTTTCTACAGCTTTTTTCACGTCCATTTGGTTAGGTTAGCTTGCATACATATAAATCAATTGCATTAGGTCAAAAAAAAGGATCCAACCCATGAGTATTGATGATTAAATCTTTGATTGGAAATTAAATCTTTTTGATTTTTCATGATTGGAAAATGTTGCCAAACTTGGAGATTTTTGTATCTTTGACTTGTGCACGAATTTGCCAGCATGATTAAGTCCTATTTTCTTCACAAAAAGATTGAAAAAACCAAATCTTCTATTTTCCTACAATTTAAATTAATTAAATAAATTAATATTAATTAAAAAATCCAATTAATCAATAAAAATAAGAAAATAAATTCAATTAATCTTGATGGGTCGTGCATAAGTCATGGGTGAAGTTTCAAGAAGATATTTGAGGCCCATTAGCAAAAAGAAGGTGTTTTAAGCCAAGTTGACTTTTGCAAATTCATGAAAATTTCCCAACTTCTCCAATGCACAACTTGCTCAATTTTGATCATATGACCATGTTCTTGGACATTTTGGAAATCTCTTGAAGTCCTCTAACCAACGCCTTTGGTCCCATGTCATTTGGATTTACCAATCTCAAGTTATGGCCTTTGACTTAAAGTTCACTTTTGTTGACTTTTGAATTTGACCTATAATGTAGAAATTGATAACTTTTTGTGAGAGCATTTCTTGGACTTGGAATGTGAAGATGGATTGTAGGAAATTACATCCCCTTCAAAATGAGCATTGGATGGAATTTTTCTGACAAACCATGAAAATGTTATGCCCTGGTCAAGATACAGTTGACTTTTCTGCTGTCCAAAAATAGTAACTTTTTGCATCTTGATGATTTTTGAGCTATGCTTGTGGAATCATGATCAAGACTTGATAAAATGATGATTGTGTACTCAAAATAAGATGTTGACCAAAAATTCTGACTTTTGACTGCAAAATGACCATTTTGCCCTTGCAGTTGACTGTGGATCAAATGGAGCTTTTGACTGTGCAAATTGGCACTGTGAGTCTTGAAACTTGTCATGTAGATGCTTGAGAATGAATATAGGCCTATGAGACTTGATTGGACCATTGAAAACCCCAAATTCCTTGAAAGAATCAAAACCCTAATTTCAGCTGGCTTAGGAGGTGTTTGGACTGTACAACCCTTGAGCCATCTTGAGTAATTATTCTTGACAAATCTTGAAGAATACGGGAGGGCAAATTTTGGGGTACAACAGTTGCCCCTGTTCAATCTTCTTAGACCTGAGGGTGTAGATTGGCTTGCGTTCCTTTTGTGATCCGAAGGTGGAAGATGATTGAACACTAGAGTGCCCAGAAATTTGCACTCGCATGGCGTAGTATCAGCATGGTGATGTCTTGAATGGGCTTACAGATGCCATTTAGAGAGATGATGGATAATAGGATGGGCTTATAGATGCCACCTGGAGCTTTTTGGTAGAAGGATGGGCTTATAGATGCGATCTGGAGATTGTTGGTTGGTAGTTTTGTCTTTGTTGACAGGTTGTCTCCATTGACGGGTTGTCTCTATTGACAGGTTGTCTTCATTGACGGGTTGTCTCTATTGACAGGTGTTGTCTCTATTGACAGGTTGTCATCAGAAAAATCTTTAGGAATCGATATAACTGGTCTTGTCTCCATTCACTGGCTTCGCCTCAGAAAAATCTTTAGGAATCAATTTAACTGGACTAGAGGAGGTTTTTTTTTTATAATGATGTGATGAAGGAATCTGAGACGATTGCTACTCCAAATAGATGATGAAGGAATCTGGGACGATTACTACCTCAGCAGGATGATGAAGGAATCTAGGACGATTACTACCTCAGCAGGATGATGAAGGAATCTTGGACGATTACTACCTCAACGGGATGATGAAGGAATCTTTGACGACTACTACCTCAGCGGGATGATGAAGGAATCTTTGACGACTACTACCTCAACAGGATGATGAAGGAATCTTGGATGACTTCTACCTCAGCAGGATGATGAAGGAATCTAGGACGATTACTACCTCAACGGGATGATGAAGGAATCTTGGATGACTACTACCTCAACGGGATGATGAAGGAATCTAGGACGATTACTACCTCAACAGGATGATGAAGGAATCTTGGATTACTTCTACCTCAACGGGATGATGAAGGAATCTTGGACGATTACTACCTCAACGGGATGATGAAGGAATCTAGGACGATTACTACCTCAACGGGATGATGAAGGAATCTTTGACGACTACTACCTCAACAGGATGATGAAGGAATCTAGGACGATTACTACCTCAACGGGATGATGAAGTAATCTTGGATGACTTATACCTCAACGGGATGATGAAGGAATCTTGGATGATTACTACCTCAACGGGATGATGAAGGAATCTAGGACGATTACTACCTCAACGGGATGATGAAAGAATCTTTGACGACTACTACCTCAACGGGATGATGAAGGAATCTTTGACGACTACTACCTCAACGGGATGATGAAGGAATCTAGGACGATTACTACCTCAACGGGATGATGAAGGAATCTTTGACGACTACTACCACAACGGGATGATGAAGGAATCTTGGACGATTACTACTCCAAAAGGATGATTTTTATCTGTTGATCGATCTTTCCTGCAAAGGTAAAGAGTTAGTTGTATGCAATGTCATGATGTATGAGATGCATGACGTCATGATGTTCTCCAGAATAAATGAGGTCGTGTCGTATGCACTTTATCATGTATGTAAATAGGAGATGTGAAATGTGATATGTTTATGAATGTATTTTCGTCTGGGAAAATAAATCCTTGGCAAATGCCGGGGAGTTTGTTAGATCCTGGGCTGATGTTGAAGAGTCTGGTTGAATTCTTCGTTTCCACTGGGGATGATGCACGAAGATGATTTCAAGAATAAACCGGTAGGCGGAGATGACTCCGTTGGGGAATAAACCTGGTGAAGAGATTACTCTGCGGGGAATTACTCTGTGAGGAAGAGATACTTCGCTGAGATTTTAACGATAACTCCGCTGGGGACTCCGTTAATAAGCTCTGTTGGGGATTTTGATGATGAACTCCGCTGGGGGATAGAAAGAACTTTGCTGAGGATGATCTTTCCGTTGCAACTTGCTGAGGATAACCCAGTTAGAATCCTGTGGGGGATAACCTCTGAATATGGCTGGGGAGATGCACTTGTTCTCTGCAGGGGACAAGCTTCCAGAATTTACTGGGGAAGATGATTCAACTCTGGTGGGGAAGCTTTTTAGACTGCACTGGGAAATGGCTCCACTGAGGGTATCTTGTATTCCGCCAGGGAACAATCTTATACTCTGTCGAGGAATATTAAGACTACCAGGGATGCTTGCTGAGGAATATCCGTATACTCCGTTGGGAAATATTAAGATCTTCTGGGGATGCCAATCCTTTTTAGGGCTGATGGTAGACCAACTCTGCTTGGGGAGAGTATTGCTGATTCGTTCATGGTTGCGAGTCTCAGCGGGAGAGCTTCCATTACGGTCTTACTCTGCGGGGAGTGAAAGTATCTTAGCCATATTCTTCAGCTGAATATATACCTTGGTACCTGGTGAACAGAGCAGCTTGTACAGTTCGGAAAATTCTTATTGCCCTAGTTTCTGTGGGAGAATAAGGTACCTGTGGAGGTGCTTGATAACTGCCGATTGACAAATCTTCTTCTGGTAGGTAAGTGACGAGATGACGGGACATAGTCGTACGCTTTTGATCCCTAACTTTTTCCTGGACCGCCCTTTCGGGTTTTCAGTCCATCGGGATACCCTTTTTTGCCCAAGCCGCCTTTTCAGGTTTTCGACTTGCCGGGTGTACAAATTTTTTCATTTTCATCCCTTATTTTTTCCCGAACCCTTTTGGTTCGCCGGGAAGCCCTTATTTTTGCCTAGGCCAGTCGACCTAGCGGGTCTTTGATTATGCGTAGTATTTTTTGACTATGTCCACGTTCTCAGAGTGTAGGGAGTTATCATTGTCGGTAGCATTGTGTTACCATACTACCAGAAGATCTTCATTTGATCATGCAAGAATCGTTGCTGGAATTCATGTCCAATGCCCCACGTGACTCGGGCGGAGATCTGCCCCTGGCTATTTGGCATCTTGAGAGATTCCTTGAATCTTGACTTGACTGCCCCAGATGATGGACAATGATCATGTCGTGCCCCTTGGTTGGAAGTGTTTTTTTTCCACTTGAGGTGATCCTTTTTGTTGAGAAGGTTTTTTTTTGTTCACTGGATATTCGTCGTGCGAATTTCTCTGCCGTTTGAACAAATAGTCATATGCAAACAATGTTATTTTAAGAATGCAAAGCTTATGTCTGTCTTGAAGTTTTTTGAAAATGTAGTTTTCAATAAAAACAAGTGAATTTTTGTAAAATGTGATGTCAACTCAAGATTTTACAGCGAGCCCTACAGGAGTCAGGATACCTTTTGTAACAGTATGCTTTCGAACTAACCCATGCTTCAGCTAGGACTTTTAAGGGTTATAACGTGGCCTGGTTCACGGTTTAAGAAACAAAGGATAAAGGCTCAAATTTTATTTGTACCCACCCACTCTTCGTGATGTTCTTCGATCCTAAACTCAGTTAATCGTGCGTTAGATCTTGTTTGAGTCTTTGCTCTGATATACCAGTGATGGTTCGGATACTGACAATTTATTTTGAACAGGCAGTCTTTTTTTATTGAGGGTTTGTAGGACCTCTTTCTTTTTGATTTTATCATCCCTGTCTTTTTTCCTGAACTGTTTCTTTTGTGATTAAAGTCAGCGGGATGCCCCAGTTTTTTGTAAGTCTCCTTCATAGGTTTTGACTTAATGGGCTTTTTATTTCGAGAGATAATGACTGCCTGTCTTGACGATTATAGGGAACCATCACTGTCTCTTATTTTGGAAGGAATCCTTTGATGCCATTCATTGTGCACTTGGATCAACTGAGAGAACTACCCTGCCCCAGGTTATGATTAAGGGTTTTAATTTTTGCGTGAAAAGAAAAACTCCAACTTCTTTGGCTCAAAGGGGTTGACTAGGGATTATCTTCCTCATAACTCCACTATTTAGGATTTGAAACAATGCCTGTACCTCATCAGCGGGGTCTGTTCAAAAGCATACTGTAAAGATCGTGGTATCGTTTTCGTCATCCTCCCTCAAAAGGCTTAGAATTTTTAATCGAGAGTTAATCATCACAAATATGAAAGCAATTTGAATATAGTGAATACGAATGGATTGATTCAAAACAGACATATGCGATGCATTAATGAAATAAAAAAGTTTGCCATGACAATAATTGTTTGAATAAGCAAAGAAAAATACAACTTGAAAATTCCAATGAACAAAAGACATTCTCAATGATTTGGTGACGGATCAGTGATCAAACTTGATCTCCTTGCCATCAATCAAGTCTTGGATCTTGTTCTTCAAACTCCAACAGTCGTCGGTGTCATGCCCAGGACTGTCAGAATGGTAGGCACATCTCACACTCGGGTTATACTTGGAAGAGGAAGTATCAGGATTTTGAGGAGGATCCTTTAGTGTGATCAGTTTCACCTTCAGCAATTGTTGTAACGCTTGAGACAAAGGCATGTTGATGTCAGTATACTGCCTTTCTTGATATATTACCCTACGCCTAATGCTCTGTCTTTGTTGAACAGGCGTGGGATCGGAGATCTGGGTTTCCCCTACGTGTTGATCATGACGACTCTTTTTACCATGCACAACATTGGACTCTTTCTTCCCACTGTAAGCCTTTTTCTGAGTATCAGAAGGCGTAGCTTCTTGAATCTTCCCATTTTTGATGCCAGCTTCAATTCTTTCCCCAATCAAGATAAGGTCTGTAAACTCGGCTGAAGAGTTCCCAATCAAATGGTTAAATAATGGACCAGACAGGGTCCCCAGAAACATATCAACAAGTTCACGATCAGTTAAAGGTGGCTGCACCCTTCCAGCAAGGTCTCTCCACTTTTGGGCGTACTCTTTAAAGCCTTCGCCCGTACCCATAGACATCCCTGAAGTTGGGTATGCGTAGGAGCGAGGTCGGAATTATACTGATACTGCTTATAGAACGCAGTAGCCAAATCTTCCCAGCTACGGATACTGGCTCCATCCAGCTGATAGAACCATTCAAGTTGAGTCCCTGAAAGACTGTCCTGAAAGAAGTGGATCCACAAATTCTGGTCAGCTGTGTAAGGCTGGATCTTCCTTACATACGACCGGAGGTGCATCTTTGGGCAGGAGGCTCCGTCATATTTGGAAAAACCAGGTGCCTTGAACTTATGGGGAATCACCACCCCAGAGGATAAGCCTAGGTCACCAAAGTCCATCCCGGGCACATTCTGTATTTCCATGGCGCTTAAGCGGTCCTCCAACTGTTTATACCTATCCTCAGCAGGAGGATACTGTTATTCATCATGATCCGTCTCGTTATCGGAGACTACGGGGCTAGGAACCCTTCTCTCTTGTGGGTTGTCTTTTCCTACAAATGAGGTAGTCAGCTCAGCCTCATTCTGCAGTCCATTGCCAAATCTGCGTCCAGTGTTGAACAAGACGGTCCTCTTCTTCTTCTTTTTCCTCTCTTTCAGAATCAGAGTCTTCAAATCCTGTTGACCCAGGGCTAGGCTCATAACCAACTCTTGGAACTGGGCATTCTGGGCCTGGAGGGCCTTGATAGCTTGTTCAGTGGAAGTTTCATAAGACATGATGATTGCTGAAATAAACAGCGAAGAAGATAAGTGACATGTAAAAGAGGTGCCTGTTATGCATATGATGAAATGAAATGCGTATGATTTATGGATGTAATTTTTTCAAGGATCTCGTAGGGTAAACAAGAAACCGTTAGAATTTGAATCTGGTAGCTTGATTGAAGGAACTTCATGTTGCTGAGAGTCCTTCTTCAAGAGTTAGGCTCACCATATCGAGTGGGTCATAGTCCCTGACTCCAGTTATTGTGTTTTGATCTCCAAACAACCTTGGCTAGAGGAAAATAAATCCCCTTTGCCCCCTTTCTAGACATTTGGTTCATCATGACCTGCATCACAAACCCTTGAGATCCTTGAAATGGGTTAGTCCTTATGCAGGATGTATGCAATGTTATGATGGTATGATGTTATGATAAAGGCACACCACAAGTATTCACAAAAGGCAAACATGGCAAAGGCACACAAGTCACACAAAAGAGCCCTTAGATTTCAGGCTGGCATGAAGTTTAGGTACTACCCTCTTTCAGTTTCAGTTGGTTAAGACATGTCCTAAAAATAGTAACCGAGTTCTAGAGGATCTCAATATCACTGACTACCCTCAATCGGTCATAATTCCAGTTTGGCAACCTTATCTTGCGGCCGGAACCATCACGAGAGTTTAGCCTCAATGAGTGTAGCATATTGCCACTGTTCTATGGCCAAGTTGGTCAATTTAAGGTTCTAAGGTCAGTTGGTGCTTAATGACTCCTCAGAAGACCCATATTCTCCTGGTTCCAACACAAGGGATATCGGTATAGACCAAGGTGTGACACCAATGTAGCTACTGCTTCACCCGTGTCGGTCTACGCCGGACAGGTCCCTCACAGTTTATTGCTACTTACCTAAAGGGTATTCCCCAGATCCGGGTTAGGATCTATGAAACTCCAATACAAGCCCACAAAATTAAAGCATACAGGCATACAATTGAAAACACAATGATCTAATCCTAAGGTACACCTCACTTATAATAGTCCCAAGCAGAGTCGCCAGTTCTGTGATCGGTGGGAATATAACTGACTGTTTTGGAATGCTGGTTCGCAAAATGTCGCGGTAAGCAAGAGTCTCCACCGTCTTTTATTTTCTCCAACAAGGAAAGGACAAAAGCACAGCAAAATTCCTTTTCGATATGTTTCTCGGTTCGGGAGGTAGATTATAGAAAGGGAAGATGTTAGCACCCTTTCTATCTGTGGTTATCCACGGGCTCTTAGGTACTTTCTCATTATGTTTTCAAAATGTTTTTTCTTTTCTTCTGTTTGTGGGTTTTGAAAAAGTTTGTTTGAAAACTTCGATTTAACTCTTGTGTCTGTCCTCAAGAGTGTATGAAGTGTTGTTTGAAAAGTTTTGTTTGAAAGTGTAAGTGCAAAAAGTATTTTTTTTTGTTTTGAAAGAGCAAGTACCTGAGAACCTCTACCTACTCAAAGAAATTAAGCTGTGTAAATGTCCTTTAGACAGTACTATCCCACTATTGAGAATTAGGTAGCACCGTCGTTGGAGTTTTTTCGGGTCAATTCGATTATAGGGACATGTGGTCACCAAAGCAATAGTAGGACGCCTTAGCGGTAACCCTAATGTCCTAGATCATTTTTTATCGAGGCAACCATTTCGAGGCAACTTTGATCTTTAGACAGGAGGGCGACCTCTAAAACACCCTATACTCAATGACCACATCGAGGCAACCAAGTGAGGCGTACCCTAGGAGTGGCATGTGCGAGTGTGTCAGGTTTCAGTTCATGTTATCTTTGCACATGTTATGGTGAGCTACGGGTTGATTTTAATTTAAAAGAGAAGTCTTGTCATGCATAGCCTAATTAGCATACATCTAGCAGTTAATAGTTGCGGAAAATAAAGCTAGACTATTACAAGGTGTCGGGTATTTACATCGCCAAAAACAACCCTTGAAAAAGTAAATGCGAGAAAATAAATAAAAGCGATAAAAAGTCCTAATTAAAGCTATTACATCCTCGGAACAATTACATAATAGTGAATCAAAAATATGGATCAAAAATAAACATGCGCGAGAAAAATTGAATCGGAGAAGTTCTTAGGGTTTTGACCCTTTTTTGAGAAAGAAAGAGATTTGATTATTTATGAATTAAATTAAATTAAACCTAATTAATTAATTAATAAAAAGAAATATTTTTGGTTTTTTAATGTCTCAAGGAAATAAATAAAAAAAGAAAACATGATTAAAAGTTGTCAAGAACCCTAATTCTAATTTATTTTATTTATTGCAAAAAATATTGAAATTAACCTAATTAAAAAGACTAAATTAATTATGTTAGTATTTATTTACAAAAATAATAAAAGGGTGAAATTAATTTTAATAGCTAATAAAAATAATATTATTTTTAGTTTTCTGATTTTATTATGAAAAAATTAATTTGGTTAATTAAATAATAATAATAATTAATAATAAAAATAGTTAAATGGAAAATATAAAATGAGAAAAAAGAATAACCCAGGGGGGGTGTTGGCCCAATTAGGAGGTATGTTTGGAATTCTGAAGGCCCAACAATGTTCAAGCCTCTTTGACCTTGATGATCATCCATGCGCATATTGACTAAGGAGTATGCTAGTCTTTCAATCTAGGCCATAGCATTTGAGTTTGAGGCCACTTGGCGCCTGGGAATTGGAAACATATGGTATACCACCTTTGCCAGCTTTGCACAAGAACGCCTGAAGAAAAAGAACAAATAATTGTTTTGGGGGACCTGGGATTCAAACCCAGGTCCCAATGCTTCCAGGCCAACGCACCAACCACTCCATCATCATGCTTCAATCGTTATTAGAATAACAAGTAATTATTATATTAAGAAATTAATCCATATGTTGTAACACAAAAAAATACGCGCGCGTTTTCAAACACGCCAATGAGACATTTATACCTCATCATCTTCTTCATTGTTCCTGCAAAAATAATATTAGATAGCGGGGGTTTTTAACCCCCACTAACCATTGCAACAAAAAATAGCGATTAGCACTATGGTTCATATAAATATTTCGCGAGGGGTAAGTCTTGTTCGTCTGGTTCTCACGATCTCAACCATCTGCCTTAGGAGTCCTAATTTTGCCTGGTTCAAAAAGCCCTAATTGCAAGCTCAAGAACCCTAGAAAATCGTTCATGGCATCTTTGGATTCAGGGCATTTCAATTTAATTCAGTCATACCATTAGCTTCGTATGGTCCATATCAACACAAATCAATCAAGAAAACACATTAAATATGCATGATTTAAGAGTTACGATTCTGGATAAAAGAGCCAAACCGTGAAACTGTAAGCGATGATTCTTTGAGCTTTGAAGCTGGAATTTGATTGTAACACGTTCCTGGAACCTCCTGCAATGTATTAGAATCAACAAAAGTCCTTAAATCATCCTAGAATGAAAAAATCAGTTTTCAATTTTTCTTGAATTTTCTTGAATTCGCTATGGTCTTTCTACAGCTTTTTTCACGTCCATTTGGTTAGGTTAGCTTGCATACATATAAATCAATTGCATTAGGTCAAAAAAAAGGATCCAACCCATGAGTATTGATGATTAAATCTTTGATTGGAAATTAAATCTTTTTGATTTTTCATGATTGGAAAATGTTGCCAAACTTGGAGATTTTTGTATCTTTGACTTGTGCACGAATTTGCCAGCATGATTAAGTCCTATTTTCTTCACAAAAAGATTGAAAAAACCAAATCTTCTATTTTCCTACAATTTAAATTAATTAAATAAATTAATATTAATTAAAAAATCCAATTAATCAATAAAAATAAGAAAATAAATTCAATTAATCTTGATGGGTCGTGCATAAGTCATGGGTGAAGTTTCAAGAAGATATTTGAGGCCCATTAGCAAAAAGAAGGTGTTTTAAGCCAAGTTGACTTTTGCAAATTCATGAAAATTTCCCAACTTCTCCAATGCACAACTTGCTCAATTTTGATCATATGACCATGTTCTTGGACATTTTGGAAATCTCTTGAAGTCCTCTAACCAACGCCTTTGGTCCCATGTCATTTGGATTTACCAATCTCAAGTTATGGCCTTTGACTTAAAGTTCACTTTTGTTGACTTTTGAATTTGACCTATAATGTAGAAATTGATAACTTTTTGTGAGAGCATTTCTTGGACTTGGAATGTGAAGATGGATTGTAGGAAATTACATCCCCTTCAAAATGAGCATTGGATGGAATTTTTATGACAAACCATGAAAAAGTTATGCCCTGGTCAAGATACAGTTGACTTTTCTACTGTCCAAAAATAGTAACTTTTTGCATCTTGATGATTTTTGAGCTATGCTTGTGGAATCATGATCAAGACTTGATAAAATGATGATTGTGTACTAAAAATAAGATGTTGACCAAAAATTCTGACTTTTGACTGCAAAATGACCATTTTGCCCTTGCAGTTGACTGTGGATCAAATGGAGCTTTTGACTGTGCAAATTGGCACTGTGAGTCTTGAAACTTGTCATGTAGATGCTTGAGAATGCATATAGGCCTATGAGACTTGATTGGACCATTGAAAACCCCAAATTCCTTGAAAGAATCAAAACCCTAATTTCAGCTAGCTTAGGAGGTGTTTGGACTGTACAACCCTTGAGCCATCTTGAGTAATTATTCTTGACAAATCTTGAAGAATATGGGAGGGAAAATTTTGGGGTACAACAATCCTCTAAAAGCAAAACAGGAAAAATATCTTGAAAAGAAACCTCTGAAAGTAACTTCTGTCACGTGGACGTATCAAAACCTCCATCAAAAAGCTCTCATCAGAACACCTTCATGGAAGTATTTCTATTTATCTGAGTATTCAACTTAGGGGGAGACTTTAATTCTTTATGTTCTTAAGTAATCTATCAAAATACACAAGTTTTTGTCATCATCAAAAAGGGGGAGATTGTTAGAACATAGTTTAGTTCTACATCCTTGTAAGAGTTTTGATGATAACAAACAGATGATATATATATATATATATATATATATATATATATATATATATATATATATATATATATATATATATATATATATATATATATATATATATATATATATATATATATAAAGAACAAATATGATCACTAATAATATATTTTAATATGCAGGAAAATTCTTATGTAAGAAGCATAGAAGATGAGAGAGTTAAGTTTTTGAAGCTCTGTTGTGACACATCATACTTAGAAGCAAATTTGTGTAACACGCTTAAATGAAGAATTTCTAATGTTACAACTTATGATTGCACCAATGCTGCGAGCCAAGCTCTGTTATTATAATAAAATAAAGTTCTAGAAGAACAAGAGAAGTCTCAACAGCAATATTCATCTTCTGATATGATCCCAAGAAAGCAATGTTCAGATGTGTTACAACTCATTCATTACAAATAAAAAATTAAAGGCTGAACAAAGACAAGATCTATATTTTTGGAAAGTACATTAACTACACTTTATCAACCTTCCAAAATCATCTTATCATGTCTCTCATGTATAGCCTATATAAAGAAAACTTGAAGAAGATATACACAATAACTCTACTACGCACCAAAAGAGAAATATTCTTATCCAGTTCTATCTTGTGCTTTACAATTGTGTATACATCACTGTTGTGATATATTTTTGTTTATAAAACATCTTTGTACACACATTTAATTTATTTAATTTGTAATACCTTGAGAAAACCGAGTTGTGGTTTAAACTCAAGAAGACATTGACAATAGTCGTTGTATCTGTGTAATCAAGTTTTGATTAGTGGATTAAGACCTCGTTTGAGAGAGGAAAAAACACCTTGACGGGTGTACTGGAGTAGTTTGAGTTCAAACGAACCAGGATAACCAATGTGTCTACTATTTTATTTTTGAAAAACCCAATTCAAATCTCCCCTTCTTGTGTTTTCCCATTCTTTAAGAACATGTGTGTTAACTTTTTTTTCATGCATACATTTTTTTATACATTTCTTTATTTGAAAAATAAATATGCCATGATGCAAGGACAATACTCATGGAATCAATGTTTCCAAAAAACTGGCTACTATACTGTCTCTGAACACACCAAGAATACCAGAATCAACGCTCATGAACATAACCAGAAAACTTTAGAACCATAGTCACCAACAAAACAATATAGAATAGAAAACCATTTGAGTATAATAGTCACCATTTTTACCTTTAAAGAATATTCCCACCCCACTCACGGGTCAAGACTAGGTCAAGGTGAGGTTAATGGTAACCCAGAATCCTAGGTTCGCTTGAGAATACTATCTTCGTACACCTACGTGATAATGATAGCACCTCATTAAAACCTCATCTGAGCATGGACGACATAGCCACATAGGGAGATCTACATCCCATATCCGTCATGTTATACTCTATTCCTAGTTTTCCTATTGTTTGTCACTTGGCCTAGGTATTGGGCCTTTTACCTCATAGTAACACCCACCTAACAAAGAAACACAGAATCCAACACAACACCAGTATATGGAAAGCAATAAAGATGTAATGCAAACGTATGTTCAGATAAACTTATACAAATGAATAAACTGTAAAGCATAAAAAATAAACACCCTATGAAAAGAAAACAAGAGCTAGGAGCGACTCTGGGATGGACCGGAATTTTCACCTTTCCTCCCCAGTGAAGTCGCCAGCTGAAACAACCGGCTGAACAAATCATCGAGATGACATCAATGAAGTGGCCATTGAATGTTTTTATCCCACAGGAAGGGAAAGGTAAACATCGAGTAAACCTGAGAAGGGTGAAATCAAGGTCAAACGACCAAGAGATACGGGTAAGGGAGTCGATTATGCAAGGGGAAGGTATTTGCACCCCTCACGTTCGTGGTACTCCATGGGATCCACTCTTGTTGTTCTAATCAAATGGTGTGTTTTAATCTAAAGCTTACGAGCTAAAAGGAAAATGCAAAGAGGTAATGCATGCAAAAGAAAACACGGGGAAAAGAAGGAAATATTTACAAAGTTTCGCTTGGTCGAGCCCCACATCCAGATGCTTACGTATCCTTTTTAATGAATCAGAGCGATGTAGTTCAGCTCACATGTTTTAGTTTGTTGTATATTTTTAATGAATAATATTAATTTCACTTTCTGCTGCAACTCGACCTTTGGAGACTCACGCGTCAGAACAAAAATGAATTAACATGTTCTTTTTGAAAGTTTGTAAGAAAAGGCCCGAAGGTGGAAATAAGTTTGCATTGGTTGATATTTTTTACCTTGAAAAAGGATTTGAAAGTTGTTAGGTGTTTTATGAATTTTCCAAGAAAATAGTTTTAGTTTTAAGGATGCAAAGGAAAAAAACTCAGGGAAACTACCTAGCTATATCCCTAATGTTATCATACAATGATGGTCCTAAGGTTGAGTTTGAAAGGGAAATCTCTACCTATGTTAGCATTCATGGCTTACAATCCTAATGTCTAACTTGCATCGCAAGAGACAGAAGTGAATCCTACGGGAGCATGGTAAATGTCCAAAACCTAAGGGAACATGGTATATACAAGGATGAAAAGTAAATAGGAAAACAACAAGCTCAAGAGAGAACACACTTTTCATGGGCAATGCATACTAACTCAAGTCAAAAGGCCTAACCAAGATATCGAATCATCGAGGTAGGTAAAAAGGGGAAGTTCCTGACGATAAATATCTCATCTAGGAAAGAAGGGGTCATGAAAGCTACTCTTAACCAATGTATTATGTTACCAAGGCAAGGAGTATAGAGTGGGGGTAAGTGAATGTCCAAGGCAACTGCGCACCTAACCAAGATATAGAGAATCGAGTTAGGAGATAGAATACAATATGAACAAGCATGGAGCATCAACGTCATCCAATGTGAGCTCAAGACAAAATATGGGGGATTGGTTACAGATCCCTGTTTTCCACTTATCCAACTCGATAACAGGAGTAGCACGATTCGAAGCATCAACACACAGTGTGAGTTACGAATGACACGGACTACAAATGGTTGGGTCGATTGCAGACCCTCTGCTCGCCTTGCCTCCTTTTGAGGACTTATCAATGGGGAATGGGAACGAGACACCTTCATCGAGGTATTTGGGCACAAATGTAAACATTTCAATCTGTAAACAAAACAATTAGGAATTTCCTGCTACATGTCTTTTAAACATCGACTTTGACTCAAAGAGATTCCCAGAACATGCATCTCTAATCCTACTTCTCATGGCAAGGAAAGCAGTAAAGCATGCATATTTATTCCAACTTCTCATGGCATCAAAAAGCGGTAAAATGCAGAAATATAAACTGGAATCAGTGTAATATCAAACAGATAAAATTCCTGTTATACAGCAATCAAGCAAAAGCATAAATACTTCGGAAAACTTCGTGCAAGCTAACATCAACAACACAACAGTCAGAATATGTGTCAAGCAAACAGTGGATATTTTCTCATGAAATGAGAATCAAGATAAAATCGTGTCTGAAGCGAATCCACAAATCAAATGTTTTTCAATCAAATAACCAACACTTTATTTACATGATTGAAAGCTCTCACAATGTACCTTGCACAAGTCAACAATTACATTAGTGATAACAAGAAACTGCAATTAGAGCTATGCATTCTCAACACACTTCAATTTATGATTAAACCATGAAGAAGTAGAAATTAAATGCCAATTAGAAGCACAACCATAAATTCAAATAGCGTTGCATTACAAAAATGAGTGCACAAAAAGTCGGAACGGAATTGCACGAAAATCGCACGGTAGTCTCCAAACTTACCAAGAAGTTCACAAAAGTGGTCACCATGAATTAAATCACATCACAAGTTCCCTTTACCTTTTCCGGGAAGCAACACCATAATAACATGAATTATGCGGAAAAATGCACCGGAATCAAGGAGAATCAATCACAACGGTTCATGAATGAACAATAAAGTGTACACGTACATCAAATGAAATTCAAAGATCAACATACTTGTTATAACGAACCAAATAGCACTATGTTCAAAATTTAGGTGCACGAAATGTCAGAACGGAATCACACAAAAATTACATGGTTGTTTCCAAATGCATCAACAAACTCAAAAAAGTATACTCCTAGAATTAAATCCAAGCGCGAGTACCACTTCCATTATTGAGGCAGCCGTGTACATTTGTGTGAATTTCAACCGAAATCAAGCTTAAACAACGGAAACAAGTGCATAAACGTGCTCAATTGTTCAAGTATCATCACTCACAAATTACAAACAAGAGAAACACAATGGATACCTTAAATCCAAGCATAAACCAATATTCATGTGTTAATGCAATTTCAACCAACTTGAGGTTTTAAATGTCAAAGAATTAAGTCAATAAAAAAATTGGTATCGAATTACATTACTCATAAAATTGCACCAAATTCACATCAACTTAAGTATTATGAAGTTCAACTAAAAAAAATTAAACTCCATTCTCCACATGCTACAACTTCACTTCAATTTCCAAGTCTCTTTGACATCACAAATGTAACTCTTCTTTAAGTCAAGAATCAACAACCATCCACCAATTACAACAAGGCTCTAGCCTATTCAACACATTGACATCATCACAAGAATAAATTCTATCTCCAAAATTCAATTCTAATCAAATTTTACTTCTTAATCATTTTATCGAACACCTAAACTACAACAATATATCTCAACCAAACTTCAAAACTCCAACTCAAGTTTATGTCCAATTCTTCAATTCACAATCAATATTAAACACTTTAATTCAATAACTATATCAAACTTTAACTCATGAACATAATCAAAATTGAAACTTTAACTCAAAAAAGTATACTCCTCGAATTAAATCCATAATCACAGGGACTTTCCTCAAAGAATTAGCTCTCGGCCCGATCACACGAATCGAAGATGAAATCAAGATAGATTTTTCGCCCAAAGAAGGGCTCAAAAACAACGATCCAGGTGAAAGTTATGAATTTATAAACATCCATAAAATAACAGTTCGACACAATATTTTCACTATTTTTTCACTGTTTAGCTTCAAAGTACTCGTGCATTCAGAGATCTTCCTCAAAGACATGGCTTTCGAGTCGAACATGAAAGTTGGAGTAAGTAACTAGATGATTAAAATGCTCCAAGAGGAACTCAAAGATGATACTCCAGTCATAAATTATGAATTTTTAAGCATCCAAAAACTAGAGAAATGGTAAATCCACTGTATGCCGCAATTCAAGTATTTTGCGCTTTAGAAAATCTTCCTCACAAAATTAGCCTTCGACATGAACATATGAAATGAAGTAGACCTCAATATGGTTCTAACGATTAAAGAATCTATCCCAAATCATTTTCTTAACTCGAGTTGTGATATTTTGAGCTTGAAATGCACCGTACTAAATTTATGCCTGCACTGTCTCAAATCGACTGAAGCGCTTGACTTTCTGCATGATTCAGAGCATGTTGAAACACATAAGATCTTAAAATGTTGATGAACTGCTTGGTTATTGACTGGATAGCTTGGAAGACATTCGAATCGCATTAAAATGCGGAAAATCCCAAGTTCTGCTTCACAGTGCTACTTCGTAGTGCTGCTTAATGGAACAGTCCTTTTTCACAACTATTTCTTGCAAAGAAATGACTCAATTCCATGAGCATAAACCAATGACACATATGTATGCATACGGTAATTAAGTATAAGACAATTATGTTTAAAAATTAAGAGGGCAAATTTTGGGGTACAACAGTAAGGGGTGCTAACACCTTCCCCTTGCATAACCAACCCTCGTACCTAGATCTTTCTTTTTTGGGGTTTTATCGATATTTATCAATTACTTTGGAAACAATAAAGTTTGGTTGTGACTCTTTCTTATTATCTTTACGAGTTAAGTTAATCAATAGCTTAATCTCAATTTTCTCGTCACGACATGCTAACGATTCTGCTTGAAACTATCTATGAACCAAGGGGGTTACGCCTAACTTGTTTATCTATGTTTATATTATTATCTAGTGTTTACTTGTTTTTGTGTTTGTCTGTGGGCGCTTGGTGATTTGTGTGGTGAGATAAGTCCCCTAACCAGACTTGAGTACACTTATGATAGAAGGGTGGTATATTCATGCTTGACCTAATTGGTGTTAGGCCTTAGTAGGTTGACTTGAGATCCTTTACTCAGTGGAGGCCCCTTTGACTATAATGACGTCTTGTGAGTAAGTCGTAATGGCTTTGTTGCTTTCAATATGGGATTATGATAAGCTGAGGACCTTTAGAAGCCATTTTACCCCTCTTGGCCTTTTTAGGATGTAGTGTGGTGACTATCCTGGTGTAGGCCCGGGTTTGTTGATACACGATACTACACTCATACGAGATTATCTTAAGAATATTGTTGGCATGCAAGAAGTCACTAAACTGGTAATATCTGAAGGATGGACTAACGACTTTGGGAAATGTTTAGAACCAGGTCACCGTTCGAGTTATCTAAAATAGTAGAACATACCTTCTGAGTTGGTTCTTACCCTGTCCACCTAGCTTCATGCTTGTGACTCTAAACCTTTGAACCTACCATGTTTGTAATTGTTGCATAATCATGCATTCATGCATCCATGAAATTTTTTTCAACCTGGTCTTCAAGGAACTTAGGAACTTCATTTTGTTAACATTGCAGGAAACCTAAGTATGAACTCTGTAAGGAGAGACACTCATAAGTTTTGTTTCAAGTGCCATGAATTAGAAGAGTTGAGGAAGCTATGATCTTTGGTATCTTGTCCTATGGATTTCAAAGAACGATATGGATGACTTATGTTTGTATTGAATACTGATGTGGAAGACAAAGTTTTGGAGACCTTGGTCCAGTTCTATGATTCTACATACACATGCTTCAAATTTCTTAACTTTCAGCTTCTTCCCACTTTGGAGGGGTATGCTTATATTATGGAGTTTCTTATTTCATATCAGATGTCGTTCATTGGTTTAGAAGAGATTCCCAAGTCCCATGTTATCATAGAGTATGTACATTTTAGGAAAGAAGATATTTATGTGGATCTTGTTACTAAAGGGGGTATTCTTGGTCTTCCTGCTAAATTCTTGATGGATAAGGCTACTACTCTTTCTAGTGCGGGAAGTATGGTTGCTTTCGAATTTTTTCTTGCTTTTCTCATTTATGGCTTAGTCTTGTTCCCGAACATTGACAACTTTGTAAACATTAATGTTATCAGTATCTTTCTGATTCAGAATCCAGTTCCCACTTTGCTTGCAGATACTTACTATTCTATTCATCACTGGATGACAAAGAAATGAGGTGCTATCATGTGTTGTGCGCCTTTACGGTAGAAGTGGTTTATTTTGCACTTGCCACAGTCTAGAGTCTTCAACTATAACAAGAAGCAGTTAAGGTGGTCTTAAAGGCTTATGTCTCTTACCAATGTAGACCTGACTTGGTATTCCCAAATTTATGACGGTGTGAAGATTATTAATAGTTATGAAGAGTTTCCTAATATGCCTATTCTTTGTACAAAAGGAGGTATCAACTATAATCCAATATTGACCCGACGTTAGCTTAGGTACACTATGAAGGATAAACCAAACAATATTTTATTAGAGGGTTTATTTATTCAAAAAGGAGTCAATTGAAAAGTTTTGAAGGAGAAGATCCTAAGCGCCTGGCATAAGATTCACAGAAAAGGAAAAGAAAAGTTAAGAAAGAAGGATTATGTTACCTTGGAGCCTTACACTCGGTGGGTGAAAGAAAGAGCTACTATAATCAAGATACCATATCCTCCTCAAAATCCTATGTTTCCTAAAGTTGAAGGATCTTCTCTTATTCTTATTGGAGATGTATAATCTCTTTAGGTTGCTCTAGCTCAGATGACGCGAGAAAGAGATGCTTGGGAGAACAAGTTCCATGCTTTGAATGTAGAGATTCTAGAGTTGTGAAGACAGCTGGAAGAGAAAGATGATATACTCCACTAGAAGGATGCTTTACCTGAGCAACATGAAAAGAAGAGGAAGAGGGAGGAAGAATGTTGTCGACAAGATCTTGATCTAGAAAACTCAAATGAAAATTTCTTTTGAAGCTCAGATTAGGAAGTTCAAGAAGAGGTTGCAACATGAGGATGATTCCGCTTTAGTTGTGGTTTCTTCATATTCTAGACCTTAGCTTATATCTTGTATTTAGGATCGCTTTGAAACTATGTATCGAAGTTGTAATCCTTCTAGATTATTTTAATGAAAAAAGTTCAAATTTCTCTTTTAATGTTCTTATTACTTATGATGTTTTGAAATATGTTTATGATTCTTGAGTTCCTTGAAAACTTAAAAATGAAGCAGTCATTTACATATGCATTTCATGCATCATAAAACATTTGGTCTTGCTTTTTGGAAGGTTTGTCAGAGTCTCATTCATTTTTCCTTTGTCTTTGTAGAAGACAAGATGTTTCACCAGTATAACACTCATGCTAGTACAAGACTCAATATGGATAATATTGAGCAAGAGTAGAGGAAAATTCGTGAAGAGGTAGCAATTTTAAGAACTTTTATGGATAGATTGACTGATTTGGTTGAATCTTTGGTTGCTTCCCATCATCAGCCTCTTCCTCCGTCTCAACCTCAAGCTACTATGATTTTGTTTCTGTTCCTCCTCATGTTTTTCGTCAGAATCATACGCTTGTTGGTTACCCTTGGGGAATTCCGTTCAACATTGTTCTTGAAAATTTCAATCATGTATCTGAGGATCCTCTAGTGAGTCAAATTACTCATTTTCAACATGTGATGGTTACTGCTCCTCCGGTTGTGCATATTGTTCCCCAAGAGGATTCTATTTTCCATGCTGCTTCTAGTTAGAATGTTGATGTCTATGAGAGGATGGATGAATTTCAAGATCATTTTCAAGAGCGACTGAAATAGATAAAAGCTATGAAGGCTATTGAGAATGTTGATGTATATGAGAGGATGGATGAATTTCAAGATCATTTACAAGAGTTGCTGAAAGAGATAAAGGTTATGAAGGGTAAAGAATTGTTTGGGAAGAATTCCCATGACTTGTGCCTGATGCCGAATGTTAATATCCCTGTTAAGTTCAAGGTCTCCGGCTTTGAGAAATACAAGGTTAATTCTTGTCCTCAGATCTATTTGATCGTGTATTGAAGGAAGATGGCTACCCATACTGATGATGATAATTTATTGATCCACTACTTTCAAGACAATTTGATTGGTGCTTCATTAAAGTGGTATATGGGGCTTGATATCTCTCATATCAGTTCTTTCAGTGAACTTGGTGAAGCATTTATTCATAATTACAAGTACAATGTTGATATTGCTCTGGACCGTGATAAACTATGTGTTATGTCTCAGAAAGACAAGAAATTGTTTAAAGAGTACGCCCAGAGGTGGCGTAAGGTTGCTTCTTAGATTAGCCCTTTGATGGAGGAATAAGAGATGACTAAAATGTTTCTTAATACTTTGAGTTCCTTTTACTATGAAAGGATGATGGCTAGTGCTCCTAATGACTTTACCCAGATGGAGGGCATGTGGATCCATTTAGAGTAAGGTGTTCGTGAAGGTCATTTATCCAAAGATGTGAGTTCTTCATCTAAGAAGTATGGAAGTAATTTCCATAAAAAGAATGAAGGTGATTCCTATGCCATTTATCAATAAGAATCTAGCTTATCAGACATATCAGCCACAGTTTCTGCATGCAATGTCTTGGGATTTAGTGACGAAGAACTCCCGACAGAAGGTAGGAAGCATAATAATGTGCAGCATATATTTGTCAGGTGTCAGAAAGATTCCTTATCCAATGTGTTGGTTAATACAAGTTCTTCACTTAATGTTATGTCGAAATCTACTTTGTCTAAGTTGTCTTATCAGGGTACTCCCATGAGGCATATCAGTGTTGTTGTCAAAGCATTCGATGGTTCTAAGAGAATGGTTATTGATAAAGTTGATCTTCCGATGTGGATTTATCCTTATGTATTCCAAGTCACTTTTCAAGTGATGGATATCCATCCTGCATATAGTTATCTTTTAGGAAGACAGTGGATTCATAATGTTGGGGCAGTGATGCCCACTCTTCATCAAAGACTGGAGTCTGTGACGAATGAGAAGTTCGCTATCATATATAGTGAACAAACCTTATTGGTTAGTAATATCTCCTATTTCAGGTACATAAATGGTGATGTAGAAGTTGTTGGAACTCGGTTCCAAGCTCTCGACATTGTTAATGTTTTTCAGAAAAGTGGTGCATCCATTTCATCAATGAAGGACTCTCAGCGGGTTGTGTAGAGTGGTCAAGCGGATGGTTGGCGACAATTTGTCATGCATCCCAATAACAAGAATAGAGTTGGTCTAGGGTTCTCACCATACGCGACTATAAGATATTTCAAGCCTGAAGCTACTATCACAACAATCCAGGATGTTTTCCATAGTGCTGGCTTTAATCATCCTGGAGATTCAAGTGTTGTTGCCATTGTTGAAGATTCAGATTTAGATTGGCCAAGCTTCATGACGCATTGAGAGGCTAGCGCTCAAAATTGGACAGTCGTTGATATTCCTAGTGTTATTCATGTGTCAAACTAATTTGTTTTGTATTTTAAAATCATTCCTTTCACTCTGCCCAAGGTGAAAGTGACTTTGTCAGGGCTTTGTTTCAAATTTTAAGATCATTAATAAAATATTATTTTGTTTTCCACTTGTACTTTTTAATTTTTGCATTTTTCTGGAAAATGGTAACTAAAAAACCTAATGAAAACAATTTCCATTAGTGCATATCACTTCCACATATCTGTTTTCTAAAACAAATCATAAATCATATATGCAGATTTATGAATCTTAAACCCATTGAAAATAATGACCCTGCGCCCTCTCTCAAATTGATTTCCCTATATTTAAAGTAGAAGAAGAGAGTGATGAAACAGTGACATTCCAGTAGAAATTTCACGACTGCTTGAGTACAAGGAGAAGACTATTCAGCCGTACAAAGAGCACGTTGAACTGATCGACTTGGGTTCTGAAGAGAACAAAAGAGAGGTCAAGATTCGAGCACTACTTGGTGAAAATGTCAAGAAAATCTTGATAGATCTTTTGAAGGAGTATGTTGATGTGTTTTCTTGGTCTTATTAAGATATGCCAGGATTGGATATTGATATTGTTGAGCACCATTTTCCGCTTAAGCTAGAATGTCTGACAGTAAAGCAAAAGTTAAGAAGAACTCATCCTGATATGGTTGTCAAGATCATAGAGGAATTACATAAGTATATTGATGCTGGTTTCCTTGTGACATCCATTTAACCTCAACGGATGGCCAATATTGTGCCATTACCAAAGAAAGACGGAAAAGTAAGAATGTGTGCTGATTACAGAGATCTGAATAAAGTCAGTCCAAAAGACGATTATCCTTTACCATATATTGATATGTTGGTTGATAATACAACAAAATTAAATGTTTTCTCCTTTATGGATGGTTTCTCTGGTTACAGTCAGATTAAGATGGTGCCCAAAGACATAGAAAAAACAACATTTATAACCCCATGGGGAACATTCTACTACAGAGTGATGCCCTTCGGCTTGAAGAAAGCTGGTGTTACGTACCAGATAGTTATGACTACCCTATTCCATGATATGATGTGTAAAGTTGAGATTAAGCTATTGATTAACTTAACTCATAATGTAAAAGTCTCCACTATACTTTATTGTTTCCAAAGGAATAGGAAAAGAGCGAATAAAACCCACAAAAGTTTTTAAGGAAAAACTAATAAAACTGAGATCTAGGTAAGGGGTTGGTTATGCAAACAAAAGTTCTTAACACCCTAAACATTTACGGTACTCCGCATGAACCTCTTTTAAAATATTTGTATTTAGATAAAAAGATTTTTTTTGAAAAAAGTTTATGGAGATGGAAAAAGAAATATGTTTACAATTTTGATTCATCAAGACTTCGAGAGCCTCATGCCTATGTACCACCAATGTGCAATGATGAAATCAGAACCACCTAGTTCTTCTAAAAAATAACAAATTTGGGTGTTGGTTGATTTTAAGAGAAGATACATTTTGTCATGTTAGGGATAATACTCAACCAAATATCCATAAACATGAGAATGACGAACCTTTGCATCACAAATGAAAAAAGGGATCCAACTTTGATAAACATCAACAAGTATTCAACTAGATCTTTTAAGTGGAAAAGACTCAACATCATATCAATCAAGGTTATGGACATGAGAGAATTATCTCTCAACCATAAAGATGACTCATATCTAATCTTTAAGAAACGTTTTTAAAAAAAATGCACTAAGGAAAAAAGGTTTGAGTGAGTTTTTGTGTTTTTTAGTCTTTGAAGAAAAGAGTTTAACTTGGATTAAATGAATTAAGATTTGATTAAGAAAAGGTTTTGAAAATGCACTTCACAAAGTTAGGGTTTTTATTGAAAGTGGTTTAAGTTTAAGAAAACAAGAAGGTTTTGAAAAGGAGGGAGAAGATTTGAAAATTAAAGAAGATGGGAAAGAGATGAAAGGACTATCCTAAAGCATAAATTAAAAGTTAAGGTAGGAAAAGTCTAACTAAAAAAGAGTAGTCATCATGACACAAGTCAAACAATGTATCACATTCTTTGTATTAAAGCCACACAATAAAGTAATAATCATCATATGAATAATAGTGCCTCAGGTGCAATCTTGTGTCAGATGAAACCAAAAAGGTATAAACGACTCAGCATGTATTAGATGAACTTGGTGCCTCAGATGAATTATTCTTGCATCAGATGAATTTTAAAGTAACAATTGCAGGCATAAAAGTTCCCAATACACAAACAAAATAGCAACAAGATCTCAAGGTCCAAAGGTCTCAAAGTCTCAAGGTCTTATCCTAAGTCCAAAGGTCCAAGTACTTCAATATACAAAGGATAGTCACCATTTTCCAAAGAGAGCCTTAAGCCTTTTAATGGTTTAAGCCTTTATTAATGATTTAAGAACAAAATAAAAGTCCAAGTGGACAAAGGAAAAAGTGCATAATCATAAACATATGTCCAAGTGGACAAGAGGAAAATGGCATAATCATAAACATATGTCCAAGTGGACAAAGGAAAAATGACATAAAATAAAAGTCCAAGTGGACAGAGAGAAAATAGCATAAACATAAACAAGATAAAATTAAATGTAATTCTTGCATAAAATTAAAAGTGCATAAATTAAAGTTAGTACAAATAGTAAAGGTTAGTGCTAATTGTTAGTTTTCTGATTTAAAACAAATTTAGCGCTATGTAAAGCAATCACAGATGGACTTATGAAGAAGTCAATATTATGCTAGGTCGACCAATAACAATTTATGTACCATACATGTTAGAGATATGGTAGAAACCATACTCCTAAAACATGTAGCACAAATAAAACAAAAGTGGATCAAGACCTAAGTCGAGGATATGAGATCATTACATCAATCAAATCCTTCATGGTATATTTGGACAATTTTTTTCTAATCCAAAGTACCTTGAGTGATCAATTGATCACTTAGAGATAGATTTGAAATGATGAAAGTTCATCAAGTACCAATCCAAACTCAATTGAACGAAGATGAATCAATCATCATCCAATTGATCCAAAAAAAGAAAAATAAGAAGAAATAAATGGAGTAGAGATAAGGTGAACAAGACAAAATAGAAATCCAAATTGGAATAAGGTCTTGATCAAGTTATCATCAACATCATTCATCTATTTTGGTGGATTATGGTTTTCACCCCACCAACATCCAAGATCCAATGAGGTTGATGAAATTTGTGATCAAAGAAACCATGAACCAAGACCAGCAAGTCAACAAAGTCAAACAACATTAAAATACAATTAAAAAATTAATAAATGCATGGAAATGAATTTTAAAGTTGACTTTAAATGGAAATAAAGGAAAATGTCAAAGTCTAATCAAAACATCAAATAAAAAATAAAGTGAGACCATAGAAAAATCAGAGAGGGTATATAATATTTTTAGAAAAAAGTTTCATAATTTTTCGAAAATATAAAACTATTTTTAAGCTATTTAAAATCAAGCAAATAGATCTAAAAAGGATGGAAAATAGTAGATCTAAAAATAAAAACCAAATAAAATCACCATTGGTCAGAAACCATCATAGGATCATATAATAATTTTCTTGGAATTTTAAAAACATGGGAAACAATTTTAAATGAATTAAAATCAAGTAATCAATCCAAAAAGGATTTAAAAATAGTAAACCTCAAAATAAAAATCTGAAAAAATATCCACAAAATAAAAAATAATTCAAAATATTTTTGTGTAATTTTTCATATTTTTTGGATAAAAAACAAAGGAGTTATGAATTTTCTAAATATACAATGAATTTAAAACAAATTTTGTAAACTAAAATAAATCCAAAATGATATAAGGCGTAAGATCATTCTCACTTAACCAGCGTGGCAAATCTAAAGGCAGAGAAGTGAAGGACTATGGTGGAAGTGAGTCAAAACGCGCGCACGAAAGCGAAGAAAGTCAAGCCAATCAAAACATTTCAGATGGCGCACTATCATTGATTGAGGATGACACGTTGGTCATCTTCAACCTCCAGACTTCAAAAAACCAGAAAAATGGTTGAAATCGTAAATCCAGAAGAAGCAATCATAGAGGCTCAGACTTATCTCTTTAGATTCGTCTTCTCTTCGTCTTTTAAACCGTATGACTTGTGTAAATTTTTTAAAGTGTGTGATCTATCATTTGAGAAAAAATAGACAAAATGTGAAAATGAATTTTGAAATTAAATTCTTAAATCACAAAGAAAATAAAAACAAAAAGAAGCATGAGCTTCAGGAGATCAAGGATTAAATCTTAGTAATTTATTTGAAGCAATTTGGTGTAGGAATCTACCTGAACTAAGTGTGCTCAAAACCTTTTGCAAAGTGACTTGGAGAGCTCGAACTAGTGGATGATTTTGCTTGCTTTTGATCTTGTTATCTTCACTGAAGTTCAAGGAAGCTTTTTGAATGAGAAATTTGGCTTGTGAAATGGTGTGGATATGAAAACAAAACTTACAAATTCAGAGTTCACATGGGATCTGAACAGGGGTGATTTGGCTATCAAAAGCTTGGTAAATGAAGGGAATGAGGTCCTCATTTCTATATGAGGATGAGGAATTTCTCAAGCGTGTGAGAATGATCCAGAATTATTGAATTTGTGTGAGCTTGCAAAGTGCAAAAAAATGTGACCTCAAGGTGCATTAAAACACAACCTAAGCTTGAGTTTATAGGTTAATTCCCACTTTGGACAAGTTCTAAACATGATAAGGCACTAAATTGGACCTTAAATTGGCTTTTAATTCAAGTTATCATGGTTGGAACTTCTAATCAAAAGTGAGAATTCAGTTTCAAACCACCAACTTTAAACTTATGGGGCATCATGCTCAGGAAGCTTTTTGGCCTCATTATTTTTGCAATATGTAAATCTTCCCACAAGGATTACAATGTTATATTAAAGAATTCATTTGGAAACTTGGATAAAAAGTTATGGCTTGTGGAAGTTGGGAAAAAATACTGACTTTTATACTTTGAAAAATTTATAAGTTAAAAGCCTTAAAATGACATGTGATTGTTTGATGAATTACATGGCCTTCCAAGCAAAATTAGAACTTGGCCATTGAAATGACTTCTAGAGGGAATAATGAAGAGCATTGTGCAAAAATAATGGGCTTAAAATAATAAAAATTTAGCAAGTTATGATTCTTGAAAGTCGGGAAAAAACCACTTGAAATTAGGTCAAAATTTCACTAAGTCCTCAAATGCCCTATAATGTCTTCAAACTTTTGATGAATTTATTCACATAATTAGCTCTTGACTTGTAAAGAGAAGTTAGAGAGGATGTGAAGGAGACTCATATGAAAATGGATCCATCCAAAAATGTTGAATAATGAAGGAGTTTCCGTCTTGTGAACTTTGAATTATAAACTTACCAAATTAGGTCAAACCACTTTGCCAAACTTTGATACTTTTGATATTTTATTGCAATCTATACATGATGAAGCTCATATGAACTTAAAATAATGAATACTTGATTGATATTTCATATAGACATGGCCACTCTTGAGGTTACTTGATGACGAAGGCATGAAAATAAACACATGAACCTTTAACTTTTTTGAGAAATAAGCGACCAATCTTTGGGCACCCCTTGATCAATTGAGATTGAATGATACTTGAAAATTATATGACCTAAGATTATATGTCAAATCCCTAATGCATAATTCCTTCAGAATCAATGTTGACCTCACTTTAACTTTGATCAAATGAAAACCCTAGCGGAGGGTAATTATTTGATTCACTTGGTTCATACGTTCCCTTGCTAAAAAACCAAAGAGAAACACAACATATCTTTTTGTAATTTTATTATATGCTAGTAAAACATAAAACGTATATGTACAAAATACACAAATCGGTTCTAGGTGATCCCTCAAAGGAAAACTTAAAGAAGGGAGAGAGAGAGAGAGAGAGAGAGAGCAATGGTGAGAGGAAACTCAAGGTTGTGATCTTGATGTATTATAAGGATGTAAAATGATGATGGATCTTAGGGATAAAAATTAGGCTATAACATGATATACAAGTTAATCTAGGTTTATGTTGATGATATGATTCTAAGTCCAAGATTGGGGAGGATCATGTTCAGTACTTGTTGAAGTTGTTTCTTCAATTGAGAAAGTATAAAGTCCGATTGAGAAAGTGTAAAATTTGATCTGCGTCAATGTTTTCGATGACGCCTTTTATTCTCCAAATGGATGTCCTTTAGTGCAAGGTTGATGGTACTGCGCCTATCTCATGAATCCATTCATAGCCTAACAATAGATTGAATTTTACCTTGGAATGTATTACCATAAACAATGTTGATCTTGTGGTTGTACCGACAACCAATTCAACCTGGATAATGCCCAGTATGCTATTGGTTTTTCCTTTATAGTTGGATAAAACCATGTTGTGTAGACGAAGATATATACCACACTTTCCCATTTCTTGAACAGAGCATGCTGAATCAAATTCACAACTGACCCTCCCATCCATCACAAACACTTTGTTCACCAGTATATACCATCCACTTTTTCCCTTATGAATAAAGGCTTAAGGTGATACAACATTCCTGGACTTGGTTTCTCAAACACTATTTTGTGTTCCTCCACCACACCATAATTCATCACATAGTAACATAATGGTTTTTCACCAGTTGCTTCATTTGGCACATAATCTTCCTCATTTTAGGATACCTCTGACACTCTATTGTACTCCGAAGGTAATACCGACACAGTGCCACAGTTAATGATGAAATCTTAACCATAGTTATCGTCGACCATTTCATCTTCAAACAGAGGGTCATACTCAGCTTCATTTTCCTCCTCTTCATCGTCAGGCATGAGAGTGTACTCTGTGTTTTATGTGTCCACCACCTCTTTGTCTCATAGAGGAGCGACTCTCATAGCCAATCTTTGATTTTCTATGATATTTTATTTTTCAGTTAGCCTAACCCTTGGCAATATTTTTTCTGAATAGGAGCTTCGATGGATTTCACAATTTCCACAAGCTTCAACATTTCGACGTTATTAACAGTCTTGACAGGCTTCATCGGTGATATTGAGGCTTCTCTTGCAGCCTTCTTATTCATCTTCTAACGCCTCCACTGAGTTCTAGTCATTAGGTTTTTTCCCTTATAGTTTGGAGAAACTTGATATGTAACGCCCGTTAATTTAATTAATTATTTAATTAAATTATTTTTGGATTATTTGTTGAAAAGTTGTAAGATGTTGAGAATTGTTGGTATAAGTTCTTAGATTATTATTAATTAATTAATTAGTTGATTAATAATAATAATAATAATAATGTTAAAATTAATGGAATAATTGTGTTGGGCTTATGTTATTGGTTGGAAGTAGTAAAGTGGGAGTGTGTAGGTTAGGCCCAATCGGATTGATAATATAAGGTTAAGCTGACACAAGGATTTGGTTTTTGGGAGAATAAGAAGTCTTGTGCACTGACCGTGTGAAGCCGTGCGAAGAGAGGAGCAAGTCGCCAGGTGTCGAGCAGAACAAAGCAAGGCTATTGGCTGGAGATTTGGGTAGAGCGACCTTCAATCCCGGTAAGGGTGGGGTTCTGACCTTATAATGGGATTATTGATGATGGTAATGTGGAAATTGGTCATATTTATGACTGTTGCACGTTGATGTTCTGAATTTGTTATTAAAGTTGCTTGTTTCCTTAGGTCGTGGTCATTTAGGGAGTTACCGTATGACTGTCTTACACGATTATCAAACATGTTTTAGGAAGTTACCCGGTTGTTATGTTGTGGGCGGTTGGAGTTTTCTGTATCATTACACGGTAGAATTGATGATTATGTTAGAGTAGTTTATCACCAGGTGTTATGGTCTTATGATGTTGTGGTGTTCCGAGAAGTTGGCCGAAAATTAGGAATTGTTGTTGTGGTTTTTTTAGGAGGGTTTCTGCGTGACTTTTTTGTACAATTAACAAATTTGTTGATAGGAAACATAATTGTCTGTTGTTGTAGTACTCCGAGCGGTTGGTCGAAAATTATGGGTTGTCTTGATATGGTCGTTATGACGTTGTATTGTTCCATGTTGTTGGACGGAATTAATGGTCGAGGAGGATGCTGATGGTGTTAGGTGCCGAGCAGTATCTAGGTTGCGAGATGTGTCAGAGAAAATATGTGTTAGATGTTGAGAAGAATTAGGTTGCAAGGCGTGCCGAGGAGCACGGTACTATTGTCGAGCGGCACGAAGTTGTAGGTTATGCCGAGGAACATAAGTTAGTTGTTATTCTTCTTTCTTTCTATGCGTGTCGAGGAGTATGAGTTATTTATTATTGACTTGGTTGTTGTGCATGTCTAGGGGCACGTAGTTTCCCTAGTCCTATTTTTGTGTGTGTTGATTTGGTCGTTACAGTGTGTTGTGTAGGTTGTGCTTAATTGAGAATTTGCAGGTTGATGGATTATGTTGAGATGCCTCTAATTTTTGTAGATATTATGTTGTAGGCTTATGGCCAAAGTTGAATTATGTTGAGTTGATGTTGAATTATTGTTGATGTTGTGGGCTTATGGCCAACCTTGATTTATGTTAAGTTGTTGTTTATTGTTGTTGTTGCTACATTCATGTTGTGTCACATACATCGCATATCAAGTTGGAGCTGATGCTCATTAAGTTGGTCTGGATTGACAAAATACTAACTCGAAGGCTTATGCCTTATTAATGCCTCTATTTATTAGTAGATTTTTAAGTTGAGAGTTCTGCTCCATTAGTACCACATGCATTTGCGTAAAGACAAGTTGCATTATGTGTTACATTTTGAGTCATTGTATGGTTGATTTGATTATGCTTATGTTGTTAAAATATGAGAAGTGGTGAATATGTATGAACTGATTCTAATGTTTTATTTATCATACATTCTATTATATTGTTCAATATCTCACCCCTTATGTTCGAATCTTACCCCTATGTTGGTAACGTATAGGTAATCTAGAGTGATTGCAGTTTCCCTTCAGTTGTTCGAGTCGGTGTCATTGCTCTAATACGTAACACTCTGGGGGATGAACGCTTGTGGCTTTATTGTTGTTATTATTTCAGTTGTTGAACTTTAAGTTGTTTTTAGTTGAATTCTTTTTATTTGAAGTTGTTTTAGTTTGATAAAGATGTTACATTCTTATATGTTGAATATTATGATTCCACTGCGTGGTTATGACCGTTGTTAGTTTTTAAAAGATTAATTTATGTTGTTGTTGGTTCATCCAAGTTTAATGTTTTATGTATTTGTAATGAATGTCGTTGTTTTAAAGTTGAATTTTTAGCATCCTGGTTTAGTTGTCGAATTCTTGTAACTCTGATTTTATATAATTGTCGGGTAGAATTGGGGTGTTACAAAGTTGGTATCTGAGCAAGTCGGTCCATCCGACTGAGTTATCGAGTCGCAGTTTTGTCTAACAATCGAGTATTGTTAATTTGAGTTCTAACCGTTGTTTATGTTGTAGTGATAAGTTGAGATGGCTGGAAGGAATGACGATGCACTTGTTGTTGCTTTAGAAGTAATGGCGCATGCTATGGAGAATCATCCGAACATTGACGGGAATGCTGGATCTCGTAGTTTGACGACCTTCTAGAGGGAGAATCCTCCTACCTTCAAAGGTAAGTATGATCCTGACGAAGCATTGGATTGGTTGAAAGATATTGAGAGAATCTTCCATGTGATGGACTGCACTCCAGCACAGAAGGTTCGTTATGATACTCATATGCTAGCAATCAAAGTTGATGACTGGTGGCTAGAGAGGTGTCAGAGGTTGGAAGCTGCAGGTGAAAATGTCACTTGGGCTGTGTTTCGTAGGGAATTTCTGAGGAAGTATTTCCCTGAAGATGTTCCTGGTAAGAAGGAAATTGAATTTCTTGAGCTGAAGAAGGGGAGTATGTCGGTTGTTGAATATGATCCAAAGTTTGCTGAGTTGGCTTAGTTTTATCAGCACTATAGTGAGGAAATGCTGAGTTTTCGAAGTGCTTCAAGTTTGAGAATGGGTTTCACCCGGAGATCATTAAGGCAGTTGGTGCAAGAAGAGGCTCAGATGTTCTCGTTGATGGCATCTCTATCTGTCGAGAATCAAGCTATAATAGAGGAATTTCAAGTGATGCGTGAATTTCCTTAAGTTTTCCCTAATGAAATTCCTGATGTACCGCCAGGGAGAGAAGTTGAATTTGTTATTGATCTTGTACCTGGTACCAGACCTATTTCTATGGCACCATACATGATGTCTGCATCTGAATTGTCATAATTAAAGAAGAAATTGGATGATTTACTTGAAAGGAAGTTTGTAAGATCGAGTGTATTGTCATGGGGAGCTCCAGTGTTGTTAGTAAAGAAGAAAGATGTAATTATGAGACTTTGTATTAATTATAGACAATTGAATAACGTGACAATTAAGAATAAGTATCCACTTCCAAGAATAGATGACATGATGGATCAATTGGTGGGTACTCGTGTGTTTAGTAAGATTGATTTGAGGTCGGGTTATCATTAGATTAAAGTGAAGGATGAATATATCTAGAAGACGGCTTTCATAATGCGTTATGGATACTATGAGTGTTCGGTGATGCCTTTCGGTGTTACTAATGCACCGAGAGTATTCATGGAGTATATGAATTGTGTCTTTCATACTTATTTGGATCAGTTTGTAGTGGTGTTCATTCATGACATTTTGATTTACTCTGAATCGGAAAAAGAGCACGCGGAACACTTAAGAATAGTATTGCAAGTTTTGAAAGAGAAGAAGTTGTATGAAAAGTTGTCTAAGTGTGAATTTTGGTTAAAGGAGATTATTTTTCTTGGTCATGTTATCTCAGGTAGTGGCATTGTTGTAGATCCATCTAAAGTAGATGATGTTTTGCAATGGGAAACTCCAAAGTCGGCTATCGAGATTAGAAGCTTTTTGGGATTAACTGGATATTATATAAGGTTCGTCGAAGGTTTCGCTAAGTTGGAACTTTTTTTGACTAAGTTGACTTGTAAAGGTAGAGCTTTTGTGTGGGATGTTCAATGTGAAGAAAGTTTTACAAAATTGAAGAAAATATTGACGTCGGCTCCGATTTTGAAATTACCTAATCCAGGAGAACCTTTTGTGGTATATTGTGATGCTTCTAAGATGGGTTTAGGAGGTGTACTTATGCAGAATGATAAGGTAGTTTCTTATGCGTCAAGGCAGTTGAGAACTCATGAAAAAAAACTATCCTACGCATGATTTAGAGCTTGTTGTAGTTGTTTTTGTGTTGAAATTTGGAGGCATTATCTTTATTGTTCTAGATTCGAAGTATTTAGCGACCATAAAAGTCTAAAATATCTATTTGATCATAAAGAATTGAACATGAGACAACGAAGATGGTTGGAGTTGTTAAAGGATTACGATTTCGGTTTGAATTATCATCTAGGAAAAGCGAATGTGGTAGTTGATGCGTTAAGCCAAAAGACTTTACATATGTCGGCAATGATGGTTAAAGAGTTGGAATTAATTGAACAGTTCAGAGATATGAGCTTAGTTTGTGAGGTGACACCGCAGAGTGTTATGTTGGGGATGTCGAAAATTAATAATGATTTTCTTGATAATATCAAAGAAGCTCAGAAGTTGGATGTAAAACTGGTAGATTTGATGGCTGGGATCGATCATTCTAAGAATAGTGATTTTATGTTAGATGCGTAAGGTGTATTGAGATTTCGTAATCGTATTTGTATCCCTGATGATGCAGAGATGAAGAAAGTGATTCTCGAGAAAAGTCATAGAAGCAAGCTGAGTATTCATCTGGGAGCTACAAAGATGTATTAGGATTTAAAGAATTTTTTTTGGTGGCTTGGGATGAAGAGTGACGTGGCTTGGTTTGTGTATGCATATTTGACTTGTCAGAAGTCGAAAGTTGAACATCAGAAGCCTGTAGGGTTGATGCAACCGTTAGAAGTTCCAGAATGGAAATGGGATAACATTTTGATGGACTTTGTGACAGGATTACCTAATACTCTAAGAGGACATGATTCGATTTGGGTGATTATTGATAGGCTTACAAAGTCGGCTCATTTTATTCCTATTAACATCAGTTTTCCAGTATCAAAGTTGGCGGAGATTTATACCAGTGTAATTGTAAAGCTGCATGGTGTTCCTTTGTGTATTGTGTCAGATAGAGATCTGAGGCTTACTTCAAATTTTTGGAAGAGTTTGCAAGAGGCGTTGGGTTCTAAGTTGAGGTTGAGTTTGGCATATCACCCACAGACAGATGGTCAAAATGAAAGGACTATTCAGTCATTAGAAGATTTGTTGAGAGCATGTGTTCTTGAATAGGGAGGTTCAGGGGATACTTATCTTCCATTAATAGAGTTCACTTATAATAACAGTTACCATTCTAGTATTTGGATGGCACCTTTTGAAGCGTTGTATGGTCGGAGATGTAGAACTCGTTTATGTAGGCATGAATCTGGAGAAAGTGTAGTGCTTGGGCCTGAGATTGTTCGAGAGACTACTGAGAAGGTGAAGTTGATTCGAGAAAAGATGAAAGCTTCCCAAAGTAGACAGAAAAGTTATCATGACAAACAAAGGAAAATTTTAGAATTTCAAGCAGGTGACCATGTGTTTCTGAGTTTTACACTTGTGACTGGTGTTGGGCGAGAATTGAAGTCTAAGAAGCTCACTCCTAGTTTTATTGGTCCATATCAGATTTTGGACAGTGTTGGAAATGTGGCGTATAGAGTGGCTTTACCGCCTAATCTCTTGAATTTGCATAATGTGTTCCATGTGTCACAACTCCGGAAGTATATTTCAGATCTATTTCATGTGATTCATATGGATGATGTGCAAGTACGGGATAATCTTACTGTGGAGAAGATGCATGTACGAATCGCAGATCGTGAGATGAAGACTCTAAGAGGCAAAGAGATTGCTTTGGTGAAAGTAGTTTGGCTAGGAACTTCCAGAGAAAGCATCACTTGGGAGTGGGAAAGTAAGATGTGGGACTCCTATCCTGAGTTGTTCGAATGAGATAAATTTTCAAAGAAGAAAATATTCTAAGTGGGGGAGAGTTATAACTCCCATAAATTTAATTAATTATTTAATTAAATTATTTTTGGATTATTTATTGAAAAGTTGTAAGATGTTGAGAATTGTTGGTATAAGTTGTTAAATTATTATTAATTAATTAATTAATTGATTAATAATAATTATGTTGGAACTAATGGAATAATTGTGTTGGGCTTATGTTATTGGTTGGAAGTATTAAAGTGGGGGTGTATAGTTTAGGCCCAATAGGATTGATGATATAAGACTAAGCTGACACAATGATTTGGTTTTTAGGAGAATAAGAAGTCTTGTGTGTTGACCGTGTGAAGCCGCGCAAAGAGAGAAGCAAGTTGCCCGATGTCGAGTAGAACAAAGCAAGGCTGTTGGATGGAGATTTTGGTAGAGTGACCTTTAATCCAGGTAAGGGTGGGGTTTTGACCTCATAATGGGATTGATGATGATGGTTATATGGAAATGGGTCGTATTTATGACTGTTGCACGTTGATGTTCTGAATTTGTTATTAAAGTTGCCTGTTTCCTTAAGTCATGGTCGTTTAGGGAGTTACCGTATGACTGTCTTACGTGATTAACGAACATGTTTTAGGAAGTTACATGGTTGTTATGTTGTGGGTTGTTTAAGTTGTCTGTATCATTTCCCGGTAGAATTGATGATTAGGTTAGGGTGGTTTATCGCTGGGTGTTGTGGTCGTTATGATGTTGTGGTGTTCCGAGCAATTGGCCGAAAATTAGGAGTTGTTGTTGTGGTTGTTTTAGGAGGGTTTATGTGTACTGTTTTGTACAATTAACGAATTTGTTGATATGAAATATAGTTTTCGGTTGTTGTAGTACTCGAGAGGTTGGTCGGAAATTATGGGTTGTCTTGATGTGGTCGTTATGACGTTGTATTGTTCCATGTTATTGGCCGGAATTAGTGGTCGAGGAGGATGCTAATGGTGTTAGGTTTCGAGTGGAATTTAGGATGCAAGGTGTGTCAGAGAATATATGTGTTGGATGTCGACCGATATTAGGCTGCGAGACGTGCCGAGGAGAACAATATTATTGTTGAGCGGCGCAAAGTTGCAGGTTGTGCCGAGGAACATAAGTTAGTTGTTATTCTTCTTTGTTTTTGTGTGTGTCGAGGAGTATGAGTTAGTTATTATTGACTTGGTTGTTGTGCATGTCTAGGGGAACATAGTTTCCCTAGTCCTATTGCCCGTGTGTGTTAATTTGGTCATTACGGTGTGTTGTGTAGTTTGTGCTTAATTGAGAATTTGCAGGTTGATGAATTATGTTAAGATGTCTCTATTTTTGGCAGATATTATGTTGTAGGCTTATGGCCAAAGTTGAATTATGTTGAGTTGATGTTGAATTATTATTGATGTTGTGGGCTTATGGCCAACCTTGATTTATGTTAAGTTGTTTGTTGTTGTTGTTGTTGTTGCTACATTCATGTGTTGTCGCATACATTGCATATCAAGTTGGAGTTGATGCTCGTTAAGTTGTCTTGGATTGGGAAATACTAAGTTGAAGGCTTATGCCTTGTTGATGCCTCTATTTATTGGTAGATTTTTAAGTTGGAGTTCTGCTCCATTGGTACCACATGCATTTGCATAAAGACAAGTTGCATTCTGTGTTGCATTTTGAGTCGTTTTGTGGTTGATTTGATTATGCTTATGTTTTTAAAATATGAGAAGTTGTGAATATGTATGAACTGATTATAATGTTTTATTTATCATATGTTCTATTATATTGTTCGATATATCACCCCCTTTTTCGAATGTTACCCCTATGTTGGTAACGTGCAGGTAATCCAGAGTGAACGCGGTTTACCTTCAGTAGTTCAAGTCGGTGTCATTGCTCTGGTATGTAACACTCGGGGGGGGGGGGGGGGGGGGGGGGGGGGGGTGGAACGTTTGTGGCTTTATTGTTGTTATTATTTCAGTTTTTGAACTTTAAGTTGTTTTTAGTTGAATGCTTGTTATTTGAGTTGTCTCAGTTGGATAAAGATGTTCATTCTTATATGTTGAATATTATGATTCCTCTGCATGGTTATGACAGTTGTTAGTTTTTAATAGATTAATTTATATTGTTGTTGGTTCATCCAAGTTTAATGTGTTATGTATTTGTAATGAATGTCGTTGTTTTAAGTTGAATTTGTAGCATCCTGATTCGGTTGTCGAATTTTTGTGACTTTGATTTTATATAATTGTCCGGTAGAATTGGGGTGTTACATCATATTCCTTGGATTCCATATTATTTTCCCGAGCTTCTGTCTCTTGAACAATTACCTTACACTTTGGTCTCTTTCCCCCCTTTTGATTTACCAGTTCCACCCGTTTTTCTTGTCGGGTATCCGATGGAGGATGAAAGGTTTTTGGTCGAGGCTGCTGTAATAGCCTTCAGTATTCCTCATTACATAGATGGATTCCCTCCTTGCCAAACACAAATCTTGGGACTGAAGACTCCTTTTCCTTAATAGCCCTCCTACCAGCTTTATATTTCTTAAGCGCTTTTTCATCAAATATCGCATTACATCTTGGGAACAACTTGGCTTTGGATCCTTTCACTCTGCACTTTCTTGAAAGTCATTTAAATCTTCATCAACCTGAGGATAGACTACTTGTATCTCATCCTCAATTTTCACATTGAAAACCTCAGTAGAATCGACCATCATAACCTCCCTATCCAAAACATCAGTAGTTTCAACCATCATGCAATCTAAAGGCTCAACATATAAAGCCTATTAAACTTTCAAAGGATTAGTTTCAACCTGCATCTTTGGCTTCTCGCTAAATTGGAGCCTTCCCTCTTTCAATCCCTTTTGCACCAAATCCATAAAAAGGACACATTTGATATGTTTTATGACCAAGAAAATTATGAAACTTACAAAATCCCCTTTTTTTCTTTTGCTCTAAAGGGGGGGGGGGGGGGGGGGGGGGGGGGGTTAGGCCTTGAGGCACAACAATTTGACCATCAGTTACTAATAAATCAAATATTTCATCACACTTTGTTATATCAAAAGTGTGAGTTTTTTTGGTGGCTTTGCCACCTTTCTCAGTTTCGACGGGATTTTTCCCGTTTGATGGTCTTAAAAGTTTACAAGCGTAGGGAGGTCCTAGATAGAATTAGGCTCTATGGACCTCAGTTTCTTTGACAAATTCATTATGATTCGAAGCGTACTCCTCAACTTACACATAAGAAACTTTAACTTTCTTGTGATATTTACTTGCTTTGGCTTTTTCAACCTTTAAACACTCAATTTGACGAACTCTATTTGCTAGTTGCACCATATCCCTAAGATATTGAGTATCTAACTTCTTTCAAATAGAATAATCTAAGCATAATGCGGTCATTTCGACTAACTCATGCTCAGGGACCTGTGTAAAGCATATGTTCTTAAGTAGCCTAAACCTATTAAGGTAGACATCAGTCGACTTAGATGTTTTTCATTTCACAATTGCCAACTCTATGAGGCTTATTTTTAACTTCCCCATATAAAATTGCTCATGGAACAATCTCTCCATTTGAGTCCACGTATAGACTGAATGTGGAGGGAGCATAGTAAACCAGGTAAACGCATTCTTTGTGAGGGAACTTGGATAATACTTCATTTCAAGTCCTCATTATTGGCTATATCACCGAATCTGATTTGATACCTAGAAATGTGTTCGACAATTGACTCATCGGTGTCACCAGCAAACTTAGTAAGCTTTGGGATTTCTCATCCCCTAGGTAATTTTGTTTGTAAAAACAAAATTTGGTAATGGTGAAATGTAAGTAGGCCTATGGCTTCCAGTATTCATACCATTTCGTATCATTAGGCGTTCGACGATAGTCTCTAAATTCTGCTCTCTAGCTAACGCATCCGATCGAACTTACCTAAGCATGTGGTTAGCATCTTGGTTCCTATTAACCACGACAACAAGAGGATGTTCGACCATTATGGGTTTTTTTCTCGACACCATCAGGAATCTCTATTCCATGGTCGATAGTTTCTTTTATCACTTCTTTTGGTCGAACATATATTATTGGCCAGGGCTTCCTTGCGGGTCAAACTGGCACTATAGAAGCACCCAAATAATCTCCCAAACGATTCATTTGAGTTGCCAACTGCTGGTAACTCTGGGTAGAACTTTGTATTAATGGTCTCAGTATGACACTCATTTGTTGGTAAGAATATTAACCATTTCGTGATTACTTTTATCCATCTGATGCCTCATAATAGCAACAGAACTTGTTATGAAAATGGGTATTGCTTGGGACGAAAATCCCAACCTAGTCGGACGAACAAATTGGATTCCCAAAGGTTCTGACCCATGATATGGTGAAAAAGTTGATGTCGTGTTTTTCATAAAACGTCGAAACGTCACTATGCAACCCTTCCATCAAAGATGTTGGCATTCCATAAAGTCTTTCTTCACCAAATATGGGTCTTGCGAAACTAGGCATTTGTGGCTCATATGCACTTGTCTCATATGTCCTTTGAGTGCCATGTTGATTTGGAGAGAACGTCGACCCACTTTGGGCATTCGACACATGGTTATAGTGCTAGACGTGGATACACTAGACTCGGAGGATTGCGAAGCAACTATGCTTCCTCTTAATGGTGCATTCCACTAGAACTGGTATTTTTAGGATCTACCATTTTCCTACCGCTCCTTAAAATCATGCACTCATAATTGAAGTTAAGGAAAACAACATGCAAAATAATGGTAACTTAACATAATGTGTCCCACTAGGCGTACCAATATTTTTGCATATATTTCTGGAAAACAATCTCTAGCCTGTTAATTAAGGGTTACTTGTAGGACTGGCTACATAAGTTTGCGATTTAGTGTTATGTTTGTTGTGGATTTAATGTTTGAACTGGGTTGAAACCGAATTATAAATGAAATGAGCAAAAGATAAAACAATTGCAAGGTGATACCAAAAGAACAGGAAAAAGGCTTTAAAAGAAAATAACATTGTAAATTGCATTAATTTAAATGTGGAAGCATGCATACATTTCAAAATTGAACTCGTTTCTCTCTAGAATATGGATACTTTGAGTAATTCTTTGAATATAGTAAAATGAAACACCTAGAAATGAATACAAACTTTTCTTAAATAGATATATAAAAATAATTTATATCTAAACGCTCAGCCATTCGCAGTCTGCCACGCATTAAGTTCATGAAAAACTGCTTTTAACAACTTCCCCACATTCTTGGTAACTGTTTTGCCAACGGATTTATGTTAATTGTATGCACCTTCGACTTGGTTTCATCGAGATTTCACTATAACATTTGGCTAAGTCACTGAGGCCTTTCTTTGAGCCTTTTGGCTGGTTTGACTAGAAATTCTACTGAATCTAAAGCTTTCAACGCTGCTAAGATCGATGCACTGTTTTTCAACATTCCCCTCTTCGCCTGATATCCTTTTAGTTTCGTACTTCAACAACTTTTGTCGCTATTGTTGCCTTAGTCGATTTTTTTGATAACAATGAGACATGTATATAATAACATGCTATCTACTACCTAAGTAAGAAGTTTATAGATTATGAATCCCGGTATTCTTTGCTCAAGAAAACTTGTTGAGCTTTAGCATGGGCTGCTCGTCGTCTCCGACAGTATATACTGAATCATACTACTTGGTTGATATCTAAAATAGATCTATCAAGTATATCTTTGAGAATCCTACATTGACATGAAGGATTTCCCGTTGGTAGATGTTATTGTCAAAATATGACATTGAATATCGTACTCAAAAATCTATTAAAGGAAGTATACTAGCAGACCATTTGGCTCATCAATCGATTGAAGATTATCAACCTATCCAGTTTAACTTTCCTGATGAAAATGTGATGACCATCAGAGCCTAAGATTATAATGAACCTGGGCCTAAATAAGGGCCAGAACCTAGATCTCATTTGGGTTTTATTTTTTATAGCGCCTCTAATGCTTACAGTCATGGAGTCGGTGTAATTATAATCACCCATCGAGATTCACATATTCCTTTTATTACAAGGTTATGCTTTGATTGTACAAAAAATATGGCAAAATATAAAGCTTGTATTCTTGGTCTTGAAGAATCTATTCATCTTAGGATTAATATCCTTGATGTGTTTGGAGATTCAGCTTTGGTTATGGCAAGTAACCGCATCAGGCCATACTTGATCATTTGGAGCAGTAACATCATCATCTGGATGTCTCAGTTCAATCTCTCTCAATAGAGGCTTGATTACAGGAATTCAAAGATGTTAGGGAAAATAGTGATCAGTGTATTTCAATGTATTCTTTCCATTTACCATTTTCCAAACTTTTAAAGATCCATGGAGTTACGCCATTTGCAGACTACCATTCTATTAATAAAATTTTGATTTTTCTCTAATTCATTTCAATTCTTATATACTTGTTTCTTTTGCAAAATGTCATTTATTTTTTATAATAATCTTTGAAACAAAATTTACAATAATCATCCTTGTTAGATCCATGGTTTTATGATTGGCATAAACTTTTCTAAAACATGGTTCATAACTGTTATTGAGCAAGATGTCATGACATCTTGACCAACTATCATGACAGGTTCTGCTATCATGAATATCAGACAGATGTTGAGCTAGATGTCTTGACATATTGGCTAATTGTAGTGCAAGTGCTGATGTTATTTTCTTGAGAGACTTGATTTAATTTGGTAAGGTTCTCTTGGATATATTTTACTTATTTTTGCAAGTCAAGAATATTTTATTAGGAACAATGCAAATTTAATTTGGTTTCATGAAAAGGATCTTGGAGACTTTTTCAGAAACTTTGAAGATTTGTTCATATTTTTGTAGAAAATCTTGCAGTTGATTTAAAATTAGAATATTGGATTTGATTGGAGAGTCCAAGCCCATACTACAAGAGTTTATATATAAGGATTTACTAACCCTAAAATTAGTAAGCATTCACATCAAAAACTCGTGGGTGCATAAAATAAGGGTTTAGGGTTTAGAGAGTACTTTAGGTGCTTTGTTTATTTTTCTATGTCACCCATGTATCTTTTGATACATTGAGGTAGACTAATTGTTAATTGTTACTTGCCCATCACTCATGATCTTTTAAGAAAAGAATTGATTGTGTGTCAAGTTATTGTTCTTTGTTAAAAGCTTTTAAGAAAATCTTAGTATTGTAATTGGAAGAGTGTTCTTCTGTTTTTGTTATTGTCACTATGGTGAGTGTGGAAAGTGAGAGGTGGATCTCATATCTAGAAGGTTTCTAGGTAGAAGTTGTACAAGATAGTGATTAGAAGATAAGTTGTAAACTAGGGTTTTTTTATCTTTGAACTAATTATATCATAGTGAATTTCCTTCCTGACTTGGTTGCCCCTAGAGTAGGTGATGTTGCACTGAACTGGGTTAATAATTGACTATGTTATTTTACCTTATGTACTTTAATTCTGCATAATTTACTATTTGGTAAAATTGTTCTATCAGCAGATGATGTCTTAACATCTGTCTTGACATTGTGTTTTGGTGTTGGGACATCAGTCTTGACATCTGTTTTAAAATGTCGGAATTACATTGCTTTTGAAAATCACATAAAAAAATTATTTAACTTTTTGGTAAAAACTAAAATAATGTCTATGTTTGTTCAAATATGATTGAATCTCGAATTGTGGAACTCGGATCCTTCAACATGGTTTCCTAGAAACTCTCCCCAGCATGGCCGTTTGGAAGTAGTCCTTAGCATAGTGTTTGCAATTTTCCCCCACAAATGTCTTTGGTTTGATGCCTTTGCATCCCTAGGCAGGATATTGGCAGTGGATTTTCTGTTAGCTAATTCATTTTTACATGGTGGATTTGGGTTTTCTCCACCATCAAAGAACTGCTGAAGATTTGGTTCTTAGTTTTCCCCATGCAGATGTCACTTTTGGTCTTTCCCGCAGGCGTTGTCTTTGGTTTTCCCTGTGGATGTCGTCTTTAAATTTCCCCAAGCAGTTTTGTTTACTCAGACAACGCAGGTTATGTGTTGCATGTTAATTTAAGTTTTTTCACCAGAGAGAATTGTCGATTTTGATGATATGTTTTCCTATGGATGTCTTCGGTATGTTGCTTTGGTTTCCCTAAGCAGATTTTGGATGTTTGATAGCTACGTCCCCAAAAGATTGTTGATCTCTGAAGATTTGTTTGAGCTTCCTCGGCGGATCTTTGAACCTAAGCAGGTTCTTATCCCTCTGGTGGATTTTCCTTGCTTTCCCGAGTAGATCGTTGTTTCCTCCCCAGGTTGTCATCTCCCAATGGATTTCTCATCCCCAATAGAGTCCTCATCTTGGGAATATTTTTTACATACGACAAGCTTTATGGAAGGATCTTTGGTTAACTGAGTATTGGTCAAGTATACGATTCACATGTCTTTAGGTTTCCCCAACTTTTCAGTGTATCATTTTGTCTTCAGAAACATGGCATAACATAACATTGCATTAAATTTTAAATATTCATAGGACCTTCACCATGTATAGCCAAAGTCATATTCATGCTCATTTTCATTTCCTTGGTGTCTATCAATCTTCTTTCTGGTGGTATTTCCCCAACGAAGTCTTTTCCTGGCTTCCCCAACAAAGTTCTCTTTTCCTTGATGGTGTGTCCTCATTAAAGTTGTCTATTTCTTGGTAATGCTTCTCAAAGATGGTTTGTTTATTATCTTCTCATTGAGATTGTACCTCATGAGAAATTATCTTTCATTTTTCCTTCCCAACATATTTATCTGGATGGAATAAATCCCTAGTCGAGTTATTCCTCGCCAGGTAAAGTCATGTTTAACCGCTCATCTCCAATTTGTTCCTGGGTTGAACTTTGGTCCCATTGCATATTTTAATCTCTCGGGTTGGACTCATAGATGACGAAAAAGGTTGGAATTTTTCATCCTTTTGGATACTGGTTTCCTTATCAGAGAAGAGTTATGGGTTGTGGAATTTATTTTTCCCCAACAGTTGTCGCTACGACATCTCTTGAAGATTTCTTTCAACAACAAGTGGTCGTCTCTTTATTTGAAAAGCTTTTATGTTCCCAAATATTAAACTTTATCCTAACAGCAATTGACAGTCTCTTTATTTGAGAAGCTTACTTGTTCTTTATATATCAATCCTGATCGATTGAATAACAAGTGTTCTATTTGCACTGATGTAGCAATAATAGGGGTTTATCCCTAGTATCGATCTCGAGGACTGCGTAGGAAATACAAGTTCTTATAATGATTCAATTGAACAAAAGGTCATTGGGGTTTTGGATTTGTTTTGAAAATTATAATTAACAATGAGAAAATAAGGCAGATAAATAAAATTGACTTTTAAAAGATATGAGAAATCATGTTAGGGTAAGGTGTATGAATCACCTTGCAACATCCTTTAATCCTTATTTACGAGATATGTCTTAAAACAAACTATTACCGATTTTCAAGAGTATTTTTCCCTAATTCCTTAGCAGAAAAACCTTTGATCTTCTCCCTAAAGAAAAAATCCATTTGTCCGATAGAAAAATCATTAAGAACTTTTCACAATAAAATAGATTAATAATAAGCACTTGTCTCATAATATAACAGAAATCAAGGTCATTACAAAAGCAATTCAGGGACACCCCCTAACATTGGGGGGTTTAGCCGCTCATAATATTCAAAGAAATTACAATAAGACAGTTAGACATTACAAGATAATTGGGTTCCTTTGATCTTCAATCGTGATTTCTCTTGAAAATATATGTTCTCCAAATCCTTTAAAAGGACCAATATTTATCGTAAAATTATTCTGTAATGTCAAAAAGTGTTTTTCCCTTCCTAAAAACTAGTTTAAATAGTCACATATCACATAACAGCACTAGGAAAATCCCAAAATACCCTCCGGAGTAACTTAACATAAAGATCAAGAAAATTAAGAAATTGTAGCACCTTGGCCAACACGAGCCGTGTTATACAAAACGAGCACCCATGTTGGCCTTCTAGTCCCAGTATACAAAACTTCTAGTGCCAAACTTGCTGACACAGGTTGTGTCAGCTGACACGGGCACCTGTGTCAGCCCCCTTGACTTCCTCCAAATCTTCTGCTTTTAATCCTTCCCTGACACGGCCCGTGTCAGGTGACACGGGTAGCCATGTCAGGACCATTGTACTCTTTAAAAACTCTTCGAAAATCTCTGACATATCCATTTTCTCGCGCAAGTCCTTTGGGGCTTTTACCCTGGATCTGAGAAATAAAAACTACCACAAAAATGCATAAAATGCAACAAAATAACATAAACTAATAATAGTAACAATGTGAGAAAGAAAATGCGAAAGGTAAAATTAACTTGAAAAACAATAAAAAGATGAAACAAAGTGTTACCGATTTCACGGCTTCATGCCGAATAAGTGATAGAAAACTAGTAGAATTAGTGATCGATCACAACCCTAAACTTATCTCATTGCTTGTCCTCAAGTAACGCTCATGACTCTTTTTCCACTTTCCTTTCAACGTTTCCTTCTTCCCCGACTTTTGATGTTCCACCACACTTCCACATCAAAGTATCTCTTCACCTGTCAGCTTTTCACACTCTCACCAAATCTCTCAGGTTAAAATGTTTACACTCACTAATCATAGCATGCAAAGTCAACTCATAAGCTCGAATACATTTATTTTCATCTCATACGCACACTACACACACTTTTTGAGGGCTTTTATGGTTGTAACGGGGCTTAGGGATAAGGTTGGATAAACAAACAAAAGGAAAAACAAGTGGTTTTTAGCTCAGAGTCAGTGTTGTTACTCTCATCACTATGTTACTTGCATAATTCACAATCACGGGTATCAGACACCGTTCTATTAGGGTTCCTTAGTTCCTACTCAAGTGTTTCTTTGAGCATTTCTTTTCAAAATTTTCAAACTAAATCCTCCTCTAGGTAAGTGCTTTATTCTACTTCTCATGTTTTTCTTTTCTCTCATTTTTTCTTCTTTTTCTCTTCTTCTTTTTTTTTCAAAACTTTTCTCATTATTTTTTGTCTGCACTTACCTAATTCTTACCAGTGCCCCAACCCCAAACTTAATATTTTTCATAGATCGGAAATCAACAATACTTTTCTAAGCAGGGTAGGGGTGTTTGGGCTCATGGTTAAATTATGCGGTTAATAAACAAACAAAAAGGGTAAATGGCTCGAGGGGGTTAACGAAGGATAACATAAAATGGTTGGCTGGAAAGGCTTGGGGTTAAAAACAAACAAGTGCCTCAGTGTGTATACGCGTGCATTGAAAATCCAACAAATACTTATGCAAACTAAGAGTGACAAACACATACCTGAAGAACTCTCATGATATTATTGTGTTTGGATTTTTATGATCCTCACCGTGTTTGGTATAGCTCACAGGTTCCAAAATACCTCTAGTGGGATGTAGCTTTGTCTCTATCTCGGGTGCACAGTACTCCTATATCAGTCCAGTGTCGGAAAGTCGCGTCCGATCATTGGCTTAAGTAGTACCAACTTTCGAGGGTTTCCTGAAGAGAAAGTATGGGTTGTGTCTTTTCATCCACTAACTACAAGCCTCATCATTCATCTGGCACAAATACCCTCGATATACAACACACGAAATACAAAACACACCAATATAAAGTAAAAATAAACGGTACGAAAATAAAATAATAGAAATAAAAATACTTAAAGCAATTTAAAACCCCCCTCACACTTGATACAAACATTTACCTCAATGTTTAAGTCTGAGATAGAGAGGGGAATCACAAAGCCTCACTGCAGCGGAGGAAATTCCAACCTTAATTGTTGCAGCAGTGCATGCATCTCATTCATCATCGCTCCTTGATTAGCTTGCTCTACCCCTTGATGTGAATGCTTAGTGCGGAGGTTACCTATTTTAGTTTGTTCCCATCCCCATTGATCTTGACTCATGGACGAGGACACAGTGGCCTGCTAGGTCGAGTCATGAGGGGGAGGTACAAACTGCTCCTGAGTGGGAGCCTTTTCTTCCATCGCCCCATCTGTAATAACATCATCAGGAATTTGGTCGCCCCTTTCTTCTGGGACACCACACTCATATAACCAGTTAGCACAATAAAAAATGCCAATGAAGTCAGGAGCAGGCAAAGCAATAATATGTTTTTTATGAATAACAAGAGAATAATAATCATGATGAACCTCAATCATACCTTGCTGAATTAGAGAATCCATATCAATCGTAGTCTTACCTGCTACCGTGCCTCATCAAGAAAAATTGGGCCATAACCAAAGTGTTCGGAAATTTGGGTTATTCATCCGACCGAGATACCACCGGAGGATGCTCTTCTAACTCTCAGCAAATAATCAGCCGCAAAAGTGGCAGCGTTAACTGGTGCATTGTAAGCCATACAATACAAAAAGAATAATTCTCTCCATGTTGCCACCCTTGTGTTATCTCCTCTACCAAATAAAGAATACACCAACCTTTTTGTGCATATCAGAAACAGGGGTTCTGAATACCGGAAGCCTTGTCTCCTTTTTCCATATAACTTTTCAACCCTGTAATAGATATACATAAGTCTCCCAGAACAAATGTGTCCAGCACAATTCCAGAACCGTACAGTGGGAGTCGAAGGATGCGTCCCAACTCTGCAACAGATAATTCATGATCAGTATTAAAGATATAGAAAGTTAGATTACCCACATACACTCTCGTAGAGCCCGACCATGTTTTCTCTAAGTGAAAGTCTATAGTGCTCAAAAACTCGTGGGTAATGCGCTCGTAGGTCGACGCCTCTAGATGCACGAATTCAAGTAGTCCCAACACATGGAACATCCAATCAACCTCATTTTTTAATCCTAAAGTAGATCAAGTTTTATCACAAATATACCTGGTTGGCGTAATCTTATGTTTGACCAACGCGGAATACCTCTGTTGGTGAGTACGTTCTTCGAAAATAATATTGTACACGTTAGGGGTACGCCTAGCTCTCAGTCGTGGCCTGGAAGTCTCAGCCACTACCTTTCCTATATCAGCTCTGCGCCGGAGCATTTCTGATACCTGCAAAAATTAGATAAAATTGAACGTAGAAATTAGTATAAAAGATCCTGGATTGTGGTAGAGGAAGGCAAATGGAGAAACTTTCGTGAAGGGAGTTTGTTGTTGGAGTGGGTAGAAAGGGGAAATTTTGAAGCTTTTGTTTGAGCTGATTATGGAGTTTTTAGAGAGAATAAGAAGAAGGAGAAAAGATATTTGAAAGAATGAGAGGGAGAAGGTGAAAACTCTATTTTACGAAAGGTAAATGAGGGTTAATGGGTGGTTAAGGGGTTTAATTGGGATGGTTCCCACAAAAATGGTAGTTTTATAAAGAAAGGTCAAAAGTGCGCCATTCCTGACACAGGCCGTGTCCAGTGACACGGCTGGCCGTGTCAGGCCAATACCTCCCCCAAATTATAATTTATTTTAGCCACCTTCAGTAGGACTGACACATGCCTTGTCAGCCTACTGAAATTCCACTTTTCGGCCTCTTTATTTTTCGTTTCTCAACACCCTGACATGGGTCATGTTAGCGGACACAGGTCATGTCAGTGGACACGGGAAGCCGTGTCAAGCCCCTATTTTTTTTCCACAATTTTTTGAGTTTTTCTGATTTTTCTCCTTTTTCACTAGCACATTGCATTCTGATGATGCTTGCTCAAATTTCGCATTCCTGTGAAAGACTTTGCGTGTGCCTGCATAGAACCTAAAACACACAAAAACAAAGGAAACTATTAGAAATAAAAATTGTGGGTTGCATCCCACGAAGCACTTCATTTAACATTGCATAGCTCAACGGTCGTTCATTTCATCCTGCAAGGTGAACAACATTAATCTGACCATTCTCCTGTCCTTGGTAATAAGGATTTAACCTTTTCCCATTCACCTTAAAAGTGTTTCCATTTGCTTTATTTTTTAATTCGATTGCTCCATGGGATAACACCTTGTGAACGATAAACGGTCCTGACCATTTATACCTCAACTTTCAAGGGAACAACTTCAACCTGGAAATATACAATAGAACCAATTGTCCTTCCCAAAATTCCTTCTTTTGTATTATTTGATCATGCCACTTATTTGTTTGATCTTTGTAAACATTGGCATTCTCGTATGCTTGATTCCTAAACTCTTCTAACTCATGGAGCTAAAGGATTCGGGAATCTCCCGCTTTAGCAAGATCCAAATTAAGGAATTTCGAGGCCCACAAAGCTTTATGTGCTAGTTCTAAAGGCAAGTGACAAGATTTTCCATAAACTAATTGGTAAGGAGACATACATATTGGTGTTTTAAATGCAGTTATGTATGCCCACAACGCTTCATCCAACTTGGTTACCCAGTCCTTACAAGATGAGCTCATAGTCTTCTCTAAGATTTGCTTGATTTATTGATTAGACACTTCCACTTGTCCATTGGTATGAGGGTGGTAAGGATTGGCTATTATATGCTTCACATTAAACTTCCAAAATTTAGGAAATGCATTCTGTTGTGCCCCAAAATTTTCCCTCTCCCTTCATTCAAAAATATCCTTCCATACTCCTAGGGCTTTTAATCCCACTTCTGACACCAAGGTTCATGGTTCAATGGTTGCGCAATATTAGGGTTTACATTTGATTCATGATAAAAGTTGTGGAGTTTAAGGATTCTTTGATGATACATTGTTTACTTATGAAGAAAGTTAACCAAAGTCGAACATGATATTAGGGGTTTTCTCATCTTTTAGTTTGGATTTATTGATAATGGAAGATTTGCTGAAGCTTTATGTAAAATCCTAAACATCTTCAAAGTTCACTAAAGCATCACCACTTTAAGCGAGCATTCAAATATTTTCTTGGAATTTAGAAAGGTCTAAATTTAATTGCATAATGGACATCAAGATTTTTGAACTCAAGTTTAGAAAACAAAAGAGTTTTTAGACTTGGTACAGATGAGCAAGTTCACATTTGCTGATGAATTCGAATTCGTTTCTTCCAATTACAAACATGGAATTCCTTTTTATCTCAAAACTTCACTTGTTATCTCAAATTCACTTTCAAGAAACTGAGTTACATTCTTCATTTAGGTTTCAACATCCATTTGGAATCAAATTCAAAAAATGAAGAGTTTTCCATTTGACATTATTAAATCTTAAAAGACCCTTTCAAAAATTTTGTCACAAAGAGAAAAGAGAGACATACAGAGAAAAAGACATTAAACCAAAACCTTAAGCCCATTCATCATATTCCAAAGCCAATATTGGATGCCATGATCTTTTGCCATCCAAATCCAATAATAGATGTCGTGTTTCTTTTCCATCCAGCGTCTTTCCTAGACGACTCTGATGTAGCTTCAGATTTGGTCTCATCCCACATCTAATGTTCTTCTAGATGTTTCTCATTGTGTTTTCCAGAGAGTTGCTCGCCTCATTCATTGCCATTCTTGAATTTTGCTGCTTGCCTTTTCATGGTTTGTCTCCCCTTCTCAAGTATTTCTGGTTACTCCTGGTCACCCAGACGGATATCCAGAATACTGTGTATTCCCTAGCGTGTCTTTCCATGTCATTTCTTTCAATCTACCACAAATCTTTTTTTCAACTTTCTCCAATTAATTTCTGTATTATTTGCATTCATATCATATCATGTAAAAAAATATATATGTCAAAAAAGAGTCCATGCATTCATTCATAATATATGGTATCATCTCATCGCATCAGGGACGAAATTCAGGCTTATTGCACCCTAAATTTTGTCTCTAATTTTTTAGTTGTATTATCTTATCATATTTTGTTATTTGGCCACAATCATTAATAGATATCTTCACTCATCACATTTTGCATTATTAGTCGTATTTGAATTGACCAAAAGTCAGTTTAAATCGAAGTTTATATCGTTTTGTAGTTGAAAAATACCAAATATTCCACTTCATGCATTCTTATTCCTTTACTCGTTCTTTTCATTGCTCCAAGTTGTTTATATGTCAATAATATTAATATTTCAATTTTACAGACATACTATTAAAAGCAATTCGGTACTGTGCAAAAAATTAGCGAGAAAAATATTTCAAGTTTTCACCTTTTATTGATCATTTTATGAATTTGCGTTTCGCGTAGATTATGACGGTATGTCCGCTTTATTTTTTGGTACATCTTAAAGTCTCATTTTTAACCGTAAACGTTTGTTCAGCCTGATATTTTTATTCTCATTTTATTTTGATTTTGATCATTTGAATATTTTTCATTAATCTTTGAGACGGATAGTTTATTTTAGTGCGTTCATTTAAAAAATTTTGATAGATTTTTATCCATTTTTTATCGTTTTTAGTCAATTTGGATCTCTATTTTTTATTGAGAAAAAAATCAAAAAATCATTTTAAATTGAATTAATTTTTGCTCTTTCAATTTTTTAAGCCTTTTTTTTATCATTAGAGAACTTTTTGGACATTAAAAATTTGTTAAACTAAGCTTTATTTTGATTGGTTACAAGAGAAAGTGCAGGATTAATAACAAAAGAGAGTGAATGAATTGCAATCACATAATGAGTTTTCTCTTCTATTTTTTCTTCTATATAAGAGCTTATTTTCTTCTTTGTTAAACACAACACAACATAAAAAACAATCTCACTCTCTCCTCTCTTCAATACAAAACAAACAATGTTAGTAACTCTTCTCTTCAATCTACACAATCTCCATTTTTCTTTTAGTTTAAATTTTTTTTAACAACTTTATAATTTTTTATTTTAGTTTAGATTTAATTTAATAATTTTAAAATTTTAGTTTAGTTTAGATTTATTTTAATAACCTTAGATTTTTTCTTTTAGTTTAGATTTATTTTAACAACTTTAGAATTTTTTGTTTTAGTTTAGATTTAATTTAATAATTTTAGAATTTTAGTTTAGCTTAGTTTTATTTTAATAACTTTAGAATTTTTTTTTAGTTTAGATTTAATTTGATAATTTTAAAATTTTAGTTTAGTCTAGTTTAATTTAATAATTTTAGAATTTTAGTTTAGTCTTTTAGAGTTTTGATTTTAATTAGTAATCTTAAGATTAATTTAGTCTAACTTTAAATTAGTAAATTAACTTACATTAGATTTAAATTAGTTTGGATAGCTTTAGAATTAATTTAACATAGATTTAATTTAGTAAAATCTAGAATTTTAATATTTCTTAGAATTTTAAATTAGTCTAAATAACTTTTGTTTTAGTTATTCTATATTTTTTACTTTCTTTTCTATCAAAAACATACCCAAAAAAAAAAACAATTTTCTTTTTTTTTTCATTTACTCGTAGTTTACTATTTTTCGCATTTTTTCGATTATGGTAATTGTGTACGATTTGTAATAGTTTAATTAGGCTTATACTTCATCCCCATTCGTAAATTTGTATTGCCCATTCCAGAAAGCTCTATAATAGCGTAGAATTTTAATTTCTGCAATTTACTTGTTTTCTTTTATACTGTATAGTAATTAGGCATGTATGACAAGATTTAAAATCAATCACTAGACAACTCTAATCAAAGACATATTAATTGAAAATAAATCACTTTTCACATGCGCACCTCTAGGGTTAACCTCGCTTGTTGCCTCGGAAAAACAATCATGTTCCTCGGATATGGGAGCTTTAGCAAAGACCCTCGATAAAAAAGATCGATGTCCCTCGATGTTGCGTTCGGTAAACGATCTAGTCCCTTACGAAAATTGCTAAAGCGTCACACAAGTTACCTTTTATGACTATACGGTTGACCCACTGTTTACCGTTGTTATTGGTAAACAACCGCTGATCCTCCAAATGGTTACTTATTTGGTTACTCGCAGGATCGATCAGATTGATCCTAAGACATAGGTTGATTTTGAGGTTTTGATTAAATTGGATAATGGTTAAATGACAAGAAAATAAAGAGGCTTTAAGTAAATTGCATGAAGAAATAGGCTTGATAAAATAAATGAAGGCTTGAAGTAAAGGGCTTCGACAGGAAAAGTAAAGAAGAAAGCAAGTAAAGTTTCTGGAAAGTAAATGACTTTGATTAATAAAAGTGGTGTTTCACACATACATTCTCAACAATTCTTTCTCACACGCTGGGTACTCGAATCTATATGAGTGACTTTGTATATAATTGTGAACACACGCGAGAAACTGCGTGAACTACTACTATTTATACTAAAACATCCCAAGTAACCGTCGGGCAGTTACACTGCTTCGAGATGACTCCACTTGGCACGTTCTCAGCGTTCGACGCTCCAGATCTTTGCACGTTGCACTTGGTAACCGTTGGAAACTGTTTTCCCTCTAAACGCTTGAATTACAAACCGTTCCATTCTGAACCATCGAACACCTTCGTCGAGAAGCATCTTCGACGAAAAACACCTTCGACGTCGAAGGCAACCAACTTCTCCCTTGGAAGAAATCCTCTAAGTACATTGCCATCTTTCGATGGGCATTTCGACGGACCCAGCTGGTCGAAAACATCCTTCAGCTTTAATGGCTGATATTAATGAAACAAGGGTGTCGAATTTAGGAGCCAACAAATTGCCCCCCAAGAATGCCTTATTTCGACTCTGAAAGAAAAAGGCATTCTTTGAAATGCCATTCGACACCTGTCTTTTCATTCTCAGTCACAAATTAAATTGTGCACTTTTTGTTGTCTTCTACTAACCACTGACAATCCCAAGGAAAAGCCATCATTCATTCGTACCTAAGACGTCACTTCAGTACGGCGTGCAGTGTGCCAAACGTCTTTTCACAAATTGTCATCATGACAATTCCCAAAAACGAGGGCGCACGCTGCACCCTTCCATTTCTGCAGAACGGCTACAACAACAGGGAGACGCCATGTGTCCCACTACCTTCTGCAACATTAAATGGCATTTAATGTCCTCGAATTTGGGGATTTCCCCAACTACTATAAATAGTGGTAAGTACCCATTGTGGGACTTTTTTTACGCTACCTTGCTTTCAGAATTCCTCATTTGCATACAAACTCTTGTCAACTTTGCAAACCCCCTGTTCTTCACTTCGTCTTCAACCTTAGTACCAACAATGGCATCTGGTTCTTCCAACGCTCCTAGCGCCAACACTCCCTCTGGAAATGTCAAACCTAGGATTTTCTCCACCGCTCCCATAGTGACTCCCACGGGCCAACGAAGGGTCCCTGAGCCTTTGGACATTGCTGTACGTGATGCTTATTCACGCCACCTCATGATTCCGGTTGAATATTCCAACCAAATCTTTGCTATGTCTGGCCCATTATACCCAAGCATTGTTGAAGCCATGAAGATCAAAAGTTACTTTCCGGTACTTGAGAGACTCAAACCGGTGGGATGCTCCAAGAAAGATGCAGAGGATAATGAAGATCCTGCTAAGGAGAAAATCGACCACCGTTTCTTCAATAAAGGTGTTAGGGCTTTCAGGTCTGGCCCTAGCCTCACTCCTGACTATAGTGCTTGGCTGGAAAAAATGGAGAAACGCCAGGCTTCGATCTGGAAAGACATGGGAATATTCGACCTGGTTATGCTGTCGAAGACAGGTCTTAACTATTCCCCAGAGATGTTGATAGCTTCTTTACTCTTCTGGGACTACACCCATTTCACCTTCCATCTTCCCTGTGGAATGCTGACTCCCACGCTCTTCGACGTGGCCGCCATCACTGGCCTTCGACCCACTGGGGACTACTTCGACCCGGAGGAAATGTCGGAGGATCAGATTGGATTCTCTGCCACAAAACCAACCTATACCACCTTCATCAATCACTACCACGATAAGTCGACAGATGTTGTGTCGAACGTCGAACATATCGCGTTTCTAGCCTTATGGCTGACACGCTTTGTGTTTTGCTCCAAGTCCTTACAGGTGACCAAGAAGATGGTCACTCTCGCCACTCAACTCCACCATGGCCAAAATATCTGTTTGGCAGAATTGATTTTGGCGAGTCTGTACGAGTCGATTAGCAACGGAGCGACTCTTCTGAAGATCATCGAGAACAGAGCCAGTCTGCTGCTTGCTGGACCTTTTTGGCTGCTTCAGTTGTGGCTCAATGCCACTTTCGAGTCTTTCTTGCCTAAGAAGACTCAAATAAATGAGCAGGCTCCAGAAATAGCAAATAGACGCGTCGAAGGCACCAGATTGGCTCTGTTGACTCCAACGGAAGATGGGCTGGAGCTTCAACAAACTTTTACAAACTTCGTCTTGATGTTTGCTAAAAGGAAAGAGTTTGCTTCGACCATGGCTCCATTTTCTCGACGAAAGGTTGGCCCAGAGTGGTTCACAAGGCCACATCCTAGGACGTCGAGTGGTCCTCAGGTCGACGAACATACAACAGTGTGGGAGGCATTTCTCACACCAAGAATAATGCCCCTGCGATTCAAGAGCTCCAAGACTCACTTGAGTCTAATCGCGTATCAACCAAACCTGGTGTCTCGCCAGTTTGGTATTATCCAAACACTACCTTCTCCAATTTTTCCCAGGGAGAAGTCTATGTTATACTTCTGCAACGACTACACTGAAGAAGCTGCCACTAAGCATATCGGCAGATATGCTGGTCGAACAGTTCTTTCGTTGTTTGACTATCAGCTTAACTTTCTCTGCTCACCATCCTTCGAGGAGTGGTGGAAAAGTTACTACGCTGAGGAGTTTTTCGACGAGAAGGACTTCGTGGATGAGCTTCAGAAATCTTTTGTCCTTGTCTTGGACAAAATAAAGAAATGTAAGTTCATCCTTCCAAATTACTTTGTCTTTCTCTTTCGACTGGTAGCCTGTTAATTATTTTGTCTACTTTCAGTTATTCGAAAGCCTGCAGCCAAGAAGGCTGCAGAAGGCCAACAGGGAGGAGGCCCCTTAACAAAACCTCCACCACCGGCGAAGACTATAGCGCCGGCGAAGACCACAACAAACTAACAGGGGGAAGGCCCTTCGAAAAAACCTTCTGCATCGGTAACCAGACTTTTATTATTTTCTTCTGGCTTTAACTTTTTGACTTTCGATGCAACTTCTAAATCGAACTCCAATTGGTTTTTAGGCACCTTCGCCCAAGAAACGGCCAGCACTGACGGTCGAATCTGGGAGTGACGAAGAAGATGATTCTCCCCCTGCTCCTCTAAAAAGGCAAAAACTGAAGAAGGACGTTCCTCTTCCTGAGGCTCGAACAATCAGAATAAAGGTTGCTGGGAGAAAGCCCAGGCCACCTCCAGTAATCATTGAAGAGCCAACGGAGGAGGAATTAAATGTTCTTCTCAATAAACCTGTCGAAAGCGACAATTCCAGCCCTGGGGCTGAAGCTCCTTTTCAGGTAATCTCTTTGATCCCTTTGCAACTCAGGTGTCGATACCTACGTTCGATTATGTCTCTTTCGAATTTAGAAGATTCTTCTTCTTCTCTTTTCAGGACACCACTGAAAGCTCATCGCCAAGGACTTCTGAAACATTGGATTCTGCTGAACTCAGCAGGCCACAAGAAAAAGACTTGGCGAACGATGAAGCCAATACTTAAATAAATGAAGCCAATGCTGAGACAGCAGAAAAACCAACAGAAGATCCACAAACAGAAGAGCAACAACCAAAAGAGATTCAGGTGGTGGATCTGTCGGACGGAAATCGTGACGAAGGGGACCGCGGTGACGCTGGCGAAGAGGATCAAGGTGACGCTGGCGAAGGGAACCATGATGACGCTGGTACTGCCGCAGTCCGAGTCGAAGAGAGTCAAGTCGAGGCAAATGCTACTCAACAGCCTCAAACCCAAGACAACGCTGTTGCAAAGGCTGTCACCTCAACAAAGCATAGGTCGAAAGAAGACTTAGAACTCTTGAAGCAAACTGATTCTGTTGGCTATCTGAACGCCATCATCGAGAGCAAAAGTTCGTCTGATGCTAGTCAGTAGGCTCCTACTCTGCCGGGGAAGTCCACTGAAACTTCTCCTCTCGATGAGGCTTTGACGAAGGTTAAGGCTCAGTTTTTCAAGAAGGACTTGATGAAAGCTTTGGAGGGGGACCCTACTGCTCCATCATATTTGGGGGCTGTTTTGAATGCCGTAGACTTGTTAGCTGTGCCTCCAGAAGTTTCAGGCTTTATCATGGAGTTACACTCCATTATTGATCAAGTCTCAGCAGATTATTGGCGACAAAGGGGCTTCAATAGCCAGCTTGAAGTGCTATATGGCAAAAGCTCTTCTGCATGGACTGCTGTAGCAGAGACAACTTCTCGAATTGCGGAGTTGTCGAAGCAAAAAGCATCTAAACAAGAAGAAGTTGATGCCATCGATCGAGAGAATGCTTCCCTCAAGGCGCAAATCGAAGAAATAGAGGCTAAGGTAAATGCCAATACTAAGCGCAAGGAGGAACTTCTCTCGACTTTTCCAGACACCGAAAGTCAAGCTGAAATCACACAAGGCCTAGAATTTGCTGAGAAAGCTCAAGCCTTCGACGATCAAATTGCCAAGCTTGCGCAAGCGAATGCCTTGTGCAACAAAAGATTGGAGCTGCAGCAAACCAAATACCTTCGACTCAAGGACTCCATCCCCTTTTGATTGTTTCAGCCCTTTAACCATATATTGTAATATGTATTCGACAATATTTTGGCTATTGTAATATTGTTATATTGTAATATTTACAAAAGCCTCTCTTCTTTCTTTGATTAAGAGGAGGCACTTTTACCCCTGGGGGTACTATCATTTGGCCATCTTTTACAAGCAAGTCAAAGATCTCATCACATTTTGTAATGTCAAAACTATAAGTCTTTTTGGGGAACCTATCGTTGGTCCTTTCTGGACCAATGGGATTTTTCCCACTTGAGGGGACTAACAGTTTGCAAGAGTATGGTGGCCCTTGTTTTAGTTCCGCTAAATCGACTTCTCCTTCTTCGACAGTTATAGTATCGTCGAAGGGTTCTGGATCTTCGTCATCCATCTCAACATACGCTATCCTCTCTCTCTTATGAGTTTTCGTTGCCTTTGCCTTTTCAGCTTTGAGGCGTTCTACCTGTCGAACTCTATCGGCCAGTTGGGCCATGTCTCTCAGGTATTGAGTGTCTAACTTCTTCCTAATGGAATAATCTAAACCGCCTGCGGCTATTTCGACTAACTCATGTTCCGGCACTTGTGTAAAACATCTTGCTTTGAGCAACCTAAACCTATTTAGATATTCGTCTATAGGTTCAGTGAAACGTCTCTTTACACTGGCCAATTCTTTCAGGCTTATCTTGGTTTGCCCCATGTAGAATTGCTCGTGGAACAATCTTTCCAACTAGGTCCAATGATGGATCGAATTGGGGGGAGAGTTGTAAACCAAGTAAAAGCGTTCTTTGTTAAAGAACTTGGGAAGTACTTAATCCTCAGGTTTTCGTTGTTCGAAATATCTCCTGCTTCGATCAAGTATCTCGCCACATGTTCGACAGTAGATTCTGTCGTGTCCCCAGAGAACTTAGTGAATTTGGGGACTTTACATCTAGGAGGTAAGTCTGTTTGTAACACGTATTCTGACAACGGGGATGTAAAGTTGGGCCTTCGAAAGCCCATGTTCATCCCATTTTGAGTCATGATCCTTTCGATCATGGTTGCCAGATTATTTTCCAAACCCATGTTTTGGTATTGGATATGCTGAACCACTTCGTCAGCATTTTGGTTTCTGTTAACTAACCTTACCTCTGGGGTTATTACCCTAGGTTCTTCGACAGGTTGCTCCAATCGTGCCCTAAGGTTTTCTTCGACAGGCTGTTGGACCTGGTTGATAGTGGTTTCTTCCTCTAAGAATACACCCTGGTTTCCCCTTATTTGCGACCTTTGGGGCTGTCGAATAGGTTGGGGTACTCCAAAGAAATCAGCCAAACGCGACATTTGCGCTGTCATCTGCTGATTCGATTGAGTAGTGTTTTGTATTAGACGGTTCAGCACTGTACTTAAAGTTTGTGCCAACATTTGAACCATATCATGGTTGCTTTCGTCCATTTGTTGCCTCAAGACTGCTGTCGAGGCATTTGTAAGGCCATGTGCTACTTGGGACGTTCCTCCTAAGAGTTGGGTCCTATTTCTATTCGCCATACCTACTCCAGAACCTTGGAGTGGCGAAGAGGGACTCACTAAAGGGTCTGAAAAAGTGGACGCAGCATTCGTCAGGCTAGCCAAGTCAGAAGTTGGCATGCCATAGAGTGGTTCTCGATTATGACCGCCTGTCATAAATCCTGGGGGAACAAAAGGCCTTGTGCCTAAATTTCCCCTTGGTGGGGGAGTTCCCAAAGGCACTCTGGGGCCTGTGAACGGAGGTAATGGCCCCGTTGTTGTGACCGTTACTGCTGGTGTTGAACCAGCGGTTATCGCTTCACTTACGGTCGGGATAACCGTTGCTCCCACATTCGTTTGTGGGATTTCGTTATTGTTTGGCGGATTCGCCATCTCTTCCCTTCTTCTGGCAGTATTGGTATCGTTAGTGTATATTCTACCACTTCTCAATAACATACAACACTCCTCGAAAAAGATGAGATTATGTTTAAAAGGTTAAACTTCAAAAATCAACACACCGTCCCACCGGGTGTGCCAATTTGTTTACCGTTGTTATTGGTAAACAACCGCTGATCCTCTAAATGGTTACTTATTTGGTTACTCGCAGGATCGATCAGATTGATCCTAAGACATAGGTTGATTTTGAGGTTTTGATTAAATTGGATAATGGTTAAATGACAAGAAAATAAAGAGGCTTTAAGTAAATTGCATGAAGAAATAGGCTTGATAAAATAAATGAAGGCTTGAAGTAAAGGGCTTCGACAGGAAAAGTAAAGAAGAAAGCAAGTAAAGTTTCTGGAAAGTAAATGACTTTGATTAATAAAAGTGGTGTTTCACACATACATTCTCAACAATTCTTTCTCACACGCTGGGTACTCGAATCTATATGAGTGACTTTGTATATAATTGTGAACACACGCGAGAAACTGCGTGAACTACTACTATTTATACTAAAACATCCCAAGTAACCGTCGGGCAGTGACACTGCTTCGAGATGACTCCACTTGGCACGTTCTCAGCGTTCGACGCTCCAGATCTTTGCACGTTGCACGTGGTAACCGTTGGAAACCGTTTTCCCTCTAAACGCTTGAATTACAAACCGTTCCATTCTGAACCATCGAACACCTTCGTCGAGAAGCATCTTCGACGAAAAACACATTAGACGTCGAAGGAAACCAACTTCTCCCTTGGAAGAAATCCTCTAAGTACATTGCCATCTTTCGATGGGCATTTCGACGGACCCAGCTGGTCGAAAACATCCTTCAGCTTTAATGGCTGATATTAATGAAACAAGGGTGTCGAATTTAGGAGCCACACCCATGCTTGTCCCTTCACATCCAATGATAGGGCTTCTTACCAAATTAATGGTAAGATAGAAACATCTAAAGGAGGAGGAAAAGAACAAAGACCTTTTGAGTAGGTAGGATGCTCGTAGTTGCCTGCTTACAAACTAAAACCATTTCCAAACTTACACTTTCAAAACATCTTCAAAAAACAAACATCTCTTTGAACTATTTTCAAAACCAACACTATGTATACATTCTCATAGAGACGAGAATAATTAAAAAGTTTGCCGAAACAAAGGAATTTTCAAAATATTTTCAAACTTACACCAATCACAAACATATTTCAAACAAAGTGTTTTAAAGTGATCAAGCAACTAAGATCCTGTAGATAACTACGGATGAAAAGGGTGCTAACACCTTCCCTTTTCATAACCTACCCCCATAACTCAAGAAAATATCTCAAAAGGTCTTTCCTATTATTTTCACCCTTTCCTTCATTGGATAAAAGAAAAGTCGGTGGCGACTCTTGCTAATCGCAATATTTGCGATAAAATGCAAAATACCCAAGCCAGTTCTCCTATCGTATTACAGAACTGGCGACTCTACTAGGGAGTATTTAAAGTGGGGTCACCTTAGAGATAAATCACCTTTAAAATGCTTTCTTCGTTTGAATTGCTTGCGTTACATTTTGGGTCTTTATTTGGGCTTATTTTGATCTTCTACCCAGATCGGAGAACACCATTAGGTAAGTAGCAATAGATTATGAAAACTGTGCGGGGTATACCGAAATGGTTGAAGTGATGGCTACGTTAGTGTTACACATTTGTTGGTATCAGTAGCCCTTGAGTTTAGTCAAGGAGAGTATGGGGCCGTTGTGTGGTGTCATGAAGCACTAACTGACCTTGGAACCTTTAATTGAACAACTTGGCCATTAGGAAGTAGTGAGATAGTCGACTTTTGTGAAGTCTGAAGTTGGTTGATACTCGATACTATGCTCATTGAGATTGGACTTTCAGGATATTTCAGTCGCTAATAAAGAGGCTTGCGCTGAAACAATGTCCGATGAAGAAAGATCAATGATATTGAGATCCCCTAGAACCTAGTTACTTTCTAGGACAGGTTGAGTCAACTAAGCTTCAAGAGGGTATTTACCTATAACTCTATGCAAGCCTAAACATAAGGACTTGTTTCATTGGCTTGTGTATGTTTACTTGTACATAACATCATGACATCATACCATTTCCACTGACCATTTCAAGGATCTCAAAGGGCCTGTGATCTGTGATGCAGGGTCATGGTGAACCAGATGTCTATCAAGGGGTAAGAGGATTTATTCTCCTCTAACCAAATACTGTCAAAGACCAAAGCACGATAACTTGAGTCAAGGGCTATGACCCACTCAACATGGTGAGCTCGATTCTCGTAGAAGGACATTTCAACGATACAAAGTACTTCAATCAAAGATGTAATCAAAGTTCAACTTCTGACATTTTCTTGTGTATACCCCGCGAGATCCTTGAAAATGTCACATCCACATATCATGCATGTCATCTTAACAGGTTTTCCCCATACAGGTTTCTCATATGCTTACTGTTTATTTCAGTAGAGATGGCTCTAGAATAGACTGTCGTAGATCTTCAGACCCAAAATGCTCAACTTCAAGAATTGTTCCTGAACCTATATAATGGGCAAGAAGAAGTCAAAGCACTCCTCATTGAGAGCATGACCAAGAGGAATCCTGAAGACAACATGGACGACCAGTTAGAACGATTACAAACTAAAATGGCAACAATGAAAGTCCAGATGATGGGATAAATGGTGGGTTAGATGGCTCTTATCCAAAACTTAGCTCGGGGACAAGAAGAGTTGAGAGCCCTCGTCAATAAGCTTCACCAATACAGATGCAACCATATGGAAAAAACAGCTATAATTGGGGATCAAGTCATTAATCAGCCTCCGATGAGACAAGAAGTTGGTTTGGTCGAGAGAACACCCTTCAAAATGGCTACTATACCAAGAGTCGAACAAGAACCTTGCCAACCACGACAAAATGATCAGCATAAGCAAGGAAGACAATTTGTCGAGATAAAAATGCCATTGGTTCAAGCATTGCATCATATGTTGGAAGCTGTGATACGATGTCTAGAACCGGGCTCGTGGTTTCCCTATTTCGTTAAGGAAATTTTGTTGGTTTGTGTTTCGCGTTTGTTTTTGCAAAATGTTGTGGTAAGCAAGATTCTCCACCGACTTTTATTTTATCCAACAAGGAAAGGAAAAAAAGCACAGAAAAATTCCTTTTTCAAGATATTTCTGAGTACGGGGGGTAGATTATAGAAAGGGAAGGTATTATCATCCTTTCTATCCGTGGTTATCTACGGGCTCTTAGGTACTTGCTCATCATTTTCAAAATTGTTTTCTTTGTGTTTGTGGGCTTTGAAAAGTTTTTGTTTTAACTTCGGTTTAACTCTTGCTTCTGTCTTCAAGAGTGTAATGAAGTGTTTTTGAAAACTTTGTTTGAAAAGGAGTGTAAGTGTGAAAAAAAAGTTTGTTTTGATGGAGCAAGTACTTAAGAACTAATCTACCTACTCGAAAAAGGAATCGTTCTATGTTTGTTTCCTTTAGAAAATGTTATCCCACTATTAGTGAGTAGGTAGCACCGTCGTTGGAGTTTTGAGGGACAATTCAAAAGGGACGTACGGTCACTAAAGCAATGTTAGGACGTCTTAGTAGTAACCCTAATGTCTTAGATCATTTATCCGGGGCAACAATATCCGAGGTAACCTTTCCGAGGCAACTTGATCTTTGGACAAAAGGACGACCATTAAATATCCTATACTCAATGACCATTTACCGAAGGCAACCAAGTGGGAGTGTATCCTAGGAGTGCGCATGTGCAAGTGATTCAGTTTCAGATTTATTTATCTTTGCATATTTAGGGTGATCTAACTGTTTAAAATTAGTCATACATTCTTGTCATGCAAACCCTAATTATTCACATATCTAGCAGTTAAATATTTGCAGAAATTAAAGTGCGGAATTTAAACTAAGCTATTACAAGGCTTCGGGTATTTACATAGCCAACAACAAACCCTTTGAAATTAAAAGCGATAAAAAATAAATAAATGTCCTAATTAAATTATTACAAACTGTGAGCAGATACAATAATTCGATAAGAATAAAAATAAAGCGCACGATAACAAATTAGATCGAATAAGAAATTAGGGTTTTGACCCTTCTATCCTAATTAAAAGAGAAAATTGTTTTTGTTGTTTTTAATATTTTTAAAAGAAAAGAACTAAGTTTTTCTAAATTAAAATAAAAATTAATTAGCGATTAAATTAATTAGTGAAAATAATTAAAAGACCTATTTTTGGTTTTTGGTTATTTTAGGAAAAAATAAAATGTAATTAAGTTAGCATAAATCCTATTTATTCTAATTGATTTTAATTATTTACAAAAGGAAATTATAATTGTTTAATTAATCAAACCTAATTAAATTAATTAATTTATTGCGAAAAATAATATTCTAATTTTAATTGGACATAAAAATATTTTTGGTGATTTTTGATTAAAAAAAAAGAATTAATTTATTGGTTAGTAAATAAATAAACAATTTAAATAAAATAAATAAAAAACAAGAGATGAAGAGAGAAAATGGGGGTGTGAATAGCTGAACTCTGGGCCCAAAAGAGATGACCCATGCTGACTTTTTGGATCCAATACCACGCACTTGACTTGGCTCATGGTGCACCTTTAGTGGTGGTCATCAGATTTGGCCATCTGGCCATCTGGCATGATTGATTGTGAGGGTACATGGTGGATCTCCTGGCTTGCGCGTGTACTGAATAACCTGAAAGAAAACAAGAAAATAGCAAATGCTGGAGGCAGGGATCGAACCCCTGACCTCCAGCCTCTAAAGCCTTATGCGCTCACGTGGCCACCACTACGCCACTTTGTTTTCACTGTTATCATATTACAAAACAATAATAATATATGAAACAAATAAAATAATGGGAAATTCCGCGCGAAATTCAAATGAACAAATGGTAGCTGGCCACGTATTTGTCTTCTTCCCTGCACTGTGGCTAAAAGCTTGAGACCTTATACCTACGGACAACGTCCGTTGCTACAGGCCTGTACGTTCCTAAAATCTTCCATGGGCCATGTAAATAACATCTAACACCATGGTTAGACTCATCTCGTCCTCCTGATCACAATGGTACCACTTACGAAGGCTGGTTTTTCTTGTAAATGAAATCCCTAATTCGGAGCTTTGTGACCTAGCTATGGTGAAATCGTGTATAGGCCATAAAAATGAAATTGAATGATGCAGAAAGTTTGCATATGTTCCATAGATCAAGAATGTATAATTAATTCAATCTAACAATGCTTAAAATATGAGATTCGAATTCAAGAACAGGGCGAAGTTGTGAACGACTTACAGTGTGTTTTGGGACTGGAATGAACTGGTTCTTAATTGCTTTAGCTTCTAGAGAGTCCCAGGAAGCGATTGGGATAGTTAATGAGCCTTGAGGATGCCTCTAAGTGCCAATTCAATCTCACACTTTTCCTTGATTTTTTTCAAATCTGGTTCTTGCTCTCACGCCTGTTTCTAGCTTCCTTTTAGGTCTGGCCTTGTTCTATATGTATGAGTGAATGCATTAGGGTTGATAATTGCATCCAAATCTTTCTCCTTCAATGATTTTTGATTTGATTTGATTCACTTTTAAAACCTTTCCAAACATGGCCTTTTTCAATCTTTTTGTTCACTCTAATGCCTTGCACGAATTTGAATGATGCTAGCTGTGTAATAAGACCTGAAACAATCATAAAATCTCTTGTTATCAATGTTTTGGATTTTATTTGATTTGTTTTGATTTAAATTGGATTAATTCAAATAAAATCCAAAATAAATAATAAAAATAAGATATGGACAAGTGGAAAAGGCTAGAGCTCGTGGGCTATGTTGCCAACTCAAAACAAGTGAAAAGATTGGGCCCATTTGGCAAAATTTGAAGTTTTAGGGATAGTTGACTTTTGGCAATTTTTCAAAAAGGGTCAACTTCACCTATGCATAACTTCCTCAATTTTGACTCTTTGGATGTGTTATTGGTCTTTTTAGAAAGCTTGAGATGTCCTCTAATCAACCCTTTTAGTCTCATCTCAATTTCATATTCCATGCTCATGTATGAAGCTTTGACAAAAAAGGTGTTTTTGTTGACTTTTCAAAATGACCTATAATGTCCAAATTCATAACTTCTTGTGAGTGCATATTTTGAACTTGGGAGATGAAGATGGATTGTAGGGAATTTCATCCTCTTAAAAATGAGCTTTGGATGGGTCATTTCTCATAAAGTATGAGAATGTTATGCTTGGTCAAAGTTGAGTTAACTTTTCCTACAAAACCCTAATTTAGCAACTTTTGAGCCTTGATGAATTATGAGCAATCCTTGATGAATCATGATCAACACTTGATCAAATGATGAAATATACTTAAAAATGAGGATGTTGAACAAAAATCTTGAAGTTTGACTGTATGTGGGCCACAATTGACTTTTGCCCTAGCAAGTCGATTTTCAGGCCTTTGAGCAATTGACTGAGCAAACTTTCTCTGCAAGGCTTGAAACTTGACATGGATGATCTTGGGAACATATTATGACATTGGTGAGCACTTGGGATCACTTGGACTCAAGTATCTTGATGCAACATGAAACCCTAATTTGAGGCAGACTGTCTTTAGGAGAGAGCTTGTCTGGCCAACCCTTGGACTACCTTGAGCAACTTGAGTATCATTTTTGAAATGTTTTAAGAAATATGGGAGGGAAAATTTTGGGGTACAACAGCTGCCCCTGTTCAATCTTCTTAAACTTGAGGATATAGATTGGCTTTCGTGCCTTTCATGATCCGAAGGTGGAAGAGGATTGAACACTAGAGTGCCCAGAAATTTGCACTCGCACGAAGTGGTAATTGTCTTGTGATGTCGAGAATGGGCTTACAGATGCCATTCGGAAATTGATGACAGGAGATGGGCTTAAAGATGCCATCCGAAGGAGTGTCGATCGCATAAGAGATTCCTTAGCGAGAGCTCGTATACCTGTCATTCGAGGAAGATTCTGCTGGGGAAGTCTGATCTTTGTTGAGAGAATTAGAATTTTAGGAGCTTTGGTCGTCCGTTATTCTGATGGTGAGTCATCTTTGTTGATATTTAGGAACTTTGGTCGTCCGTACTCAACTGAGGAATCATCTCTGTTGATATTTAGGAACTTTGATCTTCCGTACTCAACTGAGGAGTCATCTCTGTTGATATTTAGGAACCTCGATCATCCTTACTCAACTGAGGAAACATTTTTGCTGATATTTAGGAACTTTGATCGCCCGTACTCAACTGAGGAATTATCTCTGTTGATATTTAGGAACTTCGATCGTAATTCAACTAAGGAAACGTCTCTGTTGAGATTTAGGAACTCGTCCATAATTCAACTGAGGAAACATATCTGTCGAGATTTAGGAACTCGTCTGTAATTCAATTGAGGAAACATCTCTGCCGAGATTTAGGAACTCATCCGTAATTCAACGGAGGAAACATCTCTGTCGAGATTTAGGAACTCGTCCATAATTCAATTGAGGAAACATCTCTGTCGAGATTTAGGAACTCATCTGTAATTCAACTGAGGAAACCTCTCTGTCGATATTTAGGAACTCGTCCGTAATTCAACTGAGGAAACATCTCTGTCGAGATTTAGGAACTCATCCGTAATTCAACTGAGGAAACAACTTCATAGCTTGAATTATGTGAGAACTTAATCGCATCCTTCCTGAAAGGTAAAGGTTAGCTATATGTAATGCATGATATGTATCAAGCGATGATGTTCTCAAAATAAATGAGATTGTGTCGTATGATGCGTATGCATGTCATGATGTATGGAAATGTGATGTTTTGAGTTGGGGAAAATAAATCCCGGATTGTTGCTGGAGAAAAGAAATGAATTCTTCGTTTCCACTGGAGATAGTGGATGAAGATGTTTGTGAGAATAAACATGTGGAAGAGGCTAACTCCGCTGGGGAATAAACTGATGAGAGAATGCCTCTGTGGGGAAGAGACGCTCTGTTGAGGATTCTGCTGATAAATTCAACTGGGGATGAACTACTGTTGCTGGTGATAATGAAACCTGTTAGGGATTGAATTTCTGCTTGTGAAAGGAAAGAACTCCGCTGGGATGATTTTCTAGTTGCGACTTCACGGGGAATAACCTTTTAGACTCTACTGGGGACAATATTCCAGAGTCTACTGGGGATGATTCTTCAAACTCCACTGGGGATAATTTTATACTTCGTTGGGGATATTTTTCAAACTCCACTGGGGATGATAAGACTTTAGTGCTGATGGTAGATAAATTCTTCTTTGGGGAGAATATCGCCAATTCACTCACAGTTGCGAGTCTCAGCTGGGGAGAGCTAACACCACTATCTTTCTCTTACTTTGCGGGGAACGAATGTACTTTCAATCGTTTTCTCCAGCTAGGTCTATCCCTATACCTGGTGTGTAGAGCAATTGTACGGTTTGGACATTTCTCGTTTTCCCCTGTTTCTGATATTACAAGTATTCGTCTTTTGTTTCGCATGTAAATATTTATGAGCAGCAATCAATGTCAAATGCATATATATAAAAAAATGAACATTGGACGTTCTCGCAAAACAAAACAGAAAAAGGAAAACAGTTTGAAGTTTCTTTGTAAAAATGACTTGTATTGATTTTGAAGTTAGCTTGTAAATAGGCGTCTTTTGTACAAGAGGCTGACGTCCTAGTAAGAGAACACCGCCGCACAATAGAGTTCATACAATTTTGTGAAAAACAAAGAAAAACAGCTATGTGAACAATCCCACTGGGTTCCAACTCTGCTATTGCCTTTATATCCTCGAGCATCTCATCACTTTGCTACTAGGTTGAAGGTGGATCAAATTGTTTGGTGCCGTCTGAGCTTGATAGTCGATACCGAAGTCTGGTTGCAAAGTGATCTAATGAGACATAGTGTTACACTTTAATCCCTAACTTTTGCCTCGACCGCCCTTTCGGGTTTTCAATCCACCGGGATACCCTTTTTTGCCCAAGCCGCCTTTTCAGGTTTTCGACTTGCCGGGTGTACAGATTTTTACTTTCATCCCTTATTTTTACCTGAACCCTTTTGGTTCGCCAGGAAGCCCTTATTTTTGCCTAGGCCAGTCAACCTAGCGGGTCTTTGGTTATGCGTAGTATTTTTTCACTATGTCTGCATTGACGGGGTGAGGAAGGTCGTCACCGTCCATGGTGGTTAGAATCATAGCTCCTCCTGAGAAAATATTCTTAACCACAAATGACCCTTCGTAAGTAGGGGTCCATTTTCCCCTGGGATCACCCTGTGGTAGAATGATGCGCTTGATCACCAGATCCCCAACTTGATATTCTTGTCGTCTAACTTTCTTGTTAAATGCCTTAATCATCTGTTTTTGGTATGTTTGACCATGACAAATAGTAGTAAGTCTGTTCTCGTCGATTAAGTTCAGTTGATCAATCCGGGTCATAATCCAGTCATCTTTGCTCAAACCTACATCCTTCATAATCCGAAGAGAGGGTATCTGAACTTCAATGGGCAAGATAGCCTCCGTGCCATATACCAAGGAATAGGGTGTTGCCCCTGTTGACGTTCGCGCTAAGGTGCGGTACCTATGAAGAGAAAATGGTAGCATCTTGTGCCAATCTTTGTATGTCACCGTCATCTTCTGCACAATCTTCTTAATGTTCTTATTAGCCTCTTCTACAGCCCCGTTCATCTTCGGCCGGTAAGGAGAAAAGTTGTGATATTGTATCTTGAACTGCTTGTAGAGCTCGATGATCATCTTATTGTTGAGATTTGTACCATTGTCCGTAATGATCCTCTCTGGTACACCATATCGACAAATCAGATTGTGCCGAATAAACCGTGCCACGACGTTCTTGGTTACTATAGCAAAGGAAGCTGCTTCAACCCACTTCGTAAAGTAATCAATAGCTACCAGGATGAAATGATGCCCGTTGGACGCAGTAGGTCTGATCTCGCCGATCATATTGATGCCCCACATTGCAAAAGGCCAAGGAGCTGTCAAGACATTCAGAGGAACTAGAGGTATGTGCACCTTATCAGCATAGACTTGGCACTTATGACAGGTCCGAGAATGCTGATAACAGTCGGCTTCCATGGTGTACCAATAATATCCTTCCCGTAGGATCCTCTTTGCCATAGTGTGTCCACTGGAATGGGTTTCGAAAGTACCTTCATATAATTCCGCCATGATCCTTTCTGCCTCGTTCTTATCCACACACCACAGTAAGGTTGAATCATGGTTACGCTTGTAAAGGATACCATTGCTGATGAAGAACTTCGCCGTGAACCTCCTCAGAAACTTCTTATCATTAACAGATGCACCCTCGGGGTATTCTTGAGCCTCAAGATACCTCTTTACCTCATGGAACCAGGGTTTATCTGTTACCTCTTCAGTCTCAATTTCACAGCAATGTGCAGGTTCGTCCAACCTTTCCATGGTAATCTAGGGAGCTTCATTGTCCCATCTGACCTTGAACATAGAAGACATCGTAGCTAGCGCGTCCGCTAACTGATTCACCTCTCTAGGGAAGTGTTCAAAGGTTATCTCCTCGAAGTGCGGAAGCAACACCAACACATACTCCTTGTAAGGAATAAGATTAGGGTGTTTCGTATCCCACTCGCCTTTGATCTGGCTGATCACGAGAGCGGAATCTCCGAATACACTTAAGAACTTTATCCTTAGGTCAATAGTTGCTCGAAGACCCATAATGCACGCTTCATACTCCGCCATGTTGTTGGTGCAGTTGAAACATAGTCGGGCGGTGAACGGAGTATGAGAGCCTTCAGGAGATATGATCACGGTGCCAATGCCATTTCCTAAAGCGTTTGAAGCTCCATCAAAGTACATAGACCATCGGGATCCTTCCTCAGGTCCTTCATCCGGTCCAGGTGTTTCACAGTCAGTCACCAACAGGATGTTCTCATTCGGTAATTCGAAGTTCATAGACTGGTAATCATCCACTGCCTGATATGCCAAATGATCTGCCAACACACTTCCCTTGATTGCTTCTGGGTCGTGTATTAAATGTCATACTCAGTAAAGATCATCTTCCATCTCGCTATTCTTCCGGACAAGGCAGGCTTCTCGAAGATATACTTGATTGGATCCATCTTTGATATCAATAGAGTAGTGTGAGTCAGCATATACTGTCTCAGCCGGCGAGAAGCGCATGCTAAAGCGCAGCAAGTTTTCTCAAGCAACGAGTATCGGGTCTCGCAGTTGATAAACTTTTTGCTAAGGTAATAAATAGCATGCTCTTTTCGGCCAGACTCGTCATGCTGCCCCAGCACGAACCCCATTGAATTATCGAGTACTGTCAAGTATAAGATCAAAGGTCTCCCTTCAACTGGAGGCATCAGAATAGGTGGCTCTTGGAGATATTCTTTGATCCTTTTGAAAGCGGCCTGACATTCATCGTTCCATCTTACCACTTGATCTTTCTTCAGCAACTTGAAGATTGGCTCACAAGTAGTAGTCAGGTGTGAAATGAATCAGGTAATGTAATTCAGACGTCCCAAAAAGCCTCTGACTTCCTTTTCAGTTCGAGGAGCTGGCATTTCCTGTATAGCCTTCACCTTTGCAGGATCCACTTGAATACCTTTATCACTAACGACGAAACCCAGCATCTTACCAGACCTCACTCCGAAGGTGCACTTGTTCGGGTTTAGCCTTAGTTTGTACAATTTCAACCTGTCAAATAGCTTCTGAAGATGGTCAAGATGTTCTTCCTCAGTCTGGGATCTTGCAATCATATCGTTGACGTATACCTCAATCTCGTGATGAATCATGTCGTGGAACAAAGCAAACATGGCGCGCTGATACGTTACCCCAGCATTCTTCAATCCGAAAGGCATGGCTTTGTAGAAAAAGGTACCCCATTGAGTAATAAAGGTTTTCTTTTCCATATCCTTGGAAGCCATGTTAATCTATTTGTAACCGGAGAAACCATCCATAAAGGAGAAGACCTTATGCTGTGCGGTGTTGTCAACTAGAACGTCGATATGAGGCAGAGGGAAATCATCCTTGGGGATTGCCTTGTTCATATCCCTATAGTCAACACACATCCATACTTTACCATCCTACTTCGTCATCGGAACCACGTTGGCCACCCACTGTGGGTAAGAAGTAACTTCTAGAAAACCGGCATCAAACTGTTTCATAACTTCGGCCTTGATTTTCTCAGACATCTCTGGGCGCATTCGGCAAACTTTATGTTTCACTGGAGGACAGTCTTCCTTGGTGGGAAAGCGGTGAACCACGATATTGGTATCCAGCCCAGGCATATCTTCATAAGACCAGGCAAAGATCTCAACATAGTCACACAACATCTGTATCAACCGTTGCTTAACACTAGACTCCAAATTTGCACCGATCTTGACCTATTTCTTGTCTACTTCTGTACCCAGATTTATTGTTTCCACTGGCTCTTCGTGTGGCTATATATCCCTCTTTTCCTGAAGTAACAGTCTAGCAAGTTCACCAGGCACTTCACAATCATCCTCGGCTTAGTTGATCGGACTTTCGAAGTCATAACTGGCAGTAGCAGAGTCGTTCTCAGTGGGATCCAGAGTGGATATAGACCTGTATATGTGAGTGTGTGTAAAATAGTTGTTTTGCAAGATAGAAAAGAAAAACAAGGAGCGCAAAATTTGTAATGCAAGAAAACGTCCAATGCTTTTATTGATGATTGTTGTACCCCAAAATTTGCCCTCCCATATTCTTCAAAGATTTGGCAAGATCAAGCTTCAAAATCTCTCAAGGGTTGCACAGTCCAATTGCCTCCTAACACAGTCAAAATTAGGGTTTTGGTTCTTGCAAGGAAGTTGAGGTTTTCAAGGGCCCAATCAAGTCCCATATGCTCATATACATTGTCAAGCACCTACATGTCAAGTTTCAAGGCTCACAAGGTCAAGTTGCACAGTCAAAAACCGTAATTGCTCAACAGTCAACTGTAGGGGTAAAATGGTCATTTGGCAGTCAAAAGTCAAATATTTTGGTCAACATCTTATTTTGAAGCCACAGTCATCATTTGATCAATTCTTGATCATGATTTCACAAGAATGGCTCAAAAATCATCAAAGATGCAAAAGTTTCTATTTTTGGACAGCTGAAAAGTCAACTGTAACTTGACCAAAACATAACTTTTTCATGGTTCATCAGAAAAATCCCATCCAATGCTCATATTTAAGGGGAAGACATTTCCTACAACTCATCTTCACATTCCAAATCCAAGAAATGCTCTCACAAAAAGTTATCAATTTCAACATTATAGGTCATTTTCAAAAGTCAACAAAAAGGCACTTTAAGTCAAAGACCATAACTTGAGATTGGTAAATCAAAATGACATGGGACCAAAGACATTGGTTAGAGGACTTCAAGACCTTTCCAAAATATCCAAGAACATGTTCATAGCTTCAAAATTGAGCAAGATATGCATTGGAGAAGTTGGGAAATTTTTGTGAAATGGCCAAAGTCAATTATCCTTGAAATTTCATTTTTGACAAAAGGGGCCCACTTTTTCCACTTGTTTCAGCTTGGCCATGCCTCCCACGTGTCCCACAATTTATTTCAAGATTAAAAATTAATTTTCCCATTTTTATTTAATTTTATTTGATTTAATGCATTTTAAATCTTTAAAATTCAAATAAAAATCAAAGAAATTAATGGAGGGATATTTTGTGGTTTGAATAGCTTTGATACACCATAAAACATATACCAAATTCGTTCAAGACCTATTATGGGCATAAAAATTCAAATTACCACAAGAATGGCAAGTTGTTTAAATGGTGTTCATGGCATAATCTCAAACTTCATTGCAAGGGTTAATGGCTCACATTATTGCTTGATTATCATTCAAAGACATATATGCAAGCCTCTCATACCATTTACAAGGGCTAAGCATCTCTAAAACGAAAAAAAACCATATTCAAACCATATTCAAAAAAATCAAGCAAAAAGTCAAAGCTGAAATCCACCTTCCAAGGAAATTCAAAGCCTTTTCTCGTTTCTAACACTTTGCAGGAACTCTCAGGAGTCTTTTGGAATCAAAACCAAGCGCTCAGGCCTAAGGAATCGCCGCACACGAACTCACGGTTTGCATAATTTTCTTGGAATCGAATTTCATTTGTTCATGCATCATTAACATAATTTGTTGCTTGTTTTGTGTTGTATGAGTCCACAGGAAACTGATGGTATGGTTCAATTGCTTTGAGATGCCCCAAAACTCAATATTATTTTTTCTAAGGTATTCCTATGCAGGCTTCCAAACAGCGTCCATCATGCATCTCAAGTGATCATCCTGCCAAGTGGCCACTAACGCCAATCTGATGGCTATGAGGCGTGGACCATGGTGTTCCCAATCAATGCTTGCACACTTGATTCCAGTTTCAACAACACACCCCCATTCCTGGCCCAATACCCCCTCCATTTGGGTTCATTTTTCTTTCTTTTCATTTTATTTCTTTAATTTAATTTCTAACCCCTTTTATTTTATTGGTTATTAGTAATTAATTTAATTAATCATTTTCATAAAAAACAAAAAATATAATTAACACTTTTATTATTATTTTTATTTTGTAAATAAATCATAATTGAACTAGTTTTTAATTAGGCCATTTGAACATTTTAATAATTAAAATAGATTTAGATTTAGGTTAATCTTTAACTTTGTTTCTTTTTATTTCTATTTTATTTCATAAAAAATATAAAAAAATCAAAAAATATTTTCTTGTAATTAAAATAATTAATTAGTTTTCAATTTCATTTAATTACCAAAAAAAAAGACAAAAAAAAAGTTAATTCCCTTTTCTTTATTCATGCGTATTTAATTTGTCTGATTATTATGTAATTGCTCCGGATATGTAATAGTAAATAGGACCTTTTACTGTTTTTTTATTTTCCGCACTTATTTACTTAAAATGGGTCTTTGTAAAAATTTGGCGATGTATAGACCCGCGCCTTGTAATAGCGTAGGATTTACGTTTCCGCAATTTATTTTCCGCACCCCCTTTAACTGTTAACTTGTATGAAAGAATGCATGACAATTAAAAAAAAAGCGTAGCTCACCAAATGCATGACAAGATATAACATAAACTGAAAATAACACAAGAATTCACACACCACTTCTAGGGTACGCCTCACTGTTGCCTTTCCCCTCGAAACGTGGTCGTCGAGTACAGGACGTTTTAGTAAGTCCTTATGTCCATGAACATGGCATAAGGGTAGCTTCTAAGGTGTCCTACTGTTGCTCTGGTGACCACACTGTCCCTACAAGCTCGAATTGTGGTCGTCAAGTATAGGACGTCTTAGCGGTCCTTATGTCCATGATCCAGTTGCCTCGAAACAGTTGCCTCGAAACAGTTACCTCGAAACGGTTGCCTCGGAATAAAAAGATCAATGGCATAAGGGTAGCTTCTAAGGTGTCCTACTATTGCTCTGGTGACCACACCGTCCCTAAACTCGAATTGACCCGAACACCTCCAACGGTGGTGCTACCTACCTCTCAATAGTGGGATGGCACTACCTAAAGGACACTTACACAGCTTAATCCCTTAGGGTAGGTAGATGACTCATGGGTACTTGCTCTTTTCAAAAACAAACAAAATACTTTTCACACCTTACACTTTCAAAAGCTTTCAAAACAAATTTTTCAAACACTCTTGAGGACAGATACAAGAGTTATTCAGAAATCTTTCAAAGAAACTTTTTTCAAAGCCACTCATATTTTAAAAAGCAAACATTTTGAAAACATAAGAGCAAGTACCTAAGAGCCCGTGGATAACCACAGATAGAAAGGGTGCTAACACCTTCCCTTTCTATAAATCTACCTCCCGAACCGAGAAACATATCTCATAAGGAATTTTGCTGTGCTTTTGTCCTTTCCTTGTTGGAGAAAATAAAAGACGGTGGCGACTCTTGCTTCCGCGACATTTCGCGAAACCAGCTTTAAACAGTCAGTTCTATTTCCACCGATCACAGAACTGGCGACTCTGCTGGGGAAACTTTAAAGTGAGGTGTACCTTAGGACTAAGATCACTTGTGTTTTCAATTGCTTTCTTTGCTTGATTTAAATATTGTGGGCCTGTTTCGGGAATTCTATAGATCCTAACCCGGATCTGGGGGATACCTTCTTAGAAAGTAGCAACAAGACTGTGAGGGAACTGTGCGGGGTATACCGACATGGTTGAAGCAGTCTGCTACGTTGATGTGGCACTTTGGTGAGTACCGGTAACCCTTGAGTCCAGTCAAGAAGAGTACGGGGCCGCCGCGTGGTGTCGTGAAGCATCAACTGACCTTAGGAACCTTAATTGAACCATCCTGGCCTCTTTAGGGGTAGTGAGATAACTACTTTGGTGCAGTCCGAAGTTGGTTGATACTCGATACTACACTCAGTTGAGGGTTGTTTTCTTGGGATATTTTGATCGCCAGTTCAGTGGCTAAATCGAAACGATAAACACAGAAAACAATCCAATGATATTGAGATCCTTAGAACTCGGTTACTTTGATAGGACAGGTTTGAGCCCACCAACTTCAAGAGGGTAGTACCCCAAACTTCATGCTGGCCTAAACTCTAAGGGCTCTTTGTGTGACTTGTGTGCCTTCAAACTTGACTACTTGCATACTTGTTATCTGACACTTGAGTTTCTTGCAGGTTTTGTTTACAGTCCTTAATCTGGACTCATAACAGGGTTTACCTACATTACTCCACAGCATAACATCATACCATCATACCATTGCATACATCCTACATAAGGACTAATCCATTTCAAGGATCTCAAGGGCTTGTGATGCAGGTCATGATGAATCAAATGACTAGCAAGGGGCAAAGGGGATTTATTTTCCTCTGGCTAAGGTTAACAGCTTGAGTCAGGGGCTATGACCCACTCGATATGGTGAGCCTTGACTCTTGAAGAAGGACTCTCAACAATATGCAGTTCCTTCAATCAAGCCACCGGATTCAAATTCTAACAAGCTTCTTTGTTTATCCCGCGAGGTCCTTGAAAACATTGCATGCATATCATACATATCATTGCATTACAGGTACACTTGTTGCAGGTCACTTACCTTCTTCGCTGTTTATTTCAACAGTCATCATGAATCCTGAATCATCCAATGGACAAGCTATCAAGGCCCTCCAGGCCCAGAATGCCCAGTTCCAGGAGTTGATTATGAGCCTAGCCCAGGGTCAAAAGGAATTGAAGACTCTGATTCAGAAGAAGAAGAACAAGAGGATTGTTCTGTTCAACCCTAGACGCAGATCTGGGAACACACTGCAGAATGAAGGTGAGAGGACTACTCCATCTGTGGGGGAAGGCAGTCACCAAGGGAGAGAGGTTCCTAGCCCTGTGGTCTTTGACACCGAGATAGACTTTAATGATGAACAATACCCCCCTGCTGAAGACAGGTACAAACAGCTAGAGGACCGGTTAAATGCTATGGATATCCAACGTGTGCCTGGGTTGGACTTTGGGGACCTAGGTTTATCTTCTGGGGTGGTGATCCCTCACAAGTTCAAGGCACCTGCCTTTGTAAAGTACGACGGGGTTTCCTGTCCTAAACTGCATCTCCGTTCATACGCAAGGAAGATCCAGCCCTACACGGCAGACAGGAATCTATGGATCCATTTCTTCCAGGAGAGTCTTTCAGGGACTCAGCTCGATTGGTTCTATCAGTTGGATGGAACCAGTATTCGTAACTGGGAGGACTTGGCAACTGCTTTTTATAAGCAGTATCAGTATAATGCCGACCTCGCTCCCACGCATACCCAACTCTAGGGTATGTCACTTGGGACGAGTGAAGGTTTTAAGGAGTATGCGTAAAGGTGGAGAGATCTGGCTGGAAGGGTGCAACCGCCCTTAACTGACCGTGAGCTCGTTGACATGTTCTTGGGGTCCCTGTCTGGTCCCTTCTTCAACCATCTGATTGGGAATTCTTCTGCTGGGTTTACAGATTTGATCTTGACCGGGGAGAGGATCGAAGCTGGCATCAAGGCTGGAAAGATTCAAGAAGCTGCACCTTCTGACACTCACAAAAAGCCTTACACTGGGAAGAAAGAGGCCAATGTTGCGTACAGCCAAAAGGGTCGCCATGATCAACATGTAGGGACAGTCTAGATCTCTAATCCTAGGCCTGCTCAACAAGGACAGGGGCATCAACGTAAGGAGGTCGCACCCAAGAGACAATTCACTAAAATCAACATGTCACTGGATCAAGCGCTACAACAAATGTTGAAGGCAGGGCTGATTACCTTGAGGGCTCCTCTCCGGAATCCAAACACCTCTGCTCCCAACTACCATCCTAATGAGAGGTGCGCATACCACTCCGATAGCCCGGGTCATACTACGGACAACTGCTGGCCTTTGAAGAACAAGATTCAAGACATGATCGACGCCGGAGAGATTCAGTTTGAAGCGTCAGAGACTCCAAACATAATCAATGCTCCTTTTCCTAATCATTGAAGACTTTTGTTCATTTGAATTTCCGAGTTGTAATTTTTTGCTTATACAAAAAATTAAATGTCATAGCGAACTCTTTTATTTCATTAATGCACGGCATATGACTGTTTTTAAATTAATCCAATTATTTTCACTATATTCACATTGCCTTCATATTTTTTGTGATGTTCAACTCTCGGTTAATAATTCTAAGCCTCTTGAGGGAGGATGACGAAAACGATACCACGATCTACAGTATGCTTTTGAACAGACCCTGCTGATGAGGTACATGCATTGTTTCAATTCCTAAACACTGGAGTTATAAGGCAGATAATCCCTCATTAACCCCTTTGAGCCAAAGAAGCAGGAGTTTTTCTTTTCGAAAATTAAAACCCTTAATCATAACCTGGGGCAGGGTAGTTCTCTCAGTTGATCCAAGTGCACAGCGAATAACATCAAAGAAGTCCTTCCGAGACAAAGGACAGTGATGGTCCTGGATAATCATAAAGACAGGCAGTCATCACCAAAAAAAAACTAAAGCCCATTAAGTTAAAACCTATGAAGGAGACTTACAAAACTGGGACATCCCGCTGACTGTAATCACAAAAGAAACAGTTCAGGTAAAAAATAGGGATAACACAATCAAAAAGAAAGAGGTCCCACAAACCCTCATCAAAAAAGAAATGACTTCCTGGTCAAAATAAACTGTCAATATCTGAACCATCACCGGTATATCAAAGCAAAGACTCAAACAAGGTCTAACGCACGATTAGTTGAGTTTAGGTTTGAAGAACATCACGAAGAGCGGGTGGGTACAAATAAAATTTGAGCCTTTTACCTTTGTTTCTTAAACCGTGAACCAGGCCACGTTATAACCCTTAAAAGTCCTAGCTGAAGCATGGGTTAGTTCGAAAGCATACTGTTACAAAAGGTATCCTGACTCCTTAAGGCTTGCGGTAAAATAACGAGTTGACATCACAGTTTACAAAATTCACTTGTTTTTATTGAAAAATACATTTGCAAAAAAACTTCGAGACAGACATACGCTTTGCATTCTTAAAATAATATTGTTTGCATATGACTATTTATTCAACAGCAAAGAAATTCGCACGAAGAATATCTAGTGAACAAAAGCACTCCCAACCAAGGGGCATGGCATGATCATTGTCCATCATCTGGGGCAGTTAAGTCAAGATTCGGAGAATCTCTCAAAAGGCCAACCAGCTAGGGGCAAATATCTGTCTGGATCACTTGGGGCATTGGACGATCAAACGAAGATCTTCTGGTGGCATGGTAACACTGCACTACTGACAGTGACAACTCCCGGCATCCTGAGAGCACGGACATAGTCGAAAAAAAACACTACGCATAAGCAAAGACCCGCTAGGTCGATACACCTAGGCAAAAATAAGGGATGAAATGAAAAAAAATCTGTACACCCGGCAAGTCGAAAACCTGAAAAGGTGGCTTGGGCAAAAATGGGTATCCCGATGGACTGAAAACCCGAAAGGGCGGTCCAGGCAAAAGTTAGGGATCAAAGCGTACGACTATGTCCCGTCATCTTGTCACTTGCCTACCAGAAGAAGATTTGTCAAATCGGCAGTCCTCAAGCACCCCCACAGGTACCTTCTCCCACAGAAGCTGGGGCAATAAGAGTTGCCCAAACTATACAGCTTCTTTACTCCAGGTACAAGTTAGATTCAGTTGAAGAATTTGACCAAGATACCTTCACTCCCCGTTGAGTAAGACCAGAATCATAAATACTCTCCCCCGAGCAAAGTTGGTCTCCCGTAAGCCCTGACAAGGTACAATATCTCCAGCAAGTCAACAACGCTCTCCCCAAGCAGAGTTAGCCTACAGTCAGCCTTAAGGAAGTTGGGTATCTCCAGAAAATCTCAATATTCCCCAATGGAGTATACAGATTATTCCTCAGCAAGCATCCCCGGCAGTCTTAATATAAGATTGTTCCCCGGCGGAATACAGACATCCAGTGGGGCCATTCCCCAGTACAGTCCAAAAGTCTCCCCAGGAAAGTTGAATCAATCTCCCCAGTAGATTCTGGAAGCTTATCCCTAGTAGATTCTGGAAGCTAATCCCCTGCAGAGTGCAAAAGCATCTCCCGGGCTTTATTCAAAGGTAATTCTCCACCAGAGCCTATAACTGGGTTATCCTCATCTAATTACCACGGAAAGATCGTCCTCGATGAAGTTCTTCCTATCCCCAGCGGAGTTCATCAAATTCCTCAACATAACTTCTCAATGGAATCGACAGCGAAGTTATCACCAAATCTCAGCAAAGTATCTCTTCCCACAGAGTAATTCCCCGCAGAGTAATCTCTTCAACAAGTTTATTCCCCAACGGAGTCATCTTCCCCTACCGGTTTATTCTTGCAACCATCTTTAATCATCATCCCCAGCGGAAACGAAGAACTCTACTCTACAAACATCAGCCCAGGATCCAACTTCTCGGCATTCGTCAAGGATTTACTTTCCTAGACGAAAATACATTCACAAACACCACATTATCATACACCAGGACGCATGCATATACGCATCATAACACACTATCTCATTATTTTGGGACATCATGACATCATGCATTTCATACATCATGACATTACATACAACTGATGTTTCGCCTTTTCAGGAAAAAGGTCAATCCCAAAGATGATTACTATTAACTATCGCAATTCCAGATTCGATTCCTGTATCCATCCAGGGCATATCTACATTAAAGAGATTGAAGAGATAGCCGAGAAATGCTCCAGATATGGATGTTGTTCTTTTGCTTATTCAGATTTATCTCCAGAGATAGCTTAGAAATGCTCCAGAGATGGATGTTATTCTTTCGCGTATTCAGATTTTCTCTTCAGAGATGGCTTAGAGATGCTCCAGAGATGGACGTTATTCTTTTGCTTATTCAAGAGTTTCCTTTCAGATATAGCTGGGAAATGCTCCAGATATGGATGTTATTCTTTCGCTTATTTAGATTTTCTCTTCAGAGATGGCTTAGAGATGTTCCAGAGATGGATGTTATTCTTTTGCTTATTCAAGAGTTTCTTTTCAGATATATCTTGGAAATGCTCCAGAGATGGATGCTGTTCTTTTGCTTATTCAGATTTTCTCTTCAGAGATGGCTAGAGATAGTTCAGATGTGACCCAGGCATGGCGACGTTCTGATACTTCTTCCAGATTTCCTTTCAGAGATAGCTTGGAAATGCTCCAGATATGGATGCTGTTCTTTTGCTTATTCAAGACTCCTTCTAGAGATAGTTCAGATGTGACCCAGGCATGGCGACGTTCTGATACTTCTTCCAGATTGCCTTTCAGAGATAGCTTGGAAATGCTCCAGATATGGATGTTGTTCTTTTGCTTATTCAAGACTCCTTCTAGAGATAGTTCAAATGTGACCCAGGCATGGCGACGTTCTGATACTTCTTCCAGATTTCCTTTCAGAGATAGCTTGGAAATGCTCCAGATATAGATGCTGTTCTTTTGCTTATTCAAGACTCCTTCTAGATATAGTTCAGATGTGACCCGGGCATGGCGACGTTCTGATACTTATTCCGGATTTCCTTTCAGAGATAGCTTTGAAATGCTCCAGATATGGATGCTGTTCTTTTGCTTATTCAAGACTCTTTCTAGATATATTTTAGATGTGACCCAGGCATGGCGACGTTCTGATACTTATTCCAGATTTCCTTTCAGAGATAGCTTGGAAATGCTCCAGATATGGATGCTGTTCTTTTGCTTATTCAAGACTCCTTCTAGATATAGTTCAGATGTGACCCAGGCATGGCGATGTTCTGATACTTATTCCAGATTTCCTTTCAGAGATAGCTTGGAAATGCTCCGGATATGGATGCTATTCTTTTGCTTATTCAAGACTCCTTCTAGATATAGTTCAGATGTGACCCAGGCATGGCGACGTTCTGATACTTATTCCAGATTTCATTTCAGAGATAGCTTGGAAATGCTTCAGATATGGATGCTGTTCTTTTGCTTATTCAAGACTCCTTCTAGAGATAGTTCAGATGTGACCCAGGCATGGCGACGTTCTGATACTTATTCAGTTTCCCTTTCAGATATAGCCTAGAGATGCTCCAGATCCGGACACTGTTCTATTGCTTATTCAGATTCAAACTTCTAAAAGACAACTTAGAGATGCTCCATCCCGGATGCTCTTCTATTGTTCAGTCCAGATACGATCCAGATTCGGATGACATTCTGTTACTCATGCAGTATGGATATACCCCAGACACGGCGGTCATTCTACCATTTATTCAGACGCCAGCAATCAGACACAGACTAGATATGCTCTAGACTCGGAAGCTATTCTATTTCTTATTCAGATTCACCTATCCACCATCTTTCCAAATGGCATCTATAAGCCCATTCCCGACAAGGTTCTGTCACAAGTTCAGATGGCATCTTTAAGCCCATCCTCCTATCCATCATCTCTCCAAATGGAATCTGTAAGCCCATTCTCTACATCACACTGCGGATACTCTACTATGTGAGTGCAAAATTCTGGGCACTCTAGTGTTCAATCATCTTCCACCTTCGGATTACGAAAGGCACGCCAGCCAATCTACATCCTCAGGTCTAAGAAGATTGAACAGGGGCAATTGTTGTACCCCAAAATTTTCCCTCCCATATTCTTCAAAGATTTGGCAAGATCAAGCTTCAAAATCTCTCAAGGGTTGCACAGTCCAATTGCCTCCTAACACAGTCAAAATTAGGGTTTTGGTTCTTGCAAGGAAGTTGAGGTTTTCAAGGGCCCAATCAAGTCCCATATGCTATATACATTGTCAAGCACCTACATGTCAAGTTTCAAGGCTCACAAGGTCAAGTTGCACAGTCAAAAACCGTAATTGCTCAACAGTCAACTGTAGGGGTAAAATGGTCATTTGGCAGTCAAAAGTCAAAATTTTTGGTCACCATCTTATTTTGAAGCCACAATCATCATTTGATCAATTCTTGATCATGATTTCACAAGAATGGCTCAAAAATCATTAAAGATGCAAAAGTTTCTATTTTTGGACAACTGAAAAGTCAACTGTAACTTGACCAAAGCATAACTTTTTCATGGTTCATCAGAAAAATCCCATACAATGCTCATATTTAAGGGGAATACATTTCCTACAACTCATATTCACATTCCAAATCCAAGAAATGCTCTCACAAAAAGTTATCAATTTCAACATTATAGGTCATTTTCAAAAGTCAACAAAAAGGCACTTTAAGTCAAAGACCATAACTTGAGATTGGTAAATCAAAATGACATGGGACCAAAGACATTGGTTAGAGGACTTCAAGACCTTTCCAAAATGTCCAAGAACATGCTCATAGCTTCCAAATTGAGCAAGATATGCATTGGAGAAGTTGGGAAATTTTTGTGAAATGGCCAAAGTCAATTATCCTTGAAATTTCATTTTTGACAAAAGGGGCCCACTTTTTCCACTTGTTTCAGCTTGTCCATGCCTCCCACGTGTCCCACAATTTATTTCAAGATTAAAAATTAATTTTCCCATTTTTATTTAATTTTATTTGATTTAATGCATTTTAAATCTTTAAAATTCAAATAAAAATCAAAGAAATTAATGGAGGGATATTTTGTGGTTTGAATAGCTTTGATACACCATAAAACATATACCAAATTCGTTCAAGACCTATTATGGGCATAAAAATTCAAATTTTCACAAGAATGGCAAGTTGTTTAAATGGTGTTCATGGCATAATCTCAAACTTCATTGCAAGGGTTAATGGCTCACATTATTGCTTGATTCTCATTCAAAGACATATATGCAAGCCTCTCATACCATTTACAAGGGCTAAGCATCTCTAAAACGAAAAAAACCATATTCAAACCATATTCAAAAAAATCAAGCAAAAAGTCAAAGCTGAAATCCACCTTCCAAGGAAATTCAAAGCCTTTTCTCGTTTCTAACACTTTGCAGGAACTCTCAGGAGTCTTTTGGAATCAAAACCAAGCGCTCAGGCCTAAGGAATCGCCCCACACGAACTCACGGTTTGCATAATTTTCTTGGAATCGAATTTCATCTGTTCATGCATCATTAACATAATTTGTTGCTTGTTTTGTGTTGTATGAGTCCACAGGAAACTGATGGTATGGTTCAATTGCTTTGAGATGCCCCAAAACTCAATATTATTTTTTCTAAGGTATTCCTATGCAGGCTTCCAAACAGCGTCCATCATGCATCTCAAGTGATCATCCTGCCAAGTGGCCACTAACGCCAATCTGATGGCTATGAGGCATGGACCATGGTGTTCCCAGTCAATGCTTGCACACTTGATTCCAGTTTCAACAAAACACCCCCATTCCTGGCCCAATACCCCCTCCATTTGGGTTCATTTTTCTTTCTTTTCATTTTATTTCTTTAATTTAATTTCTAACCCCTTTTATTTTATTGGTTATTAGTAATTAATTTAATTAATCATTTTCATAAAAAACAAAAAATATAATTAACACTTTTATTATTATTTTTATTTTGTAAATAAATCATAATTGAACTAGTTTTTAATTAGGCCATTTGAACATTTTAATAATTAAAATAGATTTATATTTAGGTTAATCTTTAACTTTGTTTATTTTTATTTCTATTTTATTTCATAAAAAATATAAAAAAATCAAAAAATATTTTCTTGTAATTAAAATAATTAATTAGTTTTCAATTTCATTTAATTACCAAAAAAAAAGACAAAAAAAAAGTTAATTCCCTTTTCTTTATTCATGCGTATTTAATTTGTCCGATTATTATGTAATTGCTCCGGATATGTAATAGTAAATAGGACCTTTTACTGTTTTTTTTATTTTCCGCACTTATTTACTTAAAACAGGTCTTTGTAAAAATTTGGCGATGTATAGACCCGCGCCTTGTAATAGCGTAGGATTTACGTTTCCGCAATTTATTTTCCGCACCCCCTTTAACTGTTAACTTGTATGAAAGAATGCATGACAATTAAAAACAAAGCGTAGCTCACCAAATGCATGACAAGATATAACATAAACTGAAAATAACACAAGAATTCACACACCACTTCTAGGGTACGCCTCACTGTTGCCTTGCCCCTCGAAACGTGGTCGTCGAGTACAGGACGTTTTAGTAAGTCCTTATGTCCATGAACATGGCATAAGGGTAGCTTCTAATGTGTCCTACTGTTGCTCTGGTGACCACACTGTCCCTACAAGCTCGAATTGTGGTCGTCAAGTATAGGACGTCTTAGTGGTCCTTATGTCCATGATCCAGTTGCCTCGAAACAGTTGCCTCGAAACATTTGCCTCGAAACAGTTGCCTCGAAACAGTTGCCTCGGAATAAAAAGATCAATGGCATAAGGGTAGCTTCTAAGGTGTCCTACTATTGCTCTGGTGACCACACCGTCCCTAAACTCGAATTGGCCCGAACACCTCCAACGGTGGTGCTACCTACCTCTCAATAGTGGGATGGCACTACCTAAAGGACACTTACACAGCTTAATCCCTTAGGGTAGGTAGATGACTCATGGGTACTTGCTCTTTTCAAAAACAAACAAAATACTTTTCACACCTTACACTTTCAAAAGCTTTCAAAACAAATTTTTCAAACACTCTTGAGGACAAATACAAGAGTTATTCAGAAATCTTTCAAAGAAACCTTTTTCAAAGCCACTCATATTTTAAAAAGCAAACATTTTGAAAACATAAGAGCAAGTATCTAAGAGCCCGTGGATAACCATTGATAGAAAGGGTGCTAACACCTTCCCTTTCTATAAATCTACCTCCCGAACCGAGAAACATATCTCATAAGGAATTTTGCTGTGCTTTTGTCCTTTCCTTGTTGGAGAAAATAAAATACGGTGGCGACTCTTACTTCCGCGACATTTCGCGAAACCAGCTTTAAACAGTCAGTTCTATTTCCACCGATCACAATGATATATGGAAATGACACATAATAAGCCCTCAAACAAAGCCACGGTGTCTCGGGTAAGGCACCGGGCTGTAAAGTTTAAAATTGTTTGTTACAAATCCAAAACAAAAGTCTATTACTGTGTAATAAAAGAAATTGGCACGAAGTCCTTTGTCGTCCAATTGCTTAATCCGCTGTCGGTAGTCGAGTAAATCTAGCTGTCAAACTCAGACTCTTCATCATCATCTTCAATCGCATTCACTTCCGGATTAGTGATACGCAGGGGAGGTCTTCCAATCTGCGCGTGCCAAACGGCCCTTTGAGCTTCTGCAGTGAAACCCAAACCAAATTTGTCAGTCTTGTGTGCAAAGTCAGGGAGTTAGCCCCAATTCGCACACCCACCTTTCTCAATAACAACCCGGGTATCCTTGAGGGAAGCCATCTTCATCGGAGGATCTTTAGTAACAGTTTAAGTCGATGCCAGAGTCTGAGGGACTTCTTCAAAATGTTGACACGGGGTTTCAATAAACTCCCCGTCCATTTCCACATACCGGAATGAGTTAAGGTGGCTTACCATGTACTCCTCTTCTCCTCGTACTGTAACAATCTTCCCCTTCACTGGGTATTTTAACATCTAATAGAGCGTAGAAGTTACTGCCCCAGCTTTATGGATCCATGGGCGACCCAGCAAATAAGAATAAGATGGTCGAATGTCCATCACATAGAATGTAGACGCGAAAATCTGAGAACCAACCTTAACTGGAATATCCACCTCTCCATGTACCATCCTCTTGGACCCGTCAAAGGCCCTAACCACAATGTTACTCGGCTTCAGCACCAACCCTTCACAGTCTAACCAGTCTAACACTTTCTTGGGTAAAACATTTAACGAGGAACCAGTATCCACCAGCACGTGAGCTAGAGTAGTGCCCCTGCACTCGATTGAAACATGCAGAGCATCATTGTGATTCTTTCCTTTGGCAGTCAAATCTGTGTCGGAGAAACCCAACCCGTTATCAGCAGTCAAACTAGCCACACAGTCCTTGAATTGGTCAACAGATGTTTCTTGGGGCACGTGCGTAGTTTTCAGGAAAGCAATCAGAGCCTTAGCATGGGCTTCTGAGCAAAGCAATAAAGACAACATAGAGATCTTCGATGGGGTTTGCCCCAGCTGTTCGACTATGTTGTAGTCGCTTTTCTTGATGATCTTTAAAATTTCCTCTATCTCTTGTCTAGAGGCTTCAACAGTAATCTTCTTCGGTGCCTTTGTCCGGGAAGGCTCACTGGTGATCCCTTTGCCCCGAGTGTCAGATGACTCGGCAACAGGGGTAATGATTAGAACATGAACAGGAACAGTAGCAGGTGTACCGGCAGGTGTAATAACAACAGGCTTCCGAACAGTTGGTGGGGAGATCTCAGGGGAGAAAAGTCTTCCGCTTCGGGTGAATTTGTTAGACCCAACAATATTGCTGACATCAATATCAGCCTCTCCGACCTTTAAGTCTTGTTTAATCCCGTGATAATACACATCGTCCCCATAGTGCCACGGGACAACCTTATCCGACGTGTAAGGGATAGGTCCAGGAACAGTAATGATCAATGGAGCAATTCTTGGAACAGATGTAATTCTAACAGGCTTTCTCGAGGAAGCCTTGGAAGAATTGGCAGAAATGGTGATTATAGAAACATCTTCAATAGGAATCAATGGAACCAAAGTTTTCTCGAACAAAATTTCTTTGTTATCCATCAGGAGTTGGATACCTGACTTCAATAAATGGCAACCAGTAGGTAGGACGGAACACAGGTGGAAACCTTCGCCACAACCTAGAAATAAACCGGCTAATAGAAGGTTCTTCTTCACAGTCATCAATGGAGTAGAAAGGTCTTTCACGGAAGTCACGAACGAGTCATCATTCACAGCATTCACTTCATGCTTGGGCATAGGAGCAGTCACGACATTAGGCTTTTCTGGCGCTTCAAACTCGATCTCCTTAGCATCAATTAGATCCTGCACTTTATTCTTCAAAGCCTAACAATTATTGGTATCATGCCCTGGGCTATCAGAGTGATAAGCACAAAGGGCGTTTGGATTATACAGCGGTGATGTGGTGTTGGGATTCTTTGGAGCCTCCTTCGGAATCACCAAGTTGGTCTTTAACAACTGCGGAAGAATTTGAGACAAGTTCATACTGAGCCGAGTAAATTTTCTTTGCGGTCTCTCTGCTCTTTTCTGATTGTTGCATTGTGGGGCAACATCAGGTCTTGATATTACCACCGCATTAACTGCTTGGCGGCGCTCAGGTCGATTTTGGCTTCTCGAGCTGTAAACCGCACTAGACTCCTTCTTGAAAGGCTTCTTCTCCGTGCTTGATGAAGCACCTTTTTGTATCTTGCCACTCTTAATATCGGCTTCAACTCTTTCCCCAGTCATAATCAACTCAATAAACCCGGACGATGAACTTCCGATCAAATGATTGAAAAATAGACCATACAAAGTCCCAAGAAACATATCCACCAACTCCCTATCAGCCACGGGGGGTTGTACTCTTCCAGCAAGATCTCTCCACTTCTTAGCGTAATCCTTAAAACCTTCGCTCGCACCCATAGACATACCCTGAAGTTGGGTACGCGTGAGAGCAAGGTCGGCATTATATTGGTACTTCTTGTAAAAAGCAGCAGCAAGGTCCTCCCAGTTACGGACGTTAGCTCCTTCCAGTTGATAGAACCATTCAAGTTGAGTCCTTGAAAGAATATCTTGAAAGAAATGAACCCAGAGGTTTCTATGAGCAGTATACGGTTGAATCTTTCTAACATACGAACGGAGGTGTAGCTTTGGGCAGGAGACCCCGTCATACTTAGCAAAGATAGGAGCTTTGAACTTGTGTGGGATCACAACCCCATATGCCAAACCCAAATCACCGAAGTCCAGCCTAGGTATCTTCTGGATCTCCATTGCGCTCAACCGGTCTTCGAGCTGCTTATATCTATCCTCGGCAGGAGGATACTGGTCTTCATCAAAGTTTGTGTCATTGTCAGAAACAACATGGCTAGGAGCCTGCCTTTCTTCTTGATTCTCTCCCCCTCCAGATGAGTGAGACAAATCAACTTCCTCTCGCAACCTGTTCCCAAATCTGTGGCCCATATTCATGAGGACCGTCTTCTTCTTCTTCTTCTTATCCTTCAAGATAAGAGTCTTCAAATCTTTCTGCCCCTTGTCCAGGTTCATGAATATTTCCTGGAACTGAGCATTTTGAGCTTGAAGAGCCTTAATAGCTTGATCAGTAGAGGTTTCAGAAGACATGATTGCTGAAATAAACAGTGAATAAGATGAGAAACCTGTAAGGGTACCTATAATGAGGTGTATGGGAATGGAATGCGTATGATATGATTTCATAGACTTTAGGGATATTCATATTTGTAAACCAAAATAAAACACACTTTTATTAGATTAAAAACTTGAAACAATGTTTAACAAATGCCTTTAAGGCGTTACAAAGAAAAAAAACTGAAAAGTAAATCAAAACTAGAAATAGCAAAATACATCAGCGCTCCCATGGTCGTTTTCCTTGCGTGCTGACATAGTCATTGAGGACCCTCTCATTTTCCAGCTGCCTTGTAAGCTTCAGGATCTTTCGTTCCTATTCATGATACTTCTCTCTGTAAGTATCCATTTCCTCCCTTAGCTGGATCCAAGACCTCTTTAATGCCCCAATGTCAGTAGGCATATAAGGATGGAGAACTGTACAAGGAACTCCTTCTTCATCAGCATGCTCTACAATCATCGGCAAGACCGCTTTGTATGGCATCCCTAGCTTTTGAGCGTGGGCTCGAACCCACCGGAGATACGGTTGCATTAGGAGATAAGTCTTCATTCCTAGCTCATGCAGATCAGACCTATTCACCCTGTCCCAAGCTCGTATAAATCTGCGGCGATGTCCCTCAACATCTCCCTAGAAGTCAAAGACAATTCTTGGAAGCAACAACTCATGAGGACCATCTCTTCGGGCTCGTCCAAACTGTCGTAAGGCCAGACAAGGATTATAGGTTATTCCTCCCCTAATTCCAAGCAATGGAACATTGGGGTATTCTCTGCACCGGTCAATGACAGCTACCTCTTCCATATCCTTAGTACTCCAGATGATGTCTGTTTGAGCAAGGGACATGATCCTGTAAGCCTAACTCATACTTTCTTCGTTCTTTAATATAGATTTGGGGAGGTGAGAAATAAACCACCTCGCCAGCAACAGTGCACAGCACATAAGGGTTCCTCTTCTATGAGCAGTGCGGGCATAAAGAGCATGTAGGATGTCACTTAAGAGAGTGGGCACTGGATTATGGGACATGAAGATCTTGACTGTGTTCATGTCGACGAAAGAATCTGAATTAGGGAACAAAACCAAGCCATAGATGAGAAGTGCTAGGATGTCTTCAAATGCTTGAAAGTCCAAGCTGTCCCAGAATTGTTGGGCTTGATCAATCAAGAACTTAGCCAAGAAGCCTTTAACCCTGCTCTGAATGTCCCAGTTAGACATTACATCAGCCTTTGTCAGATGTAGGGATGAAGCAATATCCTCCGGCCTAGGAGCTACCTCCAAACCTGTAAATGGTGTCTGCTCTAAAATAGATATGCCAAGCAGGTCAGAGAACTCCTCCAAAGTAGGGACCAACTGATAGTCTGGGAAGGTAAAACAGTGGTGCAACGGGTCAAAGAACTGGAACAAGACACTCATCATTTGTTCTCCAACTTGGAAGTGACCAGGTTGAGGAGATGACCATGTCTTCGGATAAAGGAAGAAGTATCAGGAACTTTAGAAACCAACTCTCTAAGCTGAGCAGGGATTTGTACGAAGCTGATGCGAATAGTATTTTTGCACATGGATGCCATGATCTGCAAAACAGAACAAATATGAATCCCCTCGGTCTTTGAAATGGGTTAGTCTAATGAAATATGCATGCAATGTTATGATGCATGATGTCATGATAGAAACACACCACAAGTATTCACAGATAGCAAACATGGTAAGGGAAAATAAGTCACACAATAGCCCTTAAATTTCAGGCTAGCATGGAGTTTAGGTATTACCCTCTTTCAGTTTAGTTGGTTCAACATGTCTTAGTAATAGTAACCGGGTTCTAGAGGATCTCAATATCACTAACCATCCCCGATCGGTCATAATTCCAGTTTAGCAACCTTTTCTTGCAGCCGGAATCATCACGAGAGTATGGTCTCAATGAGTGTAGCATACTGCTATCTATGGCCAAGTTGGTCAATTATAGGTTCTAAGGTCAGTTGATGCTTAATGACCCCTTAGCAGCCCCATACTCTCCTTGTTCCTCCACAAGGGATATCGGTACCAACTAAAGTGTCACACCAACGTAGCTACTACTTCAACCGTATCGGTCTACGCCGTACAGTTCCCTCATAGTCTATTGCTACTTACCTAAAAGGTGTCCCCAGATCCGAGTTAGGATCTATAGTAACTCTGATACAAAGCCCACAAATATAAAGCAAACAGATCAAACAATTGAAAATAATATAATGAACTATTCCTAAGGTACACCCCACTTATTTAGTCCCCAGCAGAGTCTCCAGTTCTGTGATTCGGTGGCCAGAACCGGGCTCGTGGTTTCCCTATTTCGTTAAGGAAATTTTGCTGGTTTGCATTTCGCGTTTGTTATTGCAATATGCCGCGGTAAGCAAGAGTCACCACCGACTTTTATTTTATCCAACAAGGAAAGGAAAAAAAAGCACAAAAAATTCCTTTTTCGAGATATTTCTGAGTACGGGGGGTAGATTATAGAAAGGGAAGGTATTAGCACCCTTTCTATCCGTAGTTATCTACTTGCTCATTATTTTCAAAATTGTTTTCTTTGTGTTTGTGGGCTTTGAAAATATTTTGTTTTAACTTCGATTTAACTCTTGCTTCTGTCTTCAAGAGTGTAATGAAGTGTTTTTGAAAACTTTGTTTGAAAAGGAGTGTAAGTGTGAAAAAAAAAGTTTTTTTTGATGGAGCAAGTACTTAAGAACTAATTTACCTACTCAAAAAAGGAATCGTTCTATGTTTGTTTCCTTTAGACAATACTATCCCACTATTAGTAAGTAGGTAGCACCGTCGTTGGAGTTTTGAGGGTAAATTCGAAAGGGACGTGCGGTCACTAAAGTAATGTTAGGACGTTTTAGTAGTAACCCTAATGTCTTAGATCATTTATTCGAGGCAACAATATCCGAGGTAACCTTTCTGAGGCAACTTGACCTTTGGACAAAAGGACGACCACTAAAATATTCTATAATCAATGATCGTTTACCAAAGGCAACCAAGTGGAAGTGTATCCTAGGAGTGCGCATGTGCGAGTTATTCAGTTTCAGATTTATTTATCTTTGCACATTTAGGGTGATCTAACTGTTTAAAATTAGTCATACATTCTTGTCATGCAAACTCTAATTATTCACATATCTAGCAGTTAAATATTTGCAGAAATTAAAGTGCGGAATTTAAACTAAGCTATTACAAGGCTTCAGGTATTTAAATAACCAAAAACAAACCCTTTGAAATTAAAAGCGGTAAAAAATAAATAAATGTCCTAATTAAATTATTACAAACTGTGAGCCGATACAATAATTGGATAAGAATAAAAATAAAGCGCGCGATGACAAATTAGATCGAATAAGAAATTAGGGTTTTGACCCTTCTATCCTAATTAAAAGAGAAAATTGTTTTTGTTGTTTTTAATATTTTTAAAAGAAAAGAACTAAGTTTTTCTAAATTAAAATAAAAATTAATTAGCGATTAAATTAATTAGTGAAAATAATTAAAAGACCTATTTTTGGTTTTTGGTTATTTTAGGAAAAAATAAAATGTAATTAAGTTAGCATAAATCCTATTTATTCTAATTGATTTTAATTATTTACAAAAGGAAATTAAAATTGTCTAATTAATCAAACCTAATTAAATTAATTAATTTATTGCTAAAAATAATATTCTAATTTTAATTGGACATAAAAATATTTTTGGTGATTTTTGATTAAAAAAAAGAATTAATTTATTTGTTAGTAAATAAATAAACAATTTAAATAAAATAAATAAAAAACAAGAGATGAAGAGAGAAAATGGGCCCGAGAATGGGGGTGTGAATAGCTGAAATTTGGGTCCAAAAGAGATGACCCATGCTGACTTTTTGGATCCAATACCACGTGCTTGACTTGGCTCATGGTGCACCTACAGTGGTGGCCATCAGATTTGGCCATCTGGCATGATTGATTGTGACGGTACATGGTGGATCTCCTGGCTTGCGCGTGTACTAAATAACCTGAAAGAAAACAAGAAAATAGCAAATGCTGGAGGCAGGGATCGAACCCCTGACCTCCAGCCTCTAAAGCCTTATGCGCTCATGTGGCCACCACTACGCCACTTTGTTTTCACTGTTATCATATTACAAAACAATAATAATATATGAAACAAATAAAATAATGGGAAATTCCGCACGAAATTCAAATGAACAAATGGTAGCTGGCCACGTATTTGTCTTCTTCCCTGCACTGTGGCTAAAAGCTTGAGACCTTATACCTACGGACAACGTCCGTTGCTATAGGCCTGTATGTTCCCAAAATATTCCATGGGCCATGTAAATAACATCTAACACCATGGTTAGACTCGTCTCGTCCTCCTGATCACAATGGTACCACTTACGAAGGCTGATTTTTCCTATAAATGAAATCCCTAATTCGGAGCTTCGTGACCTAGCTATGGTGAAATCGTGTATAGGCCATAAAAATGAAATTGAATGATGCAGAAAGTTTGCATATGTTCCATAGATCAAGAATGTATAATTAATTCAATCTAACAATGCTTAAAATATGAGATTCGAATTCAAGAACAGGGCGAAGTTGTGAACGACTTACAGTGTGTTTTGGGACTGGAATGGACTGGTTCTTAATTGCTTTAGCTTCTAGAGAGTCCCAGGAAGCGATTGGGATAGGTAACGAGCCTTGAGAATGCCTCTAAGTGCCAATTCGATCTCACACTTTTCCTTGATTTTTTTCAAATCTAGTTCTTGCTCTCACGCCTGTTTCTAGCTTTCTTTTAGGTCTGGCCTCGTTCTATATGTATGAGTGAATGCATTAGGGTTGATAATTGCATCCAAATCTTTCTCCTTCAATGATTTTTGATTTGATTTAATTCACTTTTAAAACCTTTCCAAACATGGCCTTTTTCAATCTTTTTGTTCACTCTAATGCCTTGCACGAATTTGAATGATGCTAGCTGTATAATAAGACCTGAAACAATCATAAAATCTCTTGTTATCAATGTTTTGGATTTTATTTCATTTGTTTTGATTTAAATTGGATTAATTCAAATAAAAACCAAAATAAATAATAAAAATAAGATATGGAGAAGTGGAAAAGGCTAGAGCTCGTGGGCTATGTTGCCAACTCAAAACAAGTGAAAAAGATTGGGCCCATTTGGCAAAACTTTAAGTTTTAGGGATAGTTGACTTTTGGCAATTTTACAAAAAGGGTCAAATTCACCAATGCATAACTTCCTCAATTTTGACTCTTTGAAGGTGTTCTTAGACTTTTTAGAAAGCTTGAGATGTCCTTCAATCAACCCTTTTGGTATCATCTCAATTTGACATTCCATGATCATGTATGAAGCTTTGACAAAAAATGTGTTTTTGTTGACTTTTCAAAATGACCTATAATGTCCAAATTCATAACTTCTTGTGAGTGCGTATTTTGAACTTGGGAGATGAAGATGGATTGTAGGGTATTGCATCCTCTTAAAAATAAGCTTTGGATGGATCACTTCTCATAAATTATGAGAAAGTTATGCTTGGTCAAAGTTGAATTGACTTTTCCTACAAAACTATAATTTAGCAACTTTTGAGCCTTGATGAATTATGAGCAATCCTTGATGAATCATGATCAAACCTTGATCAAATGATGAAATATACTACAAAATGAGGATGTTGACCAAAAATCTTGAAGGTTGACTGTATGTGGGCCACAATTGACTTTTGCCCTAGCATAGTCGATTTTCAGGCCTTTGAGCAATTGACTGAGCAAACTTTCTCTACAAGGCTTGAAACTTGACATGGATGATCTTGGGAACATATTAGGACATTGGTGAGAACTTGGGATCACTTGTACTCAAGTATCTTAATGCAACATGAAACCCTAATTTGAGGTAGACTGCCTTTAGGAGAGAGCTTGTCTGGCCAACCCTTGGACTACCTTGAGCAACTTGAGTATCATTCTTGAAATGTTTTGAGATATATGGGAGGGCAAATTTTGGGGTACAACAGAAGCCAAGCTGGTTACATTGAGGGAGCCTCCTCAAAAACCCATTACTGCTTCTCTCCGTTACAATCATAAAGGTGTGCATACCACTCCAACAGTCCTGGACACGACACTAACCACTGTTAGGCATCAAAAAACAAGATTCTAGACCTGATCGATGAAGGGGCATTAGAATTCACACAAGATGGTCAACTTGAGTTTTTCTGTCATCCCTTAAAGGCACACCATCTGAAGTGACCAGTTTAGGCAGAGAAATTTTTGTTCATTCGAATTTTCAGTTGTAATTTCTTTGTTTGCTTAAACGCTTATCTTTATGTCAGACTTTGTTTGCTATCATTAATGCATTGCATATGTTTGTCCTGAGTTAATCCATTCGTTTTCAATATATTGAAATCCTGCTTTTACCTTGTTTTGTATGATATTCAACTCCCAGTTACCAGATGTAAGCCTTTAAAGGGAGGATGACAAAAATAATACCATAATCTCATACATTATGCTTTTGAATAGACTTTGCTAACGATGTACAGGCGTTGTTTCAAACCCAAAACTGTGGAGTTATAAGGAAGATAATCTCTAGTCAACCCCTTTGAGCCAAAGAAGTAGGAGTTTTCTTTTTCGTACAAACTGAAACCTTTAATCATAACCTGGGGAAAGGTAGTTTTCTCAGTTGATTCAAAGGCCCATTCAGTCACAAGCTGTCATTTCACAAAGAAAATATCCTTTTGAATCAAAAGATGGTGTTGGTCTCCCATGAAATAGGCAATCTTTACATCTCAGAAAGAAAAGCCCATTAGGTCAAAACCTCTAAAGGAGACTTAAGAAAAAACTGGGGTATCCCGTTGACTGTAGTCTCAAAACAAAACAAAAACAGTCAGGAAAAAAGTAGGGACATAAATAAAAAAAAGGAGGTCGCTACAAATCCTCAACAACAGAAAAATGTTTCAAAAACGACTGTCTTCTCAAATAAACTTCCAGTTTCTGAACCATCACCTAAAAACCATTCCAAGACTCAATTGGAATCCAAGCACACAATTAATTGAGTATAGAGCTGAAGAACATCATGGAGAATGGGTTGGGTACAAATAAACTTTGAGCCTTATCCTTTGTTTCTTAAACCTTGAACCAGGCCACGTTACAACCCTTTAAAAGTCCTAATTGAAGCATAGGTTGGTTCGAAAGCATGTTGTTACAAAATATATCTTGACTCCTGTAAGGTTTACTATAGATCCCGAGTTGAATTCATATTCTTACAAATTTTTGTTGCTCCTTAAAAGTGCAATTTTCAAAAAAAAAATTCTCAAGACAGACAAAAAATTTACATTATTTGAATACCACTGTTTGCATATGGCTAATTGTTTGACAACCGAGAAATTCACACGACAGATATCCAGTGAACGAAAACTCTCTCAATAAACACATACACTTCAAACGAAAAGACGCTTACAATGACAAATCTCTCATAATCAAGGGGCACGACATGACCATTGTCCAACACATCTGGGTAAGTCAAGTCGAGATTCAAAGAATCTCTCAAAGAAATGTTGAATAACCATGGGAAAATCTTCATCCGAATTACTCAAGGGGAAATGTTACGTTGATCATGGGATTAAACAAAATCCACTATGAAGACTTCGGGTACCACCAAATTGCTTGTATGTTCCAGTAGTATAAGATGGTGTCAGTATCATGTCTTCAGATTCTTTCATGATAGTTCTTAGACAATTTTGATACTTGACCAAAGATCTTGGGTACCACCAAATTGTTTGTTTATGCCAGTAGTATCAGATGGTGTCGGTATCATGTCTTTGGATCCTCCCATGACAATTTTTAGAAAATTCTAAGACTTGACCAAAGATCTTGGGTACCACCAATTTGTTTGTCTATGCCAGTAATATCATATGGTGTCAGTATCATGTCTTCGGTTTCTTCCATAATAGTTCTTAGAAAAGATACCTAGAAAGTTCAAGACTACCGGAAATGTGATCAGAATCTCAAACGTCGAAGTGCACCAGATTAACTCTAGGGGCAAACAGGCTCCCGCATGTGAAAAGTCATGCAAATCATTTCTGGCATTTCTATAGCATTTACTACCACAATATAGTGAGTATTCTCCACACCTTATGAACATGGACATGGTCAGAAAATACTATGCATGAAAAGAGACCCGCTAGGTTGACATACCTAGGCAAAATAAGGCCATCCCGGCGAACCAAAAGGTTCGGGCAAAAATTAGGGATATATCTAAAATATTGTACACCCGGAAAGTCGAAAACTTGAAAAGGCGGCTTGGGAAAGAAAGGGTATCCCGTTGGACTGAAAATCAGAAAAGACGGTCCAAGCAAAAGTCAGGGATTAAAAACATATGACTATGACCCGTTATCTCATCAGTTTATCTATCAGTACAAGATTTGCCACTCTGACAGAGTTCAAACTGTATATAAATTCTCACAAGGCTAATTTCATGGATGTCCCCACAGAGTTACATCAATCAAATTATCCCTACAGTGTTGGATCCATGAAATCCCCAACCAGAGTTTCAATCTCCAGAGAATTCTTTCCCCAACTAATTTGGTCTTAAAAGAAGAACTCTTATCAAGTTCCTTCCTAAAAGAATACATCTCCCCCTGCAGGTCGTCAAAAGATTCTCTTCAACAGGGTTTATTTCCCCCAACAGACTACAAATTCCCCAGGTCGAGTTTGCCTCTCAGACCATTACAAATTAATGGATAAAACCCCTTAACCCCCGGTAAAGCCATTTCAATCCCCAAAGGAGTCGTTACTATCCATGAATTTGCTGTGAAGCTTGGAATCTAACCAAATAGAAGTTGACTCCTTTCTCTTTAAAGCAAGTTACTACGAAGCCTAGACCCGACCAGATACTAGTTCAACTTCATCTCTCTAAAAATGAATTACTATAAAACCTAGACCTGGCCAGATAACAGTTTGAGTTGCTGAAACCTGGACCCGACCAGATAATAGTTAACCTCAAGTTTAAGTTGTTGAAGCATGAACCCGACTAGATAATAGTTTAACTTCTTCAATCACTGTGAAGCCTACAATCCGACCAGATAACAGTTGATTCAATTTACTGTGAAGCCTGGAATCTGACCAGATAACAGTCTAAGTTGTTTTGAAACCTAGAATCTGACCAAATAGCAGTTCAACTTCATCCTTTCAAGCAAGTTACTATGAAGCCTGGACCCGACCAGATACTAGTTCAACTTCATCCCATCCAAACTAATTACTGTGAAAACTGGACCTGATAAGATAACAGTTGATTCAATTTACTGTAAAGCCTGGACCCGACCAGATAACAGTTTGAGTTGCTGAAACCTGGACCCGACTAGATAACAGTTAATCTCAATTGTAAATTGCTGAAGCTTGGACCCGACCATATAGCAGTTTAACTTCCTCAAATCATTGCTGAAGATTGGACCCGACCAGATAACAGTTAATCTCAAGTTTAAGTTGCTGAAACATGGACCCGACCAAATAACAGTTTAACTTTTTCAATTTTCTAAGAAGCCTGGAATCCGACCAGATAGACAGTTAACCTCAACATCAAATTGCTGAAACCTAGACCTGACCAGATAACAGTAAATCTCAATTTTAAGTTATTAAAGCCTGGACCCGACTGGATAATAGTCTAATATCTTCAGTTACTGCAAAGCCTGGAACCGACCAGAAAACAGTTTGAGTTGCTAAAACCTGGACCCGACCAGATACCAGTTAACCTCAAGATCAAACTGCTGAAACCTGGACCCGACCAGATAACAGTTCGAGTTGTTAAAACTTGGACCCGACCAGATAACAGTTCGAGTTGTTGAAACCTGGACCCGACTAGATAACCGTTCGAGTTACTACGAAACTTGGACCCGACCAGATAATAGTTTAACTACTTCAAATCACTAATAAAACTCCTCTTCCCTAGTAGAGTTCGCCATTAACCCTAATGAGTTGCTGCAAAGCCTGGATTCCGACCAGATAACAATTAACTTCTTTATCCGCAGCAAGTTGTTGTGAAGCCGGGAATCCGACCAGATAACAGCTAAAATTCCTTCCTCTCCAATCAAGAGATAGCTCCCCGATAGAGCAATGGACAACTAAAACTCCTGAATTCTTTCCCTCGAGCAAAAATCAACACTCTCCATAGAGTTTTCTCCAGACAAAGTCAATATTCCCAGCGGAGTTCTCCTCAACAAAACAGGAATCCCCGGCGGAAAATCCTAAACAAAGTTTAAAGATGCATGTACTCTCCAACAGTAGTCCGAGATTTAATTTCCTGAAGCTCCCCAACATTTGTCAAAGATTTCACATTCATACATCATATTACATACATGACAAATGCATACGGCACAATCTCATTTATTTTGAGAACATCATCGATCCATGCGTACATCTGGATGCAACTAACCCTCTTCCTTGCAGGAAAAGTCAATCAACAAAACAAAAGTACTCTTCTGGGTAGATGAACATCTTCTAGTTAATGACAGGCAATTAACAAACCTCTTCGGGTTAATATCATTTCCCTGGTAAAGTCGCCAAGCAACAGACCTCTCTGTCACTCTGGATGGCATCTGTAATCCCATCTCCAACAAATTCTCCATCACCTCTCCATATGGCATCTTTAAGCCCATTCCTGACACAATCAACCAACACATCATCGAGTGCAAATTTCTGGGCACTCAAGTGTTCAATCATCTTCCACCCTCAAGTCACTAATGGCGGACCCACCAATCTAACTCTTCAGGTTTAAGAAGATTGAACAGGGGCAGTTGTTGTACCCTAAAATTTGCCCTCTCCCTTCATTCGAAAATATCCTTCCATACTCCTAGGGATTTTAATCCAACTTCTGACACCAAGATTCATGGTTCAATGGTTACGCAATATTAGGGTTTACATTTGAGTTTATCTTGAGTTAAGTTTTGACCCATGGCAAAAGTTGTAGAGTTTGAGGATTCTTTGATGATACATTGTTTGCTTATAAAGAAAGTTAACCTAAGTCGAACATGAGATTTGGGTTTTTCTCATCTTTTGGTTTGGATTTATTGATAATGGAAGATTTACTAAAGCTTTATGTAAAATCCCAAACATCTTCAAAGTTCACTAAAGCATCACCACTTTAAGCGAGCATTCAAATATTTGCTTGGAATTTAGAAAGGTCTGAATTTAATTGCATAATGGACATCAAGATTTTTGAACTCAAGTTTAGAAAATAAAAGAGTTTTTAGACTTGGTACAAATGAGCAAGTTCGCATTTGCTGATGAATTCGAATTCGTTTCTTTCAATTACAAACATGGAATTCCTTTTTATCTCAAAACTTCACTTTTTATCTCGAATTCACTTTCAAGAAACTGACTTACATTCTTCATTTAGGTTTCAAAATCCATTTGGAATCAAATTCAAAAAATGAAGAGTTTTCCATTTGACATTATTAAATCTTAAAAGACCCTTTCAAAATTTTTGTCACAAAGAGAAAAGAGAGACATACAGAGATAAAGCCACTAAACCAAAATCCTAAGCCCATTAATCATATTTCAAAGCCAATATTAGATGCCATGATATTTTGCCATCCAAAGCCAATATTAGATGTCATGTTTCTTTTCCGTCCAACGTCTTTCCTGGACGACTCAAATGTAGCTTAAGATTTAGTCTCATCCCATATCTAATGTTCTTCTAGATGTTTCTCATTGTGTTTTCCAGAGAGTTGCTCGCCTCATTCAATGCCATTCTTGGATGTCGCTGCTTGCCTTTTCATGGTTTGTCTCCCTTTCTCAAGTATTTCTGGTTACTCCTGGTCACCCAGACGAATATGCAGAATACCGTGTATTCCCTAGCGTGTCTTTCCATGTCATTTCTTTCAATCTACCACAAATCTTTTTTTTCATATTTCTCCAAATAATTTCTGTATTATTTACATTCATATCATATCATGTACAAAAAATATATATGTCAAAAAAGAGTCAATGCATTCATTCGTAACATATGTTATCATCTCATTGCATAAGGGACGAAATCCAGGTTTGTTGCACCCTAAATTTTGTCCCTAATTTTTTAGTTGCATTATCTTATCATATTTTGTTATTTGGCCACAATCATTAATAAATATCTTCATTCATCACATTTTGCATCATTAGTCGTATTTGAGTTGACCAAAAGTCAGTTTAAATCGAAGTTTGCATCGTTTTGTAGTTAAAAAATATCTGATATTCCACTTAATGCATTCTAATTCCTTTACCCGTTCCTTGCATTGCTCCAAGTTGTTTATATGTCGATAATATTAATATTTAGATTTTATAGACTGGCTGTTAAAAGAAATTCAGTACTATGCGGAAAATTAGCGAGAAAAATATTACAAGTTTTCACCTTTTACTGATCATTTTATGAATCTACGTTTCGCGTAGATTATGACGGTATGCTCGCTTCATTTTTTGGTATATTTTAAAGTCTCATTTTTAACCGTAAACGTTTGTTCAGTCTGATATTTTTATTCTCATTTTATTTTGATTTTGATCATTTGAATATTTTTTCATTAATCTTTGAGACGGATAGTTTATTTTTAATGCACTCATTTAATTTTTTCTGATAGATTTTAACCATTTTTTTATCGTTTTTAGTCATTTTGGATCTCTATTTTTTATTGAGAAAAAAATCAAAAAAATTCTATTAAATTGCATTAATCTTTTCTCTTTTAGTTTTTTAAGTCTTTTTTATCATTAGAAGACTTTTTGGACATTAAAAATTGTTAAACTAAGCTTTGTTTTGATTGGTTACAAGAGAAAATGCAGAATTAATAGCAAAAGAGAGTGAATGAATTGCAATCATATAATGAGTTTCCTCTTCTTTTTTTTCTTCTATATAAGAGTTTCTTTTCTTCTTTGTTTTACACAACACAAAAAGCAATATCACTCCCTCCTCTCTTCAATACACAACAAACAATGTTAGTAACTCCTCTCTTCAATCTACACACAATCTCCATTTTTCTTTTAGTTTAAATTTATTTTAACAACTTTATAATTTTTTCTTTTAGTTTAGATTTAATTTTATAATTTTAGTTTAGCTTAGATTTATTTTACTAACCTTAGGTTTTATCTTTAGTTTAGATTTATTTTAACAACTTTAAAGTTTTTTGTTTTAGTTTAGCTTGAATTTAATAATTTTAGAATTTTAGTTTAGCTTAGATTTATTTTAATAACTTTAGAATTTTTTTTTAGTTTAGATTTAATTTTAGAATTTTAGAATTTTAGTTTAATCTAGTTTAATTTAATAATTTTAGAATTTTAGTTTAGTCTTTTAGAATTTTGATTTTAATTAATAATCTTAAGATTAATTTAGTCTAACTTTAAATTAGTAAATTAACTTACTTTAGATTTAAGTTAGTTTGGATAGCTTTAGAATTAATTTAATATAGATTTTATTTAGTAAAATTTAGAATTTTAATGTTTCTTAGAATTTTAAATTAGTCTAAATAACTTTTGTTTTAGTTATTCTATATTTTTTACTTTCTTTTCTATCAAAAACACAACAAAAAAAATTTTCTTTCTTTTTTTCATTTACTCGTAGTTTACTATTTTTCGCATTTTTTCGATTATGGTAATTGCGTACGGTTTGTAATAGTTTAATTAGGCTTATACTTCATCCCCATTTATAAATTTGTATTTCCGATTCCCTAAAACTCTATAATAACGTAGAAATTTAATTTCTGCAATTTACTTATTTTCTTTTATACTGTATAGTAATTAGGCATGTATGACAAAATTTAAAATCAATCACTAGACAACTCTAATCAAAGACAAATTAGTTGAAAACAAATCACTTTTCATACGTGCACCTCTAGGGTTACCCTCGCTTGTTGCCTCGGAAGAACAATCATGTCCCTCGAATATGGGCGCTTTAGCAAAGACCCTCGATAAAAAAGATCGATGTCCCTCGATATTGCCTTCGGTAAATGATCTAGTCCCTTACGAAAATTGCTAAAGCGTCACATATGTTGCCTTCTATGACTATACGATTGACCCACGCCCGTCCCTTCACATCTAATGATAGGGCTTCTTAACAAATCAATGGTAAGATAGAAACATCTAAAGGAGGAGGAAAAGAACAAAGACCTTTTGAGTAGGTAGGATGCTCGTAGTTGCTTGCTCACAAACTAAAACCATTTCCATACTTACACTTTCAAAACATCTTCAAAAAACAAACATCTCTTTGAACTATTTTCAAAACCAACACTTTGTATACATTCTTATAGAGACGAGAATCATTACAAAGTTTGCCAAAACAAAGGCGTTTTCAAAATATTTTCAAACTTACACCAATCACAAACATATTTCATACAAAACATTTCAAAGTGATCAAGCAATTAAGATCCCGTAGATAACTACGGATGAAAAGGGTGCTAACACCTTCCCTTTTCATAACCTACCCCCCGAACTCAAAAAAATATCTCAAAAGATCTTTCCTGTTCTTTTCACCCTTTCCTTCATTGGATAAAAGAAAAGTCGGTGGCGACTCTTGCTAATGGCAACATTTGTGATAAAACGCAAAACACCCAAATTAGTTCTCCCACTGTATTACACATTCCTTCATTACTTATAAGAGCTCTCGGTACTCCAAACCTAGCAAATATGTTTTCCTTTAGAAACCTGACTACCACTTTTGCATCATTAGTTGGCAAGGCAATGGCTTCTACCCATTTAGATGCATAATCCACCGCCACTAGAATGTAACTTTTTCCAAATGATGGTGGAAATGGGCCCATAAAGTCTATACCCCAAACTAAGGGTGTTCGCGGTTCGGTTTGGATCGGTTTTAAGACAAAAAATTATCTGATCCAAAGATAAATTTACTTGCGGTTTGGTTCGGTTTTGGATGATATATTAAAAAAATCCAATTTAATCTGATCCAATTTTATGCGATTTATTTTTGATCGGTTTTTGGATATCCAAATTACATATTATATTTTTATTAATATTATAAAACTACTAATAAATCATAGATTTGATATAATATATAACATATAGTATATTAAAAGTTAATATTATAAAATGAGAGTGGTTGATTATGATTGAAATAATAAAATTAAATAAATTATACCAAGCTAATAACTATTATTAAAAAAATTATTATCATCTAATAATAAATTCACGTAATATATCATACTAATAAAAAGTAAATAAGTATAAAAATATACGTATGCGGTTTGATTTGGTTTGGATCGGTTTTAAAAAATTAATTCGGAATCCGATCCGAACCAATCGGTTTTCACAAAATGACATCCAAAAAAATCCAATAAATTTCGATTTTTTGCGGTTTTTGGTTTTTTGGATCATTTTTCGGTTTTTTGGATCATTTTTCGGTTTTTTATTTAGATTGGTTTGGATTTGAACACCCCTACCCCAAACATCAAACAACTCAACTTTTAACATGGTATTCTGGGGCATCTAATTTCTTTTTGATATATTGCTTGTTCTTTGACATTTGTTTCACTCTTTGACTATCTCTTGGGAATATTTGAATAGTGAGGGCCAATATAACCCTGATTGGAGGACTTTTTTTTGCCGTTCTATCACCACTAAAGTGTCCTCCATAGTCTGAGTCATGACATGCTTTAGGAATATTCATCTGTTCCCTCTCTGGAACACGCCTTCTAACCAAGCCATCTACTCCTCTTTTGCAGAAGAATGGGTCATCCCACAAGTAGAATCTGCAATAATGCAAAATCCCTTTCTTCCTGTTAGAGTCAAAATCATCAGGGATAACACCACCTACCAAGTAATTTGCATAGTCTGCAAACCATGAAACACCAATAACAACAAGGATGTGTTCATCAGTGAACTCATCCTTTATTGGACGCTTGTCCTTTGTTTCCTCAATCAGTGACATCCGAGAGAGATGATTAACAACAGTATTTTCACACCCTCGCTTGTCAAGAATCTCCACATAAAACTCCTGAAGGAGAAAGATCAATTGCAATAGTCTTAGTTTAGAATCCTGCTTAGAAAATAAATACTTCAAAGCAGCACCGTCAGTATAAACAATGACTTTAGAACCCAACAGATATTGCCTGAATTTTTCAAAGGCATAAATAACTACTAAAAACTCCTTCTCGATAGTTTCATAATTCATTTGTGTAGGGTTCAACACATGACTAGCATAGTAAATAACATGTAACAATTTTTCTCTCTATTGTCATAAAACTTCCCCCACTACAATATCACTTGCATCACACATTATCTCAAACAGTAGAGACCAATTGGGGGCAATAACAATTGGTGCTGACAATAATTTATTCTTTAATGTCTCAAATGCATCGACACACTCTTTATCAAACACAAAATTCTTATCCTTAACCATAAGAGTAGTTAGAGGTTTGGCTATCTTATAAAAGTCTCTTATGAACCTACAATAAAAACCAGCATGCCCTAAGAAACTTCTTATAACTTTTTCATTAACCAGAGGTGGAAGCTTTCATATCACTTCGATTTTTGCTTGGTCCACTTCTATTCCCTTGTGGGAAATTTTATGACCTAAGACTCTGCCTTCATGCCCCATGAAGTAGCACTTCTCCCAATTGAGAATCAAGTTAGTCTGCTGGCATATTTCTAAAACAAAAGAGAGATTAGTCACACAATTATCAAAAGAAAAACCAAAGACCAAAAAAGCATCCATGAAGACTTCCATATGCTTTTCAAGCATGTCAGAAAAAATGGAAGTCATGCATCTTTGAAATGTGGAAGGGGCATTACACAACCCAAATAGCATTCTTCTATAAGAAAAAACACCATAGGGGCATGTGAAAGTTATTTTCTCGTGATCTTTTTGTGCAACAACAATGTGGTTATAACCTGAGTAACCATTGAGGAAGTAGTAGTAATCATGATCGACCAACCTTTCTAACATCTGATCAATGAAGGGTAAAGGAAAATGGTCCTTCCTTGTTGCAAGGTTCAACCTCCTATAGTCAATACATACTAGCCAACTTATAACCGTCCTTGTAGGAATTAACTCATTCTTCTCATTTTTTATGATGGTGGTTCCGCCTTTCTTTGGCACCACATGTACCAGACTCACCCAAGAGCTATCAGATATAGGATATATATGTTCTGCATCTAACAACTTTATCGCTTCTTTTCTCACCACTTCTTTCATGGCGGGGTTAAGTCTTCTTTGGGGTTGGACCACCGGTTTATGATCATCTTCCATGAGAATTTTGTGCATGTAAATTGTAGGACTAATACCTTTCAAATCCTCAATTTCCCATCCAATAGCACTCTTGTGCTTTTTTAGAATGTCGACGAGCTTGTCCTCTTGGATACTTTTGAGGCTAGAACTTATGATAGTTGGGCATTTACCTTCGATGTCAAGGAAAACATATTTGAGATTCTTCAAAAGTTGTTTCAATTTTGTCCCCTTTTTAGTCTCGTCATTCCCTTCCACTAACTGAGGTTTCCTTATATCTCCCACTGGGGTGTTTGATATCCTTTCAAAGAAGGTTGTGCCTCCATCACGGCTAACACTTCTGTCTATTTTTCATCCACTTCTTGATTACTTTCGAATATTGACAAGCTTAGCACTTTTTCCAAAGGTAACAGTGGTGCATTCAACGGATTATCATTTGCAACCAATTGATATATTACCTCTATATTGTGATTAGTGTCAATATCATCTCTGTGCTTCATGGTTTTTCGCATATCAATTTTCAATTCTTCATCATAGACTTTCAGAGTCAAAGTGCCCTTTCTATGTCTATCAAGCATCTCCCGATCTCTAAGAAAGGTCTCCCAAGAATGAGAGGAGTCCCTTTATCTTCCGACATCTCAAGAATAACAAAATCCATAGAAAACACAAACTTATCAATCTTTACAAGAACATCTTCAACTACCCCATAACGTCTCTTCACCAAATGATCCACAGACTAAAGTGTCATCCTTGTATCTTACACAATACCTATACCAAATTTTTTATATATGGATAAAGGCATGAGACTAACACTTGCTCAAGTAAATAAAAGATTTATTTAATAATCTATCCCCAATGGTGCAAGGGATGGTCATGGAACCTCAATCTTTCTTTTTCACCAGAATCTGCATACCCTGCAGAATAGGACTACAAGTTTCGGTTAGAATAATCAGTTTTGTATCAATGGTTCTCTTCTTTGAGATGATGTCCTTTATGAACTTAGCATAGGAGAAATTCAGATGATTTTTCCAACCTGGATTTTAAGTATTAGAGTATGGATTATTCTACTTCAGAAAATTCATTTCTTTTATTTGTTGTGCAGTTGCAACGCACTACGTGGTGAAGTGAGGTCCCCCACAAATTTCACAATTTAACGCTTGAAGTGGTTGAACCTGTTTCACAATCTGAGTACCAATATTCATCTTCTTGAGTCTTCTTTCAACTTCAGCTGCAATTTGGTCTTCCATTTTTACCACTTGATTAGCCAGCTTCAAGTTAATTATTCTTTCAAGCTGGCTCACACTATGTTATATAACTACAAATGCTAGTTTTCAGCAATGGCTTCAATGGTATTTTTGATACCATTGGCTGTTGAAAAATTAGATGAGCCACTAGAAGCTGCGTTAATGAGTTTCTTAGTCTTCATCTTGAGGTCATTCACAAAATTCTGCATTTGTTCAATTGCATCCATGTCATGAGTAGGGCATGCAACCAACAATCTTTTGAACCTCTTGTACGCATCTCCAAGTGACTCTCTCTCCTTCTATTTAAAATTCACCATGTGATACCTCTTGCGAATATACATAGAGGCAGGAAAGTACTCATTAAGAAATGTCGTCTCCATCTCTTGCTAAGTTGTAATACTCCCTGCAGGTAAAGAATAGAACCACTCTTCAGCATCTTCGGACAAAGTAAATGGAAACATTACCAACTTATTGCTTCTTATGAATGCCCCTCAATATTCAACGATGTGCTCATAGTGAGAAACCTTTTTAAATTCTTATTTGCATCTTCATTGATTTTTCCCAAAAAGGTTCTCCTTTCGAGTTGTCGGATACTGGAAGGGTGTAACTGAAAATGATCAACATTGACCAGTTGATTTATTATGGTCAACCATCCAGTTGGAGCATTTGCTCCTCCATAGTCACTCAGAAGTCTCTTTGCTGGAGGTGGAATTCCAGCCATAATCACATATTCTTTATTTGAATATGTATTTGAATGCTCTGAATGAAACAAAACTACTTCCTCCTATTCAGAAATTATCGGTCCTGCTTTTGACGCTGCCAATCTTTTTTGTCTAGCTTCACGGAGTCTAGCATGCAACAATCTTTCTGGTTCTGCATCAAAATGAAATTCAACTGAGGGTTTTCCTCGCATAAATAGATTATACAAATATTAGAAATAATCAAAAATTATAAAAATAATAGAAGAATAAAATTTTGGTTGCAGAGCAACAAAATTTCAATTGAATTAACACAAAAACTTATAATTTGGCAGTCCCTAGCAACGACGCCAACAACTTGATTGGTTGAATAGCAAGTGTACTATTTTCACCGATGTAGTAATAATAGTGGTTTATCCCCAGTATCAATCTCGAGGACTGCGTAGGAAATACAAGTTCTTATAATGATTCAATTGAACAAAAGGCCATTGGGGTTTTGGATTTGTTTTGAAAATTATAATTAACAATGAGAAAATAAGGTAGAATAAAATTGACTTTTAAAAGATATGAGAAATCATGCTAGGGCAAGGTGTATGAATCACCTTGCAACATCGTTTAATCCTTATTTACGAGATATGGCTTAAAACAAACTATTACCAATTCTCAAGAGTGTTTTTTCCCTAATTTCTTAGCAGAAAAACCTTTGATCTTCTCCTTATATCTTCATTCCTTAGCGGTTTAGGTAGAATATCAAGAATTCTATTTTAAAAAGAACATTACGGTTACTACAGGGTATCCACATTCCTAGTCAATACCTACTACAATATTATCGCGCAAAAAGCATTAAGTTTGTTTGTCTGACCTAAACCTTAACTGTAAGTCAAATTCCATTTGTCCGATAGAAAAAGCATTAAGCACTTTGCACAATAAAATAGATTAATAATAAGAACTTATATCTTAATATAATAGAAATCAAGGTTGTTGTACCCCAAAATTTACCCTCTCACTTATCAAGAATTTGCTCACAAGATCTCCTTGGGCTCAAGACTGCACTAGGGTTTTATCAGCTCAAGACACCTCCTTAGGCACTGATGACCAAAATTAGGGTTTGAGATTGCACAAGGATTTTTGAACTTTCAATGCCCCATATAACTTTCATGGGTAATTATGGACCCCCAAGATTACTCACGTCAAGTTTCAAGCCTTGGATCACATTTTGCTCAGTCAATTGTGCAGTTGACCTAAAAATCAGCTGTATTGGAGAAAAAGTCAACTATGGCCAATTTACAGTCAAACTTCATGATTTTTGATCCACATCAACATTTTAAACTCATATGTACCATTTTATCTAGTTTGGACCATAATTCCTCAAGAAATTTGATCAAATCTCCAAAAGGGCAAAATGGTCAAAATTAGGGTTTTGACTGGGAAAGGGAAATTTTTTATTTTTGACCTAGAAAATGTTCAATTGGTTTAAGGCATGATCTAAAGAGTCAAATTGCATCATTTTTTACCTAATGACATGATTCAAAACATTGCAAATCCATTGGATTGACAGATGAATTTTGCAGTCAACTGATCAAAAGTCAAATGTATACTGAAAAGTCAAACTTTGACTTTTTGGTAAAATTTAAGCACCAAAGATCACAATTCATCAAAACATCTAAAAATAGGAAACTTATTCATCAAGAAATCAAGAAATCAAGATTTCATTTTGAAAAGTCAAAATTTCTAAACAGAAATTTTTCTAAGTGTCAAAAACTTCTTACTTTTTTCATAACTTTGAGCAATTTTTTCATTATGATGCAAGATGATTCAAAGGAAACTTCCAACATGAAAGTTGTATATATCCATGAATTATACAACTTTTCTTCACACAACTTCTCCAGAAAGGGCTTGGATCTCAAGTTATAATTTTGTGAATACATGCTCATGAACTAAAAAAGACTTAGTGAAATTTGTCCCTAGTTAGGCAGATTTTTGACCTAACTTCATGGAAAATTATCACATAGTTCCAAGGGAAATATTCAAAAGTAATTCAAATATGAGTTGTATAGCACATTGCCAGCTTTCCAAAATGTCAAAGAACTCCTTGAGATCATTCTTGAGTAGGGAGAATCGAAGAGATGAAGTTGGGGTTTTGTCACTTGGATTATAGGTCATTTTCATGATGAAAATAAATGCAAATCAATGTTAGGATGCATAATCTTTGCTTTGTAGGCCTCAAAATTGTTTGTCACTCTATAATTAATGGATTACATAAACTTTTGAGCTATAATCCAAGTGATTTAAGCTTTATCTAATTCACATTGACATTTTGGGAAGAAAGTTAACAATACCATTCTTGTAAAGCAAGCTTTGTGCATAAAGTCTACTCTTGAGCCTCTAACTTGTTCTCTCTTATCACACTTCATCTACAAAGTCAGAAGCAAGTGTGTTTAAAGCATAACTACTCTATCTTAGCAAGTACACAAGGCATTGAAACTTGTTTTCTCAAAAAGTCACATGTTTAGCTTAAGGATGCAAATTCAAATTCTGGTCAACAATAAGTCTCCAAACTTGTTGCATATAAATAGAAGCACTATTTGTAAGCTAGAACACGAGTTGAATACCCTAAAATACACCCAAACTCTCTCAAATCAGAAATTGCCCAAAAACTCCATTGTTGCACAGTTTCTGACCTTGAACCTCAAACTAACATTTCCCTCGTGCGTTTCTTGGCCTTTTAGTTTCTAAAGCTTCCTTTCATCAAGAGTAACTCATCCTTGTACCTGTTTCACTTTTGTAACACCATTTTCCCTGTCTTCCACAACCAAAAATAGAGCATCACAATTAGACTTCTCCAGACCATTCCAGCCATCCTCAGCTCAAGCCAACCATTGCATTAGCTTTCTAGAGGTCCAAGGAAGCTAACTTGATCATCAGCACTGCCTGAAACAAGCTCAAACCCATTTCACGATTTCCAATTTTGAGGTATTTTTCTTGAACTTCTATCTCATTACTCAGGCATTGTTAGGCTTGCATTTGTGAAGATAAAATGTAGACCTCATTGCCACGAAGCTGTACATATCCATAGTTTGCATTTACATGGCCTGAGCTTAGAGAATTTTAGAGTTGAAGTTTCTGAAGTTTTTAGGGTTCAAATTAGGGCTAGAGAAATTCTCATTTATCTTTGACTTTTAGCTTTAGTTATTTACATGGTTAGATTCGTGAGGAAGAATGCCACAACTTTCATTTTGTCATCTTCCATTTTTGTTGAGAAATAAAGAAGTTACAGGTATACCGGCTGGAGGTTGAAGATGAAGTCATCAGGACTTGATTTGCCTTACATATTTATTGTTTTGTTTATATAAACAGATGTATAGCCACCCCATTAGTAAAGTGCGTACCTGTTAACCTATGGGACCTGAGTTCGAGCCGCAGTGGTACCCTTTTCATTTTCCATATTTTTTACTTTTCTGATTGTTTTGTTTTTTTGCAGGCGCTGGGCCCTTTGTGCCTGTCTTGTTTTTTTTTACCAACTAACCCCCTGATTTGCTTGTATACCCCTGGCCCAATTTCTTTTACTATTTTCTTTTTTTTATTATTTCTTCTTAAATATTTTTTATTTATTATTATTATTATTATTATTACTATTATTATTATTATTATTATTATTCTCATTAAACATGAAAAAATCCAAAAATATTTTATTTACTCTTATTCATTTTATTTTCTTATAAAACAAAAAAATATTAAAAAACATTTTTTTAACAAATTAATTGCTCTTTTAAATAATTAAATATTTAGACTTAGGTTTAATAATTATTTTATTTTTCTTAATTAAAATTAATTTAGAATTTAGTTTTCTTTTAATTATTTAATTTTTACTTTTTATTAGTATTTAACTTAAAACTCTTTTTCTTCGTAAAAACCCTAAAAAATCTTTTTTTAATTTCATTTCTTTTCTCAATTAGTTTAAGACATTTTAATTTTAATTTTAACTAATCATTTTTTAATTAGGTTTTGGTAAAACTCTTTCTTTATATTCTTGTATTTATATATTTATTCAATTATTTGTACAAATTCAATTTGGTTGTAATAGACTAATTAGGGTTTAAGTTCTTGCAATCCTCATTTACAAATTGTATAACCCCCTCCCCTAAATGATGTAATAGCGTAGTAAATTTAATTCCCGCAATGTATCGCTTTATATACAAATGCTAGTAATTAGGGTTTGTATGGAAAGAATAAAATCAATCAAATAAAAAACCCTAATTCAAGACAAAATCAAGCATGAAAACAATACACTTGCACACAAGCACCTCTAGGGTTATCCCATTTGGTTGCCTTACACAAAATGGCCATATTATGCATGTAAGGTATCTTAGCAAAAAACAAGCAAATACAAGATCACATTCCCTCGATGACGCTATCTAAGTTGCCTTACAAATGATCTTAGTCCCTAAAAGAAAATGCTAATATACCTTGCAACATTGCTAATCATGGTTATACGATGACCCACGCCCGTCCCATTTACATCCAAAGATAGGGTTTCTTACCAAATCAATGGTAAGACAAAAAAGTCAAAGGAAAAGAAAATGAACAAGAAAGACATTTGAGTAGGTAGATTACTCCTAAATTACTTGCTCCATTTAAAAACAAACATCCTTGCTATTTTCAAAACAAACACATACACTTTCAAACATCTTACAAAATTGAAAACATTTTCAAAAAGATCAACATCTTTGTATACATTCTTACAAACGAGAATCATTACAAAGATTGCCTAAACAATGGCCTCTTTACAAAGCATAGATGAAAAGGGTGCTAATACCTTCCCTTTTCATAATCTATTCCCTGAACTCAAGAAATGATCTCAAAGGTCTTTCCTGTGCTTTTTCACCTTTCCTTTTGGATAAAAGAAAAGTCGGTGGCAACTCTTGCTAACCGTAACATTTGCGATCAAACGCAAAACCCTCAAGTCAGTTCTCCCACTGCACCACTAGAACTGGCGACTCTGCTGGGGATATGATTCTAAAAGTGGGGTTACCTTAGGGATAAATCACATTTTTGTGCTTACATTTTTTGACTTGTATGGTTTGTATGGTTCTTTGTTTGGGTTTGAATCCTCTACCCGGATTTGGGATACATTATAGGTAAGTAGCAATACATTGTGGAAACTGTGCGGGGTATACCGACATGGTCTAAGCAATAGCTATGTTAGTGCGACATATTTGTGGGTACCGGTAGCCTTTGAGTTAATCAAAGAGAATACGGGGCCGCTGAGTGATGTCATGAAGCACTAATGAACTTTTAGAACCTTTATTTGACCAACTTGGCCTTTAGGATGTAGTGAGATGACCGGCTTTGGTGTAGTCCGAAGTTGGTAGATACTCGATACTACACTCATTGAGGTTTGGTTTCTTGGGATATTTCGGTCGCCATTAAAGAGGCTTGTGCTGAAACAATGACCAAGGAAACAAACCAATGATATTGAGCTCCTTAGAACCCGATTACTATTACTAGGACAGGTTTAAGCCAACTAAACTTCAAGAGGGTACTTACCTATAAAACTCCTTGCAAGCCTAAACTTAAGGACTTGTTTGCTTTGTTTGTATATGCATACTTGTACATAACATCATGAAAATCATATACATCCACTAACCATTTCAAGGATTTTGGGATTCATCTTTGTTCTTGTTTTGTAGGATATGAATTCACTTCGCAGGAAAACTATTCAAGTCAACCTTGTAAGGATCCCTCCACAACTTAAGGAGCTAGCTTCAAGGATTCCTGAAAACTCTCCATTTACCGAGAGACATGGTCGCCTACTCAACTTGGTCACCTCCAACACAGATGAGGATATGATGAAGGTTCTTTTTCATTTCTTTGATACTTTACACCATTGCTTCACATTTCCCGACTATCAACTTGTGCCTACTTTGGAAGAATTCTCCCAACTCTTGAGGATTCCTATTCTCAATCAACTGCCTTTCAACTGTAATGAAAGAGACCCAAAGCCAGAAGAGATTGCTCAAGCTCTACACTTGCACTAATCTGATATCACAACTCATTGGGAAACAAGGAGTGGTGTCAAAGGTTTCTTAGCAAAGTTCCTGTTTGAGAAAGCCCAAAGCTGTTGGAATTCCTTGGACTTGAAATCCTTTGAGGAAATTGTGGCTCTCCTCATCTATGGGAGGGTTTTGTTTCAAAATCCTGACCAACTCATAGATTTCAACGCCGTTAAAATCTTCATATCCCACAACCCGGTGTCGGCATTGCTAGGAGATATCCTACCCTCTTTTCACACTGGCACAATGAGGAAAAGAGGTGTTATTATGTGTTGCACTCTTCTCTTGGCAAGGTGGTTTATTTCTCATCTTCCCCAATCTATATTAAAGAATGAGCAAGGTTCAAGGTGGTCACAAAGGTTAATGACGCTCAAACATTCGGACATTCATTGGTGCTCCCGATCCAAAGAGAATGTTATCATTGTCGACCGTTGTGGCGAATTCCCTAATGTCCCTTTACTTGGCATTAGGGGCGGTATCACCTACAACCCATGTTTAGCCTTAAGACAGTTTGGTTACGCCCGAAGGGATTGCCCGCACGAGATGCTGATTCAAGGTTTGGTATTTGACTACGACAACGACGATCAAGGTCTTCGCCAGAGATTTATCCGAGCTTGGAGGATGTTGAATAAGGTGGATAGCAAGACTTTGTGGCACAAGAATTCCATCCCTCTTGAGCCTTACCTCAAATGGGTACAAACTCGTGCTCAGAGTCTTATGATGCCTTACCCCTCCATTATCCCAGTAATCATTGAGCCTGTCATGGAGGGAGATGTTCCATACACTATCCTACATCCTGATATGCCCACTTCTCTTGAAGACCTACAAAGAGATTGGATACAAGTCAAGGGGGAGCGAGATACTTTCGAAGCCCAATTCTACACAAGCGAGAAGAAGGTTTTGGAACTCACTAGGCTACTTCATGAGGAGCGGACTCTCAATGCCTACATTGCACCAAAGAGGATGCGTACTACCTTTCTATCTTAGAGTTTCTTGTATTTGTCCTGCCCAAGAAGGCATTGATGTACTCGAGCTTTAATCTATTAATATAACGTGTGTTTCCTTTTTGTCTAAAACAAATTTGAATCTTAAAATCCTTGAAAATTTTTGCATATGCATTTATCATTCATCATAACATAAGCAGGTCTTTTGCAATAAGTCTCCTCATCTCTCTATTGTTTATTTCAGTGAGATGGATCTCGAGCAAACAGTGAAGGACCTCCAAGCTCAGAATACACAGTTTCAACAGTTTCTCTTGACCCTAGCCAAGGGACAAGAAGAGTTGAAGACTTTGCTAGCTGAGGAGAAGAAAAAGAAAACAAAGAAGGTAACCGGAGTCCTAAACATGGGAAGAAGATTTCATGGGCAGACAAGAAGGACCTTAGACTTTGCAACGACATCAGGTTAAAGAGGCAACCAAGATGGGAAAGGCAAGGAAACAGTTGTCCTGTCAGAATCAGAAGAGGAAGAGGAAGAAGAAGACTATTCTGAAGAACAATACCCTCCAGCTGATGACAAGTATAAACATCTCGAAGAGCGGTTGAGTGCGATGGAAATCCAAAAAGTGCCTGGTTTGGACTTTGAGGAATTGGGGTTAGTATCGGGGATTGTCATTTCTCCGAAATTCAAAGCACCTGTGTTCGCCAAGTATGACAGAGTCTCATGCCCTAAAATGCATCTCCGGTCCTATGTAAGGAAAATCCATCCCCATACCTTTGACAAAGACTTATGGGTACACTTCTTCCAAGACATCCTGTCTGGAACTCAACTTGACTGGTTTTACCAACTAGAAAGAGCCAACATTCACAACTGGGAAGATCTTGCTGCAGCCTTCTACAAACAATACCAATACAATGTTGATCTTGCACCTACCAATACTCAACTCCAGAGTATGGCCATGGTTTCCAATGAAGGTTTCAAGGACTATGCGCAAAAATGGAGAGATTTGGCTGGAAGAGTTCAACCCCCTCTATCTGAGAGAGAATTGGTATACATGTTCTTGGGCACCTTGTCTGGTCCCTTCTTCAATCATTTAATTGGAAGTTCATCTGCAAGTTTTACTGAACTTATATTGACCATAGAAAGGGTAGAAGCCGGTATAAAAAGTGGAAAGATTCAGAAACATACATCCTCCTCTCCTGCCATAACGAAGCCATTTATCGAAATAAATAAGTGGTTGCCGTTTATCCTCAGAGAAATCAAGATAGGGCCGAGCGCTGACCAATGGTGGGGCTGTGATGATCCCTAAACCCGCGCCTGATAAACAAAGAAATAATGAACCAAGGATGGAAAGACCAGTCAGACAATTCACCAGAATTAACATGACCCCGTCTCAGGTATTACCGCACCTACTAAGATCCAATTTGGTGACCTTGAAAGAAGCTCCAAAAAACCCTATCACAACATCTCCTCATTATCATCCTAATGCCCGTTGCGCATACCACTCTGAAAGTCCCGACCATGACACTAATAACTGTTGGGCTCTAAAGAACAAAATAAAAGATCTCATTGAAGCAAAAGAGATTGAATTCGATGCACCTAAAAAGCCAAATGTCATTTCTTCCCCTATGCCCAGACATGGCCATAATACCAATGCCATTGAATAAGAAATATTTGTTACTTCAGTTGATGAACTTATGACCCCACTTCTGACTATTAAAATGAACTTTTTGAATGTCAGTGTATTCCCGGGATGTGATGAAGTTTGTCAATTCTGTTTGTCCTCACCAACCAGTTGTCCTTTGTTGAAAGAAGGCGTTCAGTGCCTAATAGATAACAAAGAAATTTTATTCGAGAAGACTTATGTTCCACCTATTCCTTTTGAAGATGTTTCTATCATTACCATTTCCTCCAATTCTTCCAGGGTCTCCACTAAAAGACTCGTTATAATTACATCAGTTCCAAAAGAAACTCCTTTAATGATTTTAATGCCTGGACCAGTCCCATATTTGTCAGACAAAATCGTACCATGGAATTATGGAGGGGATGTCTACTACCACGACATTAAGCAAGATTGGCCAGGTACCGAAGATTCAAGTTCTGAGAAAGTGGATTCCGATGTCATTAATATTTAAGGGACTAGTAAGATTACCCGAAGTGGTAGGATCTTCTCTCCAGAAATTTCTCCCCTAAAAGAAGTTTCTGGACCCGTAAACATTCCTGATGTTGATCCCCCAAAAGTTGTTCCCATTCCTACAATCATCTCCAACAATACTCCAACTGACAAAGCTGTTACAACCCATGTTATCATTCCTACCAACACTCCTGCCGCCAAATTAACCGAGACTCGAGGAAAAGGTGTTCTGGTTGAGTCTGTCAAGACGAAGACACAATCATTGGCTATCCCTGAGACCTCCCAGAAAGAGATGGAAGAAATTATGAAGATCATAAAAAGAAGCGACTATGATGTAGTTGAACAACTGGAGAAACCCCCTCTAAAATTTCCATGCTGGCATTACTACTATGTTCTGAGGCGCATGCAAAATCCTTGGTAAAATTCTTGAAAACTGCCCATGTACCCCAAGAGACATCTGCCGATAAGTTTCAAAACTGCGTAGCCAGCCTAACTGCAGATAATGGTCTAGGTTTTTCAGATGTTGATCTAACGCCAAGGGGAACAAAGCATAATGAGGCATTGCATGTCTTAGTTGAATGTAGGGGTACAACCTTGGCCCATGTTTTGGTGGACATTGGCTCATCTCTGAATGTATTGCCTAAAAAAGCTGTTAATAGGCTTGACTTTGAGGGATTGACTTTGAAGCCAAGTAACATAGTAGTAAGGGCTTTTGACGGCTCAAAAAGGATGGTACATGGGGAGGTAGACATTCCCATAAAAGATGGAACACAAACATTTTATTCAATGTTTTACGTAATGGATATTCTCCCCTCCTATTCTTGCTTGCTAGGCCAACCATGGATTCACAATGCTGGCGTTGTCACTTCTACGTTGCACCAAATGCTGAAATATCTGATTCAAGGGAAGATTATCACCGTTCATGGACAAGAGGAGTCTATGATCAACCATCTCAATTCCTTCAGATATATGGAATTAGATGGTGAATTTATTGAAACTCCATTCCAACACTTTGAAGAGGTCCCGCAAGATGTGGCAGTAACCAAGGTTGTTCCCAAGATCACAAGGCCTCCACTCCGGATGTCATCTATGAAGGATGCCAAAGCTGTGGTAGAAGAAGGTGAGTGCACTATCTTGGGACAACTCCCAGATATCCCATATAAGTCTGACATGTTTTGCTTGGGTTTCACTTCAAGTGCTCAGAAGGCTGTACGTCGCGCTCGTGCCGGAGGACCACCCCTGTAGATTAGCAACTGCGAGGTCAACGATGTAGAAGATGATAAAGATAGCTGTGACTTGGATCTAAACTGTCAATGGAGGGCTCAAGAACTGGGAGGCTAGAGATTTTGTCCCGATCACTTTTATCCCACAGTAATTTGTCTTTACATTTTTTTGGATCTGTAATATTAAAACAATTCGCAATCTTAAAACGTTGTGTCTTACCCGAGGCACAATGGTCCATTTGTAAGGGTTATTATCTCATTTTCATATGACATCAATGAATCATGGACGTTTTCGAATACAAAATTTTGTGCTCTTTGTTTTTCTTTTTTTACATTTTTCAAAGATAGTTATACCCTTACACACACTCACACTCACAATGCAGGTATACATCCATTCGGGATCCCATGGGTAACGATACTGCTATGGCCTTTTGTGACTCTGAGAATCTAATCTACCAAGCCGAAGACGAAGGTGAGGAAGATTGTGAAGTACCAGGAGAACTTGACAGACTATTACAACAAGAAGAGAGAACCATTCAACCTCACGAGGAACCCATGGATACAATCAACCTAGGTACCGAAGAATACAAAAAAGAGGTCAAAGTGGGTGCCAATCTGGAACCCAGTATCAAGGAGCGTCTGATTCAGTTGTTACACGATTATGTTGAAGTCTTTTCCTGGTCGTATGAAGACATGTCAGGACTCGATGCAGATATTGTGGTATACCATCTGCCTACAAGAGAGGATTATCCGCCAGTAAAACAAAAGATTCTCCGCATGAGGCCTGATATGTTCGAAAAGATTAAATTAGAAGTCATGAAGCAGTTCAACGCTGGATTCTTGGTTGTCACCTCTTATCCCCAATGGGTTGCCAATGTTGTTCCCGTGCCCAAAAAGGACGACAAAGTGTGAATGTGTGTGAACTACACAGATTTGAATAGGGCAACCCCTAAGGATGATTTTCCACTCCCCCACATTAATATTCTAGTTGACAATACGGAACAACACAAAGTGTTTTACTTCATGGATAGTTTCTCAGGTTACAACCAAATCAAAATGGCGCTTGAGGAGATGGAGAAAACAATGTTTGTCACGCAGTGGGGCACTTTCTGCTATAAGGTGATGCCATTCGGACTAAAGAATGTTGCGGCAACCTATCAACGTGCCATGGTAGCTCTATTTCACGACTTGATACATCATGAAATAGAGGTCTATATGGACGACATGATAGCCAGATCTCAAACAGAAGAAGAGCATCTTGATCACTTACAAAAACTATTTGAGAGACTAAAGAAGTATAAACTGAGGTTGAATCCAAACAAATTCACATTTGGGGTACGGTCCGGTAAACTCCTAGGCTTTGTCGTCAGAAACAAAGGTATCGAGGTCGATCCTACCAAAGTTAAAGCAATACAAGAGACGCCTGCTCCTCGTACCGAGAAGGGAGAAGGAAGTCAGAGGGTTCTTGGGACGTTTGAACTACATTGCCAGATTCATCTCTCACCTGACAGCTACTTATGAACCAATCTTCAAATTGTTGAAGAAAGTTCAAGTAGTCAAATGGAATGAAGAGTGCCAAGTTGCGTTTGACAAAATCAAAGAATACTTACAAGAGCCTCCTGTGTTGATGCCACCAGTCGAGGGAAGACCATTGATCATGTATCTGACTGTTTTAGAAAACTCAATGGGGTGTGTATTGGGGCAGTATGACGAGTCTGGCCGAAAAGAGCATTCTATTTACTACCTGAACAAAAAGTTTACCGACTGTGAAACCAGATATTCACTGCTCGAGAAAACTTGATGCGTTCTGGCATGGGCTGCTCGCCTGCTAAGACAGTACATGCTGACTCATACTACTTTGTTAATATCTAAAATGGATCTGATAAAATACATCTTCGAGAAACCTGCTCTCTCTGGGAGAATAGCGAGATGGCAGATGATCCTGACAGATTATGACATACAGTATACTACCCAGAAAGCAATAAAGGGCAGTGTATTAGCTGATCACCTTGCCCACCAAGATGTAGAAGACTACCAATCCATGAAGTTTGAATTTCCAGATGAAGACACCTTGACGGTAAATAAATGTGAAGAATTTAGGCCATATGACGGACCTGAACAAGGATCCCGATGGACCCTGTTCTTTAATGAGGCATCCAATGCAGTTGGCAATGGTATTAGTGATGTACTCATATCTCCGGAAGGGTGTCATACTCCCTTTACCGCAAGACTCAGCTTCAATTGTACAAACAACATGGCGGAATACGAAGCATGCATCTTTGGTCTCAGAGATGCCATAGACCTAGGGATCAAATCCTTGGATGTATTCGGAGATTCAGCTTTGGTTATCATTTAGATCAAAGTGGAATGGGACACCAAACACCCTAACATTATCCCTTATAAAGAACATGTTTTAACATTGTTACCACATTTTGAGAAGATTACCTTCGAGCATTTCCCACGAGAAGAAAATCAGCTAGCAGACTCTCTAGCCACAATGTCATCTATGTTTAAACTTAATTGGGATAACGAGACCCCCCAGATCAGCATCGAACGAATGGAGGAACCTGCACACTGTCACGAGATTATTACTGAAGAAGTACTGGACCAGCCTTGGTTTCACGAAGTCAAGAAGTATCTTGAGGATTAAGAATATCCAGAAGGAGCTTCAATCAATGATAAGAAGTTATTAAGGAGATTCTTTGCTAAATTCTTCCTTAGTAAAGGCATTCTGTACAAACGCAATCATGACTCTGTGTTACTTCGGTGCGTAGATAAGGTTGAAGCTGAAAGGATCATGGCTGAATTGCATGAAGGCACTTTTGGCACCCATTCCAGTGGGCATACGATGGCAAAAAATATCCTACGGGCAGGTTATTACTGGTCTACCATGGAAGCAGATTATTATCAACACTCTCGAACTTGCCATAAGTGTCAGATTTATGCCAACAAGGTGCATGTACCTCTGGTTCCTCTGAATGTCTTGACAGCTCCTTGGCCCTTTGCTATGTGGGGAATAGATATGATTGGGGAAATCAAGCCGACAACCTCTAATGGACACCACTTCATCTTAGTGGCCATTGATTATTTTACAAAGTGGGTGGAGGCAGCTTCCTTCGCTTCCGTTACCAAGAATGTTGTTGCCCATTTCATCAAACAAAATCTCATTTGCCGATACAGTATCCCAGAAAGGATCATCACTGATAATGGTACAAATCTCAACAACACTATGATCACTGCCTTGTGCGAGCAATTCAATATCCAGCATCACAATTCTTCCCCTTACCGGCCAAAGATGAATGGTGTTGTCGAAGCCGCAAATAAAAACATTAAAAAGATCATACAGAAAATGACAGTCACATATAAAGACTGGCATGAGATGTTACCATTCGCTCTCCACGGGTATCGTACCACAGCTCGCACATCAACCGGGGCAACACCCTATTCTCTGGTTTACGACATGGAGGTTGTCTTGCCTATCAAGGTCCAGATTACCTCTCGGAGGATTATGAAGGATGCAGGGCTGAGCGAAGACGTTTGGATCCATACTCGACTTGATCAACTAAACTTGATTGATGAGAAAAGGCTTAGTGTTGTCTGTCATGGTTAAATGTATCAAAAACGGATGATCAAGGCTTTCAACAAAAAGGTCAGACGACAAGTGTATCAAGTTGGAGATCTGGTGATCAAACATATCATACTGCCGCAAGGTGATCCTAGGGGAAAATGGACTCCTACATACGAAGGACCATTTGTAATCAAAAACATTTTCTCTAGTGGGGAAATGATCTTGACCACCATGGATGGCGACGACCTTCCGCATCCTGCGAACGTGGACATAGTCAAAAGATACTATGCATAAGAGAACTTCTAGGTTGACATACCTAGGCAAAACAAGGGCATCCCGGTGAACCAAAAGGTTCGGGAAAAAATTAGGGATAAAACAAAAAATTTGTACACCCGACAAGTTGAAAACCCGAAAGGGCGACTTGGGCAAAAAAGGGTATCCCGGTGGACTGAAAACCCGAAAGGGAGGTCCAGGAAAAAGTTAGGGAATTAAAGCATATGACTATGTCCCGTTGGATCACCTTACGGACAACCTTTGGATTCGAATAACATATTCAGAGGTTCTGGTCAATTCAATCACCTTCAGACAAGGCAACAAATAGACAAGATTCTCAGAGATACAAAGGCTATAGCATAATGGGAACCCCATGGGATAAATACACATAGCTATCTTTTCTTTGTATTAAAATTTTCATTTTTTATTATGACGGTGTTCTCCTACTAAAATGTTTGTCTCACTGTAAAAAAATACTTACTCAAAGTCAATGCAAAGATTTTCCTTTGAAAGTGAAAAACTATCTGTTTTTCTTTACTCTTGTGTTTTTTTTTACAAAAACGTCCAATGATTCATTGTTGAACATATGCATTTGAACATAATTACTGTTTACAAGTAAACAAAATAAAAGACAATTACTAATGGCTTTAAGAGGTAGGGAAATCTCTCTAAGCTATTTCCATAAATCCCCTATAATTTGCAGTTTAATTCCAAGCGAAACGAGCTTCCAATTATCAATCCCCAGTAGAAGTCGTTCATTTTCTCAGGATTTCACAAACAGGATTTTACAAGCAATACATGGCATTTCCTTTACAATAGAGTTTATTTCTCTAAGCATAAATTCATCAACACTTAGACTTCACAACATGAAGACTTATACTACATACCCTTAGCAGCGGTCAGGGATTTATTTTCCCCAATCCAACAGCAGTGCAGCAAACTCCAGACACGGACGTCATTCTGATACTCATTCAGATTCAACTTCTCAGATACATTTCAGATACGCTCCAGACACGGATGCCATTCTGATACTCACCCAAATTCAACTCTCAGATACAGTTCAGATACGCTCCAGAAACGGATTCCATTCTAACACTAATTCAAATATACCTTTTAGATAAAGCTTAGATACGCTCCAGACATGGATGCCATTCTGATAATCATTCAAAATCAGCTCCCACATACAGTTCAGATACACTCCAAACACGGACGCCATTTTGATACTCATTCTTTCAGCTTACAAATTACAACACCAACAATCACTTTTGGATGGCATCTTTAAGCCCATCTCTTAAGACTTTCTATCACCTCTCTAAATGGCATCTTTAAGCCCATTCCCTCAACCATCACATTATCGAGTGCAAATTTCTGGGCACTCTAGTGTCCAATCATCTTCCACCTTCGAGTCACGACTGGAAAAACATGCCAATCTAACTCTTCAAGCTTAAGAAGATTGAACAGGGGCAGATGTTGTACCCCAAAATTTTCCCTCTCACTTATCAAGAATTTTCTCACAAGATCTCCTTGGGCTCAAGACTGCACTAGGGTTTGATCAGCTCAAGACACCTCCTTAGGCACTGATGACCAAAATTAGGGTTTGAGATTGCACAAGGATTTTTGAACTTTAAATGCCCCATATTACTTTCATTTATCATTATGGACCCCCAAGATTACTCATGCCAAGTTTCAAGCCATATATCACATTTTGCTCAGTCAATTGAGCAGTTGACCTAAAAATCAGCTCTATTCGGTAAAAAGTCAATTATGGCCAATTTACAGTCAAACTTCATAATTTTTTATCCACGTCAACATTTTAAACTCATATGTACCATTTGATCAAGTTTGGACCATAATTCCTCAAGAAATTTGATCAAATCTCCAAAAGGGCAAAATGGTCAAAATTAGGGTTTTGATTGGGAAAGGGCAATTTTTGATTTTTGACCTAGAAAATGGTCAATTTGTTTAAGGCTTGATCTCAAGAGTCCAATTTCATCATTTTTTGTACCTAATGACATGATTCAAAACATTGCGAATCCGTTGGATTGACAGATGAATTTTGCAGTCAACTGATCAAAAGTAAACTGTAAACTGAAAAGTCAAACTTTAACTTTTTGGTCAAATTTAAGCACCAAAGTTCATAATTCATCAAAACATGTCAAAATAGGAAACTTATTCATCAATAAATCAATAAATCAAGATTTTATTTTGAAAAGTCAAAATTTCTAAACTTAGAAAGCTTTCTAAGTGTAAAAAATTTCTTATTTTTTTCATAACTTTGAGCAATTTTTTCATTATGATGCAAGATGATTCAAAGGAAACTTCCAACATGAAAGTTGTAGATCTCCATGAAATATACAACTTTTCTTCACTCAACTTCTCATAAAAGTGCTTGGATCTCAAGTTATAATTTTGTGAATACATGCTCATGAACTAAAAAAGACTTAGTGAAATTTTGCCCTACTTAGGCAGATTTTTGACCTAACTTCATGGAAATTTTTCATATAGTTATAAGGGGAATATTTAAAAGCAATTAAAATATGAGTTGTAGAGCACATTTCAAAATTTCCAAAATATCCAAGAACTCCTTGAGATCATTCTTGAGTAAGGAGAATCAAAGATATGAAGTTGGGGTTTTGTCACTTGGATTATAGGTCATTTTCATGATGAACACAAATGCAAATCAATGTTAGGCTGCATAATCTTTACTTTGCAGGCCTCAAACTTGTTTTTCACTCCATAAATAATGGATTACATAAACTTTTAAGCTATAATCCAAGTGATTTAAGCTTTATCCAATTCACATTGCCATTTTGGGAAGAAAGTTAACAATACCATTCTTGTAAAGTAAGATTTATGCATAAAGTCCACTCTTGAGCCTATAACTTGTTCCCTATGATCACACTTCATCTACAAAGTCAGAAGCAAGTGTGTTTAAAGCATAACCACTCTATCTTAGCAAGTACACAAGGCATTGAAACATGTTTTCTCAAAAAGTCACATGTTTAGCTTAAGGATGAAAATTCAAATTCTGGTCAACAACAAGTCTCCAAACTTGTTGCATATAAATAGAAGCACTATTTGTAAGCTAGAACACGAGTTTAAATACCCTAAAATAAACCAAAACTCTCTCAAATCAGAAATTGCCCAAAAACTCCATTGTTGCACAGTTTCTGACCTTGAACCTCAAACTCACATTTCCCTCGTGCGTTTCTTAGCCTTTTAGTTTCTAAAGCTTCCTTGCATCAAGAGTAACTCATCCTTATACCTGTTTCACTTCTGTAACACCATTTTCCCTGTCTTCCACAACCAAAAACAGAGCATCACAATTGGACTTCTCCAGACCATTCCAGCCATCCTCAGCTCAAGCCAACCATTGTATTAGCTTTCTAGAGGTCCAAGGAAGCTAACTTGATCATCGGCACTTCCTGAAACAAGCTCAAACCCATTTCACGATTTCTAGTTTTGAGGTATTTTTCTTGAACTTCTATCTCATTACTCAGGCATTGTTAGGCTTGAATTTGTGAAGATAAAATGTAGACCTCATTGCCACGAAGTTGTACATATCCATAGTTTGCATTTACATGGCCTGAGCTTAGAGAATTTTAGAGTTGAAGTTTCTGAAATTTTTAGGGTTCAAATTAGGGCCAGAGAAATTCTCATTTATCTTTGACTTTTAGCTTTAGTTATTTACATGGTTAGATTCGTGAGGAAGAATGCCACAACTTTCATTTTGTCATCTTCCATTTTTGTTGAGAAATAAAGAAGTTACAGGTATACCGGCTGGAGGTTAAAGATGAAGTCATCAGGACTTGATTTGCCTTACATATTTATTGTTTTGTTTATATAAACAGATGTATAGCCACCCCATTAGTAAAGTGCGCGCCTGTTAACCTATGGGACCTGAGTTCGAGCCTCAGTGGTACCTTTTTCATTTTCCATATTTTTCACTTTTCTGATTGTTTTATTTTTTGCAGGCGCTGGGCCCTTTGGGCCTGACTTGTTTTTTTTACTAACTAACCCCCTGATTTGCTTGTCCACCCCTGGCCTAATTTCTTTTACTATTTTCTTTTTTTATTATTTCTTATTTAATATTTTTTATTTATTATTATTATTATTATTATTATTATTATTATTATTATTCTCATTAAACATGAAAAAATCCAAAAATATTTTATTTACTCTTATTCATTTTATTTTCTTATAAAACAAAAAAATATTAAAAAACATTTTTTTAACAAATTAATTGGTCTTTTAAATAATTAAATATTTAGACTTAGGTTTAATAAATATTTTATTTTTATTAACTAAAATTAAATTAGAATTTAGTTTTCTTTTAATTAATTAATTTTTACTTTTTATTAGTATTTAACTTAAAACTCTTTTTCTTCATAAAAACCCTAAAAAATCTTTTTTTAATTTAATTTCTTTTCTCAATTAGTTTAAGTCAATTTTATTTTTATTTTAACTAATCATTTTTAATTAGGTTTAGGTTAAACTCTTTTTATGAAAACCAAACAAAAATCATCTCTCTTTCTTTATATTCTTGTATTTATATATTTATTCAATTATTTGTACAAATTCAATTTGGTTGTAATAGACTAATTAGAGTTTAATTTCTTGCAATCCCCATTTACAAATTGTGTACCCCCCCCCCCCCTCTCCTAAATGATGTAATAGCGTAGTAAATTTAATTCCCGCAATTTATCGCTTTATATACAAATACTAGTAATTAGGATTTGTATGGAAAGAATAAAATCAATCAAATAGAAAATCCTAATTCAAGACAAAATCAAGCATGAAAATGATACACTTGCACACAAGCACCCCTAGGGTTATCCTATTTGGTTGCCTTACACAAAGTGGCCATATTATGCATGTAAGGTATCTTAGCAAAAAACAAGCAAATACAAGATCATAGTCTCTCGATGACGCTATCTAAGTTTCCTTACAAATGATCTTAGTCCCTAAAAGAAAATGCTAAGATACCTTGCAACATTGCTAATCATAGTTATACGATGACCCACACCCGTCCCGTATACATCCAAAGATAGGGTTGCTTACCAAATAAATGGTAATACAACAATGTCAAAGGAAAAGAAAATGAACAAGAAAGACATTTGAGTAGGTAGATTGCTCCTAAATTACTTGTTCCATTTCAAAACAAACATCCTTGCTATTTTCAAAACAAACACATACACTTTCAAACATCTTACAAAATTGAAAACATTTTCAAAAAGATCAACATCTTTGTATACATTCTTATGAACGAGAATCATTTCAAAGATTGCCTAAACAATGGCCTCTTTACAAAATACTTTCAAAAACCACTCAAAGCACAATTTCAAACAAAAGCAAGTGATCTAGCAAGTAACTAAGAGCCCATGGAAAACCATGGATGAAAAGGGTGCATATACCTTCCATTTTCATAATCTATCCCCCGAACTCAAGAAATAATCTCAAAGGTCTTTCCTGTGCTTTTTCACCTTTCCTTTTGGATAAAAGAAAAGTTGGTGGCGACTCTTGCTAACCACAACATTTGCGATCAAACGCAAAACCCTCAAGTCATTTCTCCCACCGCATCACAAAGGTCATTACAAAAGCAATTCAGGATAACCGTGTTCCTTTGATCTTCAATCACGATTGCTCTTGAAAATCTTCATTCTCTGAATCCCTTGAAAGCACCATTTTTTACTGTAAAATTCTTCCGTAATGTCAAAAAGTGTTTTTCCTTCCTAAAAACTAGTCTAAATAGTCACAGATCACATAACAGCACTAGGAAAATCCAAAAATACCTTCCGGATTAACTTAACATAAAGATCAAGAAAATTAAGGAATTGTAGCATCTTGTCTAACACGGGCTGTGTTATGAAACACGGGCACCCGTGTTGGCCCTCTGGTCCCAGTATATAAAAATTCCAGTGCCAGACTTGCTGACACAGGTCGTGTCAACTAACACGGGTACCCGTGTCAGCCCTCTTGACTTCCTCCAAATCTCCAGATTTTATTCATTCCCTCACACGGCTCGTGTTAGGTGACACGGGTGGCCGTGTCATGACCACTGTACTCTTCGAAAATCTCTGGCATGTCTATTTTCTCTCGCAAGTCCTTTGGGGCTTTTACCCTGGATCTGAGAACATAAAAACTACCACAAAAATGCATAAAATGCAATAAAATAATATAAACAAATAATATTAATAATGCGAGAAATAAAATGCGATAGGTAAAACTCAACTTGAAAAACAATAAAAAGATGAAACAAAGTGTTACCGATTTTGTGGCTTTATGCCGAATAAGTGAGAGAAAACTAGTAGAATTGGTGACCGATCAAATCCTTTTCTGCAACAAGTGGATATCTCTCAATTATTCAATAGAGAAGCTTGTTATGATTCAACATTCAATAATACCAGTTCATTCACCAACAGGTGGCTGTCTCTTTATTTGAGAAGTCGGTTTTGATCAATAATTTAAGTCAATATTTTAATCTTTAGCAATCTAATCTGCTTAGTTCTCTTTTGAACATCTCCGACAGAGTTATTGATCCTTAATCCCTAGTCAGTTGTGGTCTTTTCCAGGGGGAATCCTTGGTTAAAGAAGAAACTGATACCCGTTCCAAGAAAAGACCGTAAGTTTTGGGAGGTTTGTTACCCTTTCCAGGTGGAATCCTTGGTTAAAGAAGAAGCTAAGACCCGTTCCAGGCGAAGACTAAATTTTTTGAAAAGGTTGTTACCCTTTCCAGGGGGAATATTTTGTTAAAGAAGAACTAAGACCCATTCTAAGTGGAATACCATAAGTTTTGGGAGGCTTGTTATTAATTTTTATCTTGTCACTACCTTCATCTTTAAGTTTATAGTATACCGTCATCTATGAGTCAGTATTGCATGTTTCTTAATCATCATCTATGAGTCAGTTTTTATCTTGTTTCCTTGTCTTCATCTATGAGCTGATAGTTTATCATTATCTACGAGTCAGTATTATCATGTTTACTTCCTTCAACTATGAGTTAGTAGTAATCCCATTTTCTTACTGATTACTCAAGGTTCACTCCTCAGAGAGTCAACAGGATTTGGCTTGTTGCATGTCCCCATTGGATTTTTTTCCATTTTCGCTTGATGAACCGTGTCTAGTAAGTTTATGTCCTGTCGGACCCTGTTCAGGTTGTCTTTTCTCTAACAGAAGCAAAGGCGTAGTTCATCTATGCAGAGTTTGGTATCTAGTAGAGTTTTTCTCGCATAGTCATATCATTTGCATGCATAGCATAAACATTTTGCGGCATCTTAGAGCAAAAAATTAGGTCTTATGTATTTAAGTATCTTCAATCTCGTCGATACAAAGAGTTTCAATCTTCATCTCCGGATAGAATAAACTTAAATAGGGGCATCTGTCATACCCTAATTTTTACCCCTAAGATTCCACCTATCATCATTTGCATTTCATCAAGATCACAAGCATGGTATCCTCCTAACCATTAGGTTTATCTTGTGGGATAGATCACCAAGAATCATTGTGTTTATTTTTTCCTTTTATACTATATGCTTTACTAACCCTTATTCAAAATGCAAAAATATGTTTTGTTTTGTTTACTTTTTGTGCAATGTAGGGTTTCCAATCAAAGGATCAAGTGTGATTGATAAATTAGGGTTTTGGTCAACAAGTGGTCCATTAAAACTTATTCTTCAAGGAGTGACCTATAATCTTAGTCCATATGCGTGTCAAGCTTCACTCAACATTGTTTTATCAAGATAAATTCAAGTTTGATGCATGTTTTCAAAGATGATTCAAGTAGGGTTCATGTGTTTATTTCCATGCCCCTTTTCACCCAATTCTCAAGCAAACGTCAAGAATATTAAAAGGAAATTCAAGCTTACTTAATTTTGTATTCAAATGATCATCATTGGGTCTTTGGATGTAAGAAAAATCAAGAAAAGTCAAGTTAGAACATGGTTGGTTGACCTAAAATTCAAGTGTGACATGTCATTTGGTCCAAAGAGGTTAACTTCTTAATTCCCAATATTTTTTAGGCCTTTCTTGAGCCAAATGTTCCTTTTGATGTCCTATATAACTTTTATTCAATTTTGAAGTCCATCAATTTCTGAAATTACTCAACTGCCATTTATGCACAAAACTAGGTTTATCACCTGGTCGACCTAATGCCTGACCTAGAATTTCAGGTCATGACCTCAACTTCTCAAGCATGCCATTTTCAACTCAAGCATCCTTTGGACTTGGTTATTTCTACATTTGATTGTACTTCATGAGAGGATCATTTGGCCTAAAAAATATCTCAAAATGCACAAGCGAATTCTATTTGGCCTCGGCTTGAACATGGTGACCAGACTCAACATTTTGGTACATGACCCATAATTAGAAATGACCTAAAAATCACTCGGGACCATCCAAACCATCTGCAAACTTGTTCCTTACCATAAAACGTGTCCACTACAATGCAAAACAACTTGATTCAATGCCAAACTCATGCATTTTGTGCCATTTTTCACACTGTTCCAAGATGAAATATATCACTTGGTTGACACGTTTGGGATCTCATTTGGCACATACTATGACCTCACTCTCTTTCCTATAAATAGAGCATCAGTTTTCCTTTATTTTCAAGCTTTGAGAGCCACATAAACCCTGCCATTTTCACTTTGAACATGCTCAAAAATCAGAAACCTTAACTTTCATTTTACTTGGTTCTAAATCTAATTCTCAATCCAGAAACCTTCATCGGTATCATCTGAATCTATTTGAAGCATTACAGAAGCTTGCCACCTTCTACAACCATCAACCTGACTCACCATTTTCAGACCTTCGAAGCTACTTTGAACAGGTAGATATGAGTAAAATCTGCACAAACAAGTTACCACTCTCTCTGTCTTGATCTTTTGATACTAAGCCATCACTTACCTTTGATTTATCTTGCGTATTAGTCATTTAATTTTACTTTGAAGCTCTTATGGCTTTTGCGAATTTGAGATAATTCTCTCTGCTCAGAGTAAATCAATTTCTCTGATGCAGAGAGACATAAACGATAACATGAGAGAAAGCTTGCACCTTTGGTGTTTGAGCTCAAATCTCAGAGTTTATCAACCTGCAAAATTGAGTGCAAGAGGTTGAAGATGAAGTTTGTTCGCACGTTTTGGTTCCAAATTCAAATATCTTGGTAAATCACAATGTCGCACGCTACCGGACTGTTGCAACATTTTATTTCCTTTTTCTTTTTAATTCATTTAATTTCCTTTCATTTAAAAAATTATTTTAAATAGCTCCTTTATGTTTTTAACCCCAAATTTTTTTCATAAAATCACAAAAATGTGTTCTATCTTAGATGTTTTTTTTCTTCATATTTTTAAATTTTTTTTTGTATTTTTTGCTATTTTCTCTTTATTTTCTTTTTTATTATCTTGAAAAAATTAATTCTCTATCATTTTGAAATATTTTTAAGTCCAACTTTTGAGATCTTGATCCTTGGAGTTTTTATGACCTTCTCAAATTTTTGTGGTTATTTATTTGATGTTTTGATGCATCTTTTGGATTTTTTTCTTTAATTTCCATAATTAAATCATTAAAAATAATTTTTAATCAATTTTAAATATTATTCAGATTTTTTTTATGTTTGATGGTTCCGACCTTTGGTTGACTTGGTCAATTTTGGTTGGTTGAAGTTCATCTTGTTTAATTGGACTTTGAATTGGTACTTGATGAACTTTCTTCATTTTAAATCTATCATTAAATGATCATTTTTTATTGTTTGGATTGATGATTAGTTTATCTCAAGGTATCACGAAGAAGATGAATTGAAGTAATGATCCAATTCCCTTTCCTTATTGCTTGGTCAATTCTACATCTCTTTCTTCTTCTTCTTAATTTTTGCTTTGACTTGTGTTACATGTTTTAGAAGAATGATTTGTGTAATTTCTCTAACATGTATGACAAATAAATTGCTACTGCCCAACCTCAGATAGTTGTGACTTCTACATCAATCCAGTTATGATTGCTTAACATAGCACTAAATTATCCTGAATCAGATGATTAACTTCTAACACTAACATTAACTCTATATAATTGTGTTAACCTTTACTTTATGCAATGTATATTAATGTCATTTATTTTATGTTATTTATATTTCAATTCATTTATATTTCAAGTCATTTTACATTCATGCCATCTTTATTTTTGCTTTTTATCTTTTGTAATCTTGTGCTTTATTACCGTAAAAGACCAAACACTACTACAAATAATACTTGTAACGTCGGAAGCAAAAAGAATATAATCTCGGTAACACAAGCGAGGTATGGAAGGGGTGACATGAAAACTCGCCACTTTTCCTCTCGGTTATTCAAAAACCGAGGGATAAAGTGGCACCGATCATGGGTTCGATCCCCAACTACCGTATTTTTTTAAATTTCAAAACTGCGTAATTTTTACGTTGCATTTTAACAATAACCGAGAGGTAAAGTCTTATTTATAAAAAAAAAATTGACCTAGTTTTTCTTGTTTTAATTTGTAAAGCATCAAACTTTTTGACAAATTATAAATCTTCCTCATCATCAACAACAACAAAAACAAAATCAGTAGAATCCTAAAACATTAAATCTCAACAACAAAAACAGAAGCAACAACAACAATAAAATCCATAGATTCTTTAAATATTAAATCTCATGACAATATGTCATACCCCAAATTTGTCCGCCCTATTTCTAACGGTCAAATCATTTTCAAAATTGGTCTTTATAAATTTCTTTGGTTTGTTTACGCTAGCATTTTGAGTTTTATAAATATTTTTTTTCAATTTATTTTGTTTAAAAAATGTAAAATAATTTACTTAAAAATTATTTGTATTTTTAAAAAACAAAATTGTCTGTCCTTCATATACTTGCAAGTGGCTTTTTATTTTGAATGAATAATATGACACAATTGGTAAGGAAGTAGAACATTGCACTTTTCACACTTCTACCAACAACTTTTCAACTTTTTTTTTCTTCTTCAAACATTTTCTTTCAAAACCTTTTTTTCAAATTTATGTATTTTGGCCAATGATTAAAATATGAGGCCTCCATTTTATTTTCAATTCCATCTTTTTTTATAATTTTAATTTGTTTGTCATCTAAACCATACGATGATATTATCTAATGATTGTGTTTTTTAATTATCTTTTTACACTAACAATTTTTACTCATTTTCGATGCTACACACATTCACGTTTTCTAATTTCTAACACTTGTTTTTATACTGTTTTCAATCTTATATTTTAACATACACAAAACAATTTCATGATCTAACACGAATATCACAACTCTTTTCTCAAGTTTTGTTACTGTAAATTTAACTAACATTAATCCTTTTCACTAAACAAGAAAAAATAAATTATTCATGACCACAAATTTCTAGATCTTCTGTTATTGTTTTTTTGTTGTTGCAATAGCAGTGGAAAAGCATGACAACCATGGAGGTTCACAACCACAAAGAGATCCCACACAATCGATACCAAAACTTTGTCGCTGATTTGCTACACTCAAATAATTGTTTTTCCTAATTTTAATTTTGCATGTTAGTATTGTTTGGATTATTGTGGTAGAAATTTGTTTGTTTTGTTTGAAAGAATAAAAATAGGAAATTGGTGAAAACGTAAGGGTGGAAACCGTGCGAAGAATTGGTCTGTGACTTAGTTATTTTGTTTCTTCTATTCCTTTTTATTTCCATTAGTTTTTATTCTATTTTTTTTAATTATTAATAACCTTATCATTTGTCCTAATTTTATTGGTCTAATTCTAAATTTTGAAAAATCAAAGATATTAGTTTTAATAATAATAAGGAACAGAGGGTGGAGCGCCCCATCTTCTTTTTTCTCTCAATACAAGTTTTTTAATTTTTATTATTGTTATTCAATATTATATAAATTAATTAGGTTATTAGGTTAATTTAAATATTTTGATTTTTTTTTTAAAACCGCCATCAGTAGCTTAAAGGGCGGGTAGAACGTTCCTTTATTTTTTTATTAGTTAACAATATTTAGGATTAATTGTTTTGATGATTTGGATTTGTGTTTTAGATTCTTAGTTCTAGACTCTCACCACCCAATCTCTTATTGCACCTCTTAAGATGATTAATTAATTATTATTTTTTAATACTTAATTTATATTTTGATCATTATTAATAATACCAAAAACAATAAAACATAGAAGCACAAAAACATTAATTATTTAGAAATATTTATTTTATTGAGAAAATATTTACTTACAAATAATTTTGAATTTATACATAATTCTTAACTTTTTTTCACAATTAAAATTATTTAAATATTTTTCGTAAATAAAAATATTCCACATCCTCGAGTAATTAATAGATCGGTTTAACGTCTACCAATTAATTACTCAAATCAAAAACATCTAAAATTCATCAATCTACTAAATGAATTTCTTTGCGTGATGCGATTTAATTCTAAGGAAGATCAACTCTTCAATAAATCAAAACAAATACTAAAATAGCTAACCAAGTCAAATTATTATTTTTCACTAACATAATAAAAATTCAAGATCATTTCAAAAAAATGATTGTTGAATTACTTTCAAATCAAAAATGTGAATTACGTCTACGATCACTCAATTTTCTAACACATACAAAAGTTTGAAGGATTATTCAAAACAATTCTATGCAATCCTATAAAAAACACTAACCAAACACTACGAATTATGAAATTGGACTCTAATTCTTCGCAAGGAGATACGTAGACACACGATTAAAACTAAGGTGAGTCCCCTAGTTAAAAATTTAAATATTTTTCTCAAATACATGGAAACAACGCGACTAAGTAGAAATTCTCATCTTATCCTTAGACCTAAAAAACGAGCCCCTTGAGAACAAGGGAGATGAAGGGTACCTAACACATTCCTTTCATCTAACCAACTCACGAATTTAGAATCTCTGAATAAATTAGGGTTATTTGTTCTTTTCCGTCCTTAGAATAAAAAAATTAATGGCGGCGACTCGTTATTTTTTACCGGTTACGATACAACAACAACAACAAATAAACAAAATCAATAGAATTGTTAAATACTAAATTTTAACAACAACAATATTAATCATTTTACTTGATACAACTGCAACTAACATTAACAAATTAATTTCATGATTTTCTAACTAGAGAAAAGACTAAACATTAAGAAACTAATCTTGAAATATTTTCCTGCTCTTGCTTTCATTTTCATTGTTTTGAATATGTTAAGTTTAAATTTCAGCACTTTGTATCCAATATGAATAGTTGTGACATTCATGTTTTGATTGGCTAGTGAGAGTTTCACGCGGATCACTAATGTTTCATGTGGATTGATGTGTTGACAATATCTTGACCATTGTTACTTTATAAATGGAGGGCAAAGATTCTCTACTTAATTTGTCATCAAATATGTCATAAATAAAAAATAAAATGTGTTAATTTACCCCTCTAAAGTAATAGCTCATAAAAAAATTAAAAGGTGATAAAATGTAGTTGCTGAGATTCGAAGACGTGACCCTCCAGCTACTTTACCCCTCGGTTTTCGGCGAAACCGAGGTAATAGATCATAAAAAAATTATAAAAAATTAAAATATGTTAAAATGTAGTTGTTGGGATTCGAAGGTGTGTCCTCTAAAAAATACTTTGCCCCTCAGTTTTCACTTTTTAGTAAAACCGAGAGGATATATAGATTTTTTTTCAAAAAAAAAAGTTGTGCGTCTTTGGTTTACACTTCAGATTTTTTTGATGTGAGGTGTAAGTTCCGTCATAAAAAGTGTTATTTGTTGTAGTGAAAATAATTAATAAGTACTAAAAACTCTAAAAATCTTAATGTGGTTCTCATTTGGACTTAGTGTTACTATTCTATGTTTGGAGACTTTGGACTATTGGACTTAGATCTAGGATTTTCTTTATATGCTTTGGATGTTTGCATCAGAGTATCGCATTGTGTATGCGAAAAATGTAGCAGTAAAAATTTGAGATTATGCCATCAATTGACTTATCTCACACAATGCAGTCGCCACCGCACTTTATTGTTTCCAAAAAGAAATGAGAAAAAAGCGAACAAAACCCAAAATGAAATAAATATCAGAGATAAAGGTACAAGAGTCAGTTATACAAAGGGAATGTATTAGCATCCTAAGCATCTACGGTACTCCACATGATTCATTTTGTTTGTTTTAATCATAGAATGTGTTATCTAAAACTTAAATCTGCTAAAGGGAAATGAATGAAAAAGTATTTATAAACAAAAAAATGTTTTTTTATTATTGCGCTCGCCTTTGATCGTGAGACCTAGTGCCTACCTACTCCCTCGTGCAATGGGAAAATCAGAATATTGTAGTTCGGATAGAAAAGACTTGTTTGTTGGTTGATTTTAAATTAAGAGCCGAGTCGTTATTTTTAAGAGAGAAATCTCAACTAATCGACCACAAAGTGTGACAAAGATGAATCGTACGTCAACATGAGGAGGGTTTGGAAACGCCTCTAGCACTCAAGTGGAAAATTCGAAACCTTTATAACCATGGGGATAGGAGGATGATATCTCAAATATAAATGAATCATGTCTAATCTTGGAAAAGGTTTTAAAGGAAAAAGGTGCACGAGCACACAAAAATGTTTGAATGAGATTGAATGTTTTAGTCTTTTTGAAAGTGTTTAGTGATTTGAACCATATTAAAGACTATGACATGAAAGACTTTGGATGGTTGAGTCAGATGCCTCGTATTCAGAGTGCTCCGCACATGCTTAAGGCTCATGACACATGGTTTGTATCATTATTGTTAAATATTTGAGTTTTTAATTAAGAAAAAGACGTTTGAAAAGGCACTTGACAAAGTCAATGTTTATTATGAAAGCGGTTAAAGTTAGAAAACAAGAAGGTTTTGAAAAAGAAAGAAGTTTTAAAAATTGAAGAATGAGAGGAGATGAAGAGACTATAATATATATAGGAAAGTAAAAAGGTAAAGAATGTCTGACCAATCGAAAGCTCATCTTGATATAAAGAAATCAATATAGTGTTATCATCCCTTTGGATTTAAAGCCACAGGCAGCTAAATTAGCCAAGAGAACACCAAACCTCATATGAGAATAAATCAAAAGCAGACAACATCAAAGAAACTCAAGACGTCAAATAAAACTCAAAGCAACAGATAAAGTGTATCAAGTAAAAATAAATCACAAGTCAGGACAGTGCACCAAGTAAGCTCATGGGTATTAGATAACGCTCAATGCATCAGATGAATATCGAATAGAATCCCTGCGTTATATGGAAATCCAGAAAAATAGATAAAGCCAAAAGGTATATGAACAAAAGATCCAAGGCATCAGGTGAACCAAAGAAATTCAAGTCAAGCGATCATAGAAATCAAGTCAAAATAGTCACAAGTATATGAGTGAAACATGGATTAACTGTTTAATCGATTAATTAAGAATTAATTAAGTTAATTAACGGAATTAAGAAAAATCAATTAGTGAGACTAATCAACTTTAATTAATAAGAATCAATTAACTAAAGCAATATTTAATTAATTAACTAAAAGTTAAATCATGTGTACCAGATAAAATCGGATAAAGGGGCTACTAAATAGTTAAATGAAAAATGAAATGGAAGTTCAATCGATTAATCAAATGTTGATTAACTTGATTAATCGAGTTAAGAAAAATGAATTAGTAAAATAATCCATTTTTAATAACAAGATCAAGTAAATAAATCAACTCTTGATTAATCAATCAAAAGCGAATATAAGATGCAAAGCGGAAGCTGCTACTTGATTCGTCTTAAGAAACTTACACAAATCAACAAACAAGTTAGTAACACATAGGAACTGAGGAATAAATGAAACTTGCATCACATTGCATGAATATTTCCATTCAAGAACCAAGAAAACAAGTGTTTATTCAAGGTAAATGTCAAAAATCAGCATTGCAATCATTGTGCTAAGCACATTCAAAGTCAAGTAACTCAATGGTAAACATTATTTTCTAATCACAGGGGACACAAGGACCAAAGATTCACATTGCAACATGAGAAATTGGGTCCAAAACAAGCTCTAAACCCCTAGATCAAAATTTGGGCAGCAACTATGCATACTAAACAACGCTCCACAAAAGTCCATCTCAAATGATCAAATTCAAACTCGAAAACCAAGAGATGCCATAGTCAAGTTTACCATTCAAAATCCAATCAAGTTGCACAACAACGACAACCAAGATTAATCACAATTAAACATGATATGCATTCTAATTCATAAAGGTTACCACACTTTTCGATTTAAAAGTGGAAACAAAGGTCAAGAATTAATGTTATTACTTGATTCAAGTTTAAGACATGAACAAAACAAGTTCAACGCTGTTTACCGTGAAAATTGATAAACAACCACTGATCTTCCAAAAAAGGTTATTTTGGTTACTCTCAGGATCGATCAGTTTGATCCTAGGACATATGCTAAATGTTTTTGGGGTTTGATAAGAAGTCTTAATGTTGTTAATGAACAAGTTCGACTGGACACTAAAAGTAAAGGCTTGGATAGGTTTAAATGCACATGATGAAGGTAAAACTTGATAAAAATGCAAGTAAAGTACTGGATAAAGTAAATTTGCAGTAACTTAAAAGGTTGTAATGGTAAAGTTTACAGAAAAATGTTAAATGGCAAGGATTATAAAGAAATGTAAAGACTTTGATTGTAATAACATATGGTGATTCAAACGCATGTTCTTAATATTCTTTCTCTCACAATGGGTACTAAATAAAATTGAGTGACTTGTACAATGAGTTGAACAAACGAAATTCTACACAAAATTCCTATATTTATACTAATAATAAGTAAATGTCGAACATTTGCTTCGTTCTAGGATGAGGACAAGTGTCCTCTGCATGCTCTTCGACCCATGTCTACACGCCACGTCACTTTTCCCAACTGCCAAATGAATTGCCTTCCCCTCCTTCCTTTAGATTCAAATCCATTTGATGTTGATACAATAGCTTTTCGGTCGAAACTGTCTTTAACTTAGAAAATTCTCTAAGTGTTTTTCCTTCTTAGCAAGGATGACTTTGAAACAACTCCTTTCACAGTCTCTTCTGTCGAAGTATCTTCAACTTAGATTTCTTCAATCTATTTTTAGCCAATAAGGCCAATATATGTGAGTGTCGAATTTAGGAACTAACAAATTGCCCCCCAAGAATGTCAATTTTGACACAAGAAGAAATAGTCATTATTTGATGTCTCTATTCGACACCTGTCCATTTCTTAGTCACATAAGTTTATAATGAACTTTTCGTCTTCTACCAACTACTGTTGACATCAGAGCCATCATTACGCTTTTCCAATACGTCACTATCAGTCAGTCGTTATACACTTCCATGATGACCATTATCCATTAAACCTAGGAAAGCATGGCAAGCATTCCCATCACTTGTCTATACAACCTCTTCAAAGGTCACCACGTGTCTCACTCACTCTGCAGCATTAAATGACTTTGAGGGAAAACACTCATCCCTGGATTTTATAAATATCCACGAACATCTCCTTTTTGGAATTTTTCCAAACATCTGATATTCTTTGTCTCTTTGCATTCAAAAAGAAACCTTAAGAACTTCATCTCTTTCACAATCTTTCTACCAACAAATCCATGGCCTTTCTTTCAAATGCTCTAAAAACCCAAAGACAACAGACGCTTCTGATTCACGACAACAACTAGATGTTTTCCCAACCAACTTTGTTCTTGCTTCGTCTGGGGAACGAAGGTTCATTCTTGAACCTATGACCAAAGAAGGACGCGATACATACAACTTAGAGGTACTCATTCCTATCAGGTATTCTGGACAAATGTATGTTATGTCTGCTATGTTGTCTATGTGTTTTGAAAACCCTAAACAAGACAATGACTTTTTCCCAACTCACCTTAGACTCAAACCCATAGGTTGCACAAAAAAAGCCTAGAAATGAACCCGAAGATGCAACACCTGGCAACCAATAACATTCCCAGATGAAGGAGGATATAAACCTTCAGTTCATGAACAAAGGGAATAGAATCTCCAGGTCTTGCCCTAGCTTTACCTCAGAATACTCAGAGTGGTTGGTTAACATGGAAGCAGCTCAATCCCAAATCTAGGAAGATATGGGAATTTATGACCTAGTCATGATGTCAAAGACTAGGATAGCTTATTGGCCTCTTATGTCGGTGTCCTCTTTGTATTTCACTGACAGCGCACACTACACCTTCCATTTACCTTATGGAATGGTGACACCCACTCTCTTTGATATTGCAACCATCACTGGCCTTCGACCAACCGATGATTACTTTGACCCTAATGATATGTATGAAGACACCATTGGGTTTTCATCCACGAAGCCTACCTATACCACCTTCATCAACCACTTCCATGATAAATCAACTGATATTGTCTCTGAAGTGGAACATATAGCTTTCTTAGCTTTATGGTTATCCCGTTTTGTTTTCTGCACTAAGTTACTCCAAGTGACAAAGAAGATGCTTACTATGGCCACACAACTTCACAATGGCTACAACTTCTATTTGTATGAATTAATTATGGCCAATCTTTATGAGTCTATCAGTAATGGTGTGACTCAACTCAAAGTTATAGGCAATAGAGCAAGCCTGCTTCTTTCTGGCCCTTTCTGGCTTCTCCAGCTCTGGCTTAATTACACTTTCGAATCATTTCTTCCTCATAAGAACATAATTAATGAGAAGGCTCTAGAAATTCTCAACAGGAGGGTCGAAGATACCAGATTGACTTTATTGTACCCCAAAATTTTCCCTCTTATTTTCTTTCAAGATTTTCTTTTACATGGATGGTTGCAAACATTGGATTAAGGAAAGTAAAATTTGAAGATGAACGAAATATCCTTCGATTGGAACATCAGGGTGAATTTAGATTGGAACATCAGAGTGTCCTTCATTTGGAACATCAGGGTGTCTTTCGATTAGAACATCAGAGGGTTCTTCAATTGGAACATCAGAATTGCCTTTGATTGGCATATCAGAGCAATGTATCCTTCGAATGGAATATCATAGCAACGTATCCTTAGAATAGAATTTCAAGTGCATAGGTGTCTTAATCTAAAATGTTCTAATGAGGGAAGTTCTGAACCCTTCGAATCAGAATTAGAGCCATCAAAGAGAACAAGGGTTGATCGAAGAAGCTCTGATGAGGAGAGCCTTGAACAATTCATATTAGGACTCATAGCCATGGAACAGAGAAGAATAATAATTCGACCAGTCAACAAGATAATGCTTCGATTGGTCAAGTTCAAAGCCATCGAAGAGAGTAGAACAATACTTCGACCTGTCAACAAGATAATGCTTCGATTGGTCAAGTTCAAAGCCATCGAAGAGAGCAGAGTAATACTTATACCAGTCAACAAGATAATGCTTCGATTGGTCAAGTTCAAATCCATCGAAGAGAGCAAAGCTTGAAACTTAATCGAAGGAACCAATGTGAAAACCTTGACCTATCATAACCTGTCCAGATTCACCCAAAATTCAAAATGGCATGTTTTCCTTGCAAATATGGCAAGAATTCAATTTTGATCGTGGTTTCAATTCCTGAGTTAAAGGCCAGATTCTTTCCTTGTTTGTTCCTAAATCCACAAGAGCTGATTCAATTAGGGTGATTTTCTTCAAATCAAGCAATCGAAACAGGGGGTGGCTCAATTGAAGGAGCCATGACAATGAAGTTGGTGCAATTCAAATTAGAATCCAGAGCTTCCGAAGGAAACAATATTCTGATGAGGAAAGCTCTAAGTAATTCGAATTGGAGCTTAGAGCCTTCGAAGAGAATAAATTCGAAAGGAAATGGATTTATAGGGGCATGTAAGCTTTCAATTTCCATCATATTGGAGGCCCAAACAACTCATAACAGGCTGGCAGTAACGCATGAAAATAGATTGGCACCTGATTGAATCAAATATAGCAAGTTTTTATGAAGAAATCAAATCAAATCTCCTCATCATAATGGACCAAGATTCGATACACAAATGTTAACCTAAAATCCCTTGGCTATATAAACCTCATAATCTCAAGAAAAAAGGACACACAGATACTTCTTCACAACACACGCGTAGCTGCCTCAAACAAACCCTAGCAAAAGCTCCAATTTTATTCAAAGTAGTGCAATTCTAAATCTCTCTCTCCATCCAGTTCCAGGACAAACCTAGTCCACCATTCATCCCCTGAGACTCCCAGAAGTTGAACCGAGCCCGTAGTCAAGCTGCTCCACGTCCAAAAGATCCATAACCAGTCATCATCATTTGGTATATTATTTTCTATTTCAATCTTGCTAAATATGTGTTATTAACAGATCTAATGTTCATATATGTGTTCATGACATTGCATAAGGCAGGTTTAACGTATTGCATATAAGTTTAAACGCTTGAGTCTCAGACTACCATTTCTAGGGCATGACCTAAAAATGCACTCGGAACGCTTGATATAGTGACGATCCATTAAATTTAAACCCATATTCGAATCTCAGGATTCTTGGTATTGCGGGATGAAATAACTCCATATTCGAATTAGGGAGGGAATCGAAGGACCTGGGTTTGACACCCAGGTCATATATTTTGTGTTTTTTTCTAACAAACTTGCTTGCAGATCTAATGTCCCAGAACGAAGGAGTACATCATGTACCATCATTAGGCACCTTCGATCAACCTTTTTACTTGGATTGAAAGGCAGCCTTAGGCCTTTCAATCCAGGCATGCACCCTGCATATTACTCTTTTTCTTTTTGCTGCTTGGCCCATTTAGTTTATCTTTTTCATTACTTTGTTTCTTCTAGTTTTTAATCAACATTAAAAGTCAAAAATCACAAAAAATCGACTTTGAGTTTTTCATAATTAAAATTAATTTTTGCAAATTAATTTATTGTAATTACTTTAACTTGTTTTCTTTAAATTAAAATTAATTAGAAATTAGGTTAAAATTTTAAATCTTTTTTCCCAATAAAATACAAAAATATTTTTTTTCTAAATTAATTATGTTTTTAGGACTTTTCAATTTGTTCCCGTCTTGATCTTCACGCGTTTATCTTTTTTTCATTTTATTATTTTTCAATTATGTAATTGTTTTCCGGTTTGTAATAACTTTAATTAGGTTTAAAATTCCGCATTTCATTTTCTTACACTCTTTATGTAATTTCCCCAAGGCCTTGTAATAGCTTAGGAATTTTATTTTCCGCAATTTATTTTCTGCACTATTAACTGCTTAGATTAATAGGATTGCATGAAAAGATTGGAAATTAAAACGTTAGATAACCCTAAATGCACAAGATAAATGAAATGAATCAATACACTTGCACATGCTCACCCCTAGGGTATCTCCCACTTCGGTTGCCTTCAAAAACGGTCACAATTCTCGAAACATGAGAATTTTTAGTGGCGGTCCTTTAGTTCAAGAGATCACAAGTCCCTCAATGACCCTTTTGATGCCGCCTTGGTTAAAAAGTGATCTTAGAACTTTAGGACAATTACTAAAAGTCCTTGCCCAGTTGCCTTAGTGATCGTAAACGTCCCTTCGATAGTCCCTCAACATCCAACGATAGGGCTACCTACTCACTAATAGTAGGATAGTGCTATCTAAAAGAAAAGAGTAAAAGAACACCTTTTTTGAGTAGGTAGATCACTTTTAGGTACCTGCTCAAAAATAACCCTTTTCACACTACACTTTCAAAACCTTTTTCAAAAACGCTTTATCAACACTGTTGAGGACTAATACAAGAGTTAGCATAAAGCAAACAAACTTTTCAAAACACATAAACACGAAATCAATTTTCAAAAATGAGCAAGTATCTAATAGCACGTAGAAAACCACCGATGGAAAGGGTGCTAACACCTTCCCTTTCCATAATCTACCCCTCATACTCAAAAAATCTCGAAAAAGGTCTTTTTCTGTTCTTTTCACCCTTTCCTTTGTTGGATAAAAGAAAAGTCGGTGGTGACTCTTGCTTACCGCACATTTGCAAATACAAAACGTAAACCAGTATACCAGTCGGTTCTGCAACCGTATCACAGGCTCTATTGACTCCGACAAATGAAGGCCAACAATTCCAAAAGGCTTTTACCAGCTTTGTGATTATTTTTGCAAAGCGAAAAGAGCTTGCTTTGACCATGGATCCATTTGCTAATCAAAAGGTTGGTCCAACATGGTTTACTCAACCATATCCCTCAATGGAAGATCATGTCGAGGAATATGTGGTTGTTTGGGAGTCCTTTCTATGCCAAAGGAATATGCCATTGAGATTCAAAAGTTCTAAGAATCAACTTAGCTTGATATTTTACTAGTCGAACCTTATTTCTCGATAGTTTGGCATTATTCAATCGCTCCCAAATCCCATCTATGCTCAAGAAAAGTCTTTGCTATATTATAGTGCAGACTATTCTGAAGAGGCTACCACCAAGCAAATTGGTAGATATGTTGGTCGAACTGTTTTAACCTTGTTTGATTTCAAACCCAACTTTCTATGTTCACTCCTCTTCGGAGACTGGTGGAGGAAATACTACAACAAAGAGTTCTTCGTCGCCGAAGATTTTGCCAACCATATTCAAGATGATTTTCTGTTAGTTTCCGACAAGATTGAGAAAAGTACTCTATCTTCCCAAAGAAAATGCCTTATTTTGTTTTAATTCAATCTTTCGATATCTGGCTCACATTTTCTTATTTTTTAGCTGTTAAGAGAACCACTTCCAAGCCAATTATCAAGAAGGTCACTGAAAGCTCAAAGGGAGGAGACCCGTCTATGAAACCCTCACCATAGGCAAATACTTTTCACCATCAATTTCTTTTTAAAAACATCAACATTAATGTTGACGCTTTCGACTCTTTTTCTTTAGGGTACTAATAAATCCACACAAAAAAAGAGAAAAGTCCAAGAATTGAACTTTCTAGTGATGACGAAGAAACACCTCTTATCCTTCCCAAGAAATAGAAGTTAAAAAATCCAACTCTCATCCATGAATCTCGCCCAAAAACTAAAATTCATGTTTATTGTACCCCCAAATTTGCCCTCAAATTTTTGAAGTAATCTCTCACTGGATCTCCTTTGATTTAAGACTGCACAAGGGTTGATCAGCTCAAGACACCTTCTTAAGCACTGATGACTGAAAATTAGGGTTTGAGGTTGCACAAGGAAAAATGGACTTTTAATGCCCCATATGACTTTCATGGATCATTTTGGACCTCAAGATTTATCATGTCAAGTTTCAAGTCTTGGATCACATTTTTGCTCAATCAATTGATCAGTTTACCTAAAATCAGCTGTATTGGGGAAAAAGTCAATTGTGGTCAATTTACAGTCAAACTTCATGATTTTTGATCCATATCAACATCGTGAACTCATATATGTAATTTGATCAAGTTTGGACCATAATTCTTGAAGAAATTTGACCAGATCATCAAAAGGGCAAAATGGTCAAAATTAGGGTTTTGATTGAGAAGGTGCAATTTCTTATTTTTGACCTAGCAAATGATTGATTGGTTTAAGTTATCATCTCAAGGATTCAAATGCTTAATTTTTACTTAATGGAATGGCTTAAAACATCTCTCAACATCAATTGATTGACAGATGAATTTCAGTCAATTGATGAAAAGTCAATTGTACACTGAAAAGTCAAACTTTGACTTTTTGGTCAAAATCAAGTATCAAAGATCACAATTCATCAAGACATGTCAAAATATGAAACTTGTTCATCAAGAAATCAAAAAGTCAAGATTTCATTTTGAAAAGTCAAAATTTCTAAACTTAGAAATTTTTCTTGGTGTTGGAAATTCACATATTTTTCATAACTTTGACCCAAATTTTAACCATGATGCAAGATGATTCAAAAGAAACTTCCAAAATGAAAGTTGTAGATCTCAATGAGATCTAAAAAATTGTAGAACACAACTTTTTCTATAAATTCATGTATTTAAAGTTATGATTTTAAGAAGATATGTTCATGAAACTTGAAAACATAGTGAAATTTTGCCCTAATTTAGGCAGGATTTTGACCGAACTTCATGGCAATTTTTCACATAGTTCCAAGATGAATCTTAAAAAATGTCCAACATATAGGTTGTAGAGGATGTTACAAGCTTTCCAAAATGTCTCAGAACTCATTGAGATCATATTTAAGCGAGGAGAATCGAAGGCAAGAAGTTAGGGTTTCATTCTTGAATTACAAGTCATTTCTTGATGAACACATAACTCAATTTCAATGTTAGGCTGCATAATCTTGCTTTGCAGTCCTTATAACTTGTGTATATATCCATCATTAATGGATTACACAAACTTTTGAGCTATAATCCAAGTGGTTTAAGCATTATCTAATTCAAATTGCCATTTCGGGAAGAAAGTTAACAATGCCATTCTTGAAAAGAAAGCTTCATGCACAAAGTCAATTATTGAGCCTCTAACTTGTTCCCTATGATCACACTCCATCTACAAAGTTAGAAGAAAGTTTGTTTAAAGCATAACCACTCTACATTAGCAAGTACACAAGGCATTAAAACTTGATTTCTCAAAAATCACATGTTGAGCTTAAACATGTGATTTTGAATTTGATCAAAGACAAGCCTCCAAACTTGTTTCTTATAAATAAAGGCACTATTTGTGAGTTAAGACACGAGCTTAAGCACCCTGAAACTCTCCCAAACTCCCTAAAACCATAAATTGTCCAAAAACTCCATTGTTGCATAGTTTCTGACTTTGAACTTGTAACTCATATTTCCCTCGTGCGTTTCTTGGATTTTCACTTCCTAAAGCTCCTACACATAAAATATAGTCCATCCCCATCCTTATTCCAGGATTGTAACACCATTTTCATCAACCTCCATAACCAAAAAATAGAGTCTGCACATTGACTTCTCTAGGCCATTCCAGCCATCCATTGCTCAAGCTAACCATTGCATTAGCTTCCTGGGAACTTGAGGAAGCTAACCTGATCATCACAACTCCTTGAAAGCAGCTCAAACTCATTTCACGATATCCAGCTTTGAGGTACATTTTCTGAACTTCTATCTTCTCATTTAGGTATTGTTAGGCTTGCATTTGTGAAGATAAAATGTAGACATCATTGCCCTGAAACAGTACATATCCATAGATTTCATTTATATTGGTTAAGCTTAGAGAATTTTAGGTTTGAATCTCTGAAAATATTTAGGTTAGAATTTGGTACTTTTAGAAATTCCCATTCATCTTTGATTTATAACTTATGATATTTATATGGTTGGATTCGTATGAAAAAATGGAGCAACTTTCATGTTTGCATATTTCATTTTTGTTGAGAAATGGTGAAGTTATAGATGTTCTGGCTGGAGGTTGAAGATGAAGTCATATTCAGGACATGACTTGTGTTATGTATTATTTGTTTTGTTCATGTTACCGGATGTACAACCACCCTTAGTGGCAAAGGTAGTGCACGTGTGTGTTACAGGTCAAGGGTTCAACATCCAGCGCTACCTTTTGTTTTGTTTTTTCACATTTCTCTCTTTTTTTCTCCACACAGCAGCGCATGGGCCTAAGTCAATGGGCTTGGTTTTTTTTTGCTGACTTCTAACTCCCCCTGTTTACTTATGCATACTAGCTCAGTTTCTTTTTTATTATTTCAGTTACTTTCATTTTTTATTTATTTTGTTTCAGTTTTTCTAATTATTTTTATTATTATTATTAATATTATTTTTATTAATAAAAAATCCAAAAATATTTTATTTATTATTTATACACTTATATATTTTGTTTTCTTTATTAAAAAACAAAAAAAAACTAAATACATTTTCATAACAAATTAACTTCTTTCTTTTTAAATAATTAATATTTAGATTTAAGTTTAATTATTATTTTTCTCTATTATCTAAAATTAATTTAGAATTTAGGTTTCTTTTAATTAATTAATTTTCTTATTTTATTTTATTAAACTTAAAACCTTTCAAAAAAACCCTAAAAAATGCTTTTTTAACCTAATTCCTTTTCTTAATAAATTTAGGTTTAACTTTATTTTTAATCAATTATTTTTCCCTTTTAGTAATTAGGTTAAAACCCTTGACAAAAATCAAACAAAAATCATTTCTTTTCCATTTATTTTCTTACATCATTTATTTTATTCTTGTACATTATTCAACATGGTTGTAATAGATAATTAGGTTTAATTTTCTTGCAATCCCCATTTGTAAATTTGTATACCCCCTCCCCTAATTATGTGATAGCTTAGTAATTTTACTTTCTGCAATTTATCGTTTTATAGAAATGTTAGTAATTAGGGTTTGTATGGGAAGATTAAAATTAACAAATAGCAAACCCTAATCCAATATAAACAATGCATGTAAATCAAACACACTTGCAAACTTACACCCTTAGGGTAATTCCACTTTGTTGCCTTACAAAAATGGCCATGTTATACATGTGGGATATCTTAGCAAAAACAAATAAAAAATACAAGATCATAGTCCCTCGATGACGCTATCAATGTTGCCTTTCAAAATGATCTTAGTCCCTCAAAGAGAAATATTAAGATATCTCACAACATTGCTATCATGATTATACGATGACCCACGCCCGTCCCTTTACATACAAAGACAAGGCTTCTTACCAATCAATGATAAGATAGCAATATCAAAAGAAAGGAAGAAATGAACAAATACTTTTGAGTAGGTAGATTATTCCTAGTTGCTTGCTCATTTTTCAAAACAAACATCCTTGCTAATTTTTCAAAACAAACATCAAACACTTTCAAAAACACTTTCAAAAACACTTTCAGAACATTTTCCAAACATGAAATATTTTCAAAAGCCCAACACTTTGCATATGTTCTTACGAACGAGAATTATTACAAAGTTTACCTAAACGAAGGTGCCTTTTCAAAATACTTTCAAAAACCATACAAAGCACATTTTCAAACAAAAGAAAGTGATCTAGAAATCAACTAAAAGCCCATGAATAACTATGGATGAAAAGGGTGCGAACACCTTCCCTTTTCATAATCTACCCCCCCGAACTCAAGAAATAATCTCAAAGGTCTTTCCTGTTCTTTTCAGCCTTTCTTTTTGGATAAAATAAAAGTCAGTGGCGACTCTTGCTAACCGCAACATTTGCGATCAAACGCAAAATATCCCAAGTCATTTCTCCCACTGTATCACAGAACTGACGACTCTGCTAGGGAAAAGATGTTAAAAGCGGGGTTACCTTAGGGCTAGATCACCTTTATTTGCTTTCATTGTTTAACTTGCTTGATTTATATTTTGGTTCCTTGTTTGGGCTTATTTAAATCCTCTACCCGGATTTGGGATACCTTATAGGTAAGTAGCAATACATTGTGGAAACTGTACGGGGTATACCGACATGGTCTATGAAATAGCTAGGTTAGTGTGACACATTTGTGGGTATCGGTAGCCCTTGAGTAGTCAAGGAGAATACGGGGCCGTTGTGTGGTGTCATGAAGCACTAACTGAATTTAGAACCTTTACTTGACCAACTTGGCCATTAGGACGTAGTGAGATAACCGGCTTTGGTGCAGTCCGAAGTTGGTTGATACTCGATACTACACTCATTGAGATTTGACTTCTCGGGATATTTCGGTCGCCGTGAAAGAGGCTTGCACTGAAACAATGCCCGATAAGATAGATCAATGATATTGAGATCCCTTAGAACCCGGTTACTATTTCTAGGACAGGTTTGAGTAAACTAAACTTCAAGAGGGTACTTACCTATAAGACTCCATGCAAGCCTAAACCTAAGGACTTGTTTACCTTGTTTGTATATACTTACTTGTACATGACATCATAAACATCATGACATCATACTCATTCTCACTAACCATTTCAAGGATTATTGGGATTTATCTTTGTTCTGTTTTGTAGGACACGAATTCTATCTACAGGAACACTATCCAAGTCAATCTCGTAAGGATTCCTCCTCAACTCAAAGAGTTAGCATCAAGCTTCCCTGAGAGTTCTTCATTCACCGAAATACATGGTCGCCTCCTAAACTTGGTTACCTCCAACACTGATGAAGATATGATGAAAGTGCTTTTCCAATTATTTGATCCTCTTCACCATTGCTTCACTTTTCCTGATTATCAGCTTGTACAACCTCTAGAAGAATTCTCTAAACTCTTGAGGATTCCCATTCTCAATCAACTACCCTTCAACGGTACGGAAAGAGATCAAATACCTGAAGAGATTTCCGAAGCATTACACTTGCAATAATCTGATATCACAACTAATTGGGAAACAAAGAGTGGTGTCAAATGTTTCTTAGCCAAGTTCTTGTTTGAGAAAGCTCAAGATTGTTGGAACTCTTTGGACTTACAAGCTTTTGAAGAAATCTTGGACCTTCTCATCTATGGGATGGTTTTGTTTCCAAACCCTGACCAACTCATAGATGTAAATGCTGTCAAAATCTTCATGTCTCGCAATCCAGTGCCCGCTTTGTTGGGAGATATCCTACATTCTTTTCACTCTCACACTATGAGGAAGAGAGGGATACTCATGTGTTGCACTCCTCTCTTGGCAAGATGGTTTATTTTGCATATTCCCCGATCTGTGTTAAAGAATGAGCAGGGTTCAAGGTGGTCCCATAGGCTGATGACGCTCAGACATTCAGATGTTCATTGGTGTTCTCGATCCTTGGAGAATGTTACTATCATAGACCATTGTGGGGAATTCCCTAATGTCCCTTTGCTTGGCATTAGAGGAGGTATCACTTATAATCCTTGTTTATCCTTACGACAGTTTGGTTATGCTCGAAGGGATGGCCCACGTGATATGCTCATCCAAGGAGTGGTATTCGACTACGAGAGCAACGATCAGAGTTACCGTTAGAGGTTTATACGAGCTTGGAGGATGGTAAGCAAAGTGGATAGTGAGACGCTGGGAAACAAGAATTCCATTCCCCTCGAGCCTTACCTTAAGTGGGTACGAGCTCATGCCCAGAAGCACGTGATGCCTTATCCCTCCATCTTACCAGTTATCATGGAACCTGTGGTTGAAGGAGATGTCCCATACACTTCCTTTCATCCCGACATGCCTACTTCTCTCGAAGACTTGCAAAAGGTTTGGATTCAGATGAAGGAAGAACGAGATACTTTTGAAGCTCAATTCTACGCTAGTGAGAAGAGGGTCTTGGAGCTTACAAAGCAGCTACAAGAAGAGCAAAGTGTGAACGCCTACCTTGTGCCGAAGAGAATACGTTCAGTCTTTTTTATCTTAGAAAGTCATTTTGTAAGCCCAAGGTGTATTTTGTAATCATTTTGAAATAATTAATGAAAATTTTGTAAGCCCATAGCATGACAGGTTTTCATACAACAGGTTTCCTTATCTTTCTGCTGTTTATTTCAGGAAGATGGATCTAGGGAAAATCGTGAAGGATCTTCAGGCACAAAAATCTCAATTCCAAGAGACTCTACTGGCCCTAGCCAAGGGGAAACAAGATATGATGGCATTGATGGAAGCCAAGAAGAAACCGAAGAGAAAAGCTCTAGTCAACATGGGTAGAAGGTTCAAAGAGCAAGTCTGTCAGATCCCAGTAGTGGAAGACTCATCTGGGGAAGACGAGAATCAGATTGGTGAAGTTAGGAGTACCCAGGCTGACTGTATTAATGATCAAGCATCTGATGATAATTATTTTGACGAGCAGTATCCACCCGTCGATCTCAAGTACAAGTAGTTAGAAGACAGGTTGAAGGCCGTCGAGATCCAAGCTGTCCCAGGTTTAGATTTTGATGATTTGGGTTTGATATTTGGGGTTGTCATTCCCCACAAATTCAAAATACCAATCTTCACAAAGTACGATGGAGTTTCTTGTCCAAAACTTCACCTGAAATCTTATGTGCGCAAGATACATCCGCACACTGTTGATAAGAAACTCTGGGTTCACTTTTTTCAAGAAAGCTTGGCCAGAACGCAACTAGAGTGGTTCTACCAGTTGGATGGTTCCTATATTAATACCTGGGAAAACTTAGCTACCGCCTTCTACCATCAATACTAGTATAACACCGACTTGGAGCCAACAAGGGTTTAGTTGCAAGATATGACATTGGGGAAGAACGAAGGAGTTAAAAAATACACACAAAAGTGGAGAGACCTCGCCAGTAGGGTTCAACCACCTTTGACTGATAGGGAGCATATTGACATGTTTATGGGAACTTTATCTGGTCCGTTCTTAAATTTATTGGTTAGCTGCTCTTCTTCTGGTTTCACCGAGCTAATCTTAACCGGTGAAAGAGTTGAAAGAGGCATTAAAAGCGGGAAGATTTCCATGGCATCAGCCTCCATTTCCAATCTGGTAAAGAAACCTTTTGCTGAAAAGAAAGAAATCAATGTTGCGTATGGGGCAAGGGCCCATACCAAAAAGGGTGGCCGCCAGTCTGTCAATGTCGTTTGAATCTCCAATCCAACTCCTGCTCCAAGACCATCTGCTAATCATCAAAATTTTGAGACTCCGAGAAGACAATTCACAAGGATAGGCATGTCACTATCCCAAGCCTTACAACATTTGCTAAAGGCTAATTTAGGGACATTGCGTAATCCCCCTGCCAATCCAGATACCTCTTCACCAAAGTATAATCCGAACACCAAAGTATAATCCGAACACCAAATGTGCTTACCACTCAAGTAGTCTCGGGCATGATACTGACCAATGCTGGGCCTTGAAGAATAAAATTCAAGATTTGATCAATAACAAGACTATTGAATTTGATCCTCCTCCAACTCCGAATGTAATCACCACGCCTATGCCAAATCATGGCAAGGGTGTCAATGTTGTTGATGATACCGTTTTCGTTGCTTCTGTTGAAGACTTGACTACTCCATTGGACATCATCAAAAAGAATTTGTTGAAAGTCGCGATCTTCCCTGGCTGTGTAAAGGACTGTGTTTGTTGTACCAAATAACTCAATGGATGCGAAGGGCTGAAGGAATGCATTCAACGCCTTATGGATAGCCATGAGATCCTATTTGAGAAGACTCCGCTTGCCAAAAGTTTGACTAATAAATGTGAAGATCTCTCCATTATAACCATCTCAAATAAACCTCTTAGGATCTCCTCCAAAGGTCCTATCAAGATTTCAAATGAACCAATTGTTGCTCCCCTAATAATTACCAATCTCAGACCAATTCCCTACTCTTCAAACAAAGTAGTGCCATGGAGCTATGGTGCTGAGGTGTTTTACCATGGGATAAAACAAGACGCTTGGATTGAGGAAGACAATGCTGATAATGTTGGTAACATAACTGGCTCAAGCAAAGTGACCAGAACTGGGAGAATATTTTCGCCCAATATCTCACCACCAGTTGTTACTAAGGCACCCGTCCGCATCACTGCTGCTAGGCGAAGTACTGATACAAGAGGGAAAGAAAAAGTTATTGAGCCTTTCGTGACAGAAATACCCACCAAGGACGTTGCTGATTGAGAATCCTCCGCTCGTGAGATGGACGAGATCTTGAAAATCATAAAAAGGAGCGATTTCAAGATTGTGGAACAATTAGGGCAAACCCCTTCTAAGATTTCTATATTGTAATTGCTACTCTGTTCTGATGCCCATGCTCGGGCATTAATCAAATTCTTGAAAAAGGCTCATGTCCCTCATGAGACCACGACAGACCAGTTTGAGAATTGTGTGGCGAGCTTAATGGTTGATAATGGTTTGGGGTTCTCAGATACCAATCTAACACTGCTTGGGAAGAACCACAATAAAGCGTTACATGTTTCCGTCGAGTGCAAGGGGACCACCCTAGAACATGTTCTGGTCGACATTGGTTCTTCTTTAAACGTACTACCCAAGGGGGCGTTAGACCGTCTAGATTGTCAAGGTTTAGTTCTGAAACCCAGTGATATTATTGTAAGGGCCTTGGATGGATAAAAAAGGACAATTCGTGGAGAGGTAGATATTCCAATCAAGGTGGGATCACAAATTTACAACTCCACCTTCTATATCATGGATATCCATCCTTCCTATTCTTGTTTGTTGGGTCGCTCATGGATCCATGGAGCTGGGGCAATAACCTTGACTCTCCATCAAAAACTCAAGTATCTGGTTAAAGGAAGAATTGTCACTGTCTGTGGGGATGAGGAGTTCATGGTGAGCCACCTCAACTCTTTCAAATACGTGGAGATGGATGGAGAATTCATTGAGACCCCGTATCAAGCCGTTGAAGTTGTGCCACCAATGGTTTCTGCTACCAAATTTTCCTCTGATGAGTCCAAAGCTGTTAAGGTTGTGCCAAAGATGGTTTCAGTCAAAGATGCTCGTGCTGCAATTGAAGAAGGAAGTTGTGATACTTGGGGGAAACTGCTCGATATCCCATTCAAAGCATACAAATTTGGTTTGGGTTTCACTGTCAAGGCTCGGAAGGAATTGAGGCATGCTCATGTAGAAAATCCACATCTTTGTATTAGAAGCCATGAAGTCAACGGTGTTGGTGATTCGGATGATGAAGTTGCATTTGAAGATTGGGTGTATCCTACTACAACGGAGCTTAAGAATTGGCATGCAAAGGACTTCGTGCCCATCTCCTTCATTGAGGAGTAATCTACTTGTTTATTGCTTTTTATTGAATTCAAGAATATTTTGTCTGTAATATTTAACAATGACTTTTATGCCATGTGCCTGGCCTGGGGCACTTTGGTCCATTTGTCAAGGGTTTTATTTATGTTCATCTTATCATATGATCATTCAATAAAAATCATTGGACTCTTTTGCATTCAAATCTTTGTGCTCATTGTCTTTCTTTTTCCTCAAATACATTTTTCAAAATAGCCATGTATCTTACATGCACACACACACTCTTGCAGGTCCTCATCCACGCTGGATCTTATTGCGAATGACTCTACTATTGCCGAATATTACTTCGAATATCCAATTAACCAAGTCGAAGACGAAGGCGAGGAAGATTGTGAAATATCAGGAGAACTAGCCAGACTTCTATTACAAGAGGAAAAAGCTATTCAGTCGCACGAAGAGTCAGTTGAAGTCATCAATCTGGGTACCGAGACAGACAAGAAAGAAGTCAAGATCGGTGCTAACCTGGAAAGAAATGTCAAGAGCAGGTTGGTTCAGATATTGCATGACTATGTGGAAGTGTTTGCTTGGTCGTATGAAGATATGCCAAGGTTGGATACCGACATCGTAGTTCATCATCTGCCAACAAAAGAAGAGTGTCCTCCTGTCAAACAAAAAGTTTGTCGCATGAGGCCTGACATGTCTGAAAAGATAAAAGCTGAAGTGATGAAACAATTTGATGCAGGGTTTCTAGCTATGACATCTTACCCCCAATGGGTTGCAAATGTGGTTCCAGTGCCAAAGAAAGACAGAAAAGTTCGTATATGCGTAGATTATAGGGATCTGAATAGGGCAAGCCCCAAAGATGACTTCCCTCTACCTCATATTGATGTCTTGGTCGATAACACTGCTCAGCATAAAGTCTTATCTTTCATGGATGGCTTCTCCGGCTATAATTAGATAAGGATGGTTGCCGAAGACATGGAGAAGACAACTTTCGTTACGCAATGGGGAACCTTTTGCTACAAGGTCATGCCGTTTGGATTGAAGAATGCAGGGGAAACATATCAAAGAGCTATGGTAGCTTTGTTTCATGATATGATTCATCATGAAATAGAGGTCTATATGGATGATATGATTGCCAGATCACAAACTGAAGAGGAGCATCTTGATCACCTGTACAAGCTATTCGAGAGGTTGAAAAAGTACAAGTTGAGGTTGAACCCTAACAAGTGCACATTTGGAGTACAATCTGGAAAGCTTCTAGGTTTTATTGTTAGTAATAAAGGCATTGAAGTTGATCCCGCCAAGGTAAAGGCCATCCAAGAAATACCAGTCCCTCATTCTGAAAAAGAAGTTAGAGGACTCTTGGGTCGTCTCAATTACATTGCTCGCTTCATATCTCACTTTACTGCTACTTGTGAGCCAATCTTCAAACTCTTGAAGAAAGATCAGGTAGTCAGATGGAATGATGAATGCCAAGCTGCCTTCGACAAAATCAAATAATATCTGCAAGAGCCTCATATTCTCATGCCTCCGGTTGAAGGAAGACCCTTGATCATGTACTTGACAGTACTAGAGAACTCTATGGGGTGTGTTTTGGGCCAACATGACGAGTCTGGCTGAAAAGAGCATGCTATTTACTACCTGAGCGAAAAGTTTACCGACTATGAAACCAGATATCCACTGGTCGAGAAAACTTGTTGCGCTCTGGCATGGGCTGCTCGCTGGCTAAGACAGTATATGTTGACTCATACCACTGTTGATTTCTAAAATGGACCCAATCAAGTACATCTTCGAGAAACCTGCTCTTTCCGAACGGATAGCCAGATGGAAAATGATCTTGACCGAGTACGACATCTAATACACAACACAAAAGGTCGTCAAAGAAAGCCTACTAGCGGGTCATTTGTCCCATCAAGCTGTTGATGATTATCAGTCCATGAACTTTTACTTCCCAGATGAGAGCATCATTCTAGTAACCGGCTGTGCGAAACCTGGACCATATGACGGACCTGAACAAGGATCCCGATGGACTATGGTCTTCGATGGGGCTTCCAACGCCTTGGGTAACGGAGTTGGTGTTGTGATCATCTCCCCTGAAGGTTGCCACACTCCTTTCAATTCCAGACTATGCTTCGATTGCACAAACAATATGGCCGAGTACGAAGCGTGCATTTTGGTTCTGAAGGCTGCCATTGATTTGAGGATCAAGCATTTGAATGTGTTTGGGGATTCCGCTCTAGTGATTTTCCAAGTAAAAGGAGATTGGGACACTAAACACCCTAATCTCATCCCTTACAAGGAACTTGTGCTATCCCTGATCTCCTACTTTGAAGAGATCACCTTTGAACACTTCCCCAGGGAAGAAAATCAGTTGGTTGATGCCTTGGCAACCATGTCTTTAATGTTCAAGGTCAGATGGGACAACGAAGCCCCTATGATTACAATTGAAAGATTTGATGAACCTGCACACTATTATGAGCTTGACACTAACATGGAAAAGTCATGGTACCATGAGGTGATGAGATATCTTGAAGCACAAGAGTATCCCGAGGGAGCATCCATCAATGACAGAAAGTTCTTACGAAGATTTTCAGCCAAATTCTTCCTAAGTAACGGAATATTGTACAAGCGCAACCATGATTCCACTCTAATCCGATGTGTGGACAAGAAGGAGGAAGAGGAAATTATGGAAGACATGCACGATGATCTCTTTGGCACTCACTCAAGCGGACATACCATGGCTAAGAAAATCCTAAGAGCTGGTTACTATTGGTCAATAATGGAGACTGATTGCTATCAACACTCTAGGACTTACCATAAATGCCAAATCTATGCTGACAAGGTCCATGTGCCTCATATCCCTGTGAACTTCATGACGACTCCGTGGCCATTTGCAATGTGGGGCATTGACATGATTGGAGATATCAAGCCCACCGCTTCCAATGGACATCGCTTCATTCTAGTCACTATTGATTATTTTACCAAATGGGTCGAAGCCACCTCTTTTGCCTCAGTCACAAAGAACGTGGTAGCTAGATTCATCAAACATAACCTCATATGGCGCTATCGTATCCCCGAAAGGATCATCACCGACAATGGGACTAACTTCAACAATGCTATGATTACCGAACTTTGCATTCAGTTCAAGATCAAGCATCACAATTCTTCTCCATATAAACCTAAAATGAATGTCATGGCACAGTCGAGGCGGCCAACAAAAACATTAAGAAGACTGTTCAGAAGATGGTAGTAACCTATAAGGACTGGCATGAGATTTTACCGTTTGCTCTACATGGCTACCGCACTTCAGTTAGGACATCAACTGGGGCAACTCCCTTTTCTTTGGTCTATGGCATGGAATTTGTTATGCCAGTGGAAGTTCAGATTCCCTTACTAAGGATTATGAATGAAGCAGGTCTAGGTGAAGACGAGTGTATTCATACAAGATTGGATCATTTGAACTTGATCGATGAAAAGTGACTGGCTGTTGTTTGTCATGGTTAGACGTACCAGAAACGTATGATCAAGGCTTTCAACAAAAAGGTCAAGCCTCGAGTATATCAAGCTGGTGACTTGGTGATAAAGCGCATCATTTTTCCACAAGGCGGCCCCAGGGGAAAATGGACTCCCACCTACGAAGGGCCATTTGTTGTCAAGAGATTTTTCTCTGGCGGTGCCATGATGCTGACTACCATGGACGGTGAATACTTCCCACATCCTATAAACGCGGGCATAGTTAAAAAATACTACGCATAAGAGACCTGCTAGGTTGACACACCTAGGCAAAATAAGGGCATCCCAACAAACCAAAAGGTTTGGGAAAAAATTAGGGATATATGCAAAAGATTGTACACCCGGCAAGTTGAAAACCCGAAAGGGCGACTTGGGCAAAAATGGGTATCCTGGTGGGCTGAAAACCCGAAAGTGAGGTCCAGGCAAAAATTAAGGATTGAAAGCGTATGACTATTTTCTGGGGAATCACCACAGTCAACTTTATCACCAAGGTCCGAGTTCAAACGGTCCAAGATCAATCCAATCAACTTCTGTCAACGGCAAGGGGCATTCGAAGACATTGGGGAAATAGTAGAGTTGGAATGCAATGAGATTATTTCATGGCAATTTTTTTTTTGTTTTCAATCTTTGTTTTCCTTTCGATGATTTCCTCTTACTAGGATCTTTGTCTCTTTGTACAAAAATGCCTATTCATGGGCAAAATATCAATACAAATATAATTTGAAGTGTAAACTTTCTGTTTTTGTTTTGAATGAAAAATTGTCCAATGACTAAAATCGAACGAACATATGCATATGAGTATAATTAAAACTATTTGGCACATGTGTCCTGCTAAGCAGCAGCAAGAATCTCTTTAATGTATTTGGAATATCCTCACAAAGTTATTTCATTAACATTATCTCCACAAGACGGCTACAATAAACCAATCCTCAACAAAGTTGGCCACGGAGTCTCTTTGCATAGGTTGATCTCCAGCCAGAGTCTCAATCTCTTGGCAACCCTCTCCCAGCTAAGTGGATCCTATAAGAGGAAGCCTTATGGATCTCTTTCTCAAATAACTCACCTCGTTATTTGTTCATCAAGTTTTCATCAACAGGGTTTACTTCCCCAACATACAACAATCAACGAACAGCAAAATTCCCCCGGCATAGTCTATCCTCCCAGTTGAACCTATCTTCCCCAGTTGAACCTTCTTCCCGAGCTAAGTTTATCCTCTCTAGCTTGAGTTTTCCTTTTAGACTATTGCAAATCATAGGGCCATAACCCCTAATCCCCAGTGAAGTCGTCAACAAATCCTTTATTATCTCCAAAAGATACTATGAAACCTGGGCCCGACCAGATATTAGTATAATTTCCAAACTACTATGAAACCTGGACCCGACCAGCTAATAGTCAACTTCTCAAGTCACTATAGAGCATGGACCCGACCAGATAATAGTGAAAACCCTTCAGATACTATAAAGACTGGCCCTAACCAGATAATAGTTTAACTCTTCAAAGATATAGAAGAACCTGGATTCAACCAAACCAGGGTTTAACTTCTTTTCCCTGTAGAGTTTGCCTCTACCACAACAAGTTATTGTGAAGCCTGGATCCGACCAGATAGCAATTCCCCTCAGAAGTTCATTGTGAAACCTGGAATCCGAACAGATAATAACTAAGTCCCAAGCAAGTTACTGTAAAGCCTGGACCCGACCAAATATCATTTCAACTCTATCTCTTAAGATAAGTTTATTGTGAAGCCTGGACCCGACCAGATAACAATTAACTTCATCCATCTCAAAATATGTAATGCCTGGACCCGACTAGATATCAGTACAACTTCATCCTTTCTAGCAAGTTACTGCGAAGCCTGGACCTGACCAGATAATAATTAGCTACAATCCCCAGCAAGACACTATGAAGTCTGGACCCGACCATATAATAGTATAACTTTTCAAAAACCATGAAGCCTAGACCCGACCAGATAGTAGTTACCACTTCAAGTTTATTGTGAAGCCTGGATCCGACCAGATAACAGTTCAATTTCCATAAATTTTATGCGAAGCCTGGGATCCGACAAGATAACAGTTAATTTATCCTTCACCAGTAAGTTACCATGAAGCATGGATCCGACCAGATAGCAGTTGACTTCCTCATCCTCAGCAAGTTGTGAAGCCTGGATCCGACCAGATAACAACTAACATTCAAGAGATAATTCCCAATAGCAATCCGGGATTCAAAATTCCTCAGCAACAGTCAGGGATTTATTTTCCCGGACAAATATGCATCCCACAATCATACATCATAGCATATACATACAAAATGCATTTAGGATAATACCACATCTTATGAATATCATGCATACATCTGCATTTAACTAACCCATTTTCCCACAGGTGAAACATCAAGTTTTATTATAAATTGACCAAAGATTTATGTTGATACTTCTTCCAGTATTTACCATCATTCCTCCAAATGGAATCTATAAGCCCATTCCCAATACATCTTCGAGTGCAAATTTTTGGGTACTCTAGTGTTCAATCATCTTCCACCTTCAAGTCACGAATGGCGGATCTGCCAATCTAACTCTTCAGGTTTAAGAAGATTGAACAGGGGCAGTTGTTGTACCCCAAAATTTTCCCTTTCATTTTTCAAGTAATCTCTCACAAGATCTCCTTTGATTTAAGACTGCACAAGGGTTGATCAGCTCAAGACACCTCCTCAAGCACTGATGACTAAAAATTAGGGTTTGAGGTTGCACAAGGATAAATGGACTTGTAATTACCCACATGACTTTCATGGATCATTTTGGACCCTCAATATTGTTCATGTCAAGTTTTAAGTCTTGGATCACATTTTTGCTCAATCAATTGATCAGTTGACCTAAAATCAACTGTATTGGGGAAAAAGTCAATTGTGGTCAATTTACAGTCAAACTTCATGATTTTTTATCCATATCAACATCATGAACTCATATATGTCATATGATCAAGTTTGGACCATAATTCCTCAAGAAATTTGACCAGATCATCAAAAGGGCAAAATGGTCAAAATTAGGGTTTTAATTGAGAAAGTGCAATTTCTGATTTTTGACCTAGAAAATGATTGATTGGTTTAAGTTATGATCTCAATGATTCAAATGATTCATTTTTACCTAATGGCATGGCTCAAAACATCTCTCAAGATCAATTGATTGACAGATGAATTTCAATCATCTGATGAAAAGTCAATTGTACACTGAAAAGTCAAACTTTGACTTTTTGGTCAAAATCAAGTATCACAGATCACAATTCATCAAGACATGTAAAAATATGAAACTTGTTCATCAAGAAATCAAAAAGTCAAGATTTCATTTTGAAAAGTCAAAATTTCTAAACTTAGAAATTTTTCTAAGTGTTGGAAATTCACATTTTTTTCATAACTTTGAGCCAAATTTTCACCATGATGCAAGATGATTCAAAAGAAACTTCCAACATGAAAGTTGTATATCTCAATGAGATATAAAACATTGTAGAGCACAACTTTTTCTAGAAATTCATGGATTTCATGTTATGATTTTAAGAAGACATGTTCATGAAACTTGAAAACTTAGTAAAATTTTGCCTTTATTTATGCAGGATTTTGACCTAAATTCATGGTAATGTTTCACATAGTTACAATATGAATCTTCAAAATTGTCCAACATATAGGTTGTAGATTATTTTACAAGCTTTCCAAAATGTCCAAGAACTCATTGATATCATATTTGAGCAAGGAGAACCGAAGGCAAGAAGTTAGGGTTTCATTCTTGAATTACAAGTCATTTCTTGATGAACACATAATTCAATTTCAATGTTAGGATGCATAATCTTGCTTTTCAATCCTTATAACTTGTGTATCTATCCATCATTAATGGATTACACAATCTTTTTGGCTATAATCCAAGTGGTTTAAGCATTATCCAATTCAAATTGCCATTTTGGGAAGAAAGTTAACAATGCCATTCTTGAAAAGCAAGCTTTATGCACAAAGTCAATTCTTGAGCCTCTAACTTGTTCCCTCTGATCATACTTCATCTACAAAGTCAGAAACAAGTTTGTTTAAAGCATAACCACTCTACATTAGCAAGTACACAAGGCATTGAAACTTGATTTCTCAAAAATCACATGTTGAGCTTAAACATGTGATTTTAAATTCTGATCAAAGACAAGCCTCCAAACTTGTTGCTTATAAATAGAGGCACTATTTGTGAGTTAAGACACGAGCTTAAGCACCCTGAAACTTCCCCAAACTCCCTCAAACTATAAATTGTCCAAAAACTCCATTGTTGCGCAGTTTCTGACTTTGAACTTGTAACTCATATTTCCCTTGTGCGTTTCTTGGCTTTTTACTTCCTAAAGCTCCTACACATCAAATGTAGTCCATCCCCATCCTTATTCCAGGACTGTAACACCATTTTCATCAACCTTCATAACCAAAAAACAGAGTCTGCATATTGACTTCTCCAGGTCATTCCAGTCATCCATTGCTCAAGCTAACCATTGCATTAGCTTCCTGGGAACTTGAGGAAGCTAACCTGATCATCACAGCCCCTTGAAAGCAGCTCAAACTCATTTCACAATTTCCAGTTTTGAGGTACATTTTCTGAACTTATATCTTCTCATTTAGGCATTGTTAGGCTTGCATTTGTGAAGATAAAATATAGACATCATTGCCCTGAAGCTGTACATATCTAGAGATTTTATTTATATTTATTAAGCTTAGAGAATTTTAGGTTTGAATCTCTGAAAATATTTAGGTCAAAATTTGGTACTTTTAGAAATTCTCATCCATCTTTGATTTATAGCTTATGATATTTATATAGTTGGACTCATATGGAAAAATGGAGCAACTTTCATGTTTGCATACTTCATTTTTGTTGAGAAATGGTGAAGTTACAGATGTTCAGGCTGGAGGTTGAAGATGAAGTCATATTTAGGACATGATTTGTGTTATATATTATTTGTTTTGTTTATGTTACTGGATGTACATCGCTACTTTTTGTTTTGTTTTTTCACATTTTCTCTCTTTTTTGCTCCACACAGCAGAGCATGGGCCTAAGTCAATGGGCTTGGTTTTTTTGGCTGACTTCTAACCCCCCGTTTACTTTTGCATACTAGCCCAGTTTCTTTTTTATTATTACATATACTTTTATTTTCATTTTTTATTTTTATTTTGTTTCAGTTTTTCTTATTATTTTTATTAATATTATTATTGATATTATTTTTATTTTTATTAATAAAAAATCCAAAAATATTTTATTTATTATTTTTACACTTATTCATTTTATTTTATTTATAAAAAAAAAGACTAAAAACATTTTCTTAACAATTAATTTCTTTTTTTTCTTAAATAATTAATATTTAAATTTAAGTTTAATTATTATTTTTCTCTTTTATCTAAAATTAATTTAGAATTTATGTTTCTTTTAATTAATTAATTTTCTTATTTTATTTTATTAAATTTAAAACCTTTCACAAAAAACCCTAAAAAATAATTTTTTAACCTAATTCCTTTTCTTAATAAATTTAGGTTTAATTTTATTTTTAATCAATTATTTTTCCCTTTTAGTAATTAGGTTAAAACCCTTAACAAAATTCATTTATTTTCCATTTATTTTCTTACATCATTTATTCAATTCTTGTACATTATTCAATATGGTTGTAATAGATAATTAGGTTTAATTTTCTTGCAATCCCCATTTGTAAATTTGTATACCCCATCCCCTAATGATGTAATAGCCTAGTAATTTTACTTTCCGCAATTTATCGTTTTATACAAATGTTAGTAATTAGGGTTTGTATGGCAAGATTAAAATTAACAAATAGTAAACCCTAATCCAAGATAAACAATGCATGTAAATCAAACACACTTGCAAACTTACACCCTTAGGGTAATTCCACTTTGTTGCCTTACAAAAATGGCCATATTATGCATGTGGGATATCTTAGCAAAAATAAATAAAAAATACAAGATCATAGTCTCTCGATGACTCTATCAATGTTGCCTTTCAAAAATGATCTTAGTCCCTCAAAGAGAAATGCTAAGATATCTCACAGCATTGCTATCATGACTATACGATAACCCACGCCTATCCCTTTACATCCAAAGATAAGGCTTCTTACCTGTGATACGGTGGGAGAACTGACTTGAAAGTTTTGCGTTTTATCGCAAATGTTGCGGTTAGCAAGAGTCTCCACCGACTTTTCTTTTATCCAAAAGGAAAGGTGAAAAAGCACAGGAAAAACCTTTGAGATTGTTTCTTGAGTTCGGGGGGTAGATTATGAAAAGGGAAGGTATTAACACCCTTTTCATCCATGGTTTTCTATGGGCTCTTAGTTACTTGCTAGATCACTTGCTTTTGTTTGAAATTGTGCTTTGTGTGGTTTTGAAAGTATTTTGTAAAAGATGCCATTGTTTAGGCAATCTTTGTAAGGATTCTCGTTCGTAAGAATGTATACAAAGATGTTTGTCTTTTTGAAAATGTTTTCAAGTTTGTAAGATGTTTTGAAATATGTGTGTTTGTTTTGAAAATAGAAAGGATACTTGTTTTAAATGGAGCAAGTAACTAAAAGTAATCTACCTACTCAAATGTCTTTCTTGTTCATTTTATTTTCCTTTGATGTTGTCTACTTCGGCTTCTCCAATTGAGGAAGCACTTAAAAAGGTTAAGGCTCAAATTTTAAAGAGGGATCTGATGTTGACCTTAAGGGAGAACCCACTGCCCCTTTCTTTCTGAAGTAGACTTACTAGATGCAGTCGAAGCATCACGACTTTGGTCGGAGGAAGTTTCTCTGCTTTCAAGAATGGCGTTCAGATAGCCAAGAGGGTTATTCCTTTTGAGTAGTGCCAAGTCTTCTTTGGTTCGGGATCCCGTCGAAGGAACTTTTTCATTGGTGGCATGAGCCACATTATCAGCATGTTGAAAAATTGAACCTCCGACTGGTGGATCCTGCATCTGAGCATTGGCACTTTCGACGTTTGTGGGGTTTCCTTCCTCTTCTATAGAGTTTTCTCTTTCGGAATTTGCAGGATTATCCTCGTTCTCTGCAGGTTTCTCAGAATTATCCTTATTTTGATCTTCTTCATTGTATGTGCCTTCCATTTCTGTTTTTGCTTCATCATCAGCAACTTCTTCTTCTTCTCCCTGATCATCATCAGCAGTCTGTGAAGTTCTCATATTAGCGTGTTGCAAATCAAGATCTTCCTCAGTAAGGACTTCATTATTTTGCTCCCCAATGGCTGCAACTTGGTGTTCTGAAGTTTGGTTTACTTCAATGGCTGAACTTAAAAAAGATCCCTTTGCTGAAGAAGGCTTGTAAGTAGGATTTCCTTCGATGTTTATTAGGGTGGTATAATCTTCTACAGGTGTGGGAGCCTGTCTAGAAGTACCAGCAGTATCTTGAAGATTAAGAGATTGTTGTTAGAATTATTGAAAAATGATTCAAAGAATGGTCTTCGATGGTCGAAATTATTACCTTAGGAGGAACTTCAATACCAGGACTCAAATTATCGCTCTCACTTGGATCATTCATCCTAGTAGCTATTTCATGTTCAGTTGGTTCTTGGATGATGATGGGAGCAGGTCTAGACCTGTTGGCCATAACCTTAATTTTAGTTTTTGGGCGATATTCAGGGATGGGAGCTGGATTTTTAACTTATGTTTCTTGGGAAGGATGGGAGGTGTTTCTTCGTCATCACTAGAAAGTTCAATTTCTTGGACTTTTCTCTTTTTTGGTGTGGATTTCTTAGTACCCTAAAGGAAAAGAGTCGAAAAGCGTCAGCATTAGTGTTGATGTTTTTAAAAAGAAATTGATGGTGAAAAGTATTTACTTGTGGTGGGGGTTTCATAGACGAGTCTCCTCCCTTTGAGCTTTCAGTGACCTTCTTGATAATTGGCTTGGAAGTGGTTCTCTTAACAGCTAAAAAATAAGCAAATGTGAGCCAGATATCGAAAGATTAAATTAAAACAAAATAAAGCATTTGCTTTGGGAAGAAAGAGTTCTTTTCTTAATATTTTCAGAAACTAACAGAAAAGCATCTTGAAGATGGTTGGCAAAATCTTTGGCGTCGAAGAACCTTTCATTGTAGTATTTCCTCCACCAGTCTTCGAAGAGGAGTGAACATAGAAAGGTGGGTTTGAAATCAAACAAGGTTAAAATAGTTCGACCAACATATCTACCAATTTTCTTGGTGGCAGCCTCTTCAGAATAGTCTGCATTATAATATAGTAAAGACTTTTCTCGAACATAAATGGCATTTAGGAGCGATTGAATAATGCCAAACTTGCGAGAAACAAGGTTCGACTGGTAAGAGATCAAGCTAAGTTTATTCTTTGAACTTTTAAATCTCAGTGGCATAATCATTGGGCGTATAAAGGACTCCCAAATAGCCACATATTCCTCGACATGATCTTCAGTTGAGGGATATGGTCAAGTAAACCATGTTGGACCAACCTTTCGATTAGAAAATTGAGCCATGGTAGAAAAAAATCTTTTCGCTTCGCAAACATCATCACAAAGTTGGTAAAAGCCTTTTTGAATTGTTGTCCTTCATCTGTCGGAGTCAATATGGTATCTTCGACCCTACTGTTGAGAATTTCTGGATCCTTCTCATTAATTATGTTCTTCTGAGGAAGAAATGATTCGAAAGTGGCATTAAGCCAGAGTTGGAGAAGCCAGAAAGGGCCAGAAAGAAGTAGGCTTGCTCTATTGCCTATAACTTTGATTTGAGTCACACCATTACTGATGGAATCATAAATATTAGCCAGAATTAATTCAGCCAAATAGAGGTTGTAGCCATGGTGAAGTTGTGTGGCCATAGTAAACATCTTCTTTGTCACTTGGAGTGACTTAGTACATAAAACAAAATGGGATAACTATAAAGCTAAGAAATATATATGTTCCACTTTAGAGACAGTATTTGTTGATTTATTATGGATGTGGTTGATGAAGGTGGTATAGGTAGGTTTCGTGGCTGAAAACCCAATGGTGTCTTCAGACATATCATCCGAGTCAAAGTAATCATCGGTTGGTCGAAGGCCAGTGATGGCTGCAATATCAAAGAGAGTGGGTGTCACCATTCCACAAGGTAAATGGAAGGTGTAATGTGCGTTGACTCAGAAATACAAAGAGGACACTAGCATAAGAGGACAATAAGCTAACCCAGTCTTCGATATCATGACTAGGTCATAAATTCCCATATCTTCCCAGATTTGGGATTGAGCTGCTTCCATCTTAACCAGCCACTTTGAGTATTCTAAGGTCAATCTAGGGTAAGACCTGAAGATTTTATTCCCTTTGTTCATGAACTGGAGGTTTATATCCTCCTTCGTCTGGGAATGTTGTTGGTTGGAAGGTGTTGCATCTTCGGTTTCATTTCTAGGTTTTTTTGCGCAACCTATGGGTTTGAGTCTAGGGTGAGTTGGGAAAAAGTCGTTATTTTGTTTAGGGTTTTTAAAACACATAGACAACGGACCGGATATAGCATACATTTGTCCATAATACCTTATGGGAATGAGTACTTGTAAGTTGTATGCATTGCGTCCTTCTTTGGTCATAGGTTCAGGAACAAACCTTCGTTCCCCAGACGAAGCAGGAACGAAGTTGGTTGGAAAAACATCTAGTTGTTGTCATGAATCAGAAGCGTTTGTTGTCTTTGGGTTGTTTTGAGCATTTGAAAGAAAGGCCATGGCTTTGTTGGTAGAAAGATTGTGAAAGAGATGAAGTTCTTAAGGTTTCTTTTTGAATGCAAAAAGACAAAGAATACCATACTGTTGCACCCCAAAATTTACCCTCTTTATTTAGGCTTATGTTTCATCATAAACATCAGGTTGCATTGCATTCATGCATTGTGTAGGGATCAAAGTAATTTAGTTACCAAGTTTCCCTCAAGCCTTGGAGGATTGATTGTATTGACAAGTTGCTTAAGAAGGGCCTTATTATCTGAACCTCTGGATCTTTCAAGCCTAAAGGTATCATAAATCCCAAGATACTTTACACACCTCATTGGATCATCAGAAGATTGAGTATTGTGCTGTTTATAAGGAAAATCATATCCTTTGGATTCATCAATCAAAATTAGGGTTTTGCCCAAGTTGGAGCTATTGGGGTCTAGATGAGCCAAGTATTTAAGCATCATTCTTTTATCATCATTGGAATCAATTTTGTTCAAAAAGCCTCTCTTAATGCTCAAAGGAATTAGGGGTTTGAAGCTTGACCAGTTATCTCCTAGTGTAGAGTGCAAAACTAGGGTTTGAGTTTTAATCAGGAGATCTTTGGATTTTTGTGAAATTCTTGATCCCATACTTCTCTACATAGTCATGAGCATCTATCATTGGAAGTTTGATCATCAACTTTGGCTTGAAAGGGTTCAATTGATAAAAAAAGGGGTAAATTGGTCATTTTGTCAAAAGACTGTCAAAATCAACTGTTGACCAAGTGGACTTTTGGTCAACCATCAATTCAATATCAATATTCTCATATTTCATGTTCAATATTGGCAAAAATATCAAGAGGAAGTGTGAATTGGAGATAACTTGTCAAGGAAGTTATTTGAAGTTTTGAAATTTTTCTAAGTATCCATAGGGCTGAATTTTGAATGGCTACAACTTTCTCAATTTTTATTGAACGTGTGCAAACTTTATATGCCTAGAAAGAGGATGAAAAATTCTCCAACTTTGTAGGAGTGGCCACAAGTCCAAAAAATGAAAGAAAAAAAGTTATGAAGCTTGGAAGATTTTGAGGCTTAGTGAAATTTTGGTTAAAAATGCAAAACTTTGACTTCTTCATGTCCATTTTTGAATGACCATTTAGACTCAAATCAAAAAGTTTGAAACATGAAAGTTGTAGATTGAAGTTTTCTCTTCATTTTTCATTCAAAAATCATCTCAAATAGTTAAGTGTGGAGAAAGATATGATAATTAGGATTTTGAGCTGAAAACTGAATTTTTGCCCAGCACAAGGCAAGGCATGCACGCTAGGCCATCATTTCATCAAACATGTTGTGGGCACGCATTCATCATCACTTTTCTATTAGAAATATTCATTATATTGAAAAATATCCAACATCAAAGTTCAAGCCCTAAATGTGAGGAACAACGTTACTTCAGAAAGTTTCTCCAAGTTCTTCATACATTTTGAGATATAATTGTGAGAAGTAAGCACCATGCATGCTGAATTGTCTTCCCAGCAAGCCATCACGCGCGCGCAGCAAGCCCAGGAAGGAAAGGCATTTGTCAAATATTTTGTAAGCACATGTTTATGGGCAGATATCTCATTGATTGAAGCTTCATTTTGAAAACTTTTGAACATGAAAGTTGGAGTATGAAGTGTCCTCTATATTTTTTATTCAAAGTTTGTTACATTTCATGCATTGTGGAGAGAGATATAAGGAGGTAAAGAGGTGATCTTGAAATAGCAAAGTTGCATGAAAATGCATGAAATTTTTTGTGCCAATACAAACTCCATTTGCCAGCTCACACTCCAGCCCTTGTTCACTTATCCAAAGGCATGTGATTTGCACTTTCACTCACTCAAAAATGCAACATGCCATTTCCTCTCTCATTCTCTCACTTTCCATTTCTATCTTTCTTCACTCTATATAAATCCATTCATTCAACAAAAGAAAAAAAAGGAGAAGTCAGTAGCTCTTATCTCTCTCTCTCTCTTTCACGCACCTCTCTCTTGATAGCAAGCTCTCTTCTCTCTCTCTCTCTTTCTCCTCCATTGTCAAACAACTTCTACCATTGTTAAGCAATAAAGCTTCTCTCGTATCCTTCTCTACTCATTATATATACATTCAAGCAAGCTTCTCTCAAATTTTCTTGCTCTTTATTTCAGCTCAAGCTTCGACCAAATTTATTGCAAGGTAGATAATCCATTTTCTCTCTCTACTGCAACTTATATTTTCTTTTTAAATCCATGAACCTTTTGAAAAATTCAATAGCATATTATTAATCCTTGCATTTTTGTGATCAATTTTCATTTTTGGATCGTGTGATTTGATGGAAATTTGAGGGAGAAAATCAAGATTGAAAATTGTTTGTTGAAATATGCAAAACAAAACCGTGTTCATGTAGCTACTTTTGCGTGCATTTTTCTCAACCATCCATGCATCATTTCATGAATGTTTTGATCCTATCATGTTTTACTAATTTCAATCTTGAGCTTTGGTGTTGGAATTTTTTTATTTTCGTCAAGAAATGAACAAGATATGGTGATCTGAAAAAAAGTTTCCAAAACTAGAAAAAAAATGCACAACATGGCTTTGGTAGGGACGCTGATGTGTCTTGTTTTAATGGAACATGGATTCAGCTCTTTTTACAGCGCATTTTGGCAAAAGTAGGTGTAATAGCTTTGAATATTAACTTTCTTTGTTTTTTTCTCATGATTTTATTTTAATATTTTCTTCACTTCAGAAATTATGATAAAAATATTTTAAAATTATTTTTCAATATATTTGCATATTTTGATTTTTATTTCATTTTTTAATCATTTTTCTTGATTAAATAAAATCATGTAAATAATTAGGGTTTTAATATCCCTCTTACTTTTAGAAAACTATCCATCACACATTATCTTCCTCTAGTGGATAAAATTTTGTGCACGATTCGACATTGGTCCACCAAACTGTTGAGTTATGCAGGAAGGATCCAGCTTGTCAAAAGCATCTCTTGTGCCATTGCTCAGTATTGGCTTCAATGTCTACCCTTTCTCAAGTTTGTTTTAAATAAAATAGATGTTTTGTGTAGATCGTTCATCTGGAATGGTACGCACGAGGTTAAAAGAAAAAGCCATGTGGCATGGAAGACAGTCTGCAGCCCTAGGAATCAAAGAGGATTAAATGTGGTCAATCTAGCAGTGTGGGACAAGGTTACTATGCTGAAATGTCTATGGAATCTGTGTAGTAAATCTGACAACCTTTGGGTTAAATGGATACACGCTTATTATCTAAAAGCTAGGGATATTATGGAGATGGTAGCCAAGAGTAGTTGGTCTTGGGTCATGAATTTTATCATGAAGCAAAGGGCAATACCCGTGCAATTTAATGATAACTGGGAGCTTACTATGCAGCATGATAAGTTTCACACGAGTAAGTGGTACATGGCTGTCATTGATGATGGGCATCGAGTACCGTGGAGAGATCTTATCAGCAACAATAGCGCGGTGCCTCGTGCTGTTCTGAATTTATGGCAGACATGTCAGGGGAAGCTGCCTACAAAGGAGAGACTTGGAAGATTTGGTTTAATTCCAAGTAATACTTGCAGCTTGTGCCAAAAATCAGTTGAAACTGTTGGTCATTTGTTTTTTTAGTGCATGGAAACAACGAATATTTGGATGAAAGTACTCAAGTGGATGGAGATTCAACATGATCCCCTTACTTGGAATGAAGATATTGCTTGGATTATTAGGCAAACGAAGAAGAAAGGATGGAAAGGGGCCCTTTTGAAACTTGGGTTTGTGGAAACTGTGTATGATATATGGCACCATAGGAACAATGTTATTTTTAAGAATGTGTTGCTTACAAATGTAGCAGATGACATTATAGAGAAAATCATCTATAGAGGGTGGTTTAGGATTAAATTACGGAAGCATATAGTTGCGCTTACGCTGTAAATTTTGTCTAATTTGCCTCGCGGGATCTCTTGATTGCGATTTGTACTTTGTTGGTTTTTTTAATTAATATAAATTTTCTTTTATTCAAAAAAAAATTGGGTTTTAATATTTCTTTTAAATCTTGAATTTTATTTTCCTATTTCTATTAAATCTAAAAATCCAAAAAATATTTTTGGACTCCTCTCTGAGTTATTACTTGAAAATAATTTTTTTCCAATTTTATAAAATATTTGGTTACATTTTTAAAATCATTTGGACATAATATATTTTATTTGTATTATTTTTGTTGAATTGTGTAAATAATTTCCATCTAATTTTTCTATTTTAGATAAAATTCAAGAAAAATATGATTTATGATCCTTAGAGTTTTATTGACATTTAGGTTATTATACATCAAATTTATTTGAAATTTAGATCTAATTGTTTAATTTTTGAACTTAATTTCCTTTTTTAGTATTTTTGCTTGATCATGCACATTAATTGATTAAAAGTTATAACTTCCTATACCTATAAAATCAGAGATGGGGTTGTTTGGAGTGTTTGAACATGTTGAGGTCATAAAACTCATTTTTCTGGAATTTTACAATGTGATTTCATATTTTTCACAAATTATTTCTCAAAACCATCTAGTTTAAGGCTTATACTTGCTAGTTTCCAAGTTTGTATTTCTAAATCAAATTTCCACCTCAATCCAGGGACTCCAAATTTTATTTCTGACTTTTGTAGAATCTTAGGAAGTTAGGGATTTAATTTCATGATTTTTCAAGTTATTTTCCTATTTTAAAACTAATTTTTAATCTAGGATTGCATTTAGGGTTTTACCTTTGATTAATGTTTGTAAATTGAAAAATTTTGTACATGATTCTTGTTTGATTCTTGAAATAGCATGTGGTACTAACTTGAGGCATATTGTGAGACAAATTCTTCAATCTAATTTGGTCTTGGGTGTTGATAGGTTGATAAACCAAATCCACTAAAATGGACGAATGATATTGATGATATTTGAAACTTTAGTCCCTTCCCTCTTCATCTTATCCCCCGTTCTTATTGTATTACATGTTATGGGATAATGATCTCTATATCATTTATCCGAACATTAAGTACATAGATTGTTATTCACCGGCCTCAAAATAGGTGCGACTTCTACATAAGTCCACTTACAATTGCTTAATATAGTGCTAAATTTTGTTCCAATTTGAGAAAATGATCATTCGTGGCCCAAACTTATGTTTGCAAGCCCAAGTATGTTAATTTGATCACTTTGATCCAATAACCTTGAGATTAATTGTTAGGAGGCTTTGGTTCTACCAATCCTCCAATGGATCTTCATCAATTATTGTCAACGTGGATCACTTGTTGATCATTAAATGTTGCCTTGAGAATTCTAAAATGGATGATATACTTGACAAAAAGCAAATGCAACTTGTTGTTGAGAGGCTTTGGTTCTACCAATCCTCTAATGAGTTCAAAATGCAAGTTTCAAGATGGTCATCCAACTAACCACTAATTCTTAACAATTGACTTTATTTTATGCTTTTATTTTATGCTTTTACTTTATGTACTATTTACTTTAGTATTTATATTTCATGTCATTTTCATCTTTGCTCACTTGAGCATTTACTTTTATGTCATTTTTTATTTTGTTCACTTGAGCATTTCTTTTCATTTTGAAGATACTTAATAATCAACATAAACCATAAAAAACTTTAATGATACTTGGACTATTTGGTTACTATCCTTGGCATTGTAGAGTATTGGACTTCTGAACTTAGGAATAGAAACCTTGGCCTGTATTGGAGACTCTATGACCTTAATTGATATTTTGTCTGGAGTTCTTGAGGTTTACCTCAAGACATTCACTACACCAAAAAAGACTTACGAAAGCGTTTTTTTTTGCCTTTAAAAGCGCTTTCGTAGGTGGCGCTGCTATAGGTTTTAGCAGCGCTTTTTTGTTTAATGAAAAGCGCTTTCGTAGGTCTACCTAATATAGCGCTTTTTTATGAAGAAGCGCTTTCATAGGTCTACCTAAGGCAGTGCTTTTTTCTAGAAAAGCGCTCTCATAAGTTTTCTTTTAGCAGCGCTTTTTTCTGGAAAAGCGCTGTCTTAGGTAGGCTTTTAGCAATGCTTTTTTCTGGAAAAACACTTTCATAGGTGGTCTTTTAGCAGCGCTTTTTCCTGGAAAAGCGCTGTCATATGTTTACCTTAGACAGCGCTTTTTGTGAAAAAGCGCTTTCATAGGTTACCTAAGGCAGCATTTTTTTTGAAAAAGCGCTTTCGTAGGGTGTTTTTTTTAGAGGTATAATTTACACAATTCATATACCTGCATTGTTTGCAGCATATTATTTATATAAACCAGTTGCCATAACCTGTAATTCATAAACCGCGGTAATGCATTGTATACCATTGTAATCCAAAATATATATACACCATTTTTGTACCTCAAAATATATAAAAACCATTGTTATCAGCATTGTAACTCAAAATCAGTCTTACAAAACCAACCCTAACAACAACTAAACCAGTCCTAATGTATGAAAGAAACACGGTCAATTATGTATTAAGGTCCTGGTCCTGCAAGGTTTGAACATAATAACACGGTCAATATGGTATTTCATGTACACATGTAACGTATTCATAACACTTTTCACATAATAATGTATTCATACCTTATATGATTCTCTGCTCAATAAAATATTGACACAATTTCTCTTTGATTTCTTCCAACTGAAGTTTCGTGTAATATGCACATTTGTATTCATCGAAGTACTACATAATAAAACATAATATGCATGATTTAGTTAAAAGTAAAAAATTATATGAAATATCCGATAAATAATAAAACAAATCCTAATTTATAAATCCATACCGTGACTGGAATCTCTATTTGATTCAGTTGAAGGATTTCTTTGATAAACCGCATAACAAAGTATCCGCAATTTATACCGTTTTTCTGTTGAGGACACTACATAGAAAAACAAATAAGAATATATAGTTGTATTGTTTTATCAAATAGCATAAATATTATAAGCAAAATAGTGGAAATTAATATACCTGCACTTTGATCCAATTAATGTTGTTTGATTTAGATCGTCGTACCCGAGCTGCTCTTTGACACCAGAATACTTGTATCGCTCTAACAAAATAAAAATATATATTTAGAACAATGTCACAGAAATAATTAAATATATAAATACACACAAATATTTAGAATAATCTCACTTACATATCAATCATTAACTTCATATCCGAATAATTTGTCCAATCACCGTCAACCGAATTCAGATAATAGACCACTTCTTTTATAGGATCGATAGCAACCAATAACTAGTGACGTTTATAAATTAAAACAACAGTTTAGAAGAAACATTTCTACGCAAAAGTTACAAATATTAAAATGAACTTAGAATGAAAATCTAACCCTGTAGGAATAGTATTATACGCCCAAAGATATAAGCTTTCTGTACTGCCAGTTGCCATGAATCTTTCGACTAAGTTCTCTCTTACTGAATCTGGTTCCCTACCAATTGTCGCTCCGCTGACACGGGAGGAAGACACGAAATGGAATCTGTTTGACAATTGATTCTCGCGCATCAATTTGTCATATAACAACCTTAAATAAAAACATAATTAATATTAGACTATATTCATTAAATGTTTTAAAAAAAATTCAGCTAATTACATAATATAAAGACGGGGTTACCGGATGTATGCGTGCATAATACTGACGCCTAATTCTTTATGACGGAAAATCTGTTCCACATCCTCATGTCCAATTATTTCGGTGCAAGGAAAACCAAAGATACCTTGATCCATATCCATTTGACGAATACCACCATCCATCAAATCTGTTGTTCCCACTATTGTTTCATGACACTGCCGGTATCGAGGGAAAAATCTAGTAGGAACCCTTTTCTTGGGTGGCACACCAACGATTTTCTGGCTCACTTGTTGTGACCCTTGAAAAGGTACCTAAAACTCATATAGACTCAGTTAAATTATAAAATTATGCAGTTTTTTATTCGGATCATATAATTAACACTTTAAACGTATCTCTTTTTGTGATACATCAGACTCGTCGTGTCGCAAAATCCCTTTACCCTTAGATGTGGGTTTTGTAGGAGTCTATAATTACCGTGGAAATAACTGAGGTCAGAACTGACAGTTGAAGACTTAAAGATTCATAATGGTTTTCAACATACCTGATCATCTATGAAAATGAGGTCTAATGGCCATGCAACAAAAGATCATATTGCATCTCGCAGCAATATGGTCTCAGCAACAATGTCAGGTACCGGCAGCAACGCATCCATATCTAAAGCAATATAAACTGATACTTTCATGTGTCCATCCGGAAGCGGTCTATGGTGAAGTAAATCTCCCAAAGTGTTATGGACTTTTCCCTTGCCAACTAGTCGATAAGTCGGCGACGATAGGTATAGCTGGCAAGATGAAATGCCCTAAACCAATAATAACCGTTAGAAGTGACTAAAAATATTCTATAATAATAACGGATATATATTGAAAATTACCTCAGAAAATTTATGCTGACAGTTGATACTAGCTTTGTCACTAGTTTCTTTCAACTGTGAACTGCTATTTTCCGCCATATATCTCTCTTTATCCTTCTGCAATTCACGGACTTGAGCTTGTAAATCATGTAATGTTTGCATCACTTCTGCATTGCTAGGATTTCTTCTCCTTGGATGCTTATACAAAGAGGTTGGAGTCACACAATGACCTTTACCCCTCACCCGACCCAGATACTCAGCAATATTTAGTGCTCGACTAAGTACGCTCCTGGTATCCTGATCCTCACCTGGGGATACCGATTGCAACTAGGTCTCCTGTAATTCATTTACATATCGAAAATTATTAGTGGAGATAAAAAATTATTTAAATATTAATAAACATTTGATTTAATTTAAGACACAATCTTATACTTACACATTCATCATACACATGTTGAATATCAGGATTAACAACTTGATCCTTGCCCACACAAGCTTCCTTCCACAACAAATATGCTGGTAGTGATGTTGCGTCACTTTTCGTCTCTTCTAACTACGCATTGACACAAGTCTTAAGATCATCAATTATAACACATTGAGAGAATTAATAAGATCGTAGAGTTTATATTTACTTACAATTTTTTCCTCTAAGCGAGCATATCCCAAACGCCCTTTTTTGTATGGATATGCGGGTTTTGACGCTCTCTCGCGATTGATGGCACTCACTTTCTTGAAATTCTCGTCTCTTCTTTGGCCTACCAAACCAACCCATTCTTCAGGTGTAATGATGTTCTCATATTTCTTTGGACGTTCCGGATCCTCTTCAAGAAAATTTCCTTCATCATCTTTAAGATACTTGTTTGTTAAAAATGTTCTCCACCCTCTGTGTCTTTTTCCAGCCAAACCCATTATATACTTTTTACGGGTATCTTCAATGTTAAAAGACCTCTACAAAAAAACATATGCATAAAGCGTGTTAGTAAAAGCAATTTAAACACATATTATCGTCAAGATAAAGCAAATAACAAAAACCATATATGTACCTTTATCTCAGTCCAAACTTTCTCTTTACCCTCATCCAATCTCCTCTTTTCCATCTAGCAGTGGTGATCGGAATGTGTATACGAACAAGCGTACCAATGTAGCTTGTCAACTTTGCAGCATTAGACCCAATTAGTTGGTCATTATCATTCCAATCTACATTATATGTTACTCCTCTATCTCTATCACAGATGATTCCCCTCATAATAGTTATACCTGGTGTAATATCTTTTTCTGAAGTCTTTTCTGAAGTATTTTCTGGAGCATTTTCAGGAGCATTTGTATCTTGTGAGTTTTCTTGATTACTAGCCATTTTACCAGTAATAATGAAAAAAATTAAAAATGAAATGACAAATATAAAAATGAAATGACAAATAAAAATGAAATGACAAATAGAAAAATGAAATGACAAATAAAAATGAAATGACAAATAAAAATGAAATGACAAATTAAATTTTATTGAATGATATATGCTATAATTATATATACTATTACCCTTTTCACTAAGGTCTCTTTCTTTTCTTGGTAGGAATGTGTTCTACTCGTCTTTTAACAACGCGGACAGTTGGATTGATCCATATACCCGTATTAAATGCGATGCCAACTGAACCGCGTCAACCTGATTCCCATAACAGCAACACAAACAAGGACATGTCATTCGACTGGGGTCTTCGGCGTGCGCAACAACAAACTTAACGAATTCCGATACCCCGTTCTCGTACTCTTTCGACAATCGATTGGAATACATCCATGTCTTATCCATGGTTTACGGTTTCTGAGTCAATCTGAGCTAAATGATAAATTCGAAAACAAAACCAATACTCAAAACTTGCACTTTCTCTTGCACAACCATATAACAAAACCAATACTCAAAACTTTTCACTAAATTCATTTTATTCTATCAACTACTTTAGTACACAAGTATAATACATTCCTACCAAGAAAAGAGACGAGTAGAACACATAAACAAGAAACCATCATTGCTCAAAATCAATCATAAAAAGCACACGAAAAAACAATATATTAATAGAGTTAACAATATGGCTACCTTTATTAAATAATTTGTTACTCTCTCTATTATTTCTCTCTTAGCTTGTTTTACCAATGAACAACTTGTTAATGTAAATGATGTTTGATAAAATAATTGGACAGAGGAACTTCAATTTTTTTACTTAGTTGGGACTTTGGGGAGACATCAGTTCGAAAATGTGTTGTTTTCTATTAATATCAGGACCATAGAATTTAATCGGATTAGAACAACACGTAAGGAAGCAAATTAATTGTATGTAAATATAATAAATTAGAATCAAAGCAAGCATATAACAATTTATTCAGACAAAACTATACTAGAAATTGAAATACCTGGAGCTGAGTTGTGTAACTTTGTGTTGTATATTGTTGTGATTTCTGATGCAGCAAACTTTGTGATTTCACCTTGCGGTTCTCCTGTGGCAAGCGGTAGTCTTGTTGTTTTCTTTTCTACAAATCAAGCGGTAGTCCTGTTGTTCTCTCTGCAGATGCTAAAGGAGGCAAGGAGGCAGAGGTCCTGAAGAAGTCCTGAAACTGCCCCGGTAGTCCTGAAACAAGAAGACGTAGAGGATGGGCTTGATCATGAAGAAAATCTGATTTAGGGTTTTGATCGTGAGCTCTGGTTTAGGGTTTTGATCGTGAAGAAAAATAGAAAAGTGATGATATGACTTTTTGATATTTATTATAAAACTACCTACGAAAGCGCTTTTAAAAGCGCTTTCTAAAGGTCATCTATAACAACGCTTTTACATTAAAAAGCGTTTTCGTAGCATATCCTATAGCAGCGCTTTTAAAAGCGCTTTCTAAAGGCCAACTTTGGCAGCGCTTTGGAAAAGCGCTTTCTAAGGCTGACCTTTAGCAGCGCTTTTGAAAAGCGCTTTCTTAAGGTACCCTCTGAAAGGCCAGCTTTAGCAGCGCTTCCCAAAAAGCGCTTTCTAAGGGTGACCTTTAGCAGCGCTTTTGAAAAGCGCTTTCTTAAGGCACCCTTTGAAAGCGATTTTTTAAGTGATTTTTTTTTAAAAACCTACAGCAGCGCTTTTTTCCAAAAGAGCTTTCTTTTATGTGCTGCTAAAACTTATTTTTGGCATAGTGATTGGGTTGTTTGTTTGTTTTTTGAGCAGATTACTGTGATTACATACTTTGTTTGTAATCTGGAATTCACTCGTATACAACTGTTACTCTGCCTAACTTTTTAAGACTTAATACACTTTAAGTTTAGTTCTCTAAAGAGCTTGCTTGAAGTTCTCTGGGTTTCTTTTTGCTTGCTCATTTGCTACGGATAGTTATCTGTTTGGTATTACACTATTTTCCCTTTTACTGTTTCCACTCCTTATTTCTTTCTATTGCATAATGGGATCTCCGTTGTTGATATATGTCAGGAGTCCATCTAGTTTATTTAAAGACCTATTTAAAATTCTGCATAGGTACCTTGATACTCATGTTTAAACACTTGTTTTTTTACTTATTTGGTTTTTACCATGCCCCTTTAGGATTGTCGTGTAGGGTTAGTCCTCGAGCTAGACCTTAGGATAGGAATCCATGTATGCTAACATAGGGTAGAAACTTCCCTCTTTCATCCTCAACCTTAGGGTCAATCATTATATGATATTATTAGGGGTAGTGTTAGGATAGTCTCCCTTAGTTGTTTTCTTTTTCTTTGCATATTGCATATTAAAACTAAAACTTCTTCTTGGAAAATCATAAAATCTCTCTAATGAACTTAAATCCTTCTTTAAGGTAAAAAATACAAACCAACCTTATTTCTTTGTATGCCTTTTTGCTTTGTTTTAAACCTTGTCAAAATTGATATTTCTCCATCTTTGCCATGTTATTTTGTTATCTTTTAGCCGATGTTTCGCCATCGACATGTTTGTTATCCTACTCTGATTCTCAATATAAGTGTTAGGTGTGTTGTTTTGTCCTCTAGTTTATTGATGTTTCTCCATCATTGCCATGTTATCTTGCCATCTTTTATCCGATGTTTCGCCATCGACATGTTTGTTATCCTACTCTGATTCTCAATATAAGTGTTAGGTGTGTTGTTTTGTCCTCTAGTTTATTGATGTTTCTCCATCATTGCCATGTTATCTTGCCATCTTTTATCCGATGTTTCGCCATCGCATATTCTTTTGTCGATGTCTCTCCATCGCACATTCTTTTAGACGATGTTTCGCCATCGCACATGTTTGTTATCCTACTTTGATTCTCAATATCATTGTTAGGTGTGATGTTTTTTCCTCTGGTTTATTGATGTTTCTCCATCTTTACCATGCTATCTTGCTATCTTTTTGCCGATGTTTCGCCATCGCATATGTTTGTAGTCGATATTTCGCTATCGCACATGTTTGTCATCCTACTTTGATTTTCAATATCATTGTTAGGTGTAATGTTTCATCGTCTTGTCTGATATTTTACTATCATGATGTCGTTTTACCGCCTTATCTGAGTTTGTGTTTCCATGCGATGTCTTATCATCTCTTTTTGCTTTTTATCATCATTTCTGACCTTTTTGTTATTCTGTTTAATACCTTGCCATCTTACCGGTTGCTTTTTATTTTTCTTAACTAAAAAACACTAACCAGCCAAAATATATGAGCCGATCTACGGTTGCTCTGATTCCTTAAAAGGGATACGTAGGCATTGGGATAGGGCCCAGGCGAGCACAACTTTTATTTTCCCTACATTCTTTTCTCCTTTCTTTTGCATGTATTCCATGTACAACTTAGATATAGATTTTTATACACCCATTAGATTAGACAACAAGAGTGGATACCGTAGAGTACTACGAGCGTGTGGGGTGCTAATACATTCCCCTCGCGTAACAGACTCCCTTACTCGATCTCTCGGTCGTTTGATCGTGATTTCACCCTTTTCAGGTTTTCTCGATGTTTACCTTTCCCTTCTTGTATGATAAAAGACGTTCGGTGGCGACTTCATTGATTTTATATTAGATGACGATTCGGCCGGTTGTTTCAACTGGCGAATTCACTGGGGAAGACTGACCTATTGCTGGTCCATCCCGGAGTCGATCCTAGCTCTTGTTTGTTTATTTCTTTGGGTGTTTATTTGTTTCCAGTTTTGTATATACTATTTGCATATGTTTGTGCATGCATTTTACCGCTTTCCATATATTTGGTTATCTGATGTGTTGGCTCTGCTTTCATGTTGGGTGGGTGTTACAAGAGGTAAAAGGCCCAATACCCTAGCCAAGTGACAACCATAGGAACCTTAGGAATAGAGTGGAACATGAACGGCTAGTCGACTTTGGTTTGCCAGTGCGCTCATGTCGTCCACGCTCAGATGAGATTACAAATGGGGTGTTATCGTTTCACATAGGTGTTTCGACGATAGTGGCTTCAGGCGTACCCGTGATTCTGAGATACCCTTGCTTTACCCTGACCTAGTTTCACCCGTGAGTGGGGGGGGGGGGATGATTGATTCTTACAGGTACAAATGGTGACTCTAGTTATGATGGTGACTCCGGTTATGTTGGTGACTTGAGTTCTTTTGGTGAATCTGGTTATGTTGGTGACTTGAGTTCTGTTGGTGACCATGTTCCGATAGTTACTGTGTGTTTTTGATGGTGACTTGATATTATCGGTGACTGTGTGTTCTCTCGGTTTTGCTCCGAACTTCTCATCTTGTGATGGTCGTTTATTTTGGCAGTTCTACAATTATCTTTTATGACAGGGAGATTTTGGTCTCATGCAGTTACTGATCCACTTGGTACTTGATTCTTTTGTGTTTCAAGGTGGCGTCGGACCTTTGATCCAATAATATTCATTATTCAGTTAGAGACAGTGTAACCATTGTTCATGTTTATGGAACCTTGATCTCGTGTTCTTGCACACATAACATGTTAACATAATTTTAACACACATTTTATTTCCATTTCCAAGGAACCATGCTTGTGAGCTTTCTGTTGCGCTTCATCACCTCTTACTGGTTTAAAATCAAAATTAAAAGCATGTGGGTTCCTTGGAAATGATCAAACATGGTATTGCATCCACTCATGCACATCATGAATATTCATGCATTCATAACAGGTACTCAAAGTTGGGAATTCTTATTCGGATTTGGTTCTCTCTTCAGAGTTATAGACTTGAATTCTTGTTGTCACATGCTCAGAGATAAGTTATGGAATAACTTTGTGTGATATACATGCAAGCCTTGGCCCGTGATCGGGAACTCTTTAAGAAGGAAGATAGTCAGTTGAAGACTCATTGGATCCGGATCTGGGAAGTCTTGATGATAGTATCAATAATCCTACACCGACCGTGGCAACAAGGGTTATTCTCTTCTCCTCATCTTTTTGGGATTTCTTTCAAAACCATGGAGTTCCTTGTGGATTTCATCCATTATCTTAAGTGCATGGAATGTCTTATCAACAGATGGTTCTCATTTACCAATTAAATTCAAGAGGTTTATTTTATCAGCAAGGGCAGAATAGGTCTGGAGAATGATTTTGATCCCATACCAGTGCTTTATTCTAGTTTGTTTCCATGCTTGTTTGAGATTCAGTGGGTTAGGCTTCATAAACCAGTACCATCTACAAATATCCTTTCTAAATCATGTTATCAACGTTATGTGTGGTTACCATGTCGCGGCACCCGATTATTCAAACAGGGGTACTATCCACAACTTTGGGCCGCCTGATCTTCGCTTCAGCAGTCAGTGTTTGTTCCCCAAGTGAATCCATGGGGAAAAGCTTTTAAGAAAAGATAGAAGAAGCCTGAGAAGTATGTTGATACCATCTCAATGCTTTTCATCCTGACACTTCCTTGTCTGTTGGGAATTCATTTGATTAAGCTTCATGCTTTGGAGACTATTCAATTTATTATTCTCTCTCTCGATGCAAATGCTAGGCGTGTCTCTCATTCTGGGGCATTTGGTTATGATGTTGAAAATTGCAAGAGGTTTAACCAAAGTCCAGCTCCTGCCTGGCGTCTCTCTCAAAGTCCAATTTCTAAGGTGACGAACAATTTCAAACTTTTCGCCTGGTACAACTTTCACCCTCTCTTTTGAGAGAATCTTCTGTGAACATTATTTTGGGGCACTCGGCTAATCAGTCAAAGACGGTTTGTAATCTGAAGATAAAGTCCAAGCTTGGAGCAATTCAGAGACTTTTTGTCCATATCAGAGGGAAATCTCTTATCCAAGTGAGCCTCGAGGTTGCTGAAGATCATTTGAAGCAATCAGTCTATACAAAGACTAGTCTCCTCAACATGGAAACTTCAAATTTCATTTGCATTTTCATTTGCAATCTTAATTTTTTTGTTTAGTACTTTCTTGTATGCAAACTTGCTCATCTTTTTGAATGATTAATCATAACACATTGAATATGTTTGTCTTGAACTAATCCATTCGTTATCACTCTTATTTGTTTTACTATGTTTTTGATATTCAACTCTTATTAATAAAGCAATAACTCTGGAGGGAGGGTGACGAAAATTTACCTGGAATTCCAAATGATATGCTTTCAAGTAAAAACCTTGCTGACGATGTACAGGCCTTGTTTCAATCCCCAGACACCGAAGATATAAGGGAGATAGACCCTCGTTAACCCCTCTGAGCCTTCGAAGTAGGATTTTCTTTTTTGTTTGAATAAAAACCCTTATTTTAACCCGGGGCGGGGTAGATGTTCAGTTAATTTGATCGAACAATCAAATTTCAGAAGGAGTGGCCTATCTGAGGATCACCACATTTTATCCCTCGTATTATGAGGTTGGAAAATATCAAAACCACAATGGTTATTTCCTCACAAAAATCTTGAGGTCGAGATTGAACGATACAATAATGGTTATCCCTCACCAACCAAGGAATGAGGCAGTCACTTTTCTTCCAAAAAGTTCAAAGACTTAGGGTCACACGACTTGTTCAAAAAGGAAAGTATGAATAAGAAAGAAACAAAGAATCCCCGCTAAGTTGAAACTTGAAAACAAGTTGCTTGGGAAAAAGTTAGGGCATCCCGCTGGACTTCCAAATTCAAAAGAAAAAAGAATGAATTTGTCCAGGCAAAAGTTATGGAAAGCGAAAAAGAATTTGAAAAGCCTGAAAGGCAGAAAATAATTATCCAATAAAAATCCTCATCAAAATAAAATTTGTGTGATCGAACACCCAAAGACCAAAGGTTAGGTGACTGTCGTGTCCAAAAAAACTATTATGGTTCCTTAGCCATCAAAAACTCTTTTGAGAGATGAATGCTCATGTCAAGTTAACTGAATTTAGGACTGGAGAACATCACGAAGGGGGGGGGGCACCAAATAACTTGAGTCTTAAAAACTTTTTTCTTAAAAAAAACCATGAACCCGACCACGTTACAACCCTTAAAAGTCCTAATTGAAGCATGGGTTAATTCGAAAGCAAAACTGTTACGAGAATAGGTAACCTGACTCCTAGGAGACTTGCTAAAAACTTTTAAGTTGGTATCACTCCCTCTTTTATTTTCTTTGTACAGAAAAACTTCGATGTTTCAACATCTTTTCAATAAAAAATTTCTAACTTTAAGACAAGTATATGATTTGCATTAGATTTATTATTCATAGGATAAAACATTATTTTGCATATGAAAAAGTGCTTAAACATCAAGCAAGCTTGCATAATGAACATCAGATGAAGAGTTTGATTATCCCGAGGGACGAAATTCTTCAGGAATCTGTTGAAAAGAATGATCTTGATCTGGGGCATGCTTTCTAGCTACTCCTTTGAATTGAAGAAGACTAGTTTGACAAATTGATCAAGAACTATTTGTTTAATGATTGTGCAAAAGTTTTGTCTGCCCCAAAATCTCTTTTGAGCAATGGTGTATCGATTCTAGTTGGTCCCGAAGGACAACTTTCTTCAAGAATCTGCTTGAGCGTGAAGCAGTTCGAGTTGAAAAGTATGATTGTGTACTGGCTTGTTTTGAAGACGTAAGTCAATCATCCTAAGGAGGTGTTATCTTCCAAACTCTGTGAACATCTCATTCCTCCGTGAGCATGAGGTAAGGAAATGGTTTTCTATGATTCCGCTAAACTGGGGAAATCAAGTCAATATCCATTAACTCTCAAAGTCTCGTCAATATGAGGCAATTATGTCGAGATTCAACAAATCTCTCAAATTGTCAAGTGATCAAGTTCCATTACCTAAGGTTTATTGAAGCCACTTATAATGTTGATTAGTCGGAAGCCGTGTTTCAAAGTTTGTAACACTGGGGCAGTTTATCGGGACGGTACAAATCTCATGAAGTCCTTTCAAGGCAAGTTCTTTAACAGCCATACAGACTAGGGCAAGGCATTATGCAGGGGCATCTCTCCACCTCAGAGTTGATCAAGTTAAGTCCAGCCGCAGGCTAAATAACTTGTGAATTTGAAGAGCATGACAAGAAGTCGGAATTGTAATCCTCAGCTCATCAGAATTTTAAGGCTTGGTATTAATATTCCTTCATTATAAGTTGAGATCCTTGTCTCCGACTGAATTCAGGATTGCTTTCCTTAATACAAATCTCAAGAATTCTTCTCGAGGTGAGTCTTTTCAAAGGTTAGTCAACCTAAAGCAATTACGTCGAGATTCGAAGAATCTCTCCATGGACCTGTTGCATCATAGAATTATCCAGAGCTTGAATAATCTGGGGTCGATTATCTCAAGTCAAAAAGACCTTTTCCAGCTAAGTTGTCACACTATGCCTGGGGCACATTCATTGATCTGTTTCACATGAGTTTTCATGTGCTTTGCTTATTTGTGTAATTCTCCATTACCAGAGCAACATCTTTCAAGATGATTAAGATGTCCCTAACCTGGATCGTTTCCTACGAAGCAACATTGAAGGTTCTATTTCTCCCCAGTAAGTCTTCCCAAATGAGAAATTTTAAGAATGACCAACTGGAATTCTGCATTAAAAGAGTCTATTTCTCTGGATGCATAAAGCTTTGTCTTTCGATATCCCCTAGCAGAAAGTCTTTTGACTGAAAGTTGTGATCTTTTGATATGGATTTGTTCCCTTTCTCGGTAAATCCAACAATTTTGTGTTCGTAAGAGAATATCTATTCCTCGGAGCAAAGCATCTTTACTCTAACTGAAGATTTGGTTGAATATCTTCTTATTCCCCGATGAAGTCACTTTATGAAGAACAAATCTATTTGAGATCAGTCGTAAGTTTCTACAGAGATTTGAAGTTTCTATTGCTCCCTAGTGAATCTCCCAAAGCGGAGAAAATTTTAAGGATTGACTAAATGGAATTTTGGATTAAGAAGAGTCTTATCCTCCAAGTGCTGGAAGTTTTGTCTCCCCAGTATCACCTAGAAAAGAGAATGTATATTCCCTAAAGTAAAGTGTTTTCATCCCCAGCCGAAGTCGAGAGTTCCTTCGGAAATTTCTCCTGCTCCCCGACGAAGTCACTTCATAAAGATTTCTTGTTCAATAATTCTCTAATCTCCATAGCAGAAGCATGGTTTGAAGTTTTTCATGTTGAGAATCTTTTATTATCCCCAGTAAAGATTGTTCAAGTCTGTTCTGTTTGTAGCGAAGTCATGGGAGCATCATCTCACTTCCTTATAGGAGGTTGTTTATGAGGATCTATGGTCTAATATTTCTCATTCCCCAATGGAACTACCTTATTGGAGATCTCGTTCTCAGGAGTTTTCATTCCCCCAGTTGATTTGTGTTGAGGTTTATTTCATGTCTCCGGTGAATACCACTGACTGAGATCTCTTATGCCAAATTTCTCCTTTCCCCCAGCGGAGCTACCTTCATGAATCTCTTATCTAGAAATCCTCAATTCCCCTGTGAAGTTGCCTTATCAAGAAAATCTCCTAGTCAGGAAACCTCATTTCTCCATTGGAGTCGTTTCATTGAAAGCACTTATTCACATATTCTCTCTTTTTCGAGTAGTTCTCAATCCTGGATGTTGATAAGTGTTACTTCTCCAAAAGAGTATGCTATTATGGTTTCTAGCCCCAGGATAGAGCGTCATAACAAGATTTTGTTCTGATTAAAGCACATTCGTATTCCCCGGTGGAGCCGAAGATTCTCGTATTTCCAATAATAGCATATTTTGTTGAGTTTCTCATACGAAGAATATCTCATTCCCGGCAAGGGTTCTTTTTGTAAGGTCGCTTACCCCAGCATGGATCTTCATACCCTTGGTAGTATAAGGGCTCTTTACCCCTAGTAATAGAGTATGGCTGAAATATTTCCTCAGGCGATTTCAGAATCTCAAGCTTAGGGTTCAAAGATACCCTCATTTTCCCCAGGTGAAGATTGGTACTCCCCAGCGGTAGTATCCCCGAGTTGGTCTGGTTAGAATTCTTTTGTCTAAGAATTTCTATGATTCCCCAATCGAAGTCGCTTTTATTAAGGACTTACATCAGAAGGTCCCAGCTCCCAACAATGTTCTCTTTATCTATGGAAGGAGATATTGGATATTTTCCCATAAGGTTAAGAGGTGGAACATAGGTCAAGATTTTTTATGCACTGCAATTTATTTTTGCAGTATTCTCCCCAGGAAGTTATCCCCAGTGAGAAGTTGACAAGATTTCAAACAAAGGTTAGGTGAGTTTTGGTTTCCTGCAGATCTTATTTATGCTCTCTCTGCCAACATCAAGTATCCATTTTTCATTTCCTCGTAGATGTTACAGTTTTTGATCTGATCTTCTCTAGAGGAATCTATAATTTATTTTTAAAAGCTTTATCAGGGTTCGGCTTGTGGTTATTGTTCTTTTCGTTTCGCCAATCTGGGTTTGTCAAGTTAAGGATCGATCTCTCAAAGTTCCACTACCCTGGGGGCAGCATATCAACGATGGTACGGATCCCATGAAGTCCTCTCGAGGAATTGCCGTTCACCCTGTAAGTTGCAGCTTGTCAGCACCTATACAAGAGTCTAACCTCTAAATTTTGAACTCTGGAACATGGAATTCCCCGTAGAGTTAGTTCTCCTCAGCATTGTCATATGAGAGATTCTCGAGGCAGATAAGGTTTTTGGATACCTTCATTTCCCAACCAAGTCTGGATGAGCATTATCTCGTTCCTTAACAGAGACTATTCTTAGTGGAGTTTATCTTCCGATTTGAGTTATCATTGAAGTTCGCATTCAGAAGTTCTCATTTTTCCATCTGATTTGTGACTTGGGGAATTTCTTTATCAAAAGAATTTGTTATCGTCCTCAATAGAGTTGGTGTTGGTTGAAATTTCCGCTTCCCCAGTAAAGTCGATATTGTTTGACTATCTTCATAGTCTATTTTATGGTTGCATATCGGAGGTTCCAGAATCCCCAGCAAAATATTTCACGACAGAGTTTGGTATCCTCAGTGGAGTTTTGTTTCCTCAACAAAGTTTTATTTCCCATAAATCTTTTTCAAGAGAAAGGCTTCGTCCTGAGACTTCAAGTTTGAAGACGTCTCATGTCCCTAGTGGAGTTGCTTAGATAAGAATTCATAGTCTGAAGAAGTTTCAATTCCCTAGCGGATTTTCCAATCAGAGATTCCTCGTCTTGATCTCTCATTTCCCAACTAATTTGTTGCTTGGGGCATCCTTATTTAAGGATCTTTCCTTATCCTCAGTGTAGTCATTGATGGTCGAGTAATTGAGATTTTATTAATCTTCGGCAAACGGCAGAGGACTTTTCGACGGAAGTTTCCCCAACAAGGGTTTTGATTCCCATAGCTGGTTTGTTATCTTGGTATCACCCTTAACACGATTGCATGCCGTCTTTTCTTGAGATTATAGTCTTACCCTGATCTTCTCCCACAATGCCCAATGTTCATTTGGCATTCCTTCTTGAAGTTAATCAGTTTCGACCCGGTCTTCTCCAGCGGAGTTTGCAATTTATTTTTTCAACTCTTCTCAGTGTTTGCGGTCTGTTTCTACTACTTGCTCAGTTATTACTCCCCGTGGAGTTTCATCTCGTCAAGGGTTTCCCTCCAGCAGTTCCCCATATTATTCTTCTCCAACAGATTTTGAAATTTATTGGTTGTTGGCTTCTCGTTTGGCCATTCCCCAGTGAAACATTTAAACATTAATCATTACATTGCATCTACCCAAAACACATAACATTTCCATTATATGGAGCATTACACTATAAAAAAATTTCAAACATGCATCGGAACATAAGCCATTATTGTTTCTATTATTCCCAGTGTTTTTGCCATAACTTCAAGTTGTATCCCTAGCGAGGTCTTCTTCCGTATTATCTCAAGTTTCACCCTATAAAAATATCCTTTTGATGTTAATCATTTGATTGTTTGAGTGTCTACTCTTGATCGTAGTTCAGTTTTGCCCTGGCACAGTCTTCTCGGGTTTAGTCTTCACTACCCTCACTGGTTCATTCCGATATCTATTGATCTACCTTTTGAATACCTATTTCGTCCTGATATTCGCTTTCAGCAGGTTTTTAGGTGTACACGCTAATCACTTTGCTTTGGGTCGAGCTCAGAGTTTCGTCTCCTCACTCGCGCATGAAATCCAGTTTCATCCTGGTACTCAACTAGTTCAGTTTCTCCTAGCTAGTTATAATGAGTCGAGTTTCGCCTCGTTTTTGTTTTCATACCTTAGACATTTATCAGTGTTTGTTTACTGAACCCTTTATCAGTTTTCCTTTACTGAGTCTCTTTGCGGTGTTTGTATTGCGTCCCTGGTTGAATTCAGTCTCTTTGTTCCTTGGATTCCTCTATCAGTTCTCGTTACTGTTTATCCATTGATCTGAGGCCAGCAGGTGCTCTGAGAAACATGTGCTCTCATCAATTTGCTTTGGGTCGAGTTTCGATCTCGTCGCCTGTGCATGAAATCCAGTTTCGTCCTGGTACTCATCTAGTTCAGTTTCGCCTAGCTAGTTATAATGAGTCGAGTTTCGCCTTGTTTTTGTTTTCATACCTTGGACATTTATCAGTGTTTGTTTACTGAACCCTTTATCGGTTTTCGTTTACTGATTCTCTTTGTGGTGTTCGTACTGCATCCCTGGTTGAATTCAGTCTCTTTGTTCCTTGGATTCCTCTATCAATTTTCGTTATTGTTTATCAATTAATCTGAGAGCAGCAGGTGCTCTGAGAAACATTCACTCTCACCACTCTTGCTATTGGTCAAGTTTCGCCTTGTTACCCATGCGTGAAATCTAGTTTCATCCTGGTGCTCATCTAGTTTATTTTCGTCTAACTAGTTTATGGGTCGAATTTCGTCTCGTTTTGTTCCTCACTCCTGGGATTCTTTCAGTTCCTTCAAACTGTCTATCTTAGGTTGAGATTTGCAGGTGCTCCTAGAATCACGCACTCTTGCCACTTTGCCCTGCGTACTTTTTCTTTTCCAGAGTCTAGTTTCTCCTATTCTCTGTGGTTTGAGTCTTATCGCATCCCTTTTTGAAGCCCAGCTTTGCCCTGGCACATTTATTCTAAAGTTTAGTTTTGTCTACTCTTCTAAGTTTTAGCTCTATTTCAACTTTATTAAAATCTACGTCACAATTTCATTTTGACGCGTGTCTTGGGAGGTCCAATGTTCATTAAACCCTCTGTTTGAAAAATCCAATCTCGTTTGGTATCTTCTTAGTCCTGCGTCTATTGGCATTCTTTGTCTTTGGGGGGTTCTACTGTTTCTTCAAGAGTGTAAATTTTCGGGTTCTTTCGTATTCAATCATCTTCAACTTTGAACACTCGAAAATTGTCACTTTTCTCGCTTATCATGTTAAAGATAATTTAATAGGGGCAGTTGTTGCACCCCAAAATTTACCCTCTTGATTTAGGCTTATGTTTCATCATAAACATCATGTTGCATTGCATTCATGCATTGTGTAGGGATCAAAGTATTTTGGTTTCCAAGTTTCCATCAAGCTTTGGAGGATTGATTGTATTGATAAGTTGCTCAAGGATGGCCTTATTATCTAAACCTCTGGATCTTTCAAGCCCAAAGGTATCACAAATCTCAAGATACTTTACACACCTCATTTGATCATTAGAAGATTAAGTATTATGTTGTTTATAAGGAATATCACATCCTTTGGATTTATCAGTCAAAATTAGGGGTTTTCCCAAGTTGGAGTTATTGGGGTCTAGATGAACCAAGTATTTAAGCATCATTATTTTATCATCATTGGAATCAATTTTGTTCAAAAATCCTCTCTTGATGATGAGAGGAATTAGGGGTTGAAGCTTGACCAATTATCTCCTAGTGTAGAGTGCAAAACTAGGGTTTGAGTTTTAATCAGGAGATCTTTGGATTTTTGGGCAATTCTTGATCCCATACTTCTCTACATATTCAAGAGCATCTATCATTTGATGTTTGATCATCAACTTTGTCTTGAAAGGGTTCAATTGGTAAAAAAAAGGATAAATTGGTCATTTTGTTAGAAGACAGTCAAGATCAATTGTTGACCAAGTCGACTTTTGGTCAACCACCAATTCAATATCCCTATTCTCATATTTCATGGTCAATATTGGCAAAAATATCAAGACGAAGTGTAAATTGGAGATAACTTGTCAAGGAAGTTATTTGAAGTTTTGAAATTTTTCTAAGTATCCATAGGGCTGAATTTTGACTGGCTACAACTTTCTCAATTTTTATTGAAAATATGCAAACATTATATGCCTAGAAAGAGGATGAAAAATTCCCCAACTTTGTAGGAGTGGCCACAAGTCCAAAAAATGAAAGGAAAAAATGTTATGAAGCTTGGAATATTTTGACACTTAGTGAAATTTTGGTTAAAAATGTAAAAATTTGACTTCTTCATGTCCATTTTTGAATGACCATTTAGACTCAAATCAAAAAGTTGGAAACATGAAAGTTATATATTGAAGTTTTCTCTTCATTTTTCATTCAAGAATCATCTCAAATGGTTAAGTGTAGAGAAAGATATGATGATTAGGATTTTGAGCTGAAACTGAATTTTTGCCCAGCACAAGGCAAGGCACGCGCGCTAGGCAGTCATTTCATCAAACATTTTGTGGGAGCGCATTCATCATCCCTTTTCTATGTGAAATATTCATTATTTTGAAAAATGTCCAACAACAAAGTTCAAGCCCTAAATGTGAGGAACAACGTTGCTTCTGAAAGTTTCTCCAAATTCTTCATACATTTTGAGATATAATTGTGAGAAATAGGCACCATGCATGCTGAATTTTATGCCCAGCAAGCCATCATGCGAGCGCAGCAAGGCCAGGCAGGAACGGCATTTTATAGAACAATTTGTAAGCACGTGTTCATGGGCAGATATCTCATTGATTCAAGCTTCATTTTTAAAAAATTTGAACATGAAAGTTGGAGTATGAAGTGTCCTCTACATTTTTTTTTAAGTTTGTCACATTTCATGCATTGTGGAGAGATATATAAGGAGGTAAAGAGGTGATCTTGAAATAGAAAAGTTGCATGAAATCTTTTGTGTCAATACAAACTCCATTTTCCAGCTCACACTCCAACCCTTGTTCACTTATCAAAAGGCACGTGATTTGAACTTTCGCTCACTCAAAAACGCAACATGCCATTCCCTCTCTCATTCTCTCATTTTCTCTCACTTTCCATTTCTCTCTTTCTTCACTCTATATAAAGCCATTCATTCAACAAAAGAAGAAAAAAAAGGAGAAGAAAGTAGCTCTTATCTCTCTCTCTCTCTCTCTCTCTCTCTCTCTCTCTCTCTCTCTCTCTCTCTCTCTCTCTCTCTCTCTCTCTCTCTCTCTCTCTCTCTCTCTCTCTCTCTCTCTCTCTCTCTCTCTCTCTCTCTCTCTCTCTCTCTCTCTCTCTCTCTCTCTCTCTCTCTCTCTCTCTCTCCTTCATTGTCAAACAACTTCTACCATTGTTAAGCAAGCAAGCTTATCTCGCATCCTTCTCTACTCATTATATCTGTACATTCAAGCAAGCTTCTCTCAAATTTTCTTCCTCTTTATTTGAGCTCAAGCTTCGTCCTAATTCATTGCAAGGTAGATAATATATTTTCTCTCTCTCTACCGCAACTTGTATTTTCTTTTTAAATCCATGAACCTTTTGAAAAATCCAATAGAATATTTTTAATCCTTGCATTTTTATGATCAATTTGCATTTTTGGATCGTGTAATTTGATTGAAAATTGAGGGAGAAAATCAAGATTGAAAATTGTTTGTTGAAATTTGCAAAACAAAATCGTGTTCATGTAGCTACTTTCACGTGTGTTTTTCTCAATCATCCATGCATCATTTCATGAATTTTTTGATCCTAGCATGTTCTACTAATTTCAATCTTGAGCTTTGGTGTTGGAATTTTTTATTTTCGTCAAGAAATGAACAAGTTATGGTGATCTGAAAATGAGTTTCCAAAACTGGAAAAAAACACACAGCATGGCTTTGTTAGGGACGATGATGTGTCTTGTTTTAATTGAACATGGTTTCAATTGTTTTTGCAGCGCATTTTGGCAAAAGTAGGTGTAATAGCTTTGAATATTAACTTTCTTTGTTTTTTTCTCATAATTTTATTTTAATATTTTATTCACTTCAAAAATTATGATAAAAATATTTTAAAATTCTTTTTCAATATATTTGCATATTTTTATTTTTATTTCATTTTTTTATTATTTTTCTTGATTAAATAAAATCATGTAAATAATTAGAGTTTTAATATTTCTTTTAAATCTTGAATTTTATTTTCCTGTTTCTATTAAATCTAAAAATCCATAAAAAAATATTTTTGGACTCCTCTCTGAGTTTATTACTTGAAAATATTTTTTTTCAAATTTTATAAAATATTCGGTTACATTTTTAAAATCATTTGGACATAATATCTTTTATTTGTATTATTTTTGTTGAATTGTGTAAATAATTTCCATCTAATTTTTCTTTTTGAGATAAAATTCAAGAAAAATATGATTTTTGATCCTTAGAGTTTTATTGACATTTAGGTTATTTTACATCAAATTTATTTGAAATTTAGATCTAAGTGTTTTATTTTTGAACTTAATATCCTTTTTTAGTGTTTTTGCTTGATCATGCACATTAATTGATTAAAAGTTCTAACTTCCTATACCTATAAAATCAAAGGTGAAGTTGTTTGGAGTGTTTGAGCATGTTGAGGTCATAAAAATCATTTTTCTGAAATTTTACAATGTGATTTCATATTTTTCATAAATTATTTTCCAAAACCATCTAGTTTAAGGCTTATACTTGCTAGTTTCCAAGTTTGTATTTCTAAAGAAAATTTCCACCTCAATCCAGGGACTCAAAATTTTATTTCTGACTTTTGTAGAAACTTAGTAAGTTAGGGTTTTAATTTCATAATTTTTAAAGTTATTTTCCTATTTTAAAACTAATTTTGAATCTAGGATTGCATTTAGGGTTTTATCTTTGATTAATGTTTGTAAATTGAAAACTTTTGTACATGATTCTTGTTTGATTCTTGAAATAGCATGTGGTACTGACTTGAGGCATATAGTGAGACAAATTCTTCAATCTCATTTGGTCTTGGGTGTTGATAGGTTGATAAACTAAATCCACTAAAATGGACGAATGATATTGATGATATTTGAAACTCTAGTCCCTTCCCTCTTCATCTTACCCCCCCTTTCTTATTGTATTACATATTATGGTATAATGATCTCTATATCATTTATCCAAACATGAAGTACATAGATTGCTATTTACCGGTCTCAAAATAGGTGAGACTTCTATATAAGTCCACTTACGATTGCTTAACATAGCGCTAAATTTTGTCCCGATTTAAGAAAATGATCATTCGTGGCCCAAACTTATGTTTGCAAGCCCAAGTATGTTAATTTGATCTCTTTGATCCAATAACCTTGAGATTCATTGTTAGGATTATTTGGTTCTACCAATCCTCCAATGGATCTTCATCAATTTTGGTAAATGCGGATCACTTAAACACCGTTGATCATTAAATGTTTCCTTGAGAATTCTAAAATGGATGATATACTTGACAAAAAGCAAATGTAACTTGTTGTTGAGAGACTTTCGTTCTAACAATCCTCTAATGAGTTCAAAATGCAAGTTTCAAGATGGTTATCCAACTAACCACTAATTCTTAACAATTGACTTTACTTTATGCTTTTATTTTATGTTTTTACTTTATGTACTATTTACTTTAGCATTTACATTTCATGTTATTTTCATCTTTGCTCACTTGAGCGTTTACTTTTATGTCATTTTTTATTTTGCTCACTTGAGTTTTTCTTTTCTTTTTGAAGATACTTAATAATCAACATAAACCATAAAAAAAACTTAAATGATACTTGGACTATTTGGTTACTATCCTTGGCATTATGGAGTATTGGACTTCTTGGACTTATGAATAGAAAGCTTGGCCAATATTGGATACCTTGTGACCATAATTGATATTCTTTTGGAGTTCTTGAGGTTTACCTTAAGACATTGGGTTGTTTGTTTGTTTTGTGTGTAGATTACTTTGATTACATACTTTGTTTGTAATCTGGAATTCACCCATATACAGCCGTTTCTCTGCCCAATTTTTGTGAATACTTAATACACTTGAAGTTTAATTCTCTCAAGAGCTTGCTTGAAGTTCTCTGGGTTTCTTTTTGCTTGCTCATTTGCTATGGATAATTATCCGTTTGGTATTGATTATTTTCCCTTTTACTGTGTTCACTCCTTATTACATTCTATTGCATGATAGGGATCTCCATTGTTGATATATTTCAGGAGTCCCTTTTGTTTAATTAAAGACATGTTTAAGGCTATTATGCACAGGTACCTTGATACTCATGTTTAAACACTTGTTTTTTTACTTGTTTGATTTTTACCATGCTCCTTAAGGATTGTCGTGTAGGGTTAGTCCTAGAGCTAGACCTTAGGATAGGAATCCATGTATGCTAACATAGGGTAGAAACTTCCCTCTTTCATCCTCAACCTAAGGGTCAATCATTATATGATAACATTAGGGGTAGTGTTAGGATAGTCTCCCTTAGTTGTTTTCTTTTTCTTTGCATATTGCATCTTAAAACTAAAATTTCTTCTTGGCAAATCATAAAATGTCTCTAATGAACTTAAATCCTTCTTTAAGATTAAAAATAAAATCAACCTTATTTCTTTGTATGCCTTTTGGATTTTGTTTTAAACCTTGTCAAAATTGATGTTTCGCCATCTTTGCCATATTATTTTGTTGTCTTTTAGCCGATGTTTTTCCATCGCACATGTTTGTTATCCTACTATGATTCTCAATATCAGTGTTAGGTGTGTTGTTTTGTCCTCTGGCTTATTGATGTTTCACCATCTTTGCCATGTTATCTTTCCATCTTTTAGCCGATGTTTCACCATCGCATATTCTTTTGCCGATGTTTCTCCATTGCATATTCTTTTAGCTGATGTTTCACTATCGCACATGTTTTTTATCCTACTTTGATTCTCAATATCAATGTTAGGTGTGATGTTTTGTCCTATGGTTTATTGATGTTTCTCCATCTTTACCATGCTATCTTGCTATCTTTTTTTTCGATATTTCGCCATCGCATATGTTTGTAGCCGATGTTTCGCCATCGCACATGTTTGTCATCCTACTTTTATTTTCAATATCATTGTTAGGTGTAATGTTTCATCATCTTGTCTGATATTTTGCTATCATGCTGGAGTTTTACCGCCTTATCTGAGTTTGTGTTTCTATGCGATGTATTGTCATCTCTTTTTGCTTTTTATCATCATTTCTGACCTTTTTGTTGTTCTGTTTGATGCCTTGCCATCTTGTCGGATGCATTTTATTTTCTTAACTAAAAAACACAAACCAACCAAAATATATGAGCCAAACTACGGTTGCTCTGATTCCTTAAAAGGGATACGTAGGCATTGGGGTAGGGTCCATGCGAGCACAAATTTTATTTTCCCTACATTCTTTTCTCCTTTCTTTTGCATGTATTCCCTGTACAACTTAGATATAGATTTTTACACACCCATTAGATTAGACAACAAGAGTGGATACCGTAGAGTACTATTGGTGTGTGGGGTGCTAATACCTTCCCCTCACATAACAGACTCCCTTACCCTATCTCTTGGTCGTTTGATCGTGATTTCACCCTTCTCAGGTTTTCTCGATGTTTACCTTTCCCTTCTTGCGGGATAAAAGACGTTTGATGGCGACTTTATTGATTTTATATCAGATGACGGTTTGGCTGGTTGTTTCATAGACGTTTGGAAAATTTCCAAAGGGAGATGTCTGTGGCTATTTATAGAAGCCAGAGAAGAGTGTTTTCCCTTAAAGTCATTTAATGTTGCAGAGTGAGTGGGATACATGGTGACCTTTGAAGCGGTTGTACAGACAAGTGATAGGAATGCTTGCCATGCTTTCCTAGGTTGTACGGATAATGTTCATCACGGCAGCGTATAACGACTGACTGATAAGGACGTATTGGGAAAAGCGTAATGATGGCTCTGATGTCAGCAGTGGTTGGTAGAAGACGAAAAGATCACTGTAAACTTATGTGACCAAGAAATGGACAGGTGTCGAATAGAGACATCAAAGAATGACTATTTCTTCTTGTGTCGAAATTGACATTCTTAGGGGCAATTTGTTAGCTCCTAAATTCGACACTCACATATATTGGCCTTATTGGCTAAAAATAGATTGAAGAAATCTAAGCTGAAGACACTTCGACAGAAGAGCCTGTGAAAGGATTTGTGTCAAAGTCATCCTTTCTAAGAAGGAAAAAACAGTTAAAGAATTTTCTAAGTTAAAGACAGTTTCGACTGAAAAAAATCTCTTGTATCAGCAGCAAGTGGATTTGAATCTAAAGGAAGGAGGGAAAGGCAATTAATTTGGCAGTTGGGAAAAGCGACGTGGCGTGAAGACAGGGGTTGAAGAGCATGCAGAGGACACTTGTCCTCATCCTGGAATGAAGCAAATGTTTGACTGTTACTTATTATTAGTATAAATATAGGAATTTTGTGTAGAATTTCGTGTGTTCAACTCATTGTACAAGTCACTCAATTTTATTCAAGAACCCGCTGTGAGAGAAAGAATATTGAGAATGTACGTTTGAATCACCATATGTTATTGCAATCAAAGTCTTTACATTTATTTACAATCCTTGCCATTTAACATTTTTTTGCAAACTTTACCATTACAGCCTTTTAAATTACTGCAAATTTACTTTATCATGTACTTTACTTGCGTTTTTACCAAGTTTTTACCTTCATCCTGTGCATTTAAACCTATCCAATCCTTTACTTTTAGTGTCCAGACGAACTTGTTCATTAACAACGTTAAGACTTCTTATCTAACCACAAAAATACTTATCATATGTCCTAAGATCAAACTGATCAATCTTGCAAGGAACCAAAATAACCTTTTTTGGAAGATCAGTGGTTGTTTACCAATTTTCACGGTAAACAGTCCCAATTCCACCTTCATAGTTTGATAAAACCATGTTATAGGGCTTGATGTCTTCATCTCCCTTACCCGTCTTTCTCAATATATATTGAGGGATCATGTTAACTATGGCCCCACAATCAACAAATACTTTATTGATGGTCGCCTCCCCTATTTTTGCCCTTATGAACAAGGGTTTGAGGTGATTCCTCATTGCCTCAGTGGGACGCTCGAACAACGTATTTTTATCTTCTACACATTCATTGTTCATAACATAGTAGCATATTGGCCTATGCTTGGCCATTTCTTGTTCGACCTTCCACTCGGTCTCTTCGACTTCGACCAGTTGGTCATATTCTTTGGGAAGCACATACACCACATTTACCTAGATGTCTAATGTAGCATCAGACCCATAATCAAATTCTTCCTCTGATTCATCTTGTTCAGGCTATACCAGCCTTCTAGCAATTGGCTTTTTCTCCAAAGGCATTCTTGGTTTAGCCATTTCTTTTCTTTGCAGCATGTTAGTTCTTGTTTCTCGTTGGGGCTTTTCTGCAGCCTCTCTTTTGGCCTTTCGCCATCTCTGATACCTTCTCCATTGGGAGAGAGTCATGGGGTTCTTTCCTTTGTAATTGCTCGACACGTGAGTAACCTTATTTGTTGTTGTTGTTGACTGAAATTCCTTTCTGTAGGCCAAAGAGGATCATCTTGGCATATCGAACATCTGTCATTTTCCCTCGTTGGACCTTTTTCTATTTGCTGTCTTCAACCAAGTGTCTACAGGGACATTTGTTGGAGGCTTGAAGGTTGATGGCCTACTCACCTAGTTTACTGGCCCCTTTTGGTATCCCCTTATAGGGTCGTACCTGTTATACCCCAAAATTTACCCTCTCATTTCTCAAAGGATCACCTTGGACCCCCAGGTTTACTTCTATCAAGTTTCAAGTCTTGGATTACAATTTTCTAAGAAAGTCACTCACGAGGGAAAAATGGTCAAAAGCATACTAAAAAGTCAAACTTTGACTTTTGGATCAAAATTCAAGTTTCAACAATTATATTTCATCAAGACATGAAATTAGTTCATCAAAATCAGAAGTCATATGTTTCTTTGAAAAAATTAAATTTTTAAACATTTGGAAAATTTTCTGTGTTAGGAGAATATGATACTTCAGAACTTCTGGGCCAGCCTCCACACGAGTGCAATCAGAATTTGCAAGGACATTTCAGAATATGACCCTTCAATCAGAACATATGGAAGTAATGTTCTTCGGTCAAAACATGACTCTTCAGCATATGGAGGCTACGTTTCTGGTCTTCTGCGATCAGAACATCACCAAATCCCAAAACCTCGTTTAAGTAGCCTGCTACCCCACTGTAGCACAGTCCTGCAACCAACTGTTGATCCATCCACGCTTGCACTTTCTCAAACCCCATATTTTCACCAAATTAGCATACAAAAGCTGTGATTAAAAAGCAATGGAACAATATGCCAAAAAGGTTTAAATCTCATTTGTTTTTCCCCCCAAAACCACAACAAATTCACCTATAAATAAGTTGCTCCATCACACTTTCAAGGGGATGGCTTTTGGAAAGAGAGAATTATCAAAGAGAGAAGAGAAAACAGTAAAACACTTTTAAACTCAGAATTCCAAAACAAAACCAAAAAACCTTTGTTCTTCCTTTTGAATCAAAGAACATAGCATTTTCCGTTTCGTTGTTCTTGCTGACTCCAAAACATCTGAAGGCACCAACTCAAGTCCCAAACACACGTTCTAGATTCAAGGTAAGCCTTTCTGAATTTGAATCTTTTCATTCAGAACATTATTAAATATGTAAATATCATAGTATTGATGTTTTCCATATCATTGCATAAGTAGAAATAACTATGGATCAGAACTTCTTGAATAAAGCTAAGCTCAGAATTAGGATTAGAACTTCCATGAATCGTTGTGCTTTTATCTTTCTAATTTGCTTTTGTTAGGAACTGAATAAATTGCAGATGTTCTGACTAATGTAAGGAATGAGGTGAAATGTAATACAGGATCTCTGGGTTTTTCTTTTCCACTGTTTTAGCACAACATAGAACTTCTGAGTTCTCCTCACAGTCTTAACACACAAAACTTCTGATTTTTACTTACTGTTTTAACACATACAGAACTTCTTACTTTTCACTCACTGTTTAACACACATAACTTCTGACTTTTCACTCACTGTTTAACACAACACATAACTTCTGACTTTTCACTCACTGTTTAACACAACACAGAACTTCTGACTTTTCACTCACTATTTAACACAACACATAACTTCTGACTTTTCACTCACTGTTTAACACAACACAGAACTTCTGACTTTTTTCTCACTATCTAAACATAACCCATAACTTCTAATTTTGCCCTCTAACGCTTCTTTCAGGATCCCAATGGCATCAACCCAGAACTTCTGATCACCTCTGACGTTTCATTCTGAACCACTGCACGCCTGACATCAGAATTTCTAATCCCCTTTGTTTTGCTTTCAGCAACATGCTGATCCTATTTTTCATTGTTTTTTTTCCTTTTTCTCTATTATTTTTATTAACATACCAAAACATCAAAAATATTCTCTTACTAAATAATTATTTCCCTTTATTTTATTAAGACAAAAAATTATTTTTAAAAGCAAGTCTTTTTTCTTTTCTTATATTGTACAATTCAATATGGTTGTAATAGATAACTAGGATTTAAATTCTTGCAAACCCCCATTTGTAATTATGTACCCCCATCCCTGAAACGACGTAATAGCATAGGACTTTATATTTCTGCAATTTATCGCTTTCAAATATAAATGCTAGTAATTAGGGTGTGTATGGCAAGACATAAAATCAACAAATAGATAACCTTAATCAAGAGTAAATGCATCTAAATCAAATACACTTACACACTAGAACCCTTAGGGTAATCCCATTTTCTCGCCTCGGAAAATAGTCATGTCCCTCGAGCATGGGCGTTTTAGCAAAGACCCTCGATAAAAGATCGTAGTCCCTCGATGACCCTTAATGTTGCCTTCGGTAAATGATCTAGTCCCTAAACGACATTGCTAAAATGTCCCATAGGTTTCCTTCTATGACTATACAAAATGTCTTGTGCCCGTCCATTCACATCGAACAATGTGATTTCTTACCAAAAAAATGGTGAGATAACAACATCTAAAGGAGGAGGAAAAGAACGTCTAAGACCTTTTGAGTAGGTAGGTTACTCTTAGTTGCTCGCTTGCTCACAACAAAATATTTTATACACCAACACTTCATTTTGAAACATTTTTCAAAAAGACAAAACACTTTGTACGCGTTCTTATAGAGACGAGAACCATTACAAAGCACTCATTTTCAAAATACTTTCAAAACCCACATTACAAACACATTTTCAAACAAAAGCAAGTGATCTAGCAAGCAACTAAGAGCCCATAGGTAACTACGAATGAAAAGGGTGCTAATACCTTCCCTTTTCATAACCTACCCCCCAAACTCAAGAAAATAATCTTGAAAGGTATTTCCTGTTCTTTTCAGCCTTTCCTTTTGGATAAAAGAAAATTCGGTGGCTACACTTGCTAAACCGCAATAATTGTGATCAAACGCAAAACCTCCCAATTCAGTTCTCCCACCGTATTACAGAATTGGCGACTCTGCTGGGGAGAATCTCAAGAGTGGGGTTACCTTAGGGCTAGATCACCTTTAACTGCTTTTCATTGTTTGATTTGTTTGCTTTATATTATGGTTCCTTGTTTGGGCTTGTTTTGATCCTCTACCCGGATATAGGATACCTTATAGGTAAGTAGCAATACATTATGGAAACTGTGTGGGGTATATCGACATGGTCTGAGCAATAGCTACGTTAGTGTGACACATTTGTTGGTACCGGTAGCCCTTGAGTAGTCAAGGAGAATACGGGGCCGCTGTATGGTGTCATGAAGAACTAACTGACTTTAGAACCTTACTTGACCAACTTGGCTATTAGGAAGTAGTGAGGTAGCCGGATTTGGTGTAGTCCAAAGTTGGTTGATACTCGATACTACACTTATTGAGATTAGACTTTCGGGATATTTTGGTCGCCATTAAAGAGGCTTGCGCTGAAACAATGCCCTATGAAGAAAGATCAGTGATATTGAGATCCCCTAGAACCCGTTTACTATTACTAGGACAGGTTGAGCCAAACAAACTTCAAGAGGGTACTTACCTATAAAACCTCATGCAAGCCTAAACCTAAGAATTTGTTTGATTTAACTTATGAATATTGTGATCGGTGGAAATAGAACTGATTATTTTTTAAGCTGGTTTCGCGAAATGTCGCGGTAAGCAAGAGTCGCCACGGTCTTTTATGTTCTCCAACATGGAAAGCACAAAAGCACAGCAAAATTCCTTCTTTGAGAATGTTTCTCGGTTCGGGAGGTAGATTTATAGAAAGGGAAGGTGTTAGCACCCTTTCTATCCGTGGTTATCCACGGGCTCTTAGGTACTTGCTCTTATATTTTCAAATTTTGTTTGCTTTTCAAGTGTGTGGGTTTTGAAAAAAAGTTTCGTTTGAAAAATTTCTAAGTAACTCTTGTATCTGTCCTCAAGAGTGTATGAAAAATTTGTTTGAAAACTTTTGAAAGTGTAGGTGCGAAAAGTTGTTTTTTGTTTGTTTTGAAAAGAGCAAGTACCCATGAGATCCACCTACTCTAAGGAATTAAGTTGTGTAAGAGTCCTTTAGACAGTGTTATCCTACTATTGAGAAGTAGGTAGCACCGTCGTTGGAGGTGTTCGGGTCAATTCGATTATAAGGGACATGTGGTCACCGAAGCAATGGTACGACGCTTTAGAAGTAACCCTAATGTCCTAGATCCTTTTATCCGAGGCAACCGTTTCGAGGCAACTGGATCTTTAGACAGGAGGGCGACCTCTAAGACACCCTATACTTGATGACCACGTTCGAGGAAACCAGTGAGGCGTACCCTAGGAGTGGCATGTGCATGTGTGTTCAATTTCAGTTTATGTTTATCTTTGAACATGTTATTTGTGAGCTACGGATTGATTTTATTATTCATACATTCTTTCATGCATTTTTTAACAGTTAGGAGTGCGGAAAATAAATTGCGGAAAGGTAAATCTAACTATTACAAGGCGCGGGTCTATACATCGCCAAAAAAACAAAAAACCATTTGGAAAATAAAGTGCGAGAATTTAAAAGAAAGCGATAAAGTTCTAATTAATTATTACATTTCCTGAGCAGATACAAAAATATAATCAAAATAAATAAATACGCGCGATTAAAAATTTAATCGGGAATGTCCTTAGGGTGTTGACCCTTTTTTGAGAAAGAATGAGATTGTCCTTTTTTGCAATTAATTGAAAATTAAGCTAATTTACTAATTAATTAATTTATTAAAAAAATGTTTTTGTATTTTTATGTTTTTAATGAAAATAAAAATAAGGATTTAAAAGTCAAAAGAAAAAAACCTAGTTCTAAATTTATTTTAGTTATTAAGAAAAAGATTAAAGTTGCCTATTTAAACTAATTAATTAATTATAACTTATTTACAAAAAATAATATGAAATTAGTAAATAATAATAATATTAGTTTTTTTTTATTTTATTGTTAAAAGGTTAATTAACTAATAATAATACTAATAATTAAAAGAGGAAATATAAAAGAAAAGAAAATAAGAAGAATAACAAAACCAAGGGGGTTTGGGCCAGCATGGGGGGTGGATTCTGGAATTGTGAGGCCCATTATCTCCAGCCTTGTTTGACTTCCTGCAATTGGCTGCGTGCACTTTGACTTGGAGCATGGTATCCAGCATCTCATAGCCCCTGGATTGATCTTTGAGGCCACTTGGCGCATGACCGTTTGATGCACATGGTGGAAAGCTTTGTGAAACCTGCACAGGAACACGTTATGGAAAAATAAAAATAAGCATTTGGGGGACCTGAGAAAACTTACAGCGCGGTATCATGGACCTTAAGACGTGGCAAGGGTTGCTTTAGCTTCAGAGTATGGCAAAGAAGAGAGTCACGTTCTCCTTTTGGCCTGAAAATGCTTGCAACACTCCTTTTGATCTCACACTTTTTTTGACACTTTTTGGATTTTGCTCTGGCCGTTTGTGCACACTCTAGGTTGTGAATGAGGCTTGCAAGACTTGTATATATAGTAATGAGTGAGAATCAGTCACTATTATGAGCTCTTAACCATTGCAATTAAACTTTGGATTTCTCCATAACCACCATTAAAGCAACTTGCCAATTTTGTTCAAATTTGAATTTTATGCTTAAAATGGACCTTACACGAATTTGGTAGGTGTATTATGCTTCATCAAGGTCATTCAAACCACAAGATATCATTGAATTATTTTTTTTGATTTTTATTTGAATTTTATGGATTTAAAATGAATTAAATCAATAAAATTAAATAAAAAATAGAAAAATTAATGTTTAATCTTGAAATTAATCATGGGACACGTGGGTGGCATGAAAAGGCTGAACCAAGTGGAAAAAAGTGGGCCCTTTTGTCAAAAATTGAAGTTTCAAGGATAGTTGACTTTGGCCATTTCACAAAAATTTCCCAACTTCTCCAATGCATATCTTGCTCAATTTTGATCATATGAACATGTTCTTGGACATTTTGGAAAGGTCTTGAAGTCCTATAACCAATGCCTTTGGTCCCATGTCATTTTGATTTACCAATCTCAAGTTATGGTCTTTGACTTAAAGTGCCTTTTTGTTGACTTTTGAAAATGACCTATAATGTTGAAATTGATAACTTTTTGGGAGAGCATTTCTTGGACTTGGAATGTGAAGATGAGTTGTAGGAAATGTCATCCCCTTCAAAATGAGCATTGGATGGGATTTTTCTGATGAAACATGAAAAAGTTATGCTTTGGTCAAGTTACAGTTGACTTTTCAGTTGTCCAAAAATGGAAACTTTTGCATCTTGATGATTTTTGAGCCATTCTTGTAGAATCATGATCAAGACTTGATCAAATGATGATTGTGGATTCAAAATAAGATGTTGACCAAAAATTTTGACTTTTGACTGCCAAATGACCATTTTACCCCTATAGTTGATTGTGAAGCAATTAGGGTTTTTGACTGTGCAACTTGACCTTGTGAGCCTTGAAACTTGGCATGTAGATGCTTGACAATGTGTATAGGAATATGTGACTTGATTGAGCCCTTGAAAACCTTCACTTCCTTGCAAGAACCAAAACCCTAATTTGACTGGCTTAGGAGGGTGTTTGAACTGTGCAACCCTTGAGTAGACTTAAGCAAATTGAGATGATGCTTGTCAAAACTTTGAAGAATATGGGAGGGAAAATTTTGGGGTACAACAAATATGCTTGTACATAACATCATGACATCATACCATAGAATTTTATACTAACCATTTCAAGGATTTTGAGATTCATCTTTGTTCTGTTTTGTAGGATATGACTCCCAGGAACACAATCCAAGTCAACCTTGTACGAGTACCTTTTCAGCTCAAAGAGTTACCATCAAGGGTCCCTGAGAATTCTCTGTTCCCCAAAAGACATGGACGACTTCTCAACTTGGTTGCTTCGAGCTTTGATGAAGATATGATGAAGGTGTTTTCCAGTTCTTTGACCCTTTGCACCATTGTTTTACCTTCCCTGATTACCAGCTTGTACCAACTATGGAAGAATTCTATCAACTCTTGGGAATTACTATTCTCGATCAACTACCTTTCAACAGTAATGGAAGGGATCCAAGCCCTGAAGAGGTTGTCCGAGCTTTACGCTTGCAACAATTCGACACACGGCTAATTGGGAAACAAGAAGTGGTGTCAAAGGGTTCTTAGCCAAGTTCTTCTTAGAAAAAGCTCAAGACTGTTAGAACAATCTGGATTTAAAAACGTTCGAAGAAATTTTGGCTCTTCTCATCTATGGGTTGGTACTATTTCCAAATCCTGACCAACTTATAGATGTTAATGCTTTCAAAAAATATTTATCTCACAATCCAGTGCCTACTTTGTTAGGAGATATCTTGCATTCTCTCCACGCTCTCACCATGATGAGAAGAGGAACCCTCATGTGTTGTACTCCTTTATTGTCTAAATGGTTTGTTTCGCATCTTCCCTGATCCATTATGAAGAATGAGTAAGGTTTGAGGTGGTCCAATAGGATGATGTCACTCAGGAATTCGGATATCCACTGGTGTTCTCGATCCTTGGAGGACATTACTATCATCGATCGTTGTAGCGAATTCCTTAATGTTCCTCTACTTGGCATTAGGGGAGGCATCACTTATAACCCTTGCTTAGCTCTGTGACAGTTTGGGTATGCACGAAGAGATGGCCCACATGATATGCTCATCCAATGAGTGGTGTTCAACTACGAAAGCGATGATCAAGGATACCACCAGAGGTTTATACGATCTTGGAGGATGGTAAACAAGGTGGACAGTAGGACATTGGGGAACAAAAATTCCATCCCCCTTGAACCTTACCTAAGGTGGGTAGGAGCTCGTGCTCAGAGTCTCACAATGCCTTACCCTTATACCCTTCCTGTTATCATGGAGCATGTTGTTGAAGGAGATGTCCCGTACATTGTCCTTCATCCCAACATGCCTACCTCTCTCGAAGACTTGCAAAGAGATTGGGTTCAGCTAAAGGAAGAACGAGATACTTTCGAAGCCCAATTCTATGCCAGTGAGAAGAAAGTTCTGGAACTCACCAAGCAGCTTCATGAAGATAGAAGTCTGAACGCCTGCATCGCGCCAAAGAGGATGCGTTCAACCTTCTTGTCTTAGGAGTTCTTGTTTTTTTTTATTTCTTTCTTTGTAAGCCCAAAAAGGCATGATGTATTCAAACTTGGATTTATTAATGCAATGTGTGTTCCTTTTTTGTCTAAAGCAAATTTAAATCTCTAATTTCCTTGAAATCATTTGCATATGCATTTTCATTCATCATAACATAAAACAGGTTTTTTACAGCAGGTCTCCTTATCTTTCTACTGTTTATTTCAGTGAGATGGATATTGAACAGACAGTAAAAGATCTTCAAGCGCAAAACGCTCAGTTTCAATAAATGTTCTTGACTCTGGCAAAAGGACAAGAGGATTGGAAAACTTTGCTGATCAAAGAAAAGAAGAAGAAAGAGAAGAAAACAGTCGGTGTTTTAAATCTGGGAAGAAGGTTCAAAGGACCATCCAGAAGAACTCTAGGTTTCTCAACATCATCAGGTGAAGGAGACAATCAAGAAGAGAAAAACAAGGAAGTTAATGACCATCCAGAGTCTGAAGAAGAAGAAGAGGTTGATTACTCTAAAGAGCAGTATCCTCCAGCTGACGATAAATACAAGCAGTTGGAGGATCGCCTCAATGCTATGGAGATCCAGAGGGTACCCAGATTCGATTTTGAAGAGCTAGGACTTGTCTCAGGGATTGTCATCCCACAGAAATTCAAGGTCTCCACTTTCACTAAATATGACAGTGTCTCTTGTCCAAAGTTGCATTTAAGATCATACGTCAGGAAAATTCAACCCCATACGGCAGATAGGAACCTATGGGTGCATTTCTTCCAAGAAAGCTTGTTGGGGACGCAGTTAGATTGGTTCTATCAGTTGGGAGGGACCAATATTCACAATTGGGAAGATTTGGCTTCCGCATTTTTCAAGCAATACCAGTATAATGCTGAGTTACCTCCAACTCGGATACAATTGTAAGGCATGTCTATGGGTGTAGGTGAAGGTTTCAAAACCTATGCTCAAAAATGGCAGGATCTCGCGAGAAGAGTCCTACCCCCTCTATCTGATTGAGAATTGGTGGATATGTTCTTAGGCACGATATCTGGTCCATTCTTCAACCACCTGATTGGAAGCTCCTCGGCTGGATTTACTGAACTAATCATGACCGGTGAACAGGTTGAAGCCGGTATAAAAAGTGGAAAAATTCATAGAGATGCATCTTCGAGCACGATGAAGAAACCCTTTACGGGAAAGAAGGAGGTCAGCGTTGCATATGACCATAGGAATTAAAACAAGACTGAACGTCGTCCGACGGTAGGGGCTGTTATGATTTCTAATCTTGCACTAAATCAGCAGCGAAATTATCAACGCAGGCTAGAGGCGCCCATGAGACGATTCACCTGAATCAACATGACCTTGTCTCAAGTTCTGTCGCATCTTCTGAAGTCCAATCTGGTGACCCTAAAGGAAGCTCCTGAGAACCCCCAATACAACTTCTCCTCGCTACAACCCGAATGCCCAATGTGCCTATCACTCTGAAAGCCCGGGGCATGATACCAACGTTGTTGGGCCTTGAATAATAAGATAAAAGACCTTATTGAGGCGAAGGAGATTGAGTTTAATCCCCCAGAAACACCTAATGTGATCACGGAACCAATGCCCAAACACGATCAAGGTGTCAATGTTGTTGATGATGAGTGTTTTGTTTCCTCTGTGGATGATTTAACTACTCCTCTTTTAACCATTAAACAAAATCTATTGAAAGTCAGTTTTTTCCCTGGATATGATGAAAGTTATCAATTATGTGTGTCTCTACCCAATGGTTGTTTGCTACTGAAGATGGGCGTCCAGCACCTGATGGCTAACAAAAAAATCCTATTTGAAAGAGTTCCTCTTATCAGAAATTCTTGTGAATATGTCTCAATAATCACCATTTCCGACAATCTTCCCAGGGTCTCCACCAAAAGACCCGTTAGGATTACATCTGCTCCAAAGTCTGCTCCCCTGATCATCACCACGCCGATGCCAATACCATATTTTTCGGATAAAGTTGTTCCCTGGAACTATGGGGCTGACGTCTATTACTACGGAGTCAAGCATGATCTGTTGGCTGTTCAAGACAAAATTAAGAAAGACATTGATCCCGACATCGTCAATATCGTTGGGACTAGTAAGATAATAAGAATTGGAAAGATCTTATCACCTGAGGTATCTCCAAAGACCATTGCTACTCCTGTAATTATTCCCGCTATCGCTCCTACCAGCATTCCCGGTAGTACTCTTATTGACAATCCTACTGACATCTCTACGACCAAGACAAGGGGAAAGGAAGTGTTATCTGAGCCTATCCAGACAAAGCCACATCCAAAGGATATTCCTGAAGCTTCTAGAAAGGAGATAGAAGAGATACTAAAATTAATCAAGAAAAGTGACTATAACATCGTGGAATAGTTGGGGCAAACCCCCTCGAAAATATCAATGTTGGCTTTGCTTTTGTGTTCTAAAGTCCATGCCAAAGCCCTGGTAAAGTTTCTAAAGACCGCCCACGTGCCCCAAGAGACTTCTATTGACCAATTTGAGAATTTTGTGGCCAGTCTAACTGCTGGTAATGGATTGGGCTTTTCTGACACTGACTTGACTCCCAAAGGAAGGAAACACAATGATGCCTTGCATGTCTCTATTGAGTGCAGGGGCACTACGCTAGCCCATGTTCTGGTGAATACAGGCTCATCGTTGAATGTTTTGCCTAAAAATGCTCTTGACCGACTAGATTGTGAGGGACTCACTTTAAAACCTAGCAACATTGTAGTAAGAGCCTTTGATTGTTCTAAGAGGACAGTGCGTAGAGAAGTTGACATCCATTTAAAGGTTGGAACTCATATCTTTGATTCAACTTTCTACGTGATGGATATCCGCCCTTCCTATTCTTGTCTTTTGGGCCGACCTTGAATTCATGGCGCTGGTGTCGTCACCTCTACATTACATCAGATGTTGAAGTACCCAATCAAGGGAAAATCATCATTGTCCATGGAGATGGGGAATATATGGTCAGTCACCTGAACTCTTTCAGGTACGTGGAAATGGATGGTGAATTCATCGAAACCCCATGTCAGCATTTTAAGTAAGTCCCACAAACAGTTGCGGCAGCCAAGACTACTACCAAGACTCCAAAGGTTACCAGACCGCCATTGAAAATGGCCTCTTTGAAGGATGCTAGAGCAGTTATTGAAGAAGGTGGATGCACTATCTGGGGTCAACTTCTAGATATTCCCTACAAGTCCAACAAATTTGGTTTGGGTTTCACCTCGGAAGAATAAAGGGTTGTTCGACGAACTCTCACAGGGGGCCCACCTTTACGTATCAGCAATCAGGGAGTCAACACAGTGGAAGATAGTGATGGCAGATATGACTTGGATGAATGGATTTTTCCAACCGCCAGTGGAGGACTCAACATCTCGGAAGCCAAAGAATTTGTCCCTATTACTTTTCTTCAAGAGAATTTGTCTTTCAATATTTTCAGATTTGTAATAATTAAACAATTTAGACTTTAAAACCTTGTGTCTTACCCGAAGCACAATGGTCCATTTGTGAGGGTTGTTGCTTCATCTTCATTTGTCATCAATAAATCATGGACGTTTTTGCATGCAAAATTTTACGCTCATTGTTTTCCTTTTTAACCTTTATCATTTTTCAAAGATAGTTATGCTCTTACACACACTCACGTATCAAAATGCAGATCCACATCCACTCAAGATCCCATGGGTAACGATTATGCTATGGATTATCATGACTTTGAAAATCCAATCTACCAAGCCGAAGATGAAAGTGAGGAAGATTGTGAGGTACAGGGAGAGTTAGCCAGGTTATTGCAACAAGAAAGGACCATACAGCCCCACGAAGAGCCAGTGGAAACAGTTAACTTAGGTACTGAAGAGGACAAGAAAGAAATAAAGGTAGGTGCCAACCTGGAGCCTAGTGTAAAGAAGCGCTTAACTTAGTTACTACATGACTATGTTGAGGTATTTTCTTGGTCATACGAAGACATGCCAGGACTCGACACTGATATCGTGGTTCATCGTCTTCCGACAAGAGAAGACTGCCCTCCGGTAAAACAAAAAGTTCGTCGCATGCGGCCAGAAATGTCAGAGAAAATCAAGACTGAAGTCATGAAGCAGTTCAATGCCAGATTCTTAGGGTCACCTTCTATCCACAATGGGTCGACAATGTTGTTCCAGTGCCTAAAAAGGATGGCAAGGTATGTATGTGTATGGATTACAGAGACTTGAATAGGGCAAGCCTCAAGGATGACTTCCCTCTTCCCCACATCGATGTTCTGGTTGACAACACCGCACAACATAAAGTATTTTCCTTCATGGATGGTTTCTCTAGATACAACCAGATCAAAATGGCACCTGAGGACATGAAAAAATGACTTTCGTCACACAGTGGGGTACATTCTATTACAAAGTTATGCCATTCTGGTTGAAGAACGTTGGGGAAACCTATCAACATGCCATGGTAGCTCTATTTCACGACATGATCCATCATGAAATAGAGGTCTACGTGAATGACATGATAGCCCGATCTCAAACTAAAAAGGAACACCTTGACCATCTGCAGAAACTGTTTGAAAGACTGAAGAAATACAAACTAAGGTTGAACCTGAATAAATGCACTTTTCGGGTGAGGTCCGGTAAGCTCTTATGCTTTATTGTCAGTGGAAAAGTTATCGAAGTGGACCCTGCAAAGGTAAAAGCAATACAAGAAATGTCTGCTCCTCGCACCGAGAAGGAAGTTAGAGGATTCTTAGGACGACTAAACTACATCGCCAAATTCATTTCTCATCTAACCGCTACTTGTGAACCAATCTTCAAATTACTGAAGAAAGATCAAGTGGTGGAATGGAACGACGACTGCCAGGCTGCCTTCAACAGGATCAAAGAGTACCTTCAAGAGCCTCCCGTTTTTATGCCACCAGTCGAGGGAAGACCTCTGATCATGTATCTAACTGTCTTATAAAGTTCAATGGGGTGTGTGATGGGGCAACATGATGAGTCTGGCCGAAAAGAGCATGCAATATACTACCTGAGCAAAAAGTTTACCGACTGTGAAACCAGATATTCATTGCTCGAGAAAACTTGTTGCACTCTGGCATGGGCTGCTCGCCGGCTAAGGCAGTATATGTTGACCCATAATACCTTATTGATATCCAAGATGAATCCAATTAAATACATATTCGAGAAACCCGCCCTCTCGGGAAGAATAGCAAGATGGCAGATAATCCTGACTGAATACGACATTCAATACACTACCAAAAAAGCAATAAAGGGCAGTGTGCTAGCCGATCACCTTGCTCATTAGGCTATGGATGACTATAAGTCCATGAAATTTGAATTCCCAGGCGAAGACATCATGGTGGTAAACAATTGTGAAGAACTCATACCATGTGACAGACCTGAACAAGGATCCCGATGGACCTTGGTTTTTGATGGAGCTTCCAACGCACTCGGAAACAGCATAGGCGTTGTGATCATATCCCCTGAAGGATGTCATACTCCCTTCACTGCTAGGTTGTGTTTCAACTATACCAATAATATGGCGGAGTATGAAGTGTGTATTATGGGTCTCAAAGCTGCCATAGATTTGGGAATCAAGTCCTTAAGTGTATTTGGAGATTCAGCCTTAGCCATCAGTCAGATCAAAGGAGAATGGGACACAAAGCATCCTAATCTCATCCCTTACAAAGAACATGTGTTGACATTAATCCCATATTTTGAGGAAATTATCTTTGAGAATTTTCCACGAGAGGAAAATCAACTAGCGGACGCGCTAGCCACTATGTCATCCATGTTCAAAATTAGGTGAGATAATGAGGCTCCTCAGATCACCATTGAGAGGATGGACGAACCAGCTCACTGTCATGAGATTGATACTGAAGAAGTAGTGGACAAGCCTTGGTTCCATGACATTAAGAGGTATCTCGAGGCCCAAGAGTATCCAGAGGGAGCTTCAGTTAATGATAAGAAGTTCTTGAGAAGGTTTTCTACTAAATTCTTCCTCAGTAACAGAATCCTCTATGTGCGTAATTCAAGATACAACATCATAACTCTTCTCCTTACCGACCGAAGATGAATGGCAATGTAGAAGCCGCTAATAAGAACATCAAGAAGATCATACAAAAAATGACAGTGGCCTACAAGGACTGGCATGAGATGTTACCATTTGCTCTCCACGGTTACCATACCACGGTACACACAACAACGGGGGAAACTCCTTTCTCTTTGGTATATGGCATGAAAGTTGTCCTACCAATTGAGGTCCAAATACCTTCTTTAAGAATCATAAAGGATGCGGGGTTGAATGAAGATGAATGGATCCAAACTCGACTTGACCAACTGAACTTGATTGATAAGAAGACGCTTACGATCGTCTACCATGACCAAATGTATCAAAAACATATGATTAAAGCCTTCAACAAGAAAGTCATACGGCAGGTATATCGGGTTGGTGATTTGGTGATCAAGCATATCATACTGCCACAAGGTGATCCCATGGGTAAATGGACTCCTATGTACGAGGGACCATTTGTGATTAAAAACATATTTTTTGGTGGGGCAGTGATCTTAACCACTATGGACGACGATGACCTTCCGCACCCTATAAATGCGGACATAGTTAAAAGATACTACGCATAAATAAAGACCCGCTAGGTCGACTGGCCTAGGAAAAAATTAGGGCATCCCAGCGAACCAAAAAGGTTCGAGCAAAAATTAGGGATAAATAAAAAAAATTTGTACACCCGGCAAGCTGAAAACCTGAAAAGGCGGCTTGGGCAAAAAAGGGTATCCCGGTGGACTGAAAACCCGGAAGGAAGGTCCAGGAAAAAGTTAGGGATTTAAAGCGTATGACTATGCCTCGTTGGATCACCTTACAGGAACTCTCTGGCATCAATCGTCAAACTCTGATGGTTCTAATCAATCCAATCAGCTTCGGACAAAGCAGCAAGTGGATGAAACAATCAGAGACATGAAGGCTATAGCAGAATGGGAACCCCGTGGGATTATTTCACATAGCTATATTTTCTTTGTATTAGTGTTACGACGACATTCTCTTACTAGGATGCTCGTCTCTTTGTACAAAAACACGTATTCAAGTTAATACAAAAATATTCCTTTGAAAGTGCAAAACTATCTGTTTTTTCTTTTACTTTCCTATTTTGTGTGCAAAAACATCCAGTATTTATTTTTGAACATATGCATTTGAATTTAATTACTATTTATAAATGAACGCATAAAAAGAAAACTAAATAGAAAGACAATCACTAATGGCTTTAAGAAACAGGACAACATCTATGAGCTATTCCATAAAACCCCTGCAGGTACTCTCTCCAACAGAGCAGAAGCAAGAACATTCTGTCATAAGATCATTGTCATATCCCCAGCAGGTAGCCTAATGGTGCCTTTTTCCTTCACATTCCCGATGGAGCAAAACTCCCAGTTACTGTTCCAAAGATTCCCTAGTGAAATTTGCCCAGCTTCTCAGGATTCCCCAGCAAAATTTCACGAAGTCCACAGGCAATGCACGAAATTTCTCTTCCCCAGCAGAGTTTATTTTTATAATTGTGGAAACCCATCCATCAATGCTTCAACAAAGCATGAAGACTTGCACCCCACATTCCCCAGCAGTAGTCAGGGATTTATTTTCCCCAATCCGACAACACAGCAGCAGAACAACTTGCATGCGCATACATCGCATCCATACATCATAAAAATCAATGACACAAATGCATATATCACAATCCCATTGCACTACGCATTTCATGCATCATGGTATTACATATAACTAACTCTTTACCCTTTTCAAGAAAGAACAATCAACAGAACATTATCATCAAATTTTCAACAAGACAAGGCAAATATCTATGAACAAATCAATTGTAGATCAATTCCCGAAATAGAACGGGGTGACTATCAACATGACAATTACTTCCTTCATACATCTTCTCTGGTTCAGATAAATCACACCAAGATTTATTCTGATTCTTTTCCAAAGCCTTGATAGTTCAATTTAAATCTCTCAACGGTTTATCCTGATTCTTTCCCGCGGACATTTTATCTGGTTCAGATAAATCGCTCCAAGATTTGTTCTGATTCTTCTCCAGACCCCTGCTGGTTCAGTTTAAATCTCTCAATGGTTTATCCTGATTCTTTCCTGCAGACATTTTCTCTGGTTCAGATAAATCGTTCCAAGATTTATTCTGATTCTTCTCCAGACCATTGTTGGTTCAGTTTAAATCTCTCAATGGTTTATCCTGATTCTTTCCTGCAGACATTTTCTCTGGTTCAGATAAATGGTTCCAAGATTTGTTCTGATTCTTCTCCAGACCCCTGCTAGTTCAGTTTAAATATCTCAACGGTTTATCTTGATTCTTTCTCGCAGACATTTTCTCTGGTTCAAATAAATTGCTCCAAGATTTATTCTGATTCTTTTCTAGACCCTTGTTGGTTTAGTTTAAATCTCTCAATGGTTTATCCTGATTCTTTCTCGCAGACATTTTCTCTGGTTCAGATGAATTGCTCCAAGATTTGTTCTGATTCTTCTCCAGACCCCTGCTGGTTCAGTTTAAATCTCTCAACGGTTTATCCTAATTCTTTCTCGCAGAAATTTTCTCTGGTTCAGATAAATCGCTCCAAGATTTATTCTGATTCTTTTCAAGACCCTTGCTGGTTCAGTTTAAATCTCTCAACGGTTTATCCTGATTCTTTCCTACAGACATTTTCTCTGGTTCAGATAAATCGCTCCAAGATTTATTCTGATTCTTTTCCAAACCCTTGCTGGTTTAGTTTAAATCTCTCAACGGTTTATCCTGATTCTTTCCCGCAGACATTTTCTTTGGTTTAGATAAATTGCTCCAAGATTTGTTTTGATTCTTCTCCAGACCCCTGCTGGTTCAGTTTAAATCTCTCAACAGTTTATCCTGATTCTTTCCCAGTAGACATCTCCCCTGGTTCAGATAAATCACTCCAAGGTTTACTCTGATTCTTGTCCCAGTTGAAGTCAAGCTTAGATCTAGTCTATTTTTCTACCAACAGTCACCTTTGGATGGCATCTATAAGCCCATCTCCATTAACTCTCCATCATTTCTCCAAATGGCATCTTTTAAGCCCATTCCTTACACCTCAACCACAGTATCATCAAGTGCAAATTTCTAGGCACTCTAGGGTTCAATCATCTTCTACCTTCAAGTCACAGATGGCAGATTTGCCAATCTAACTCTTCAGGTTTAAGAAGATTGAAGAGGGGCAGTTGTTGTACCCCAAAATTTGCCCTCTCATTTCTCAAAGGATCATCCTGGACCCTCAGGTTTGCTTCTATCAAGTTTCAAGTCTTGGATTACAATTTTCTAAGAAAGTCATTCACGAGGGAAAAATGGTCAAAAGCACACTAAAAAGTCAAACTTTGACTTTTGGATCATAAGTCAAGTTTCAACAATTATATTTCATCAAGACATAAAATTAGTTCATCAAAATCAGAAATTACTTTGAAAAAATCAAATTTCTAAACATTTGGAAAATTTTCTAAGTGTTAGAAGAATGATACTTTAGAACTTCTGGGCCATCCTCCACACGAGTGTAATCAGAATTTACAAGGACGGTTCAAAATATGAACCTTCAGTCAGAACATATGGAAGCAATGTTCTTCGGTCAGAACATGACTCTTCAGTATATGGAGGCTACGTTTCTGGTCTTCTGCGATCAGAACATCACCAAATCCCAAAACCTTGTTTAAGCAGCCTGTTGCACTGTTGTAGCACAGTCCTGCAACCAGCTACTGATCCAGTTCACGCCTGCAATTTCTCAAAACTAATATTTGCACCAAATTAGCATACAAAAGATGTGATTAAAAAGCAATGGAACAGTATGCCAAAAAGGTTTAAATCTTATTTTTTTTCCCACAAAACCACAGCAAATTCACCTATAAATAAGTTGCTCCATTACACTTTCAAGGGGCTGGCTTTTGGAAAGAGAGAATTATCAAAGAGATAAGAGAAAATAGTAAAACATTTGTAAACTCATAATTCCAAAACAAAACCAAAAAACCTTTGTTCTTCCTTTCGAATCAAAGAACATAGCATTTCCCTTCCGTTGTTCTTGCTGACTCCAGAACATCTGAAGGCACCAGCTCAAGTCCCAAACACACGTTCCAGATTCAAGGTAAGCCTTTCTGACTTTGAATATTTTTATTCAGAACATCATTAAATATGTAAATATCATAGTATCGATGATGTCCATATCATTGCATAAGTATAAAAAATTATGGATCATAACTTCTTGAATAAAGCTAAGCTCAGAATTAGGATTAGAACTTCCATGAATTGTTGTGCTTTTAGCTTTCTGATTTGCTTTTGTTAGGAACTGAATAAATTGCAGATGTTCTGACTAATGTAAGGAATGAGGTGAAATGTAATACATAATCTCTGGGTTTTTCTTTCCCACTATTTTAGCACAACACAGAACTTCTGAGTTCTCCTCACTGTCTTAACACACAAAACTTCTGATTTTTACTTACTATTTTAACACACACATAACTTCTGACTTTTCACTCACTGTTTAACATAATACAGAACTTCTGACTTTTCACTCACTGTTTAACACAACACATGACTTCTGACTTTTCACTCACTGTTTAACACAACACATAACTTCTGACTTTTCACTCACTGTTTAACACAACACATAACTTCTGACTTTTGACTCAGTGTTTAACACAACACAAAACTTCTGACTTTTTGCTCACTATCTAAACACAACCCATAACTTCTATTTTTTTCCCTCTAACGCTTCTTTCAGGATTCCAATGGCATCAACCCAGAACTTCTCTAGAGCATCAAACTCAATCTCCTTGGCTTCAATCAGATCTTGTACTTTATTTCTTAGAGCCTAACAGTCATTTGTATCGTGACTAGGACTCTCAGAATGGTAGGCACACCGAGCATTTGGATTGTACTGAGGAGAGGTGGTATTAGGATTCTTGGGAGCCTCTTTCAAAGTTGCCAAGTTGGATCTCAGCAGATGGGGTAGAACATCTGTCAATGTCATGTTAATCCGGGTAAACTGCCTTTGTGGTCTTTCTACCCTTTATTGATTATTGCGTTGTGGAGCAGCCGCAAACCTAGGTATCATTACATCACTTACCTTCAGACGGTGTTCAACTCTGCTCTGACCTCTTGGGCTATAGATGGCACTGGCTTCCTTCTTAGCCGTGAAGGGCTTCTTATCTGAACTTGACGAGGTATCTTTCTGTATTTTACCACTCCGGATCCCAGCTTCTACCCTCTCTCTAGCTAATATCAGCTTAGTAAAACCAACCGATGAGCTACCGATCAAATGGTTGAAGAATGGACCAGACAGCGTCCCAAGAAACATGTCGACCAACTCCTTATCAGACAAAGGGGGTTGGACTCTCCCAGCCAAATCTCTCCACTTTTGCGCATAGTCCTTAAAGCCTTCACCTTCACCCATGGACATACTCTAAAGCTGAGTACGGGTAGGGGCAAGGTCAGTGTTGTATTGATACTGCTTATAAAAAGCAGCTGCCAAATCCTCCCAGTTTCGGACATTGGTTCCCTCCAATTGGTAGAACCATTCAAGCTGAGTCCCTGACAGACTGTCTTGGAAGAAGTGAACCCACAAGTTCCTATCAGTAGTGTGAGGCTGGATCTTCCTCACATAGGAGCGGAGATGAAGCTTGGGCCAAGACACCCCATCATACCTTGTGAAAACCGGAGCTTTAAATTTTTGTGGGATGACTACCCCAGACACCAATCCCAGCTCTTCAAAATCTAGCCCTGGTATTCTCGGGATCTCCATAGCGCTTAACTGACCCTCTAACTTCTTGTACCTATCCTCAGTGGGAGGATACTGCTAATTATTGTAGTCTGTATCATTGTCAGAGACTTTAGGACTAGGGTTCTCCTCCCTTGTTTCTCTCTCTTGATTTTCCCCTTCTTTGGACGAGGAGGTCAGATCGACTAGTTGCCTTAGCGGCCCCCAAAATCTTCTTCCCATATTAAGGGCACTGGCGAGCTTCTTCTTCGTCTTCTTCTTCTTCTCTTTCAGGATGAGGGCCTTCAGATCCTCCTGCCCTTTTGCCAGAGTTATGAGCATCTGTTGAAATTGGGCATTTTGTGCCTAAAGATCTTTGATGCTTTGTTCATAAGACATTTTTGCTGGAATAAACAGTGAAGAAGATGAGAAACCTGTAATGGTACCTGCTTATGCAATTTTATAGATGATATGTATATGCAATGATTTCAAGGAAATTAGAGATTCAAATTTTCTTTAGACAAAAAGGGAACGCACGTTATATTAATAAGTCAAAGCTTGAGTACATCATGCCTATTTGGGCTTACAAAGAAATACAAAAACTCTAAGATAAAAAGGTTGTACGCATCCTCTTTGGTGCGATGTAGGCGTTTAGAGTCCGCTCCTCATGAAGCTGTTTGGTGAGATCCAGATTCTTCTTCTCACTGGTGTAGAATTGGGCCTCGAAAGTGTCTCGTTCCCCCTTAAGCTGTATCCAATCCCTTTGTAAGTCTTCAAGAGAGGTGGGCATGTCAGGATGTAGGATAGTGTACGAAACATCTCCTTTCACAACAGGCTCTATGATCACCGGGAGAATGGAGGGGTAAGGCATCATAATTCTTTGAGCACGAGCTCGTACACCTTAGAGGTAAGTCTCAAGGGGGATGGAATTCTTGTGCCCCAATGTCTTTCTATCTACCTTGTTCAACATCCTCCGGGCTCAGATAAACCTCTGGCGATGACCTTGATTGTCACTCTCGTAGTCAAATACTAACCCTTGAATCAGCATCTCATGTGGACCATCCCTTCGGGCATAACTGAACTATCTTAAAGCTAAGCAGGGGTTATAGGTGATACCTCCCCTAATTCCAAATAAGGGGACATTAGAGAATTCTCCATAACGGTCGACGATAATAACATTCTCTAAAGATCGGGAACACCAATGGATGTCTGAATGTTTGAGCGTCATCAACCTTTGTGACCACCTTGCACATTTCTCGTTCTTCAATACAGATTGGGGAAGATGCGAAATAAACCATCTTGCCAAGAGAGGAGTGCAACACATAAGGATACCTCTTTTCCTTATAGTGCGAGTGTGAAAGGAATGTAGGATGTCTCCAAGCAAAGTAGGCATCGGGTTACGAGACATGAAGATTTTGACGGCGTTCATATGTATGAGTTGGTCAGGATTTGGAAACAAGACCATCCCATAGATGAGGAGATCCATAATTTCCTCAAAAGCTCGCAAATCCAAATAATTCCAACAGTTTTAGGCTTTCTCAAACAAGAATTTTGCTAGGAAACCCTTGACACCACTCTTTGTTTCCCAATTAGTTGTGATATCAGATGGTTGCAAGTGTAGAGCTTGAGCAATCTCTTCGGGCTTTGGATCTCTTTCCTTACCGTTGAAAGGTAGTTGATTGAGAATAGGAATCCTCAAGAGTTGGGAGAATTCTTCCAAAGTTGGCACAAGTTGATAATCGGGAAATGTGAAGCAATGTTGTAGAGGATCAAAGAATTGGAAGAGCACCTTCATCATGTCCTCATCAGTGTTGGAGGTGACCAAGTTTAGTAGACGACCATGTCTTTCGGTGAATGGAGAATTTTCAGGAATCCTTGATGCTAACTCTTTGAGTTGAGGAGGAATCCTTACGAGATTGACTTGAATGGTTTTTCTGTGAATAGAATCCATGTCCTACAAAACAGAAACAAAGATAAATCCCAAAAATCCTTGAAATGGTTAGTGAAAATGCTATGGTATTATGTCATGATATTATATACAAGTAAGTATATACAAACAAGTAAAACAAGTCCTTAGGTTTAGGCTTGCATGGAGTCTTATAGGTAAGTACCCTCTTGAAGTTTAGTTGGCTCAACCTGTCCTAGAAATAGTAACCGAGTTTTAAAGGAGCTCAATATAACTGGTTTGTTTCCTCGAGCATTGTTTCAGCGCAAGCCTCTTTAATGGCGACTGAAATATCCCAAAAAATCAAACCTCAATGAGTGTAGTATCGAGTATCTACCAACTTCGGATTGTACCAAAGTCGGTCATCTCACTACGTCCTAATGGCCAAGTTGGTCAAGTAAAGGTTCTAAAAGTCAATTAATTCTTCATGACATCACTCAGCGGCCTCGTATTCTCCTTGACTACTCAAGGGCTACCGATACCCACAAATATGTCGCACAAACGTAGCTATTTCTTAGACCGTGTCGGTATACCTTGTACATTTTCCAAAATGTATTGCTACTTACCTATAAGGTATCCCAAATTCGGGTAGAGGATTCAAATCCAAACAAAGAACCATAATGTAAAGCATACAAGTCAAACAATGAAAGCAAGTAAATGTGATCTAACCCTAAGGTAACCCCATTTTTAAAAAATTTCCCCAGCAGAGGTGCCAGTTCTATAACGCGTTGGGAGAACTGACTTGGTTGTTTTACGTTCTTATTTGCAAATGTTGCGTTAGCAAGAGTCGCCACCTACTTTTCTTTTATCTAAAAGGAAAGGCTGAAAAGAACAAGAAAGGCCTTTAGAGATGTTCTCTTGAGTTCGAGGGGTAGATTATGAAAAGGGAAGGTGTTAGCACCCTTTTCATCCATGGTTTTCCATGGGCTCTTAGTTACTTGCTAGATCACTTGCTTTGTTTGAAAATAATCTTTGTGTTGTGGGTTTGAAAATATTTTGAAAATGTCTTTGTAATGGTTCTCATTTTTATAAGAATGCGTACAAAGTGTTGTTTCGAAAATAGTTCAAAGAGGTGTTTGTGGAATGTGTTTTTTGAAAGTGTTCTTGAAAAGATGTTTTTGTAATTGTTCTCGTCTCTATAATAACGTATACAAAAAGCTTTTGTCTTTTAAAAAAAGGTTTTAATATGAAAATGTTTGGTTGTGAGAAAGCGAGCAACTACGAGCGAATCTACCTACTCAAAAGGTCTTAAATGTTCATTTCCTCCTCCTTTAGATGTTGCTATCTTACCATTGATTTAGTAAGAAGCCCCGTCGTTGGATGTGGAGGGACGGGCGCGGTCAATCGTACGGTCATAGAAGGCAGCTTGTGAGGCGCTTTAGCAATTTTTCGTAAGGGACTAGATCGTTTTATCGAAGGCAACATCGAGGGACATCGAGGGACTACAATATTTTTATCGAAGAGTCTTTGCTAAAGCGTTCCGTATTCGAGGGACATGATTGTTTTCCGAAAGGAAAACAAAGTGAGATTACCCTAGAGGTGCTAGTGTGCAAGTGTGTTGTTTGCATGCATTTTGTCTTGCATTTAAAAGTTATCTATTTGTTGATTTTATCTTGCCATACATCCTAATTACTAGAAATATATGAAAGTAAAATAAAATATGAAAAATAAAATCCTAAGCTATTACATCATTAGGGGGTGGGGGTAAAATTTGCAAATGGGGATGAAATAAATGTCTAATTATTACAAACACGTCGAACATATGGGCAGTAATGAAAAATATATGTATAAACAATGTACAAAATGGGAGAAACTGTCTTTTGAACCATTATGTGTCGACACATGCTGTTATGCATCCACGCATAACTTTTCCTTGCTCATGTAAAGAAAAAATCAACTCAATATGTGGCGACACATAATGGGATGTGTCGACTTATACACCTTCTTTGTGTCGACACATACGCATTTTGTGTCGGCTCATGGACTTTTCAACCTTCTGTTTTGGGACTTGGAATCAGTATGAGTCGATGCATGGGGTTTATGTGTCGACTCATACCCTGTTTTTTACTAGGATGAGTCGACACATGTGTATATGTGTCGATACATACTGCATTTTTCTGCCCTAAACATTGTTTTATTATCCATACATGTCAGATTACAGCATATGATGATAAGCATAAACAGCAAGCAAAAGGTTAGCTAAAAGGGGAAATGATTACTATATCTTATCTTCAAAACTAAATCATTAATGATGTATGAAAAATACCAAGTCAAGAAGACTTACCTTGAAACTACACTTGGTGTTTGAAGTATGAATACTTTCCGAGATGATGTGATGGCTCCAACGAATCTCCAAGAAGCTTGTCCCAAGCTGTTGAAACCCAATCAAGTTGTACAGTATTGTTTTTATGTTTGGAGGGTGAGGATAATGACACTAACAGAAACTGTTTTGGTGTTTTTACAATCTCTATGTGCTAGGGTGTTTGGTTTATGAGAGATTTTGTAAGATAGAATAATGGATTGAAGTTCTGTTTTGAATGAGATTAGAGCTGGTTTTTTTCTTGAATGACCCAAAGTTACAAAGAATACTATTTTTTTTTCAAAAACACTTTATTCTCTCCAAAAATTCCAACCCATGTGTCTTATGAAACTGTCCCTTTTGTAGACCCTTGACTGAGGTTTAGGGGGGAAACAAAATAAGTCATTTTTGAACTATTTTTGCCTACTGTTTTGATACTTTATTCACACAATTTTCTTTTACAATTTTGGTGCAATTCTGGGGCTGTTATGATGCAGGTTGGGGCAGACTGCATAGAGCAGTTTTGGACTGTATAGGACAGCATATGCAGATTTGTGGTGCAGCATAGCACAAGGTTTTTGTAGGACAGCAATATAGCAGGTTTTTGGGGGTGTTGTGGCAATGTTTTTAGTTAAATAGAAAAAATCCAAACAAGACATAGTTTTAGAATTTGTAAATTTGCAAAAATGTCACTTGGTAATAACTTGAATTATTTGCCTCATTTTAAATTATTTGGAATTGTAGTAAAAATGTCATGAAGCAAATGAAATTAACAAGTATAGAAAATACTTAGAAAAATTTCAAAGTCTTGCAAAAGTTGGATTTTTGATTCTCTTGATTTTTGATGAACCAATTTCATGTCTTGATTAAATATAATCGTTGAAACTTGATTTTTGATCTAAAAGTCAAAGTTTGACTTTTCAGTGTACTTTTGACCATTTTGCCCTTGTGAATGATTTTCTTGAAAAGTTGTAATTCCAGACTTGAAACTTGATAGAAGCAAACCTGAAGGTCCAGGATGATCCTTTGAGAAATGAGAGGGGAAATTTTGGGGTACAACACATCCATATCAATTCGAATTGCCCAAATCTTCAGAGTTTTCCCTTATCAAATTTTCTTTAATTAAGTCAATATCTACATCAATTTGAATTTCCTAAAATTTTATTCGTCAGCACATTTGTCCTTGTAAATTCAAGACAAGTCTGAGGAAACCTCTATCTTGTGGATCGAAGGCCAGTTGGGGGAAGCTTTTGACTTAGCGAATCCAAGGCACGCATAAAGAGGCCTTGGCCTAGTGAGTCAAAGGTTTCACGTAGAGGCCACTGCTGGTGAATCGAAAGGGACTTGTAGGGGGTTCTTACCTTGTAAATCAAAGGCAAGCCTGAAGTAGCTAATGCATAGTGAAAGCCTTGGGAACCAAGCTTGGTTGAAGGAGGCCCAATGCTCCATCGAAGATATTGTGAAATCAAGGCACGATCGAAGAGGACGAAATGTCTAATTGACGACTTTGAAACAAAGCTTGCTCGAAGGATTTAGATGCCCAATCGAAGCTTGTCAAGATACCAATCGAAGGACACCTTGTTCAGATGCCAATCGAAAGACACTTCAAAAAATTCATTTTCTTTAGGCAAGTGCTTGTAACCACCTATATAAGAGGGAAAAAAACCTTGGGAAATATGAGAGGGAAAATTTTGGGGTACAACAACTGCGCCTGTTCAATCTTCTTAAACCTGAGGATTTAGATTAGATTGTCTCCCTTTCATGATCTAAAGGTGGAAGATGATTGAACACTAGAGTGCCCAGAAATTTGCACTCGCATGAAATAACACTGTTAGTTAATGATGACGGGAATGGGCTTATAGATGTCATTTAGAGAAGATGACAGAGAGTTGTCGGAGATGGGTTTAAAGATGCCATCCAAAATAGATGTTGATTTCACACATGGTCCCTTTAGGGGTTCCTGTTTCTGTTGTCTGAGGAGGAGTCCACTGGGAAATGTGGATTTCTGTTTTTCTCTTGTTTGAGGAAAACTCTGTGGGGAATAGAGTCTAGGAACTCCAATTGTCCATTACTCTACTGAGGAAGCTACCTCTTGACGGAAGAAATGAAAGTTCGCTGCTTTCTGGTCAAAATCCAGGCTTCACGGTAATCTAACTGTTATCTGGTCGGAATCCAGGCTTCAGTGACTCGAACTGTTATCTGGTCGTGTCCAGGATTCAGTAATTTGAAGAGATTAAGCTGTTATCTGGTCGGATCCAGGCTTCAACTTGAATTTGAGGTATACTATTATCTGGTCGAGTCCGGGCTTCATGATAATTGACAGTGTAAACTGCTATCTGGTCGGACTACAGGCTTCGCAGTAAAATTAAATTAAATTGTTATCTGGTCGTACTCTAGGCTTCACAGTAATTGAAGAAGTGGACTACTATCTGGTCAGATTCCAGGCTTCGTAGTAACTTAAACTGTTATCTGGTCGAAATCCAGGCTTTAGTGACTGGAACTGTTATCTGGTCATGTCCAGGATTCAGCGATTTGAAGAGATTAAGGTGTTATCTGGTCGGATCCAAGCTTCAACTTGAATTTGAGGTGTACTATTATCTGGTCGAGTCCAGGCTTCATAGTAATTGACAATGTAAACTTCTATCTGGTCAGACTCCAGGTTTCGCAGTAAAATGAAATTGAATTGTTATCTGGTTGTACTCCAGGCTTCACAGTAATTGAAGAAGTGAACTACAATCTGGTCGGATTCTAGGCTTCATAGTAACTTAAACTGTTATCTGGTCGAAATCCAGGCTTCAGTGACTCAAACTGTTATCTGGTCGTGTCCAGGCTTTAGTGATTTGAAGAGATTAAGTTGTTATCTAGTCGGATCCAGGCTTCAACTTGAATTTGAGGTATACTATTATCTGGTCAAGTCCAGGCTTCATAGTAATTGACAGAGTAAACTGCTATCTGGTTGGACTCCATGCTTCGCAATAAAATGAAATTAAATTGTTATTTGGTCGTACTCTAGGCTTCATAGTAATTGAAGAAGTGAACTAATATCTGGTCGGATTTCAGGCTTCATAGTAACTTAAACTATTATTTGGTCAAAATCCAGGCTTCACAGTAGCTTGCTGAGGATAATGGAATTAACCGTTACCTGAAGATGCATTATAGAGAGCCTGCGTAGGGCTGTTCCAGGATGAGTCTGTGTTAGTCTACATCCATAGATATGTGATAAGGAACCCGTGTAAGATTGATTTGTCGGGTCGTGTAGATAGTTTTTCTGTCTAGTGTCAGGTATTAATCTGGAACTTGAAAATTGTTGGTCGCTGAGATAGTTGTCCTGGCTTGTTACAGGTATTAACCTCTGACCTGAGAAAGAAAGACAATTTTCCAGGCTTATTAAAGGTATTGATCTTTAATCTCTTTATGTAGATAGTTATCCTGGCCGGTTACATGTGTTAATCCATAGTTGGTCGTCCGCAGATAGTTCTCCTGGCTGGTTACAAGTATTAACCTGGGACTTGTTTTATTTGTTGGTAAACTCGTATTGCTTCAGGAGTTCATACCACTTAGTCGTGTAGATAGTTTCCCCGTCTGGTTTCGGGTATTAATCTTTGACCTGCTGTATAAGTTAATGGTGTTTGTCTTTCTGCGAACTCAAATTGGAAAGGTAAATTCAGTTTCATGCAATGTCATGATGTATGAATTGCATGATGCTCTCAAAATAAATGAAATTTTGATATATGCATTTATGCTGCATATGTTATAATGTTTATAAAATGATGTGTGAATTCAATGTATGAACGCGTCAGTTGTTCCATTGTTGTGTTGTTGAATTAAGGAAAATAAATCCCTGACTGTTGTTGGGGGTGAAGAATGTAGATCTTCAGATTTTGTTTGAAGTTAAATGTTGGGAGATGAACTTCCGTTGTTAGAGAAATAAACTTTGTTGGGGAAGGAAAACTTCGTGCACTGTCTAGGGATATTATTGGAATCCTGTTGGGGAATCCTGAGAAGCTTGCCGACTTTGCTGGGGATTTTTGCTGGAGTAGTAACTGGAGATTCTTGCTCTATCGGGGATATGAGAACCCGACACCATTAAGCTTCATACTGAGAACATGGAAGAGACCTTGTAGTAGGATGTCCCTGCCTCTGTACCTGTCGGAGAAGGTATCTTCTGGGGAAAACATCTGCGGGGATTTTGTGTATGGCCCTTACATATTATCCCGTTTCTTAAAGTCATTAGCAATTGCCTTTCTGTTTTTATGTGTGTACTTGTAAGTAGTAATCACATTCAAATGCATATGCTCAAAAATAATCATTGGACGTTTTCGCACACAAAATAGAAAAATAAAAACAGAAGTTTTACACTTTCAAAGGAATAGTTTTGTATTAACTTGAAATAAACGTTTTTAGTACAAGGAGACGGACATCCTAGTAAGAGAAAGCCGTCATAAGAATGGAAGTTATACAAAAATAGTATACAAAGAAAAACATCCATGTGAAATAATCCCATTGGGTTCCCATTATGTTATTGCCTTTATGTCTTTGAGCGTCTCATCCCTTTCGCTACTTGTCTGAAGCTGATTGGATGGATTAGTACCGCTTGAGCTTGATAGTTGATACTGAAGATTGGCTGTAAGGTGATCCAACGGGACATAGTTGTACGCTTTAAATCCCTAACTTTTGCCTAGACCGCCCTTTCGGGTTTTCAGTCCACTAGGATACCCTTTTTTACCCAAGCCTCCTTTTCAGGTTTTCGACTTGTCGGGTGTAAAGATTTTTATGTATATCCCTAATTTTTGCCCGAACCCTTTTGGTTTGTCGGGATTCCATAATTTTTGCCTAGGCCAGTCGACCTAGCGGATCTTTGTTTATGCGTAGTATCTTTTAACTATGTTCGCGTTTATAGGGTGCGGAAGGTCATCACCGTCCATAGTGGTTAGGATCATGGCTCCACCAGAAAATAGGTTCTTGATTACAAATGGTCCTTCGTATGTGGGAGTCCATTTTCCCCTGGGATCCCCTTGTGGCAGTATGATGCGTTTGATTACAAGGTCACCATCTTGATATACCTGACGTATGATCTTCTTGTTAAAAGCTTTGATCATACGTTTTTGGTACATCTGACCATGACTGACAGCCGTGAGCCTTTTTTCGTCAATAAAGTTTAATTGATCAAGTCGATTATGGACCCATTCGTCTTCACTCAGCCCTGGATCCTTCATGATTCTCAAGGAAGGGATCTGGACTTCAATGAGCAAGACAACTTCCATACCGTATACCAAAGAGAAAGCAGTTGCCCCTGTTGATGTGCACATTGTGGCATGGTAACCATGAAGAGAAAATGGTAACATCTCATGCCAATCTTTATATGTCACCATCATCTTCTGTATGATTCTCTTGATATTTTTGTTAGAAGCTTCAACAGTGCCATTCATCTTCAGCCAATAGGGAGAAGAGTTATGATGCTGAATCTTGAATTGTATGCAAAGCTCGGTGATCATAGTGTTGTTGAGATTGGTACCATTATTTATAATGATTCTTTCTGGAATACCGTACCGACAGATAAGATTGTGTTTGATGAATCGGGCCACAACGTTCTTGGTAACAAAAGCAAATGAAGCTGCCTCGACCCACTTCGTGAAGTAATCAATGGCAACCAGGATGAAGCGGTGCCCATTGGAAGTTGTAGGTCTGATTTCCCCAATCATATTGATGCCCCACATTGCAAACGGCCAAGGATCAGTCAAGACATTTAGAGGAACCAGAGGTACATGTAGCTTATCAGCATAGATCTAGCATTTATGGCAAGTTCGTGAATGCTGATAATAGTCTGCTTCCATAGTGGACCATTAGTATCCTGCATGTAGGATCTTTTTAGCCATTGAGTGCCCACTTGAATGAGTGCCAAAGGTACCTTCGTGTAAATCGACCATAATCTTTTCTGCCTCACTCTTGTCTACATATAGAAGCAAGGTAGAATCATGATTGTGCTTGTAGAGGATCCCGTTACTGAGGAAGAACTTAGCAGAAAACCTTCTTAGGAACTTCTTATCGTTAACTGAAGCTCCCTCAGGATATTCTTGTGCTTCGAGATATCTTTTGACTTCATGGAACCAAGGCTTGTCCACTACTTCTTCAGTACCAATCTTGTGACAGTATGCTGGCTCGTCCATCCTCTCAATGATGATTTGAGGAGCCTCATTATCCCACTTGACCTTGAACATGGATGACATTGTAGCTAGCGCGTCCGCTAATTGATTTTCCTCTCGTGGAAAATGCTTAAAGATAACTTCTTCAAAGTATTGGATTAGTGTCAACACATGCTCTTTGTACGGGATGAGATTAGGATGCTCCGTGTCCCATTCTCCTTTGATCTGGATGATTAATAAAGCCGAGTCTCCAAACACACATAAGAACTTGATCCTTAAATCGATCGTAGCTTTGAGACCTATGATACATGCTTCATACTCAGCCATATTTTTGGTGCAGTTGAAACATAGTCTGGCAGTGAAAGGAGTATGACAGCCTTCAGGAGATATGATCACAGCGTCGATTCCATTTCCAAGAGCGTTGGAAGCTCCGTCAAAACCCATGGTTCATCGGGATCCTTTTTCAAGTCCTTCATCCGGTCCAGGTTCTTCACAATCAGTTACTAACATGGTGTTCTCACCAGGGAACTCAAAATTCATGGATTGGTAGTCGTCCACAGCCTGATGAGCCAAATGATCAGCTAATACACTTCCCCTAATTCCTTTCTGGGTTGTGTAATGAATGTCGTATTTGGTCAGGATCATTTTCCATCTTGCTATTCTTCTGGATAGAGCGGGCTTCTCAAAGATGTACTTGATAGGGTCCATTTTAGATATCAACAAGGTAGTGCGAGTCAACATATATTGTCTTAGTCGGCGAGAAGCCCATGCTAAAGCACAACAATTTTTCTCGAGCAGTGAGTATCTTGTTTCACTGCCGGTAAACTTTTTGCTAAGGTAGTATATTGCATGCTCTTTTTGACCAGACTCGTCATGTTGCCCCAGCACACACCCCATTGAGTTCTCCAATATTGTTAAGTACATGATCATAGATCTTCCTTCAACTGGTGGCATCAAAATTGGAGGCTCTTGGAGATATCCCTTGATTTTGTCAAAGGCATACTGGCAATAGTCATTCCACTTCATTGCTTGATCTTTCTTCAGTAATTTGAAGATTGGCTCACAAGTAGCGGTCAGATGTGAAATGAATCTGGCTATGTAGTTTAGACGTCCCAAGAATCCCCTAACTTCCTTCTCGGTGCGAGGGGTCGGCATTTCTTGTATAGCTTTGACCTTTGCAGGGTATACCTCAATACCTTTTCCGCTTACAATGAAGCCTAAGAGCTTACTGGATCTTACTCTGAAAGTGCACTTATTCGGGTTTAGCCTCAGTTTGTATTTCTTCAGCCTGTCAAATAGCTTTTGTAGGTGATCAAGGTGCTCCTCTTCAGTCTGATACCTAGATATCATATCATCAAAATTGACCTCTATCTCGTGATGGATCATATCATGAAACAAAGCTACCATGGCGCGTTGATAGGTTGCCCCGGCATTCTTTAGTCCAAATGGCATAACTTTGTAGCAGAAAGTGCCCCATTGTGTGACAAAGTTCGTCTTCTCCATGTCCTCAGGTGCCATTTTGATATGATTGTATCCAGAGAAACCATCCATGAAGGACAATACCTTATGTTGTACGGTGTTGTCAACCAGAACATCAATATGGGGAAGCGAAAAGTCATCCTTAGGGCTTGCCCTGTTCAGGTCTCTATAATCCACACACATACGTACCTTACCATCCTTCTTAGGTACTAGAATAACATTAGCGACCCATTACGGATAGGACGTGACAACTAAGAAATCGGCATGAACTGTTTCATGACTTCAGCCTTGATATTTTCTGACATATCCGACCGCATACGACGAACCTTCTGTTTCACTAGAGGGCAGTCCTCTTTTATAGATAGCCGATGAACCACAATATCAGTGTCAAGTTCCGGCATGTCTTTATACAACCAGGAAAAAACCTTAACATAGTCATGTAGTATCTGTATTAATCGTTGTTTGACACTGGGCTCCAAGTTAGCACCTACCTTGAATTCTTTTATGTCCTCTTCACTACCCAAGTTCATTGTCTCAACTGGCTCCTCATGAGGCTGTATTTCCCTTTCTTCCTATTGTAACAGTCTAGCAAGTTCTCCTGGTACCTCACAATCTTCCTCACCTTCGTCCTCGGCTTGGTTGATCGAATTTTCAAAGTTATAATGAACAATAGTAGAACCGTTATCAATGGGATCCATAGTGGATATGGATCTGCAGTTTGATATGTGGGTTTGTGTAAGAGCATAGCTGTATATTTTTGATAAAGAGACAGAAAAGAAAAACAAAGAGCATAAAATTTGTATGTGAAACGTCCAATGTTTTATTGATGACATATGAAAATGAAGTAATGGCCCTCACAAATAGACCATTGTGCCTCGGTAAGACACAAGGCTGTAATGTTTCAATCCTTCAAATATTACATTTCCTTAAAAGAAAAAGACAAATTACTCTTGAATAAAAGTAATGGGCACAAAGTCTTTAGCCTCCCAATTGTTGAGTCCACTGCTGATGGTTGGTAAGATCCACTTGTCCAGGTCACAATCATTATCGCTGTTGTGATCGGTGGATCTGGAACTGACTGTTTAACACTGGTTCGCGAAATGTCACGGTAAGCAAGAGTCGCCACCGTCTTTTATTTTCTCCAACATGGACAGGACAAAAGCACAGCAAAATTCCTTATGAGATAGTTTCTCGGTTCGGGAGGTAGATTTATAGAAAGGGAAGGTGTTAGCACCCTTTCTATCCATGGTTATCCATGGGCTCTTAGATACTTGCTCATTTGTGTTTTCAAAAGTGTTTGCTTTTCAAAATGTGAGTGGGTTTGAAAAAGTTTCGTTTTAAAGATTTCAGATCGACTCTTGTATCAATCCTCAAGAGTGTTTGAAAAGTTGTTTTTTGAAAGCTTTTTGAAAAGTGTTGGTGTGAAAAGAAGTTTTTGATTTGTTTTGAATTTAGAGCAAGTATCTACGAGTCATCTACCTACCCTAAGGAATTAGTCTGTGTAAATGTCCTTAAGGTAGTGCCATCCCACCATTGAGAGGTAGGTAGCACCACCGTTGGAGGTGTTCGGGTCAATTCGAGGGTTCGGGACAGTGTGGTCACCCGAGCAATAGGAGGACACCTTAGAAGCTACCCTCATGCCATGTTCATGGACATGAGGACTTACTAAAACGTCCTCTACTCGACGACCACGTTTCGAGGGGCAAGGCAACAGTGAGGCGTACCCTAGGAGTGGTGTGTGATTTGTGTGTCATTTTCGGTTATATTTGTCTTGTCATGTATTGAGTGATCTACGCTTTGATTTTATTTTTGGCCATTCATTCTTTCATGCAAATTATTAGCAGTTAAAAGGTGCGGGAAGATAAAAGTCCTACGCTATTACAAAGGCGCGGGTCTACATCGCCAAATTAAACCAAGACCCGATTTGAATAAATAAAATGCAGAAAGTAAATATCTAATTAATCTATTACAAAGCTTTGGGGCAAGTACATAAATTTCACAAAGAAAAAATAAAATAAACGCGCGAAGAGAAAATTATATTCGAATGTGCGAGGGCGTTGGACCCTTTGAGGAAATTAAATCGAAATTATTAAACTAATTAAATTAAATAAAGGAAAGGATTTATTTTTTATGTTTTTTGTATTTATGAAATTTAGAGAAAATTAAATGGAATTAAAACCCTAATTCTAAGCATTTTTAATTATTAAAGAAATAAATTCAAGTTTGACCTAATTTACATTAATTATTTACATGGCATATTTATTTACAAAATAATTAATACTTAATAATGGTAAAAAGAAAAGAAAAAGAATAAAAAGTATTAAAACCCTAATTTCTACATTTTTTAGTTTATTAAAAAAAACATGCAAATTAAACCTAAAATTAAAACTAAATTAGTTAACACAATTTATTTACAAGATAATATTAATTAATATTAACAACACATATTTTTTATTGTTTTATGATTTTCTGATTTTTTTTTGTATTTTTATGTTATAAAAATTAATTTGTGGAATTAAATAAACAATTAATATAATTAAAATAAATGAAAGAAAAGAAAAAAGAAGAGAAGAAAATGCAAACAGATGGGAGTGTTGACCCAAATTGGAGGTTTGTTCACAGCAATTTGGCCCATTAGATTGAGGCCCTTTTTGACTTTTCAATGCTGCATGTGGAGGGGTTGACTGGTGCGTATGGTAGTCCTCCCATTATGGCCCTTGGATTGGCGTTACTGGACATGTGGCAAACAAGCTGGCGAAGGCATATGGTGAACCTTTGAGAGTGATGACCACCTGAACATGTTACAAAGAAAAATATAGGGAAATATGGGGGACCTGGGAATCGAACCCAGGTCCCAATGCTTGAAGGACAATGCATCAACCAACCAGCCAAGCGCGTTTGTTTGATCATATAATGGATAAAGAATAATAAGAGAGAGAAAACAAGGGTTAGTGGGACTTTAACAAAACGCGCGCCAGGATTTTAATTACCCAGTAGCGTGCTTACACCTCAGCATCTTCCTCATGGCCTCTTTGTTTTTCCTGAAAATACATGCTAGATAGCGGGGGTTTTAAACCCCCACAATCTAAAACAACAGAAAATAGCGAATAGGAATTGAGCGATCATAAAAAAGGCGCGATGGTATGGTTCTGTTCGTCATGAGCTTCTGATTTCAATGGCGCTATTTAGGTTGGCCAATTTTTCCTCAAGCGTAAAACCCCAATTCATGGTTCCTGAAACCCTAAAAAATAGCCATGGCAATTTTCTATACAAGCAATATTAGTTCAATTCAATGGTACCATAAGCTTCAGTGAGTCCATATTAGTGTAAAACAATCATTAGAATGTATGAAAAATGCGTGCAAATCAAAATACGAATATGCAAATGTTCATGAACAAGGCGACTTCGTGCTACCAGTTCTTGAGGTTAGGGGACGCGTTTTTGATTGAGAAAGTTTCCTGGTTATCTCAGCAAGCCTTTGGAATGGTTCTTTTGCCTTGAAACACCCTGCAATACAGTTTTCAGTTTTGAAAATTTTGGTGAAAAATGCAAAGTTTGTTTTTGATTCTGAGCGCAGCTTCTAGGTTCTTGTGATTAGGGTTAGGTTTCTGTATGTATATGGAATGATTTTGGTCAAAAATCCAAGCCCAACAACCATGTATTCAATGCTTTTGAGATTTGATTTCAATGGTATCTTTTTCAATCTTTTTCATGTGAAGAACATGCCAATCATTGCCAATCACCTTGATTCTTTCCTTATTGAATAGTGCACGAAATCTTGAGTGAATTCTATGCACAAAAAGATTTGAAATGTATGGATTAGTATTTTTCTTATAATTAATTTTAATTAAATGAATTAAATAGATTAAATATTCAATTAATTAATTAAAATTAGGAAAATAACTCCCCTTTGGGTCAATGGGTCGTGCATAGCTTTTGGGTGATGATTCTTGGAAGAAATTGAGGCCCATTAGCAATTTTGAGGCATTTGAAGCAAAGTTGACTTTTCAAAATTCCCAAAAATCTCCCAACTTCCACAAGGCATATCTTGCTCAATTCTTAAGCTTTGATCATGTTCTTGGACATTTTGGAAAGGTCTTGAAGTCCTCTAACCAGTGCCTTTGGTCCCATGTCATTTTGATTTACCAATCTCAAGTTATGGTCTTTGACTTAAAGTGCCTTTTTGTTGACTTTTGAAAATGACCTATAATGTTGGGATTGATAACTTTTTGTGAGAGCATTTCTTGGACTTGAAGTGTGAAGATGAGTTGTAGGAAATGTCATTCTCTTCAAAATTAGCTTTGGATGGAATTTTTCTAATAAACCATGTGGAAGTTATGCCTTGGTCAATTTGCAGTTGACTTTTCAACTGTCCAAAAATAGAAACTTTTGCATCTTGAGACTTTTTGAGCCATGCTTTGAGAATCATGATCAAGAATTGATCAAATGATGTTTGTGGCTTCAAAATAAGATGTTGACCAAAAATTTGGACTTTTGACTGTCAAATGACCATTTTGCCCCTACAGTTGACTGTTTGAGCAATTAGGGTTTTTGACTGTGCAATTTTGTGCTGTGAGTCTTGAAACTTGACATGAGGATGCTTGACAATGTTTATAGGCATGTGGGACTTTATTGGACCCTTGTAAATTTCAATTTCTTTGCCAGAACCAAAACCCTAGTTTTTGACTGTTAGGAGGCCATTGAACTGTGCAACCCTTTGAGATTTTGAAGCATGCTCTTTGCAAATCTTGAAGAATATGGGAGGGCAAATTTTGGGGTACAACAGTTGCCCCTGTTCAATCTTCTTAGACCTGAGGATGTAGATTGGCTGACGTGCCTTTCGTAATCCGAAGGTGGAAGATGATTGAACACTAGAGTGCCCAGAAATTTGCACTCACATATTAGCAGTGTGATGATGGGAATGGGCTTACAGATGCCATTTGGAGATTGATGGATAGGAAGATGGGCTTACAGATGCCATTTGAGAGGTGATGAATAGGTGGATGGGCTTATAGATGCCATTTGGGTATCGATCGCGTAAGAGATTCCTTAGCGAGAACTTGCATACCTGAAAAAGAAATATGATTACCTGACCTGTTACAGGAGTTGGTCTTCAAACTCTTTGTGTAGATGCGTCCTGAGTGGTTATAGGAATTGAATCTCAAAACCTCTTCAGACGTGCCCTGGCGAAATACAGGAATCGAGTCTGGAGTCTCAAAAGGTGATGAATGAATCAGGGATGGTTACTACCTCAACGGGACGGTGAGAGAACCTTGGATGATCACTACCTCAACAGTAACGATGAGAGAATCTGGGGCGATTACTACCTCAACAGTAACGATGAGAGAATCTGGGGCGATTACTACCTCAACAGTAACGATGAGAGAATCTGGGGTGATTACTACCTCAACAGTAACGATGAGAGAATCTGGGGCGATTACTACCTCAACAGTAACAATGAGAGAATCTGGGGCGATTACTACCTCAACAGTAACAATGAGAGAATCTGGGGTGATTACTACCTCAACAGTAACGATGAGAGAATCTGGGGTGATTACTACCTCAACAGTAACAATGAGAGAATCTGGGGAGATTACTACCTCAACAGTAACGATGAGAGAATCTGGGGCGATTACTACCTCAATAGTAACGATGAGAGAATCTGGGGCGATTACTACCTCAACAGTAACGATGAGAGAATCTGGGGCGATTACTACCTCAACAGTAACGATGAGAGAATCTGGGGCGATTACTACCTCAACAGTAACGATGAGAGAATCTGGGGCGATTACTACCTCAACAGTAACAATGAGAGAATCTTGGATGTCTTCTACTGAGTCTTCATCGGGAAAATCTTTAGGAATCGATTTACCTGGACCAGAGAAGGCCTTTGACTGGATAAGAAAACAGAAAGATCTTTAGGAGTCGATTTAACTGAACCAGGCAAGGTCTTGGAATAGCTGAGAACTTAATTGGATCCTTCCTAAAAGGTAAAGATCAGTCATATGCAATGCATGATATAGATCAAGCCATGATGTTCTCAACATAAATGAGATTGTGTATTCATGATGCATATATGCATGCTATAATGTGTAGAAATGCGATATTTATGAATGTATGTTTTTGTCTAGGAAAGTAAATCCTTGACGGGTGCCGGGAAGTCACATCCTGGGCTGATGTTGGAGAATAGTGCTTTGTTGTTTCCGCTGGGGATGATAGTTGCAAGAATACCGGCAGGAGAAGATAACTCCGTTAGGGAATAAACTTGGCGAATGGATTACTCTGCGGGGAGAAAATTGTTCTAGCGATCTTGTTGGGGAACAATACTCTGTGGGGAGAGAGGTACTTTGCTGGGATGTTGATGGTAACTTCGCTGGGGATACCGTTGTTATGTCGGAAGTGTTAATAGACTTCGCTGGGGATAGGAAGACTTCGCCGAGGACGATCTTTCCGTGGCTTTTGGCTGAGGATAACCCAGTTATATCCTGGTAGGGAAGTAACCTTTGAATAAAGTCGGGGGACGCGTTCGTGCTCTGTAGGAGATAAGCTTCCAGAATCTACTGGGGATAAGCTTCCTGCTGGGGAGATGAATTCAAACTTTCCTGGGGAAATCTTCAGACTGGACTCTCCTGGGGAAATTTTTGGGGTATATTGGGGAAGAGATTCCGCTGAATGTCAGGTATACCGCCGGGGAACAATCTTAGATCAAGATTGCCGGGGATGCTTGTTAAGAATGTTAGTATATTATGCTGGGGAATGTTGAGATCTGTTGGAGGATACTCAACTTCCTTAAGGCTGATGGGGTAACTCTGCTTGGGGAGAGTGTATTGACTTGCAGACTCGCTCTCTGGGGAATTAAGATATACTGGTTACGTTCTTCAGCTGAACTTACCTTGGTACCTTGGTGAATAGAGCAATTAGATCGCCTAGACCACTCATTATTGCCCCAGTTTCTGTTGGAGAAGAAAGTACCTGTGAAGGTGTTTGATAACTGCCGATTTGACCAATCTTCTGGTAGACAGGTGACGAGATGCCAGGACATAGTCGTACGCTTAAATCCCTAATTTTTGCCTGGACCTCCCTTTCGGGTTTTCAGTCCACCGGGATACCCATTTTTGCCCAAGTCGCCTTTTCAGGTTTTCGACTTGCCGGGTGTATGGATTTTTTTTTATTTTTTATTTTCATCCCTTATTTTGCCCGAACCCTTTTGGTTCGCCGGGAAGCCCTTATTTTTTCCTAGGTGTGTCAACCTAGCGAGTCTTTGATTGTGCGTAGTATTTTCTTGACTATATCCACACTCTCAGAATGTAGGGAGTTGCCCCTGTTAGAAGTGTTTTGTCATACCCCAGAAGATGTTTAATCAAGCAAGATTCGTTGCTGGAGTGCCCCAAGTGACCCAGGCGGAGATTTGCCCCAGGCTATTTGGCCTTTGAGAGATTCTCCGAATCTTGATTGGACTGCCCCAGATGATGGACCATGGTCATGTCTGCCCCTTGATTGGAGATACTCTTGTTCATTAGACTTTCGTCATGCGAATTTCTCTGTTGTTCAAACAACTATTCATATGCAAGCAATGTTATATTAGAAATGCAAAGCTTATGTCTGTCTTGAAGTTTTTTGAAAATGCATTTTTTTTAGTAAAAACAAGTGAGTTTTGTAAACTGCGATGTCAACTCGTTATTTTACCGCAAGCCTTAAGGAGTCAGGATACCTTTTGTAACAGTATGCTTTCGAACTAACCCATGCTTCAGCTAGGACTTTTTAAGGGTTATAACGTGGCATGGTTCATGGTTTAAGAAACAAAGGATAAAGGCTCAAATTATTTGTACCCACCCGTTCTTCGTGATGTTCTTCAAACCTAAGCTCAGTTGATCGTGCGTTAGACCTTGTTTGAGTCTTTGTCCTGATGTTCCAATGATGGTTCAGATATTGACAGTTTATTTTGAATAGGCAGTCATTCCTTTTTGTCGAGAGTTTGTAAGACCTCTTTCTTTTTTGATTTCGTTATCCCTGTTTTTTTGCCTGAACTGTTTCTTTTGTGATTACAGTCAGCGGGATGCCCCAGTTTTTGTAAGTCTCCTTCATAGGTTTTGACTTATTGGGCTTTTATTTCTAAGAGATAATGACTGCATGTCTTTATGATTATTTGGAACCATCACTGTCTTTTGCTTTGGAAGGACTTCTTTGGTACCATTCGGTGTGCACCTGGATCAACTGAGAAGACTACCCTGCCCCAGGTTATGATTAAGGGTTTTAATTTTCAAAAAGAAAAACTCCTACTTCTTTGGCTCGAAGGGGTTGACGAGGGATTATCTTCCTTATAACTCTAGTGTTTAGGAATTGAAAGAATGCCTGTACCTCATCAGCGGGGTCGGTCCAAAAGCATATTGTAGAGATCGTAGTATCGTTTTCGTCATCCTCCCTCAAGAGGCTTAGAATTATTGAGAGTTGATCATCACAAAAATATGAAAACAATTTTAAGCATAGTAAACATAATTACTTCAAAACAGACACGTGTAATGCATTAATGAAATGACAAAGTTTGACATGAATAAAATGTTTGAACAATCAAAGAAAAATACAACTTGAAAATTCGAATGAACAAAAGTCTTCTAGTCTCAGGGCCTGTTACTTCAACTGGTGCATCTTGTAGGGATGACAGGAGCATTCAGCCTGGCCCATCTGGGTGAAATCCACAGCTCCTTCCTCAATCAGGTCTTAGATCTTATTCTTCAGAGCCCAGCAGTCGTCAGTGTCATGGCCTGGACTGCCAGAGTGGTATGCACACCTTTCCTTAGAATTGTACTTTGGGGAGGCTGTGTTGAGATTCTTAGGAGGGTCCCTTAACGTCACCAGATTCATCTTCAACAATTGTTGTAACGCTTGAGACGGTGACACACTGAGCTTGGTGAACTGCCTTTTAGGCTTGTCCGGCTTGCTCTGATCAGTCAGTCGTTCTTGGCGAGGTCGTTCTTGGACCTGCGAAGTAGTAGCAGCTTGGAGAGGCCCAAACCTTTGACTTCTTGGAAGTTGATTAATGACTTGGTCCCTGACTTGGGCTGGTTGCTTCATGTCTTGATGAAGCCGACTGATCATGGCCCTCAGCTCTCCTTGCTCCCGAGCTAAACTTTGGATGAGAGCCCTTTGCCCCAACATCTGGGCTTTCAATGTGTCTACCTCAGCTTGTAGACGTTTCAGCCGTTCGTCCTTGTCGTCTTCAGCATTGTTCCTGACCAAAGTCCCCGTGAGGAGTGTTCTCAGCTCTTCCTGCCCCTTGGATAGGCTTAAAAAGATCTCCCTGAACTGAGTCTCTTGAGCATGAGGTCCCTGGTTATCTTGTTGGGAAGCCATTGCTGAAATAAACAGCGAGAAAGGTAAGTGACCTGCAACAAGGGTACCTGTTACGCAATGATGTGCATGTATGCATGCAATGTTTTCAAGGACCTCGCGGGGTAGACAAGAAAAATTGTTAGAATTTGAAACCGGTGGCTTGATTGAAGGAACTTCATATTGTTGAGAGTCCTTCTTCAAGGGTCAAGGCTCACCATATCGAGTGGGTCATAGCCCCTGACAACCTTGTCTAGAGGAAAATAAATCCCCTTTTCCCCTTGCTATACAGTTTGATTCATCATGACCTGCATCACAGACCCTTGAGATCCTTGAAATGGATTAGTCCTTATGTAGGATGCATGCAATGGTATGATGTTATGCTATGCATGGGGTAATGTAGGCAAATCCTATTATGAGTCCCAATTAAGGACTATAAACAAAACCTGCAAGAAACTCAAGTGTCAGATAACAAGCATGCAAATAGTCAAGTTGGAAGGCACACAAGTCACACAAGAGAAGCCCTTAAATTTTAGGCCAGCATGGGGTCTGGGTATTACCCTCTTGAAGTTGGTGGTTAAGACCTGTCCTATCAGAAGTAACCGGGTTCTAGAGGATCCCAATATCACTGACTACCCTCAATCGGTCATAACTCCAGCATCGCAATCTTTTCTTGCGGCCAGAACCATCACGAGAGTTTAGCCTCAATGGGTGTAGCATACTTCTACTGTTCTATTGGCCAAGTTGGGTCATTTAAGGTTCTAAGGTCGGTTGGTGCTTAATGACTCCTCAGAAGACCCATATTCTCCTCGTTGCGACACAAGGGATATCGGTACAGACCAAGGTGCCAAACTAACGTAGCCACTGCTTCACCCATGTCGGTCTACGCCGGACAGGTCCCTCACAGCTTATGCTACCTAACAGGGTATTCTCAGATCCGGGTTAGGATCTATGTAACTCCGAAACAGCCCACAATAATAAAGCAAGCAAAAACAGCAATTGAAAACACAAGTGATCTTAGTCCTAAGGTACACCTCACTTTATAAGTCTCCTCAGCAGAGTCGCCAGTTCTGTGATCGGTGGATCTGGAACTGACTGTTTAACGCTGGTTCGCGAAATGTCGCGGTAAGCAAGAGTCGCCACCGTCTTTTATTTTCTCCAACATGGACAGGACAAAAGCACAGCAAAATTCCTTATGAGATAGTTTCTCGGTTCGGGAGGTAGATTTATAGAAAGGGAAGGTGTTAGCACCCTTTTTATCCATGGTTATCCATGGGCTCTTAGATACTTGCTCATTTGTGTTTTCAAAAGTGTTTGCTTTTCAAAATGTGAGTGGGTTTGAAAAAGTTTCGTTTTAAAGATTTCAGATCGACTCTTGTATCAGTCCTCAAGAGTGTTTGAAAAGTTGTTTTTTGAAAGATTTTTGAAAAGTATCGGTGTGAAAAGAAGTTTTTGATTTGTTTTGAATTTAGAGCAAGTATCTACGAGTCATCTACCTACCCTAAGGAATTAGTCTGTGTAAATGTCCTTAAGGTAGTGCCATCCCACCATTGAGAGGTAGGTAGCACCACCGTTGGAGGTGTTCGGGTCAATTCGAGGGTTCGGGACAGTGTGGTCACCAGAGCAATAGGAGGACACCTTAGAAGCTACCCTCATGCCATGTTCATGGACATGAGGACTTACTAAAACGTCCTCTACTCGACGACCACGTTTCGAGGGGCAAGGCAACAGTGAGGCGTACCCTAGGAGTGGCGTGTGATTTGTGTGTCATTTTCGGTTATATTTGTCTTGTCATGTATTGAGTGATCTACGCTTTGATTTTATTTTTGGCCATTCATTCTTTCATGCAAATTATTAGCAGTTAAAAGGTGCGGGAAGATAAAAGTCCTACGCTATTACAAAGGCGCGGGTCTACATCGCCAAATTAAACCAAGACCCGATTTGAATAAATAAAATGCAGAAAGTAAATATCTAATTAATCTATTACAAAGCTTTGGGGCAAGTACATAAATTTCACAAAGAAAAAATAAAATAAACACGCGAAGAGAAAATTATATTCGAATGTGCGAGGGCGTTGGACCCTTTGAGGAAATTAAATCGAAATTATTAAACTAATTAAATTAAATAAAGGAAAGGATTTATTTTTTATGTTTTTTGTATTTATGAAATTTAGAGAAAATTAAATGGAATTAAAACCCTAATTCTAAGCATTTTTAATTATTAAAGAAATAAATTCAAGTTTGACCTAGTTTACATTAATTATTTACATGGCATATTTATTTACAAAATAATTAATACTTAATAATGGTAAAAAGAAAAGAAAAAGAATAAAAAGTATTAAAACCCTAATTTCTACATTTTTTAGTTTATTAAAAAAAACATGCAAATTAAACCTAAAATTAAAACTAAATTAGTTAACACAATTTATTTACAAGATAATATTAATTAATATTAACAACACATATTTTTTATTGTTTTATGATTTTCTGATTTTTTTTTGTATTTTTATGTTATAAAAATTAATTTGTGGAATTAAATAAACAATTAATATAATTAAAATAAATGAAAGAAAAGAAAAAAGAAGAGAAGAAAATGCAAACAGATGGGGGTGTTGACCCAAATTGGAGGTTTGTTCACAGCAATTTGGCCCATTAGATTGAGGCCCTTTTTGACTTTTCAATGCTGCATGTGGAGGTGTTGACTGGTGCGTATGGTAGTCCTCCCGTTATGGCCCTTGGATTGGCGTTACTGGACATGTGGCAGACAAGCTGGCGAAGGCATATGGTGAACCTTTGAGAGTGATGACCACCTGAACATGTTACAAAGAAAAATATAGGGAAATATGGGGGACCTGGGAATCGAACCCAGGTCCCAATGCTTGAAGGACAATGCATCAACCAACCAGCCAAGCGCGTTTGTTTGATCATATAATGGATAAAGAATAATAAGAGAGAGAAAACAAGGGTTAGTGGGACTTTAACAAAACGCGCGCCAGGATTTGAATTACCCAGTAGCGTGCTTACACCTCAGCATCTTCCTCATGGCCTCTTTGTTTTTCCTGAAAATACATGCTAGATAGCGGGGGTTTTAAACCCCCACAATCTGAAACAACAGAAAATAGCGAATAGGAATTGAGCGATCATAAAAAAGGCGCGATGGTATGGTTCTGTTCGTCATGAGCTTCTGATTTCAATGGCGCTATTTAGGTTGGCCAATTTTTCCTCAAGCGTAAAACCCCAATTCATGGTTCCTGAAACCCTAAAAAATAACCATGGCAATTTTCTATACAAGCAATATTAGTTCAATTCAATGGTACCATAAGCTTCAGTGAGTCCATATTAGTGTAAAACAATCATTAGAATGTATGAAAAATGCGTGCAAATCAAAATACGAATATGCAAATGTTCATGAACAGGGCGACTTCGTGCTACCAGTTCTTGAGGTTAGGGGACGCGTTTTTGATTGAGAAAGTTTCCTGGTTATCTCAGCAAGCCTTTGGAATGGTTCTTTTGCCTTGAAACACCCTGCAATACAGTTTTCAGTTTTAAAAATTTTGGTGAAAAATGCAAAGTTTGTTTTTGATTCTGAGCGCAGCTTCTAGGTTCTTGTGATTAGGGTTAGGTTTCTGTATGTATATGGAATGATTTTGGTCAAAAATCCAAGCCCAACAACCATGTATTCAATGCTTTTGAGATTTGATTTCAATGGTATCTTTTTCAATCTTTTTCATGTGAAGAACATGCCAATCATTGCCAATCACCTTGATTCTTTCCTTATTGAATAGTGCACGAAATCTTGAGTGAATTCTATGCACAAAAAGATTTGAAAAGCATGGATTAGTATTTTTCTTATAATTAATTTTAATTAAATGAATTAAATAGATTAAATATTCAATTAATTAATTAAAATTAGGAAAATAACTCCCCTTTGGGTCAATGGGTCGTGCATAGCTTTTGGGTGATGATTCTTGGAAGAAATTGAGGCCCATTAGCAATTTTGAGGCATTTGAAGCAAAGTTGACTTTTCAAAATTCCCAAAAATCTCCCAACTTCCACAAGGCATATCTTGCTTAATTTTTAAGCTTTGATCATGTTCTTGGACATTTTGGAAATTTCTTGAAGTCCTCTAACCAATGCCTTTGGTCCCATGTAATTTTGATTTACCAATCTCAAGTTATGGTCTTTGACTTAAAGTGCCTTTTTGTTGACTTTTGAAAATGACCTATAATGTTGGGATTGATAACTTTTTGTGAGAGCATTTCTTGGACTTGAAGTGTGAAGATGAGTTGTAGGAAATGTCATTCTATTCAAAATTAGCTTTGGATGGAATTTTTCTGATAAACCATGTGGAAGTTATGCCTTGGTCAATTTGCAGTTGACTTTTCAGCTGTCCAAAAATAGAAACTTTTGCATCTTGAGACTTTTTTAGCCATGCTTTGAGAATCATGATCAAGAATTGATCAAATGATGTTTGTGGCTTCAAAATAAGATGTTGACCAAAAATTTGGACTTTTGACTGTCAAATGACCATTTTGCCCCTACAGTTGATTGTTTGAGCAATTAGGGTTTTTGACTGTGCAATTTTGTGCTGTGAGTCTTGAAACTTGACATGAGGATGCTTGACAATGTTTATAGGCATGTGGGACTTGATTGGACCCTTGGAAATTTCAATTTCTTTGCCAGAATCAAAACCCTAGTTTTTGACTGTTAGGAGGCCATTGAACTGTGCAACCCTTGGGAGATTTTGAAGCATGCTCTTTGCAAATCTTGAAGAATATGGGAGGGAAAATTTTGGGGTACAACAGCTGTCTTCTAGGGCATTGATTCCATGGTTGTTGATCTGTAAAGGTGGTTCCCCGGTGCAAGCACGACGAACAACTCTCTGGGCTCCTGAAGTAAAACTCAAACCAAATTTGTTAGATTTGTAGGGAATATCCGGAAGTTGGCCCCAAATTGTACACCCAGCTTCTTCAATGACTGCCTTGGCATCTTTTAGAGAAGCCAATCTCAACGGAAGCCTGGTAGTCTTTGGAACACTGGAAGAGGTTTTGGTTGCAGCAACGGTCTGTAGAACCTCCTCAAAGTTCTGACAGGGGGTCTCAATGAACTCGCCGTCCATTTCAATGTACCTGAAAGAGTTTAGGTGGATCACCATGTACTCCTCCTCCCTGTGAACTATGACAATTTTCCCATTGATTGGGTACTTCAACATCTGATGTAGGGTGGAAGTCGCAGCACCAGCCCCATGGATCCAGGGTCGACCCAATAAACAGGAGTAAGATGGGCGGATGTCCATCACATAGAAAATGGAATTAAATGTCTCAGTACCCACTTTGATAGGGATGTCCACCTCCCCGTGCACCATTCTTTTAGAACCATCGAAAGCCCTCACTACAATGTTACTGGGCTTTAGAGTCAATCCTTCGCAATTCAATCTTTCAAGGGCCTTCTTGGGCAGAACATTCAGCGATGAACCTGTATCCACTAGAACATAGGCCAAAGTAGTTCCCCTGCACTCGATAGAGACATGCAGAGCATCATTATGTTTCCTTCCTCTTGGTGTTAAATCAGCATCAGAGAAACCTAGCCCATTATCAGTAGTCAAACTGGAAACACAGTCTTCGAATTGATTAGCAGAGGTTTCTTGTGGTACATGAGCAGTCTTGAGGAATTTCACTAAAGCCTTAGCATGGGCTTCAGAGCACAATAATAGGGCCAGCATTCAGATCTTGGAAGGGGTCTGCCCTAGTTGTTCAACCACATTGTAGTCACTCTTCTTTATAATCTTTAAAATTTCCTCCATCTCTTGCTTGGAGGATCCAGGGATGATTTCTTTGGGTGCCTTCGTCCGGGTATACTCAATTAGTACTTCTTTGCCCCGAGTTCCAACTGACTCGATAGCAGGGGTGGAAACAGGAGTGGTGACAGGAGTAGTAGCAGGAGTACTAGTAGGAATAGCAGTAGGAATAACAATAGGAGGAGAGATCTCAGGAGAGAAAATCCTTCCGCTTCTGGTAATTTTGCTTGTCCTGACAATGTTACTAATGTCAGGATCAGAGTCTTCAGCATCTTTGTCTTTAACAACCAGTAAATCTTGCTTGACGCCATGGTAGTAAACGTCAGCACCATAATTCCAAGGAACAGTTTTGTCCGAGGAATATGGTATAGGTCCAGGAAAAGTAATTATCAATGGAGAAACTTTTGGAACATATGTAATCCTGGCAGGTATTTTGGAGGACACCTTGGGAGGATTGGCGGAAATGGTAATGATAGAAACATCTTCACACGAAGTACTTGTAACTGGAGTTTTCTCAAACAGAATTTATTTATCATCCATCAGGCGTTGAACACCTTCCTTCAACAAATGGCAACCATTAGGTAGAGACAAACATACGTGGCAATCTTCATCACAACCCAGAAATAAACCGGCTTGCAAGAGATTATTTTTAATCGTCGAGAGTGGAGTATCTAGTTCATCAACAGAGGCAACAAACATGTCATCATCATTAGCATTAACACCACGGTCGTGCTTGGGCATAGGGCAGTTATAACATTAGGGGCCTCAGAAGCGTAAAATTCAATCTCCTTTTCCTCAATCAAATCATGCACCTTGTTCTTCAAAGCCCAATAGTCGTTTGTACCATGGCCTGGACTTTCAGAATGGTAAGCACGCTGAGCATTTGAATTATAGTGAGGAGATGCAATGTTTGGATTTTTGGGAGCCTCTCTCAGGGTAACCAGATTGGATTTTAGAAAATATGGCAAAACTTGAGACAAGCTCATATTAATCTGGGTAAATTGTCTTCTGGGCTTATCTATTCTGGATTGATTATTCTATTGTTGAGTAGCTACAGATTTGGATATCATTACAACTCCCACCGTTGGACGGCATTCGGTTCTGCCCTGACTTCTCTGGTTGTAAGCAGCGCTGACCTCTTTCTTTCCCATGAGAGGATTCTTTCCTGTACTTGAAGAGGCATCTCTTTGAATCTTACCACTTTTAATACCAGCTTCCACTCTTTCTCCTGTCAAGATCAGCTCAGTAAACCCAGCTGAAGAGCTTCCAATTAGATGGTTGAAAAACGAACCAGATAAAGTACCCAAGAACATGTCTACCAACTCCCTATCATACAGAGGAGGCCGGACCCTTCCTGCAAGTTCACTCCATTTCTGGGCATAATCTTTAAAGCCTTCACTAGAATCCATAGACATGCTCTGAAGTTGTGTACGGGTTGGAGCGAGGTCAGCATTATATTGGTACTGCTTATAGAAAGCAGCAGCCAGATCTTCCCAGTTACGGAGGTTGGTTCCCTCCAGCTGATAGAACCACTCTAATTGAGTCCCTGATAGACTATCTTGAAATAAGTGCACCCACAAATCTCTGTCAGTAGTTTGGGGTTGAATATTCCTGACATAAGATCTGAGATGCGGCTTAGGACATGAGACCCCCATCATATTTTGAAAATGCGTGCACTTTGAACTTTTGCGGGATAACCACTCTAGAAACCAACCCTAGCTCTTTGAAATCCAGGCCAGGCACCCTCTGAACTTCCATGGCGTTAAGACGGTCTTCTAGCTGTTTGTACTTATCATCAGCAGGAGGGTATTGTTCCTCGATGTAATCAGCTTCATCTTCTTTAGACTCCCTTGCAATGTGGTCTTCTTCTCTTGGCCATCTTGATGGAGTTGCAATCTCTGAAAATTGCCTCACTGGTCCTTTGAACCTTCTTCCCAAATTCATAACACCCACCGGACTCTTTTTCTTCTTCTTGTCCTTGAGAATCAGAACTTTCAAATCTTCTTCTCCGTTAGCCAAATTCAGGAACATTTCTTGGAATTATGCATTCTGCGCCTGAAGCTCCTTAACCGTTTGTTCAGGAGCCATTGTTGAAATAAACAGCGGAGAAGATAAGAAACATGTCCTGAAACCTCTTTATGCAATGATATGTATGGTATATATATGAAATGTTTTCAAGGACTCTGGGAAATTTAAATTTGTGAACCAAAATGAAACAAAGATTTTATTAGTAGAATTCAAAATACAATTGCCTTTTTAGGCTTACAATTGAAATATTCTAAAATCTAAGACATCAAGTTTCCCATGGGCGCTTCCTCTTTGTGCCGAGATAAACATTGAGACTTCTCTCTTCGTGAAGTTGCTTCGTGAGCTCCAACATTTTTTTCTCATGGACATAGAAATGATCTATATAGGTATCTCGTTCCTTTATCAACTGAATCCAAGATCTTTACAGCTCTTCAAGATCAGTGGGCAGGTCAGGATGGATAAGGAATATCCCCTTCGGCAATGGGCTCCACAACCACTGGTAAGATGGCTATATACAGCATTATAAGGTTCCGAGCACGAGCACATACCCATTTGAGATAAGGTTCCATAGGGATGGAATTCTTAGGCTCCAAAGTCTTGGTATCAAATTTGTTTATCATGCCCCAAGCTCGTATGAACCTCTGACGATACCCTTGAACATCATCCTCGTAGTTAAACAGAAGGCCCTGGATAAGCATATTGTGGGGACCATCCCTTCGAGAATAGTCAAATTGTCACAGAGCCAGAGAAGGATTATAAGTTATGCCTCCCCTAATGCCAAGTAGTGGGACATTAGGGAATTCCCCGTAGCGGTCAATAACAGAAATATATCCCATGGATCGGGAATACCAGAGAATATCCGAGTGAGAAAGTGACATTATCCTTTGTGACCAATCCAAACCTTCTTCATTCTTCAATACTAATTTAGGGAGGTGACAAATAAACCACCTTGACAGCAATGGCACGCAACACATAAGATTCCATTTTCTCTTCATGGTGCGAGTGTGGAGGGTATGCAAGATGTCTCCGAGTAGAGTAAGCATAAGATTACGAGAGAAGAAAACCTTGATAGCATTCACATCTATGAGAAAGTATGGATTAGGGAACAGCACTAAACCATGGATGAGAAGGGCCAGAACCTCCTCAAAAGCTTGGAAATCCAAATCATCCCAAAATTGGTGAGCCTTCTCGTACAGAAACTTGGCTAGAAAACCCTTAACACCACTTCTTGTTTCTCAGTTGGATACAATGTCAGACCATTTCAGATGCAAAGCTATTGCAATGACTTCTGGCTTGCGAGCTTCTTCTAAACCGATGAAAGGCGTCTGATCAAGAATAGGTATACCCAATATTTGAGAGAACTCTTCCATGGTGGGAACCAACTGATAATCTGGAAAGGTGAAGCAATGGTGCTTAGGGTCAAAGAATTGAAAGAGTACACTCATCATCTTCTCATCAAAACCCGAGGTAACTAGATTGAGAAGTCGACCATAGTTCTTGGTAAATGAGGAAGTCTTAGGAACCCTTGATACTAGCTCTTTGAGTTGGAGAGGTATTCTCATGAAGCTGATTCAGATGGTATTTTTACGAGCGGAAGCCATCATCTGTAAAACAGAACAAAGATAAATTCCATTGGTCCTTGAAATGGTCAGTGTAATGAAAAATGGATGTTATGATGCATGATGTCATGTTTAAGCAAAATAAACACACACAACCAAAGCATACAAGACCTTAGTTTTAGGCTTGTACAAAGTTTATAGGTAAATACCCTCTTGAAGTTTAGTTGGTCCAAACCTATCCTAGAAATAGTAATCGGGTTCTAAGGAGTCTCAATATCACCGATCTTTCTTTATCGAGTATTGTATCAGCTCAGAAATCTTTTCCCGCAGCTGAAACATCTCGAAATTCCGATCTCAATGAGTGTAGCATTGAGTATCAACCAATCCCCAGATTTACACTGAGGCCGGCTATCTCACTACTTTCCAATGGCCAAGTTTGTTCAACTAAGGTTCTAAGGTCTGTTAGTGCTTCATGACACCACGTGGCGGCCTCGTATTCTCCTCGATTCAACACAAGGGATACTGGTACCAACCAAATTGTCACACCAACACAGCCATCGCTTCAACCATATCGATCTACAATGTACAGTCTCCATGATCTATTGTTGTTTACCTAACAAGATGCCCCCAGATCTGGGTGTAGGATCTTTACAAGAATACCCCCAACAAACCCTCAAAGATAAAGTAAGAAAACACACAATAAAGCATTTAAAATGATGAACTAAACTCTAAGGTAACCCCACTTTTTCTCTATTCCTCAGCAGAGTCGCCAATTTTGTGATACAGTGGCAGAACCGACTGTTTAATACTGGTTTTGCATTTTATATTCACAAATGTTGCAGTAAGCAAGAGTCGCCACTGACTTTTCTTTTATCCAAATTAAGTAAAGGATGAAAAGAACAAAAAAATGGCCTTTTCGAGAGTTTTCTGAGTAAGGGGGTAGATTATGGAAAGGGAAGGTGTTAGCACCCTTTCCATCTGTAGTTATCTACGGGCTCTTAGAGGTTTTCTCGTTTTGAAATACATTTGTGCTTTGTGTATTTGAAAATGTTTTGAAAACGCCTTAGTATGGTGAACTTTGTAATGTTTCTTGGGATAGTGGAGAAAGTATACAAAGTGTTTTGAAAAATGTTTTTGAAAAGTAGTATTTGTGTAAGTGCAAAATATTTTGAGAAAACTTCTAACAGCTATCTACTTTGTACTCAATTTTTTTCCTCCTAACCTTTAGATAGCGCTATCCTACTATTAGTGAGTAGGCAGCTCTAGTCGTTGGATGTATAAGGGACATTCGAAGGGACGTTACGGTCACGAAGGCAACTTGGAAAGAAATTTCAATAATTATCCTAAAGTTATAAGATCACTTTTAACCGAGGAAACATCGAGAGGGTCATCGAGGGACTCGTGATCTTTTCAAACTAGAGGACAATCACTAAATTTCTCACGTTTCGAGAATTATAACTGTTTCCGAAGGCAACAAAAATGGGCGTACCTTAGAGGTGCATATGGGCATGTGTGTTATGTTTCAGTATTTTTTTTATTAGGTTTGCTAGCTTTTGATTTTAGTCTTTTCCATATAATCCTATTAATCATACATCTAGCAGTTAATATGAAAAGCAGTAAAAAAATGTAGAAATTAAGGGTCCTATGCTATTACAACCAAATCGAAAGACAAGTCAAATATAAAAATAAAGAAGAGAAATGAATTCTTCGATCCAGACCATGAACTACTTCAATTCACCCTTCTTTTGCCTTCTTTCCATTGGGCTTAAGGGTTGACGTGAGAAAGCTTCGATTTTCACCCTTTCCTGCCTCATTCGACTAGGTTGGGAATGATATGGGAAACCTTTGATTGCAGCCTTCTCTACTTCTTTCGATTGACTCAGGGAGTGGGCATGAGCAACCTTCGACTGTAGCCTTCTCTACTTCTTTCCATTTATAATATGAAGTAAAATGGACCTATGGAGCATCACGAATGTGTATCCTTCATTCATATTCTTTTTGTCTTTCGTTTAAATCTGTACAGGTTAGTTCCAAAAAGAAAAGCAAACAAACCAAAAGGGTAGAAACGAAGAACATAACTAAGAGGCTATCTACATTATGCTGAAACGAAAAGTAAGTAAAGGCTATTTACATGCCATGCTGAAACGAAAGATGCAAGGTAAAGGGGGCTTACCTTGCTTGAAACTGGAACTTGTGTGGGGAACTAGAGTTGCTGGATGCTTTTGGATTCGAAAGGAGAGAGGCAAGTGTGGTGTGATCTTGTTGAGTTTTGAGATTTTTTTGGTATGCTTCTCTTAGGTTGTGTATGCGTGTAAAAAAATATGTGTGTATGGTTTCCCTGGGCTTCCGTCTCTACCCCATGTGCGCGTGTATATGGTCTCCTTATATAGAGGGCATGGAGGGGACAAGAAGGCAAAGGAGTAAACAGCCATTAAGCTGGTGTTTTAAGGCCATGAATACCATTTTGAAACGTTGCAAAAGACATGGTTTCTTGTCCTTTTTTTAATTTGAATGAACCTGGACATTTGACTTTCGAATGCTCTCCTTCGAATGGCTCTGATGGCCTCCTTCGAATGGCTCTGATTCAGCTCCTTCGAATGGTTCTGATTGCCTCCTTCAAATGGCTCTAATTCAGCTCCTTTGATGGAGTCCATCCAAATCCATTCAAATTTCCAAAATCTTCATAGTTTTCCCTTATCATATTTTCTTTAATTAAGTCAATATCTGCATCAATTCAAATTTCCCAAAATTCTATTCGTTAGAGCATTTGTCCTTGTGAATTCAAGACAAGTCTGAGGAAACCTCTGTCTTGTGGATCTAAGGCCAGTTGGGGGAAGCTTTTGACTTAGCGAATCTAAGGCACGCATAAAGAGGCCTTTTCCTAGTGAGTCAAAGGTTTCACGTAGAGGCCACTGCTGGTGAATCGAAAGGGACTTGTAGGGGGTTCTTACCTTGTAAATCAAAGGCAAGCCTGAAGTAGCTAATGCATAGTCAAAGCCTTGGGAACCAAGCTTGGTTGAAGGAGGCTCAATGCTCCATCGAAGATATTGTGAAATCAAGGCACGATCGAAGAGGACCAAATGTCTAATTGACGACTTTGAAACAAAGTTGCTCGAAGGATTTAGATGCCCAGTCGAATCTTGTCAAGATACCAATCAAAGGACACCTTGTTCAGATGCCAATCGAAAGACACTTCAAAAAATTCATTTTCTTTAGGAAAATGCTTGTAACCACCCATATAAGAGGAAAAAAACCTTGGGAAACATGAGAGAGAAAATTTTGGGGTATAACACCTTTATTCTCTCTTCCCCCCTCACTAAAAGTGCCTTACACACTAACAAATTGGTATGTAGAGCCTCCGTTAGATTCTTGATCATGTTTTCAAGAATCACACGTCATAGATCATATTTCTGGGGTTGTGGGTTGTTATCAATCAATCGCTGCAAAGATGAATGGTACTAATGGCATTCTGAATTATCTTTCAACTCTTGACGGAAATAATTGGACTTAAAAGGGAAAACAAATACAATTTATGTTTGGCTTTCATGAAACCCTAGAAGTGGTTATTGACTGTGTTCCTGCGCTGGCTATAAATGCAACTGACATACAGAAAACCGCTCACAACGAAATCAAGAAGAAGGATTGCAAGGTTGCGTATTGCAATCAGATGGCGGTCAATGCGGCGAACTTCGACAAGATCTCTCATGCTGAATCGGCGAAAGAGGCATGGGATATTCTTGTCAAGTACTATGAAGGAGGTGTGAAAGTCAAGGTTGTTAAGTTTCTAACCTTGCATTGACAATGTGAATTATTGTCGATAGGAGAAGACGAAAAGATTGCAAAGTATGTGTTGAAGGTGCATAAACTCGTCCATCTCATGAACGGTTATGGTGAAACCCTACTTGATAAGATGATAGTTGAGAAGGTAGTGCATACGTTGACCTCTAACTTTGATCATGTTATCATAGATATTCAAGAATCCAATCAACTCGAAACCCTAAAACTAGAAGATTTGGTTGGTTCGTTGGAAGCGCATGAGATTAGGATTGTCAAAAGGAAAGGAGTTCAAGACTTGATACAAGCTTTGAAGGCCTAGTCATGGAAAAAGAATGGTGGTTCTAACAAATTCAAAGGCAAGTTTTACATAACTCAGAGCAAGAAGTCTTGGTTGAATCCCCACAAGAATAAGGTTGATGATAGGACTTTTGAATCCTCGACAAGAGGAGGAGGAAACCATCAAAAGGACAAAAAAATATAAAAAAGGTGTACAGTGCTATAACTGTGAAAAGTGGGGCCACTTTGCCAAGAATCTTTGGTACATGAAAGACAATGTGTCGACAAAAGTCAAGGACGGAGGAGTGAACCTTTCACACTAAGATTCATATGATTATGAAGGTATGGTGGTTATGGCTATAGTTGTAGATAACTATGTTGAATCTAAGATCTGGTTCCTCGACTCAGGCTGCTCGAATCATATGACTGGTCGAAAGGAGTGGTTGGCAAACTTCGACAAGTTAAGGAAGATCAAGGTAAAAATTGTTGATAATAGTTCTTTGCAAGTAGAAGGTACAAGAAACATAGCTTTTCAAATGAGTAATGGAGGAAAATCTATGATCAAAGATGTACTCTATGTACCCGGAATAAAGTGAAACCTGTTAAGTATTGGACAACTGGTTAAAAAAGGTTTTTCAGTTGTCATAAAAGATGGAACTTTAAAATTGTTCGATACCCAAAACAATTTGGTCTTGAAATATCCTCTATCAAAGAACAAGACATTTAATACTATGATCAATTCGATTGAAATACATAGTCTAGAAACTTTTTTCGACCTCAAGGATAGTTGGTTGTGACATTTGAGGTTTGGTTATTCAAACTTTCGATCACTCAATCAGTTGATTACTCAAGATATGGAATCTGGTATCCCAAGTCTTGAGATGTCTGACAAACTCTGTGAAGGTTGTTTAGTCATAAAGCAATCCAGAAATTATTTCATTTTGAATATGCCAATGAGATGATCATGCATATTTGAAGTGGTACATTCAAATGTATATGGCCCATTCGAAGAACATACCATTGTTGGAAATAGATATTCTGTTTCGTTTGTCTATGAGTTTAGTCAAAAGCTTTAGATCTATGTGATCAAGCGAAAGAATGAAGTATTTGAAATCTTTAAGAGATTCTAGATACTTTTCAAAAACCAGAGTGAGAAGAGGACCAATGTTTTGCGAAAAGATGGAGGTGGCGAATACACATCCAAGATGCTTGAAGATTTATGTGCAGGACATGGTGTCGATCATGAGGTAACTGCTCCTTGTACGCCTCAATATAATGGAATTGCATAAAAAACAAACAAAAACATATTGGATATGGCGAGATGCATGCTGAAGCAAAAGAATTTTCCAAAATCCTTATGGGATGAAGCTATTTCTACTACAGTTTATATTCTGAACATATGCCCTACCAAGAAATTAAAGAACAAGGTTCCTAAAGAAATATGGAATGGAAAACGATCATCAGCAAGTCATTTGAAGGTGTTTGGCTCTATGTGTTACAAGCATGTTCCTGATGCAAGAAGAAGGAAGCTTGATGACAAGAGTGAACATATGATTCTGGTAGGATATCATAAGACTGGTGCATATAGGCTATTTAATCCAATTAATGAGACGATTATGTTGAGTCGAGATATTGTGATTGATGAAAATTCTTCCTGGGATTGGAATTATAATGATGCGGTTAACAAGCCATTAATGAGCTATGGTTTCGATGAAGAAACTGATGATGTCGAAGTCAGAGAAAATGCAAATATTCTAGTCGAAGAAGTTGCTGACACTCTAGAAACATTCGAAGTAGAAGAGGGTGTGGCTAGCACAAGCCGAAGACCTCAAATAACTAGAGTACTTCTAGCAAGACTTTGAGACTATGAAGTAACTGGTGATGATGAAGTCACACTAGACAGAGAATTAGTTCATTTTTCTTTACTTGCAGGTGTTGAACCAATCAATTATAGTGAGGCTTTGAAGATTAATAGTGGAAGTCTGCTATAGTCGAAGAGTTACATGCAATCGAAAGAAACAACACATGAGAGTTAGTCAGATTTCCAACACACACAAAAGTTATCAAAGTGAAGTGGGTGTTTAAGTTAAAACACAATGTCGGTGGGTCGATAACAAGACATGAAGCAAGATTAGTAGCTCGATATTTTCTTCAAAGAGCATGACTCGACTACTCTGAAGTATTTCCTCTAGTAGCAAGATTAGAAAGTGTTCTACTAGTAGTAGCATTGGTATGCAACCAAGGTTGGTCGACATTTCATTTAGATGTGAAATCAGCATTTCTTAATGGTCCTTTAGACGAAGAGGTCTATGTCACACAACCTCTAGGATTTCTGATTCAGAAGGAACCAAGTAAATTATATAAGTTTCACAAAACGCTCTATGGCCTCAAGCAGGCACCTAGGGCTTGGAACAAGAAGATTGACTCATACTTAGTCGAATTAAGATTTGTAAAATATAAGTCATAGTATGGTGTCTATGTTCAAGTTGTAGCACAAGATATAACAATCATATGTTTATATGTTGATGACTTACTGGTAATTGGAAATAGCTTGGAGAACTTATCGAAGTTCAAAGAGATGATCATGAGAGAATTTAAAATGTCAGATCTGGGAAAATTGTCTTATTTTCTAGGTATGAAATTTCAAATGTCGGAGCAAGGTATGGTGCTACATTAAAGAAAATATGTTAAAGAGATATCCAAGAGATTCAAAATGAATGATTCGAATCCTGCATCCTCACCTGTCGAACCAAATGTGAAGTTGGAGAAGAATGGAGTGGAAGACAAAGTCTATGTAACTTTGTTCAAGCAAATTGTGGGATCTCTGAGGTATGTGTGTAACAGTCGACCAGATATAGGTTTCTCAGTCATATTAGTGAGTAGATACATGAGTGAACCAAGGGTGTCGTAAATGAAGGTTGCAAGAAAAATTTTGAGATACTGAAAACGATCGATAGACTATGGAATTCTATTTCGATGAGACTCTGAAGGTAAAGAAGGAACCATTAATTATTTTTCAGATGCTGATTGATGTGGAGATAAGGAAGATCGAATAAGCATAGTTGGATGTTTTTTTAAGTATTTGGTGCCCAAATCTCATGGTGTTCGAAAAAGCAATTTGTGGTGGCATTACCATCGTGTGAAGTTGAATATATAGCAGGATCTTATGTTGCATATTAGGCAATTTAGATCAGTTTGGTACTTTAAGAAATGGAGGTCGAAGTGAAGATACCTCTTTGTGTTACAAATCGACAACAAGTCAGTCATAAATCTGGCGAAGAATCCAGTTCTGCATGGAAGAAGTAAACATATAGAAGCTAGATTTCACTTCTTGAGGGAAAATGTAAATCGAGGTGAAGTTGAAGTTATACATTTTTCAAGTAAAGCACAGTTGGCCGACATTGTTATCAAGTTTTCTTCTCAACTGATCTGGCACATGTCTATATGAAATAGATCCAAATATCTTCAGATGACTCAAGCTAGGCTTCACACCATACCAACATTCTTCTGAAGTAATTCCTTCTAGCTTCTTCGTAGGACACCTATTAAAAATGTACGTTGCAATCGAAACAAATTCACCCCAAAACTCTTTAGGTAAATTCTTGCCTTTCAACATACTTCTCACCATATTCATGATGGTTCAATTCTTCCTTTATGCAATTCCATTATGTTGTGGAGTATAGGGTGGCACCACCTCATGCACAATCCATTCCTTTTCACATAACATGTCAAAGTCTTTCGACACATACTCTCCACCACCACCACTTCTCAAAACTTTGAGTTTTTGACCACTTTGTCTTTCAACCATAGACTTAAACTAGGCAAATACTTCAATCACTTCACTTTTCTTCTTGATCAGGTAAGTCCACAACTTTCGACTGAAATCATCTATGAATGTAACAAAGTATTTGTTACCTCCCATTGAATCCACCTGGATTGGTCCACACACATCAGAGTATATGACTTCAAGAATAACCTTCGACCTACTTCATGTATCCTTGCTGAAGCTATTCTTGTGTTGCTTCTCCTGTACACATTCCTCACATACCTTGTTTGGAATTTCAATTTCTGGCAATCCTGAAACCATATTTCTTCTCTTTAAATCTCTGATGTCTCTGACGTTGAGATGGCCTAGTCGATAATACCATATCCATTCATCTCTGCTAGCTGCAGTTGAAAGTCACTTGTGCTCCATCACATTTAGTTCGATCTTGAAGGTTCTATTTTGAGACATAGGAGCCTTCAAGATCAATCTTCTATTTTCGTCGACGACTCTCACTATCTTATCTTCGATTGACACTTTATAATTCTTTTCTACCAACTGCCCTATACTGAGCAAATTGCCCTCCATGCCTGGTATGTACAACACATTGGAAATTACTGACCTCTTGCCATCTTTCCTCATAACAATAACATCACCAATACCTTTAGCTGTTAGGGTATTGTCATTTGCAAATTTTACCATATTTTTCATTGAGGGATTTATGTTGACAAACCAGTCTTTACTTCCAGACATATGTGATGAGCATCCTGAATCCAAGTATCATTGGTAATTGAATCTATCTTCATCTCTTGTTGTGACCATCTACATCATCTCTTCTTCTTCATTTTTTTCAAACTTTCCATCACTTTCTTGATTCTTTCGCTTTTCTGGACAATCACTCGAATAATGGCCATACTTTTGATAATTGTAACATTAAATGTGACTCTTATCAAGTTTTCGACCACCACATCTTCCTATATTTGCAACAACACCTATTTGGTTTCCTTGGTATGGTCTTCTTTGATTTGACACGTTTCCTTCGTTCTTGTTTCCTCTACCAGTCGATTTGTTGTAGTCGCCTCTACCTCTGTCAAACCACTTTCCTTTGCCTTTGGTTTCTTTTGTTGAATGCGACTGCAAAGCCACATCACTCTTCGACTTTCCTGAAGCTATTTCATTCATTCTTTGTTCATGAGATTCAAGCGTCCCTTGAAGCTCTTCCTTTGTCAATTTCGACAAGCCTTTCCCCTATTCTATAGCCACCACCACATGGTCGAACTTAGGAGCCAAAGATCTCAAGATCTTTGAAAAAACATCTCTTGTTGTTAATGTTTCTCTGCGTGCCTTGATTTGATTCACTAGTTTTATAACTCTAGTGAAGAAATCATATATGCTTTCACTATCTTCCATCTGAAGCAATTCATATGTTCTCTTGTGTGTTTGTAACCTCACTTATTTCACCTTTTTTGCACCATCAAAGGACTTCTCAAGAACATCCCAAGCTTCTTTTGCAGATTCTGAATCACTCACTTTTTCAAAATTTTCTGGACTCACACATTGATGAATTATAAAGAGTGCTTTATAACTCAGCTTCTCAATTTTTGTGTGTTTCTTCTTTTCTTCTTCTGAAGCATTTTCTCTAAGTGCTTCGAATCCATCTTTTACAAGATCCTGAAGACCTTGACACCAGAATAAAACTTTCATTTGTTTGCACCAATTCTCATAGTTGTCTACTTTCAGAATTGGTAGAGTTACTGGATAATTTGTATTCCCATAATTCACCATCGTGAATTCTTTTTCTTCCTGAATTGTACTTGATCGATACTTCCTTGAATTAATTAACCGAGCTCTTGATACCATATGTTGTAAATCCACCAAATATTTATGATGAATTTCTACATAATGACAATGAATTATGAGAAAGAAAAGAAAATGTTCTGGACTGGCCCGAAAGCTTGAGTGGGCCCAGTCTAAGACATCTCATAGGTGCCACCCACCTACCATGACCAGGACTGCCCGCACCTGTCGAGCAATACCACCCTCTTACCCTTCTGATAGAGCTCAGATCCAAGATGCCCGCCGAGTATCTCCTTATTCTGCCCGACTCCAGCATCGTACAGACCACCAGGGACCGACCAGAGAGATGCCTGCAACCAGCCTCCTCCCTGGAACCAACAGCTAGTTACGGGCACATCTTCCCGGTTTGACCAAGTCCTGACAGTTACCTTATTTTCCGGACCCGCATATCTAGGAGGGAAATCAAGAACCAATGGCCACGCGCTAGGGGCAGTATATAAACCCTCACACCTGTGAGGGCCAAGTATCACATATTTACACTCACTACCTGATATTTTGCTAGTACCTTCTTGCTCCCACTCTTACTTGATCGTTAGAGTACCTTGCAGGTACAACCCCCTCTCTCCTCTGCCCGACTGAAGATCATCCTCCAGACACTCTCCAGGTTCTGATCAACCACAAGATCAATGCCGTCGTCTGTGGGAATTTGTTATCCCCATCTTTCTTCCCTCGGAACCTAAAATCAAAGTAACTCTTCTTTCAAGATCCATCTCTCATGTCATGGCCGACCATAATAATATTTACCTGTCCGGAAAGATCATCCTTTCCCATGCTCGCAAGTTTGATGGAAGCCAGGAACACCCTTGCCTTGAGGACAACCTGGGCTTCCGTGACGGACAAACTATGTCCCCTGATTCCGCTGATGCCCAGCATGGTGACGACAACCGTTTGGATGAAGGACGTTCCAAGAATCATGTTGAAGAACTACCAGAAATCTTGCAACTGGTTCCTATCCCTCTCAACATCTACCCGACCATGGCAGCACTGCTCGCTGTCTTAAATCAGACCAACGCCCTCATCCTTTAACAAAATCAGAGGATATGGGCCTTGGAGAACAGGCATTCAAGATCCCCTCACCGGAGAGCCCGAAGACGAAGTTCCCCTAGCGCATCACCACCCAGGCGTTGTCCACCGCCCAAAAAGGAAAGGTGCGACGTTTCTTTCTTCAAGAAACGCAATCACACACCTCCTTCCCGAGATCAAGACTCCCCCTCGTTCAAGAAGAGGAGGGACAATAGGCATATCGATCACGCTCGATTTCCCTCTCTCGAGCCAAAGCAAAAATGAAGAAGCCCCTTCACTCGACAGGACCGCGAAGGCCGATGGGGGAGAAACTATCACTCTCCTTCTCCATCTCCCATCAATAGTGAAGATGACGAGCCCCATGGCCCACTATCAAGGGAGATCACCGAAGCTCCACTTCTTGTCGACCTAGAGAAGCTTCCCACTCTAAGGACTTATGACGGCACGACGGACCCTGATGAGCACATCGAAAACATTGATGCGCTCCTCAACTACCAGAGGGGTCAGAGGCGCCATCAAATGCAGACTCTTCCCGACCACTCTCAAGAAGGGGGCGATGGCAAGGTATAAAAGCTTACCCGATAAATCCATCACCTCATGGAAACAACTCGGGAAGATGTTTTTAAGGAATTTCACTGCCTCCCACCGACATCCTAAATCAGAAGCTTCACTCGAAGCGATCATATAAGGCAGAGACGAATCTCTGCGAGCATACATTGAGAGCTTCAACAAAGAAGCGATCCAGGTCCGGACAAAGGACAACATGAAGAAATACATGCTCGAGCGCGGGCTCCGTCCCTACGGAAACTTTTCCAAGGTTGTGGGCATAGAAACACCAGCCATGCTCGACTCCCTTCTCCTAAAGGCCTAGGTGTACATACAGTACAAGGAGAAGGAGGTGGCCAACAGCTCCCGGGAATCTAGGCACATGGAGAGTGCCAGACCCTCAAAGAATGATGAACCCTCGACATTTCGTCGGGGGAGAAGAAGCGGGAGGATAGATCCCGTGATCCTAAAGACTACAAGGGGCCAGCCAATCGTTTCCATGATTATACCCCCTGACAACATCGAGGGAGTGTATTCTTTCCGAATGTGCTAATTCTGAGTTCAAGCAAACCGAGGTGCGCTTCCCCCGATAAACATCGACGAAGCCAGGAACCGACAAAAGCAAGTATTGTAGGTTCCACAAGAGTCACGGCCATAACATAGAGGATTGCATTCACCTCGAGGATGCAATCGAAATACTAATCAGAGACGGGCACATCAAGCAGTATAAGAAGAAAGAGGTCGCTCGTGACGAAGCGCCAGAGACAAAGAATGTCGAAGAAGGGAAGAAATACCCTGACCTCGACACCATCCCGATCGCCTTGAGCATCTCACGACTGAAAGACTTCTATTTCCGGACATGGAGTACATCCCCTTGTACTTCTCCATCCACAGTCTGTGGGAATCCTTCCCCGTAGCCATGGTCATTTCCGACGGAGGGTTCAACAAGCATACAGTAGGATCGGTGAAGAGAAGTTTCGTCCAACTCATCGAGGCCAACTTTGAGATAGACGTTATGCTCGACAAGTTTCTAGGAGGATCTCACCCCCTTGCATTCTACAGGGAAGAGTTACCGGGAGGAGCCCCGAATTCGAGCATCCCACTACTTGTGAGAGCTCGGATGGCTAACTTTGACGTGCGTCATGTTTTGGTCGACCAGGGAAGTTTGGTAGACATCAGGTATGCCCAACTGTTCAACACTCTGCAACTAAACGAGAGCCACCTAACCCCCTACGTGGGTTCTGATCTTCAAGGTTTCAACAGGGCCAACACGAAGCCATAGGGGTACATAGAGCTGATCGTCACTTTTGGGAGGGGGATAATGGCCAGAGCCATCAAGACCCAATTCTTGGTGGTGGACTTCCCATCTCTCTACCAATGCATCTTCGGGAGACCTCCTCTCGCTGAGCTCATCGTGGTCCCCTCCATCGTTCATCTCAAGATGAAATACTACATGGCTGAAGGTTTGGTTGCCACTCATCGCGGGGACATCCAAGAAGCCAAGAGGTTCTTCAAAGTTTCTGCGAAGGGCCTCAGCTCCATCAACGCCCAGCCTCAAATAGCCACTGGAGCCATTCTGCCCCTAGCTCCGAGGAATCCAGGTCTCTTCCGAGGGTCGACACCATTGACCTCGACAGTCGCTTCTCCATGGAGGACAGGGTCAAGCAAAGGAAGAAGGGGAAAAAGCCTATGGTCTAAGACGAAGGGTCAACCTCCTCGGCTTGCCACAACAAGCTCTCAAGTCACGCACAACCTATCCCGAACAGTGACTTCGAGCTGGTTCCCCTCAGAGAAGACGACACCAGGGCAGTAAAGATTGGAGTAGACCTCCCCGACCTGGCGAAAAGGTAACTCAAAGCTTGCCTGCGTGAGAATGTTGATCTCTTTGCTTAGAGTGCGGCCGATATGCCCGGATTAGACCCTGAGGTCACATTCCATCACTTGATCATTAATCCCACTGTCAAGGCGGTCGCGCAGCGCAGAAGAAAGCAGACGATCGAGAAGTCACAAGCTGTTGAATTAACTGTAAAAGACCTCCTAGAGGCACATTTTATTTCTGAAGCCCAATACACAACTAGGATCTCCAATGTAGTCCTCGTTAAAAAATCTAATGGAAAATGGTGAATGTGCATTGACTATACTGATCTCAATCAGGATTGCCCGAAAGATGCTTATCCCCTCCCCAATATTGACAAATTGGTCAACAATTCGGCCGGTTTTAAACTGCTATCTTTCATGGACGCATACTCTGGTTATAACCAGATTCCCATGGCAAAAACGGACAAAAAATATACCTCTTTCATGACCGAGTCGGGCAATTATTACTACAACATAATGCCCTTCGTCCTGAATAACGCGGGCGCTACCTACCAGTGCATGATGAACAAAGTCTTTTGCAACGAAATAGGTGACATGCTCGAAGTCTACATGGACGACATGATCGTTAAGTCCACTGAAGAGCTCGACCATGCCGCCCATTTGAAAAAGGTGTTCGAGCAAGCCCGAAAGTGCCAGATGCGATTCAACCTGGAAAAATGCACCTTCGGCGTACGGGCAAGAAATTTTCTTGGGTTCTATCTGACAGAATGAGGCATCAAGGCGAACCCCGATAAAAATGTCGAGCCTTCTCTGAATTTCCGAAGCCCACCTTGAATAAATCCTTCCATATCTTAAACGACATGCTCACTTCTCTTTCCTGATTCATGGAAAAATCCGCCTAGCATGCTGTTGTACCCAAAAATTTGCCCTCTCATTTTATCAAGATTTCCCCTCACAAGACTCTTTGGACTCCAGGTTTTGCCATGCTCAAGACATCTCCTTGCACTAATGACTTGAAATTAGGGTTTGAGTTTGCACAGGGATTTTTGGACTTCCAATGCTCAATGTGACTTTCATACTTCATGTTGGACTTATAAGATTTCTCATACCAAGTTTCTAGCTTTGATTCAAATTTTTGCCCAGTCAATTGCACAGTTGACCTAGAAATCAGTTGTATTGGGGAAAAAGTCAATTGTGGCCAATTTACAGTCAAATCTCATAATTTTTTATCCATATAAACATTATAGACTCATATGAACCATTTGATCAAGTTTGGACTGTAAGTTCAGATGCGCCTAAGAGGGGGGGTGAATTAGGTTCTTTAAAACTTTTTCTGAATTGTATGAATATTTTTGCAAGTGTTTCTTTTCTTTCTTTTTCTAATAAGTGATGAAAGCAGTAAATGCGGAAAGTAAAGAACACAATGATGTATCCTGGTTCCCCTCACAGTCCGAGAGTACTCCTGTCCCCTTTCAACATGAAAGAGATTTCCTTATTGTTGGTAATTTGTACAAGACTACCTAATAAGCCAAGAACAATCCTCTTGGACCAAGAACAATCCTCTTGGATTTTCACTAAGACCACAAAGAGAACAATCCTCCCTAAGTGTCTTTCTTGTTTTCAACAATCCTGAAAACAAGTACAATAGTTTGTTTGATTTTGTATAAGAGTTTGAATAATGAAGAAGCAATGTCAATCACTTGATTGATCTTTTCTTATCAATATGAAATTTAAGATGGAATACTCTTCTAAGTGCTCAAGAACAATTTTCAGAATGCATATGAAAATGATGAACAAAATATCTTGAGTGTAAAGAGTATAATCAAAAGAATAGAAAGTTATTGTTACATTTTTGTGATTAATTCTTTTTGATTGATTTTCAAAATTCTAAAGTGAAAATAATTTATAGTGTAGTAATGCCTTTTCAATGAAACATAGCAATGTTTAGATCATTTTTACTAAAACAATGTATATGAAAAGATACAAGGATTGCCATGAAAAGGTGTTACCAAAGGTTGCTGGAAAAATAAATTTTTTCAAAATTTAAGGCACAACAACCGATTGCACCAGAGCAGCAATCGATTGCAGCATAGCAACGTTTTAAAAAATTGAAAATTATAACTAGGACAATCGATTGTCATTGAGGAGCAATCGGTTGCTCTAAAGCCAACATTCAAAAAATCTAAAAATAAAACACATGACAATCGATTTCTTCCAGACGAAAACCGATTGCATGTCAAACAGAATCAAATGTTTCTTGGATGCAACCGATTGTAGTTTTATGACAATCGATTGCTTCAGTACAAAAATTGAAAAAACATTATTTTCAAAGATTTTAAACAATTTAAACTATCCTTCTTTAATCATACTTAGTATATATTCAAAATATTATTTTAATAAATTAAATGCATGATTAAAAACAGTTTTGAGCACTAAGAGCATAAGATCAAAAATTTCATATACCTTAAGCCATAAGTCTTGAAATGTTGATCTTGATCAATGAATCTTTGCTTGAGATAAATCTTCTATCTTGATCCATTCATTTTTGCATGCTAGCTTGTCTTCATCAAAACATTTGGAAAGCTTGATTTCACATTCTCCCCCTTTTTGATGATGACAACCATTGCTTGAAGTTTGGAGTGCATCTTGGTTTTCTCTAATCAAAGTTGCTTAAAAAAACTCCCCCTAAATCAAAGACTCCCTCTTGATCTATTGCATGAGGATTTTGAAGATTGCTTGCTTGCTGAAATTTGGGTTAGAGAAACACAAAAGAAACTACAAAGTCTTCTCCCCCTTTGTCATTAGCAAAAAGGAATAGGAAAGAAGATCATAACAGTGCACATAGAAACACATAGCATAAATAAAGTTTGCATACATAGACATAACAGAAACAAAGTGCACAAAACAAAAAGGATCACAATACACGAAGTGTTCTAAATGAAACTAGAAAAACGACATAAAACATAAGAACATAAAGTACTAAAAACATAAAAACTTAAAAACTAATCATCCATGCCTTCAACAAAGTCTTCATCATCTTGACCTTCACCATCATTGCCTTCATTGGTTTGAGGTTGAATGAAAGGGTAATGATAAGGTTGAGCTTCATAAGGAGGGACATTGGTATGGGCATAGAGATGAGCAAATTGATTGTTCATGTTGTTGTTCATGTATTGAATGTAGTCAAAAACTTGATTGTAAGAGTTTTCCATTGGTTGTGGAGGTTGGTTTTGAGGTTGTTGTTCTTGTTGAGGTTGGTTTTATGGAGGATTATGAATGTATGTGATGGTTCGATTAATCGGATCAAATTTGACGCCGGTTTTGGTGTTGCATACTTTCTTCGGAGTGATTTCATGTTTGGGGTCAGACATCAGCACCATGTGTTCACCAGACAAGGGAACATTGAACTTCTCAAAAACAAGGGTAAGCCAGGAGCCATAGGGCAAAGCAGAAGCATTTTCATTATGAAGTGCCATATGATGTAGAATCACATAAGACCAGTTGATTTGAATCCCATTCTTCATCGCATACAAAATTTGCATCTCACAATCATTTACATTGGAAATATTTGAGAATTTTGGCATAACCACATACGCCAAAAAGTAGTGGATCAAACGATCATCAATAGTGAGAATTCCTACAGACCAAGATTTCCTCTCCGGAGTACCACCAAGTAGTATTTGCCTTTTCTGAATAAAATCATGCTCGGGAATTCTTGCAATTCCATAGTAGAAGTCTCTTTTATTGTAGCCAGGCAGATTTGCATTTGAGAGAATTTTAATGCAAGCACCATCATTTGGAATACCCAAAGCTTCACCAAAATTTTGCACTGTGAGTTCTATAGGAACCCCCTTTGACATTTGAAATCATGCAACCTTTAGAAATGGTTAGATTGCTGTAGAAAATCCTTACCAAAGTGGGGTAAATGGGTCCATTAACACCAATCAAGTTGTATATCCCTTGAGATCTAAATAATGCTGGAAAACTAAAGCATTCGGAATAAAAGTTGTCAAGATTACCGAACCTTGGAAAAAGAACCGTCATCTTCTGAAAGTGAGACACAAATCTTTCCCTTTGCCTTCTTGATGGAATGAGTCTTGAGATATAATCACCTTGAGATGAGGAGGAAGCTTTTCCCTTGCCTTTCTTTGATGTTGACATGGTGAGAAATGAGAGAATTGGAAGGGGAAAGGGTATTTGGTGATGGTAGAGTTTCTTGAGATACAAGAGGATATGTGAGGCTTAGATTTTGGTTGAGCTTTTATAGATGGATAAGCATTGAATGGTTAGGTAAGGCATGCAATGGTTTAGTCAAAATAATAAAGCCTTCACCCATTTCAAAAGATCGCTCCCATATCTGCCCGTCTCATCCTGGCCCGGGAAAGACGAAATCCTCTACCTTTATCTAGTTGTCGCCTACGAGGCAATAAGCGCGACACTAATAAGGGAAACCCTAGAGGGAAAAAGGCCAATTTATTTCACGAGCAAAGCCCTACAAGGCCCGAAAGCAAGATACTAACAAATCGAGAAAGTATCTCTGGCCCTCATTAATGCTGCAAGGAGGCTAAGACACTACTTCCTGGCTCATATCATAGTGGTCTGGACGGATCAGCCAATAAAGCAACTGCTCGGAAGGCCATACATGGTCGGTAGAATGCTGAAATGGTCTCTAGAACTCTCTGAATTCGATATCCAATATGAAAGCAAGAAAGCCCTTAAGGCTCAAGCCTTGGCCGACTTCGTAGTGGAAATGACCTCTCCCGGAGATCCGAAAGCCTAGTATTGTTGGATGATCTTCGTCGACGGCGCCTCCAGTGTGACTGGAAGCGGTGCTGGCATCATACTGGAGAACAAGGAAGGAACCCTGGTCGAAGTTTCACTCGCCCTATATTTTTTGACCTCCAAAAATTAAGCTGAATACGAGGCATTCCTCACAGGCTTAAGGTTAGCCAGAGATCTGGGAGCCGGGGAAGTAAAAATCTTCTCGATTCTCAGCTGATCGCCTCGCAGGTCCGGGGTGAATATCAGGCCAAAAACGACCAACTCGCCGAATATTATGCCCTGATTCAGGAGGCAAAGAAGAAATTCAGGGTTGTGGATGTTTAACATGTTCCCCGCGAGTACAATACTCGCGCAGACGTTTTATCCAAATTGGCTAGCACAAAGAAGAAGGGAGGAAATAAATCTATAATAAAAGAGGTACTTCCTCGGCTGAGCACCTAGAAACCAAATGCCACCCTAGGAGTATTCGACATCAGGGACAACGATTGCTGGATGACCCCCATACATGACTACCTCACTAAAGGCAAACTCCCCGACGACCCAAAGAGTCGATCATCGTTAAACGAAGAGTCTTCTCATATGTATTGATCGAGGGAAAACTTTACATAAGAGGATTTTCCATCCCACTCCTCAAGTGTGTCGATTGAAGCGCGGTGGAACGCATACTGCTCAAAATCCACGAGGGCATTGGCAGTCAACATCTGGGCGGAAGATCCCTCGCGAGGAAAGCCTTGCGGGCGGGATACTACTGGCCCACCATGCAGCATGATGCAAGAGAACACGTGAAGAAGTGTGATAAATGCCAGAGACACGGGGATATACATTTAGCTCCTCCTAACGAGCTCAAATCCCTCTCCTCTCCCTGGCCCTTTTCCTGGTGGGGAATAAACCTCCTCGGCTCGTTTGTGGTCGGAACCTTTCAGAACAAATATCTGATAGTAGCGGTCGACTACTTCACCATGTGGATAGAAGTCGAAGCCTTGGCCAAAATCACCGTCCATAACGTCCTTCGCTTCTACAAAAGAAATATTCTGGTCCGTTTTGGCATCCCACAAGCGATAGTCACCGACAACGGGACCCAGTTCACGAATCACACCTTCCATGAATTCATTACAAAACTTGGCATGACCCAACATTTCGCCTCCGTCGAGCACCCCCATACCAACGGCCAGGCCGAGGCTGCCAATAGAGTGATACTCAGAGGCCTCAAGCGAAGGTTGGACGAAACCAAGAAACAATGGGTCGAAGATCTACACAGCATGCTCTGGGCATATCGAACGACCACTCACTCGTCTACCTAGGAGTCTCCGTTCCGGCTAGCATACGGGACTGAGGCCGTTATCCCCGTAGAAATCGAGGAACCTTCCAGATGAATTGAGGCACATCTCGACGAGGAGATGAATGACGGCACCCTCAGAGAAGAGCTTGATCTGGTGGAATAAATTAGAACGGGAGCGGCTCTACTAGAGGCCTCGCTCAAACAAAAAATAGTCGTGCGCTATGACGCCAAAGTGATACGTCGAGAGTTCGAGGTCAGCAGCTTTGTCCTGAAGAGAAATCGCAAAGAATCTCGTGAGGCCAAGCTCGCAGAAAACTGGGAAGGTCCTTATCGCGTCTACGCCAAAACGGGAACCGGAGCGTATTACTTAGAAAATTTACAAGGGAAACAACTCGTTCGATCATGGAACACTGAAAAGCTAAAACAATACTACAGTTAAAAACACTGAACAGTCGGCACGTTCAGTCGACAACACAGACTCGCCTGAGCCCGACCACGCGTGCGCACCTAGGCACAAGCGTAGCACCCAAAGTATTTAGAAGGGACGAGGTTCCGCTCTATTGACGAGCGTACCCTCAGCCCGACGTGGATAACTCGACCGAGCTCCACAGTCTTTGTGCCACGATGATAGAACGCCCGACTTGCGATGGGAAGTACACGCTGCTGAACCCGGGTCCCTCGAAAATGAGACCTGGATTCCGGACCTCACTCGGCATTCGCTTCGATGGTTTGATTGGTTTCCCTGCACCGAAGAACATACAAAAACAAGCACATCCCTGATATAAACTCTGCAAAATATAAAATTCCTAATCGGGATAACTTGTCAACAATCATGCAAATAACACAAATCAAATATTCAGAGCAAAACGACCAATGGCCGGAAAATAAATAAAATAGCCACTTAGGCCAAAATTATGCGAATATTACATAAACGGGCAATAGTCCGGAAAACAACAAATATTACAAAAATGGCACGCAGGCTGAAACAAATGAACAATCACTCCTCCGCTTCTCCTTCGTCGATGGGCGACAATCGAGAAGGGCCCCCAGCCAGTTGATCGATAATATCTCTCAGGTAGTCAGGAACCAAAATCTGTTTGTCAGCATGTAGTAGTTAACCCCCATGCCCGAAGTATTGAGCTTAACATCGGGGTTCAACACACGTATCTGATTCACTGTGTTGACGAAGCTCCCCTCGAAAGCAGCCTGAGCATCGTCCACTTCAAGTTGGAAAAGAGCTACTAACTCAGCCCGAGTCTTCAAGTCCTTGGTATCCTCTGGCTCGTCCTCAGCAGGCGCTAGCTCGGCAGTCAAGTCCGCCACCTTTCCCTCGAGACTTTCACTCTTGAGCATAAAAGCGTTGTGCTCCTCGGATAATTTCCCCGACTCTGCCTCAGCCATCTTTAGGGCTTTGTCTTTATCAACCAGTGCCTTCTAGGTCGCCGCAACTTGGCCCGGAGGTTCTTGATTTCCATCTCCCGGGATGAACTCCCCACGGTATACGCGACGACCATCTCCAAGATCCACATCAAGCCACTCGCGTCTTGGGTCAGCGTCGCCCTCTTTTCTGGATGGCTCGATGTTTCACCCCAAAATTTATCCTCTTGATTCAGGCTTATGTTCTATCATAAACATCATATTGCATTGCATTCATATATGGTGATGGGATCAAAATATTCTGGTTATTAGGTCTCCCTCAAGCTTTAGAAGATTGATTGTATTGGCAAGTTGCTCAAGGAGGGCCTTATTATATAAACCTATGGATATTTCAAGCCCAAAGGTATCACATATCTCAAGATATCTTATCCATCGCATTGGATCATTAGAAGATTGAGTATTATGTTGTTTATAAAGAAAATCACATCCTTTAGATTCATCAGTCAAAATTAGGGTTTTGCCCAAGTTTAAGTTATTGGGGTCTAGATGAGCCAATTATTTAAGCATCATTATTTTATCATCATTGGAATCAATTTTTTTCAAAAAGCCTCTCTTGATGCCTAGAGGAATTAGGGGTATCAAGCTTGACCAGTTATCTCCTAGTGCAGAGTGCAAAACTAGGGTTTGAGTTTTAATCAGGAGATCTTTGGATTTTTGGGCAATTCTTGATCCCATACTTCTCTACATAGTCATGAGCATCTATCATTGGAAGTTTTATCATCAACTTTGGCTTGAAAGGGTTCAATTGATATAAAAAAAAGGGGTAAATTGGTCATTTTGTCAGAAGACAATCAAAATCAATTGTTGACCAAGTGGACTTTTGGTCAACCATTAATTCAATATCCCTATTCTCATATTTAATGTTCAATATTGGCAAAAATATCAAGAGGAAGTGTGAATTGGAGATAACTTGTCAAGGAAGTTATTTGAAGTTTTGAAAAAATTTCTAAGTATCCATAGGGCTGAGTTTTGACTGGCTACAACTTTCTCAATTTTTATTGAAAATGTGCAAACTTTATATGCCTATAAAGGGGATGAAAAATTCTCCAAGTTTGTAATAGTGGCCACAAGTCCAAAAAATGAACGGAAAAAAAGTTATGGAGCTTGGAAGATTTTGACACTTAGTGAAATTTTGGTTAAAAATGCAAAAAGTTTGACTTCTTCATGTCCATTTTTGAATGAACATCTGGACTCAAATCAAAAAGTTGACAACATGAAAGTTGTAGATTGGAGTTTTCTCTTCATTTTTCATTCAAGAATCATCTCAAATGGTTAAGTGTAGAGAAAGATATGATGATTATGATTTTGAGCTGAAAACTGAATTTTTGCCCAGCACAAGGCAAGCCAACATGCATGGTACCTACATTTTGAGATATAATTGTCAGAAGTAGGTACCATGCATGCTGAATTTTCTTCCCAGCAAGCCATCACGTGCACGCAGCCAGCCCTGCCAGGCCTGGCATTTTATCAAACAGTTTGTAAGCACGTGTTCATGGCCAAATATCTCATTGATTCAAGCCTTATTTTGAAATATTTTAAACATGAAAGTTTGAGTATGAAGTGTCCTCTACATTTTTTATTCAAAGTTTGTCACATTTCATGCATTGTGGAGAGAGATATAAGAAGTTAAAGAGGTGATCTTAAAATAGCAAAGTTGCATGAAAATGCATGAACTTTTTTGTGCCAATACAAACTCCATTTGCTAGCTCACACTCCAGCCTTTCTTCATTTATCCAAAGGCACGTGATTTGCACTCTCACTCACTCAAAAACTCAACACATCACTCCCTCTCTCATTATTTCCATTTCTCTCACTCTCTTTCTTTCCACATTTTATATAAAGCGTTGCACTCAACATTCAAAAGGTTTTTTTTTGGGAAGATTACAAGTCAGTAGCAAGTTGTTCTCTCCTTCTCTCACACGAAATCCTCTCTCTCTCTCTTGGAATTTCAAACTTCCACCATTGTTAAGTAAGCTTCTACAACTTTCAAACATCTTCGCGTCTCTCTACTCATTATCTCTGCACATTCAAGAAAGCTTCTCTCAAGTTTTCTTTCTCTTTATTTGAGCTCAAGCTTCATCCAAATTCATTGCAAGGTAGATAATCCATTTTCTCTCTCTACTGCAACTTGCATTTTATTTTTAAATCCGTGAACCTTTTGAAAAATCCAATTACATATTCATAATCCTTGCATTTTTCTGGTCAATTTTCATTCTTGGGTTGTTTAATTTGGTGGAGAATTGAAGGAGAAAAGTGAATCACAAAACTGTTTGATGTAATGTGTAAATAAAAAAAATGTTCATATAGCATTCTTCACGCACGATTTTCTCACTCATAAAGGCATCATTTCATAAACTTTTTGATCCTAACATGTTCTACTAATTTCCATCTTGAACTTTGGTGTTGGAATTTTTGGATTTCATCAAGAAATGAGTGAGTTATGGTGATCTGAAAATGAGGTTTCAAAACTAAAAAAACGTGAACAACATGGCTTTGGTAGGGGTGATGAGGTGTCTTGTTTTAATTGAACAAGGTTCCAGTTCCTTTTACAGCGTATTTTGGCAAAAACAAGTGTAATAGCCTTTGAATATTAAATCTTCTTTTGTTTTCTCAAATTTTATTTTAATATTTCCTTCACTTCAAAAATTATGAAAAAATTATTTTAGACTTCTTTTTAAATATATTTTCATTTTTTTATTTCATTTTTTTATCATTTTTCTTGATTAAATAAAATCATGTAAATAATTAGGGTTTTAATATTTCTTTTAAATCTTGAATTTTATTTTTCTATTTCTATTAAGTAAAAAATATATAAAAAATATTTTTGGACTCCTCTCTGAGTTTATTACTTGAAAATATTTTTTGTCCAATTTTATAAAATTTTGGTTACATTTTAAAAATCATTTGGACATAATATCTTTGATTTGCATCAATTTTGTTAGTTTGTGTAAATAATTTTCTATTTTTTTCCTTTTGAGATAAAATTCAAGAAAAATATGCTTTCTAATCCTTTTGATTTTTTTGAAATTTAGGTTATTTTACATCAAATTTATTTGGCCTTTGGATCTAATTGATTAATTTGTGAACTTAATTTCCTTTTTTAGGGTTTTTCTTGATCATACATATTAATTGATTTAAAGTTCTAACTTCCCATGCCTATAAAATCATAGATGAATTTTTTTGGGGTGCTTGAACATGTTGAAGCCATAAAAATCATTTTTCTGGAATTTTACAATGTGATTTCATATTTTTCACAAATTATTTGCCAAAACCATCTAGTTTAAGGTTTAAACTTGCTAGTTTCCAAGTTTTCATTTCTAAATCAAATTTCCACCTCAATCCAGGGACTCCAAATTTTATTTCTGACTTTATAGGACTTTAAGAAGTTAGGGTTTTAATTTCATAATTTTTCAAGTCATGTTCATATTTTAAAACTACTTTTGACTTAAGATTGCATTTTGGGTTTTACCTTTGATTAATTCTTGTAATTGAAAACTTTTGTACATGATTCTTGTTTGATTCTTGAAATAGCATGTGGTACTGACTTGAAGCATATCTTGAGACAATTTCTTCAACATCATTGGGTATTGGGTGTTGATAGGTTGATAAACCAAATCCATTAAAATGGACGAATGATGTTGATGATATTTGAAACTCTAATCCCTTCCCTCTTCATCTTATTCCCCTTTCTTATTATATTACATGTTATGGGATAATGATCTCTATATCATTTATCCAAATATGAAGTACATAAATTGCTATTGATCGGCCATAAAATAGGTGTGACTTCTACATAAGTCCACTTACGATTGCTTAACATAGCGCTAAATTTTGTCCTGATTTGAGAAAATGATCAGTTGTGGGCCAAACCTGTGTTTTCAAGCCCAAGTATGTTAATTTGATCTCTTTGATCCAATAACCTTGAGATTCATTGTTAGGAGGCTTTGGTTCTACCAATCCTCCAATAGATCTTCATCAATTTTGGTCAACGCGGATCACTTAAACATCGTTGATCATTAAATGTTGCCTTGAGAATTCTAAAATGGATGATATACTTGACAAAAAGCAAATGCAACTTGTTGTTGAGAGGCTTTGGTTCTACCAATCCTCTAATGAGTTCCAAATGCAAGTTTCAAGATGGTCATCCAACTAACCACTAATTCTTAACAATTGACTTTACTTTATGCTTTTATTTTATGCTTTTACTTTATGTACTATTTACTTGAGCATTTACATTTCATTCTATTTTCATCTTTGCTCACTTGAGCATTTACTTTTATGTCATTTTTTGTTTTGCTCACTTGAGCTTTTATTTTTGAAGATACTTAATAATCAACATAAACCATAAAAAAACTTTAATGATACTTGGGCTATTTGGTTACTATCCTTGGCATTATGGAGTATTGGACTTCTTGGACTTAGGATTAGAAACCTTGGCCTATATTGGAGACCTTGTGACCTTATTTGATATTTTGTTTGGAGTTCTTGAGGCTTACCTCAAGACATTAGGTTATTTTTTTGTTTCATGTGCAGGTTATTGTGATTACAACCTTTGTTTGTAATCATGAATTCACCCGTATACAGACGTTACTCTGCCCAATTTTTGTGAAGACTTAATACACTTGAAGTTTAGTTCTCTCAAGAGCTTGCTTGAAGTTCTCTGGGTTTCTTTTTGCTTGCTCATTTGCTACATATAGTTATCCGTTTGGTATTGCACTATTTTCCCTTTTACTGTTTTCGCTCTTTATTTCTTTTTATTGTATGATGGGACCTCCGTTGCTAATATATGTCAGAAGTCCCTCTGGTTTATTTAAAGACCTGTTTAAGGCAATTTTGTCGGTGTGCTAATTGTGATTGTTTAAAATCCTACCTTTGAAGTAGGTATTATGCATGCGTGCTTATATTGTGCCCGTATTGTATTACAGGTGAAAAGTCCTCAAAAGGAGGTGAGTGGAAAGGGTTCATAATCGACCCCCGCACATTCCAATCTATATCATTCCTATGCTCACTTTCTACAAGTAGATGCTCTAAACATGTGCCCAATATATGAATGAATTTAAGTCCTTTCAAGGCAAGTGAAAAGGGTTCCCGCAATCGAATCCCCATGCTTTCTTTAGCTCGTGTTGACCAACACTGATGCTTAGTGTACGCATGCACTATGTTTTTCCCTCAGATCTTTCTTGCCCTAGTAATTGATACCACGGTTAAGGACCCTTTTTCATTCCTATAATTCTAGAGCTTGTTGACTTGGGTGATACACTCCCCTTGGTTGTGGCTTGACCCCTGGTCTGATGCTTGGTTGCTTGTCTATGGTGGGAACTCCCTTTCTACTACTAGGCATGTGCCTTATAGGTGTTTTGATATTTGAGTGGTACTCGAGTTGTTGTTTGTCCAGATGTTTCGCCATCTGCTTGCTTGTTTTTGTCACAGGATCTGTGACATTTTTACCATGTTCCCTTAGGATTTCTCGTGTGGGTTTAGTCCTCGAGTTAGACCTTAGGATAGGAATCCATGCATACTAACATAGGGTAGAAACTTCCCTTTTTCATCCTCAACCTTAGGGCCAATCATTGTATGATAACATTAGGGCTAGAGATTAGGATAGTCTCCCTTAGTTGTTTTCTTTTTCTTTGCATGTTGCATCTTAAAATTAAAACTTTTTCTTGGCAAATCATAAAACATCTCTAATAAACTTAAATCCTTCTTTAAGTTAAAAAATAAAAACCAATCTCAATTGCTTGTGCGCCTTCCTGTTTTATTTTAAACTTTGTCAGATTGATGATTTGCCATCCTTACCGTGACATGATGTTATCTTTTAGTCGATGTTTCGCCATTTCATATTTGTTTGAAGTTGATGTTTCGCCATCACGCATGTTTGTTATCCTACTTTTATTCTCAATATCATTGTTAGGTGTGATGTTTTATCATTTGGTTTATTGATGTTTCGCCATCTTTGCCATGATGTCTTATTATCTTTTAGTCGTTACTTCACCATCGCATATTTTTTTGAAGCTGATGTTTCGCCATCGCACATGTTTGTTATCCTACTTTGATTCTCAATATCATTGTTAGGTGTGATGTTTTATTATTTGGTTTATTGATGTTTCGCCATCTTTGCCATGATACCTTGTTATCTTTTAGCCGATGCTTCGCCATCGCATATTTGTTTAAAGTCGATGTTTCGCCACCGCACATGTTTGTTATCCTACTTTGATTCTCAATATCATTGTTAGGTGTGATGTTTTGTTCTCTGGTTTATTGATGTTTCGCCATCTTTTCCATGTTATCTTCCTATCTCTTAGCCGATGTTTCGCCATTGCACATTCTTTGAGTCGATGTTTCGCCATCGCACATGTTTGTTATCCTACTTTGAGTTTCAATATCATTGTTAGGTGTAATTTTTCATCATCTTGTCTGATATTTTGCTATCATGCTGGTGTCTTACCACCTTATTTGAGTTTGCGTTGACATGCGATGTCTTGTCATCTCTTCTACTATTTTATCATCATTGTTGACATTCTTGCTCCTTGATGTTTTTCCATCTTGATTGTTGCTTTTATCTTATTAACTAAACAACACAAAACAACCAAAATATATGAGCCGAACTACGGCTGCTCTGATTCCTTAAAAGGGATACGTAGGCACTGGGGTAGGGCCCAAGCGAGCACAACTTTTATTTTCTCTTTTCTTTTGCATGAATCCCCTTTTTGCATTTTCTTTTAGCTATTAAGAGTTAGATATAGATTTACACACCCATTAGATTAGACAACAAGAGTGAATACCATAGAGTACTACGGGCGTGTGGGATGCAAATACCTTCCCCTCGTGTTACAGACTCCCTTACCCGATCTCTCGGTTGCAAGACCGTGACTTTTCCCTCTTCAGGTTTTCTCGATATTTACCTTTCCCCTTCGACGGGATAAAAGACGTTTGGTGGTGACTTCATTGATTTTATATCGGATGACGGTTCGGCGGGTTTTTTCAGCTGGCGACTTCACTGGGGAAAGTTGACCAAATGTTGGTCCATCTTGGAGTCGGTCCTAGCTCTTGTTTTCTTTTCTTTGGGTGTTTATTTTCCATGCTTTCAGTTTATTCATTTATACATGTTTATCTGAGCATATGTTTGCATTGCATTTTATTGCTTTCCATATTGATGATATGTTATGCTGGATTCTGGTTTTCTTGGTGGGTGGGTTGCTCCATGAGGTAAAAGGCCCCATACCCAGGCTATGAGTGAATTCCATAGGAACTAGGAATAGAGTGGCCATGGCAGCTATGAGGAGGATGTCTTGTAGACCTGACCATGAGACCTGTGACTTTAGAGATGGTTTGGATAGGTGTTATCGTATGATGATACCAACAGATGAGCTCTTGTACTCCGATCTGTCCTTTGACCTTACCACGACCTAGTCTTTACCCGTGAGTGGGGCGGGAATTATTATCACAGGTACAAATGGTGACTATTTGTTCTGTTGGTGACTATTTTCTCTGGTTATGTTGGTGACTCGAGTTCTGTTGATGTCCATGTTCTGATAGTTACTGTGTGTTTTTTATGGTGACTTTGGTACTGTCAGTGACTACTTGATCTCCTGGTTCTATTATGGACTTCTCACCTTGTGATGGCCGTTTATTTCGGCGATTCAGTAGTTATCTTTTATGATAGGGAGATTTCGGGCTCATGTAGTTGTTGATCCACTTGGTACTTAGCTCTTTTATGTTCCAAGGTGGTATCGTACCTTTGATTTGGTGATGTTCATCGTTCATTTTAGAGAGACAGTGCAACCATTTTCCATGTTTATGGAACCTTGATCCTGTATTCTTGCACACATAATTTGTTAACATCATTTTAACACACGTGTTCTTTCCATTTCCAAGGAACCATGCTTGTGAGCTTTGTGTTGCGCTTCTCCACCTCTTACTGGTTTAAAATCAAAATTAAAAGCATGTGGGTTCCTTGGAAATGATCGAACATGGAATTACATCCACTCACGCACCTTATTCATATTCATGCATTCATAACAGGTACTCAGAGTTGGGGATTTTGTATTCATACTTGGTATTCTCTTCAAAATCAGACTTGACTCACCATTGTTGCATGTTCAAAAATCAGTTATAGAATGAATCTGTGGGGGTATTGGCCGGGATGAAGATTCATATGTGGTTGTTTGTGGTATACATGCAAACCTTGGCCCGTGATCGGGAATGCTTCAAGAAGGAAGATAATTCATTGAAGACCCAGTTGAGTCAGGACATGGAATTCTTGACGATAGTGTCAGCAATCCTGCACCGACTGTTGTAACATGAGTTAATCTTTTCTCCTCATCTTTTGGGATTTATTTCAAACCATGGAGTACCTTGTGTATTTCATCCACTATCTTGAGTGCGTGAAACGTCTTATCAACAGGTGGCTCCTATTTTCCAGCTGAATTCAAGAGGTTTGTTTTATCAGCAAGAACGAAAGAAGCTTGGGGAACAATTTTGATCCCATCTCAGTGCTTTATTCACATTTGTTTCCACGCTTGTTTGAGCTTCAGCGGATTAGGCTTTGTACTTCAGTACCATCTACAATTCTCTTCCTAATCATGTTATCAACGCCATATGTGGTTACCATGCCGAGGTACCCGATTATTCAATCAGGGGCATTCTCCACAGCTTTTGGCTGCCTGATCTTCTCGTCGGCAGTCAGTGCTTGTTCCCCCAAGTGAATCCATGGGGCAAAGCTTTTAATCAAAGATAGAAGAAGCATGAGAATTATGTTGATACCATCTCAATGCCTTACATCCTGGAACTTCCTCTCATGTTGGGAATTCAGTTGATTAAGCTTCATACTTTGGAGACTATTCAGTTGATTATTCTCTCTCCCGATGCAAATGCTAAGTGTGTCTCCCATTCCGGGGCATTTGGCTGTAATGTTGAAAATTGCAAGAGGATTAACCAAAGTCCAGCTCCTGCCTGGAGTCTCTCTCAAAGTCCAATTTCTAAAGTGACAAACGGTTTCGAAATTTTTGCTTGGTATAGTGTTCACTCTCTCTTTTGATAGAATCTTTAGTGAACATTACTCTGGGGCACTCGACTATTCAAGTCGAAGATGGTTTGTCATCCAGAGATAAAGTACAAGCTTGGATAAATTCGGGGATTGTTGTATCAATATCAGATGGGGATCCTCTTAACCAAGTGAGCCTCGAGGCTGCTAAAGATCGTTCGAAGCAATCAGTCCATACGGAGTCAAGTCTCCTCAACATGGAAATTTCAAATTTCATTTGCATTTTCATTTGCAATCTTAATTGTTTTTTTCTGTACTTTCTTATATGCAAACTTGCTCATCTTTTTGAATGATTAATCATAACTCATTGAATATGTTTTTCTTGAACTAATCCATTTGTTATCACTCTTATTTTTTTACTATGTTTTTGATATTAAACTCTTGTTAATAAAGCAATGACTCTGGAGGGAGGATGACGAAAATTTACCTAGAATCTCAAATGGCATGCTTTCGAGTAAAAACCTTACTGAAGATGTACAGGCCTTATTTCAATTCCTAAACACTGGATATATAAGGGAGATAGACCCTCGTTAACCCCTCCGAGCCTTCGAAGTAGGAGTTTCTTTTCTGTTTGAATAAAAACCCTTATTTTTAAACCCGGGGCAGGGTAGATGTTCAGATAATTTAATTAAGCATTCAAATTTCAGAAGGAGTGTCCCATTTAGGGATCACCATATTTTATCCCTTGCATTATGAGGTCGGTAAAATATCAAAACAACGATAGTCATTTCCCCAGTGAAAAAAAACAACAAAAAAATCCTGAGGTCGAGATCGAATCGATACAACAATGGTTATCCCTCGCCGACCAAGGAATGAGGCAGTCACTTTCCTCCAAAAAGTTTAAATACTTAGGGTCACACGACTTGTTCAAAAAGGAAAGTATGAATAAGAAAGAAACAAAAAATCCTCGCTAAGTTGAAACTTGAAAACAAGTCGCTTAGGCAAAAGTTAGGGCATCCCGCTGGACTTCCAAATTGAAATTCAAAAGAATTTGTCCAGGAAAAAGTTAGGGAAAGAAAAAAAGAATTTGAAAATCCTGAAAGGCAGAAAAGGATTATCAAATAAAAATCCTCATCAAAAGAAAATCCGTGTGACCGAACACCCAAAAACCAAAGGTTAAGTGACTGTTGTATCCAAAAAATTGTTGTGGTTCCTCAACCGTCATAAACTCTTTTGAGATATGAGTGTTCGTGTTAAATTAAATGAATGTAGGACTGAAGGACATCATGGAGAATGGGTGGGCACCAAATATTTTGAGCCTTAAAAACCTTTTTTCTAAAAACCGTGAACCAGGCCACGTTACAACCCTTAAGGTCCTAATTGAAGCATGGGTTAATTCGAAAGCAAAACTGTTATGAGAATACGGTAACGTGACTCCTAGGAGACTTGCTAAAAATATTTTTGAGTTGGTATCATTCCCTCTTTTATTTTCTTTGAACAGAAAAAAATTCCGATGTTTCAACATCTTTTCAATAAAAAGTTTTCTAACTTCAAGACAAGTATATGATTTGCATTAAATTTATCATTCATAGGATAAAACATTCTTTGCATATGAAAAGGTGCTTAAACATCATGCGAGCTTGCATAATGAGCATTAGATGAAGAGTTTGATTATCCTGAGGGACGAATTGCTTCAGGGATCTGTTGAAAAGAATGACCTTAATCTGGGGCATGCTTTCTAGCTACTACTTTGAATTGAAGAAGATTGGTTTGAGAGTTTGATCAAGAATTATTTGCCTGTTGATTGTGTGGAAGTTTTGTATGCCCCTAAGTCTCTGATTGAGCAATGGTGAATCATTTCCAGTTGGACCCAAAGGATAATTTTCTTCAAGCATATGCTTGCGCGCGAAGCAGTTCGAGTTGAGAAGTATGATTATGTACTAAGACCTAAGTCATTTATCTTAAGGAGGTGTTATCTTCCCAACTCTGTGAACTTCTTATTCCTCTGTGAGCATGAGGTAAGGAAATGGTTTACCAAGATTATGCTAATCTGGGGCAATCAAGTCAAGATCCATTGACTCTCAAAGTTTTGTTAATCCAGGGAAGTTGTGTCAAGATTCGACAAATCTCTCAAAGTGTCGAGTGATCAGGGTCCGTTACCCAAGATTCATTGATGCCACTTCTAATATTGATTAGTCAGAAGCCGTGTTTCAAAGTTTGTAACACTGGGGCAGTTTATCTGGGTGGTACAAATCTCATGAAGTCCTTTCAAAGCAAGTTCTTCAACAGCCCTACAGACTGGGGCATGGTATTATGCAGGGGCATTTCCCCACTTCATAATTGATCAATTTAAGTCCAATCACAGGATAAACTACTTGTGAATGTGAAAATCTTGACGAAAAGTCAAATTCATTATCTTCATCTCATCATAATTTAAGGTCTATGAATTATTGCTCCTTCATTAGAAGTTGAGATCTTTATCTCCAACTAAAGTCAGGAGTGTTATCCTTAGCACAAATCTCAGGAAGTCCTCTCGAGGCGAATCTCTTTAAAACCTAGTCAACCTGAAGCAGTTATGTCGAAATTCGACGAATCTCTCTATGGACCTGTTGTGACAGAGAATTATTCAGAGCTCGAATAATCTGGGGCCGATTATCTCAAGTCAAAAAGACCTTTTCCAGCAAAGTTGTCACACTATGCCCGGGGCACGTTCATTTATCTGTTTAGCATGAGTTTTCATGTGCTTTGCTTATTTGTGTAATTCTCCATTACCAGAGCAACATCTTTCAAGATAATTAAGATGTCCCTAACCTGGATCGTTTCCTCCGAAGTAACACTGAAGGTTCTATTGCTCCCCAGTAAGTCTTCCCAAATGAGAAATTTTAAGAATGACCAACTGGAATTTTGCATTAAAAGAGTCTAGTTCTCTGGATGCATAAAGCTTTATCTTCCGATATCACGTAGTAGAAAGTCTTTTGACTGAAAGTTGTGATCTTTTGATATGGATTTGTTCCCTTTCTCGGTAAATCTAACATGTTTGTGTGCGTAAGAGAATATTTATTCCTCGGAGCAGAGCATTTTTACCCTGACTCAAGATTTGGTTGAATATCTTCTTATTCCCTGATGAAGTCACTTCATGAGAATAAATTTGTTTAAGATTAATCGTGGGTTTCTACAGAGATCTGAAGTTTCTATTGATCCCCAGTAAATCTCCCAAAGCAGAGAATTTCTAAGATTGACTAATTGGTTAAGAGAGTCTTTTTCCTCCAAGTGTTGGAAGTTTTGTCTCTCCAGTATCACCTAGCAAATAGAATATATATTCCCTGAAGTGAAGTGTTCTCATCCCCAGCCGAAGTCGAGAGTTCCTTCGGAAATTTCTCCTACTCCCCGGCGAAGTCACTTCATGAAGATTTCTTATTCGAGAATTTTCTATTTCCCTCCATAGCAGAAGCATGGTTTGAAGTTCGTTATGCTAAGAATCTTTTATCATCCCCAGTAAAGACTATTCAAGTATGTTCTGTTTCTTAGCGAAGTCATGGGAGCATCATCTCACTTCCTCAGAGGAGGATGTTTATGAGGATTTCTTGTCCAATATTTCCCGTTCCCTAATGGAGCTTCCTTATTGGAGATCTCGTTCTCAGGAATTTTCATTCCTCCAGCTGATTTGTGTTGAGGTTTATTTCATCTCTCCAGTGAAGACCTCTGTCTGAGACCTCTTATGCAAAATTTCCCCTTTCTCTAGCGGAGCTGCCTTCGGAAATTTCTTATTCAGAAATCCTCATTTCCCCTATGAAGTTACCTTATCAAGAAATCTCCTACTCATGAATTCTCATTTCTCCAATGGAGTTGTTTCATTGAAAGCACTTATTCACATATTCTCTCTTTTTCCAATAGGTCTCAATCCTGGATATTGATAAGTGTTACTTCTCCAAAAGAGTATGCTATTGTGGTTGCTAGCCCCAGGATAGAGCATCATAACAAGATTTCATTTTTATTGAAGCACATCCTTATTCCCCAGTGGAGCCGAAGATTCTCGTATTTCTAACAGTAGCATATTTCATAGAGTTTCTCGTACTAAGACTATTTCATTCCTGACAAGAGTTCTTTTTGTAAGGTCGTTTACCCCATCATGAATCTTCATATCCTTGGAAGTATAAGGGCTCTTTATCCCTAGTAATAGAGTATGGCTGAAATATTTCCTCAGGCGAGTTCTGAACCTCAAGCTTAGGGTTCAAAGATACCCTCATTTTCCCCAGGTGAAGATTGGTACTCCCCAGCGGTAGCATCCCCAGGTTGGTTTGGTTAGATTTCTTTTGTCTAAGAACTTCTATGATTCCCCAATTAAAGTCACTTTCATTAAAGACTTACATCAGGAGGTCCCAACTCCCAACAATGTTCTCTTTATCCGTGGAAGGAGATATTGGATCTTTTCCCCAGAAGGTCAAGAGGTGGAACATAGGTCAAGATTTCTTATGCACTGCAATTTATTTTTGTAGTATTCTCCCCAGGAAGTTATCCCAAGTGAGAAATTAACAAGATTTCAAACAAAAGTCAGGTGAATTTTAATTTCCCACAGTCCCCATTTTTATTAATATTCTCTCCAGCAAAGTCAAGTATCCACTTGACGTTTCTTCGCAGATGTTACAATTTTGATTTGATCTTCTCTTGTGGAATTTGCAATTTATTTTTGCAAGTTTTATCAGGGTTTGGCCTATGGTTATTGGTTCTTTTAGTTTCACCAATTTGGGGCAGTCAAGTTGAGGATCGATCTCTCAAAGGTTGTCATACCGTACTTGGGGAATTCATGTTGTGATTTTGTTCATAGGAACTGTTGTTCACCCTGTAAGTTGTAGCTTATCAGCACCTATGCAAGAGTCTCACCTCTAACTTTTGAACTCTGGAACAGGGATATCCCCGTAGAGTTAGGTCTCCTCAGCATTTTCATGTGAGGGATTCTCGAGGTAGATAAGGTTTTTGGATACCTTTATTCCCCAACCAAGTCTGGATGAGCATTATCTCGTTCCTTAACAAAGACTATTCCCAACAGAGTTTATCTTCCGATTTGAATTATCATTGAAGTTCGAATTCATAAGTTCTCATTTTCCCATCTGAGTCGTGACTTGGGGCATTTCATTATCAAAGGAATATGTTATCATCAGCAGGGTTGATGTTGGCTGAGATTTCCATATCCCCAGTAAAGTCAATACTGTTTAACTATCTTCATGGTCCATTTTACGGTTGCATGCTGAAGGTTCTGGATTCCCCAACAAAATACTCCCCGACAAATTTTCGTATCCCCGATGGAGTTTTATATCCTCAGGAGAGTTTTATTTCCCAGAAATATTTTTCAAGAGAAAGGCTTCGTTCTGATACTTCAAGTTTGAAGACGTCTCATGCCCTCAGTGGAGTTGCTTATATAAGAATTTGCAGTCTGAAGAAGTTTCAATTCCCTAGTAAAGTTGCCAATCAGAGATTCCTCGTCCTGATCTCTCATTTCCTAGCTAATTTGTTGCTTGGGGCATCCTTATTTAAGGATCTTTCCTTATCCTCAGTATAGTCGTGTTGGTCGATTAGTTGAGATTTTGTTAATCTTTGGCAAAAAGTAGAGGACTTTTCAAAGGAAGTTTCCCCAGCGAGGGTTTTGATTCCCACATCTGGTTCGTTATCTTGGTAACATTCTCAACACGGATGCATGTCATCTTTTCCAGAGATTACAGTCTTACCCTAATCTTTTCCAACACCAGCCGATTTCTATTAGGCATTCTCCTTCAGAATTTACAGTCTCGACATGATCTTCTCCCACAATGCCCAATCTTCATTTGTCATTTCTTCTTGAAGTTGATCAGTTTTGACCCGGTCTTCTCTAGGAGTTTGAAATTTATTTTTGCAACTCCTCTTTGTGTTTGTAGCCCGTTTCTACCGGTTACTCATTTATTACTCCCCACAGAGTCTCATCTCCTAAATGGTTTCTCTACAGCGTTTCCTCGTATCTTCTCTTCTCCAGCAGATTTTGCAATTTATTTTTGCAAAGTCTTGCCAAATCCTGACTTCTTGGTCACTGGCTTCTCGATTGGCCATTCCCCAGTGAAATATTTAAACAAACATGCATCATTATATTGCATCTACCCAAAACGCGTAGCATTTCCATTATATGGAGCATTACGTTATAAAAATTAGTTTTCAAACATGCATCGGAACATAAGTCATTACTTTTTCTATTATCCCTAGTGTTTTTGCCATAACTTCAGGTTGTATCCCCGGCGAGGTCTTCTTCTGCATTATCTCAAGTTTCACCCCATACAAATATCCTTTTGATGTTAATCATTTGATTGTTTGAGTGTCTACTCTTGATCGTAGTTCAGTTTTCCCTGGCACGGTCTTCTCGGGTTTAGTCTTCACTACCCTCACCGGTTCATTTCGATGTCTATTGATTTACCTTTCGAATAACAGTTTCGTCCTGATATTCACTTTCAGCAGGTTTTTAGGTGTACGTCCTAATCTCCTTTCTTTGGTTCGAGCTCATAGTTTCTTCTCCTCACCTTGCGCATGAAATCTAGTTCCATTCTGGTACTCATCTAGTTTAGTGTCGCCTAACTAGTTATAATGAGCCGAGTTTCGTCTCATTTTTTGTTTTCATACCTTGGGCTTTATCAGTTATCATTTTTTGAACCCTTTTTTGGTTATCGGTTACTGAGTCTCTTTGCAGTGTTCGCAATGCGTCCCTTGTTGAATTCAGTCTCTTTTGTTCCTTTGATTCTTTTATCAGTTTTCGTCATTTTTTATCCATTGATCTGAGACCAGCAGGTGCTTTGAGAAACATGCGCTCTTATCACTTTGCTTTGGGTCGATTTTCGATCCCGTCACCTGTGCATGAAATCCATTTTTGTTCTGGTACTCATCTAGTTTAGTGTTGCCAAACTAGTTATAATGAGTCGAGTTTCGTCTCGTTTTTTGTTTTCATACCTTGGACTTTATCAGTTATCGTTTACTAAACACTTTTTCAGTTATCGTTTACCGAGTCTCTTTGCGGTGTTCATACTGCGTCCCTGGTTGAATTTAGTCTCTTTTGTTCCTTGAATTCTTCTCTTATTTTTCGTCATTGTTTATCCATTGATCTGAGACTAGCAGGTGCTCTGAGAAACATGCACTCTCATCACTTTGCTATGGGTGGAGTTTCACCTCGTCACCCGTGCGTGAAATCTAGTTTTGTCCTGGTACTTATCTAGGTTAGTTTCGTCTAATTGGTTATTTGGGTCGTGTTTCGTCTCGCTTTTGTTCCTCACTCCCGGGATTCTTTCAGTTCCTTTATACTGGCTATCTTAGTTTGAGATTAACAGATGCTCCAAGAATCACGCACTCTAGCCACTTCGCTTTGGGTCGAGCTCATAGTTTCGTCTCCTCACCCGCGTACTTTTTCTTTTCCAGAGTTTATTTTTGCATATTCTCTTTGGTTTGAGTCTTATCTCACCCTTTTGTGGTCCGGTTTTGTCCTGGCATATTTTTTGCGGAGGTTTAGTTTTGTCTATTCTTCTAAGCTTTGGTTTTGTCTCTTTTTTATCTGCGTTACAGCTTCATTCTGATGCAGGTCTTGGGGCTTTTTCTGCTTTTTCTTCAAGAGTGTAAATTTTCGGGTTCTTTTATATTCAATTATCTTCAACTTTGAACGCTCGAAAGTCGTCGATTTTCTCACTTATCCAGTTAAAGATAATTGAATAGGGGCAGTTGTTGCACCCCAAAATTTACCGTCTTGATTCAGGATTATGTTCCATCATAAATATCATATTGCATTGCATTCATACATGGTGATGGGATCGAAATATTCTAGTCATCAGGTCTCCCTCAAGCTTTCGAAGATTGATTGTATTGGCAAGTTGCTCAAGGAGGGCCTTATTATCTAAAACTCTGGATCTTTCAAGCCCAGAGGTATCACATATCTAAAGATATCTTATCCATCTCATTGGATCATTAGAAGATTGAGTATTGTGTTGTTTATAAGGAAAATCACATCATTTGGATTCATCAGTTAAAATTAGGGTTTTGCCCAAGTTGGAGTTATTTGGGTCTAGATGAGCCAAGTATTGAAGCATACTTATTTTATCATCATTGGAATCAATTTTGTTCAAAAAGCCTCTCTTGATGCCCAGAGGAATTAGGGGTTTGAAGCTTGACCAGTTATCTTCTAGTGCAGAGTGCAAAACTAGGGTTTGAGTTTTAATCAGGAGATCTTTGGATTTTTGGGCAATTCTTGATCCCATACTTCTCTACATAGTCATGAACATCTATCATTGGAAGTTTGATCATCAACTTTGGCTTGAAAGGTTTCAATTGATAAAAAATGGGTAAATTGGTCATTTTGTTAGAAGACAGTCAATATCAACTGTTGACCAAGTGGACTTTTGGTCAACCATCAATTCAATATCCCTATTCTCATATTTCATGGTCAATATTGGCAAAAATATCAAGAGGAAGTGTCTTCTAAATTTTTCATTCAAAGTTTGTCACATTTCATGCATTGTGGAGAGAGATATAAGGACGTAAAGAGGTGATCTTGAAATAGCAAAGTTGCATGAAAATGCATGAAATTTTTTGTGCCAATACAAACTCCATTTTCCAGCTCACACTCCAGCCCTTGTTCACTTATCCAAAGGCACGTGATTTTCACTCTCACTCACTCAAAAACGCAGCACATCACTCCCTCTCTCATTCTTTCCATTTCTCTCACTCTCTCTTTCCATATTCTATATAAAGCATTGCACTCAATATTCAAAAGGGGTTTTTTTTTGGAAGATTACAAGTCAGTAGCAAACTATTATCTCCTTCTCTCACACGAAATCATCTCTCTCACTTGGAATTTTAAACTTCCACCATTGTTAAGCAAGCTTCTACAACTTTCAAACATCTTTGCATCTCTCTCTCTACTCATTATCTATGCACATTCAAACAAGCTTCTCTCAAGTTTTCTTGCTCTTTATTTGAGCTAAAGCTTCATCCAAATTCATTGCAAGGTAGATAATTCATTTTCTCTCTCTACTGCAACTTGCATTTTATTTTTAAATCCGTGAACCTTTTGAAAAATCCAATTACATATTCATAATCCTTGCATTTTTCTGGTCAATTTTCATTCTTGGGTCGTTTAATTTGGTGGAGAATTGCAGGAGAAAAGTGAATCATAAAATTGTTTAATGTAATATGTAAATAAAAAAAAGTGTTCATGTAGAATTCTTCACGCACGATTTTCTCACTCATAAAGGCATCATTTCATAAACTTTTTGATCCTAACATGTTCTACTAATTTCCATCTTGAACTTTGGTGTTGGAATTTTTGGATTTCATCAAGAAATGAGTGAGTTATGGTGATCTGAAAATGAGGTTTCAAACCTGAAAAAACATGAACAACATGGCTTTGGTAGGGGTGATGAGGTGTCTTGTTTTAATTGAACATGGTTCCAATTCCTTTCACAGCGCATTTTGGCAAAAACAGGTGTAATAGCCTTTGAATATTAATTCTTCTTTTGTTTTCTCAAATTTTATTTTAATATTTCCTTCCCTTAAAAAATTATGAAAAAATTATTTTAGACTTCTTTTTCAATATATTTTCATATTTTGATTTTTATTTCATTTTTCTCGATTAAATAAAATCATATAAATAATTAGGGTTTTAATATTTCTTTTAATCTTGAATTTTACTTTCCTATTTCTATTAAGTAAAAAAATACATAAAAAATATTTTTGGTCTCCTCTCTAAGTTTATTACATGAAAATATTTTTTGCCCAATTTTATAAAAAAATTATTTTAATAATCATTTGGACATAATATCTTTTATTTGCATCAATTTTGTTAGTTTGTGTAAATAATTTTATATTTCTTTTTTCCTTTTGAGATAAATTCAAGGAAAATATGATTTTTGATCCTTTTGATTTTCTTGACATTTAGGTTATTTTACATCAAATTTATTTGGCTTTTGGATCTAATTGATTAATTTGTGAACTTAATTTCCTCTTTTAGGGTTTTTGCTTGATCATGCACATCAATTGATTTAAAGTTCTAACTTCCCATTCCTATAAAATCATATATGAAGTTGCTTGGAGTGCTTGAACATGTCGAGGCTATAAAAATCATTATTCTGGAATTTTACAATGTGATTTCATATTTTTCACAAATTATTTTCCAAAACCATCTAGTTTAAGGTTTAAACTTTCTAGTTTCCAAGTTTTCATTTCTAAATCAAATTTACACCTCAATCCAGGGACTCCAAATTTTATTTCTGACTTTTACAGGACTTTAGGAAGTTAGGGTTTTAATTTCATAATTTTTGAAGTCATTTTCATATTTTAAAACTATTTTTGACTTAAGATTGCATTTTGGGTTTTACCTTTGATTAATGTTTGTATTTGAAAACTTTTGTACATGATTCTTGTTTGATTCTTGAAATAGCATGTGGTACTGACTTGGAGCATATCTTGAGACAAATTCTTCAACATCATTTGGTATTGGGTGTTGATAGGTTGATAAACCAAATCCATTAAAATGGACGAATGATGTTGATGATATTCGAAACTCTAATCCCTTCCCTCTTCATCTTATTCCCATTTCTTATTGTATTACATGTTATGGGATAATGATCCCTATATCATTTATCCAAACATGAAGTACATAAATTGCTATTGATCGGCCTTAAAATAGGTGTGACTTCTACATAAGTCCACTTACGATTACTTAACATAGCGCTAAATATTGTTCCGAATTGAGAAAATGATTATTCGTGGCCCAAACCTATGTTTGCAAGCCCAAGTAGGTTAATTTGATCTATTTTATCCAATAACCTTGATATTCATTGTTAGGAGGCTTTGGTTCTACCAATCCTCCAATGGATCTTCATCAATTTTGGTCAACGCGGATCACATAAACATCGTTGATCATTAAATGTTTCCTTGAGAATTCTAAAATGGATGATATACTTAACAAAAAGCAAATGCAACTTGTTTTTGAAAGGCTTTGGTTCTACCAATCCTCTAATGAGTTCCAAATGCATGTTTCAAGATGGTCATCCAACCAGCCACTAATTCTTAACAATTGACTTTACTTTATGCTTTTATTTTATGATTTTACTTTATGTACTATTTACTTGAGCATTTACATTTCATTATGTTTTCATCTTTGCTCACTTTAGCATTTACTTTTATATCATTTTTTGTTTTTCTCACTTTAGCTTTTCTTTTTGAAGATGCTTAATAATCAACATAAACCATAAAAACACTTTAATGTTACTTGGACTATTTGGTTACTATCCTTGGCATTATGGAGTATTGGACTTCTTGGACTTAGGAATAGAAACCTTGGCCTATATTGGAGACCTTGTGACCTTAATTGATATTTTGTCTGGAGTTCTTGAGATTTACCTCAAGACATTGGGTTGTTTGTTTATTTTGTGTGTAGGTTATTGTGATTACATACTTTGTTTGTAATCTGGAATTCACTCATATACAGTCGTTACTCTGCCCAATTTCTGTGATGACTTAATACACTTGAAGTTTAGTTCTCTCAAGAGCTTGCTTGAAGTTCTCTGGGTTTCTTTTTGCTTGCTCATTTTCTACGGATAGTTATCCTTTTGGTATTGCACTATTTTCCCTTTTATTGTTTCCGCTCTTTATTGCTTTCTATTGTATGATGGGACCTCTGTTGCTGATATATGTCAGGAGTCCCTCTGGTTTATTTAAAGACCTATTTAAGGCAATTTTGTTGGTGTGCTAATTGTGATTGTTTAAAATCCTACCTTTGAAGTAGGTATTATGCATGTGTGTATATATTTGTGCCCGTATTGTATTACAGGTGAAAATTCCTCAAAAGAAGGTAAGTGGAAAGGGTTCGTAATCTACCCCCGCACATTCCAGTCCATGTCGTTCCTATGCTCACTTTCTACAAGTAGATGCTCTGAACATGTGCCCAAGATCTGAATGAATTTAAGTCCTTTAAAGGCAAGTGAAAAGGGTTTCCACAATCGGATCCCCACGCTTTCTTTATCTCGTGTTGACCAACACTGATGCTTAGTGTATGCATGCACTATGTTTTTCCCCCAGATCTTTCTTGCCCTGGTAATTGATACCACGGTAAGGACCCTTTTGAATTCCTATAATTATAGAGCTTGTTGACTCTGGTGAAACGCTCCCCTTGGCTGTGGCTGGACCCCTGGTCTGATGCTTGGTTGCTTGTCTATAGCGGGACCTCCCTTTCTACTACTAGGTCTGTGCCTTGTAGGTGTTTTGATATTTGAGTGGTACTCGAGCTGTTGTTTTTCCAGATGTTTCACCATTTGCTTGCTTGTTTTTGTCACAGGATCTGTGTCATTTTTACCATGTTCCCTTAGGATTGCTCATGTAGGTTTAGTCCTCGAGTTAGACCTTAGGATAGGAATCCATGCATGCTAACATAGGGTAGAAACTTCCCTTTTTCATCCTCAACCTTAGGGCCAAACATTGTATGATAACATTAGGGCTAGAGATTAGGATAGTCTCCCTTAGTTGTTTTCTTTTTCTTTGCATGTTGCATCTTAAAACTAAAACTTTTTCTTGGCAAATCATAAAACATCTCTAATAAACTTAGATCCTTCTTCAAGGTAAAAAATACAAACCAATCTTAATTGCTTGTGTGCCTTCCTGTTTTATTTTAAACTTTGTCAGATTGATGTTTTGCCATCCTTACCATAACATGTTGTTATCTTTTAGCCGATGTTTCACCATCGCATATTTGTTTAAAGTCGATGTTTCGCCATCACACATGTTCATTATTCTACTTTGATTCTCAATATCATTGTTAGGTGTGATGTTTTATCATTTGGTTTATTAATGTTTCTCCATCTTTTCCATGATACCTTATTATATTTTAGCCGATGCTTCGCCATCGCATATTTGTTTGAAGCCGATGTTTCGCCATCGCACATGTTTGCTATCCTACTTTGATTCTCAATATCATTGTTAGATGTGATGTTTTATCATTTTGTTTATTGATGTTTCACCATCTTTGCCATGATACCTTGTTATCTTTTAGCTGATGCTTCTCCATCGCATATTTGTTTAAAGTCAATGTTTCACCATCGCACATGTTTTTTATCCAACTTTTATTCTCAATATCATTGTTAGGTGTGATGTTTTGTTCTCTGGTTTATTGATGTTTCGCCATCTTTTCCATGCTATCTTCCTATCTCTTAGCCGATGTTTCGCCATCGCACATTCTTTTAGCCAGTGTTTCTCCATCGCACATGTTTGTTATCCTGCTTTGAGTTTCAATGTCATTGTTAGGTGTAATGTTTCATCATCTTGTCTGATATATTGCTATCATGCTGGTGTTTTACCACCTTATTTGAGTTTGTGTTGCCATGCGATGTCTTGTCATCTCTTTTGCTATTTTATCATCATTGTTGACATTCTTGTTGTTTGATGTTTTGCCATCTTGATTGTTGCTTTTAACTTCTTAACTAAAAAACACAAACCAACCAAAATATATTAGCCTAACTACGGCTGCTCTGATTCCTTAAAATGGATACGTAGGCACTGGGGTAGGGCCCAAGCGAGCACAAATTTTATTTTCCCTACATTATTTTCTCTTTTCTTTTGCATACATCCCCTCTTTGAATTTTCTTTTAGCTATTAAGATTTAGATATATATTTACACACCCATTAATTAGACAACAAGAGTGGATACCGTAGAGTACTACGGGCGTGTGGGGTGCTAATACCTTCCCCTCGCGTAATAGACTTACCTGATCTCTCATTCGCAATACTGTGACTTCTCTCTCTTCAGGTTTTCTCGATGTTTACCTTTCCCCTTCGATGGGATAAAATACGTTCAATGGAGAATTCATTGATTTTATATCGGATGACATTTCGGCCGGTTGTTTCACTCATTCCCTCGAGAAGGAGAGATTCATCCCTAGGAAGACGAAGTGTTGCGCTCTCGAAAAAAGACCTCTCCAGCCAGCAAGAAGGCATATCATAAGCCCATTTTCCCGTCTCCCCAGTAAGGTCAACGCTCCCCTCAGGTCGAGGCCTCTTCGCCTTCGAGGAAATAGTAGATGAAGACAAAGCAGCTGTGGAAAGAGTCGAGGATAACACACCTGATCTAGGAGTAGGAACTGGCCCCATGCTAGTCTGTGCATCCTTCTTGGCCTTTCTCGCCCGAGCAGCGAGTGTCTTGGCCAGACGTTCTTGAGCAGGATTCATATTTTCTGCAAAACAAAGAAAAAACAAGAGTCAGTAAAACGAAGGGTCAAATAAACGATGATCACATACTGTAAAATGAAAATTTGTACCCAGATATCTAACAAGATCCTCGCTCCCAAGGAGCTTCTGGATGTTTATGAGACCCGGCTCGAACACGGGCTCCTCGTTTCTATCCAGCATTGGCCAACCTCCCCGACTGACTCGCTGGACCAGAGGAATTCGAGATACAAACAAGGTCAAAGTGGTGAAGCTCGATAGGTCCTCATCCCCAAGCTCCCCCTCTCTCTAGACATAGGAGCCCAGCTCCTTCTCGAAATGCATGTTGGTCCATTGGAACGGGAACTTAGCGACCAGCACCGCGATAGGATCCCCCATCTCGTTTATACAAGGAGTCCTATCCTTGTTGAGAGACAGTCGGCTCCTAAAAACGTTCAGCAACGCCTTCGTCGAGTGGGCTTCACCAAAATTTACTTGTCTTTAAAATGACGCACGGACTCCAAGTAGGCCTTGGATGTGAAAACAATAGAAGAACAACGGGATCGTGCCCCCTATCTTTAGATAGTCGCACACTATCTGGAACACCCGCACAAACGCAATCTCGTTCGGGTGCAACTGGGAGGGGGCCACATGCAGATGCCAAAAAACGACCACTTCAAAGTCAAAAAAGGAAGGCGGAGACCCATCTCTTGGAAGACTATATCGTACATAAGAATCCTCCTCCTATCATATCTTGAGCAGATCCTACTGTCTTTCCTAGGGATATACAACGACCACTCCTCCCGGGCTCCCTCCTCGTGGATATAAACATCGGTGAAAACGTCTTCCACGTGCTCATAAAAATATGACCGCCACTCCCAAGGGTCTTTAGCTACCCAATCTTGAGGATCCTCGTCATCTCGAGGAGGAAATAGACCACGCCGAGCCGAAGAGGTCGCGCCCATGTCGGGCTCCCCCATCTGTTGATCTGTCTGGTTTTGCTGTTCCCTAGAGATTTCCAATATGCTCGACGAGCTACCACTAGTCTTGCTCAAAGAGCTCCTGGAGGATTTTGCAGACTCGCTCGAAATGACAACTTATGTTTTGTCAGCTATAGCACTTGAAAAGCAGAAGAAAAGGATGATCTCGACATCAATGTCGGAACCACCATTCCACCGCTAAACAAGTGAAAGGGTACCGAGAGACAGAGATCATATCCCCGACCAGAACCCTCATAGAGGTACACTGACGGGCATAAAATGCAGGAAAAATCCCAAAAATCCCTTGAGGTACTCTAATAGGCACAAGTTACAGAAAAACTCAAACCCTAACAAATCACTCATAACACAACGACGGGACTCCGAGGGAACACCATGGCGGCTCCAGCAGTCATGCGCCGCAGGAACGACGTATGCCACCTAGAGTCTCTAACGACCTTCTCCCTAGTGGAACCCTAAATCCTAACCACGTGCATATCTAAGAGGCAAAAAATGAAAGCACTAGAACATGCAACAATGGAGGAACGAAAACTCACTGATAGAAGAAGAAGAAATGAAGTTGGATGATCGCGAATGAAGAAACTGAGAAAATGCTGGTGGTAGAATGTCGAGGTAATACGAGCAATTGAAGGAGAAGGCAAAAAATACTAATGGCCCTGATCCTCTCGTATTTATAGCTGAAACGGCCTGCGCATATAGAACGCGCGCCTTAGGAACCCCAGGTTCGTCATTATGAAACCCTAGCCCTAGGACATCATTTGCCCTGCTCGACCGACACGTTTCCCAAAACACGCTACCTCTCCAAATTCAAAGGTTCCAATGGCAAACGTTTCACCTCCTCGACAAAGAAGTATAACGGGGCAAACGCTTATTTCCCCGTCCTTTGAGCAGATATCAAAGCCTTCACTCCTGTGCCCAGAAGCAACGACTTGGGGGACTACTGTTCTGGAATAGCCCAAAAGCTTGAGTGAGCCCAGTCTAAGACATCTCATAGGTGCCACCCACCGACCATGACCAAGAATGCTCGCACCTGTCGGGAAATACCACCCTTTTGCCCTTCTAATCCAGCTCTGATCCAAGATGCCCGTCGAGCATCTTCTTAGTCTTCTCGACTCCAGCATCGTACAGACCACCAGGGACCAACCAGAGAGATGCCCGTAACCAGCCTCCTCCCCGGAACCAATGGCTAGTTACGGGCACATCTGCCCGTTTTGACCAAGTCCTGGAAGTTACATGATTTTCCAGACCCGCATATCTAGGCAGGAAATCAGGAACCAATGTCAACGCGCCAGGGGCAGTATATAAACCCTCACACCTATGAGGGCCAGGTATCACATATTCACACTAACTACCTGATATTTTGCTAGTACCTTCTTGCTCCCACTCTTACTTGATCATTGGGGTACCTAGTAGGTACAACCCCCTCTCTCCTCTACCCGACTGAAGATCATCCTCCGGCCACTCTCCAGATTTTGATCAACCGCAAGATCAGAAAAGAAGAAGACAATTGTTTTTTGCAAAGTTTCTCTCTGCCCACAAACTGTGGAAAACTATGTTATTCACTTTGCAACTGCAAAAATACTGTGAATGACTTGATTGACTTAATTACAAACTTAGGGATTACTCCCTATTTATTAATTTTGGTTAGCTCAAAGCCCAAAATACCTATTTTGGTACTAAATCAAATCTATCTATTTTAGATCTAGATCAAATCTATTTAAATCTAAAACAAATCTAATTCGTGTGCTCTTCGAGACACCATAGTTTTGACACTATGAATTACAATTTAACAAAATTCACTCCCCATTTGTGATTTTTTCTCTCCAGAAATTAGTGCGCTCATTTTTATGACCAACAGTCTCCATAAGCAACACAATAGAAAAAATATTCAACAAATTGACTGAATCTAGATGGGTCTAAAAAATCTCTCGTTACATCTGAGTCATGTTTTCTTCTACTCTAGTAAACTTGATATGAATTCTTTATTAGCTTAAACAAATATTATATTTATGTTATATGACCTCTTACCTCTTTTTTATGCATACTCTTTTTGTTACATAATTGCGTAATCCAAATGATACTCTCAAGAATCCACTATTGCAATGAAACACATGAGCTTCCAATCTATCAGGTACAACAAGACTATGAAGTTTACATTTTACATCAACTTTTTGTTCTGGACTGGCCCAAAAGCTTGAGTGGGCCCAGTCTAAGAAATCTCATAGGTGCCACCTGCTGACCATGACCAGGACTGCCCGCACCTGTCGGGAAATACCACCTTCTTGCCATTCCGATTCAGCTCCGATCTAAGATGCCCGCCGAGCATCTTCTCAGTCTTCCCGCCTCCAGCGTCGTATAGACCACCAGGGACCAACCAGAGAGATGCTTGTAACCACCTTCCTCCTCGGAACTAGTGGCTAGTTATGAGCACATCTTCCTGGTTTGACCAAGTCCTGGTAGTTACTTGATTTTCCAGACTCGTATATCTAGGCAAGAAATCAGGAAGCAATAGCCACACGCCAAGGCCAGTATATAAACCCTCACACCTGTGAAGGCCAGGTATCACGTATTCATACTCATTCCTGATATTTTGCTAGTACCTTCTTGCTCCCACTCTTACTTGATCGTTGGAGTACCTTGTAGGTACAACCCCCTCTCTCCTATGCCCAACTGAAGATCATCCTCCGGCCACTCTCCAAGTTCTGATCAATTGCAACATCAGAAAAGAAAGAAGACAATTGTTTTTTGCAGAGTTTCTCTCTGCCCACAAACTGTGGAAAACTTTATTATTCACTTTCCAACTGCAAAATACCGTGAATGACTTGATTGACTTAATTACAAACTTAGGGGTTACTCCCTATTTATAGATTTTGGTTAGCTTAAAGCCAAAAACTATAAAAGCCCAAAATACTTATTTTGGTACTAAATCAAATCTATCTATTTTAGATCTACATCAAATCTATTTAACTCTAAAACAAATCTAATTTGTGTGCTCTTCGAGACACCATAGTTTTGACACTATGAATTACAATTTAACAAAATTCACTCCCCATTTGTGATTTTTTTCTCCAGAAATTAGTGCACTCATTTTTATGACCAACAATCTCCATAAGCAACACAATGGAAAAAATATTCAACATATTAACTGAATCTAGATAGGTCTAAAAAATCTCTCATTACATCTGAGTCATCTTTTTTTCTACTCTAGTAAACATGATATGAATTATTTATTAGCTTAAACAAATATTATATTTATGTTATATGACTTTGTGATACGGGGGGAGAACTGACTTGAGGTTTTGCATTTTGATCGCATTTGTGCGGATAGCAAGAGTCGCCACCGACTTTTCTTTTATCCAAAAGGAAAGGTAAAAAAGCACAGGAAAGACCTTTCGAGATTATTTCTCGGGTTTGGGGGGTAGATTATGAAGAGGGAAGGTATTAGCACCCTTTTCATCCATAGTTATCTACGGGCTATTAGTTACTCGCTAGATCACTTGCTTTTGTTTGACAATATGCTTGTGGTGTGTTTTTTGAAAGTATTTTAAAAATTTCTTTGTAATGGTTCTCGTTTCTATAAGAACGCGTACAAAGTGTTGTTTCGAAAAATAGTTCAAAGATGTGTTTGTGGAATGTGTTTTTGAAAGTGGTTTTGAAAAGATGTTTTGCAATGGTTCTCGTCTCTATAAGAACGTATACAAAATATTGTCTTTTGAAAATGTTTTGAGATGAAAGTGTTGGTGTAAAAATGTTTTTGTCGTGAGCAAACGAGTAATTAGGAGCGAATTTACTTACTCGAAAGGTCTTAAATGCTCTTTTCTTCCTCCTTTAGATATTGATATCTTACCATTGATTTGGTAAGAAGCCCCATCGTTGGATGTGAAGGGACAGGCGCGGGTCAATTTTACAGTCATTGAAAGCAACTTATGAGATGCTTTAGCCATTTTCATAAGGGACTAGATCGTTTTACCGGAGGCAACATCGAGGGTCATCGAGGGACTACGATCTTTTTTATCGAAGGGTCATTGCTAAAGCATCCCATATTCGAGGGACATGATTGTGTTTCCGAGGCAATGAGCGAGGCTACCCTAGAGGTGCACGTGTGAAAAAAGTGTGTTCGTTTCAAGTTATTTTGTCTTTGAAATTAGGTTATCTAGCGATTGTTTTTTAATCTTGCCATACACGCCTAATTACTACACAGTATAAGGAAAACAGTAAATTACAGAAATTGAAATTCTACGCTATTACAGAGTTTTCGGGAAAGGGGGTACAATTTTTTTACAAATGGGGATGAGTCGAATGCGATTAAAAGTATAAATAGCAAACAATACAACCAAATCGAATTGAAAATGAACAAATATTTAAACTAGCACAATCTATAAAATTAATTAGCAAAATAAATAACACTATAATATTTTTGGTGTTTTTTTGTTTTTTTTTTTTTTGTGAGAAAATTTAAAAGAAAAAATCTATTCTATTATTTTAATTTGGAATTTATTATGTAGAAGCTAAACCATTTAAAAGAAAGTTTACTAAACTATAAAAATGTTAACAAAATTATTCGTAAAATCTCTAACTAAATTAATTAAGAAAACTAAACAAAATTTTGTTTAAGTTATATTTTTACCTAATTGAACATTAAATCTAAACTAAATAAAGTTATATAAAAAAATTAATTACTCTTAAAATTCCAAGTTTACTAAATTAAACCTAGACTAAATTTATTTTAGAATTACTAATTTGAAGTTTGCCTAAATTAATCTTAAAATTTCTAACCCAAGTATAAATATAAGAAATCAAATTTTCGAAATTTCTAAACTATATCTAAACTAAGTTTAAATGTAAACTAATTTAATTATAAAGTTTAAATCCAAACTATTAAAAAACACTAATCTAAACTAAATTAATAGAATTATGATTTTTTTTGAAACCTAAACTAAAGTAATTATGATAAGAAAAAATATATATAGTGAACCTGAAAATGGGGTGTAAACTACAAAATTTAAGTGGGTTAAAGTAGCAGGTCCAAGAATGTTATGAAACAAAAAGAAATAAATACAAATAAAAAATAAAACTAAATTGGTGGACCTGGGCCAGACCGGGTCGACCTGAGGTCCACCCCCTCTTCAATCACTAAATTGGGTTTATGAACCCTAAAACAAAACTCATTTGAGGCAGCGCCTCTTACCCAAGATGATGCAGATGAAAAGAAAAAAGGAGAGCAATGTACCTCTCGTTCCTCTTTGTCTCTCCCGATTTCTTCTCTTTCTCTCTACTCTCCAGTTGCTCAAAAGAAAATCGTATAGTAAGATTTCAACCGCGATGTTGTTGGCGTCGTCGGAGATCGGGTGGTCGGACGAGCTTGGGAGGTATTGTGGAGAGGCCGGTGACACGGACGTAAACTTCGACCAGTTGGGATGGGTCGCTCACAGCGTCTAAATGAGGTGTATTGTTGGTTTTTCTGGTGTGTTATATGAGGTTCAGGTTTTGTATTGTTTCGGTTTTTTGATGGCCTGGTTTTGCTCTTGGTTCGTATCTTTTATGGTTTTGTTGTTTTGTTTTTGTATATTGCCTTGGCCTCTATTCTTACAGTGAGGTTTTTTGGTTTTGTATATTGGTTGGCCTTTTGCTCTTACAGTGAGGTTTCTGGTTTTGTATCTTGGTCGGCCTTTTGCTCTTACAGTGAGGTTTCTGGTTTTGTATCTTGGTGGTGCTGAGATTTGTGTTTTCTGGTTTTTTATTCTTGGCGGTGCTGAGATTTGTGTTTTCTTTGGCTTTTTTGTGATATATCCTCTGACTTACCTTTGACCCTTGTTGCTGGTATATAAGAGATGTAATGAATTGGCTTTTGAGTAATTTTGGCTTGATGACCTTGGTCTTTAGAGTGCAGATTAAGCTATGTCCATTTTGGTGCAAGTTTGGGCAGGTTTTGGACTGTAATGCAGGCTGGTCGTGGTAGGTTTTTGGACAGTTTTTGGCTTAGGTGATACTTTTCTAACTTGTCCCTATCTTCTTTCCTCTTTCATCTTTCAATGATACAAAGCAAACTTGCTTTTTCTTTAACTTTCTGAAGGATTTGCATTTTTTGGAAAATGATGACAGGGTGCATACCATGAGCTAGCATTGCTACACTATTGCTGCTATATTTTTTTGCCTTTGTATTGTTTTAGCAGCCTATGCTGCTGCTTCCTTTGCTTGTTTCTGCTTTTATTTATGCTGCTATTTATCCTTGTTGTATTGTTTGACAGTTTGCTGGCTTTTGCTTGTTTATTTTGTGAAGCTATCTTGGGTTATTGCATTGTTTGGCAGTTTTTGGACTGGGCAGCTTTGGACAATTTTTTCTTTTTGTGAACCAAGGCCCAAACCTTGTGATTTGCAAAAAACAGGAGAAGATTGGATCATGATATAAAAACAAACCCTTTTAAACTGATTCCAAATGCAAATCCTCATGATGAGAAGTTTCTTGAAAATTTTGATTTTATGCTTAAAGTTTCATGTTGCTAACACTTTTTTCTTCTTTTCTTTCATGTGATGAATGTTGACTTGGAGGTGAAGAAGACAAGGCAAGGTTGAAGATTGATGTTAGGTTCAAAGAAACATGAAGAATTGAAAATGAAAAAGCCATGATTGGAAACCAAATGAAGCATGGAGGATTTTAGAAGCAAGTTAGCATATGCTTAGGGAGGACTTTAGGTTTCTATGTACAAAAACTTGTGTAATTTTCTTGTAACTTGTAATTTGAAGCTTGGAAAACATGAATTAAATTTGTATTTTTTTTGTAAACTTGAATTAAATTGAATGAATATTAAATCTTGAATGATTTTGTGAAGAGAACTTCGAATCAAAATGGATCTTAAACCCTTGATGTTTTGAGTTTGCATCGTGAAATGATGAACTTTGAACGATGAATGCACATGAACATTTTAGCGCCTTGATTCTTGAATGAGCTTTCAAATTCATAATGGACTTGAGCTTTGTATCTTGGCTTCTAAGTAATTCAACCATATTATTTTCCATCATTTAATCTCAAATTAAATCTCTGAATAAAGTGAATGTCCTATGAGCTTAAACATGTCCAACATCGATCCAATAATCATCGTTGTTTCGACACCAATGATTCACAAGGCCAGCATCAAAATGATTATGAATTTTCAACTCAAACTTTCCATTTTCATGAATTATCCCGACATAAGAATCAAATTTTTTTTTTGAGAAAAAAATGATTACGACATGAACAAGACCGAGAAGTTAAGAGCATTCAGAATCAAGCAAATGACCTATGACGATTCGATAATTTTCAAGGTCTTCAAAGAACAATTTTCCTTTGATCCTTGAAGAGAATTTGTAGATGGAATCTCTTATGAAAATGTGCAAGAATAATCGCCTCAAGATCTTGAAAATTGAGGAAATTACAATTCTTGGAAATCAGGCATAGTTACTTGAGATTAGGTCAAAATCCATGATGCGACTTCTAAAGTATTCGAATTTTGGTGATCTTTCATGCGTAACCATCTCTTGATTTGTAAAGAGAAAATGGAGATGACATCAAGGAGAGTCATACGTAAAAATAACCCTTCAAAAAATATTGAATAATGAAGAAGTTACAATCGTTTGAACTTGATACTGAAAAGGCCGACTTTTGAAGTTGATTTTTAGTCATCTGAACCATTGACTGAGCAATCTCATGATGTGAGGCTTGAAACTTGGCACAAACATCCTTGAGAACACATGAAGGACCATAAAGACCATTTGAAACTTTTGAAACTCAATTTTGCTTAAGAAATACTAAACCCTAGCTGCTGACTCAATGCCTACGAAGAGAATATGTCTGATCAATTCTTGTGCCAAATTGAGTGTTTGAGAAACCCTGGGATAGCATCTTGAGTGAAAAATGGGAGGGCAAATTTTGGGGTACAACAGACTTCTTATCTCTTTTTGATGCATACTCTTTTTGTTACATATTTGCGTAATCCAAATGATACTCTCAAGAATCCACTATTGCAATGAAACACATGAGCTTCCAATCTATCAGGTACAACATGATTATGAAGTTTACATTTTACATAAACTTTTTGTTTTGGACTGGCCCGAAAGCTTGAGTGGGCCCAGTCTAAGACATCTCATAGGTGCCACCCACGGACCATGACCAGGACTGCCCGCACCAGTCGGGAAATACCACCCTCTTGCCCTACTGTTCCAGCTTCGATCCAAGATTTCTGTCGAGCATCTTCTCAGTCTGCCCGACTCCAGCGTCATACAGACCACCAGGGACCGACCAGAGAGATGCCTACACCCAACCTCCTCCCCGAAACCAATGGCTAGTTACGGCCACATCTGCCCGGTTTGACCAAGTCTTGGTAGTTACCTGATTTTCTAGACCCGCATATCTAGGCGGGAAATTAGGAACCAATAGCCACACGCCAGGGGCAATATATAAACCCTCACACCTGTGAGGGCCAGGTATCACATATTCACACTCACTTCCTGATTTTTTCTTGTACCTTCTTTCTCTCACTCTTACTAGATCGTTGGAGTACCTTGCAGGTACAACCCTCTCTCTCCTCTGCCCGACTGAAGATCATCCTCCGGCCACTCTCCAGGTTCTGATCAACCGCAAGATCAGAAAAGAAATAAGACAATTGTTTTTTGTAGAGTTTCTCTCTGCTCACAAACTATGGAAAACTTTATTATTCACTTTGCAACTGTAAAATACCGTGATGACTTAATTGACTTAATTACAAACCTAGGGGTTACTCCCTATTTATAGATTTTGGTTAGCTCAAAGCCCAAAACTATAAAAGCCCAATACCTATTTTGGTACTAAATAAAATCTATCTATTTTAGATCTATATCAAATCTATTTAAATATAAAACAAATCTAATCTGTGTGCTCTTCAAGACACCATAGTTTTGTCACTATGAATTACAATTTAACAAAATTCACTCCCCATTTGTGATTTTTTTTCCTGAAATTAGTGCACTCATTTTTATGACCAACAGTCTCCATAAGCAACACAATAGAAAAAATATTCAACAAATTGACTGAATCTAGATGGGTCTAAAAAATCTCTCATTACATCCGAGCCATCTTTTCTTCTACTCTAGTAAACATCATATGAATTATTTTATTAGCTTAAGCAAATATTATATTTATATTATATGACCTCTTACCTCTTTTTAATGCATACTCTTTTTGTTACATATTTGCGTAATCCAAATGATACTCTCAAGAATCCACTATTGCAATGAAACACATGAGCTTCCAATCTATCAGGTACAACATGATTATGAAGTTTACATTTTACATCATATTTTTGTTTTGGACTGGCCCGAAATTTTGATTGGGCCCAGTCTAAGACATCTCATAGGTGCCACCCACCGACCATGACCAGGACTGCCCGCACCTGTCGGGCAATACCACCCTCTTTCCCTTCTGATCCAGCTCCGATCCAAGATGCCCTCTGAGCATCTTCTCAGTCTTCCCGACTCCAGCATCGTACAGACTACCAGGGACCGGCCAGAGAGATGCTCGCAACCAGCCTCCTCTCCGGAACCAATGGCTAGTTACGGGCACATATGTCCAGTTTGACCTTGTCCTGGCAGTTACCTGATTTTCCAGACCCACGTATCAAGGCGAGAAATCCAGAACCAATGGCCACGCACCAGGGGAAGTATATAAACCTTCACACCTGTGAGGGCCAGGTATCACATATTCACACTCACTACCTGATATTTTGCTAATACCTTCTTGCTCCTAGTCTTACTTGATCGTTGGAGTACCTTGCAGGTACAACCCCCTCTCTCCTCTGCCCGACTGAAGATCATCCTCCGCTACTCTCCAGGTTATGATCAACCACAAGATCAGAAAAGAAAGAAGACAATTGTTTTTGCAGAGTTTCTCTCTACCCACAAACTGTGGACAACTTTGTTATTCACTTTGCAATTGCAAAATACTGTGAATGACTTGATTGACTTAATTACAAACTCAGGGGTTACTCCCTATTTATAGATTTTAGTTAGCTCAAATCCCAAAACTATAAAATCCTAAAATACATATTTTGATAATAAATCAAATCTATCTATTTTAGATCTACATCAAATCTATTTAAATCTAAAACAAATCTAATTTGTGTGCTCTTCAAGACACCATAGTTTTGACACTATGAATTACAATTTAACAAAATTCACTACCCATTTGTGATTTTTTTTCTCCAAAAATTAGTGCACTCATTTTTATGACCAACAGTCTCCATAAGCAACACAATAGAAAAAATATTCAACAAATTGACTGAATCTAGATGGGTCTAAAAAATCTCTCATTACATCTGAGCCATCTTTTCTTCTACTCTAGTAAACATGATATGAATTCTTTATTAGCTTAAACAAATATTATATTTATTTTATATGACATCTTACCTCTTTTTGATGCATACTCTTTTTGTTACATATTTGTGTAATCAAATGATACTCTCAAGAATCCACTATTGCAATGAAATACATGAGCTTCCAATCTATCAGGTATAACATGATTATGAAGTTTATATTTTACATCAACTTTTTATTCTGGACTGGCCCGAAAGCTTGAGTGGGCCCAGTCTAAGACATCTCATAGGTGCCACCCACCGACCATGACCAGGACTGCCCGAACCTGTTGGGAAATACCACCCTCTTTCCCTTTTGATCCAACTTCGATCCAAGATGCCCGCCGAGCATCTTCTTAGTCTGCCCGACTCCAGCATCGTACATACCACCAGGGACCGGCCAGAGAGATACCTACAACCAGCCTCCTCCCCGAAACCAACGGCTAGTTACGAGCACATCTGCCCGATTTGACCAAGTCCTGACAGTTACCTGATTTTCCAGACCCGTATATCTAGGCGGGAAATCAGGAACCAATGGCCAGGCGCCAGGGGCAGTATATAAACCCTCACACCTGTGAGGGCCAGGTATCACATATTCACAATCACTACCTAATATTTTGCTAGTACCTTCTTGCTCCCACTCTTACTTGATCATTGGAGTACCTTGCAGGCACAACCCCCTCTCTCCTCTACCCGACTGAAGATCATCCTCCGGCCACTCTCCAGGTTATGATCAACCGCAAGATCAGTGGCGCCGTCTGTGGGAATCTACTATCCCCATCTTTCTTCCCTTGGAACCTAAGATTAAAGCAACTCTTCTTTCAAGATCCATCTCTCATATCATGGTCGACCATAATGATCTTTACCTGTCCGAAAAGACCATCCTTTCCCCTTCTCGCAAGACTGATGGAAGCCAGGAACACCTTCGCCTTGAGGACAACTTGGGCTTCCATGACGGACAAATTGCATCCCTAGATTCTGCTGTTACCCGGCATGGTGACAACCAACTCTTGGATGAAGGACGTTCCAAGAATCCTGCTGAGGAACTACCAGAAATCTTGCAAGCGGCTCCTATACTTTCAACACCGACCCGACCGTGGCAGCACTGCTCGCTGCCTTAAATCAGACCAATGCCCTCATCCTTCAACAAAATCATAGGATAGGTGCCTTGGAGAACAGGCGTTCAAGATCCCCTCCTCTGAGAGCCCGAAGACGAAGTTCCCCTAATGCATCACCACCCAAACGTGGTCCACTGTCCAAAAAGGAAAGGC